>JAAONU010000017.1:6660673-8106862 GCA_012932295.1 Cyclina sinensis
CCCTTCAGTTTTTGGAACTAGTGGAACCTGTATACAGTGTTACGACTGGTCATTGCTGTTAGGGAAAAACATGGTACTAACAAACTGCCAAGTATTCCTGTTCTCAAACTTGCTGTTTTAAAACCTATGACTAGTGTATTGTGTGAAAGGGGTTTTTCATTTGGAATAAAACAAAACAAAAACAATTCCAGAACAAAAGTAAGTAATAGATCATTAGACCATCTTGAGTACCTGATATAAGATAAGTTAGAGTTTGAGAGAGCTCTGAAAAATATATGAAAGAGGTGAAAAACAGAAAATGTTTTTTAAGTGAACAGCATAAATGTGGTTTTTCATGACATTTTACATCTGGTTGAAAACTGATACAGACATACATGTATAAGCATGATTTTATTCAAAATGAGGTCAAGTTCATCTTTTATTGTAGCTTTTGTGGGCATTGGTAAATGTGATGGTAATGAACAAACATTTGTATGTTAAAGGGACTACAGTCATGTAACTCACAGAATTTAACCTAAAAACGTTTTTCTTTAAAATTAAAGAGATGTTAATTTACCATAAAAAAACATAATCTTATGCTTTTATACATTATGAAAACTGAAGAAAACATAATTTGATTTCAACAGGATTCAGGCTGTCTAATCTATCCTGACTTACAAACAGTTGTATTTCCACTATGATAAGATTTTTGTTCATATCTAATGGATGAATTTATTAAAATTTACATAGGGCAATTGAGAAATCATTACACTTTCAAAAATAAAAAACCTCTGAATTACTGAAAATATACTAGTTTCATTGCTATGTCTAGTGGTGCATATTTTTTTCCCCCGGAGGGAGGCATATAGTTTTTGAACTGTCAGTCCGTCCGTCCGTCAGTCCATCCGAAAACTTTAACATTGGCAATAACTTTCTTCTTAGTAAGTGGATTTACTTCATACTTGGACACAACACCCCTTTGGACAAGACCCCCCCACTGATTTTTAATTATTTGACCGTGACCACTGAAGATCCAATTGTCCTAAAACTAATATTTGGCCATAACTTCCAAATTAGTAAGTGGATACACTTCATACTTAAACACAACACCCCTTTGGACAAGGCCTTCCCACTGACCTATATTTGTTTGACCTTGACCCCTGAATGACCTTCACCTTGAAGATCCAACTGTCCAAAAACTTTAACATTGCCCATAACTTCCTTATTAGTAAATGGAATTACTTCATACTTGGACACAACCCCCTTTGAATAAGACCTTCCCACTGACTTATATTTATTTGACCTTGACCCCTGAATGACTGGTTCTCAGCTCAAAGCTTCGAAACACCTTTCGGGGGCATTGCCATCTTACAGTTCTTTTTTGTAATCTCAGAACATATCAGTGTGAAAGTGACTGACAATCCATTTGTTAATGTGAAATTTTACACAGCAATGAATTTCATTTTTAGTTTAAATGAAGTGTCTTTTTGTTTCAGGATTTTACCTGTCCAGAGTGTGATAATGGATTTATAGAAGAAATAACAGAGTAAGCCCTTGTACTATAATTAAGCAATGCTATTTTCCTATATTTGCACACTGTGAGAATAGGAACGAGAGAATGAAATTGGTTCATGTTCAAAGGTACTGTAAGCTAGTTGTAAAAATTACCTTCGATTGCCAGGTTTTTATGACTTTTATAAAAATTCTAGATCTGAATGTGTTCAGAATAGGACATTTTATATTTGACTGGTTTGTTTGAATGAGAATTAATTTTCTATTACGAGGAGATCGGCAGAGTTTTGCCCACCTGGTTAAGCAAAAAATACCAGTTTTAGACTTGTGTCACGTGTAACTCCAGACATTTAACTCTAAACTGCTAGAGTCATGAAACTTTGTAAGAAAAGTTGCCAGCATGTGAAGTTACGTACCTGGGTATTTTGACACAAATTTATTCGAGGTTGGCACAGTTATGCCCCCTAATAAAGCTTAAAAATAACATTTTAGCAAGGGGCATATTATGTTGTGGTCCTGGGCATCCATCTGTCCGGCTGTTAAAATTATAAAATGTTAAAAATCAAAATACAGTCTAACCTGCCCATCCGACCACCTTTCACAAGCGACTCCCTGCCTTATACGACCATTACAAATTCCTCCCGAGCGTTTTTATTCATTAATTTAACTTACTTAAACGACCTTCTGCGAAACACGACTACCGACCTTAATATTTCACCACCTTAACGTTGCTATGCGACCGGTAAATGATCTAAACAATTTTTATTTGCTAATCAGTCAGCTGGAAAATTGTTGTCTTTAGTAGGCAGTGATGATGATGATGACGATAATAATAACAATGAAAATACAGAAATGAATGCCATTTCATGTGCAGAGGCAAATGAATGCATCTTTAAATTAAAACACTTGGCTCTCTCTAAAGGTAGTTTTGACATTCTACAACATCTTGCAGAAATCGAGGAACTCTTTATTTCTTTGAGGATGGAACTTAAACAAGCCAAAATATCAGACATTTTTTATGACTGTTTAAACCATACATGAACTGTCAATTTCTTTTTACAATTTTATTGTACAAGAAGCATTTTAATGTACTGACTATAGTACAGGGTACATTAACATCTTAAAACGTACAACATTAAATGCATTGAAAAGAATATGGTGTAGTAATGTTGCCATCACCAATCCTTAGTTAAGAGACCACTTGTCTGAAGAGACCACATTTCCTTTCTCCCCTGTATGGTCTCTTAAGACAGGTTAGACTGTATTATAAATCATAAACAAAAAATTCAAAATTTAAAGCAAATCATTTAATTCCAAAGCCTAAGGTTTCCTCCTTTATATCACAGATGCATCATGCTTAGAAATTTAGATATATGGCGTGAACATAATTTGAATGTCTGAGTCTGCTCTACTTCAGTTGAATGTTTTCTTTGACCATACTGCTATGAGCATTGGTACTCAGGTGAGTGATATAAGTGTCATCATGGCATCTTGTTTATTTAAACTAAGTTGAATATTTCAGGGATGTAAACACAGCATCTGGTACAAGTACAACACAACAGCCTGTCCCTGATCCAGCAGCAAGGTTTGCAGAAGTATGTTAAAATATTCAATATTCTTACTCTAAATTCCAGAAATGTTTTAGCTTCATTACATGTTTTTCCAGTATTTAGGGTATGATACATTATTTCAGCATAATTATGTTCTTCTTTAAAATCATCAATCATTTTTCATTTTAAAGAGAATGAGGAATGAAGTTGAAAAGCATTGTTTAATTTTAAGGTATGTCTCTATAATTCTATAGTTCTAAGCCCTCTAGGTATGACAAGTCCAAACAACATGGTAGTACATGGTTTATTTTTATAGATATTGTTTTACATCCCTAAAAACAAGTTTGATTATTTTTTCAGTTATGGGGAAGAGCATTTCTAGAAAGTTTTAGTAATCACTCGGCAGAAAGAGATGAGGGTGTGGCCTGGGCGAGAGATCGAGACTCAGATGACGAGGAACAGGAAGGATCGTCACGGCGACAACACAGAGCTTTCCAGCCTCCCAGGGTATCATTTAGAAGAACACGGCCAATACGAAATCAGTATTTACAAGGGTAAGTAATTGGATATTTAAGTAATTGCTTTAAAACAAGACTTCTTGAGCAAAAAGTTAACTTGCTAAAAATTATATAAAAAAATCATACTGTTCTTTTTAGAGAAACATTCATCTATTTAAATTGAAATGAGAAAACTTAATTTGGTATAAATCTGTTACATGTAAAAAATATTACTAATTGCTATTTTAGAAACAAGAATTGTCTCAATACTTAGTGAAGGTAGATATGCCCTTTAGAAGTGTCACCCTGTTGTATTTAAGAAATAAATTTTTATCTTAACACTTACTCTTTTGACTTTGTTATAAGTGCTTCATTTAATGTAAATGTTCATAAACATTTATGATGATAATGTTATAAATAATGATTTTTTTTTTTCAGATTATTTCAATACTTCACTGACAGATTAGACCATGAGTTAGGGGGAGGGGGTGGCGGGGGAGGTGTGACCATGCAAGGAATTCCTATGTAAGTTTGCCATTTCTGTAAATTCTGATTAATCCTTAATGTGTCACTATAATTTTCATAACCTTTGTGTTCAAAGGAAAATTCAGTTTTAAAGAAACCTTAGAAATAGCAATATTTCTGGAGTATTTTTAGCTCGTCTGTTTCGAAGAAAAAAGCGAGCTGTTATGGTCGTTGTGTTGTCGTCATACAAAAACTTTAATGTAGACCATTACTCAAACAATTTAAAAGGTATCAATATGAAACTTTGAAAATATTCTGAAAGCTATATTTTTGGAGTTATGCCCCTTTTTAACTTACAATTTTTGTCAAAATTGCTTATTAAGTTGAATGATTTCAAAACTATCAAAGATATCAATATGAAACTTGGACTGCTTGCTTATTATGACAAAAGGCAGTTGTAACACAAGGGGCATCACTCTGAAAGCTGTATTTTTGGAGTTATGCCCCTTTTTAACTTACAGTTTTTTGTCAAAATTGCTTGTTAAGTTGAATGGTTTAAAACTATCAAAGGTATCAATATGAAACTTGGACTGCTTGCTTATCATGACAAGAGGCAGTTGTAACACAAGGGGCATTGCTATTTTTTTGGAGTTGTGTCCCTTTTTAACTTACAAATTTTGTCAAAATTGCTGAAGTTGATTGATCAAAGGTATCAATATGAACAATATCAGCATCGTGACATTGATCATCAGGGGTATATAGACCTCCTTCAGGAGTAGTGCACCATTACTATGGCCCCCATTGTTGACATGTAAAACAGACAAGCATTGGCACCGCGCCGTGGAGCTCTTGTTTTGTAGTTAGATTAAGTGTTGATTACACTATTTTCCAGAAATTTTGTACCTCTTCATTCAAATCCAGAAGATTATGCCTGGGGAGCAGGGGGTCTGGATGCCATTATTACACAAGTAAGTAACTAGCAAGCTCTTTATGGCTTTATGTATGTTCATTGAAGAGGCATACAGTAAATTTTCCATTTTGTCTCAGATCATATACATGGGAAATTTGTTGAAAAAATTATTGCTTGATGTCAAGTGGTCAGTCAAGGTAAACTGAGTGTATTAATTTAAATCTGTAACAGACAGTTGTAGTCATACAGTGTTTTGGAATGGTAGCAATTTATTACAAAGGAACACATTCTTAGAAATTTTGAACTCACTAAGTTCTTCATGTTAACAATTATTTTTCATTTTTATAGAGAATACACCAGTGAAATTTATATGCTGCGTTCATTGATTAGTTTTAACAGAGTCATAGATAATGAATGGTAAAATATCACCCATGACATGAAGTTAGGTATCCTATAACTGTAAGACCACAAGTCATACAGATTTTAATAATACATTTTCTAAAAGTTTAAACAATAAATTGTAGCAAGAAATAAAAAAAAACTTTAATATTTTAATCAATATTCGGGTATATAACACTCATAATGTAAAACATGCCCATTTTACTTAGGACAGAGTAAAATCTGTTTTCAAGTCAGTGTTAGTCGGTTGATTCTTTCTATTTTTTTTGATAATATTAGAATCATAATAGAAGTTTTTATGTCAGTACAGCTGTAAAGGACATTTTAGATTTTCTGAAAATGTAAAGTTTATGAATGTGGAATAAATTTTTAAGTTTTATTAGCTACAAAACAAGCCATTTTTTGGTAATTTCTACTAACATGTGTGATATAATTGCAGAGATAATAGGTTACATAGGCAATTGCTTATCTCTGTTATTTATGTCTCTGGTTTTAGGGTATACCCCTTTGATGTATGGCTTCACTTAATTGTACATCTAAAATATATTACCCATACTGCAATTATGTATTCTCCATGTAAATGCAATAAAAAAAAGACAGAAAAATCATTTTACTTCTTGCTAATACAAATTTACTTTAATGTTGATATGAATTTATAAAATTTAATATCTTTTGGTCCAGAGAATCATTCCTTATATATACATGTTTTAAAAATATATATATATATAAATATAAAGAGAATATATATCAATATAAAGAGCTGTTTGTAAAGTCATATCATTTAGTCTTACATGTAAGTAAAGGCACAAATATCTGTCCAGTAAGACTTTCTGTTTTCCAAAGGTTCAATGTAACTGTAGTCTATTCAAGTTTGTTATAATTTCAGTTATTGAATCAGTTAGAAGGTTCTGGAGCCCCACCTGCCCAGCCAGAGAGGATTGACAGTTTGCCCAGTGTACATATATCTCAAAAACAAGTCGGTACGTGGATTTACGTTAATTCCTATCGGTGATTTGTATCCTCCTGTCTTGATAGAAAATAAAGAAGCTGAATACTGATTGGTTCAAGCCTCACTACTTCTTGATATTTTCTATGTGGCACTTTTCCATTAGAAATGTTTCTAGAGTGTTAATTGGTAAAAAGAAAAAAATGCTGATAAAAATGAGTATTTTCTATCTACATTTTTTGAAAGGTGCAAGAGCCTTTCTCATAGGGAAATGAGCTTATCTGACTGAAATTGGAAATTCACACTTTGCTGTGAAATTAAGGTGACTGGTGTGAAAAATATGACTACCATTGATTTAAATTTATATTAAATAACAGATGTCATTTAAAAATATTTAAAGAAATAAAAACTGGATAAAGATGGGTTTTTTTGTTTTTTGTTTTTTTTTTTGTCAAACAAAGAAAAAGTCATCCTTTTGGGAATTTAAGCACATTATTGGGAAAACTGTACTCTTTTTGCATTGGGACTGGGGTCCTACTCTGGTTTCAGCTAAGGTAGAAAATAAACACTGTATATAATCTTTATAAAAAAAATCACTCAGTTTGTTATATTCTATAAACTTACTCAACTTATGCTCAGTTTGTTATTGGGTTCAAGGAAAATCAGTAGAAAAAAAAGATATTTCTGTTGGTTCAGGGAGGGCTGATCAAATCCAAAGAAATGTTCTGTTAGTCACATAGTAATGTTTAATGCAACTCATAATCTATTTGCCTTTTTACAGGATAAAAAGAAATCTCCACTAAGGAGTTTTCCTCTTACTTGTGTGGAAGTTAATTAAATGGTTCCACATCATTTTACCTTTTCAGAAAATGTCCTGCAATGTTCAGTTTGCATGGAAGATTTCAGTTTAGATGAAGAAGTTAAAAAGCTCCCCTGTGATCATCATTACCACACAGACTGTATTGTCACTTGGTTAAAAATGGTAGGTTTCATACTGTCATCATAAAAAGGAAGTCACATGCAGAGGACAAAGGGTGGAAAACTGGATTCCAATCCAGAGACAGCTGGTTTGAATCTCACAAATTGAGAGTCTTCAGTGTCTGATTTTTCATAGTCAGTATTTTCAACAAAAAATACTGGTTTGAACCCAGGAACATACTGTCAAACCAGATTAATTATACCCCCACCACAAAATGTGGGGGGGGGGGGCTATAATGGATTCGCTTTGTCGCGTCCGTCAGTCGGTCGGTCCGTCCGTCTCCATTATCGTGTCTGCTCTATAAATCCTATACCAATCGAAGGATTTTCTTCAAACTTGGCTGAAATGTTCACCTCAACAAGGGGATGTGCAGAACCCATGTTGCCCATGTGTCAGCTCAAGGTCAAGGTCAAAATTGAAGGTCAAATATCAAACAATCAAATATTAGACATTATGTCGTGTCCGCTCTGTAAGTCGTACACTAATTGAAAGATTTTCTTTAATCTTGGCTCATATGTTCACCTCAACAAGGGGATGTGCAGAACCCATGTAACCCTTTTGCCCGCTTAAGGTCAAGGTCACACTTGAAGGTCAAAAATTGACTTAGAAAATATTCTTAAATTTTAACATGTATTTGAATATTTCTGAAACTAGAAAATGTATTTGCTTGAAACTTAAAATATATATGAAGTGTCACAATTAGGATATGCAGGTCAAGTTTCATAACTCTGTATTGCATTTTGACAAAGTTATGCCCCTTTTTATGTCTTCAAATTTACATACAATCAAATATTAGACAATATGTCGTGTCTGCTCTATAAATCCTATACTAATGGAAGAATTGTCTTCAAACTTTACTCAAATGTTCAACTCAACAAGGGAATGTGCAGAACCCATGTTACCTTTGTGCCGGCTTAAGGTCAAGGTCACACTTGAAGGTCAAAATTGACTTAGAAAATGTTCTTAAATTTTAACATGTACCTGAATATTTCTGAAACTTGCACAGGTATTTGCTTGAAACTTAAAAGATATATGAGGTATCACAAGTAAGATATGCAGGTCAAGTTTCATAACTCTGTATTGCATTTTGACAAAGGTATGCCCCTTTTTAAGTCTTTTAATTTACTTACAATCAATACTAGACAATATGTGGTGTCCGCTCTATAAATTCTATACTAATGGAAGGATTTTCTTCAAACTTGACTCAAATGTTCACCCCAGCTGGGCAATGTGCAGAACCCATCTTACCCTTGTGCCAGCTTAAGGCCAAGGCCACACTTGAAGGTCAAAAATTGACTTAGAAAATGTTCTGAAATTTTAACATGTAGTTGAATATTTCTAAAACTAGAACAGATAATCATTTGAAACTTCAAATATATACGAAGTGTCGCAAGTAAGATATGCAGGTCAGGTTTCATAACTATAAAAAGTGGGGGGGATAACTTTGTATTGTATTTTGACAAAGTTAAGTCCATTTTTATGTCTTTAAATTTATTTACTATAATATTTCTTAAACCAGAACAGATATTTACTTGAAACTTAAAATTTTATGAATGGTTACAAGCAAGCTCGGGTGACGAAAATTCTACAATTCCATTGAATTATGACACAAGTTAAGCCCCTTTTAGGCTTAGAAAATGTTCTGATATAACTATAATACTTAAATGTTTCTGAAACCAGAACAAATATTCACTTGAAACTATATAATATATAAAGGGTCACAAGTAAGTTCAGTATGCAAAGTTTTTCCACTCTTAATTACATTTTGACATAATTATGCTATTTTCTTAACTTCACTGCTTTTGTTTGTTTTAGTACATTGGGAAAATGAAAGGTTATTTGTAACTGTTTCGAACATGATTTGACAATATATATTTATATTATTACCTGTACAATTTGTTTGTTTTTTTCACCAGAGATAATTTCTTTTTATGTATATGTATTTGTGCCACTAAAGTTATTCCCTTAACCACCTTTCCATGTCGTCTTCTGTCAAGGACATTGGTGGGGGTATGAATCGCATTCAGCGATAGTTCTAGTTTAAGTCATAAGAAGTTAAGTCAAAAAAGGCTATTTAGGAACCTGTCATGCTTATACCCCTTTTGTTTTACTACAGTAGAAACTAGATTCATCAAATTGGCATTTGGTCTGATAAAGTTTTCTGTAGAAACATATTTTTTGTGTATCAGAGCAAAATGTACCAAGGAAGCCAAGAATGTTTTCATAGAACACAGTAATTTTGTTCTGTTGTGATCTGTTTGATCATGTTTTGACTCTAGATGAAAATATTTTTCAAGAATTCTGCAGTAGGGGTCGTTTGACATTACTTATATAAAACAAAATAAATAAACCTGTAAAGAATGACTTTGTATGTTTTACTTTCAGCATGGGACATGTCCAGTTTGTAGGAAAGATTTAAATGGAGAGGATACCTCGCTTAAGGACAGTATAACACCAATATTAGATGAAGGCTCGTTGAACAGTGATTCCTCCAATGGAATGACATAGACTAGCAGGAAACTGGATTTATATTTCATATATGAATGCCCCTAAAGTCATTGACTTCTACAGTGTCAATAATAAAATGATAATTTATTAGAAAACGGCTTGGTAGTCAAATTTTTGTATGTTTGTGAAGGCATTTCACCCATTATTTGAAAAAGCAGACCAAAATCTACAGAAAATGTCTACTGTTTGGTAAATTTGTCATGTTTTTATATCTTTGAAGCGGTCAGTTCAAGATAAAAGACAATAACAGTAGTAGAAGATTTTATTTTGTGGATGATTGACATTATAATCAGTGGTTTTGTGAAGATGGCTACTTTACACAGACTTGTTCTTAATTAGATTGGCTTTTTAAAGGTGGCAACTTAACGAGAATTAATCTGTATAGAAAATGCCCTTTCTTTTCTCTGTTGGATAGTCCTTTTGTCAAAACATGCGACAAACGATTCTTGGTGAATTTAATTTTTTTTTAAACTTCGTACTGTAAAAGTCAATGGTTTTAGTGTCACAGAAAAAAAATGTGATGAATATGTTTGAAATTTTACTGATATTACATTTGATAATATTTGTTCAAATTTTCAAGAGTAAAGTCATAATAGAAGATATATGTATAGAGTTTAAAAGCATGGTAATTTTTGTCCCTTATTAGGCCTTGGTAATACAAAGCTACTGTATGCTTTTGCTATTTATTTTTAATATCAGTGTTTGTTCTTTATTGAAAATACTAGCTGTCTTAAAACAAGTTTTGATTTCTGAACATTTTATATGTAGCATTTGTTTTATTGTTTCAACATTCAAGCTTTTTAGACTGTAATACATACTTCAGCTCCCAACATCAAATTCAAGAATGGTTAAAAAATTAGAATTCTTAGCTGTTAACCAAGGGGTATTTAAGCACTGAAGGTCAGTTGTGTTCAACTGGGAAAGAAACTATGGAAACTATGGTTAAAAGTCTTTAAGAAAAATCTTAGAATATGTATATGGACCTAAACTGAACCAAAATGTAGCAAAGTAGAACCTTGGAAAATGTATGAATAAAGCTAGAATAGATAGAAATTCACCTCTGGGACAGCCCCTTTCATTTTAGGAGACTGGACCCTAGTACCTTGTATCCAACCCCACCTCAGTATGAAAATTTACAGTTTGATTGCCCAGTGCAAGTCAGGATGAATAAAGAGGGTTTCACTGCAAAATTGTATTAAGTCATGAAATTGGTCTAGTATTATAGCTCACCTGAGCACTATGTGCTGATGGTGAGCTTTTCTGATTGGTCTGTGTCCATCTGTGCATGGTGAACTTTACTTAGATAAAAAAAATTTGTCTGAAACCACATGACCTTGTTCAAGTTACGCCCCTGGTGTCAAAATTGGCGCTGCAAAGGGGGGCCTATTTGTGTAAAATATAATATCTTTAAAAACTGTCTTTTCAGAAACTGTAAGGCCTAGGACTTAGATATTTGGTATGTAACTTTGTTTAGCTAACCTCTACAAATATTGTTCAAATTACTTCTCTGGTGTCAAAATTGACTCCACCAAAGTGGGTAGGGGTGTCAGTTGTTTTATATAGTGTACATAGAGAAACTGAAATTCTGCTAAATAATTTTAAGGAATCCTTACTTTGTCCTTGACCTTCATGTGACCTTGACTTATTGTGACCTTCTGACCTACTTCCTTGTTTTCACAGCTACAATATGTGATTTTGAACTAACCTGTAAATTATGCATGCAGATATCAACTTTGAGATTAGTTGACATTGACCTTGACCTACTGACCTACTTACTGTTTTTTAAGCTGTGTCTATGAAATTTTGACAAGATGTACAAATTTGCATGTTAATTTCATCTGCAGCATTGGGTTAACTTACCTTGATTCCTTCATCGACTTTGATTGGTGTTACACAGGTGAGCGATCCAGGGTCATATTGGCCCTCTTGGAAGAGTGTTGCAACATTTTTGTCTCTGACTGTAATGCTAATCTGCACATAGGTTATCCTCATTCTAACTGGTTAAGGAAATGACTAATTTTAGATCATGTAAAGGTTATAAAAATATAAGGGTACATGAGTATGTTTGCTTGTCTAGTTCTGAATTTTTCTGTTATTTTCTTATTAAAAAATGAATATTCTTTTTGTTTCGAAGCTAACTGCTTTTAATTTTCATGTTTTAATTAAATTCATTTATGTAATGAATATTGTTAATCTAGACTTTCCAGAGCACTTGTACATGGATGTGGATAAAGAATATTTTCATTTATGGCGAAGATATATTCACTGGACTTTTTTAGACAGCGAAATCCATCATTATGTGGAAGGGTCTTGATTCCCATGTTTTTCTGGGGTCGACTTTTTTTGTAACCATTGTAATTATAGATGTTAAAAAGATACTGATATTGAAAACAATATCGGCTTTTTAATTTGTAACTGTGTCAAGTAAAAAGTCAAGTTGAAAAATGTGTTGGTTTATATATTAAATACATTGGTACATGTATATTCAAACCATGACTGTGTTGGAAGTTAATACCAACAAGTGAAATTACTGTCACTTAATACATATTTTATGCTTTGTCATATCATAACTTATTCTGGAAAGTTTACTTTGTTTCATTTCACTTATTCATTAATGCCAGAACTTTGTAAGATGTAATGACAGTATGCATGTATTTTACTGTATACATGTCATTTAATAGCCAGACCGAGCTAACATGTATAAATTTATGTCTTCTAAAAGAGGTTCTTTATTTGTAAAATATCTTAAAATGTTTAGATAGGGGACGTTTGTTTGTACCTTGTATAATTCTTGTTTAGCTGCATACTTCAAGTTTCTGATTGGGCATTAAAATTGTATGCACAGAAATTATTTTTGTAGATTTTGATCTGTAGGTTTTTGCCATGTTTTAGATTCTTTTTGTTTGTTTCATTTCTTGAAAGGTGAATGCTTGAGTGATATCATAGTTCAATATATATATGTAGTGAGTTTTGAAAATCTTTCACACAAAAAATTATGATAATTTTTCAAATTGAACATCACAGTAATGGCAAAAAATACCCAAAAAAGCCCTCATGCCTTTGGAAGAAATTTGTTTCCTAACTCTTGTAAATTTTTTCTCATTTGTCCACAGTGGCAGAGGAGGCCTATGGATATATGATTTATTGAAAATTTTGAAACTGTTCTAAGTGCTCTGCTAAACAAGAATTTCACATTTTAATTGTACTACAGAAAAAAAAAAATGTATATGATTATATTACTGTTTTATGTAATGCACAAGTCTGCATATTTGTTTGCTATGAGAGTCAAAGACAATGTCTATAAAGAAATTTGCGTTTGTTTTCGGATTCCCTTAAAGACAGCAATTTGAGTTTCATAGGTGTAGCAGTTGGCAGTAATTTGCCTCAACCACTGGCTTTAAAGTAACAGAGAAAAACATAATCAGTTGAAATTTGTGATTCTTTTTGCTTTGTCCATCTGTCCTTCTGTCCGTCAGTCATACTTTGTTTCCGCTCAATAACTAGACTACCGTTTGACCCAGAGCCTTTAAACTTCATAGGGTGATTGCCCATATTGAGTAGAAGAACCCAATTGATTCTGGGGTCAGCAGGTCAAGGTCACTGCTGGAAGGACACTTCTCGACCATATATATGTCAAAAACATGGACTGCGTTGAAGCTGGTGTTACTCCAATACATTACAGCAACCACGATGTAGCATATGCTGTCTTCCACACTGCCGTTGATACAAACAGTTCCACTGTGATGTCAGGTGACGTCAACCGTGCCTAGAGTAAGGTGTGAAACTATCATAACCATACATATGTTACTATATATAATATATATATATATATAATGTTCTTTATACCATAATAAATGACAGAGGCTTCTGTTTCAGAAAGGTGATATCTATCAAAAAACTGTTATATCTGACATGATAGGCCCTACTAACTTGCCTCTACAATGCTTCGTTTTGTGCCTCCTTTGAATTGATCCCGAGTCCAACAAATACTTCAGAAACATATTGATATTTTGCAGAAAATAAGGTATTCTATGCTCCCGTAAATTCCAGCGCAGCATATTGAGGGGTGAAGGTCAAAAAGTGCTGTCTGCATCTTTATTTTACAGCACTTAGACATTTTTTCACATTCACCCGTTGATATACTCGCCACTTTGTGCTTCCTAATTCAGTCACTTCTTTGCTTGTCTGGGCTGTAAGCTCAAAGGTCAAGGTCACAAAGGTCAATTGGATATAATGCTACTTGTCAGGGTTGTCACTTGACCTTGGTTGGAGGTATTTAATATGCACACATGAACCAGGTTAGTAGCTGAAATGTCAAGGTCACTTTAAGGTCAGTTGGCAACAGTTCTGCTTGTCTGTGCTGTAACTTGGTCCTGGTTGGAGGGGTTTCATTTTTTTAACACACAAATATTCGCTTTAATGAGATGATATGTGGCACCCATGAAAAATGTTGGTAGGTCAAGGTCACACTGGCTGCAGTTCTTTCATCTGGGCTGAAGCTTGCCCTTGGTTTGAGGGATTTCAATATAAACTGTCACAAATGTTTGCAAAGTGCTTCCTTGAAACAGTGTGTAACAAGGATGAACCAAGACAGTAGGTCAAGGTCACAGAGGTCAATTTGCTACATTTCAGTTTGTCTAGGTCCCATCTTGGCTTTGGTTGGAGAAATTCCAATTTCTATTGCACAAATATTTGCTTCATTGAGACATTGTGCAGTGCACATTAATCAGGTCAGTAGCTCAAAGGTCAAGGTCACTCTTTGTCAAAAATTATGCTTGTCTGGGCAGTAACTTAGCCTTGGTTGTATGGATTTCAAATTCCTTGGCACAGATGTTCACCTCATTGAGACTGTGTAGAGCACATGAATTAGTTTGGTAGCTCAAAGCTGAAGGTCACTCCTACAGATCAAAGGTAGTTATTTATAATAATATATTAAGCTGGCATAAATATCTGTCATCTGTTGGCACTATATACAAAATTTTACTTGTTGAATTACCCCAATTTGTTTCCATTCACTTTTACCTGGCAATGATTTCTAGCTGTGTCAAAGCTGTTTTGGAGAAATTTGTGTCTGGAACAGCTGGAATTTCTAAGACTTGTAAACCTTCGTTATCTCTGACTGATTGAGAGTGTTAAGTTTGAGCCACACTCCTTATCTGCCTCTACTATACTTCGTTCTGTGTCTCCACTGGATCAATCTGTAGGCCACCAGATATTACAGAAATATAGTAGTAATTTGCATAGAATAAGATAAACCAGCTTATTCAAGATTGGTATTATTGAAGTTGAATGTTAGTCCGAAGTTTAAATATGCATTTGCCTGTACGGAGAGACATGTGCAGTGTGGCATAATTCTGTAGACATGACACATTTAACAAACATGTTAGGAAAGAGCATTAGTATCATTATAGCGCAATGATCTCATGTGATCCAGTACTGCCTCCGGTTTGGTTGCTGCTTACCATTGTGCGATAACTGGCTGAAGACGTGTGAATTGGCCTGAGGGTATTAAGCACTTGAGCTTTTGAAGATGATTATCACATAATGGCGAGGAGTAATCAGTAATAATATTAAATAAAAATTCTTAGGACATTTCTAAGCTCACCTGAGCATGAAGTGCTCAAGGGTGAGCTATTAGGATAGGTGATTGTCTGTCGTCCATCGTCAACTCTTTCCTTCCAACAACATCTATTATCCTAAACCACGGCTAACTTTATCCAAATTTCACAGGAACGTTCCTCAGTTGGTCCTTTTCAAATTCCTCAAAATGAAGTGGTTTCAGACTCTGGTTGCCATGGCAACAAATGGAAAAACTTTGAAAATATCAAAAACAACCAGCCCAATTTCAAAATCATTTCACTAAAATGTGTCTTTGGTGGCCCTTTATCAAATTCCTTCAAGCCATTTGGGTCCCTTAAAGACATGGGTCCTGTTGGCGCTTTATGACTATATGGAAAACTTTGAAAATCTTTTTTTCAGGAACCACCAGCAGGATTTCAAAATAACTGCACAAAATTGTTTTTAGGTGGCCCCATATTAAATTCCTTAAAGCCATATTTAACCCTTAAAATCATGGCCTACAGGAGTGGGGCCAGTTTTTGCTCTATGACAATATGGAACTTTGAAAACTTCTGCTCAAAAACAACCAGCTCGATTTTAAAACTACTTCATGAAAAAAGCTGCTTAGGTGACCCTTTATCAAATACTTTCAAGACATTAGGGACCCTTAAAAAACATGGCCTAAAGAGGTAAGGCAAGATTTTGCAACATGACTATATGGGAAACTTTGAAAATCTCCTCAGAAATGATCTTCTCAGGAACCCTTGGCATAATTTCAAAGTGATTCCACAGAAATATTCCTGTGGTGGCCTTTTATGAAATTCCTTGAAGCCATGTTGTTTTGTTAAAAAAAATGACAGCAGTTTTCATTATATGACTATATGGAATACGTTGGAAATAATATCTTAAGAAACTTCTGGCCAAGTTTCAGTTACTTCACAGAAATATTCCTTTGGTGGACCTTTCTCATATTTTTTTTAGATAGGTTGATCAAAAGAAATTTTAAACACATGGGCAATTTTGAAACATATTTCAACTTTGACATACTGATCTGTGTTCAATTTTTGGAAGTTACAGCATGAAAAAAATTGAACAATATCTACAATTGTTCTCAAGTAAGCACTTAAGGGCCACCGTGGCCCTCTTGTCTTAGTTTGCATGGCAAAAATTTATTTGTCGCTTCTGTGTAACATTTTGTAATCGATCGCCGTTTGTTGGTAGAAAATTAAAGGAGCAAGACAGATGTTACTTGCTTCGATACCAGATGTATTTGTAAATAAGCCACCACGTTACTATTGTAACAGCTCTAATGTTTATTTTTATGATTCATGTTGTATTTTCCCCGGTTTACATCCAATGTGATAACATCGCATTACATGAAAAAAGACAAACAAAATGTCATAAAAACATTTGATATTAAAGTTGCAAACTGTAACGTGATGGTTCGATAACAGGAAATGTTGAGCTCACTATCTTGAACGACAAAACACTTGTAGTGAAATTCCAGTGCTGTAAATTTAAAGAATTGTTCGTAAATTCTATAAAAAAAAAGAGACTAAATTAGAACCCGCTCGAGTTGAGAGTATTCTGGGCCATGACCAGATTTATAAGCAACGATTTTCGCGTGACATGTTTTAAGTTTGACTGTGACATTACAGTAGAAAATAATGTTCATTTAATTTTACTTCTTTCCGAGCACTGTCTCACACGGGCGAAGAAATGAAGAGATATAGAAAGACATATCAAAGAAACCCTGAGTCTTAAATGTGCCCGTATATATCATTGCTACACGCGAAGTTTATTTCTTGGACAGAGGTGGTTCCAAAAGGTGAACACCAGATTTCAGAGAAAGTGCAGCAGTTTTAATAGCTTAGGCATTATGTCATCGACAACACGATGCGCTGATTTCTAGATACTGCACTTCTGCATTACGTCGCAACTTCGCATCGTATCTTCGTCTTCTTCAAAACGATGGGAAGTCGCGAAGATAGTATGTTAAGGCAATATTAATAGTGCGTTATTGCGTCGTGTTTACAATGTGCATCGTTATTTCACACCCTGGCGTCGTATTTTTGTTTCTTTGTATCGTGGAATCATACCAAAGCGCCAAAACGAAACTACGATGGCCTAAATGGGTCACAGTGCTCGTATATGAGTGCCTTACCAGCAAAACAGAATAGCTAAATCTAGAGTGGTTTGTTCAACAAAGTCGTTCACTTTTTGTTGTTTTTAATAATACAGATGTAGATTATTTTATTAGGAAAGACATAGTAGCGTTGTAAGATCAAGTTTGAATATTGATGACATCAGACTTTCACGTGCAAGTGTTCGCATTACCAATAAACTTATACAAAATAATGCCGAGCTCAAGGCGGTAAAATACACATAATGGCACAAAACTTTTAGTAAATGCCTCGCAAATCCCTCTGTTTCTGTTACTTTATATAGTAACACATAGATATAAATAATAGTTATTTCAGTTTTGAAAAAAAGTGTTGAGACAGCAAAATGACTATTTTTAAATGTATTGACAGCAAAGACTGATACAGTTCATTTGAGAAACTGGAGAGATACAAAGGTACCAGCTTGGTGGTTTTTTGTTTTTGTTTTTGTTTTTTTATTTATTTTTTTTGTTGTTTCAGCGACAAAGTCAGTTGCATTATTTCTTGATTTAACGAAACTAAAGGGATAAACCCTAAAATCTACTTAAACATAGACCTACACTGCATATATATTTCATAGACTCATTTTCTTTTCAAATGAAAAATAATTGATAAGTTAAAACAACATTTGTTTAAAAAAATGTTTCCTTCAAGCATATAGCAAGCAAGTGTGCAATTTTAATAAACAGCTATCCGCCCTAAAAATTGCACAAAAACATTCTCTCTCTGTATATAAAGATTTACGTGAGAGAATTCAGTTGCTGGTTTGAACTCAGAATTTTTAACTGACACCGTGACATTGGGTAATAATTCATTCAGTAGCATCCTTATGTACAAGGTTTTGTGGAAAATGGACTACTCAAAATTTTAGGGTACGCCTCTTCAGATATATGCTGTAAATAGGAATCTTCTTTTATTAAGATACTTCCGCTTTGCTCTGTGTATGTGTATGAATGTATAATATAATACAAATATATGTATATGAAGAATTCAATTATCAAATATATTTTGGAAATTTCGTAACTTAAATAATAGCTTTGAAAAAATGTTCGATGTAGGCCCTAATTTTAAAAGTCACACAAACGCTAGGTTTTTAGCGAGACAAAAAAAATTTTTTTTTCGATGACCAATTTATTGTAACGAGCACTAAACACTATCTACCAAATAAGTACACGTGCTTGTCTTGTACTTGAACAAGAACCTTGAGCAACTGCTCTTCTGAGTTTTACTTTTCGGGAAAGATGTTTGTTGACTTAAATATTTTGTATTTCCTTCACAGTATACACTGAACAGAAATATGTATTAATTTGATATGTAAATTTTGTTTCGTGCCTACTGAGCGTCATGAGATTATAAAATCTGCACAGATTTGATAATGTGTCTCCTTGAATATATCTGTAACTCCAAAGTTCATTTGATTTATTTGTGTAAGAAAACACTCGACAGAAATTAAGCATGCGTGTAATTAGCATTTTTTTCTCACCCGGGAAATACGCTTGCCACTAATACCATAATTTTCTATAAAATGCCTTCATAGATTTTCAACCGTTACTGGCGACGAAAAACTGTTAACTTGACTTGGAATACTATTTAAAGGCACAATTTTGTCAGATCGTAAACGTTTTAGTCTCTGCCTTGATAACTGATTAATGTCACCATTGCCATTTCCTGCGAGTGGTTTAGTTGAGTCACCTGACATAGCTGAGTAAACTGATGGCGTTGGTGTTCTCGCGGGTGGTGAAAGTAGTCCTTCTTCGCCATAGTTGATTCTATTCGGTGTTCCGACACCATGTTCAACGTAGTCGCACCCTATTAACTCGTGTTCTTCGCTAAGACGAAGTCCAATAGTAAATTTTATACCCTGTAATTGATAAGTTGGTTATTTCTAGCTCCTGGGTCGTCAAAAATTACAGTCTTTAAAAAAATCGATTTATTTACTATCCTAAGCAAAATCAGATAAAAAATCACCTAGCTACTTGATGGACATTACTTTCTAAAAGATTTTTATGCCTCTCACTTGACCAGTGACAGCTCGTTATTTATAGATGTGCTTACCAGTAATAACATTGCGCTGACCACAGCACTCCAGGCCATTATAACCACACAGGACAGTGTCTGTATACCAAGTAGATACATGCCGCCTCCGTGAAACAGTCCATCTCGACCTTGTGTCGTGTGTTCCTCTGGATCATTTGCCGCAAATAATCCAACCGCAAGCATTCCCTGAAACACGTAACTTTTTACCAAATGACGGTTTCTTTACATATGCCCTTCTGCGACGCCCCCTCATTCTCTCTATAAGAAAAGTATGTCTAAAAATATTCCAAGAAACTGGTGATTTTATGATAATACCAATGTGCTATATTGTTATTGTAGTTTTATCTACTCTTCGCAGACTTTTTCAAACGGAACTTGTTATTTAAAATTTGCTAATGTTAAACGGCCATTTTATGAAATTCCGTTAAATAAACACAGTTATATACCTATAACATTCAATAGGAAAACAATAAGTTTCCTTCGCCAAACTGAATAATTTTGATCAGTTTGATCCTCAATTTTCCGATTCAAAATTACAACATTATAGGTAAAGGCAGAGAGACCATTAAGAATAACGGAAATTCAGAGGTATTCAAATCGTTATGAACAAAAAGAAAATAAAAATTGCACAAGAAATTTCAAACGCGAAACAAATGCGAAGGGAGTCAGTCTAGAATCACGTGACCATGATATTACCCATGTACCGCAAACTCCATGCACTGCCACTGCTCCGACTGGATCATCTACTCGTATTTTGTCTATCAGAATAGCACTAAGTATTGCAAGAACTCCTCCAATCACACCAATCACAATAGCTTCCCAAGGCCTAACCACAGCACAACCAGCTGAAATTAACACAAGAGTTAATGCTAAGTTTTTTGTTGTTTCACACTAATAACGAGGTCTTTCGATTCTCGCGAACCTTAACGATGAAGTGTTAAATACAGTACAATGTAATATTGTCTACTAGACTATTATGCTAGTTCTGCAATTACTGAATATATAAAGACAGTATTGCCCGGAACTGTCAGTACAAGAGATAAGCGAATTTGCGGTACGTTCAGTGCTTTGATTTAACTCTGCTTTCGATATTACACAAGCAATGAAGCGACAAAATGCAATCTTTCCGGCTTGACTTTCCAACATTTCTGAACGCTAGTTTACCTGTTATGCCAACCAGAGCTCCTAGAATACTGTTTACAAGATAAGCTACGTCGAACGTACGTTTCTTCATTATGTATCTGAAAATGCGAGAAACTAAATATTACAAAAATATTCGAAATTTTCGAAAACAGATTTTTCATTTCTTTTTATATTTTTATTTTTAAACCTGTGAAAAGTTA
This sequence comes from Cyclina sinensis, assembly GCA_012932295.1. Classification (NCBI taxonomy): domain Eukaryota; kingdom Metazoa; phylum Mollusca; class Bivalvia; order Venerida; family Veneridae; genus Cyclina; species Cyclina sinensis. The sequence continues at coordinate 6,681,520 of JAAONU010000017.1, forward strand.
TTTGGCAACACCAGCAGAATAGAGTTTCTCAGGTAAATGAAATCGAGGTATACCATACACGATTCTTGTAAAAGGAGTGGCAACCAATTTAGATAATCATAATGGGTGAGAAAAGGCCAGTTTGTACATCAACTATTTGTTATGAAAAAAAATTAATAAGTTGTTTAGTGTCGATATGCTGATATATCCTATGAGAATATAGAATACTAGACGTGGTATGGAATGCAGTAATTATATTTCAATTTTTTCTCAACTCAGAACTTAATGTATGCTTGTCCTCACTTTGACGAATATTAAAAATTTGCACATTGTAATTATTATTCATAATTCTTATTTATAATTCATTTTTATTTATTTTACAATAAAAAATGGTGTATCTCCTAAATAACAAACGTACAGACCGACGAATATGCTAAGAGAACAATCACGGATTTATTTATGTCCATGCACACTGATGTTTGAGAATAAAAGTTCCGACAATATAATATCCACTTACGACCACTTAACATTTACGATAGTATAAATACCCACTTACAACAATATAATAACCGTTTACGACAATGAAACACCCACTTACGACAACATAATTCCCACCATTCCGCCACCCATTGATCCATTTAAAGTCGTAACAGCAGACCTAAAGTTAGATTTACTCTTAAAAAGAATTGGCATAGGACAAATCAGTGTCTTTCAAATAGCAAATTCTATTTGAAAGACCCTGGGCAAATACATCGATAAAAATATCATTTCGATAATATGATAATTTCATAGTAAAAAGAAATATATTGCACAGGAGACTCTATTAAAATGCCTTCAACTTTTACTGAAAATATCATTCACTAAAATGCTGAATAGATGTATACTAGGGGTAAAAAAACATCATAATTTATCTTACATTGTCCTCTTTGCAATTTGCAAAACAGCCTGCTTCATGTTAAAGGGTAGATGCAAACACTTCCTTTATGTATTAACAAAAATGATACTGAATAACTATTTTTGCATTTATCTAAGCAATTAACTAGTATAAATGTAGTTTGTATACTCTTACTTTGCCGCCAGCTTCCATTTTCCTCCAGAGATTCCAAAAGTACTTCCGCAATTAAACGCTAGCCATCCCCACCTGTGGAAAATGTTGAAGGTAAATTTACTGTATTAACAAGAATGAAAAGTGGTATACGACCTAATTCAAAACAAATTATTTCGACAAAGCGAGATTTTAATAGAATTTCTCAATCAATAATTAGGTGATTTTATTGCGTAAACGAGATCAATAAAAAATTCTCTTTATTGTTAGATTTCTATCAACAACTTTAACAAAAACTGAAAGACACCACCACCTAATGCATGTATTAAATCTAATGTAAAAACGTAACTAACATAAGTCTCTATTCGTTGTACATATATACATACTGTTTGATGCTTTTATTTCAGGAAAGGGGTAAAAAAACAACGTAAGTTCAACGTATCAGCAACTAAGTTCTGCATTTCTAATGCACGAAACTTTCTAAATCATTCAAATAGATAAATACTTTTTAAATAGTAAGTTTTAAGTCTTTATGTGGTATCTGACGGATTCGGTCGAATCTATGACATCAGTTAAAACTGTTTTCGACAACCTCGAATCATTAGAAAAAAAACTGACATTCGGATTTTAATTATCTGGAAGATGTTATACGTTGATGGGAGTTTATGTTCTTGCTCTTGAAAGTCTGTCTGACGCAGGTCCGGCTACAACGACCATCATAAACATAAAGATACCGGTAAGTCCATCTAAATCTTTAAACAAACATGTACATGTCTGAAAATATATTAATGATACTCTTATTTTTTCCGTTGGTATCTTTCTTGTTTCATTTTTTTTTTCTCAAAAATTCTTAATATCCGTTTTGTCCTTACTTGCATATAGCTGGTACATCCATAAACGCATACGGTTTGATGTACAGAGTTTATCAAACTCACCATAACATAAACATTCCAATCAAGGTGTTAGCTGGGTTACCCATTGGTAGAGGATTATCTGTCGCCTTCTGTCCCTCACAGTATCGCCCGCGTCGAGGTTTCAGAAGAAGCGTCGCCACAAACGCCGAAACCCCTCCAACTACATGTACAGCCCCACTTCCGGCTATATCAACAACCCCCAGCGTTCGGAGAAAACCATTGGACGCCCATTCCCAATGGGCAGGTATACAGTAAACAATAGTGTTCAAAAACGAGAAAATCATGTAACTTGTCAGTTTTGTCCTCTCCGCCATTGCACCGGATACTATAGTCGTTGCCGTAGTGGCAAATGATAATTGAAAAACGAATGTGGAAAAAATTATTCCCATATCTGCTTGGGACGCATCTACGAAGAAATAGCCCACCCCACAAAACGGATTCGTGCCGGGTTTGTTACCGAAGCTCAAACCAAATCCGAAAGCCCAGTAGGTAATGCCGCCGAAAACTACATCCACAGCGTTCTTAACCATGATATTCACCTCGTTTTTCCTGGAAACACAACCCGCTTCCAAAAGTCCAAAACCTGGAAAATAAAGAATGCAGTGTATGATTAAACTGCCGTTCGAAATACCTCGAACACAAGTGAACAAGTGTCGCGCTCAATTTTTAATGCCAGACCAGACTCGTCTCTTACATATACATAACAGCTGTGATTAAAACAAACGTAGTTATTTTTAACTTTAGTCCTGCAACTATGTGTGATTCAGATAATATTCTAGCCGACTCGATGCAAGCGAACGATGAGGAATCGAACTCGCGACCCCTAAATTACCAGTCCAGCGTGTTACCACTTGACCATGAATCCGCTCATAATCGACTAAATATTGTCATTTTACCTTTTGGGGCTGTTTACTATTTTTGACCAATGAAATAATTGTGAAATTTTGTTCGGAGTATTACCTTAAATATCATATCAACTAATAGGCACACCCTTTCCCCTGAAATCCCTCATATTTATTTGGCTCTAAAGTTTGGAGATCCTCGCGCATGTGTGCTTATTAAAATAATAATTGATTGTGCGCAGAAGTAAAAACTAAATACATACAGTACCTGCTTAGTTAGAACATGGTTATACTAACTTACAGCTACATGTATACAGACCTGTTTGCATAGTGAAAATCATAAAAGAGCAGGATAAAATCCAAGTCGCGTCATCCCAGGTAATGATTCCGTTTATCTTAAATCCGGTTTTTGCAGTCATTACTTCCGGTGGTTCACTTGATTCGTTCTGAAAGGCTTTCCCCATATGTTTTTCTAGTTATCTTTTCAAAGATCGTACAAAAGATGTGACATCCTTCGTATACCTTTTCTTTTATCTGAAAATGTCACACGCGTAATTTCCGGTCCTTATGGATATCTTCGGAAATGTTCGGTTACTTTCCAAGTTTTTGCCTCTAAAATAATTTACAGTATTAACAGGATAAAACTGAAACTATGGTGCATCATGCAATGTGTTCGGCAATTGTTTACGGTTTGCTCTGATTAAGTTGTAATGTACGCAAAAACTTTCAAAAAGTACGTGGAAGGTAACCGGAAATACAATATGAGTTCATCTGCTTGAATTTTCACATCATAGCATTCATGATAAAAAATCTTCGTTCATGACGAGTCAAGGAGATACTACTGCATTTGAATTACAAACGGCTCAGAACAACCAACGAATGATTTCAGTAAAATAAAATAGCAACAATTTGTCAAATGTCATGTCGAACAATTACTGTGAAAAGGTATTTTCTAGAATATATGCCGGCGGCCAATCAACTCTCTATTCATTTACAAATTGCTATTTAGTAGCTTCAGTATTCTAGATTTTAATTATCGAGCCCTATAGTGGTGGAATTTGAAAGAGAAACTGTCACTTGTTGATGGAACCATTGATCGTAGTAATTTCCTTGTCATTACACTAAAGCTTTCATACCTGTAGAATTTTCGAGCTTTAATTAAGGAATGAAAAGCAGACTTTGGCTTTCATTCTTAGTCGTTAAGTTTGGAGCTTCAACGGGTGCGGCGAACAACTTCATGAATGGATTAAGTGACGTCACGTCACTAAGTCCATCCACTGATTAGCAGGTTGATTCTTTATTTCTTTTAAGAGTACACAAGAGCCCAGGGCCAGTATTTGAAAAGGTCACGGTTCACTACTGTTCTGAAATAAAAGTGGCTAAAATGATGCTGGTTGAGACGAGACATTAATCCGAGGTCCCATTTGCAAAAGAACCAGGGGTGTCGCTGGAACGGTATACTTTCTTATCTTGCACTATCCCCCACAACTTAAAAAAACTACTCTCTGCAGGGTGCTACGGTCATAAGGGCCGACGATAAATAAACTCAGATAGATTACTTTAGGTAGCTTGCTAGCTAGCTAGCTAGATCGATAAATAAATAGATAAACCTAGCTAGATAGGTGGGTGGTGGACGGATGCAGGGGCGGACAGACAGACAGAGGGAGAGAGAGATTAGATAGATAGATAAGCTAGCTAGCTAGATTGATAAATAAATAGATAGAGCTAGCAAGATAGGTGGGTGGTGGACGGACGCAGGAACGGACAGACAGACAGACAGACAGAGACAGAGAGAGAGAGAGAGAGAGAGAGAGAGAGAGAGAGAGAGAGATCGATCGATCGATAGATAGATAGATAGATAGATAGATAGATTTCAGTTTGATAAGATAACTAACGATGAGATAAGATAAGATTTCAGTTTGATAAGATTTCAGTTTGATAAGATTAAGTGATAGATAAGAAATCTGTAACATTAAAAGCGCATTCAAGCTATAGTCACTACAGTAACAACTTCTCTTGTTTATTTCATACAGTTGTATAATATAGCAGTACAAACTGACTTATGTTTTAATAGAGTTGAAAACTCGCATCCGTGTCACATATTGCTGGTAAATGATACCTTCAACTAGATTTTATTATAAGTTTTTAGTTTTAATTTAGCATAACACATTACTGAATTCACATAAATAATCGTGGTAATTTAGAAAATGAGAAAAACAAGAAAACACTACACGGGCTTATATTTTTTGCCCTCACGAGTTCTACGACATTCTGTATATGTATTTTTGATCATTTTTGATCATTTCCTCCTGGATAAAATTATCATTTAACCGTTTGTTTTTTGTTTGTTTGTTTATTTTCTTTCTTTTTTTTTTGTTTTTTTGTTTTTTTTTGTTTTTTTTTTTGCTTTTTTTTTTTTGCTTTTTTTTGAAGGGGGGGGGGGGGGGGGGGTGGGTGGCGGGGCAGCAAATTAAATCATGTGTGGTTAATTAAGTAGTGCAGTCTAAGTTACATTAAAATATTTATTCAATACACTAACATGAGCTACTATCAGGAGAAATCGATGGGTATGATTCTAATGTTTGTGTGCAGTCGTCAACGAAGTTAAAAATAATAATAAAAAAAAAAATTAAAAAAAAATATATATATACAGTCGGATAAGTCTTGATTAAATCAAATGCAAAGTATGCTCTTGAAGTCTTAATATTTCTTGAATATAAATAGTTTTAACGTAATGTATATAAGAAACAGGCTTATGTTTTGTGTATATCAGTCTTATTTCTTGATTCACTTCACAATATATGGATGGCAGACGGTGTAGATAACTCTTGACAAATTGTGTCAGTTCTATCTGGAAATAGATTTTTTTTAAATTGTTTTTTCGCTTGTAGATTTGTGTCTTTCATTGCAAGGATATGAATGGTACTTTACAATCGACCAAACTCGAATTGTCGAACGATGTTTGTTGTTGTTGTTTCTGTTTCTTTTCTTATCATAAACAGTATTTTTAATTGTAGAAATAGTGACCTTTGTCAAGTGTTCCACTTTACAAAAGATAATCTTAAACAAATTAAAGACGGTTTGGTGTATTCACCTTGAATTCTTCCTCTTCCCTTAATGTGCGCAATATACCAGTTGTTCTTTATTTCCTTCCCTAAAGGTGCACGCATATACAAGTTGTTCTTAAATGCTATATACCAGTTATTAAATTTTCTCTTATCCCTAGATAAGCGCTCAAAGTTTGCGATATACCAGTTCTTCTTAAATCCTCTCCTTTCCTGTAGTAAGCACTCAATTTCGCGATACCGGTTCTTCTTAAATTCGCCCCCACCTTTCCGTCAATATGCGCTCAATGTTTTCTAAATTTTTCTCTTATCCCTTAATAAGCGCCGAATGTTCGCGATACACCAACTCTTCTTAATTTAATAAGCGCCAAATGTTCGCGATATACCAACTCTTCGTAATTTTTCTCTTATCATCTAATAAGCGCCAAATGTTCGCGATATACCAACTCTTAATAAGCGTTCAATGTTTGAGATATACTAGTTCTTCTTTAACGACCCCGACATTGCCCTAAATAAGCGCTCAGTTATTTCGATATACCTATACTCTGTATATTTATGTATTTTATGTGTCGATGGGTTCATAACAAAGTTATGAATAGTACAAACAACATACCTGACTGCATCGTGAAAATGATAAAGGAACTAGTAAGTATCCACGTAGCGTCGTCCCACGTGACCGGTCCCACGGACTTCGATGTTGAGACGCCCGAAAAGCTGGTTCCATCCATCTCGCTCATCAGCAGAATAAGTTTGGAGCCATACTGTAACTTTCAGCTGCTCAGTATGTGTTACACTTTGTGTCTTTTTAGCATAACACGAAAGTCCGAAATAGACAAAGGTGAATATTTTCGAAATTTGTGTCCAGCCAGCGCTCACTTGAGACTGCTAATATTTGCATAAGATGGGTATGCACGTTTAGAGTTTACTTCTTCAATACTTCACACAAGAAGGTCATCTCACACATCTGTTTTTAAAAGAAAATATGTCAATTCCATATTTCTTTTTCTTCAAATAGACATTACTTGCTTCGGTTCATTGGCCTGCTGATTAAACTTTTCATGTTCACCTACCAGTTTACGTTTTTTCCTCTATCACTAGAACCTCATCCTTTTGGTCACAGCTTCTAACAGACTGTAATATTCAATCAAATGTTCACTGATACCTATGGTCTTATATCCAGCTGATTTATTAACCTCGTCGTAAAAGTCCATTTCGTAATCAAAACACGGAACGCACTTGCTGGCATATATCAAAGATGATTCCCCCGATCAACTGTTGTAGATAGACAATTAAGCCTAATTTAAAAAAAGAAATCTATTACAATATACTATACTCACGGGAAGTCACGTGCTTTAAGCCATTTGAAAAATTAACGCATTCAGCGAGTTAACAGAAATTAAATGAACGATCACATTCCCTACGGAGGGTACAGATGATTATCAATTAAGTCGAAGGCACATTACTAAGTAATAAAGTCATTTCATTAGGAGAAGCAAGTTTTTAAAGGTGATGTACTATTTAGTATCAAATCTTCAATAACTTTCCCAGTGTTTTGTAATTGGTTGACTCCTCCAATATTTAATTATTGAACGACACAGCAACATTTCCAGAGGCAAAAGTCTCAACTTAACTGCGAGTATGAAACAAATATTCGCTTTTTATTGTTGTCTTATAATGATTGAAAAGCAAGTCACTTAGTCTTACAATATAAGTTATGATTTCACATTTTAACCCGAAAATATTAGAAAAAAATGGGACCAACCTATGCAGTAACTATGCAATATATATAACCCGAAGAAAGAGACCGGAAGTATGCCAAAAAGCATTCTGCATTAGCGATGTCACAAGATGACGTCTTGAAATATGTCACATATTTTGGGCGACCGGCGAGAAAGAAGCTTGAGATAGTCTAAACTATTTGTGCGCCATCGCTAAGATGTGTCACAATATGGTTGGTATAACTAGCTGATAACAAAGATAAAATTTGCTGTAATGATTTGATTTTAATTTGACAAACTTTAAAATGTGATTAAGGTTTCACATTGTAGATATGTTTGTCTTTTTAGTAGGTGACAAGTATTCAATATTAGGTAGAAGCAGCACAAGTTGCCGCTTCTTCTAGATGTCAGTTAAGCATGTAACTTTCTAATGAGGACAACATTTAAGGGAAATGTCTTTACTTCTCTTTCGACACAATGGCGAGTGAAAAATGGAATCTTAGGTACCGGAAGTGCAGGCGTTGGCTTGGTGGTTTATCATTCGTAACTGCTTTACTGTTTACATCCCAAAGTGGATTTATCATTCTTGGTTTAGTGTACCTACCATGTTTCATTTTGAGACTCCAATCAGCTCAATGGGTCTTCGATACACTGATGAGTTTTTGGTTTGCTTTCGCAGTTGGCATGTATGAACTTATTTACGGTGTAAAGATAGTGATTCAAGGTGATGTACGAAAATTAAACAAAAACAAATGTTGTTTAATTATTATGAACCACAGGACCCGTCTTGACTGGTTGTTTTTCTTCTCTGTGCAGGCAAGGTTCGGATCTCTTCGAAGATTTAAGATCGCTCTCAAAGATGAACTTCGCCATCTTCCGGGCGCTGGCTGGGCAATGCAAGCCGCTCAGTTTCTATTTCTGAAAAGAAAGTGGCAAATTGATATGAATCGGATAGAGAACACACTTAAACTTTTAAGAGAGAATTGTCTGCGACCCCAGCTTTTATTTTTCCCTGAGGGGACAGATTTCCATTGCCATAGTAGGCAGAAAAGCAGAGACTATGCGATAAAAAATGAGCTGGACGATTACGAATATGTGTTACATCCAAGAACCCGTGGATTTACCGCGGTAGTGAATTATATGAAGACTTACAATAACCTTGACCAGATAGTGGATGTGACGGTATCGTATCCACGTACCATACTCCAGAAGGAGACAGACTTAGTAACGGGAAATATCCCCAGAGAGGTCGTTTTCACGATTCACAGCTACGAGATAGACGAGGTCCCTACCGACAATGAGTCGCGGCTGATAAGATGGCTGGAAGACCGTTGGAAAGAAAAAGAAGAATTCTTGAAGTGTTTCTACAGAACCAAAGATTATAACTGGTCAACCGGTTACACTGAACAGCAAAATACAGAAATGGACAGAGACACAAAATTGCATTTGGTCGGTGGAATTGTATTCTGGGCATTATTTTCAGTTTTTGCTTTATATTTTCTTGTGTTTTCTAGTACATGTCGAATAACATATATTGTAGCGCTTGTATTATATGTAGTTCTAGGCACAATTATCGGCTTTGATAGACTGTTTTACAAACTTTCCATAAGATAAAACTTTAAATAACCCGTTCTATCCGGAGACGTTTTATACACATTTAATGCGGCTGACTCACAGATGGGACGACCATTCATAAAAAGAAAATGTTTCTACGTATAGAAATTCAACTTGTTATTGCGAAGAATAAATCTAAACTAAGTTATTGACTTAGAAATACAGAAATACATAATAGAATTATTGTTTACAAACTTTTATCGGTAAAAACGTAAGTCACGGGATAGATACTTTGTTTATAAAATAGAAAGAACCAGGCTTTTTGGCTAAGAAGTTTAGTGTTCTGCCCTAAGTTTTACCTGACCGGAAAGAGTTCGAATCCTGATGAAATTTAGTTTGTTTATCTTCAGTTTTCATGGTGTATAGAAGCATAAAATTTTGTCATTTTAATTGTATATTATTTTTCTTGAATTTTAAAGAAAAAAAACTAAATTCTGTGAGTCAGTCGCTTTAACAGTCAAATCTGCGTTTAAGAATTGCACACACCAGGAACTTTTTCTTTAATATTAGCTGTGGCTATTTCCAAATGGAACTCTGAGGATTATTTTTTAGTGTCTGTTAAGTAATCATTGTATTTATACACCACGTGATTTAATTTCATGATTAGATTCATTTATCCAACAAATCGAATTCTATTTCTACTTATTAATTTTATGTATTCACTACATTTATTTGAAATGAAATAAGTGAATAAAGGTAGAAGTGAACGCATTTTCACGTTTTTAATCTCATTCCTTAATAATCATTAACTGATAAAAGTAACCTTTATACTTTGAAATGTGATAGTTTTTGAGACGATCAATGATGTCTTTGACCTGTTACAATCAGTGTTCATTATGACCTTTCACATATGATGTTGGCCTTGACCGACTAAGATAGCTCGCACGTGTTAGCCTACATTTAGGTAACAGTTATTGTTAAGATGCGTTACCTTCGACAATGATCTTTAAAGAGGCTGTACTCCAGATTTGACATAAAAAAAAATTTTCATAAATTATATATTTAGATGCCGTGAGATTATAACAACATCATATTTTACTTCAAAACTGATTATAAAAGTCAAAATAGAATAAAAAAAATATTTTCGCTCCAGCCTGATTTGAACTCTGGACCCTCATGTTACCAAAATATTTCCTACGCTTTTACTGTCACCACCATCGCCGCATGTAATATCACAGGTATTTACTTTAAATCTTATACGATATAAATATACCGTCGCGTTACGGTATAGCACTTTGAAATGAAAAAAATCAATTTATAATGTAATTATTTCGCTTATTTTTTGTCAGTAAGTTATTTTTTAAGCATTAGTCATAAATAATACAAGAAATTTATAATACAAGAAAACTTTCCTTTTTTTGTCATCTGGAGCACAGCCCCTTTAATAAACGCAGAGATAAACTTAGTCATCATGTATGCCCTTGAAATATCGTGACTAAGCATAAATCAAAACAGACATAATGTTTTTCAATGATACATTGTTTTTATTTTGTTTATAATATTTTATCAATAAATTCGGGACAGCATCATCTATTATGAAATGCAATTAGGCCTACCATATCAAAGGAAATAAATGTTAAATGATAAGATTTTCCTTTCAGATTGACAAATTAAACCGGTAAATCACATATGTGAATTTTTTACAATGTTCGTTTTTATCAACACGACGCAATTTAGATCTACTTCAAACTTATTTATTTTACATCGATTTGGAAGCAAGTTCTTGCAACTTATATTAATCCCTCTCGATGACTGCTTCCTGGGTTCAAACCAGTACTCGCGCCGAAAATGAGGAATGTGGAATGCCACTAGAGACTCTCACCCCTGGTGAGACTCGAACCAGCAAATTCCGGATCGGGAATTACACGATGTAATTTGTTTAGTTAAATTTTTTATGGGAATTTATAAGCGGTATAGCCTCGTAATTCTAATAACAGACTACTACATTTTGCACCTAAAAATGATTTTTATAGAAGTTAGAATATTTTATTTTTCTCTGTAAGATGATAATATTTTGTTTGTTTGTTGTTGTTGTTGTTGTTTCCATAAAATAAACTCCTATTTCAACAAAGTGTCAATACCATTTGCTTAATCTTTTACAAGAATCTTTGTTGAATGTATAAATTTGCAATTATCTTGGGGGAAAAGTTGTAAAAATGGGGAAAATGGGTATCCCATCTTTGACGTATGAAGACAACATGTCTGTCAGACATTAGTGACGTCACTGATATCACAGTAGGGGAAGTAAATCTGAGTTGAGTTTCGTCAAAAGAGTAAAAGCAGTGACGTAGGGGAACCGAGAGCCTGAATTTGGACAGTTAAATTACAGATGAAATCTTCTGGGTTTAAATTAAACAAAATGTCTTAGAAGTAGTGCAAAGCAGTATGTTCAGAACATAATATTAATTTTGCTGACATGATACATGCACATGTTCTTACATTATCATATCAAATGTATGTGTCAAATTTATAGATTCAGTATAGTACGTTATACAAGGGTTAAAATTTGTACTATGACATTTAGGTTATCACGGCACATCTCCGATAATATGACAATAACCTAATACAAACGCACTATTTAAAATTTATAACAAAGTGTTTGAAACATGTACAGAGAAGAAAGTCCAACAATGTTTTAAAGTAAGCCATCAAATATTAAAATTGACAGGAATATAGGGAGTACTATACAGTAGATTTAAAGATATATAAAGACACGTAATCATGCGAAAAGCACAGTGTATGTGAACTAAAAAAAAGTTCAGAGTTCAAGTGTTCAAAGGTCATTAGTAAGGGTACAGGTGCAGCAGATTTTCTGTATATTGGCAAACGGACATATAATCCACTTTATTTTTAGCTAAAGATTTTAAGTGACCATAATAACATGTATCAAATATTCATTTAAAGTCTCTACATGAAACATATCTTTATACAATAAGCTGCAAAATATACCTATTGCATCCAAAATATTGTGTAAATTATAGTAAACATGGTTTTATCTCATCATAAAGGTGATCTTTTATCAATTTGAACAAATATCTGACCAGTCTGTACTAACTTTTTTTGCGTTTTCCAGTGCACTATTTTAAAGCGCATTATAAATGGCGTCACACAAAGGCGCTTTCGGTGCTCTGATTTTGTTTTAAAGATACCGGTACTATATGGGAGCCAGTGAAAGCAAGGGCTTAAAGCAATACAATTTCTCGATATTGTTTCTCCAAACATGTTTCTGAAAAACATTTCCCTTCACCATTGTGCCACTCTGGTCACAACGCGTCGAACTTTCACTACTTTGAATGCAGCCATTACAGTGAATGGCTTGATAAACTTCTGAATTACATCCGGAATTATATAGAGGATATTTGTTTGTTTTTGTGGAAGATGAGAATTTATTTCATCGAGTGAACACCATATGTGATATTTTCACGAGTGGCGCAGCCACGAGTGAAAATATAAACATATGGTGTTCACGAGATGAAATAAATTCCCATCTTCCACTAAAAAACAAACAAATTTTCTTTTTATTTTATGCCAACACGTCAAAAATGGGTATTTTATGACATTTTTACTCAGGGCCTTCAATAAATTCCCCATGGTGAGCCCCAAATCAGTAAATGCGTACTTTGGTCAAACCGCACAAAAAAAGTGCAGACAATCTCCAATACATATGATAACTTTACTTCTGCTGAAATAAACTGAATACACTTTCATCAAATAACATTTATTTTTCTCTACACAGTTTATCAATATTTATTGAATTTTAGCCATACATACTTTAATTATAAAAGCGGATTAATATCGAGTAATATTCAATCAATTGAATTGAAAGTCGGCCATATTGGATATTGTCCATGTGAGTTATGTAAACAAATCAGACATTTTAAATAATTTATGGCGAATTTCATCATTGTTCACAACTAGTTAGGCTCAGGAATTCAATATTATTAATTAACTTTATGCTATTGAACTAGATTCTGACCATGTTGTTGGCTTGATACAACCAAAGCCTCGCCAATAAAGCTCGAACCTCGGCCAATACAAAAAAAACACGGCCAATAAGTAAAAAGTCGGCCAATACGAGATTTAGCCAATCAGGATTCAGGAAAACCTCGGCCTTATATGAGCCTAGGATTTTCACCATGTTGGACGCCATTTTGAATATGCTTAGCCTAGTTTTTACATAAAAGTTTTCTCTTATATTCTCTTAAAAAGTTCAAAAAGTATGAAAAAAGTTCGCGGAGACCCTGCGCTATCGGATCACAGTAAATTTAGCAGTGTTCAACTTTTCATTTAGTGATTTTCATATTTACCAAATATTATGTTGCGCGGAAGTGAAAAGCAGACGATCACAAGTTTTACCCTGTTATAAATTACGAGTTTTGGATTACTTAGTTTGATAATTGAACATAATATTATAAAGTTAATTAATAAAATTGTCATTAATTAGTCGAATTCATATTGGCTTTGTTATTGGGCTGAAGACAGTCATATTGGCCTTCGGCCTTCGGCCTCGGGCCAATATGACTGTCTTCAGCCAAATAACAAAGCCAATATGAATTCGACTAATTAATAACATTATATTATAACTGGAATTAACAAGGGAAATAAATTTCACTCGCTGACACTGTCTGAAATACAGCGGATTCTCTTGTATTTATGTGGTGGGGAAAAGTAGTTTCGGTACAAACAGTGGATTATCAAAATGGTAATTTCACTGATTCAAAACAGTGGATTATCACTTTTATCTCACTGATATTTCCCTATATTTCATTGGTAGGCATAAAATAAATCATAATTATATCATAGCATCTAATCATCAAATCAAATTCTAGAAAATCTAGAAGTTGTCTTTTTTGGTGACCCAGCACTCTCAGACCAGGACAGTATCACTATCTGTTCTATGTTCACAATTACAAATCTAACACAGAGATCTCTCTCTCTCTCCCTCCGTCCCTACCTCCCTCTCTCTCTCTGTCTCTATTTTTTTCATTTTCGTTTTCACTGATAAACAGAGACGCAGCAAATGTGTTATGGATTCAAAGATAAATGCTAAAATAATTAAAATACTGATTTTGATGCTCTCATATTCCATTTACAGCAAAATATAAACACTACTCCTACTTTCAATTTTACTCTCATGATCTGCCACCACGGATGTCACTTACGAGATTTTTTTTTCTTTTAAATCAATGTTCAGTGTTTTAGACTTTGGCTATTTAAAGAAGCAGAAAACGAAAATATGATATACCTGTTATGTCAGGGAAAATAACACTGCGTTTGGACGGCTTCAAACTCACTGCAAAGTTGCTTCCCTTATAATGCCATTGTCACACAGGTCTGACTTCATACTTACAAACAGACATCTCAATCTGATTAAAATCATATCCTAAATATCGCTATACTATTAACCGTAGGGAGATCGTGAACTTCAGTCAGATTGACAGACATATGTACTTGACTGTATTGAACATTCCAGAAATAGTTTGTCATTTTCCATCTGTGGTAAAGAATGCCGTAGTGTTGTACAATTCCGTATATAGGAAATCTACTGATTTGTTCTAGTCGAAAGAATAACTGCTTATATATACACTAAAAACTTCTTTATTGGGCTCATGAATAGAAAAAGTGTGGAAAAAAACAACCACGCACCCCACTTCCCCCCCCCCCCCCCCCAAAAAAAAAAATGAGTATGTTTATGAACCATGAGTGTCTCTGGAATGGAAGCTTTCTGTATTTTGCGCTATTCTTACATTATCCACGACAATCTAAAATATCTTAACTCTTCATGGAGCAATCGGATAGGACAATAAACAATTTCAAATGGACAGAATTGGGTGATAGTTGCTTGCAGGCAAAATCATTGCTCCCTTGATTAACAGGTAAAAACAAAAGTTTTTCATCGAGTATGTTGACTTATCCGGACTCAGGGTTCACGGTGGCGATTAATCGTGATTTATTTGCACACATAATTCAAAGAATTGTTTTGAATCAATCTGGTCTAATCTCTGACAAAACTCTAAATACAATGAAACTGAATTCTAAATGTAAGAGGTGGAGACCTTAAATGACCTCACTTTAGGGACACTGACTGCAAATATCCATTCAATTTATGGCTGTATATTAATGTTATTATTTTTGCATTATTTTCAGACACGATTAAACAAACAATTAAGAATTATGCCCTAATGTTCATAACAACATCACTTTAAACCAATGGCAAACTTCCTTCTTCAACGGAAGATTTTGTATCTAATAATTTCATTCGTAACAAATGTAGGTCATAATCGATTTCAATACATACGAATGAGCACTTTAAAATTATGTGTTGCCTACTTTTTTACCGTTTACGTCGTAAAATGATATATAACATTCTTATATTCCTGGCAAATACCGTACGTGTCACTTAATAATAAATAATTACACATATCTCTGTTTAGGTATCGAACAGTCTGGGCTAGATACTTGAATAACTTTTTATTTCCAGAAATCTCATAAATAATGCACACTTCTCGCGTTATCGTCTGGATTACTTCGTCTAGTATACATACATTAACAATTACTTGTACTGAAGGTTCAGTACGCTAAATCTTTGGGTTTTCTTGTACTATAATCCAGTAGAAGTGTTACTTACCCTAAAAGCAGGTTAAAGGTCAAATCTGATGGAAGGCGCGCGAGATCAATTCTTAGAATTTTAGAGAATCATATACTTTCAACTATTTTTTTGTAAGCCCATTCATTCATTTATCTTTTCCATTAATCTCCTACCATCGTTATGTTTGTTGTGATATATAGTTTGTGTTTAGATTAAAAATATGTATTTCCAGTGAGAAATAATTTTGTTGTACATAGCATTCGTTAAATAAACTTGTTTAAAGTTTCTGTTAAAGTCATTTCATTATCACCTCAGGCATTTAATAGACTTATAGCTAATATAATAAAAAGTTAAAAGTTATATTTGAAACGAGCATAAACTAAGACTAGCGTCTGTCATTAAATAATTTCTTTAAAATATAACTATGTAAATTGTTAAGACATTTAGTCAAGGAGTGAGTTTGGATGATACATGCAACCATTTTAGTTTAACTTTTTTGTTATCTTGGTGTGGCGAAAAATATCAAAATTGCGCGGCCTTAAACAAGCTGTTGGTAGCGATATCTTTACATTAAGTTTAAATATTGTAATATTAACCGTTAGCTAGGCAACCTGTCAGACGTGTAATGGAAAACCGTCCCATCTTATCTACGTACACAGCTATAGTGTGTTACATAGCTAATAAATCTTCAGTTATACTGTAGTCTGTGTACGGCACTGGAGGATGTTAGGTATTAAACATATGTATGCCTTTGAGGAGTTTATTACATGTAGAAGAATATGCATATTTATTAAATACACAAATTAACATGTAGTTTTAAGTTTTGTGTTTAACGTGTCGTGAAACGGAAGGATACGGTTCGCATCATATTTGATCAGCCTGAGAAAATTACAATCCTAAAGTGTTTCCGGATTTAACACATAAAAACCATGAGTTTAATAGAACAAGCAATGGCGTCTTTGTCGGGTCTAAAACACAGATGCAGAGGTGTGTCGTTTGTATTAATTCTGATTGTCACCGCTTTTCTCGGATTTGTAGTGTTTTCACCTGTGTTCATTACCGTATTTGTTCTAAAACTTCAGTGTGCTCGCTGGATTGTGGATACAATTATCAGCACGTGGTTCGCGTTAGCCGTGGCTACATTTGAACTCGTGCATGGAGTGAAAATTGTTGTCCAGGGCGATGCAGAAAAAATTAACAAATATTGCAGTTCTCTGATAATAATGAACCACAGGACAAGACTGGACTGGTTGTTTTATTTTGCCATCCAGGCGCGATTTAGTTCATTGCGAAGATTTATAATTTCTTTAAAGGATGAACTAAGACATGCACCGGGAGCCGGCTGGGCTATGCAGGCGAAGCAATTTCTATTTTTAAAGCGCAACTGGGAAGAAGACAAGATTAGAATTGAAAATTCATTGAAGCATTTTGAGTGTGTAAATTATTGTCCACAATTGCTACTATTTCCGGAAGGGACTGACTTAACGTCCTCAACCCGAGCCAAAAGTAAACAATATGCGAAAAAGAAAGACCTTCCGGAATATGAATACGTGCTTCATCCGAGAACGACGGGATTTACTTCCGTTCTGGGATACATGAGAAGTTACAATAATTTGCAACAAGTACTTGATGTAACTATTGCTTATCCTCAAAATATGTTACAGAATGAAATGGAACTTTTCAGCGGAAACATTCCAAGGGAAATTGTGTTTACTGTAAAAACTTTCAATGTGGACGAACTTCCTATTAACAGTGAAACAGCGCTCGCACGATGGCTTGAAGAAAGATGGCGGGAAAAAGAAATTTTTCTCAAGTCATTTTATGAAAATAACAACCGTATTGACACCAACGGTTTTGATTTTAATCAAAATTTAGATTTAGAAAGAGAAGTTGTGTTGTACTCAGTGAGTGCCTTACTGTTTTGGATCATTGTATCAGCGCTGACTATATGGCTACTGATATTTTACACTAACTTCCGGTGGATTTTCTTATGTCTGTGTGTTTTAAACACTGTTATCAGTTCAACCATGGGATTTGACGTACTTTTCTCCAGATTATCAGTCATGTGAAATATATGGCTGTTGTATCCAGCATTTCCTAAGTGCTATTATTTTTATCACACAATTGCTAGGCTGTTAGTTTGTTTACCGTCTGCTCATCAAGATTGTTAAGTACCTCACTGTTTAGGCCAAAGTACATGTTTGTGTTTTTTCCATGCCTTTAAGGATACAAAGTGCAAGTGATATGGTTGATTGGATAATACTGCGTTGTCTATTTAACTATTTCCTAACTGAAGTTTATTTTCATTTGTTTTTCTGTCTGAATGGAAAGGGGAGGTTTGAGAGAAAAAAGTTTAAAGTAAGGTTGGAGGTCGGCCGAACGATGTATTAATTATTTTCATATAACCTGTTGTCTGCAAAGTCAGTGTCACGCCATTACCTTAACTATGTGAAGTCACTGTCACTTAAATAGATCTAGGTCATGATGTGTTTAATATTCATGTTTATAATTTAGAACATGGTTTGGTTTAATGGGATTGAACGCCTGTTTTAACAGTTGTGGTCCTATCCCGGCGGTCAGTCCACCTAACAAGTGCTCCTGGGTATCCAACCTGTTTACTTACCAATTTCTCCGCAAGTGACTGACTGTACGTCCTCACTTGCTTCAGAGGTGAGGGACAAATGATCTATAGACATATTGTCTGAGATTAATTATCACGGAGAAATTTTTCCGGCCCTCATGGGGATCGAACCGGGAACTTCAGGATTTACATCCGATGTTCAACCGATTGAGCTACCCGGACGGGCTTTATTTAGCACAATAGTTGTATCTAGAATAGGGTCAAAGAAAAGACACTACCCATTCTCATGATATTCATACTTTTCGGCGTAGCTGTATTAAAATTTATTTCGACCTACATTTGATACAAATTCTTCAGCTGAAGAAGGAAGTTTGCCATTGGTTGAAAGTGTTGCTGTTGTAAAACTTTAGGGCATAATCCGTAATTGTTAGTTTAATTGCGTCTGAAAATAATGCAATTATAGTAACATTAATACGGTCGTAAATTAAATATCAGAATGTTTTAACAATGAAAATTTATACTAAATGGAATGAACTTGTAATAAATATGACTAAATATTTAATTTTCATTGAAAATGATACTGACACTTTTAGCTTTAAACTCATTTTTTTGGTTTATTGCCTAAACTGTTATGGAAATAGGACATTTGATTACACCAATATCCGCGTTCAATATTTGCCAAAGTCCGAAAACTATACACTTATGGGACATTAATTTTATACTATTTTTACGCCGATCATCTTTTTTAAAGATATTTCTTGTTTTTAATTAACTGCACACCTTAAATGTCTAGAAGTGATATCTTATAGTCATCAAAGGAGTGGTGGTGTAAGGCAATGTGATTTTGGTGGCGGTAACATTTGAAAACACCTTTTGCTTAGGAAAGTATGCTCGAGGGAGTCTTTGTCTTTTAATATTCATTTATTTCAATACCTATTGGATATATCTGTCTGTTCATGTGATGTACTGGAGCTAAAAAGCGTAACGTCAAAAAAATGCCGTTTCAGAGTACATTTGGCGCTTAGGGAAAAAACTCGACCGTTTACTTGTTCAGGAAACGTTTTTGTTATTCTGTTGTTCATGATTGTTTTTATATAAACGACAAGAAAACACAAATCTTTCTTATTCCATTTCTAATTTTCCATATTTTTCAAAACGGTTTGATTTTTGTTAACGTCCACGAATTAATTCTGAATGCGAGTGCATGCTATTTAAAGGTTCTGTCTTGCAAAACCTATATTTATTATAGCTGAACTTGTGATATTACTTCAACATTACCAGGGCATGCATGTCTGTCCCGTGCCGAAATCCACTCAGCGGTTACTTCCCTGTACAGTGGTTGCTGATACAACAGGGAAAGTAACTCTGTTTTTGGTTTGATATGCTGTGAGAACGGTATTCAAAAAAGATTTATTCTTCGTCTAAAATTTTGGTATCTCGTTGGCTAGAATTGATCGCATGTCTAAAGCTGACCAGTGGAATAATAACTTTTATAGTCAGACAAACGTATATCCAGCTGTCAGAACGCGTTCAGCATAATTATAAGACTTTCCGTGTTCTAAAAATCTAATCTGTATCTTGTTTGCTCATATGGAGCATACCAGACAAGCTTAAATAATAAGGAAGCAGTCCTTTTGCAATTGCGTAAACTAACACCAATAACATATGCACATATATTACACAGACTGAATCGATTACACTGCACATCTTTCGTTGTGTCAATCAAACAGACAGGTATAACATAATAACAAAGTACCACCTTTAAGTGGCAGCTCTGAATACTTTTAACATATCAACGCTAAGAATTTGCATAATAATCAGATGAAATGTGATCAAATATGGCGTAGTGTTGTTGCCACTTCAGTGAATTTACTTTTTATTCACAAAGTTAGAAAATATTAAGATTGCATAAAATGATGGAAAAATATGTTTTATATTTTTGTTGAAGAATAAAATGTTATTACCCAGTTCTCTTGGTATTTCGTTATTTTGTTTAATCCAGTGCCACACTGGATGTCAAAATGTCAGAACTACTCGTAGTTAATGACTATTCAGCACATTTATGTAATACAAATCTATTCCTTAGTACCTCATACATGTGACTACATACTTGTCTTAATGATAGATTGAGGAAAAACAACACATTTTTCAAAAACATTTGACACCACTTTCAGTTTTGGGATTTTACAAAGACGAGAGAGAGTTCTAAACTATGCTTTGTAATTGGTTAACAAGCGAACCGACAGTATATGATGTCCCTTCTTGTACGCCGTACATATTGAAACCACTTACTAACAGCTGATTTCTGCATGCACATCAAAACGCATGATCATAACTGTTGCATCACAATTTGATCTAAGTACATTTCGAGGGCTTGACGCAAGACTAGACATATTATCTTCATAGTTCAATAACACTTGGTCTAGTCTTGCGCCAAGCTTTCGATTTGTTTATTAACAACAGTTATGTGATTTTGGATATACTTCATGAGCATTTGACATAGAATAGGTCGGGTATGAAGTTAAGAAGTTCTACAATAGCAGTAGGGCGCACTTCATGGACTAAGGACGAATTGAACTGGACAGCAACCAACAGAATTTACGGCAAGAATCTTTGGTGATATCTTCAAGATTTCATTAAACATAAACTTCATAATAATTGATGTATCATTAAATGGCTTAATCATCTATTTAATTTTATTTCTTATCAGTACTGGTTGCCCATATAACCGTCGTCTTTTGAAGGGTTTTCTTCCACTGAGTACACTGAGTGGATGTGCGTTTTGCAGGAACCATAACACTGTCTTGTCCCATTTTTTCATATCTCCGTTTTTTTTTTCAAATATTTGCCTATCATGAAGATAACCCGAAAACCTATAGAAGTATTTGGTTCATATTTCAGTAACTGCTAGAGAACATTAAGAGGCAGTGCGGTGTACAAGAGCTGTGACTCTGCCTTGACCTATTTTTGAATTATTATCTCCCTTTATTATGTTCTAGAGGCTTGTTTAGAGCATAAATCAAAAACTGTTCAAATGATTCAGTTTATATTTTACACAATGATGGATACAAATAGGAAGTACAGTGTGTAGGAAAATAACTCAAATAAGCCATTTGTGATTGTCTTCCATTGTTGCCTATCTGTCCGTCACACGTTTGTCCAAATCCTGACTCCTTATCTGCTTAAACTTCATACAATGATAGAACGCTTTCAAAAGAAGTGTATTAAATAAAAGAAATAAAATTTTATCTTGCCCCATTCTGAAATTATTGTCCTTGTTATATACTTTGCTTTTCTGGGGTTTGGTGGCGGGGTAACTGTAAAAGTGTTGTCCCTTTATAATATTGTAATTGACATGTCAAAATCTACTCAATAGATTTACTTGACAGAGTACTTAGAATTATTAGAGCACATGTCCAGAGCATAACTAACAAAACTTATATTTCTTTATTATGGTTTAAATACTAATCTCTGAAACATGTCTCTAAAACAGTTGCACAGAGTTCGCTGATATTTCACAGTATCTTCATAGGTGGGGGATATGATAATGGTTTCCATCTAACCTTTTTGAAAACCATACAGTAGTATAACCGCACAACTGTTTTACTAAAGTGCCACAGCCTAACTGAAAAACTGAGCAAGGGATTGACTTGGTACGTGACATAAAAGTACAGAACATTCTGTGGAGGCGTGTGCCATCATCGTAACCTAGTGGTTAAAGCATCCACTTAAAAAGTGGGAGGTCGAAATTTCAAGTCCAGTCAGGGATTACTTCTACTAAGTTCGATTGGTGAGTCGACAGAAGTTAGAGAATGGTTATCTATTGCTCGCCTATTTTGCCTATAAGATAAGGAATCGGAGTAAGATCTGCATTAAGTAGAAATGTATTTTAGGCCCGATGAAAATAATTAAGAGTTGAATTGATGTTTACACTGATACTTGAAATGCGTATTCTGAGACCAATATTACTATCTGTCGAATACATCGTCATTGAAAGATATAAACAATTCTGAAACAGATACTCGTTTTTCAACTAATTTATCAACAAAACCTTTAGTAAGACTGAATTTCATAGTTATACGTTGATTTTCGCACCAAAAGAAAAATCGTAGGGACTCGGCTATCTCCGGGAATTTCCGTGAGACTGAGAATCGCGGATGACGTCATGGTGTTCGAAACAATAATCATAGCTAATTGAAATTTCTTTTATATCATCCCATCATTTTGAAGTGAGTAGGATAATTAGTAACATGGTTGTACTTATTGTTATTTATCACTATTGGCTGTGCTTAATGTGAGGTGTTTTTTTCCAGCAGTCATTTAAATAGTTTCTCACACTTTGAATGATTACATGCGAGATTCCTGTTGTTTTCATGGTCAGACTAGGAAAAACAATTATATATATATTTCTTTTACTCTATATGCCCATCATGTTTACTTGTCAAATCTCTAAAAGCTCATGGTAAAAATGTAGACCTAATATTGTCTTTATTTTGTCGTAAAAAAAGCTCAACTTACATAGTGTTTAAATAATGTTATCAGTGGGTCTAATATCACATTTCCTTGCATCCTGTTAAATTCTGTTCAAGTATTTTACGATGGAAGTAGATTTTTTTGTGTCATATCATGTGGCTAATCGAACAACAGCCGCGAATAGTGAGTAAATTGCGTTAATTTAATTGATTGGAATATTGATGTACTTTTCTCTCACAATAACACGTGTTGTACTTCTTTATCAATAACCAGGCTGTGCTTTTTGAGTAATTGTTATTTTTTATCTGGTCGACCTCATGCAAAGATTCAAGCTGACGGATTTTATTTCTGTATGTTGTATTGGAGAAACTGTTTTACGGAGGGCCGCGAGGTTTTTTTATATGTTCTAGGGAGTTTGTTAAAGAGAGGTCAATGAATACTGAAAAACACGTTTTATCTTAATTATCTTAAAGAAAAATCTTTGTATAGTGTTCAAAGGTGATTGCTCTTTTGAGTTAAGTCATTTTTATCGACTTTCAGCTAGGCCGTTTTCTAGATAGCTCTCGCAGGCTGAGGGTCCAGGGTTCGAGTCCAAGTTTAACCATGTCTCGTGATATGCGAAGGCTAACTATTTGTTTCAAATGTAGTGGCCACTGACTAGAAAAAAATATTAGGAACATTTCTGGAAAATTCTAGAGGAGCATTAAGCAGAATAAGATCAAAATCTGCTGCTCTGACAATGTATCGTCTGCTTCAGTCGGGGTGAACAACTGAACACAGTGACAAACAGTCAATAGTTAAAGTACCTAATAACCTACGAATTTGATTCGATAGCCTTCTGATGGTAAGCCTGTCTGAAATATAAGCGAATTAATTCCAGCATGATTGCAATGCAATTTCTTCCATTTTAGATTAATCGCACTTGAGACAAAGTCTTTGACTGAAACAGTAATATCCGAGAGAAAATAGAAAGCTTTCTACGTTAGGCCTACTTATTCTAATATATAAAGGCTGAAGTTACAGAAACGTCTTTTAGGGTAAGCACAAGGTGACTTTGTGACAATCATCGAGTTCTTACAGATTTTTTTTAAAAAGTCATTCGTCAGGATAAATGGTACCCAAACCTATAAGCTTCTGAGGCACAAAAAATCGACGGAATCTAATCTCGGTCACCAAGGTGACCAGTACGAAAAATGTCATCTATATTGTTGTTTTGTGATGTACTTTGCTTTAGGGTATAAATCTATCCTGCCCTATCCTACCTGCCCTCAACCGGTGTTGTATGCTTTATAGCAGAACATTTACGTTCGTTTACCATGTATGCCTCGGTACTTATTCTAAGATTCCTTATTTACATTGAAAATAAGCTGTAAATGAGATATTGGTCCCAAGATGTTGTATGGATAAATTTAATATTAAATACGTGTTTCTCTTCTATTGACCTAGTACACGGGAATTGTTTTCCACTCGTTATGCTATAGAAACAACTTGAAACAATTTACCCTCTGGGTCATCTGTCTCATTAACCTGTTCTCTAGATGTATATTACTACATACATTAAATGCCCCGGTATCATAAAATGGTTCTGTTTCGGATCATACAGTATTCCCTGGTGGCCTTAATTTCCTGGCTTTTATCAGCCATTGCAGTGCTAGCTTAAACAAGTTTGAATAATTTATTTGTCCCGAGTGGAAAATTGATTGTCCGATATAAAAACAATTCGTTGGGACTCGTAAAAATATTGTATCGTCTTTTTTTTGTACATATTTAAAATAGATTTGTACTGACCTATTGTAAGTATGCTGCTAATTTTTTTCAAAGTTCTTAAATTCATATCTCATCAGGTCGATGCCTTAAGATTTTTATTACATTTTTCTGTGCCTTATTCAGTTGTGTTGTTCCCCCCCTCTCTCTCTCTTTCTCTCTCTCTCTCTCTCTCTCTCTCTCTCTCTCTCTCTCTCTTAGTCTCGTAGGCCTTTTGTAAAGGCATATGGGTTTTGTTACCGAGAATCAGCGCTTGATTTAAAAAGAAATACTAATGAAAAATATGTTTCTGATTCAATTAATCTATCTAGAGTTGAAAGGCAGATCATATCTGAAAGATATATCTTTAGGAAGTGCATTTCCTAACCAACAGTGAGTTGTTCCTGCTCACCACGGTTGATATTAAAGACAATCTTAATTGAAATTTGATCATAAATCTATATGTCGTTTTTTGTTGTTTTTATGTTAAAGGACAGAGAGAAAAAAAATCATTTATATTAAAGTCCTGGATATCCTCGATAGTGTCTTTCATCGCTGAAACATCGAGAAAAAAAAATAACGTAAAAGTAGCACAGGAGCTATATTGTGAATGGTCAGCGAAGAAAAATTTTAAAAAATGACATTTGTTATATGAATACATAATAATTGTAAGCTAAAAATACTAAGTATTTTAGCAGTCTCTTCTGTTATCTCTTAATCAACCAGCTTAAGGTCTTTGCAAATGTATTTTTCACGGTATAAAGGAACATGCTGCAACACAATAAAATTGTCAGAATCTAAGTTATGCGGTCATTACAATGGCCATAGACAGTGACAGAGTTTCAGTCAGAGGCTGTGTATCCCACCCCTTCAACACCTTCCTATTACAACTTGAACTCATCAGATTACTTTTTCTTCTGTAGATATATTATTACTTTATATTTACAAAAATGTACAGAATTTCATGATCCGGATGCATGTTAATCTGTTTCAATTGTATTTGACATAACCCCATGTTGTTGTTTTAATATCTGGGAGAAAGGAGCATTATATCATATTCTCTTCTATTCTGTCCTGTTAAAGTAACCGTGCCCATATCACACAGGTTATATAGTTAATGCAAAATGATATATCATGCTTTCAAGTAAGAGATAGTTTTACATGTATTCAAGTCACGTGCAGATAAATTTATCCGGTTTGATAAAGATAATTTGCATAGCAATTGAGTGTGAAATTGAAATCTACTCTGCTAAGATACGGACTTAATCACGTGTGCAAGTCCTGGCATGCGCGAAGATAAACTTAAACCTATGATTACGAAAAATGAGCTCTGTCGCATGAAAAGATGAGGATAAGTTTTAATAGATTTATGCATTTTCGATTGTCAGCCATCTAAAAAAAATCATATTAACTATCCATGTATTACGATATTATAACGGATAAGACATTTCGATATGGTATGATATGAATGATTTGATACATTGCAGCACGGTACAATTCGGTAAGAACGGATACGATCTGACACAATAAGACGCAGTAGAAGCATCCCTTTACGGTAAAATACGATAAGAAACGATACTATATGACACAACACGATGCAGTTCACTCATCTCTGTACGATACGATAGGTTGGAAACGATAAGATATGACACAACACGATGCAGTTAACCATTTTCTATACGACACGATACGGTAAGAAATGATACGATATGACACAACACGATGCAGTTAACCAATTTCTATACGACACGATACGGTAAGAAATGATACGATATGACACAACACGATGCAGTTCACCCATTTATGTACGATACGATTTGACACAAGGCGATGAAGTTTACTCATTTCTGTACGGTACGATACGGTAAGAAACGATAGGATATGACGCAAGACGATGCAGTTCACTCATATCTATACGATACGATAGGGTAAGAAACGATACGATGGTATGAACGAGGCGTCTTCATTAAGATAGGTTACATTACTATCGAATCTATAAATAAACTGATATTAATTTGCAGAGACACGGTCATGTGATTCACGATCAAACATCGTATTGACTCGAAGGTACGTGGGGCCAAAAGCAGAATGCGAAATAAATCACTTTAAAAGAACTAGGGTACGCATCGCATCACATTAAATCGAAGTCTTTTCCCGTTAATCGCGCCGTAAAAAAGGTACAATAACTTGCTAAAAGAAATCTGCGATATTTGATCTCTGATAATGCGTATAGGTCATTTGTCCCTCTACTCCGAAGCAAGTGAGGAGGTAATCAGTCACTTGCGGAGAAATTAGTTAGTAAACGTAGGATACCCAGGAACACTGGTTAGGTGGACTGACCTTAGCTGTAAAAACTGGCGTTAACCCCCAATAAAATCAAAACCAAAGAAATAGTCTCTGGTCGATTTAATCATAAAACAACTGTTGCCTTGTAGGCGTGGTCAATATAACAATTCATCGACCTTGGAAAAGTGAGTGTGATTTCCGCCGCTTTCAAAACGGCTTTGTTTATTTTTATTTTTAATGTTTTAATATTTATATTTTACTTCTGTCGGTTTTGTTCGCTAAAATAGAGCAAACATACAATATAGAAAAAAAGGAAAAAAAAAAACATTCGTCCCTTTTTGAAATGGCTTTGTTACAGGTCAATGAAATACTTAAAACATAGGACAAAACAACTGAATATAAGCAGGACCTCTTGTTTCTTTAAAGGTCATGTGACACCAATTTTTGACCTCGAAATTTTCATATGAGCGAAAAATATATATCTAACTATGACTGTTTAACAAAAAAACGCAGGTAATTTTCATCTTAAAGATGTTTTTATAGCAAATTAAAATCCATATTTTACGCACTTGGTCGCGCGCACCTGTCACGAGCGAAACCGGAAGTGACGCACATTTATCCCTTGCCACTTTACACAGCTGCCTGAATTGTTAACAAAAACTTTAAAATTATGATGGAAAGTGAAAATGTAGACTGAATATAGTAAAACAAACAAAATTGAACAAGTTATGCTAACATCATGAATATACATTGAAGATTTTTTAAATAAATAATTTGAAATTTTGATGGGATTACGAAGCCAATGAGCAATATTATATAGAGGCTAGTTTAATCAGGGTTATAGAATTAAAAGAAACATCAGTGAAAATATCTTTTTCAAATAACTGATCCAAAAAGATTTTGAACATGCTTATTTTTATCTGATGCAGTTTGTTGGAAGACTTTAATAACTAACTCCAATCGAGAGATTTTTTTCCATAAAAACATTCTCCTTACAGTGATGTGTTGCTTATTTGTCTGTGGTATATTTTGCCTGAGGTGCGTGTAAGTAATCTTTGCCTAGATATATGATTTTTTACATTATAAATGCATATCTTTTTTTTTGTTGCTTATTCGTTCTACATTTTTTTGGAAAACAAAACAATAAGGATCAAAGAACAAATAATATGAAGAAGCCCTAAAAACTACGTCAAAATCATAACACAAACACATTGTTTTTTGTTTTTGTTTTTTCAATAATTTGTCCACATTAAGAAATTAAGAAGTCGAATGATTTTTAAATTTTCATCATAAATAGATTCATAACATTTAATTATCTAATTAAAATATGTATCTACATGGAAGCTTCTTAACTAAAAATCATTCAGACATCAGAGACGTATATATTACATATTATGTAATATATACGTCTCTGCAGACATGTTAATTGGAACAAGCTATTACATAATGTTTTCACAAGTGTGACTGATCAAAATCACTTGCCATAAAATTTTGCTATTTGTCTCAACTTTATCATTGATTGGGTCATAAAAAAGTTAATTGCTTTGTTTGACAGCTATGCAGAATATACAAGGGTCCAATTTGGGCAGGTTAATTTGCATAAATCCCAGTATAAGGCGTGATTTATGGACCTTTGACATTTCATTGAATATTAATTTATAAGCAGACACAAATTTCTACTTGATAGACATGCTATATTATTATTTTTCAAACTATATCTCAACGTGAAAAAAACATTGTCGTGTGAATTTCCATTCCAGTGAAACAAAATTTAATGCTAACACAATAGATCACCTAAATTCACTTCAATTTTACTACACTTAAATGAAAAAGCATTTGTTTATGACGTAAACATCAAGTGAGGATGTGTTACGCATCATGTAAAAACGCGGAGGAGATGGTTTTATATAGAACCACAACATGGAAGAAATTGGAATATTTATTAATATTTATTAAGGTAAAATCACAACCCGTTCTCCCGGCACAAAGTTGGATTTTACTTATAAAAATCGAGAAGTAATCACATTATTTTATATAATTTACAATTTATAGCATGTTGTTTTTATAAGTGTGCCTTTATTGTGTTTCTTGGACTTGTGGTTTAGTGTTATTTTTTCATTTAAAAACGGATGTGTTATGAGCAGTGTAATTCTGCACTACTGCCTGGTATAGTAGGGATAAATCTACGTCACAGCCAAAAAATGCGGCGGAAACTACCGATGTCGAAACGGAAACAGCCGATCATCAAAAACACGTTTTTTCTTATCAAAAGCAATATTTTCATATTTTCGCAGTTAAACCATTTTAATCAGTACATTATTGGCGGCGCCGAGAACGGCGACGCCTATATTGGAATAGTGTTTCATTTTGTACCATGCGCTGACGTAATCAATTTGGGAGAATCTTGGATCATTATCAATGTAAAAAACTCCAATTATTCTGTACATCACTTAAAATATGTCACTTCATAAATCGTATTTATTAATTTTAAAAATAAATTGATCCAAATCAGGTAAGTTTGTATTTTAAATCAAAAGTTTTTGATGCAAAAATTACAGATTTAATTACTTTTCCCAAAATAAATCAAAGCGCTGCAAGTACTTGTGCATTCACAGCATTTATCTAGCAGTGTGTTGCTCCTTAATCTGAAATGCAAATCTTTGTTAATTCTTTCAACTATAGCTATATAAAGAAAGGTGAAGCCGAGTGGTTAAAAGGTCGGACTTGTACTCTATGGATAGCTAGTCAAGACACGAGTTCGAACCCCGTCAGCGGCCGTGTCGGCATCGGTTGTTTCCTTCAGCAAGAAACTTTATTCTCATTACTTAGTACTGGTTGGTTCCAGGGACGGATTTGAGAATGATTCTATTAGCTAAAAGCTTTCGTCACAATCGAAATAAAATTGATTTGTATAAACTAACTTGAAAATAGAAATTGTACAAAATCTGCTATTTTAATGCAATAATAAAGAATGAGTCTGTCTTTGTGAATACAGACACAAGGATGAATTTGAAGAACACTCTTACTTTGCTGGAGTCAATTCAGTCGTTATAGTTACAAAAAAAACATATCTTTTCACTACGCCACTAAACCGTTAAACCATGAATTTTATAGAGTACCAGTTGTACTTCGGGTGTTATCTAGTGCGGTTATATAGACTATAAAACAGACACTTAGGAAAGGGCTGTTCCTAATGTTGTTAAAACTTGTAGCCCAATCCATTTGCACTTTTTTTCGATTTATGTTTCTCTGTTTATACAAATGTCGAAACTGCAATAAAATATTATTTAGTTAAAGTGCAGACAAATTACAAAATATTTGAAATGATGTAATACCATACTGTGAAATGTGGAATTCGAACAAAGATGTTACATGTAAGGTTTTATTTTTTGGATGTCGATAACATAGGAATTGTTATTTCAAAATCGAGGACACACCTTCAGAGACAAGTATCTTGGTATAGTTTTCACCAAATCTGGGAATATTATGCGTACAAGAAAATATTTAGTAGTAAAGCCCTTCATCTATTATAGGAGAATGTGTACTCCATAGTTGATTACCTATCGGAAGCACTGTCAGGTCGGCAACTCTCTTTGTTCCAATTTCAGAAATACACTCACACTGCTACTGCTACACAAAAATTCTTTTCCCGTTTCCTACCAGAGACGGTAATTCCGTAGATATAATTTTCTCTTAAACACAGACCGAGGAAAAAGCAAGATTACGAGGTGATTTTAAATAATTTATAATGACTATTCTCTTCTACAGTTCTCTTCTACAGAAATAACCGTCCATGGATCTCAAATTCTCATTCTCTGTGGGAAGAAAAACATATTCTTGGAATTGTCATTCAAGGTTTAAATTTGAAATTTTGACATGTCTTGGGCTGCCTAGAAACTTTGGACAGTAAACTTAGCAACCCTTTTGAAACTTTCCGATCACTGAAGTCATCCTTGTTTCAATTTACTTAATGTGCTATCGATGGTTCCAAAATGTTCCTTGGTCAATCGCAGCAAATCTATATAAAGTATAATATTTAATGTACGTTGAAGGCTTATGACCACTGCATGTGCATGTGTGATGGTATTTTCTTCATGCATACAATATAAACAATGAAAACATAACATTTCTTCAAGAAATAGATTGAAAATCTGAGTTTGTAAAAATTGGATTTTATCTTGTCTATCATGGTTGCGCAACCAGGATAGAACAGAAAAAGACACAAAACAGTAGGATTTAAACAGACTAAAATCATTAAAAGGGTATAGATTGTTGAAATAAAGCAAAAGTAGACATTTGGAATATTCAAGTGCTGAATTGTGTCGCAGACGAAGAACACTTGATTATTATACCAATTTTTAATTTTAAAGGGAGACAATATGCAATTTTCATAAAAAGTGAAAGATCAAATGATTTTTTATGAGAATATAGTCATTCATATCTGGTCATTTTGTTGAAGAAAAGTGAATTCACATGATTTCACATCTTCAATAAAAGTGATTAAAACATGGATATAATTCAAATGTCCCCCTTTAAAATCTTTTTACATCCCATCTGTAAATAACTTGATTATATCATCAAAATGTACAACATGTACTACACACGTGTACAATTGTTTAGGTTAATTTATACACTTATTATTTATCTTATTTCAAAACCATGTGCGCCGCCTTTGATGCTTTGCATCAAAATTAATCTTGTGATTATTTTGAATAGACAAAGTTGCTATAGTCGTGTCACATGACCTTTAACTCGGGTGACATGTTTTATTGACTACCATTGTTGCAGAAACGGACAAGCGTATAAGGTGTGTCCCAAAGCATATCATTTGACGCCAGAAATATCGCGAACTAGGAAGAGAAACGAACGACAAAGGTAAAGAGAAAATAAAAAAATCTCCATAATGAAGCATTCTTCTTGGATACTGAGATAAACATACTTACAGAAACCAGGAGCAAATTAACCCTATGCAAGGTCAATTTATTTTCGACGTTTCTGTTGAAAAGCATTGGCTCATTGCCATGGTTTCAAAGAACAAAAATATTCCAGACCAACATCTGGGTTGCCTTTCTTTGAAGTGTCATCTTCATGACAGAAATTGTTTTTAGTGGCAATTCTGTTTGAATATTAACGTTTCAAGTTTGCGTTCGTCTTCCCGCCCGGACCCTTCATAGAAATAAAACAAGTGGTAAATTTTAAAGTTTGTTAATCACGTTCTCTGTAATTGTACTGCTCCTGCTACTGCTGTCGCTGCTGCTGCTGCTGCTGCTGCTGCTGCTGATGATGATGATGATGATGAAGATTATGACCAAGTTGAGGATGAAGATGATTATGCCGATCGATTGTGATGTAAACGGAAACAATGATGATAACATTGATGATGAAAATGTTATTATCATTTTTGTTGTTTCAGTTGATGTCGATGATGACGATGATGATGATGATGGCGACGACGACGACGATGATAATGCATTTTTTTGAAAAGCTAACAAAAAGTTCTAGAAAGAGTGTCTTCTCGCACATACGGGCTCGAAATTCTTCTTGCAAAAACGGGAAATCTAGTTTATTACCGATTCTGTAAATATAAGCTCTAGTGACTCATGGAATTAACATATTTCATCTTAGGGAGTTCTCATTTCAGAACAAAACCTTAAAAAATATCAACTTCTTCTGCAACAACGACATCATATTGTATTCATATACATTTGTATATAATAAAGTTTTGTCACCTTCTTTTACAGTTAGCGGCATTAAAATTCCACTTAAATAAGAAAAACCCTAATGCTGACATCCGCAGAATAATCACATGACATTTAAATATCGTGCATAGCAGCAGTAGTTTGAAAATGCGGGTGTGGATATTTCGAATGTAGAGCAAAATAAGGCAATCTAACATGCCGTATCTGTTTAAACGCCAGAACATGACAACCACTTAATGTAAAAACAGAATTCCTATCACTATGGGAAAACAAATTTCAAAAATAATGAACTCGAATCAGAAAACATGACCTTGCCAGGAACGATGGCTAGGTTGGTTAAGTTCTCAGCTAATACGACTCTGATTGTTAAGCTTCAGTATGTGTAACTGTGTGTGGGAAACAGTGTGTGTGAGAGGTGGTTATTCTCAAGTTAAATTCAACTAAACTTGAGTTAGAATAACGCGGTACCCCTACCCTAGCCTGGCTGAAGGCTGTATGATCCTTTTCTTTTTATGTTACTATTTTTTCCTCTGCCAGCAATCATATAGCCACCCAGTAATTTCAGCCAAGAAAAGTTAAATCTGTAGCTAGAAAGGGACTCAATAGTAATTTAGCTAACATTATTTAGGAATAGCACCAACTGCTGAATGTGAAACCAGTCTATCACCACCACAAACAATTAGACTAAGCTATTTTTTCTAAGTTTTCATATAACTTTATTTACTAACCTGAGACATATTTTGACGTTAAGCCGTAAGTGAGAATTTCCTCAATATTTAACTTTTCTTCTTTTTCTTGTTAATGAAAGATCCAGGCACCATTGTATTTTTACCACAGAAGTAGACTTACGTGCTTTGACGTAATGTTCGGAAATGCCGGAAACTACGACATATAAACCATTTTCAGATGACGACTGGCCGGATCAATGCAAGACGTTAACGTTATTTCTAGTGAGATATGTCCTGGTATGTATAGCAAAGTTGTGGCAGATAACAGATATAACCAGTGGACTTTGTCAACATTGTCAACGTTACGCTGAACATTTAAATGTCCACGAATTACAAGGTCCGTTTACCTACCCCCCCCCCCCCCCAATTATCTCCCCAGGCCATCTTACTACCCCCTCCAAAACGATATTGTTGTAAAAAAAACAGAAGCAGAACGCCCCCCTCTTCGTCTAAATACACGTACACTACCGTGATCAGCGCAAAGATTGTAACGTGACTCCGATCACTAAAGAGCTCATTAATCCAGAAGGAACGGTTCCAGAGCAGATGACGTCAGGCCTATTGCAGTCGAAGTTTACAATTTCGGTTATTTAGGTCCTGACCAACGTAGGACTTCTTAGTCCGTATCGGATTGGCACTGGCTACCCCAACTGTGCCAGCTTTTATCAGTGGACTAAACAAGTTTAGATTTTAAAGTACTTAAAATAAATGTTTAAGTAAGATCTTCAGTTAAATCTTGTTTTCTTTGTTATTAACTTTTATAATTTTGAATGTTCCTGACATGCGCCTGCCTAGTATAGTCAGTATTGACTTTTGGCAGTATTAAGTTGAAGTTGAAGTTGAAGTTGACAGTTGAAAACCTTTTGCTTATAAACCGTTGACCTAAGGGTGTCAACGTAATGTACTTATCCTTGCGTGCCGTCGTCATCTTCGGCTAATCTTAAGTATTGGGTAATTTAGTGCAATGCGTAGAAGAACATCACGTTATTGCAATGTCGGTAGATGGGAAAATTTTAGCTTAGAGAAAAATCGAAAAATAGGTATCTTTAAGGTTTTAATAACATTTATATGCACTTGAAAGTGAATTTTGCCGCGACTGATGTGCTGCTTTAGGAAGTCACCAGAACTGTCGACATTTGAAAAATATTTTAATGACCTTGCATTTTAAGTTTAACCTCAAATACTGAGGTTCGAAGTTTAGATAGTTTCTACAGAGCCCGGTCATCAAATCTTTTATAGCTGCGATGAGGTTAATTTCTGTTATTTGCGCAATACTAAATACCAAACTAGGACTTCAAGGTAAAGTTATGGAGAAGTTTGAAAAGCTATCTGGTTTAACTCCATGAGACTTTGTTGCTGGTTATATCTGTGAAAGCAAGAGATGCTTACATTTTCCTCTTTCGGTATCAGATAAATATTTGACTCATTTCATTCTTAACCAAACGTCGCAGATCATTCGTCCGCAACGGTACCGGATATCAGAGTTTATCAGCAATATGATTGTCATACAATGTAATTCTCATGCGCTGCCAAAAACGCGCGGAAATAGAAAAAGAAAACCAAGTTTAAAAATTTCATTGTCGTTTTGAGGTGATTATTTGTCTTAATTAGAGACCTCTTTTGTTAAGTATTGGTACGTTATTAGATATTTTGTGCGTACAAAGGTATTACAGATATTGTCATTCGAGGAAAAGTAATAGAAACATCGTTTTCGGTCAGAAGTCCTAAACAGGCACAGTATTAGTTCTGGCTTCCATAACTTTGTAAGTCGCTTTTATGATTTTTGACGTTGCGCGACAATAAAGTTATGGGTCAACCCCATTTGCAAAGGCTACCAGAATTATGACAGTGTATGAACATTAAATGAATGATTATTAAAACCACCCTTATCAATCAAATTTGGGTCAAATCAATTACACTATTTGATAAACAAATAAATTTTGTATCTTTTCATTGTTCTCTCCAGAAATAAAACCACGCAAAAGTACCTGAACGTAAAAATCTCGCACGTCATACAATATGACAGCAAAGGCGGCGAATTTCACAAAATTTAACCGAGCTGATAAACTTTGAGGTATTATTCCAACGATCAAACCTTTTTTATTCACAAACATAGACTGAAGTGTGCAAAATAAATTGAATTACCTATATGTGTAGAGATTTTGTCCAGATAACGCAAATTTATTAAATTACTGCGTGACATAAATATGTCATAGTTCTGGTTGACTTTCGATACGGGATTGGCTTCAGCGAACAGGTCTAGCGATACTATAAAACCTGTTTGCTGAAGTCTCTTTAGCTATCATTTTGTATGACGTGCGAGATTTTTACGTTCAGGTACTTTTGCGTGGTTTTATTTCTGGAGAGAACAATGAATAGATACAAAATTTATTTGTT
The DNA here is from genome assembly GCA_012932295.1 of Cyclina sinensis. NCBI lineage: Eukaryota > Metazoa > Mollusca > Bivalvia > Venerida > Veneridae > Cyclina > Cyclina sinensis. Next base: position 6,717,193 of record JAAONU010000017.1, read on the forward strand.
TATCAAATAGTGTAATTTATTTGACCCAAATTTAATTGATAAGGGTGATTTTAATAATTATTCATTTAATGTTCATACACTGTCATAATTCTGGTAGCCTTTGCAAATGGGGTTGACCCATAACCTTATTTTCGCGCAACGTAAAAAATCATAAAAGCGACTTATAAAGTTATGGAAGCCAACACTAACAATATGACAGCAATGGCAGCGAATTTCACAAAATTTAACCGAGCTGATAAACTTTGAGGTATTATTCCAACGATCAAACCTTTTTTATTCACAAACATAGACTGAAGTGTGCAAAATAGATTGAATTACCTTTATGTGTAGAGATTTTGTCCAGATAACGCAAATTTATTAAATTACTGCGTGACATAAATATGTCACAGTTCTGGTTGACTTTCGATACGGGATTGGCTTCAGCGAACAGGTCTAGCGATACTATAAAACCTGTTCGCTGAAGTCTCTAGCTAGCACAGTATCGATCTTGTACAATTGTAAGTGAAAATCACTACGCAATAATTTTAGACTATACTGAATGTAAATTTATTAAGAAGGTCAGCAACCTTGTTTACACACCGATCCCTTTTCCTCAGCTGCATGTCAAATTGTTACAGTACAGCTCAAGCAATTTTTCCAAAGTCCGCCGATCCCCGCGATTTTTTTACGGGTGGATTGTCACCGCGATGTCCCCGCGACAGTTGTGACTTTCCGCTCGTCCACTCGATCGGGTGAAATTTGCGCTGCGGGATATCGTCGCCGCGGATCACTGTGAAATATTGCAGCGGTATTTCACTCTCTCGGGTGACCATTAATTTATTTATTACACGGAGACATTTATTTCTATTACTGTACGTCTGTAAAGTATAACGAACTCAAACACATTTTTTAAAGAAAAAAAACTTTATGTGAATTATGGTCGTTTCGTCAAACCGTCGTTTCGTCAAACTTATTTTATATAGCAAGCAAAAAGTCGTTTCGTCAAATTAATAATATATAGTATTTCACACCTATTGAAATAAAATTATAATTGATTGCTGAAGTGTGTTTGTGATTCATTAAAATGAATGTGCAATCAACCTAATTAGCGGGATAATAATCTAATTTGTATAATTACCGATAAGACAAACAATTAATCAGCGGTACCTTTGCGCGACGTTTAATGTGAACAGCTTTAACGTTAATAGTCTGTTTGCATGTAATTGCATCTGTTTGACTTTTCGGTAAAATCGGTAATTATCTACTCTAAAAATTAAGTTTGACGAACAAACTACCTGTTTTGTACAGAAAAATAAGTTAAACGAAACGACCAACACCCCTTTATGTTATGTATTTAAACGACGTAACACCTGTCGTATGTAAATAATTACAAAATTTAAAGATTTGCGTGTGAAATTTCCTCAACTGCTATATCATGTTTATTCACCTAAATAAACATATTGATCATGACTGTTACAGGGTTCCCGCTGTCGCTCGCCAAAATTTTAATTCTGGCGCATAAAATCTTTAATTGGTTAATTTTACTGGCGCCAACGTAAGATTGACCCTAGAACTTTAGTCATTAACACTTGAAATGACATAGGTGCATTTTTGAGACCTAAAGGCATCCTATTGAACTCATAGATTCCGGACGGAACACAAAAAGCTGCCTTGTGACGTGTTTTGGATCGTTTTTCCGTTTTCTTTAAACTTTTTTTATTGAACTGTTTTGTGATGTGATTCTCCCCGGTAAATGTACATTAATATCGCCGAGCTAATTAAATAATTTTATTGATTAAAATCAACAGTAACATTGTAAGTCTTATTGATTTTTTAAAAGAAGATTACGTTGTACATTTACGTGAACATTTACAGGTATATCCGAATTAATCACGGCAAATCTCTGTGATTTTTCACCGCGGATTGCGGGGTTTTTTTACTACCCGTCCGCGGTGATTTGTCACCGCGGCTGACTATAGTATGTCCCCCGCGATTTTCCGCTCGTTGAAAGTGTCCGCGGTGACAGAGCGGAAAGTGGAAAAATTGCTTGAGCTGTACTGTATTTACAACATGCACATTCGTTAAAATTTAATGCAGACAAGACCTAAGTATGTAGGCAGTGTCTAGAGGTACAAATCCGTATCTCTAGACCGGCTGTCTAGGGGTACGGATTGGTATTCCAAGATAATACTAGTAGGCATGTCTAGGGGTAGGGATCTCCGTTTAACTTACTTAAAGCTGTTTCTATTGCTACAAAATGAAGTGATTGCAACTGTAGTTCATTGGGTCACCATCTCATCCACGAATCCGTACCTCTAGACACTTTCAAGTATTTATTTTGTCCAAAAAAAAATCTGTATTTGTTACGGTGTAGGGCCTATTCAGCATGGCACACTGGGGAGGCACGTTAATCATGAAAGGCAGCTTTAGAGCCCACAGCTGTCTGCTTCTTTGAAACAGTTAGCTTGATTTGAAAATAATTTAGAACAAGCATTTTTTCGGTCACTGTGAAACTTCATTGATTGTGAAAAAACTTGACTGCAAGAGGTGGGTCTTATTTTCTTTTGATGTCAATTGTAGCTTTGTCTAGTAGCAGGCTTCCAAGATCGTTCTAATGATGAACCTAGGGTCAGAATTGGCTCCATTCCAGGATTGTCAAGAATTTCATAGGAAAAAATGAAAATCTTTAGCATATAGATTAGAACTGTATGCTTGATTTTGCTTGCTTATTTCAACCTTTTAACTACAGGAGCTTGCCATTAAGTGGACATAATTTTGGATGTCCGAGTAGTGTGTACTTCCATGACATGTCTTTCATTGGCAGTGCTGTTAAGAATAGTGGTACTCATGTTAGCAATATAAGGTCATCATGGCCATCCTGTTTTATGAAAGCTTCTCTGTTCCAGACCATAATCTATCTACAAAAAATTAGAATTTCTTGAATACAAAACGTTTCATATTTGTTGTTTGTGATTTTATGTTAAAGGTAAATATGGAGTCAGCTGACCTTGAGATGGAAGAGATATTTGACGACAATGATATTGATGAAGATATTGGTGCTACTGGTGTTCTACCTGATCTTCCAGAGGCAACACAAACACAAAATGATGATGAAGGTTTACTGTCCATATTTTTCTACATTAATGCTTCGAATATGAGTCAACAGTTGTTGTTAACAAATTTGATATCTGCAGAAAACTATCATTTTGTGTGCAAGTTCTTCTTTCTAAAAGCCTACATGACAGTTTACTACCAGAGAAATATTTTCATGCTCATGAAATTTCAAGAGGTATATTTTTTGCTACAGACCTGTGCTAAAAGGATCAACAAACTGGTTTTGTTAGATTGTTAATAATAATATTAATATGCTAATGTACTGTACACTTGAAGGCTTTCCTTATTTTTGATAAAATCATTTAAGATTTAATGTCCTGAAAGGGTACTAGAATTTTTCAGCATACAGTTATATACACAACTTGTGTTATGTGAGGTATGCCAACATGTCAATCGAATTGTGATAATCCAGCTCGTACACAACAATTTCTACTAGCTATATTTAATGATACTTAAATCAGGGGTTTCATTAAGTTTTTGAGTTGGAGGGATTGCATTTAAAGTAGGCAGGGGATTTGCTGCCAGTTTGTTATAAAATAAGCCTGATTTTAAGAAAAGTAGCCAGGTGAAGATCTCAAAATAGCAGGGGGAAATACCCGCCCTCCACCTCTTAATGAAACCCCTGTTAAATCTGTAGTCACATAGCACAGTAAACATTAAGACTTAAACAAGAAGTTGATCTCTACATTGAGCACTTAGAGAAAAATATCACATCTAAATATAAATATCACAGATAGTTAATGACATATGAATAATAGACAGGGTAACCTGTAAAGTCTTAAAACCTATTTCAAATAATGTCCTTATAGAAGTAGAAAACATTCTTTTAAAGTTTAATTGCGTATAGTCTCGTTAATATTTTGTGAGAACAAATTTGTATTAATAAAATCAATTTTTTTTTATATAGAAGATTAACTTTCTTTTCAGAAAATGCTGAAGTGTTAGCCAGGCTGAAAGATTTGTCCAAAGGTGCTGCGAAAAAGGTTGTTAGAAAACCACAGCCAAAGTTAGATCCAACAAGGTGGGTTACATTACAAGGTGTATTTTGTTTGTAGACCCAAGTTCCATACTGGTATGAGGCATATAGTTGACAGTTTTAGATAATTGACTTTCAATGCACTGAAAATTGTCACTGATAGTGTTTCCCAGGGTTTCCAACCTGCTACTTCTAGTGAACAGTTACGGTCTAGTGAACAGTTACAGTCTAGTGAACAGTTACAGTCAGGAACCTGCCTTAAAGATGGAATGTTGTTTTTGCAAGTGTACACAAAAAAGTTGCTGGATATGGGATGAGCCATCATACACTGTAATTATGTAGAAAGAGTGAAGCATTTAAAGATGAAATACATACATTGTACATGTTATAACTATGCTTCTAAAAAGTATTTTCAAAATTTCAAATGGCCAAGTCCTCATAATGATCTCAATAACTGGATGAAACATCCACTAAATGCAAACTACAGTCATACGGATAGTTATAAGATCATAGGTATATCTGAATTTGTAACATACATAACAAATGTCAGGGGGATATTTAAACAGGGTTCCCACAGTCAGGGAAAAAATGATTTTTTTTCAAGGTCAGGGAAAAGTCAGGAATTTTGAAATTGATCAGATTGAAAAATAAGCAAAAGTCACGGAAAAGTCAGGGAATTTCGTAAGAGAAGAATGTTGGTCAAACAGTAGGAAGCAAAATCAGTAAAGGCTAAGGCAGTTTCTTCCATTATTTTGGGGATAAATAAACTCATGCTAATTAAAAGTAAACAACACAAGCTGTTAATGACAATTGCTTGCTCATATTCATGTATTCTGTATCTGAAATAATTTAAAATAAAGATTGGGAGGAAAGAGGTTGGCTTATATGGGGAGGAGGAAGCCAGCATATAAAAATATACATTTAATGCTCAAAGAATGTGCAAACTTGATGCTGTTATTGGTCAGGAAAAAATGGTTTTGGTCAGGGAATTTTGATTTCTTTTCTTTGTGGGAACCCTGGATAAGTTAACAGCAAAAGTAACAAGAAAAAACATGCAGAAAATAAACTCACAAAATTTTGTGAGAAGATTAAATTTCTAAATCAAATGTTACAGGGACCAGTTTGTTGTATATGTATGCAGAAGCAGGCTGTTATGATGTAGGTTAGTCTGCTGTATAAACACAAACATAGATATGTCTTTAAAGTGGTCACCATCTCAAAGACACAAATCCTCTGCCACTAAAATGCCAAAGACTTCTTCATCCAAATCCAGACATACAGCTTGTGAAACAGTGGATGAAAGACCCAAATTTGAATATTAATCTTAAAGTGAAGATAAAAAATGGCAGGGTCATGCAGATGATCTGCTACATGTGAAAGCAATGCAAAGCAATGTGCTTTTCTTCCCTTGAGCATAAGCTTTTAATTCACATATAAATGTAATTACTGAAATCTCTTGTAACCCATCACAGTGGGAGTTTTCCCATGGTCTCATTTGGTCCTCCTTCCCACCCCCCTCTCCCCCTCACCCCACACTCCTTAAAAATAATCTTTTTCAGTGGGATGTTTTACATACATATTTATAGTTTCTTAATGTTTTCTTAACAGTCACCCAATATATAACAATACCCTATTGAGTTCAAACTTAAAATCTATAAATATGCCTCCGTTTCCACCAAATAAAACACTGAAAAGTAACTGTGGATTATCCTGTCTAAAAATAGAAATTAGTTTGTAAATTATGGATTATGTGAAGTTTCCTGAACCTTATTTCTGTAATTTCTAATCTTTTTCAGACTGACTGGTGACAGAGGAATACCGATATTGCCCAAGCTATTCAAAGATGTAAAGTTTAAAGGGAAAGGACATGAAGTAAGCATATGTCAGTTTATGAAATCTGATTGTGGTTTGAAATATTTTAAATGGCAAAGTTAACAAGTGACATTTAAGGATAAAAGTGACATAACCTTCTTATATACCAAACAGCATAGCCGTGTGACAAGAAGTTTGTTACACAAATTTTATTTGCTTTTCTTTTGGTTTTGATGTTCTTGAATGTAGACATAAACATTTTGAATGAAGAATACATGTGATGGAATTTTAGTAATTCACTAGAACTGATACACTATGAACAGGGTCGTTTTTAATAATGAATATTATATTAAAATTGTTTGTAGGCACATGATCTTGCTACATTAATGGGTCAGATGGAGCACTGGGCTCATCGCTTATTTCCCAAGATGCCATTTGATGAAGTTATCGAAAGGATCGAAAAACTGGGGAACAAAAAGGAAGTTCAGACCTGCGTAAAGAAAATACGATTGGACATGCCAATTCTGGATGAAGATTTTGTTGGTTCTGACCGAGAAGAAGAAGATGATGTCATAAGGCGTGGAGAAGAAAATGCAGGAAAGGTATTGCAATTTCTTGACTTATTATTTTGATACAACAATTCCAGTGTTTTCAAAAGATTTTTGACCTGTTTCCCACAGCTGTATCATCTTGTGTTAAAACAAGGTCTGTCTTGCCAAAACAAGACATGTAGTAGGATTCTGTACATTGTGATCTATTGTTAAGTGAATGTTGAAAATTTTTTGTGCAGGAGGAAGTCAGAGCCGATGACATGTGGGATGAGTTACTGAAAGAAGAGGCAGAGCTAACAGCTTCACAGGAGAAGCCTGACTCTAGTTCAGAGCAGGGCCCTACTAGTGATGCCCCTCCTTTGTCTCCACCAGCAGGTGACACAGAAATGTTTGTTGCAACACCGTTACCACAATCTCAGAAAGAAACAGATAAATCTGGAGTAAGTAGTTTTTACTTCAGAATTATGTCTCCCCCCAAAAATGGGGGAGACATATTGTTTTTCCCCTGGTTGTCCGTCTGTCCGTCACAAAATCGTGTCCGCTCTGTATCTTCCAAAGCCCTTGAAAGATTTTTATGAAACTTGGGTCAGATGTTCACTTCATCAAGACGACGTGCAGAACCCACTTTGCGGGTGTGGTGTCTCAAGGTCAAGGTCACACTTGAAGGTTAAATGTCAAATGCCACAAAATTGTGTCCGCTCTGTATCTTCAAAAGCCTTTGAAGGATTTTTATGAAACTTGGGTCAGATGTTCACCTTATCAAGGTGACGTGCAGAACCCACTTTGCGGGTGTGGTGTCTCAAGGTCAAGGTCACACTTGGAGGTTTAATGTCAAATGCCCCAAAACTGTGTCCGCTCTGTATCTTCAAAAGCCCTTGAAGGATTTTTATGAAACTTGGGTCAGATGTTCACCTCATCGGGGGAGACATATTGTTTTTCCCCGGTTGTCTGTCTGTCCGTCCGTCTGTCCGTCACAAAATCGTGTCCGCTCTATATCTACCAAAGCCCTTGAAGGAGTTTTATGAAACTGGGGTCAGATGTTCACTTCATCAAAGCGACATGCAGAACCCACTTTGCGGGTGTGGTGTCTCAAGGTCAAGGTCACACTTGGAGGTTAAATGTCAAATGCCACAAAATTGTGTCCGCTCTGTATCTTCCAAAGCCCTTGAAGGATTTTTATGAAACTTGGGTCAGATGTTCACCTTATCAAGGTGACATGCAGAACCCACTTTGAGGGTGTGGTGTCTCGAGGTCAAGGTCACACTTGGAGGTTAAATGTCAAATTTTACAATCGTCTGATTCAATTCTGCCTGCAGCAACTGGCTGGGGGGAGACATATGTTTTTGTTCAATCAAAAACCATTTCTAGTTTCTGAATGAGCTACCCTTCATCTTTTTTTGTAAAACTTAAAGAAATAAAAGGCAAACTTCGTGGTATGAACTGTGAGGAGTCGATTCAGATTTGATATGAGAATGTCTGAAACCAAAAAGCCCAAGTTTAGTAGAGCATGTTCTCATTCTCTTGAATATTGGTGAAGTTGCTATTAATATGTTGCAGCATTTCCATCATAGGCTAATAGAATCAAATTTGCTTTTAAAACTGAAAAGACTAGCCTGAAAATACACCAGAATTACTCTTTGCTCCACTGCATCACTGACATTCCTAGCTTGCAACGCATTCTACTGGATCTGTAGGGTCACTTTATCCTGCTGTATTGCTTTATAGTTGTAACTGTTTGCTGTATTACACAGGGATTCACACCAGAACAGCTAGCAAGGATAGAGAGAAACAAACAGCTGGCCATGGAGAGGCGTCTGAAGAAAATGGGTCAGCTTACACCAGGTAATGTTGCATTTCAAGCCTTTGAAAAAATGAAGTCATCAGAATGTTGCAACAGTCACCATTTATTGATGGTCCACTGATGTCAGTGTCCAATTTCTTGACACCTTTGTCAAATTTTTAATCCCCCCACCACTGGGAGGAGGGACATAAGATTTACCCTTGTCCGTCCATCTGACTTTCACGCTGTCTGTATGAAGACCAGTTTGTGTTGCATGTAACTCCAAATGTATAACTTCTAGAGCCATGAAACTTTCTAAGAATAGTTGTCAGCATGCAAACTTAAGCACCTGGATATTTTGAAGCAAATTTATTGGAGATTGGCTGAGTTATGCCCCCTTATTAAGAAAAATTATAGCACTTTCAGACTTGAGTCTTGTGTAACTCCAAACGTCCAAATGTTAGAGACATGAAACTTTCTAAGAATAGTTGTCAGCATGTGAACTTTTGCACCTGGGTATTTTGACAAAAATGTAATTGAGATTAGCAGAGTTATGCCCCCTGATTGGCAAAAAAATAGCCTATTTAGACTTGTGTCAAGTGTAACTCTAAAAGTGTAACTGCTAGAGCCATACTACTTTTTAAGAAAAGTTGTCAGCATGTAAAGTTACACACCTGGCATAAATTTATTTGAAATCAGCATAGTTGGACCCTGTGATAAAGCTAAAAAATTTTTAGACTTTATACGCACCTGTGATTGTACAAAAATTTTTTATGACAGTACAGCAGAATGTAGGGGGCATCCATATCCTATGGACACATCTCTTGTTTTTTTTTTCAGTATTACACAACATTAATTAAACAGGCACTATGCCTTCCAGTTGCTTAAGTCTGTCTGTTTCTAGTAGTCATGCATTGTTTGAACTAGGTGTGAATTTTTAGCTAATCTTAGCACAAAGTGCTCAAGGGTGAGCTTTTGTGATTATTGATTGTCCGTTGTGTGTCGTCAACAGTTTGTCTTGAAAGATTTCTCTTATACCACTAAGCCAACATTCATGAAACATGCCTGGCATATTCCTTGCATGAAGCTCTACCAAAGTTGTTCATGAATTAAATTCCAAGCAGAACTCTGGTTGCTATGGCAGCATAGTAAAACGTTAAAATCTTCTCATCAAAAAGTACTAGGCCCAGAGCCTTCAGATTTGGTATGTAGCATTGTCTAATGGACCTCTACCAAATTTGTTAACATTATTCCCCTTGGGTCAAAATTGGCCCTGCCCTGGCTGTCAATTGATTTTAACAGACTTATTTAGGTAAAACCATAAAAAAATCTTCTTGTCTGAAACCACAAAGCCAAGGGGTAAGATTTTTTGCATGGATTATCAACTAGAGGTCCTCTACCAAGAAAGATCATGTTAAGCCTCTAGGGTCAAATTGGTCCTGCCCCAGTGGTCCAGTTTGTATAAAGTTTAGGATCTTTGGAAATCTTCAATTCAGAAACTGTAATTTTGCTTCTGATGTTTGCTCAACAGCAGACCCAAAGTCAAAGTATTCAGATGAGTGATCCAGGGCCATCATGGCCCTTTTGTTTTTGATAATCATGGCTGAACAGATGAATATCCTGATTGCTTCAAGGGAAATAACTCTTACATCGTTTTGTGCTGAAACAGTTTTTGCAATTTGTGAAAATATGACGAAATTGATATTTTAATAAAGGTTTGCACCCTTAGAAAGAAACAATGCAAACTGAATTAAAATAACTTTCATAGCATATCACTTTAATCAGATGTTGTCCTAGATAGTATTTTAGAAACAGAAATGTGTTATTACAATCCTAGATAAAAACTGGCTGCTTGTGATTTAAGTCAGTGAGACACTGCTATTTCGGCAAAAGACTATAGCTTATTCACTAGAATGCCTGAATCCACAGAATAACAGATTAAAGGTAGTTAGCTTTTTAAAAAGTTATACATGTATGTTGCAGTGTACATTTTTGGGACAGGCATACAACTTGGGTAATGCATGACTAATAAACTCGATACAAAAACTTGAATCTTTTTTTTTTTTTTTTTTTGGATAAGCAGTTCAAACTTTGATTGTATTATCCTTGTTTGAGTACATGATATGATTTTAAAGAGTACAGAGAGCCAGAAAATTCTATGAAATATTTAATACTATCTAACAAAATTATTTTACATTCTAAAACGGTATGAAATCTTTAACCTGCAAATGCATGTTTTATTAACTTTTCAATTCATATCTTGATGTTTAACAAGGTTGATGGCCTGCATCATTGTTACTGTCATTTTGTGGTGTCAGTACATCCGTACCTTGATAAGGACATTAGTATAATCATGATAGAGTGTGAACAGTGTAGTCAGAGACCTTAAATTTGCTATGGTATTAAAGGTCTTTGGTATTGCAATAAAACACTTCAAATGGACAAAACTGCTTGGTTTTGTGACTTCATGCTCAATATTATTATGCCTTCCTGCCATTTTAGGAGCAAAAACAATTCCTTCTCAAGTTTCTTCAAAAACAGCCGCCATTGATGAAACTATCAAGAGCCAGACTCCATCAAGAATTGGAAATATTGCTGTTGAAGGTGTTGGTAAAACTTTAGATGGTAATGAAACGTTTGAGGGCAGTTGCCAAAACCTGAAGTCTGGAGGTGAAGATGATAGACAAACCTTAAAATCACTGGACAAAGGAAGTGATCAGACACAGAAGTTAACTGCAGAAAGTGGTAGAGAAGAAACTGAATCTGCTAGTCAGAATGAAGGGATGGTAAATAATGAACCAGTGGTAGAAACAGATACCGAAATGTCTGAAGTCATAGAGAAAGGGCCGAGTCAGAATATAACTGTAGCTGGTGTACCAAATGAAAATGCACAAAACTGGCATACTGGGCCAGCTGTGGGAACAGATTCCGATCTAACATTGGGTTCAGGAAACTCCGGGGAGACAGAGTCAATGGAGGTAGGGAGTGATCCGGTGTTGGAAAATAGTAACACTTTCAAAGCAGTGTCAGAAACTCTAGGACAGCAGACTGTAAAGGAAAGTAATACGAGTACTAACACTACTGACACTCAGGAAATGTCTGAATTAATTGGAAAACAAGATGCTGTCAAAATTATACTGAAAGAAAAACCTGGTATTTTAAACAGTGAAACCCCAGTTGAAAAGGTGGCAGAAAATAAAACGGCGAATTTGAAAAATACAGGAGTTGACATTAACAGACAGGACAAAGAAAACAAGCAGCAAAATGGAGATGTGAACACTGGAAAAAATACTGAAAGGTCTGTTAACGAGAAACTTGGCCAGACAAAGGACAATATGTGCAATGGAGAAAATGTGGAAGACTTTGATGATGAACTTACTGAGGAACAACTTATGGATACTTTGGAATGTTAGAATGTCTTTTTAACATCAAAATTTTTATTTTGAAATAATAGATTGAAGTTTATGCGATTATTTTATCTGGAGTACAGTTAAGTAAATACTTAAAGATACATATGCAGTTGTAACTATTTTAACTTTTTATTGATCCAAGATAGTGATCCTGTCATCTGATTTTGTCCTGCATGTGTTAAAGCCTTGAAAACTCTCATTTCTTTATTGTTTTTAGCTCACCTGAGCACAAAGTGCTCAGGGTGAGCTTTTCTGATCGGTCTTTGTCCGTCGTCCGTCAGTCCGTCCGTCGTCAACTTTTCATTCAAACGACATCTCCTCTGAAACCAATGGGGCAAATTTAATGAAACTTGCCTGGGATGTTCCTTGCATGAAGCTCTACCAAGATTGTTCAAATGGTTCTGGTCCATTGCATTTCTGGTTCACTGGAGCTAAAAATAGATTTTATAAGTTGGATCTTTAAAAATCTTCTTCTCCGAAACCACAAGGCCTGGAGCTTTGATATTTGGTTTGAAGCATCATCTAGTGGACCTCTACCAAGTTTGTTCAAATTATGTCCCTGGGGACAAAACTGACCCTACCCCAGGGGTCAGTTGATTTTACATAGAGTTATATAGGGAAAACTTGAAAATCTTCTTGTCAGAAACCACAAGGCCTAGAGTTAAGATATTTGGTATGTAGCATTGTCTAGTGGACCTCTACCAAGTTTGTTCAAATCATGGCCTCTGGATGAAAAATGGCCCCGCCCCAGGGGTCACTTGTTTTACATAGAGTTATACAGGAAAATCTTTAAAAAATCTTCTTTTCAGAAACCATAAGTTATAGAGCTTAGATATTTGGTGTGTAGCATTGTCTAGTGGACCTCTACCAAGTTTGTTCAAATCCTGTCCTCTGGGTAAAAAATGGCCCCGCCCCAGGGGCCACTAGTTTTACATTGAGTTATATAGGAAAATCTTAAAAAATCTTCTTGTCAGAAACCGTAAGTTATAGAGCTTAGATATTTGGTGTGTAGCATTGTCTAGTGGACCTCTACCAAGTTTGTTCAAATCCTGTCCTCTGGGTCAAAAATGGCCCCGCCCCAGGGGCCACTAGTTTTACATAGAGTTATATAGGAAAATCTTAAAAAATCTTCTTGTCAGAAACCGTAAGTTATAGAGCTTAGATATTTGGTGTGTAGCATTGTCTTGTAGACCTCTACCAAGTTTGTTCAAATCCTGGCCTCTGGGCTAAAAATGACCCTGCCCAAGGGACCACTAGTTTTACATTGAGTTATATAGGAAAATCTTAAAAAATCTTCTTGTCAGAAACCGTAATAGAGCTTAAATATTTGGTGTGTAGCATTGTCTAGTGGACCTCTACCAAGTTTGTTCAAATCCTGGCCTCTGGGTCAAAAATGGCCCCGCCCCGGGGTCACTTGTTTTACATAGAGTTATATAGGAAAAACTAAAAAATCTTCTTGTCAGAAACAAGAAGGCCTACAGTTAAGATATTTGGTATGTAGCATTGTCTAGTGGACCTCTACCAAGTTTGTTCAAATCCTGGCCTCTGGGTCAGAATGGCTCCGCCCCGGGGGTCACTTGTTTTACATAGAGTTATATAGGAAAATCTTAAAAAATTCTTCTTATCAGAAACCGTATGTTATAGATCTTAGATATTTGGTGTGTAGCATTGTCTAGTTGACCTCTACCAAGTTTGTTCAAATCCTGGCCTCTGGGTCAAAAAAGGCCCCGCCCCAGGGGCCACTAGTTTTACATAGAGTTATATAAGAAAATCTAAAAAAATCTTCTTGTCAGAAACCGTAAGTTATAGAGCTTAGATATTTGGTGTGTAGCATTGTCTAGTGGACCTCTACCAAGTTTGTTAGAAAAATGTCCCTGGGGTCACTATTGGCCCCGCCCGAGGGGTCACAAGTTTTAAATAACAATATAGAAGAAAATTTTTAAAAATCTTCTTGTCTGAAACCACAAGACCTAGAATTTTAAAATTTGGCATGAAGCAAGCTTTATCAAGCTTTTTCAAATTATTGGATTAGGTTAAAGGTCACAGAGGCTAAAAGTAGATTTATCTACTGTACCTCATAGAGCCTTCATTTATAGACCAATATCTTTGATATTCAGTATAGAGGTTCCTTGCATGGACCTCTACCCATAGGTAGGGTTTGAGGTCACTGGGTCAAGGTCAAGGTCACCATAGCTTATAATAGATATTTCTACTTTCTGTCATAGAGCCTTTATTTATTGACTGATATTTTACATATTTGGTTTGTAGGCACTTACATATTTTCAATTAAAAAATGAAATACTGCTTAACAGCAAACCTACAGCCAAAGTACTCAGGTGAGCGATCCAGGGCCATCATGGCCCTCTTGTTATATTAAAGTTTAACTTGTCAAATACAAGTTCTTGTTAAATTTCAAAATGGGACTTTTTCTTCTACAGGGAAAAATGTTGAAAAACAAAATTTTGTGTCAAATTCTTCTCCATTCCATTGAAATGTTTCAGACTATGACCACTACTTTCCCATTTTTACAGAAAACTGGACTCGTTATACAACAAATTATCCATTTATTTTGCACGAGTAGTTTAATAGGAAAATATTAATATACAAAATAATATATTATGACATTTACAACAATTACATACATCTACCGGTCATTCAATATTGCTAGCATTTCTTTATAAAACAGATACAGTATCACTCTTTCAAATTTCACATGAATGGAATTGATTCTGAAGGGACTGGTCATTTTTCCAGGCCATGGTATTATTTAGAAAACACCTCACTACAACTACTTGGTAACAAGTTTGTTTTCCAAAAGATTTTGATCTTTATGGTGCAGTCTGTGCAGAAATACGACGCTGTATATGACATTCAAGAAGACTTACATATGCAGATCATCTTGTATTTCAATCACAATAATTCATCCCACGAGCAAACAGTCTTACACCACAAGAGTCAATTGAAATGGTTAATATGTAGCCAATAAAAAACCCTTATTCATATCTAGGATTTAGTAGTTATATTGGTGTTCAGAAAGATCAATAAGCATGTTTATGATAAATGTTTCTACTTCTAAGATGGACGTAAATGAAAATATACCATCCAGTTTAGTTGTGAAATTTAATGTTGACTGGGCCAGTCAAAGAAGATTTTTAACCACATTCGACTTTACTCCATGGAAGTAAAACTTCATTCACATTAAATATATTTAGGTAAAAAGATTGGTAATTGCTTTTCTTAAAGTACACATCAATGCAGTTTTTTGTTACTTTCAGTGTCTGTGACCACTTTAATAACTTTAAAAGACATCACTATTCTTCAGAATCTAGTAAATACAGACATTGGTACTGTCTTAAGATAATTACTCACAAATAAATAAAAGTGCAATGTAGGAAAGCTAATGTTTAAGACATCATCAAGTTTGAGAGGTCCAGCTCTTTTGTACTGTCATAAGGAAATCTGCAGCCCGCTGGCTTATGTTGAGAGCAGCATGCATAGGTTGAAGAGATGCTTCGCCCATCAGTGACAGCCCGCAAACACCAAAATATGCATGAAGGGCATCTGTAGGGAAAAAGAAAACACTTTCTTGAATTATGTAAATTTAACAGGAAAGTTCCTTAAGACTGACATTGAGCAAAAGGTCCATTTTTAAAAGTAATTTTTTTTTGCCATATTTGTGCATTATTAACACTGCCAACCACCTACTACATCTAACATCATAAATGTTACCTGAGATTAAAAATCTTGTATGGCAGATGAGCTTTTTCTAAAAGAAGCCATTTTATTCATTATTACCAACAGTACCAGTAAAGAGCAGAACTCCCAGTGAAATGCATACAAACCTGACTTTTGACTTGTTAATTTTGAGAAGCTCCCTGTTAATTGAGTACTCACCTGGATTATGACTTGGCCATTTTGAGAAGCCCCCAGTGATGTGTTGCTGTGTGTCCATGAGGAATGCTCTATTGCACTGGCAGTTTACAAAATTGTAGCAATCCAGTAACTGTAAAGAAGATATGTCAAGAAAATAATTGTTATTCAGTCAAATTGTTAAGCTTTAACTTAATGACATTAATTGTGTGTCTTTACTGGTCCATGGTACAAATGAACATGAATTTCGAGAAAACTCGCACTACAGAAATAGTTAAATAATGGAAAAAATTCATTCAGCTGAAAAACAATATGCATATATGTGATTATTTCAGACTCATGAGTTATCGACAGGTGAATTTCTTAAAGTCTCTGTTATCTAAACATTGACATGACTTGGGCAGCTCTGAAACAACTTAGCCTTACTACTTCCTGAATTATCCTCACATCCCAGCCATTTTGCCCTCCCCTTGAAAACCAATGCCAAGTATTGCTGACAAGTATCGATGTAAAGATCTTTAAAACACAACATTTTGACTTTTTTAACTAATATAAAATGTATTTTACTCTCCCTCAACATCATTCTGGCTAAACTTGTTTTTCACAGCACATATTCAGCATACAAAATTAGATATGTAGGTTGAAAATTTCTATTAGCCAAACTTGTTTCATTTTCTGATTTCATATGAAATTTTATCGTAACTAGAATAGTCACTGAAGATGACAAATCCCCCGCAACTGCGCACTGACTCAATAGCAGAAGCAAATCTGGAGTTACTATAGAAGGAGCTTTAGTGACTATGCCTGGCAAGTTTCAGTTCAATCTGTTGAAAACTGATGGAAGAGTTTGTGTCACAAGGTATGTCAAATGTGACAAAAAGTCTAAGTTCAAGGGCAATAATTGCGCCTGGTTAGGTATGCATCAGAAGTAAGTTCAAGGGCAATAACTCTGCAAAGCACTCATAGATATGCATCAAAAATATGTCTTGCACATCTACATTCACATCACTGCCTAGTGATTCATTCCTGCCAAGTTTCATTTCAATCAGTTGAAAACTGAAGGAGTTGACACAAAGGTGTCAAACATGACAGACCGACCGACGGTTCCAGTATACCACCCTGCAAACTGTTTAGCGTGGGTATAAATAATAATATAATTTTAGCAAATGGTTAAATTGGCTAATGGCAGAGTGAGCCCTGATATCAGTATTTATTCTGTGTGTTCAAAAAATTTCCTTTCAGGTATTAAACATGTTCAGTAAAGTTTCATACTTGATGAGATCAAAAACCTATACATGTACCTGTAAAGTGGCTCCAACCCAGAAAGAGTAGCATGTATCTACTGGTTTATTTGGCCGTCCCTGAAAGCCTGACTGCTGTCGGAATATACACCACCTCTGTAACCGTTTTAGATCTCTTTCTGTTAAAATGGTGTCTAATTTATTCATTAAAACTAACGAAGCCACTGCACAAAATGTTGAGCCACCTGAAAAATTAAGAAAAAGAGGTAAAAGGGAGTGTAAAGTGCCAAAGTGACTAGTTGTTCCAGCATTTTTTTGTCATACCAATCTTACCTGTGAAGGACAGCAACTTGGTCATGTTGATGCATATGCCTTAGAGCTGCTGCACTTGTTTTCAATTTGTATCATCATCAAAAAGCTCTTGTTGGAGATTTTAACTAATGCTTAAAACTGGTCACATATCTAACCAATACATAAGACGTTTACATTTTCTTCAGATGGGAGGTAATATAATGTCAAAAAATGTTTAAAAGGAAGTAAAAAAAACCTACCATGTGCTTCTAGATAAGGACCTTGTCCTACTGCCCCTTCATATGACTGAAAAAGAAATTTTTAGATTTCAAAACC
This sequence comes from Cyclina sinensis, assembly GCA_012932295.1. NCBI lineage: Eukaryota > Metazoa > Mollusca > Bivalvia > Venerida > Veneridae > Cyclina > Cyclina sinensis. The sequence goes on from JAAONU010000017.1 coordinate 6,734,553, forward strand.
AGCAAAAATTTGAAGCAAATGATTTTAAGGCTGATACTACCAATCTCTAATAATACTCATTTATAAGGTAAAGTACTCACCTTTGTAAGTTAAAAAAAATGTGTACAACACCTAAATAACTGGAGTATAAATGGCCCCTGTGAACTTGATCTTTATTTGTAACAAATGTTGAATTTATCTGTACAGGCAACTTGTATGTTTGTACCGACCTTGGCAATGTATGACCTTGCAACCAGTCTGTAATTTGTTCATACCGGCCTTGACAATGTCCCACCTTGCAGCCAGTCTGTAATGTGTTCATACTGACCTTGGCATTGTCTGACCTTTCAACCAGTTTGTAATGTGTTCATACCGACCTTGACAATGTCTGACCTTGCAACCAGTCTGTAATGTGTTCATACCGACCTTGATAATGTCTGAACTTGCAGCCAGTCTGTAATGTGTTCATACCTACCTTGGGAATGTATGACCTTGCAACCAGTCTGTATTGAGTTCATACCAACCTTGACAATGTCTGACTTTGCAACCAGACTGTAATGAGTTCATACTAACTTTGGCAATGTATGACCTTGCAACCAGTAGGTAATGTGTTCATACTAGCCTTGACAATGTCTGACCTTGCACCCAGTAGGTAATGTGTTCATACCGGCCTTGACAGTGTCCGACCTTGCAACCAGTAGGTAATGTGTTCATACCGGCCTTGGCAGTGTTTGACCTTACTATCAGTAGATAATGTGTTCATACCGAACTTGGCAGTGTTTGACCTGACTATCAGAAGGAAATGTGTTCATACCAGCCTTGGCAGTGTTTGACCTTACTGTCAGCAGATAATGTGTTCATACCGGCCTTGGCAGTGTCTGACCTTACAATCAGTACATAATGTGTTTATACCAAACTTGGCAGTGTTTGACCTTACTATCAGTAGCTAATGTGTTCATACTGGCCTTGGTAGTGTTTGACCTTACTATCAGTAGGTAATGTGTTCATACCGGCCTTGGTAGTGTTTGACCTTACTATCAGTAGGTAATGTGTTCATACCGAACTTGGCAGTGTTTGACCTTACTATCAGTAGGTAATGTGATCATACCAAACTTGGCAGTGTTTGACCTTACTATCAGTAGGTAATGTGTTCATACCGGCCTTGGCAGTGTTTGACCTAACTATCAGTAGGTAATGTGTTCATACTGAACTTGGCAGTGTTTGAGGTTACTATCAGTAGGTAATGTGTTCATACGGAACTTGGGAGTGTATGATGTTACTATCAGTAGTAAATGTGTTCAAACCGACCTTGGAAGTGTTTGACCTTGCAACCAGTAAGTAAAGTGTTCATACCAACCTTGGCAATAACATTAGCAATGCATGTAAAGTAAACTAGCCAATATATTTACACAACAATGCAACCTATGAAACATGTACACACCAAACTATTTTTTATATATTTAGCGGCTTTATCAACATCCATTCCACTCCAGTCATTGAGTATATAACATATACATGAGGCACAGTAAACGAAACGCATGTCGTTTTCTGACGGCTCACATACAGGACGGAAACTGAAAACATAGGCAAAATGTTTTACAACTTAATTCTTGACAATAAATAAGATGCTTTCCAGTGAATCAAGGGTATATCTTTGAAAATATGTATTCAAATTATTCAGTTATCATTTCAATCAGATTAACATTAACTGTTAAGAAGGAGCAGAGTATATGATCCAACTTACTTAGAATTTAATCATTTAGACTGAATGATTTGAATTTTGACGCCATTTCAACAGTGTAATAATATTATGTCATTCATTTTTAAAATATTGAATACAAAGCTATGAATCATCGGAAAAAAAAATGAAGTTAAGGAATAAGACTTTCCAGAGATTTTGCAATCTCACCCCAGATAATGTCTGATGTTTTGAAACAACACCACTTCAGTGACAGTTCCTGATTTACATTATATTAACATTTTAGTATCATTTTTCTTTTTTATGCTTTTAAACTGATGATTCCACCTAAAACTGCAAGTTTAGATTATCAAAGCCATCATAAAAAATTGTTTGTTTTTTTCAATTTTTGAAACATCCTAACACTGACACTTGAGAGATATACATCTCATGACTAAGCTATAAGATTATGTTATAAGACTCATATAAACAAGGTAGACAGGTAATATTATTGTACCTTCCATCTTCTAACTGGAGATTTCTTAGTGCTGCAATGGCAGCTTCCTTGTTCACTCTGGATAAATCATCACCAAGTATTAGCAAAGTAGCAAGGGCTGTGTATGTCATAGCAACATGGCTACCATCATAAGGAATGCTTCTGTCTTTTCCCTGGAAAGTTATGAAAATAACTTCACATTACCATTAACTGCACATAGCTGTTTAATGCCACCTGAACAATTCAAAATCACACGTTAGCTCTAAAACAAGGCTATGCAAAATATCAAGTAGTACAGATGTATAATTTTCACTCTACTGGATTTGGCACCACTTATTATAAAAGCAAAATCACTGCAAATATTAAGCATGAGGCCTCATCTTTTTTTAGTGCACTTCTGTCACACATGAAAACATATGACTGAAAATTGCAATCATACTGACCTTCTGCTGCATACCTGTTTTGATTACCTGTCAATCAATTACGAAATCAGATTTTATTTACATAAAATATTGAAACTCTGAAAATAGAGAGATTTGCGTCTCAAAAGAGAAGTGTGTCAGTAATGAACTAAATCCAATTATTATCAACATGTCGGCAATGGAAATAAAGGTCTGCTGTCATTTACTAAAGTTGGTAACACAATGTTGTCTGGCAAAAAGCATGCAACAAACTACACTGATTATTTCATCTCACATGTTTTATACAGCCTCTGATTGGTTGAATCACACAAATCAGGCATCTCCTGATTCACCTTTCCGACCGACAGGCAGAAATGCAATTAGCAATGCATGGCCACTGATGTCGCAGTATAGTCGTCAGTCCAGAAACTGAAGGGAAGAGCTTTAATTTTGCAAGGCACATACCACTGAACAGTCTACCTGGACTTGCAAAAAAACAATGATAGATTCAATTCAGTTGATCTGTTTTTCTGAATTCTGTAGAAAAAATCTTTCTTCTTACCTCCGATGCATTGTATGGATTTCCAAGAGTTGAACACCCTCTAAATCCACAATGATTGACATTTGACCCTGAAACATACAAAATATTGTCATTAAAATATGATTTTTAAAAAACTTCAATAATCTTTAAGGTTCAAAGTGAAATTCAGTAATCCATTAAAAGTTATGCTAAATGCTAGTAAAACTGAAATTATTTAAAATCTCTTGACTGACTGCAACTTTTAAAAAGTTCAACAGAGTTTTATCCTAAAATTTTGATAATGAAATTCACCATTCAAAAACAGTAAAGATTAACTTATAAATACATGTAATTAGTAAGAATATTAACCCTTCAAAAATTAATGCATGTCACTTTGAGTTTCTAAAATATATTCTGCAACATGAAAAACAAGACCGAACAATGCTTGTCACAGCTCTACCAGTCAGTCAGTTAAGATAGGCTCATTAGCTGTATCATGTCGTTGTATGTGATTTCAGGCAACCAGAAGCTGCATAAAACATACATGAGCAACTGCCAAGGTGAAATAAATATTTCCTTGAGTTTGACTAAGTATTAGATGTTAATATCAAATAATTTAATAACTGACTGAATGGTTATAAATGAATCACAGGTAACCTATACAAAAATGGGTGGAGAAAAGTGTCAAATGAAACATTGGTAAGAGTGCGGTTTATTGGCTTTTTGTCCTCGCATTGAAGTAGACAATGGCCATGCTTTTATCTTGCAAAGTGTAATACCGAAGAAGTGTAAAATTTTTGTTTTGATAGGATATAAACATTGAATATTGGAAAGAATCTTTAATCCCATTCCCTATTTAATACCCCCCAAAATGTTAAGCACATGGGACTTTGTTAGGGAATCTGTGATATAGACAATATGATAATTAAAGAACTTTGGTAAATCACAATCAAAATGCTTCTAAGGTTCCTGGTATGCATATAAAATGCTATGAAAGGACAAAACAATCATGATACTCTTACCATCAGTATTTGGCAGTACTTGTAAAGAGTATATCCAGTCTATTATGTTCTTTTTATCTTTCTCTATCACGTCTAATGCATTGAGAACATCCAGTCCAGATATTGCAAAAAATGCAATGGTCATCCTGAAGAGAGCATCTTCCATCAATTATCATTGAAAAATTATTTGGCAGAACAATAAATTGCTTCCTCAATCTGACTGAAGTTTATGATCTCCCTAATAGCATAGCAATGTTTAGGATATGATTTTAATCAGACTGATGCTTCCTTGACCTCCAAGAGAAAATGAATAATCAAAGCATTCACAATATTTTAGCTCAGTAAGAAAAATGTAGGGTTTTCAGGAAGATGCATCAAAAGGGCAAGGTGCATGAAAAAGAGCAAGGGGTAAGTTTCTCACTTTGCTAATGATTCTAACAACAATCTATGATACTTATCTAGAAACAGTTAAATTACACTGATGAACAATTGTTTGTCATTCAATTTTATGCCTTAAATTTTAAAATTTAAACTTACTATTATATAACTATTTAACCTTGAAGGCATTTAAATACATATTATACATTTACAAAACCATAACTGTAAAAATAATTAAGTGGACTGGAATAAAAAAGTTAATGCTTGACAACAAACTAATGAACAACCTGGTTTCAAAACAAACTGAATAGAAAGTTAGCAGACAGAGGGAGATATCTGGGTTTTGTTTGGTCAATCTCATAGATACTCAGTTATATTTCCAACTAGAAAAATATTTTTTCTCCCACTCAGAAGAAAAAAATTCTTATTACAACCCATACAAAATCTAACAAAACATTTACAAAATTTGACTTCGATACAAAAATTATCATAGGCAAAATAAATGTTTTGATTCATTCAGAATAATTTTGATTTTATTGTATAAATTCCATTGGCACCACATTTTATATCCTCATAAAATTATTGTTCAGATAGTACAAAAGCACTCATAACTTCAAGTAATTTCAAGCAAGAAAATATAGGCATCTTTGTATATTTGAAGTGATGTTTTCCGAGTTAGCACAGCCCTGTTGGTATGAAAAGGAAAATGAAGAAAATCCATGGCAAAATCATTAAATGGGCAAAATGATGATTCAAAAAATCAAAATACTGCTATAATCCATCTTTAAAAGCAAAAAAAAAAAGATAAACAAAGACAATGGGTTGCAAATATTTTTTTAATGTTTTCAGACCAGATATCATCAAAAACGTCACTTTGACCAATGTTTTCAAGCTCATGTTATAGCGGAATGAACATCAACAGCAAAATGGAGAAAAGTACAATAACTTTTCTAATAAAATGTTAAATTCCCATCTGTAATCATTATAATTATGTTTTCAATATAGTGGCTTTCATATATTTGAAATGCCACTGTATTTTTGTTATTTTGTTAATATTATTATTGAGTATACATTTATTTCTATTCTCCATTTTGTCTATATGTTTCATTGATATCTAATATGAAAACATAAAAAATATTTACAACACATTATCTTTGTTCATATTTTAATAAAGCATGTCTTTAAAAATGGGTAATGTCAGTTTTCTTATTTGTTTTAATCCCCATTTTGCCCATTTTGGTATGAAATCTTCATTGCACTGTTTATACCAACCCAGCACAACTATTTTCAATATATATTCAATTTTCATCAAGTTTTAACTAGCAATAATGCTTTTAACAGGACTGACAGATATCTGCACCTTTTCGCATATTAGCTGATGCGACCTGAATGCTTTGTGGGTGGAACAGGTGGAGTTTAATTTCTTGTGTTTTTATATACAGAAAAAGAAGCTAGATTAACAGTTCCAACTCTTGAATGACTTAAAATAAAATTTCAAGCTCCTGTGAATGCGGTGCATGGAAAAACCGGAAAGCACCGGATAGCATGGAAAAACCGGAAAGCACTCAATTTTCCATTAAAAACACTTGAAAATAATGTTTTATTGCATTTTAAGTATTACAAATAAATTTATTAATGATATTTCAATAAAATGAAATGAATAACTTACCAAAATCATCATTAAGTTGACGGAAGATGAGGTATATTTGTATAATGAGTGCTTTCCGGTCCCTTTAAAATGAAACGCACATCACCGAAAAGCACTCAATTTTCTATTTAAAACACATGAAAATAATGTTTTAAGTATTAAAAAAAGAGTTATTACTGATATTTCAATAAAATGAAATGAATTATTTACCAAAATTTTCAATTAGTTGACGAATGATGAGGTATATTTGTATAAGGAGTGCTTTCCGGTCCCGTTAAAATGAAACGCACATCACCGAAAAGCACTCAATTTTCTATTTAAAACACATGAAAATAATGTTTTAAGTATTAAAAAAAGAGTTATTACTGATATTTCAATAAAATGAAATGAATTATTTACCAAAATTTTCAATTAGTTGACGAATGATGAAGTATATTTGTATAAGGAGTGCTTTCCGGTCCCGTTAAAATGAAACGCACATCACCGAAAAGCAATTTTTACTTAATTTTACTTATCAGTATTCTTTTATATATTGGTTACATTTTTTTGTGACAGGCTTTATTGAGCACAAAGCAATGAAATAACTTATAGATAATGATCTGTTTTTAGATACTACTTAGCATATGCGAGTGCTTTTCGGTCCTATAGTGTATATGTATCATCACCGAAAAGCATTTCTTTTTTCATATGTTCTCAGTAAGTATAATATAAATCATAATAATTTATACAAATTTATATGCAACAACAGAATTACAACGAAATAGAAAATGGTTTTGAATCTGTAAATAAAATTCAGTCACAAATAATTGTTATACCATATATTTTTATTAACATTATCAATCTTATTTTCGTACGTTAATACTTCATTGTTTGAACGTTGTTAGCACTATCAATTCTGTAATATTGTTTGCAAATAAAGAGTTAAATTATGATAAATTGTTCCCTTTTGTATTTTAATACTTAAAAAATTATTTTCATGAGTTTTAAATAGAAAATTGAGTGCTTTTCGGTGATGTGCGTTTCATTTTAACGGGACCGGAAAGCACTCATTATACAAATATACCTCATCTTTCGTCAACTTAATGATGATTTTGGTAAATTATTCATTTCATTTTATTGAAATATCAGTAATAACTCTTTTTTAATACTTAAAACATTATTTTCATGAGTTTTAAATAGAAAATTGAGTGCTTTTCGGTGATGTGCGTTTCATTTTAACGGGACCGGAAAGCACTCATTATACAAATATACCTCATCTTTCGTCAACGTTATGATGATTTTGGTAAAGTATTCATTTCATTTTATTAAAATATCAGTAATAACTCTTTTTTAATACTTAACATTATTTTCATGAGTTTTAAATAGAAAATTGACTGCTTTTCGGTGATGTGCGTTTCATTTTAACGGGACCGGAAAGCACTCATTATACAAATATACCTCATCTTTCGTCAACTTGATGATGATTTTGGTAAATTATTCATTTCATTTTATTGAAATGTCAGTAATAACTCTTTTTTAATACTTAAAAAATTATTTTCATGAGTTTTAAATAGAAAATTGAGTGCTTTTCGGTGATGTGCGTTTCGTTTTAACGGGACCGGAAAGCACTCATTATACAAATATACCTCATCTTTCGTCAACTTAATGATGATTTTGGTAAATTATTCATTTCATTTTATTGAAATATCAGTAATAACTCTTTTTTAATACTTAAAACATTATTTTCATGAGTTTTAAATAGAAAATTGAGTGCTTTTCGGTGATGTGCGTTTCATTTTAACGGGACCGGAAAGCACTCATTATACAAATATACCTCATCTTTTGTCAACTTAATGATGATTTTGGTAAATTATTCATTTCATTTTATTGAAATATCATTAATAAATCTATTTGTAATATTTAAAATGCAATAAAACATTATTTTCAAGTGTTTTTAATAGAAAATTGAGTGCTTTCCGGTTTTTCGGTGCTATCCGGTGCTTTCCGGTTTTTCCATGCACCCCTGTGAATGAACCCAGGAAACAGTCATCATATAAAGTTGCAAGAACCTGCCTGTCTAGTCAGTATTGACTGTTGGCAGTAATAAGTTGAACATATGTTATTATACACGACTTTGCAAATAAATATAACTTGACTTGTACAAAAGATATATGCCATTTAAAAATGCATTCACTGTGTCCGAAATTTTCACAGACTTCTCCATAAAATGGAATTCGTAAAAAAATAGAAAAAAGAGGCATTTCAAGGACATATGATTTTTTTTTACCTGCTTGTATCTAGCGAAGAATAGCGTCCCGGTAAAATATGAAGACACCTTTGAAAGAATTTCACATGTTTTTCTCTGAGGAAAATATCGTAAGAGGGCGCGGCCATTTTGGGTGCAGATGTATTTTTACAAGTTTGTGAAAATTGTTTTTGTGCTTCTTTCTGTAACCAGGTGCGCCGGAAAGAAGCATATAATGCTGCCTCAGCTTGTTTCATCAGTTCTTGCAATGTACTTACATTTCATCGTTGGACACCCACGGCGGATCCTTTAAAATTTACCAGCGGATGGATCGGCCGTGGGTATCCGACGATGTCACATTTCTGCTTCCATAAATCTTGAGCAGATATGGTAAAAACCCCATTACAGTTCTGAATTACCGAAGCTTAAATATATACTATTCTACATCTACATCTAAATTTTACTGCTTCAAGATCGTTCAACGATCACACTAAGCAGGCACGTTGTCTGGCAATAGCTGTTAAAACAATATATTAGGTGCGATTTAACAGATAAAAGCAAGTGAAAAGAAGACTACCAGACTGAGATAAAAAGATATTTTCCAATACTGGCTTAGAACTGGTAGAAAGGATGCAGCTGCCCAGTAAAAAGGTCTAAGCTGGGTCTAGCTTGGAAGGATAAAGGTAGACCATTCCAAACAGACGAATATTTCTTGGAAAAAATGAATATGAGTGATACTGCGTCCTAGAGTGTGGTATCAGGTAGTTCAGGTTTCTGGTGGGTGTCAGATGGTGATGGTCAACCCTCACAAGATTGTGTTTGATTTTATAAAAGAGTGTAACATAGCTGATGTTGCGTCTCTGCTCTATAGTTTGCCAATTAAGATCTTTTAGCATCTTAGATACTCTACTGGTGTAATTGTAGTCATTATATACATATCTGGCAGCTGACCTTTGAACTTGTTTTATTTAATGAACAAGATGTTTTTGCCAAGGATGCCAAACCGTGGAACAGTATTCTAACTGGGGCCTTATATAAGTTTTATAGGCAGTTTCTTTGACCTTTTTGTTGGAAGTTTTGACATTTCTTTTCATTTATGCTATGAAATAAAAACATAATATTTTATGTCTTTGATCAGGGCCTTTATTAAGGCCATGCTTTGATTATAAGCTAAGTTTGTCTTTGCAATATCTACACTCAAAACTCTACAATATCCTAGAACAAAGGACTGCTGAGACAAGATTTTTTCGCCACGTTGACGCCAAGATTATTTCACAATTGGCAAAATATAACACTAAAGAGTAGCCAGTCTTTCAAAATATGTAAAATTCTTAATATGGTATAGAAAATTATTCATTTTCTGAAAATTCAAACCTTGCCATACAGAAAAAATTCACACACTCGTTACATACACACAGTGTCACCGTGTGTAAAAAAGAGAAGAATTTCGAACGACATAAACCATGGGATGACACTTACCAAATGGACCGATACGAACTTCATTCCGAGAAGATATGAACCATGTTGAAAAAATAACTTTTAACTTCACGTTTATATTTTGTTTAGTCTTCTTAATACAAAAACTACATTGAATATCAATATCTGAACATGTCAGTTACAAATTGCAAAGACCTAAAATAAAAATTAAGGTATTTGAAATGATGTAATCACCCTTCAGTGTGACATGTTTGATTGGTGACAACATCATATATATATATTCGAAATTTTGTATCACAGAGACGATGTTGTCACCAATATGTGTGTGCGCGCGCATGTGTATGTCTGTGTGTTTGCACATAAACACAGTTGTTACAACATTTTCTTTATTTTTCTTTTCTTCTCTTTCTTGTCAGAATGTGAGGATAGGAAACCCAAAGTGGAATTAGTACACAGTCGATTGATTCTGTTGTAAATGAATTTACTAGTATTCTGCATACGCATACAAACGAGGTGTTTGGTATGACGCAGACTTTAACAATCAGTCACAAAAACGCGGGGTGACATGCAAAAAATGTTTCAGTAAAAGCTGTTTTACGGCAAAACGAAACTTTAAATACTGTAGAAATATATATAACAGGAACATAAGTGCGATGTTCTAGCTGTTCCCGCCGGTTGTAGCTTCGCCCTTGCACGGGCCCTTTCACAGTCGCGAAGATTTGGCCACGCAATATTTATTTCGCATCTTCGCCCTTATAATTATTGAACTATAGTGGGATGAACACGTGTTCGTCGAATATCGGTGTTCATGCCAAATATTACGTAGACAATTGGTCAAGGAAAATTTGTCTTGTAGGACAACGGCGCGAAGTTTAACCTTTAGAATTCTCAGATCTCGCACTTTAGGATTCGCATAAACAGGAAGTTTTAAAAGTTGTAAAATTTAGCTATTAGCAAACATGGTACTCTGAGATAAATAAATGTTCATGTTAACAAAGTTGAAGTGTACATGTATTAAAAAAAATCAAACGCGAGATACAATTTGTAGTACTTTCTGCAACCTATATTCCCCAACTCATCGTTGACTCTTCAGGAAGATAATATATTTATGTTAGTACTCTCGGTCTTATCATTATTTTTGTTCTACTTTTTTTCTTGCTATCATCACTGTAATAATGAATTGCCGTGATAAATTTATTTGTATTTAAATAGATTAGAAACGATTTGTATCAAACTTTGATATTCAAAATTGAAAACTGTCTTCTCAAATTTCTTAATTCATCTTAATTTGCTCAAATTTAACATTTTGAACTCTACTATTATGTAAAGTATGTCTTTTTGTTTCTTTTGTGCTTTAGTGTACTGTTAAAATCTGTTCAACTTTATTCAGAATTGATAGAAAGTTTAGCTAGTGTAATAGGTTAGGTTACTATTCAATTTATTCAGAATATTACTTTTCTACTTTTTGTCATAGTACATAGGCGCTGCAATTTTGTTGTCAAATTGAAGTCAATTTGTTATATGTATGTAGCCGGGTACAGGTTTATAGGTGATAAATCGATAAGGTTGATCCGTGTGGCTTGGCAGCTCAGTTAGTAGAGTGTCTTCCCTGTAAGCGGAAGGCCCTTGATCCAAGTCCCGGTCGATTTTTCGCCACATGTTACATGTATTTTGATTGGTTTAAATTATTACTGTAACATTCTTTTATACGTCCAATTTTATTCCAAGACATGCAAAAGAACTATATATAGGGGTGTCTCGTGAATGGGTTGCTTTCTCTATCTTGCACTACCCACACAACATAAAATAACTAATCTCTGAAGGGGCGTCGAACATGTATCAGTGTCAGCACTGATACATGTGACCTCGGTTTAACGTCTCATCCGAAAGACAATTAGTAATGTTAGAGGAGGAGCGGGGGATCGGTCTCGGACCCCTGGGTTACCAGTTCAGCGCCGCGTAACCACTAATCCACTCCAAAAGATGGTGAATCAATTTGTTTCTGCGTATTTATACTACTCGTTAACCAAGAACATGTATCACTCAGCGACACACGTCTTTCATTATTCATAATTATATAACAAACTGTGCACAATTATATTTAAACTTTCAATCAAGGTACTTTTAACAGTAATAATAAGGAATATGATTATCACTTTAAAACTTTATTGTACAATGATTAAAAACACAATTTTGATTGATGTGTCATCAAACCGATCGATCATTCGGATAAATGATCGATATTTTCAGCATTCGTATTTTCCACATCATTAATGAAATAAATGTGCGACGTTTTATTATAATGAAGCTATTACAAACCAAATTTTCTTTTTTCAAATATTTATTTTCTTTAAATTACCATACAAAAATAATTGAAAAACGTAAGTACAACAAAAATATTTCATTTTATTACTTTGTGGTGAATCGTTATTTCTTTGTGGCGAGTCGTTATTACTCTGTGGTGAATCGTTATATGAACCTGTGGCGAATCGTTAGTGATGAATCGTTATTGTGGCGAATCGTTTCATTTTCCCGACGATAAATAAACTCAAATAAATAGATAGTCCAAGTTTACCGGTCACACCGTGCAGACGAAGTGCTTCAAATCTTTCCCGTGAATTTTCTCACTTTAATTTTTTGTTTAGAGCAAAACAACATTTTCCCTGCTATAAAATAATTCTTCCAATAAATTCAAAAGTTTAAGAATTAATTGATATTGTCTCTAAATAAAAGTAGCGCTGCGTTTGTTGTTTTGTTGTTGACTTGATTAAATCAGGGCCTTAACTGATGCCCTGATTAAATAAACCCACTACACGACACAAAATTCCACTAGAATAATCTCATCCTATTTAGCCAGTCCCATATCAAGAGCCTGGTACACCAGATATATCTTCTAAACATCATATTTTTTTAAGAATCATATGCCTTACATGTAGTTACAAAATGAATTTCATCTTTAATATCACCAAACCCACAAAGTTCACGAACACGTGCTGGAATGTCTACCAGTACAGCGTACGCCATTTTATAATTTGAAGTACACCCACCTTTACGACATATTTGTTTACATGTTGGCAGGTTTGATTCCACTTACGGTATCGGTGTGGAAAAAATGTAAGACCCTTTTTGCTTGGTATTATCATACAGTAGATATTTATAGAATGTCATAAAATCTTTACAAAGACTTGCTCTTTCAAGTGCACAGAATCACGGTAAATATTGCGCCAACTTTTATTGAAAAAAAAACAACAACAACAAAACATCTATTTCACTCGTCAAAATTCTGATTAGACCACGAGGGCTGCTAACTTTTCAGAGCTAAAGAACAAACTAGATATACATACATCGATCAGAAGAGGAATTGTATCTTTTCAAAATACATAGAAATCTACGGGCATAGTCTAAAACGCGGACGCCTTAAGCGGACGATATAAACATATAGGGAAAACGCTGACAATATAGACAAAGAGGAAAAAAGCGGACGCTATAGATATATAGTGTAAAATGACTGAGCATAATTAAATTTATAAAAATGGTGAATAATTGGCTTTATAAAGTAATATGTATCAATGACATTAGTTAGAAACAATATTGTTGTATAGATATATAAAGGATAATCTTATGATACATAACATATACATGTATATTGATGAAAAACAAATTTGATTAGTCTTTGAGTCAATTTGTTTTCAAAAAGTATAAAATAAATTAATGAAGTGCAGTAAAATTTTTAAATGCCTTGAATTTTTTTGTTTTAAATTACGGGAAAAGATGACGGAAAATAACGGAAGGAATAAAAACTGTTATAAATTTTAAAAAAAAAACTGCCTTCTACCATGTATATAATAAAGTTATATAATTTAAAAAGGTGTATTTTAAATTCAGCGGGTTTTTTTTAGTTTCAAATATATTGATTCCATTAAGTAACGTTATAACTATCAGTCAACTTATTCAAGTATCCACGTGGCACTTGTGTATTTGACTTAATCACGCACCCACACCCGTATATTTCATTTAATCATACTAGATATGTCCTAAAAACACAATTCTTTTTCAATCAGATCAGTATGGGATACATGGTTACAAGGGATACACAGGGTTACACTTGGATACAAGAATTTTAAATGGAAATTTATACAAAACATTGAGTAAGATTTGATATATGATTTTAGTTAGTCATACAGTCATACAGGGGATACACAATGCCACAAGAGGAATAAATAAGGATACAGAAAGAACTTGTTCATTTTAGTCCAATCAAATGGGTCATACAGTCATACAGGGGATACACAATACCACAAGAAGAATACGTAAGGATACAGTATGAGCTTGTTCATTTTAGTCCATTTCAGAGGGTCATACAGTCATACAGGGGATACACAATGCCACAAGAGGAATACAAAGGATACACTAAGAATTAATTCATTTTAGTCAATTTTAGAGGGTCATACAGTCATACAGGGGATACACAATACCACAAGAGGAATACATAAGGATACAGAAAGAACTTGTTCATTTTAGTCCATTTCAGAGAGTCATACAGTCATACAGGGGATACACAATGCCACAAGAGGAATACAGAGGATACACTAAGAATTAGTTCATTTTAGTCAATTTTAGAGGGTCATACAGTCATACAGGGGATACACAATACCACAAGAGGAATACATAAGGATACAGAAAGAACTTGTTCATTTTAGTCCAATCCAATGGGTCATACAGTCATACAGGGGATACACAATACCACAAGTGGAATACAAAGGATACAGTATGAGCTTGTTCATTTTAGTCCATTTCAGAGAGTCATACAGTCATACAGGGGATACACAATACCACAAGTGGAATACAAAGGATACAGAAAGAACTTGTTCATTTTAGTTCATTCAAATGGGTAATACAGTCATACAGGGTATTCACAATGCCACAAGAGGAATACAAAGGATACACTAAGAATTAGTTCATTTTAGTCCATTTCAGAGAGTCATACAGTCATACAGGGGATACATAATACCACAAGAGGAATACATAAGAATACAGAACGAACTTGTTCATTTATGTCCATTTTAGAGGGTCATACAGTCATACAGGGGATACATAATACCACAAGTGGAATACAAAGGATACAGTAAGAACTTGATCATTTTAGTCCATTTCAGAGAGTCATACAGTCATACAGGGGATACATAATACCACAAGAGGAATACAAAGGATACAGTATGAACTTGTTCATTTTAGTCCATTTCAGAGAGTCATACAGTCATACAGGGGATACACAATACCACAAGTGGAATACATAAGGATACAGTATGAACTTGTTCATTTTAGTCCATTTCAGAGAGTCATACAGTCATACAGGGGATACATAATACCACAAGTGGAATACAAAGGATACAGTATGAACTTGTTCATTTCAGTCCATTTCAGAGAGTCATACAGTCATACAGGGGATACACAATACCACAAGTGGAATACATAAGGATACAGAAAGAACTTGTTCATTTCAGTCCATTTCAGAGAGTCATACAGTCATACAGGGGATACACAATACCACAAGTGGAATACAAAGGATACAGTAAGAACTTGTTCATTTTAGTCCATTTCAGAGAGTCATACAGTCATACAGGGGATACATAATACCACAAGAGGAATACAAAGGATACAGTATGAACTTGTTCATTTTAGTCCATTTCAGAGAGTCATACAGTCATACAGGGGATACACAATACCACAAGTGGAATACAAAGGATACAGAAAGAACTTGTTCATTTTAGTTATTCAAATGGGTAATACAGTCATACAGGGTATACACAATGCCACAAGAGGAATACATAAGGATACACTAAGAATTAGTTCATTTTAGTCCATTTCAGAGAGTCATACAGTCATACAGGGGATACATAATACCACAAATGGAACACAAAGGATACAGTAAGAACTTGTTCATTTTAGTCCAATCCAATGGGTCATACAGTCATACAGGGGATACACAATACCACAAGTGGAATACATAAGGATACAGTAGGAACATGTTCATTTTAGTCCATTCCAGTGGGTCATACAGAGAATACACAATACCACAAGTGGAATACAAAGAATACAGTAAGAACTTGTTAATTTAAGTCCATTCCAGTGGGCCATAAAATCATACGGGGGATACACAATACAACAAGAAAAACCCATAGGATACACTAAGAATTAGTTCATTTTTCATCATTTTAGTTGGTTATAGAGGTGATACACAATATCACCAGAGGAATGCATAAGGATACAGAAAGAACTTGTTCATTTTATACTGTTTTCATTTTAGTCCATTCCAGTGGGTCATACAGACATGCATGTGATTTACAATACCACAAGTATTAAGAGTGATACCTGATTTTTTTTCTCAATGGATACTTGACAGACATGAATTTCTTTCTGCCTTGGTTCAACAAGGAAATATCTGGGGTCTTTTTCTGGCATGAAGTCTCAAATATTTGTTGTGTCTATGTTGCACCCAACAAATATAGCAAAATACGTCAATAAGTAATATGGTAGGTGATTTCTAAACAGATAACTAGCTTTAAGGATTTATTGGTGTCTTTGACAATTAATTAATTCAGAGGGAAAGAAGTTGTTCATTTTAATCCAGCCTAGTACATGGTTCATACAGGATTTACACTTTACCACAAGAGGGCACAGTAAGTATTTGTTCATATTTTTAAAATTCCATTTATTCATACTGAAGACACACAATACCACAACAGGAATGAATAAGGATTCTGTTAGTATTTGGTTGTTTTGGTCCATTCATAGTATTAACTAAGCAGCATTAATTTGATTTAATCTTCGCGAACCATGGCAGTTTTCTTAATGAAAATGTTAAGTTCATGGTTTATTAACCTTGAATCAGCAGTTCTGTAAGGTGCAGTCAATAAAAAATGTAAATGTCAATTCAATTAATGAGAAAGAAAGTAAATTAACGAAAATAGAAGATGTAGTCTTTCATGATGTGACTGTATCATAGGTTTTTACAAATAACAAATACCAATACTGTAGATATTTCATTTTTTAATTTGTAATTATATAATAAATTAAAAACACTAGTATATGTTACAAGCACATTATGTATAACAATAAATAACAGCAACAAATTGTACAATGTTATAAATGATTAGTAATACTTATGTTTTGGAAAATGTACAAAGGAGGTTTCATCCATGAATACTTCTTAAACTTACTAAAGATACTACAGTTACTCCAGATTAGAGCTTCAGATTATATAATGGGTATTTAAGAATACCATACGATAAACATGATGTTAACTTAAAGATAAAAGATCTAAAACCCTAATTGTTTTAGTTTCTGTAAAAAACAGTAAAAGTATCAAAGCCTTTGTACATATATAACAAGGTTTTCAAAATATATGAAGATTTTTATTGTTACCCATCAGCAAACAATCTGGAGTGCATTAGCTAAAAGAACATGGCAGGTGCAATAAAAATCAATATTACAGAAACTTTAAAATCTTGAGTTAAAAATAGTGAATTTATTGTTTCTCTGAATGGTGAATAGTGTGTGAAAATAAAAACAATAAAATGACTAGCAGAGAATTGTCAAGCTATTTCGAATCTTTACTCTATGTACACTATACAAAAGGAGAAACAATGAGCATATTGAAGAAATGGTATAAATATGTCCCAGTACAATATCTGTGAAAAAAAATGTGAGAAGGATGCAAAAGTGAAGCATTAGGTTGTATTTGGTATTTTATTCTTTTGCAAAAAAATGTATACTGTGTATCATTGGAACTTGACTTAAAGAGGCTGAACTCCAGATTTGATTTAAAAAATATTTTTACTTAAATTAAATATCTAGATGCCGTGAGATTATAACAACATGATATTTTACTTCAAAACTGATTATAAAAGTCAAAATAGAACAAAAAAATATATTCGCTTCAGCTGGATTTGAACTCTGGACCCTCATGTTAACAAAATGTTAACAAAGCTTTAACTGTCACCACTATCGTCGCATGTGAAATAACAATCGTTTACTTTAAATCTTATACAATATAGTTATACTGTCGCGTTATGGTATAGCACTATGAAAGGGAAAAAAATCAATTTATATTGGATTACCTGACTTATTTTTTGTCAGTTAGTCAGTTTTTTAAGCATTAGTCATAAATATCACAAGAAATTTATAATACAAGAAAACTTTCTTTTTTGTGTCATCTGGAGCACAGCCCCCTTTAAATACAGAGGACAGAAAGAAGAAGCAGAATACAGCCCTTTTTTTTTTGAATTTTTCTTGTTCAGTCTCCTACAGTATATAAGTGGCTTTGTTAAGGAACACGGATTAAGAGGACAATGAGTGCTGGAGCAGTGTACAAGTACCTATGTGGTGGTGTACACCTTATAAACTCAAAAACAACAACAGTCTAAAGCAATTTTGAATTAACACCAGGATGCACAGGTTCAACACCTCTCTTCCTACACAGTGCAGAGTATTTATTTCTCCGTATACACATTCTGTGTAGGTAAAACAGATGATGAGTCTGTGTCATACTGTTTACAATCTTTTTGAAGCGACTCAACCAAGAGAACAGTTGCTCTGCCGCCATAGTGTTGACATCCTTTTCATTTTCTTGTAATACTTTATCTGGATGATACACATTTTGGCAAAGTTTGTCTCTATGGTTCTTTATGTGCAGTCTGTCTATGATTTTTCTAATCATTGTCCACATTTTTGCAAGGTGGCCAGGTAATGGCAGATCTTCTCTTGCAGCCTTCAGTCTGTCTAAGTTGCACATATTGTCATAAGCAAGAATGTAATTCTTGAGTTTTTCTTCTAATTCATTCTCAGGAACATCTTTCATTTCATTGTATATTAGTTGGATGGTCAACATAAAAACCTGACTGGGACTTTCACTTCTGTAAAAGAAAATTAGAACTCTAGTACAAAAAAGTACATGTTGTACCTTAAAGTGACTGACTCACAGAATTTTGCTGAATTTTTTTTTCTTTAAAATTTAAGAGAATTAAATATACTATGGAAAAAACATAATATTAAGCTTCTATACACCATGAAAACTGAAAAAAAAGTTCACACTTAACCAGGATTCGAACCCACTACCTTTCGGTCAATAAAATTAAAATATAGAATGACGATCTAGACCACTGAGCCACAGCGCCAACTTGTAAAACGACGTCAAAATTAATCTTATATCTAAAGTATCTACCCCGTGACTAACAGGGTAAATTTTTTATCGATAAAAGTGTGTAAAACTTTATATTTTGATGTTTTTCTGTATCAAAAAATGAATCAGTAACTTAGTTTAAATATGTTCTTTACAATTACAGCAACAATTTCAAGATGTAAGAACATTATCTTTTTTTTTCATTGTCAGCCCATCTGTGAGTCAGTCGTTTTAATCTCATCAACATCTTACTGAAGGGTAACTAAGCATTTTTTAGAGAGCACAAAAATATTATTATAAAACTTTGACCTTTTTATATTTTCCACTTAATTAAAAGATATTTAATGCTCAGTCTTGCATTATCAAAATTATTCACCAGTATTATATATAAATATTGGGGAATGGACAATAGCCCACTGGGACAATAGCCCACTTGACAATAGCCCACAGCTAAATTTGGCAGGAAGGGCAATAGCCCACTGCTTATTAAAAAGGGTGCATTTTGCAATAAACTGACAACCGTAATAGTGGAGTCAGGATAATGAAAGGTTACAGTTACTCATGTCTAGACATGCTTAACCTTTTGATCATGGACAGAGTTCAGATCCAGCTAAGGCAAATTTGTATACAGTAAAACTTGGGTTAGTGGTCACTTTGACTAAGCAGCCTATTGTCTTAAACAGCCAGCACAAATGATAATCAGCTGACCATTTTAATATTAAATACAGGTGTATTTTGCAGCAACATACAATTAGGGGTCATTTTTATGTATCATTGAAATGGCTGCTTATGACACGTTTTAACAAGATAGTCTATATTATCAACGTGAATGAAACCTTTTCCTTAGAATTCTTCAAAAACTTACTTGTAGATTGGATTAAAACAAAGAATATTTCCTCCACCACTAACAGCTGCAAAGTGTCCACGTGCTCTCTGCCGCAGATGTCCCTTTTCTCCAGTGTCTTTGTTGCATGTAGTTTGCGGGCTAATTTTGTTCAGGATCCCAGGTGGATACCTGTTTACCAATTCAGCAGTTCCTGAAATTGCATGAATATCACGAATGAAATATCGTGATAAATAATATACTTGTGGCTTTGTCCAAACGGCATCCAGCCGCCTGTCATTCCACATGTCCTTCGAGTTTTTTGTCCAGACCACTAATAAAGATATCAATATGATATTTCATTAGTGGATAGAGCTCACTAAAACAAAGTGCTGTGCACAAGAACCATTACTCTGCACTTTGTCATTTTAGGGTTACAGCCTTTTGTTGATTTTTCATACTTAATTTTTGTCTGGAGCTTAAAGAGGCTGTACTCCAGATTTGACATAAAAGATTTTTTTTCATAAATTATATATTTAGATGCCGTGAGATTGTAACAACATAATATTTTACTTCAAAACTGATTATGAAAGTCAAAATAGAATAAAAAAAATATTTTCGCTCCAGCCTGATTTGAACTCTGGACCCCTCATGTTAACAAAATATTTCCAACGCTTTTACTGTCACCACCATCGCCGCATGGGATATTACAGATATTTACTTTAAATCTTATACGATATAGTTATTCTGTCGCGTTACAGTATAGCACTTTGAAAGGAAAAAAATCAATTTATAATGTAATTATTTGACTTAATTTTTGTCAGTAAGTTATTTTTGAAGCATTAGTCATAAATATTACAAGAAATTTATAATACAAGAAAACTTTCTTTTTTTGTCATCCGGAGCACAGCCCCTTTAACTCTTAGACTGGAAGCTCTATCAACTTAAAATTTCATTGGTTTAAAGATGTCATGAAGAGATGCACTGCACAAAAACTGGAGCTCTGCACTTCATAATTTTGAAGTTATTTCCTTTTCTTAATTTTTATGCCTTAGGTTTTGTCCAGCACAAAAGACTAATAAGAAGTATCAACACAAAAGTCAGTGCACAAGAAATGTATCTCTTGGTTGCATAAGTTTGGAGTAGAAAGTCGTATGTCATTCATTCATTTCTGTATCCATTATTAAATTACATTCCATTCAGATAACTTTCAGCACAAAAAAACAACATTTTTCTTTTCATCTACTAAGTTCTAAATCGTTTGAATGAGAACACATTGGGGAGCATAACACAGTTCCACAAGTTATTTGTTGTTTCTTTTTTAATTATATTAGATTACAAATTTTGATAAGAATAAACTTTTTCAATCAGTGTAGTGCAGTTCCAAATGACCGACATGTGACAAATAATTGTGCTTAAGAAAACCAAAGCATAAAAAACAAAGACATTTCAGAAAATTGCACTTATCACCTTAATATGTATATATTTTAGGGGTGTAAGTTAACGTTCGAATTTTCGGATCCGATGACAAACATTTGAATGTATTTTTTTGGCATTTGAATGCTGGGAAAAAAATCTCTGTCTCATAAACAAATTTTTTTTTTCAGAAGACTGGATACGTACGGATAATCTACTGGTACTGACTTTTACACTGTAGTTTTATTAATTTTTTAATGAATTTGAATCTTTTATGTGATTTTTTTATTCATTTCATATTGCTAAAAGATAGGTGCTGGAAAAAATCATGTAAAAGTGAGACCTTGGTATCTTGTAGCAGATGTCTTGATCTCATTCACTGCATTATCTTTGTCACATAGTTCCAGCATGAACTGTAGCACACGCTCATCAACTCTCTTTATGTCATCTTGACTTGTTTGGGTTTTCTGAAAATACAGCATTTACTGTGATTTCTCTTCCTTAATTTGTTTGGTTGTGTGTTTCATTTACTTTAATTCATCATGCCATTGTTTTAATAATTCTTTAATGTAACAGCAATGAAATTATCAGAATTCACAGCAAATAAAAAAATAATGCACAATAAAAATACTATAGGTTGTAATATTGAGGTGGCAGTCTTTTTTTTTCATATTATCAGATGTATATTTTTCTTAGACACAGTGAAAAGTAAAACAACTTGTTATTAATACAAAGTATTTCTAAAATCTACAATTATTTAATGTTTTAAAATGTATTTTAGTATTGGAATTTTTTGGATTTTAAGTGGGAGGGTTTTTGTCCTGTCTGTAAATTTGATGAGAGGGTTTTTGTCCAACTTGAAAATTTGATAGGAAGGCTTTGATCTACCTGTTTGAGGGGAAGGCTTTTGGGGATCTGGACAACCCCCACCCCTCATTCATTTTTTTAGCTCACAAGCCAAAGATAGAAATTTGACAACTTTCAAAACTGCAACAAGAAAAATACCTGTTGTTTTTTTACTAACCATGGATCATGCTCTTAAAGCAGTTAAATTTAAGGTATTGGCTAAAAGCTGTAATTGCCTGCCCAGACTTGAATACTCTGGAGACAACCAAATTGTTGAAAGAATCTTACCTTTACATCCAATGTGTTTAAGAAAAGCTTTCTTCTCTGTGGGAACAGAATTACACACTAAAATGTCATGGTGATTTTGACAAAACACTGATCCAGCCATTGGCTTCTCTGTGCAAACATTAGGAAATGTAAGTAATTGAGATCCTTGTACTTCTGTGGGCACAGCTAGCATACAGTGAGGAATGCACAACTTCCAGCATGCATCAATCACCCGTAAGTTCTTACATCCTAACATGAAAGAACAAAATCTGCAATTAGGGTTTACTTTTCTGTACATTTATGATGTAAGTTTAAAGATATCTAATAGGTAGTACTTGTATTACACAATTAAAGACACTTTGCATTAACTGGATGGTCACAGCAGAATCACATAAAAAATTAATCTATAAGCATATTTCTAACATTAAGCACCTTATGCAGGTATGAACTCGAAATGATAGCAGAGACTCTTGTAAGTGACATTTCTAACTACTTCATATTTATGGTGTCATCTTGTGATGAATATCTGAACATTGACTGTCTATTTGAGCTTATTTATCATTGGTACTGGTTGCCCATATGACCTACACCACCTGAAGAGATAAATTATTTTATGCGGTCGGGGTAGTGCAAGATACAGAAAGCACCCTATTCCAGAGACACCCCTGGTTCTTTTGCATGCTCAGTGTATAGCACTGATACATGAGCCCTAGGTTTAACATCTGAACTGAAAGAAAATTGGTAATGTTAATGGAGGAGCGGGGGATCAATCTTGGGACCCCTGGGATACCAGGCCAGGGCATTACCACTGGACTGCTGATCCGCTTCTGTGAACATTCAAACATTCAGGTAATCTTTTCTCTCTCTATATATTATTTATGCAGTAACCACTTGGCTGGAGGGGAGGTGGGGGGGGGGGGTGCTAGAACAGTTTAAGCATACCTTAAACTGTTCTATTCACAAGTACTTCTCATTTTATTACCTCTTCTTTGGCATACTTGATTACAGTCTTCTGCAGGATGGGGGTACAGTTCAGTCTTTCTCAGCTCATCAATCTTCTTCATGACCTCTTCTCTGCTGCTGTCATTCTGTGAAATACAACATTACATTAATCCCAACAAACAGAGACATAACTTTTTGCTTCTGATGCCATGTTAATCTGAGATGAATTGTACTGGTGCTTTAAGGATGGCAGTCAAAAGAACCAAGATTGATGGAAGAACCTATGGAATAGTGGAACACTAGACACTTGAACATAACTAACAGTCTTCAAGGGGTATTAATTATATGGGCAACCAGTACTAACAATTAATAAAAAGTAATTATAAATATGACTAACCTTGTAGCGACTGTTTATTGCTATTAAATTGAGAGTGTTTTATATTTTATAATGTACAAACATAAGTCAATAAAGAAACTTATTGTTTGGTTTAACAACAAAGTTTACAAGGAGTCAAAATCAGTACAAATTATTTAGCTAAAAAATCAAATAGATTGACATATATGTCACATCAACAGGGTCAAAAAGTATGTCAACAGGAGAAAGACTGTACTCGGGTGAGCAACATTGTGTTGGGAAATTACGTGACTTTGTTTACATCGGATGCATAGATAATGGCGGCCAAAAGTCCTTGGTAAAATCATGTTTTTCAAGAATTGTTTTTAGCATGCTGCTTTCTACTTCTGGAGACATAGCCTATCAAACATAATATGCAGAATAAAAATCTGCGTAAGTTGATACCATTCATACCACACAGAAATGGATAGTTTCTCTTTGAATTGTTATCAGCAACAAAATTTTACAGAGGTCCTTTAAGCCAGTAACCATTCAAACGGTTACCTTGAAGAATATAATATTCTGTGGGAGCGCCATTATCTATGCATCCAACGTAAATAAAGTCATGTAATTCCCAACTGTGAATATAAAGTTATCATGGTGCACTGGTCTTTTTTATTAAACCACTAAGTGGCTATATCAGATATGGCTTAAAATGTCACAACAAATCAAGAATTTTGATGGAAACTAAAATATTTGATATCAGTTTACAAAATATCTACCTTGAGTGTCAGGACAGTCTCCATATTTCTACTCCGGATTTCCTTGTTCAATTCACCATTAAAGAATGCTTCAGTGGCATTTTTCCTTGACATGAAGGGGTTCAGTCGATATCCTAAAGATGAACTTCCCACTGGAAATAGAAAAATATATGGTAATATACTACAAATCACGCAATAAGTAGAGGTTAAGTGAATAATTTCTTTTTCCAGGTTTGTATATACAGATATTTTCAGTAAAATACTTTTATTACGGCAAAGTTTTTTTTAAACATTTCTTTTTCAAAGTTGTAGCCTACCTTGATGAGCAAATGAACAAAATCAAAATGAGCTATTTTCATGCAGGATGTAAGTAACTCAATATATGAATATATATTTAGGACAGGACTTTTCACTCAGTAACTTTAAGAAAGAATGACCCAAGTATTTCTTAAGATTATCTCAAAATTAAATATTTGGAGTATGCACACAGCATTTTTTTTAAATACAACTACCTGTAATTCAAAACAGTTAATATGATTTAAATAGAGTACCATCAGTTTTCTTTTTGCTCTGCATTTCACTTGCCACAGGAAGAACTTTAGTTTGCTGTTTGCCATCACCAATCTGATCCAGATTCTTTTGATGATCAGTTGTCTCTGAAATACGAGGAATTATTGTAAAACAATCATTGTATAAGTTATTTAAAAAGGTGAACAAAATTTACCAAATTCAGCAGGTTATGATAAGTAATTATAGCAACTGAAGAGATAAATAGCAGTCATTTTCATTCATATCCTAATTTAATAAGATACTGATAACTGATATCCTAACGCTGTGTTGATGGTTATTTAGTTATTTGGACTTAATTTAAGAATATATTGTGAAAAATAATTACATTATTTATAAAATTTCTAATTCTTTTATGGTTATGCCCGGTAGGTCATCTTCCAGTATAGTGGCAGGTTTCCAAAATGCGGCAGCGTGTCATTTAAAAATGAATATGCAGCCAAGTGTCTTGAGTCAGATATTCTCTGACATTCTGTGGCCCTGCATTCCTGTTCAATCAATTGATTTCATTGAATGTTTATTAGCGAGGGTACAAAATGAAGGAAGCTGCATGCAATGTATTGAATATGTTTTTTTCAATGTGATTGGCAAATATTTGTTATTGTTATATAAGGTAAATGATGTGTTTAATTTAACAGAGGTTTGGTTTATTGGGATTAAACACCTGAGTTTTAACAGCTGTGGTCATATCCCGGTGGTCAGTCCATCTAACAAGTGTTCATGGGTATCCAACCAGTTCACTGATCAATTTCTCAACAAGTGACTGACTACTTTCTCACTTGCTTCAGGTGAGGGACAAATGACCTATAGATGCATGGTCTGAGATCAATTATCACGGAGCAATTTAGCCAACCCTTATGGAGATCGAGCCAGAAACTCCAGGATTGTCATTGACAATCCAATGCAGGATTGTCATTGACAACCCAATGCTCTACCGATTGAGCTGGGCCGGCTAAACATAACAGAGAAAAATATTGTAATTCACATATAATTTTGCATAACTGTTCAAAAACAACAGCAATAAAATTGAAATTCATTTACTGGATATAAATTAACCTCCAGTACAATCCAGACTTAACAATTTTGCAACTGTTTTTGCCGTAGAAACATGTTTCACACTATCAACAAGAAGAACAAATACCCAGAATTCAGGAAATGCCTGTAATGCCAGTAGGCTATGTATTGCTAAATTAACTGTGTATTTCTCTATCTATTTGAGTGTATTTATCATCGGAACCTGTATTGCCACTTGACCACTGCTCCAGCTAGCTCTATTTGTGATACTTAAATTATTACTAAAATAGATAATAGTGGTTGAGTTCTCAAAGATTACATTTTATAGTGTATTCATTATATCCGGTGCATGAAGATACTTATAATACTATATACTGTAATAAAATCAGTTGCTTAGTTTACACAGGGACAATAGTTACTGACATGGACAGAAATATTAAAGCAGCTAGGAAGACAACTATCAATATCGCAAGAAATATTGCATCACGATGTGTTCACATGTAAAATTCAATTATTTGGCATAACCCATTAGATGCTTGTATTAAGCAGCTCACTTGTATTCATCAGATAACACTCTGGAGTACAGTATGTTTAAAGTGTTGTATACCATGTTTGTACAATTTTCTAACCTAAACTAACTCTGTGTTAGACATATTTGCCACCCATAATGCAAAAAGCTTCGAGTTAAATTTGAATAATACCTGATGATGTTGCAAGCATAAACTTCTGAGTTGATACATGGTCAGCATGGAACACTGTCTGATAGATCTGTGAAAATGCTTGGGCTGAAACAAATCCATGATTCCTGAAGATAGAAAACAGTTCACCAAAATGAATCTATCTTGAACTGTAGAATTGTTCGGCAGTGTTCAACTGTTGCTACATGACTGTGTAAGTTAACATCTGTCTGTGCATTATCTTAATTGTGGTTTTTTGTTAGCCTTCATATTTTTTTCTTATGATAGGTTTCGTTATAAGCGCTTAGGTTATTATCACTATGACACAAAAGGTCAGGCCATTGATTTCCAAGGTGCCATAGATATAATTATAACATATCCCAAATATCTAGAAATATTGCTGAAAACAGGCATATATACTTCGAAAAAGTCACCAGCATGCACCAAAAATGGGGAAAATGTTACTTGTATTAAATTTTGTCTCCAACTGTTGAGTGAAACATCCGAGATAGCCATAAGAAAGTTATGAAGAGCTGAATCTGTGAAGAGGGAGATTTCTTCTTCAAAGAAGTAAACAAATTTTTTAATATTATTACTTATGCATTGTTGGGCTAGAAAAATAACTGTTAATACACAGTCATGTGCCTCTGTGCAAATTCTCTTGCCTTCCTGTGATTGAACATTATAAATACTGTCAGTGTTAAAATATTCTAATTTGCCATGAGCAATAATTTGAAAATGTGATAATTCAAACTTACCCCGATTCACACATGAATTCATAAGTATCTTCACTGAAATAGGTTTTGTTTGAAGCCTGTACAACAGAATTGCTCAGATGGTCTGGGTATATTTGAGAGTCTTTCCTTCTAGGTCGAAAACTGTCAATTCCATACCTGCATAATATGAATTACATGTAGTTAGATACGAAACTAACTGTAAAAGAAATTAGATATTGTGTGAACTTATATCATCAGCACTGGAGTTTATTAAGTTCTATAAATCTTGCAAGTCCTATTTGGAATACTGTACCTCATGAACATAAACGTTTTTCCTCTGAATTAATAAGGAATTTAAATATTTGTGTATGGAAAATTTTATAACAGTTATATGCAGGACCTTTACCTTTAGATAAACTTAATTATTCCTTGATTAAAAACTTATCCTTTGATTTAATGGAAACTCCCTTCCAATATACATTTCATGAAGCTGCTAGTGGCTTAAATTGATTACATAATGTAGTTATTGGTTTACCTGCTTCCACATTTGCTGCAAAATAATACAGCCTTCAGTCCAGCCATTGGTCCATTTAAACTGTTGAGAGTACATTCTGTTATTTCTTCCTTTCTTCCATACAGTTTACCAGTACATCCTTCACATAAACATTCCTCCACTTTGGGCACAAGGAAAAAACATAATGGTTTCTTCAGTTTCATAGAAGCTGTTAGCAGCAGACTGTCCACTGGTGTCGGAAGTATTGGCAGATCATCTATCAGACAGAGTGCTTGCCTAATGTCCTGCTGTTGGTAACATTTAAAATCGGATGAAGTCATACATATATCAACAGCAAATTCCAATCGATGTGGAAAATTCCTGGGAATACTTCCCATCACACCTTTCATCTTAACAACTTGGTTCAGCCCATATTTCACCACTAACTTAAGAATTCTGTCACTAACACTTACTAAGTCAAAGGCAGTCTCTTCTATCTCAGTCCGGATTGAATCAAATGACTTCGGTTTTGGTGACCCAACTGGACTGTGTCCAAAATATTTTGGTCTTCTGCATTTCTTTGGGGTGTGGAATTGCATCACTGAAATATCAATTGTATTGTATTTGTTACTTGATTAATGAAACAGTATTTTGAAAGGACATGAGGCAACATTTTTTATGGATGGTGTGATAAATTTTCAATGAAATATGGATAAGAAACTGCGAGTATTACAGAATAATTGAAATTGATACCAGCTGTTTACATCATAAAACATATATCCTTAGAGGAAATTATCTGCAAATTATAAATGCCATACTTAATATCTGTGATGCAAAATTTCATAGAAAACTTGAATGGTTTCATTAAATTTTGTCTTAGTGTAAAAATCATGTATTTGGTTTCTTAAAAATGCAGGCAGTATGTATCAGGAGCTATATTGTAATTTATTGGGATTGTAAAAATAGAAAAATGCCGCAGAATTAGTTGTAATATTGGAGTTTTGTCCCTTTGATGTTTTACAAAGCAGTATGTCCATCTGCAGTCATTACCCTGAAGTGCTTTATATCAGCTAATTTTACTTTGTGTAGTTGTATATATCAAAGGGTTAAACTATCATGCAATTTTTTTTTCTGATCTGTGTGTATTTCAGGAGTATATACTCTGAATGGAGAGAGCATATAGAAAAACATTCATCTTTGAGACATTCCTCATAAACAACTGAATTGATGTAAATAAAACTTAAAAAAATATGTATGAAGATGCTGCAGAAATGCATGTGCAATTCTTTCCAAATGTGCTTAGAATTCTTGGAGTTATTGCCCCTGAATTGACAGAACATTTGTAAGAATGTTTGTAACAAAAATTGTGCAGAGAAAACCACTGTTAATTGTTAAATCCTGAATTGCAAGCATTTTAATAGTATTAATTAACTATAGATATTCAAAGAATCATGAGATTTGTTATTTGATAACAATATATTGTAGATATTTTGAAGTTGACAGAATCAGTGTAAGCTTAACAATTATGTTATATAAGCAACAGCTGGATGAGACTTTAACTTATACAATAGGAATAAAATTTGCATGTTGTATTTGAACTTTACAGTGGAACTTCAAAATAAAAAAATATGTAAGGAAAAGGGAAGGCTCTGTGTTAGGTATTTGGATGTTCAAAGAGTATATATTGATAATACTCAAGTGACATTTGGAAACGGGGCACAACAGGCATAGGCAGAATATCTTAATCAATGTAACTGATGAATAAATTGATATACACTGAAATGTAATAAGAATGACTCAATAGTATCTTTTTTATTAATCTTTTACAATAACTCAGAATTTTGATTCTTTCATTTTATTATTCAGCTATAGAGAGTATAAGGAAAGCTGTCCTACTCATCCTAGCTAAATCTGCCTCCATGTCCGTGTCTGCAGATTTCTGATTAAAGTTTTTGTGCAGTATAATATTTTTTACTATAACTACTTTATTTCCAAAGGGATTTGCTTCAAACTTCAAACATACGTTTCTTTTATCACCCACATATAAAAAGGTTCATAACTCTAGCACCCATATTTCTAGAATAATCCCCCCTTTAAACTTAGAATTTTCCTTAAAAATAATTATATTTTACTATATCCTCTATATTTCTTCAGGGATTTACTTCAAAATTCAAATATTTGTTCCATATTATCCCCAACATCACATATAGTAAGGTTCATAACTCTAGCACCCATATTTCTAGAATAATCCCCCCTTTAAACTTAGAATTTTCCTTAAAAATAGCAGTATTTTACTATAACTTTTTTATTTCTTGAGGGATTTACATCAGACTTAAAATATATGTTCATTATCATCACCCTCATCATATTTGGTAATGTTCATAACTCTAGCATCCATATTTATAGAATTATTTGCTCTTTAAACTTAGAATTTTTCTTAAAAAATTGTAATGTTTACTGTTTCTTCTTTATTTCTTGAGGGGTTTACTTCAAACTTCAAATATGTGTTCCTCATCATCAACCACATCATTATGTGGTTAGGTTCATAACTCTAGCTTCAATATTTCCAGAATTAACTCCTCTTTAAACCTAGAATTTTCCTCAAAACAATTTGTAATATTTTACTTTTATCTTATTAATTGTACTGCAATGTTTTTAATGATAGCAATGTTAAATAATAAATATTAAATGATATTTCATCTACCATGGAGAACATTCTTGTCTATATACCTACTATTCTTGAATTAAATTGAAGTTAATAATTATCCCTTTCTTAACTATCCAGTACTTAACTAGTGGAGCGTGCTGACTCCATTGACAGCTCTTCTTTATGTAAAAGCAGGTATGTGGTATCTGCAGCTAGATTTTATGTGGTTATTAATGTCGCCAGGTTGCGCACATGCGCATTTGTTTCAAAGAGATCATTTAATGGTAGATAATGTATAAAACGCAGTCATCATGCTTAAACCAGTGATTGCTAATTGCTAAAACTTATATTAAACAGGGGATACTGCATTAGATTTTGTCATGAAATATTTTCAAGGCTTTTTGATTATTTACCTTACTGTTTTAGTATTGTTGAATTTAATAGGCGAAAAACTGAAATTATGATCTATGTACACTGAAGCATCAAATGTCGTATTAAACATCTCAAAGATAAAAATGGAAACTTAAAATTAACTGAACACTGTTTGTGAATGGTTTGCAATATAATATATGCATTTCAACACAGTATATATGAGATGCTTTGAACTTTTGAAAAAGGAAGATTTAATCCCACAGTCAGAAGACAAAAAAGTATGTACTCGGTGTTTAATATGCTGTCCAAATAGTTCTTGCTTTAAATTATAAAATACATACTGTATTTAAATGGATTATTGGCAATGCTGGAATGGTGTCAGAGCTCTACAAACTGTCTCTGATTTGCCTATTCTTTTGCAAGGAATATCAGATGAAATGAAAATACTTCTTTTATTTAATTATCTCCCTTGAGTTCATAATATCTCATTAAAACTTCACACAGTTATAGAGACCAGTCACAGGAAATGCAGTCTCAAAGAACTATGACTCTAATTAACTTAGTTTTTGAAATATCTCCGTTTATAATACTTAATAATGCTAGTCGGGATATTAATTTGAACAGTAATGAAGGAATGGGAGACATTAGTTGATTATCTACCCTGGATACTCTCTGATATTACTTTGGTCTTTCCATTTGGATTCCTCAGCTTTTATCGCAATTTTCTCTTTTGATATGGTGAGAATTAAACCTAATTATTTGCAAGTGGCAGTCAGATTACACAATAAATTTAGCTATATGTTTTGCTGAAACCATTATGTTAGTTTTTTGATAACCTAACTTTAGTGACAATTTTCATCAATGTTTTGATAACACCATTATCTTTGTTCTTTGATAATCCTAACTTTTTATTTAATATATAAGTGACAATTTTCATAACTTAAAGTCAAGACCATCACAGTTAGAAACAAGGATAAAGTCAGAGGATTCCAACTGAAAGGAACAACATGCTATTTGGTCTACCTTTGATGTTATCTGAGTAAGGGAGATAATTTGTTACAGGAATGTCCCTCATTTGATTAAAACTTCACACAGTCAAAGATACTAGTGAGTGAAAGTGCACTGTTTAATCACCATAATGATATGTCTGTCTTACTAAATTTTTTAATGAATTTTTATTTTTTTTAATGATAATTAAAAGGTTTAACAATGCTTCTTAATTAAGGCCCTGCACAGATTAAACAAGTAGCAGGTATAATTTTACAATGAATAAACTGTCCTTACACATGTGGTTTTTTATACTATAAATCCTCAAATACATTTTCATCATGAATATCCTAACTGTAACTTTAAAAGTATTTAATTTCACATGTCATTGAAATACCATTGATAGTACATATCTTACTTTTCCCTCCCCAGTTCTTATTCACCTAATAGTGTCTTCTCTTTATTACCCCTTATATACAGTTATTTGTTCTTTTGTTCTATTCTGTCCAAGTCCAAATAACATGCAGTGGTAAAACAAGAAGGCATGGAGGATGTGGGGACATATGTTTTTGGTCTAAAAAAACAACCCTTTAGTTATATTATACTGTTTCTTATATAAAATACTATGTGTCAACTGTTTATTTGTGCTTTTTCATCCACATCTGAGGCTATTGCTAGGGATAATAAATCACATTCTTGTTTAATTTATTCAAGTCAAAAAAGCTTATTTACAGTCCCAAAAATCTCAGTAGTCAACCATGAATTCAGAATTATAAAGGAAAACCTAAAGTTTTTTATTGTTTGAAATCATGTTTATCTCCCAGATCCATAGTGAAACTTGTTTTTGGAGTTTACACTGGTATCATATATAATTCTAATTATTATAAATATTGCTTCACTCTTAACTAGTAGGAATAAATTTATTTGACATATTCAACCACATCTATATCAAGGAACATACAAGTCACAATCCGACAATGTATACATTCATTAGAATGATGTTGTTTCTCATATTTTAAATCATTAACACATGCAGTCTCTGAAAACAGTCTTAAGCAACATCATTCTGTGACACTTAGGCCATTATTTTTATATTTTTCGGTTAACTGACCCGCCGACCCTGTATTTTGGAAAATGAAAAAAAAAAAAAAAAAATTTTTCTCAGGAAAAAAAAATTCTGAACGCCGATTTTACGGAAAATGTACCTTATGAACGGCTCATTTTCCTTGGTTTCTTCACAGTAAGGTCTGAATACATTATTAAAATATTCATATATACAGTATTCAGGAATAAATAGAAATAAGAAGACTTTCCGATGTTTTTTGGGTTTTTTTTCAAGGTTTTTTTTTTTTTTTCATCCTCCTACCCTACCTTTTTTTGAAAAAAAATCAGTAAACCAAAATATAAAAAAAAATGGCCTTAAAAAGTTAAAAAAAGTCTGAGTAAAATTTTAAGTACGCGGTACATATAATAAAATTGAAATTTTTTAGCACATTTGGATTTTTTAAATAGATGGTTTTTAAATGCATATGTTAGTGAAAAAGTAATTAAAACTCCAAACTCTAAAATTTGTGAAGAAAAACATTCCCACAGGCTTTGATGTGTAATGTTTAAATAATTTACTTTATTTTCAATTAAGTCAGCAGAGAGCTATTTAATCTTAGTAATGTTCTGATCACCTTGAAAACACTCACAAGAACATAAACAATAGCTGGTTCCATCTGCCAACAGAATACATCTTCATGATGTATGTATTCTGTATAATATTTCTCTAAAAGTTATTTGCTATATATGTACTTACCTTTTACAGAATGAAGTGCCCAGGTCAAAGATCCAAGTATGTTTTCAATTTTTGTCCACTGTATCGGTCACAAAAACAACGATTTTCATGAAGATGCACATTAAATATTAAAACACAGAAGCAGTAATTTGAACTAAAAACATGTTTTCTTGACTGGTTCCATCAGCCAAGATTAAAACCCTTTAAATATTTTTTTTAATTGATTATTTATAATCTTATGTCTTTCTGATTGGTTCATAATATCCTTAGGACCACCTCCAGCTTTCTAGTGCTTTATGGGATTGTGATTTATGACCATCAGAGACCTTTGAAGTTTGTTCTCAATAAACAAGTGTTAGTCTCAAGTTAACGAGCCCCCTTGATGGTGATGTAGCTGCACTGCTGTCCTTTTATTTCATAATCAGTCCAAATAGTAAAAAGAAGTGCAAAGTTTTTTTCTGATGCATTTAATTTTACAAGGGTCATAACATTTACAATAAATAGATTTAAGATAAAGTAAAAATAAAGTTTTAAATGATTTATTTAATGTGAATGAACTATGTAAAAACAGAACCTAAACAAACATAATGCTTTTGAAGGAACTTAGAATTATGCTTTTAATAATTTGCCTGTAACATAATGCTTGTAATATTAAGCAGATTTTTTTAACATTCAAAAATGACCTTCTGTGTGCAAGTTAGTAGTCCCTGTTACACTGAAGGTGCTAGTCAAATTTTGATTTAAAATATGTCGGTAATATAGTAAAATAAAATTAAGTAAACTATTTGATGGTCTATTAAGATTCCTTTTCCATATCCTTTTACTTTAATAGTTCTATTGTAGAGAAGGCAAACAGTGAAATGTATGTAACTTAATTATTGATTTAAAGGGTTGGTGTATTTACTTAATTGGTGCAGCAGCAAACAGAACAGAACAGAACTTATAATTTAATTCTTCATACAACAAGTGCAGCATGCTCTCTTACAGACATATGATGTAAATAGAAATATTTTCCATAACATTTGAAAATTTAAAAAAAAAATGATGACTTGAAGGCAAGCTTGATTTTTATTTTTAGTAAATTTCCTTCAGATACTGAATTGATAAGTCACATTACTGTCATACTTGCAAATATGGTCAAGCATTCTGCTTTCATGTTGCTTTCAAGAAAGTTACATTTAAAAGAAGATAGTGCTCTCTGCCCATTTTTCTGCTACTACAGTATTAAGTGGAAAAGTGATCATAACTTAAGGAATGCATTACAGCATGGCTAATGAGTATTACATGTTGGTGACTGAAACGAAAGCTGAATAATCTGTTTAGATAAACTTGTAAGACATTTTCAGATTATACAGATTAAAAAACAACAGCAACAAATCACATGTAACTCATGGACAGATCTACAGACTGAATAGTATTATTTATAATCATTACATGAACTTATCTGTATGAGAAGCAAATAATTTTAGTATGATCATTTTTATGAGATAAATCATACTAACTAGATAAATGTATTGCTGCAAACAAAACACACAGTTCTATTTAACATTTCTCTAAAAGTTGATTGAAATATATAAGTACTTACCTTTAACAGAATGAAGTACTCTGGTCCAGATCCTAATTGTCCACTTCATAAGTCACAAAAACGACGATTTTCATTAAGTTCATCAAAACTGCTTTTTAGAAATATATCGTAACCATACAGTCCTTAATGTGCAATGAATATTTAAACACATAAGCAATAATCTGAAATAAGAGCATTGTTTTCAGAACTTCCTTATTCAGAAATAAATAATGAACAAAAATAAATTGTCTTATCCATTGCACTATTGCTCCCAAGTGTTTTATGGGATTGTGATTTATGACCCCAATAGACCTTCAAAGTTTTTCTCAATATACAATTTTTAGCCTTGGCCACTTCTCAAGTTAACGAGCCCCTTTAATGTGGTGATATACTGTTTATTATCAGTAAAAGCTAAATTTTTATTTCTGATAAATAAAAATTATATTCATGGGTGAAAATTTTCATGAGAAATGGTTGAAAGTTTGTGTAGCTTCAATATGAAGTACTATGTTCATGTAATCAAATTTATTTGTCAGCTCTTTCTCCATAGTGAAAATTGGACTGATGCTGACATTTAAGGAACTGCATCAAAACTGCTTGTTTTAAAAACATTTTTTTACCAATACAGTCCTTTATGCACATTAAATATTTAAACACATAAGCAATAACCTGAAATAGAAATAATGTTTTATTCAGAAATAAATAATGAACAAAAAATAAATTGTCTTATACCTTGTACTACTGCTCCCAAGTGTTTTATGCGATTGTGATTTATGACCCCAATAGACCTTTAAAGTTTTTCTCAATATACAAGTTTTAGCCTTGGCCACTTCTCAAGTTAACAAGCCCCTTTAATGTGGTGATATACTGTTATTGATCTGCTGTTATATACTGTTAATTTATAATCAGTAGAAACTTGTTTTTAATTTCTGATAAATAGATATATGACACAAAAACACATTTCTTTTTCATACAGGAAAAAAAACATTTTTGAAGATTCAGTATGAAGTAGTATTTTCTTTAAATGAATTTTATTTATCTCATGTTCTGTTTCTCCAAAATAAAACTTAATCTGATGCTGTCTAACTCTTAAAATGCAATCCAGGTGTTATCTATTCCTATATTTTCTCCTTAATATGAACTTAAATTATAAAGAACTTGTAAGTTGCAGTTTTGAAAATCTATTACATAATGGAAAGCAGTTGTATTCCACTGTAACCTTGTGTATCCCTTGTATCCCTTGTATCCCTTGTGAGGCTGTGTGAAAAAGAATTGTGTTTTTGTGCCATATATGAATCATACACATGACCAGGCGCGTAGCTAGCCTATAAAGAATGTGGATTCAAAATAACCTAGGGGGGTCAGGAGGCATGCCCCCCCTGAAAATTTTGAAATAAATGGTGCAATTTGGTGCGTTTTGGGGCCTCCGGAGAGCTTTCTTGACCAACGAAAATCCATTTATTTTAGCATAAAAATGGAGATGAATAGCTTTACTTTTTTTTTTTTGTCAAAATAATGTGGATTCAGCTGCGTACTCGCGTATAGGCAGCTACGCGCCTGATGACCCTTGTATATTTAATAAAGTTGCTATAGAAAACGCGGACAATATAGATATATAGTGAAAAAGCGGACGATATAGATATAGAGGGAAAACGCTGGCGATATATAGAGGATATTTGTTTGTTTTTGTGGAAGATGAGAATTTATTTCATCGAGTGAACACCATATGTGATATTTTCACGAGTGGCGCAGCCACGAGTGAAAATATCAACATATGGTGTTCACGAGATGAAATAAATTCCCATCTTCCACTAAAAAACAAACAAATTTTCTTTTTATTTTATGCCAACACGTCAAAAATGGGTTTTTTTTATGACATTTTTAATCAGGGCCTTCAATAAATTCCCCATGGTGAGCCCCAAATCAGTTAATGCGTACTTTGGTTACTCCGCACAAAAAAAAGTGCAGGCAATCTCCAATACATATGATAACTTTACTTCTGCTGAAATAAACTGAATACACTTTCATCAAATAATATTTATTTTTGTGTCTACACAGTTTATCAATATTTATTGAATTTTGCCATACATACTTTAATTATAAAAGCGGATTAATACTCAATATTCAATAGTTCGGGCACAAACATGTATTATCAAAATGGTAATTAACTGATTCAAAACAGTGTATTATCACTTTTATCTCACTGATATTTCCCTATATTTCATTGGTAGGCATAAAATAAAAAGTTATAAAAGACGAAAAGAAAACTGTAATAAATTAAAATAATCTGCCTTCTACCATGTATGTAATAAAGTAATTATAACTTGAAAAAAAGGGTATTTTAAATTCAGATTTTTTTTTTTTGCTGTAGATATCAATCAACTAATTCAAGTATGCACGTGCCACTTATATATTTTACTTCATTACGAACCGACACTTGTATATTTAATAAAGTGGCTACAGAAAACGCGGACGATATAGATATGGAAGGAAAATGCTGACCATATATAGTGTTATAAAGTGGGCAAATAGAAAACTGTTAAAAATTAAAAAAATATGCCTTCAACCATGTATATATTAAAGTTATATAATTTAAAAAATGTGAATTTTAAATTCAGCGTTTTTTTTTTTTTAGTTTCAAATATATTGATTTCATTAAGTAACTACAAAATTTCTTCGTTATAACTATCAATCAACTAATTCAAGTATCCACGTGCCACATGTGTATTTGACTTAATCATGCACCGACACTTGTATGTTTCATTTAATCATACACCTGACCCTTGTATATTTAATAAAGTGGCTTTCGAAAACGCGGACAATATAGACTTAGAGTGAAAAAGCGGACGATATAGATATAGAAAGAAAATGCTTACCATATATAGAGTTATAAAGTGGGCGAATTGAAAACTGTTATAAATTAAAAAATATGCCTTCAACCATGTATATGATAAAGTTATTTAATTTAAAAAGGGTGTTTTTTAATTCAGCGTTTCTTTTCCTAGTTTTAAATGTATTTTTAATCCAATTAAGTAACTAAAAAATAGCTTTGCTATAAATCTCAATCAACTAATTCAAGTATCCACATGCCACTTATGTATTTTACTTAATCACGAGCCGGCACTTGTATAGTTAATAAAGTGGCTACAGAAAACGCGGACGATATAGATATAGAGGGAAAATGCTGACCATATATAGTGTATGTAATTTGTCTGAATGCCTTGACGATATGGTTCTATGCAATAAATGTAATATAGAAATGGTTTCAAAAAAATTGTATTAATGCTCCCATTAATGTGTCATCTATTGATAATGACTTTAATTGTGGTTTATGTTGATTCAACTGTTTGTTATATTTCTTGAATAAAAATGCAGTGAAGTACATTAGCTTCGTTTTTATTTGTTCCAATTTATAAACGTCCGCTAAATAACCCTCATTCTGAACGATTTAATATCCATAACTTCCGCTTTTTTCCTCTATATCTATATTGTCAGCGTTTTCCCTATATGTTTATATTGTCCGCAAATTGCATATTACATTTTCTGTATCCAAAGGATTGACACGTTTAATCAGGTGTTGTTCACACTTTATTGTTGTATCTTGATTAGATTTGCTACACGTCTCCAACGCAATTATAGGAGTGCAGTTCATAAATTTGTATCATGTTAAACTTTTTTCTCTTTAAATTAAAACAAAATAATGATAAATACGAAAATAATAGAGACGAAATATTATAAAATGTATTGAACTATATTTGCTTATTTTTCATTGATTCCATTCCTTAATCGTCAGCGTTTTCCTCTTTTATAAGTCTTTCAAATTGTTATGAACTTGTAATTTTTTTAAATATTAATGTATAAAAGTCAATTATACACAATTTTAATAAACTTCATCAATTCCTGATTAATCATCAATCAGTCTACACTATGTATCTATATCGTCCGCTTTTTCCCTCTATATCGTCAGCGTTTTCCCTATATATTTATATTGTCCGCAAAATGCGTATCATGTTATATCTATCCTAAGTGCCGACACGCTTAATCAGGTAGCATGTTGTTCACACATAATTGCCGTTAATTTGCAACACGTGTCCGTCACACCTGCAAAGGTGCATGTCTTTACTTCTTTTTATCAATGAACTATTAAGTTTAAAACTATTCTTGAAATCTTGAATTTATAAATACCAATGATTTTTTTGGCGAACAAAACATTCGCCGCCTACTGCACATAAAGAAAGTCTAAAACAGTGCCCTAAAGATTATTACAACAATGTTATTAAGTTAGTTAATAGTAAATTAATGTCTAGGCGTTTTAATCAAAAATTATTCTACAAAATGTATTAAACGTACCTTTAATTAATATATAAAGTTGTTGTCAAATTAGTATTATCATTTGTATTTTTGAAAAGAAATTCCTGTAAAGATTTGATACATTTGTGTCTTATATTTATTTTCCATATTTACATGCCCAAAAATGCGTCATAAAACATAATAAAATAAAATTAAATTAAATCACAAGTTACTTTTATATTTTTACCAATTTGCTATTAACTTATATTTTTTTAAATATTAATGTATAAAAGTCAATTATACTTTATTTTTATAAACCTTATCAATTCCCGGTTAATCATCAACCAGTCTACACTATATATCTATATCGTCCGTTTTTTTCTTCTATATCTATATCGTCAGCGTTTTCCCTATATGTTTATATTGTACGCTTAAAGCGTCCGCTTTTTAGACAGGCCCGAAATCTACATGAAGCATAGAAAATTATCTTTTTACGTAATTTAAACCAAAGACCTGAAATGAATACTGAGAAAATACACAGCAGAGTAGTCTCACTATTTCGCCTCTGAAGGTGAACCCATTTTATAGGTTGATATTTTATAGTTGTTCACCTACGTCTCACTTTGATCTGCATCTGGCTAAGCGGACTCGCCCAATCGTAGGCGATTGGGCACTTTTTATGGCTCGTTTGTCCAACAGTTCACAGAGTTTAAGGCAAAAATGATAAAAATATGATAAAATATGATAACTAAATTCATACCTGATCCTGTAATCCAAGAAAACACACTAATGCATAAGTATAGAACTGAAACACTTATTTCGTACCTGATTAATCCACCATTTTATTCAAAATTTGGCAATCAGAATACTCGGTGTTCTAGGTTAATAGATAACCAGGACAGGGTAAAAACCGTGCCGAACCGAGTCCGCTTAACCAGATGCAGATCAAAGTGAGACGTAGAAGGTGAACAACTATAAAATATCAGCCTATAAAATGGGTTCACCTTATGAGGCGAAATAGTGAGACTAACAGCAGAGCTGGCATATTATGAATAAATAAGACAAATAAATAAGTCCAAAATCTTTCCAACTTTAACACTATAATTTTTTTATGCTTGGAAGATGTTGTGGTTGTAATGAATACTTTGTAAATCTGCTCTAGAAATATTGAAAATCTATAAAGTATGCCCAGATATCAATCAGATATATAATCAAAGCAAAACAGTTGCTGCACTCTGCATCCTAAATATTAAAATATAACGCTTATTGCTTTCTAATCAAACTGAGTCATTGCCTCATTAGGTGAGGTCATGACCAGAACACACATGAGTAGGCTGTGTAGCAGACAACGAATAACATAGATTTTAAAAATAGTAATGAATTTGTATCACTTCACTACATAGACAGAAAATTGTAAAACAAATATAAAATCAAAAACAACTTTCTCTCAAACTATGGTAGTTAAAAAGATATTGAATAAGGTAGTTTCTATATTGCTACATGATTGCTGAACTTCTAAGTAGGTAAAAGTTATTTTAAATGATTGAAACAATAGAACTATTTGTTTTGATGGTAGTATAGGTAGAAAATTCTGGTTGTTGATAGGTGATTGTAATAAGCTGATGTACTTTGTAACTTTGGATTGATTGTGTGACAAACGAAAATAGTTTTTGATTATTTGCAGGAGTATTGTAGGAGAATAACTCCCATTCAGTATACAAGATGAGTAAGAGGAAGGCTAAACTTAAAAATGTCAAGGAAGAGACTACAGAAGACATGTCACGATATGAAACAGACACGTCAAAAAGAAAGTCATCAAATAGTGGCATTGCTGTCCTTGCTGTAGAATCTCAGTCAAGGAATCTTGATTTACAGAATTATAGTAGGCCAAGTGTAAATCTGGATTCTTTTAAGTCGTCACAGAAAAGAAGGTAAGAAATCTAATGGGCCAACTGTTATTCTCGATTCTGTAGGGTCAACATGAAAAAAGCTTAAGAAATTTGATAGGCAGCTTTTAAATCTGGAAATTGTAATGTAAGAAGAGGTAAAAAGGGTAATGAGTCTGTTAGTTTAAGTGTTGATCACAACAGAAGAAAAGGTAAGAATTCTGACGGGCCATGTTATGATCATCACATCAGAAGAAAGGGTAAGAATTCTGATGGGCCAAGTGTTCATTAGTTGTTGATCATCACATCAGAAAAAAGGGTAAGAATTCTGATGGGCCAAGTGTTGATTGTTTATTGATCATCACATCAGAACGAGTGTAAGAAGACTAATGGGCCAAGTGTTGATTGTTTGTTGATCATCACATCAGAAGAAAGGATAAGAATTCTGATGAGCCATCTGTTGATTATCACAACATATGAAAGTGTAAGAAGACTGAAGGGCCATGTGTTGATCATCACAACAGATGATAGGG
The DNA here is from genome assembly GCA_012932295.1 of Cyclina sinensis. Taxonomy (NCBI): domain Eukaryota; kingdom Metazoa; phylum Mollusca; class Bivalvia; order Venerida; family Veneridae; genus Cyclina; species Cyclina sinensis. The sequence goes on from JAAONU010000017.1 coordinate 6,776,411, forward strand.
TAAGAAATTTGAAGGGCCAAGTGTTGATAATCACAACAGATGAAAGAGTAAAATTCTGATGGGCCAAGTGTTGATAATCACAACAGATGAAAGGGTAAGAATTCTGATGGGCCAAGTGTTGATAATCACAACAGATGAAAGGGTAAGAAATCTGAAGGGCCAAGTGTTGATAATCACAACAGATGAAAGGGTAAGAATTCTGAAGGGCCAAAAATTAACTAATGATTATCAGAACAGATGAAAGGGTAAGAATTCTGAAGGGCCAACTGTTGATTATCACAACAGATGAAAGGGTAAGAATTCTGAAGGGCCAACTGTTGGTTATCATGACAGATGAAAGGGTAAGAATACTGATGAGCCAAGTTTTGATCATCACAACAGATGATAGGGTAAGAAATCTGATGGGCCAAGTGTTGATCACAACAGAACAAAGGGTCAGAAAACTGATGGGCCAAGTAAGAAAAGTTTAAATGTCTGATTGGCCAAGGGCTAATCTGGATTCTTTCACTATGGAAAAAGAAGTTAGGGTACTTGATTGGTAATAGCTATGTAAATTTGGATTCTGTAAAATCACTACAAAAAGTGTAAGAAATCTAAATGACCAGGTGTAAATCCAGATTATGCAAAATCATTACAGAAGAAAAAGGAAGAAATCTGATTGACATAGTGTAATTCTATATTCTGTAAAGTCATTACAGAAGAAAGAGTATTAAGGAATAAATGTACACATGTAGATTGTGTCAGTCTGAACCTTGAGACACAATAGGAACTGTAGAATATCTGTCACTTTAAGTCAAACCATTGTCAAGTTTTGAAGCGAGTTTGGAGAATTTTTGTTTCATAAGATATCTTTTCAGTTTAAATATTACATTGTATATTCATCGTGGCAGTTATTTTTTTATTTATAAATGGTTGAATTTGAAGGTTGATTAGTCACTAAAATCTTATACTAATTTGAAATAACTGGCTATGAATTTAAAAAGTTGAATTTGGTTGACCTACCTGTGGAAACAAATTTAATATTTTTTTATTATCAGAACTAACATGTGTCTTGTGATTTTGTTGTTAGTCGTACTTTTTCTCAAGCTTTTGAATACAGTGCTGGTCAAATCCAGATATTTCTAAGTCTGAAATTTGAGACCAAAAGACTCACATGCATAATGTAATGAGTTGTTGAAAGAAATTAGCCAGAAAGAATAGTTCCTCTAATTGAGACCAAATTCCTGAAAGAAATGTGGAATAATGCAGGTTCACTGCTGGGTAGTAAATGAGAATAAGCCCCTTTTCTTAGAAAAAGCCACATTCTGATACCTTATCCTACAATTTTTGCCCTCCTTAATAAAGAGTATTTCAATGTTTTCTCAGCAAAAAGAAAGGTTTGGGGACAGATGATTCGACATATGATGCTGGTGATGGAAACGAACAGTCTATAGAAGCTAGTGGACTTGTTCCAGCAGTAATGCAACAATCAATGGCCCTTAGCTCCAAACTAACTGATTTGAAGAGGTAAGAAACAAATCAAGTCATTTTCAGAACTGATTATTATTTCTAGGCTAGCACTTGGCTGAAAAAAGTACTGTTATGGCTACTACATCAAATTTTTTCAGAAGCAAGATTCTGAAACTAAAAGTCAGAAGTCTGACCAAAGCATAGCTTATAAGTGTAACAATGCCACCTTGCTAATTTATTAAAGATTTTTGAGCAACCACAGCAATGTGAATATAAATAACATACATTTTCTATTGTATCTTACATTTTCCTCAGTGGAAAAAATGACAGTCTTTTTTGATTTTGACCTACATTTGTAACAAATGAAATTGTTCTATCAAAACATTTGAACCGTGAAAAATTATACTAACTAGAATAAATATGTAATAAATATGACTAAATGTATAATTTATTTCATTGAAAACGATATTGACGCTTTCATCATAAACTCAACACTTTTTGTTTTTTTGCCTAAACTGTTATAGATAAAGGACATTCGATTACTATGTGCATTCAGTATTTGCTAATGTCTGAAAACTATACATTTATGGGGCATTAATTTTGTACTGTATCTACATCTATCATCTTTTTAGCTCACCTGAGCACGTAGTGCTCACGTGCTCATGTGAGCTTTTAGGATCGGTGGTTGTCCTTCGTCCGTCCATCTGTCCGTCGTCCACAATTCATTCAAACGACATCTCCTCTGAAACCACTGTGCCAAATTTGATGAAACTTGCCTGGGATGTTCCTTGCATGGAGCTCTACCAAATTTGTTCAAATGGTTCTGGTCCATTGCATTTCTGGGTCACTGGAGCTAAAAACAGATTTTAGAAGTTGGATCTTTAAAAATCTTCTTCTCTGAAACCTCAAGACCTGGAGCTTAGATATTTGGTATGAAGCATCATCTAGTGGACCTTTACCAAGTTCATTCAAAGTTATGTTCCTGGGGTCAAAACTGACCCCACCCCAGGGGTCAGTTGATTTTACATAGAGTTATATAGGGAAAACTTGAAAATCTTCTTGTCAGAAACCGTAAGGCATAGAGCTTAGATATTTGGTGTGTAGCATTGTCTAGTAGACCTCTACGAAGTTTGTTCAAATCATAGCCACTGGGTCAAAATAGGCGTAACTTTTTGGGTCACTTGTTTACATAGAGTTATATAGGGAAAGGATTTAAAAATCTTCACATAAGAAACCATAAGGCTTAGAGTAAAGATATTTTGTATGTAGCATTGTCTAGAGGACCTCTACTAAGTTTGTTCAAGTCATGGACCCTAAGTCAAAAATGGCCCGCCCCAGGGGTCACATCTTTTACATAGAGTTATGTAGGAAAAACTTTAAAAATCTTCTTGTCATAAACCACAAGGCCTAGAGTTAAGATATTTGGTGTGAAGCATTATCAAATGGACCTCTATCAAGTTTGTTCAAATCATGGCCCCTTGGTAAAAATGGGCCCCGCCCTGGGGGTCACATGTTTTACATAGGATTATATAGGAAAAACTTCAAAAATCTTCTTGTCAGAAACCACAAGGCCTAGAGTTAAGATTTTTGGTATGCAGCATTGTCTAGTGGACTTCTTCCAAGTTTGTTAGAAAAATGTCCCTGGGGTCACTATTGGCTCCGCCCAAGGGGTCACAAGTTTTAAATAGCAGTATAGAAGAAAATCTTTAAAGATCTTCTTGCCTGAAACCACAAGGCCTAGAATTTTAAAATTTGACATGAAGCAAGCTTTATCAAGCTTTTTCAAATTTTTAGATTAGGTTAAAAGTCACGGAGGCTAAAAATAGATTTATCTACTGTCCCTCATAGAGCGTTCATTTATAGACCAATATATTTGATATTCACTGTATACGTTTCTTGCATGGACTTCTACCCATTGGTAGGGTTTGAGATCACTGGGTCAAGGTCAAGGTCACTATAGCTTATGATAGATATTTCTACTTTCTGTCATAGAGCCTTTATTTATTGACTGGTATTTTACATATTTGGTTTGTAGGCACTTACATATTTTCAATTAAAAAATGGAATACTGCTGAACAGCAAACCTACAGTCAAACTACTCAGGTGAGCGATCCAGGGCCATCATGACCCTCTTGTTTGAAGATATTTCTTGTTTTCTTTCAAGTGGAAACCTTAAATGGCCACAACTACCTTTTGTTTTTTTTTCAAATCAATAAAGTTTTGATTATTACTTCTGCAGGGTTTCCATTTACACCAAGGGTCATTAATTTTTAGTCTTTTGGTAAATCTACTTAAATTTCTCTGATAAAAGTTTCTCTAGAAAGATCAGTATTCAGGATTTCTTCACCCAATCATTTTCCAAAATTATTTGCAGAAAAAGCATTTCAGAAAAGTTTTGGTCTCCATATATCATTTGGCATCCAACATGCAATGTTTTTTTGAGAAAGGGAAATGGTTGTAATGTCACCTACTAGTATTTTTACAACACCATTTTAAGTAATAATGCACCCCTTTGAAGAAAAGGGTAGGGAGAGGGTATATTATTTTGCAGATGTTGATTGGTTGGTAGGTCCGCCAATCAGTAGATCACTTCATTTCCAATCAATAACTTGAGAACACATGTGCACAGTGACATCAAATTTGGTTGGATGGTTGGGTATGATAAGTAGATAAATCATTTTCTTTTTTGACACACAGGGTCAAAGTTCACACATTTTGAAAACAATTTCAGATAAATAACTTAGAGCATCTGTACCTAGGACCTTCAAACTTTTCAGGATGATTGGACAAGATGAGTAGATGAACCCTGTTGTTTTTTCGCCCCACAGGGTCAAAGGTCAAGCTCACAGGGGCCTTTACCCGAAAAGTTGTTTCAGATCAATAACTCTAAATAAACTGCCTCAGGATGGTTGGGCATGTGTAGATAAATCACTGTATCAAATGTCAGGCTTGTACTTAATATGTTGTTTCCAGTCAAATGCTGGAGAATAAGGGAATCTAGGAATTATAAATAAAGTTTGCTTTATGAGTAGATAACTATGCATCCAGTGTTTTAGTGTCTAGTGCTTGCCATGCTAGATAGAAATTCTCCCTTGAACTTGGGAATTTCTGATGACATAAGGGGGTTGGGGAGCATCAGTGTCATTCTGCAACCCTTGTGTTAAGCTGGATTTTGTAAAGTCACTACAAAGAAGGGTAAGAATTCAAACAGAACAAGTTGAAATCTGGATTATGCAAAATCATTACAGAAAGAAAAGGAAGAAATCTGTTTGACATAGTGTTAATCTCGATTCTGTAAAGTCATTACAGGAGAAAGAGTACATGTAATAAGAAATATATATATACACTTGCAGATTGTTTCAAACTGAACCAAGATGTGGCAGGAACTGTGGAATATCATATTGCATGAAGTTAAACCATTGTTAAGATTTGTGGAAATTTAAGAGAATTGTTGTTTGATTCTTTCTGTTCTCTCTGACAGTCGATATAAATGTTATTGTGGCAGTCATTTTTCGTTTCTTAATCTTTGACTTTGAACAGTGATAAATGACTTATCAATATCTTATACTGATTTGAAATATCAAGTTGTGAACTAAAAAGTTGAATTACATGAGTTGACTTACCTGTATAAATGGATTTCAAACTGTTTGATTACCAGGAGTTAGTGGTGTCATGTTATTTTGACATTTTGTTGCAAGTAGTACTTTTTCAAGAAATTTACTTTTAAAAAATTAAAATTTTGTTAAATTGAGATAAAATATAAAATCTCAGCTCACAAGCATTTACATTAGAACTTATTGAAAGAAATCTTAAGTTTGAGCCATTAGAAATAGTTCCATTAATTGTGATCAAATTCCTGAAAGGAATGCAGAATAATGCTTGTTCACTCCTGGCAGTAAATTAGATTAAGTCCTGTTTCTTTCAAAAAAATCATACTCTGATACTTAATAGAACAGTTTTTAATCTCCTTAATGAAGAGTACTTCAATGTTTTACAGCAAAAAGACTAGTGGACTTGTGCCAGCAGTTAGGCAACAGTCAGCAGCTCTTAGCTCTGAACTTGCTGGCGTGAACAGGTGAGAAATAGATTAAAATGTTATCAGACTTAATCATTATTTTAAGGCTTTCACTAGACTGAAAAAGTAAGTTACCAGAGATCTACTGTTCTTGCTACAACATCAAATTTTTCTGTTTGTCAGATTCTAAAACTAAAAGCCAGAAAATCTGACTATAGCACAGCTTTTAAGTGTAACAATGCAACCTTGCTATTAATTAAAGATTTATATATAACAAGCATGTTTTATTGTTACATTTCATGAAGGAAAAAAAAATTATAGTTAATCTTTTTATGTCTAAGAAAGGTGGCACAGTTAATCTGTCAGGCGATCCAAGTAATAGGTAACAGTAAATCTTCTTTGATGCTCTTCATTCCATAAGCTCTAAGTTGGTTATAAATTCTCTTATGTGGCTAAAAGAACAATTGGGAGAACAATAGGGTAGCCACTGAAGTACCATTTCATGAAAATATCCATCTGTCCATCTCATCTGTTTGCATCTTTCGTACAATTCTGATTTCACCAAACTTCCACACAGTGATCATAATCAAATGCCACAATGCATATACTCAGGCTTTTGCAATTCAATTATTTTTGCAGAGTTATTGTCCTTTTTTTAACTTACATTAATATTTCTTTCCTACATTTCCCATGCAGTTTCACTGAACTTTCACAGAATGATCATTATCAAGTGCCGCAGCATGTGTATTCCGGGTTTTGGCATTGGATTATTTTTGGCATAGTTATTGCCTTTTGTTGAATTTTACTTAATATTACTTCTGTGCACAACTCCTCCTACAATTCTCATAAGATGTTCATGAAACTTTAATAAAATGATTGTTATCAAGTGCCACAGTGCATACTATCAGGCTTTTGCAATTGGATTATTTTTGGCATAGATATTGCCCCTTGTTAAATTTTACTTAATATTGCTTCTGTGCACTATTCTTCATACATTTCTCATGCAGTTTTCACCAGTCTTTCACACAATGATCATTATCAATTGCCACAGTGCATATACTGATTACTCAGACTTTTGCAATTCAATCAGTTTGGGTGGAGTTATTGCCCTTGGTTCAGTTTTACTCAGTAGTGCTTCAGTTTTGGAAATTTATCAGTTTTACCAGCCATGCGAATAGGTTAAGGACATATAATATAGTCTGACCTTTAGATGTAATGGTACTGTTCAGTTTCAGTTCACAGACTGCAAAATGTTTTGGCACAAATGATCAAGGTAACATCAAGTGATACGCTACCATCACAATGATTATTGCCATGTTTTGGGGGCATTCATGTTTGTGACACATTTCTTCTTTCCTTTCAAGTGGAAATCTCGAATGCCTACAAATAATAAATAACTATGTTTTTTCCAAGTCAACAATAAAGTTTTGATTACGTCAGGGTTTCTATTTACTCCAAGGGTCAGTAATTTTCAGACTGAAAATGCTTATCTTTTGGTAAATCTATTTAAATTTCTTTGACAAAGTTATGCTGGGAAGATCAGTATATTCAGGATTTTTCACCTCATCAGTTTCCAAAATTATTTGCAAAAGAAAGCATTTCAGTAAAGTTTTACTACCAGTCTATTATTTGGCATCCATATTTTGCAATATTTTTGACAAAGGGAAATAGTTGTAATGTCACCTTTTTTTTGCAACACCATTTTAATTAATTATGTACCCCTTTAAAGAGGAGGGGTATATTATTTTGCAGATGTTAGTTGGTTGGTAGGTCTGTCAGTAGATCACTTTGTTTCTGATCAATATCTTGAGGCTTCGACTTTAGTTACGATGGTTGGGCATAATTGGTAGATGAACCCTCTTCTCCTTTGGCCCACAGAGTCAGTTAAAATGCAAGCTTACAGGGTCCCACATTTTGAAACAATTTTCCTATTGATAACTTAGGAGCATCTGCACCCAGGACCTGAAATCTGGATTATGCAAATTTATAACAGAAGAAAAAGGAAGAAATCTGATCAGCATATGGTTAATCTCAGTTCTGTAAAGTCCTTATAGAATGAAGAGTATATTTATTAAGAAATATATAAACGCTTGTAGATTGTTTGAAACTGAACCTTGAGACATGATAGGAACTGTGGAATATCATGTTACATAAAGTGGAACGATATTCAAGATGTGTGGAATTTTTGTTTGTTTAAAGATCTTTTTAGCTTGTCTGTTTCGAAGAAAAAGTCGATCTATCATAATCGCTGTGGCGGCGGCGGTGTTGTCATCATCATGCAAAAACTTTAATGTAGCTCATTACTCAAACAACTTTAAAGGTATCAATATGAAACTTGGACTGCTTGCTTATCATGACAAGAGGCAGTTGTAACACAAGGGGCATTATTCTGAAAGATATTTTTGGAGTTATCCCACTTTTTAACTTACAATTTTTGTCAAAATTGCTTATTAAGTTGAATGATTTCAAAACTATCAGAAGTAGCAATATGAAACTTGGACTGCTTGCTTGTCATAACAAGAGGCAGTTGTAAAACAAGGGAAATTATTCTGAAAGGTATAATTTTGGAGTTATGTCCCTTTTTAACTTACAGTTTTTGTCAAAATTGCTTATTAAGTTGAATGATCAAAGGTATCAATATGAACAATATCAACATTTTGACATGAAATGTCAGAGGTATATAGACCTCCTTCAGGAGTAGTGCACAAGAACCATAACTGTGCATGTGAAACAGAGAAGCATTGGCGCCGCTCTGCGGAGCTCTAGTTTTGATCTTAGGTCTTACAGTTTACAAAAATGTTATTTTCAACACATTTCTTAATCCTTGTCTTTGAACATTGACTATCAAGTCAATAAAATCTTATATTAATTTGAACTAACAGGTTTTGAACTAAAAAGTTGAATTAAGTTGACATACCTGTATAAACAAATTTCAATACGTTTGGTTACCAGGACTAAGTAGTGTTAGGGTAGTAATTTTGTTGTACTTTTTTCAAGAAATTTACTTTTAAAAATTTCAAATTTCTGTAAAGTGAGGTCTAAAAATGTCATCTCACAATAATATGTATTAGGACTTGTTTGATAGAAATCTAAAGATGTTCTATTTTTGTTCCATTAGGAATAGTTCCTTCTAATTTTGATGAAATTCCTTGAAGGAATGCAGAATAATTCTTATTCACTCCTGGGCAGTAAATGAGATTAAGTCCCTTTTCTTTAAAAAAAAGTCACATTGTGATACCTAATATAACAGTTTTTACTCTCCTTATTGAAGAGTACTTCAATGTTTTCAGTGGACTTGTGCCAGCAGTTCTGCGACAGTCAATGGACCTTAGCCCTGAACTTGCTGGTGTGAACAGGTGAGTAATAGATTAAATAATTGTCAGACCTTATCATTGCTCCTAGGGTATCACTAGGCTAAAAGAGTAAATTAACAGACTTACGCTGTTCTTGCTACAACATCAAATCTACTTGAACACAACATCCATTTGGACAACACCTCAGATTTTTCAGTAGTCAGATTCTGAAATTAAAAGCCAGAAAATCTGACCATGGCACAGGTGTTAAAAGTGACAATTCCACCACACTATTACTAATAGATTTTTGATGTACATGTATTTGTTTCATCTTGATCTCTGAATGACCTTGACCTCAAAGATCCAGCTGTCAGAAACTAGCATTGCCAATAACTTCCTTATTCGAAAATGGATATACTTCATACTTGAACACATCAGCCCTATGGACAAGATCTTCCCACTGACTTATAATTATATGACCTTGACCCCTGAATGACCTTGACCGTGTCGTATATTGCCCATAACTTAAGTAAGAAGATTTGAACATAAGACCCCTTTGGACAAGACCAACCCTCTGATATATATTTAAATGGCCTTGACCTTGAAAGGTCTAGTTGTCAAAAGTCCTTAAATTGGCCATAACTCCCTTTTTACTAAACAAATTTAATTCATGTTTACACACAACAACCCTTTTAGAGAAAGCATTTTTTTTTACCTCAACCCCCTAAATGACCTAAACCTTGGTTAAATTGTCCAAAATAAACCATTGTAGAAGCATCTACAATTTATCTTCATCATTCCTCAGCTGAAAAGTGAAAGCACCACCTCGAAGGCATTTCATCTTTCAGTATCAGTTCTTTGTGACATGGTTTTTAACTTAGGTTCAGTTAGACAGTCCATTAAGACATGAAAACAAGACAAAATGCTTTGCTTTTGGTACCAGTAGAAACCTTATTGGTTAAATTTACTTTTACATTGTAAAGTGCAATATACTTGTTATGTTACACAAAGTTATTGTGACCTGGCAGCTTTCTATACCCTGCCACAGTGAGTTAAAATATAGTCGGTGCCAAGATTCACTTTCGCAGCAAACTGGATAAACCTTCTCTATTTCAGGACTGATCATGTACTGCTACATCCAATGTATGTACTGTTCCACCATATAAAAAAGTGCCTAAAGTTCATCAACGATTAACATTTCATTTTATTTAACTGCCAACCAGATTTTAAGGAAACTTCTCAGGAATGATGAGTAGTTATGCAAATTTTTGTGGTGTTCCATTCTGATGATTTTTAGTAAACCTACGGCTATTGATTTGTCCAAATTTGAATACAGTTGGGCATATCTCTTTAACAGCAATGATCATTAGCAAGTGTTATTATGCATATTTTTGGTTACACTGGTCGCAAAGTTGTGGCCTGTGATTTGTTCAAATTTTAATACAGTTGGGCATGTCTCCATAACCGTTGGTTGGATTTTGAGGAAACTTCACAGCAATGATCGTGACTAAGTGTAGCTATGCATATTTATCACTGTGTTTTTGTCATATGACTTTATTGCAGTGCTTGATTTGTCCAAAGTTGAGTATATTTCAGCATATCTCCATAACCTCTGGTTAGATTTAGACCAGTTGTTGGATTTAGATGAAATTTCACAGGAATGATCATTAGCAAGTGTAGTTATGCATATTATTGATGTGTTCCGTTGGCTGATTTTTAGCAGAATTGTTATTTGAATATATTTAGGCATATCTCCTTAACCCCCAATGGGATTTCAAGGAAACTTCACAGGAATGATTATGAGCAAGTATTCTCCATGGTTAATGACATTTTGGGGGAGAAATATGTTTTCTCAAAACACTCTCTAGTTAATAATCCATCCTTGTTTACAAGTTTAGTGAACATGCAATGCTCTCATTTAGTTTACGGAAAACATTGGTCATTTTGTCAAAAATTAGCATATTTTTTAATCTTAAAATTTGTATGAAACAAAAAACATTGACATTAAAGAATATCTTCCTTTCATTTCAGCAGCCTAAGTTTCTTTGTTTGTTTCTTTGCAAGCCAAGCTTAAGTTGTTTTTTTTTTGCAAGCCAACAAGCAAAAGACTAGTGCTTTTCAAGAATGATGGTCAACTAAGTGCTAAAAATAACACACTTTTTAACCATCTATTTGAAGTTTATATTTGAAGAAGGTTGCAAACTTTTTATTCAGAACACAGTATAAAACAAATATGAGTGCGATGAAATTTCAAGTGCCTTTATCAAGTCTGTTTGCACTGATTACATCCAAAATTCAGTACATTTTTGACCGCTGAAATATTGTTGTTTTTTTTTTTAACGAAACAGCTATGTTAACAGTGCTTTGTTATTTAAACAAACCAAGATATAGCAATAAATACATTTTAGACCACAGTTCTTTGTCCACTTTACAATTGGCAATTCCTGTCAAATAATTTCATGGCTCTGTTCTACTGATTTTCCCCCAAAATTTGATCAGGAAACAAGAATTAGAACATACTCCTGCCATTTTCAAAATAAACAGTTTTTTGAAAGTTCCATCTCACATGCGCTTGACAGCATATGTCCCTTCAATTAAGGCCCTGATTCTTAACAGTTTTGATGCTTGTTTAGTGAGTAAGGTAGTTGAAAAGTAAATTAACAATAAAACCTATACAACTAAAAACTCAATTTTTTGTTTACCTGTATGTATTTCTTTTCTTGATATTGCAGTGAGAATGCTGAGAGAAATGCAAACACAGTAATCCCTTCTCCTCCCCTGCCACCTCAGATGTCTGGTGTCCCAGCCCCTCCTCCACCTCCAGACATACAAGCTTACCTGGCTCACCCACCTGTGAATCAAGCACTAAGGTTCAAAATCAACCCCAAAGACTTGCAGATGGAAAGAAAGAAGTTAAAGAAACCATACGAGATAGTGAAGCAAGGTCGGTATCTTGTTACGGATGAGTTCACTCTTGCTTTGACTAGTGAAATTCAACCCTGACGGCTGTGTCAGGGTTAGGTCAGTGAACCAGTGGCAGTGTGCTAGACTGGTAATACATGTATTTGATCTGCTTCCCATTCCTCCACTGACACTAGTAATTATACCCCCCACACAACAAAGTTGTAAGGGCGGTATACTGGAATCAGCTTCTCTGTTTGTCTGTCTGAATGGTCCGCCAGAAATCGGGTTTTGTTTGTCCGGGGCTTAAATAAAAAAGTATTGGAGATATAAACTTGGAACTTCAAAGATGGATGGATCTCATTGAGGAAAAGTGCAGTGCCTAAGAACCATAACTCTCTTTTGCATAAATTTGGAATAATTGCTCTTTGAAAATTTAAAATTTCCATACTTAAATTTTGTCCACAGTATAACTAAAAAAGTTTTGAAGATGTCAGCTTGAAACTTCATAGATAAATAGATCTCATTGAAAAGAAGTACAGTGCCTAAGAACCATAACTGTCTTTAACACAATTTTGGATTTATTGCCCTTTGTAATTTTTCATACTTAATTCTAGTATGGGGCATAAAGTAATATGTTCCCATATACAAGTATCAATACCCTACTGACGAAGCGGCATGTGGGGGGTATTGGCACCAGGACAGTGGCATTTCTAGTTGTTTTTTTGATGTGACATTAATCAAGGGTCCATTTGTAGGTGCTTTTCACTGAGTATGAGCAAGAACCAGGGATGTCTGTGGAATGGGATGTTTTTTGTATCTTGCACTACCCCCTACAGTCTGAAAACTAGACTCTTTGGGGAGAATCTGTCAGGTTGGAAACTGGGTACCAGTGATAAATAAACTTAAATAGAATCTATGTCAGGGTTTTGATTCTATAGGTCAGTAGAGTGTTGGTTCTTCAGATTATTCATGTTGCAACTGGTTTTGGTTCAAATATGTTAGGGACTGCAATTGTTCCTAAAGCATTGCTTCTTAATGGAATGGAAGCTCAAAAGAATCTGTAATAGATAAGAAAAGAAAATAAACCTAAATTAAAATCCAAATCACAAGTGGAAACTTTCACTATATTTTCAGTTGTGAGTAAAATCTCTGACTTGATTTCAAAATAATATTAGGATTCTTAGTCTTAATCAAACTTTGTGCTAAAAGACTGAAGTAACAGTGTACTTGATAAATTGACATTACTTCTGTTTATCAGTGAAATTTTGTTTATCCCCCCGCTGAAGGCAGAGGGGATATTAGAAATGCCCTTCGTCCATCCATGCGTCCGTGTGTCTGTGCGTCCGTGCATTCGTGCATCCGTCCGAAACAATTTTGTCCGGAGCATAACTCCAAAACTACTAGAGGGATTATTTTCAAACTTCATACACTGACAGAGCACATTGGTAGGTAGTGCAGTGTGCAAGTGCAATAACTCTACCTTGCCTTTTTTTAAAGTTATTCCGCTTTATATAATTTACTTGATAAATTTTGTCCGGAGCATAACTCCAAAACTGCTAGAGGGATTTTATTCAAACTTCATACACTGACAGAGCACATTGGTAGGTAGTGCAGTGTGCAAGTCCAATAACTCTACTTTGCCTTTTTTAAAGTTATTCCGCTTTATAAAATTTACTTGATAAATTTTGTCCGGTGCATAACTCCAAAACTGCTGGAGGGATTTTATTCAAACTTCATACACTGACAGAGCACATTGGTAGGTAGTGCAATGTGCAAGTCTAATTACTCTACCTTGCCTATTTTTAGAGTTATTCCCCTTTATCATAATTACTTGATAAATTTTGTCCAGAGCATAACTCTAAAACTACTTGAGGGATTTTATTCAAACTTCATACACTGACAGAGCACATTGGTAGGTAGTGCAGTGTGCAAGAACAATAACTCTACCTTGCCTATTTTTAGTGTTATTCCCCTTTATCAGAATTACTTGATAAATTTTGTCCGGAGCATAACTCCAAAACTACTTGAGGGATTTTATTCAAATTTCATACACTGACAGAGCACATTGGTAGGTAGTGCAGTGTGCAAGTGCAATAACTCTACCTTGCCTTTTTTTAAAGTTATTCCGCTTTATATAATTTACTTGATAAATTTTGTCCGGAGCATAACTCCAAAACTGCTAGAGGGATTTTATTCAAACTTCATACACTGACAGAGCACATTGGTAGGTAGTGCAGTGTGCAAGTCCAGTAACTCTACTTTGCCTATTTTTTAGAGTTACTCCCCTTTATCAGATTTACTTGTTTACATTTAAAAAATCCCAGCATATACATGTATATCTAATTCTTGAATTCTTGAACTTATTATCCCCCGCCAAAGGCGGTGGGGATATTAGAAATGGTCTCTGTCCGTGCGTGCGTGCGTCTATTCCAGTTTTGTCCGGGGCATAACTCTAAAACTACTTGAGGGATTTTATTCAAACTTCATACACTGACAGAGCACATTGGTAGGTAGTGCAGTGTGCAAGAACAATAACTCTACCTTGCCTATTTTTAGTGTTATTCCCCTTTATCAGAATTACTTGATCAATTTTGTCCGGAGCATAACTCCAAAACTACTTGAGGGATTTTATTCAAACTTCATACACTGACAGAGCACATTGGTAGGTAGTGCAGTGTGCAAGTCCAATAACTCTACTTTGCCTATTTTTTAGAGTTACTCCCCTTTATCAGATTTACTTGTTTACATTTAAAAAATCCCAGCATATACATGTATATCTAATTCTTGAATTCTTGAACTTATTATCCCCCGCCAAAGGCGGTGGGGATATTAGAAATGGTCTCTGTCCGTGCGTGCGTGCGTCTATTCCAGTTTTGTCCGGGGCATAACTCCAAAAGTACTTGAGTGATTTTCTTCAAACTTCATATACTGAAAGAGCACATTTGGAGGAGGTGCAGTGTGTAAGAATAATAACTCTACCTTGCCTACTTTTAGAATTATTCCCCTTTATCAGATTTAATTGAAAAACTTTGTCCGAAGCATAACTCCAAAAGTGCTTGAGTGATTTTCTTCAAACTTAATACACTGACATAGCACATTGGTAGGAAGTTTAATTTGCAAGAACAATAACTATACCTTGCCTATTTTTTGTGGGATTTTCTTCAAACATTGTTACATTGAGTGTTTGAAAGTACAACCTTCAGGTAGCTTCTTCCCGGCGGGGGGATTAACCATGTGTAACATGGCTCTTGTTAAACTTAGATATAATACACAGTTTAAATGCATTCTGTAGAATCCACAATAGACCTAATAAATTTTCATAGAATACTATATTTTTTGTTGAATCACACTTTTTGTCTTTAGCAAAAAAAAAACAAGTACTGTTGGGATCATAGAATGTTTTGTTGTACACCAGAATTTCATCATATTGGTTCAGTTGTGTTTTGCTTGTATATGTGATTTACTGATAATACTTAAAATGTTTATATGATATATTTACAGTGAATCTTGAGAGAGATGACTTTTTTGATGTGCACAAGAACTATAAACAAATGCCAATGGTTGATGCAAGGGTAAGCAAGCCTTGTTTTTCAATTTCAGCAGGTTCCCCACATATGCTGATGAAAATGAATAGCATATCTGACACTGTTATCCATTTTGCTAGGAATCTCAGTCTACTGTCTTAACTCAAGACACATGATAGATTTTCTGTAACTTTAAAGACAGAATTCTCATTAATTTTCAACATGTACCTGTTGTGTGTACGTGACCAGACAAGTGGATATGTTGTTGGTTTTTTTCAGGAATCCATTAGAATGACATCACTGAAGACTGAAGTGGTGTCCATCAGTTTTGATGGGGTAGAGCAGCTTACAGATGCCTTTCTGTTCAGCTTGTTCCATTGTAAACTGAGTCTTCAGACAGTGAAGTGGATATCCCTGACAGGTAACTAGTAAATTATACATGTCTCTATAGTATCTCTCCGTCTCTATTTTGTTCACTTTCTGCAATTTGATGTGAAAGTATAATTTGAAGTGTTATTTCATAGATGACGTGGGCATGCAATAAAGCAATGATATATTTTTTATATCACACTAGTGTGATAACACTTTGACATCAACAATATGCTTGGGACACTCACGTGTATATGTACTAAACAAACAGTTTCTGTGCATGTCTGTTACCATTCACCTACAAAACTTTTATGACATACAGTAAAACTTCGTTAACTCGAAGTCACACTGGGACATTGTAAGTTACTGAAGTCCTTGAGTTATCCGATGATCATGTCAGTCAGTCTGGCAATGGGTTATAATTACAACTTGTGAAAATTCCAAACAATGTTTGATGAGCAACATCAATGATGCACGATCTTAATTATCTGGTCAATCGTTAAAATAAAAAAAATATTATTTTTATTAAGGTTTAATCATCAATAGTGTTAAAAAGAATCTACATATATGAACAAGCGCAGATAAGGGAGCACATTTTAAGCAAATTTTAATGAGTTCCAGTAAATATCAATGGTTATCACATTTGATCTAATGCACTTAACAATAATTAGAGAATTTATGCATGATTAAAACACATTCATTCATTTTGTAATGATATTATACTGAATAAAGGAGTGCAATAATAATTTATCAACTGGTGACAAGGACACTGATTTTAATTGCATGTACAATGTCCACAATAACAGCAAAGTAATTTTAACGTGTCCAAACAATGAAGTTACGGCGATGATGGGAAAACATTTGTTAAATAATCAGCGCCTTTGAGCTGCTGTAGGTACATTAGGTCTTAAGAACAACCAGTAGGAACCACAGGTGTTCCTTGAATTATTGAGTTACCGAAGTTTGAATTATTGATGTAAAATTTAGTTCAAAATAATGTGGAAAATGCTGGGACATCTGCGAAAGCTCAAGTTATCCCAGGTTCTCGAGTTATTGATGCTCAAGTAAACAAAGTTTTACTGTAAATAGAACATTATATTTGTGGTCATGTTATATGGGTTTTATTACACTTGATATTAAAAAATGATAAAAACTCAGCAGAGCCTTTTTTTTTAATGGTTTTTCAAAAAACTCGGGAATTGTGTGCGGTGCTGTAACTGATAAATCCTGAATGGTTTATCTGAAATAAACACAATATACACAGTCAGAAAAGAAAATTCCTCTTCACTTTGGTATAACTTGTATTCTTTTAAATTACCATTTTATTTTAGGTTGCTACAATATCACAGATGAAGGTGTATACTGGATATCACTTGCTTTTCCAAATATTAAATCTGTAAGTTTTCATAAAGTTTTCTTTGGCTAATATTCTTATGGAAGATAAGTCAACGGTTCTATCAATTTAAGTTTCTTTATTAATGTGTGTCCAGTATGGCTGATGTGCCCTGAAGAGTTTAGTTATTTGAAGTTGTGATACAGAAAGCTTCCCATTTCAAAGACAAGCCTGTTTTGCTCAATATATAGCACCGATACATGGGACTTCAGTTTAACATATCATATGAAAGACAATTAGTAATATAAATGGAGCATAGGGGGATAGAACTTGCAGCCCCTGGATTACAAGTCCTAAGGGTACCACTAGACCGCTGATCAGCCCAGGCCATGCCAGACTTGATCAGATTAAAATCAGATAAAGAAGCCTAGCTTGGCCAAACCTGACCATATTTAAATGCATCTTACATTGCATCAGACATTATTCAAATGTCTCAGTTGACAGTCAGAGGACTGTCTTATTTTTTTCCTTTTATTTAACCTATTTATGCCTGATGGATTATGTCATCCTTATCAGTTGGATGAGTCGATTTTCAATTAAAAGGGTTTCTGGTATAATTTTTCAATTTTATTTTGTTCAAGAAAGGAAGTCTTTTATGCAAACAGTGTAGACTGTGATCAGATGATGCATATTGCAGCTTCTAATCTGTGGTCTGCACTGTTTACCTGTGTCTACTTTTGTAGACTCTAGGCATTTATGGGTTAAGTGTATTTATAACAAAAGACAGTGGACATTGATTAAAGAAGTCCTTGTTGTATGAAACACTCCCAACAAACTACATGTATTTTTCAGATCCAACTGTCCGGCTGTTCAAAGGTGACAGAAAAATCCATCTATTACCTCAGCAAGCTTAGCATGAATAAGATCATTCTAGATGGAACAAACTGTGGTGTTCTACCTGTCAATGTAAATATTGGATCCTCCATTCAGCAGACAGCTGGCTTGCCAGGTATGACAACATGAATTGAAATGCATGTACCATGTTTTCTTTTAGTTTAAAGAGGTACTGCACAACTTACTATAACTTTGTTGCTGGAGATTTTAAGTAGTTTGTTACAGATAAAAGGTGTTAGGCATAGAAACATACATTAACATTGCTACTTTTGAAATCGGGCCAGATGAGGGGCTTTAGTCGTCTGAAGTTTGTTAAAATTGCTGTGAAGCTACAATTTAGTATTTTGCAAATAAGATCTCTGAGAAAACTTCCATAATGTAGATATCTTGCATTTTTTGTTTTATTCCTGAAGCATGTAGGGGAGTCAATGTAAAATCTAACAGTGTCTTTTAAAATTGTCAGATGCATATAATTGAAATTGTCAGTTGTTATTTTTTTACCTTTTGAAGAGAGCATTTCTTTTTATTTGCAACATTTATACATATTTTTCTAAACACAAGTTATAACCACCTACTATAAGTGGAAAGCACTACACAAAATAGCTTCTTTTTATCATAGATGTTTCTGTTCATGGATGTCCTCTTATTTCCCCATTGTCATCGGAGATACGGAAGATGACCTTGAACCAGTCCTGGTCTCCTGGCAACTTTACAGGTAATAAGTCATTATGTCTTCTGCTGCAAAAAGTGTAACTATTTTATCTCATTTACTATGATAAAGTTAAATGTTTACATAGAGTTAGGTTGAAAAAATTACTTGTTTTGCTTGCTGTAGTTAGAATTTTATTTTTTTAGCGGCTAAGATTCCTGTACAAACATGTATGTGAACTGTGTAGAACATAAATGCAAATGTAGACCAGTAATAATAAAAAGCTCTTAATTATATTTAAATGATAATCATGTTGAACTTATAACCAACCTTTTAATTCAGTATTCAAATGAAAAGTTATTGAAGACTTCTGTAATTCAAAGGACCATTAAATAACTGCATACCTAGAGTAGTCTCCCTTACGTGCCAAAGTTCGCATAATATTATTTATATTGCAGCTCCACATAGAAAATTAGTCATCCTGACACCTCAGGACCTTCCATGGAACCCCTTAGCAGTACTCACCAATGGCAAAGACATGACCCCTAAACTAGGGCTAGCATTCAAACAAGACTGGAAACCATTCAAAGACCTGAAAATTACAGGTGTGAAGTCATCTGCAGAGAACTTCAATGTTTTCCAGGTTACTAGGCAGAAGGTTAGTATGAATTAATCTCCTGGTGTAGAATATGATCACTTGACTAAACACTGTAAATTTTAAATTGGGTCTTAAAAATTTAATTGCAGCTTCCACATACCTCTTTTCTGTATAAGTACTGGACAGCTTCTGGAAGGAGTTATCAAGAGCAGTTGATTTGAGATTTCAGGCATTTTCTCTCTACAAGCTGTGTAATTCTGAATAAGATTATTTTTTTCACTGCAGATTTACAATGTGTTTTATTAGGCATTTGGAGTGCTTTTTATAAGGCATTTTTGGTTAAGTATAAATTGCATTCATAACAGCTTATGTTGATGTCTCATTTTTATGTATGATAAACTGATATCTTTGATGAAACCTGAAAAAAGCACCCCCTCATAAACAGCTCATCAGCATGAAATGAACACTTAAACCAGGTATACTTTTATTTGTGCTTTTGATGCAGTTTAAACCTGAAAGATGTATTTCAGTCTGTATCATGTTATTTCAGGGTTTGAACGAGCTTGTACTCTCTCCCGGAAGCATTGTTATTTTACCATATCATCTTCACAAGGACATGCCACCATCCCCAGCTGCTGAACTGGCAAACGTGATAGCATCTGTCATCTCAAAGGTGAGACTGTTTGCAATATCTATACCATTACATAGTTTACCTTTCTGAAACTGTACAGCCCTCTCTTAGTAGAATTACATCACATGTAGAAACGAATAAAAACTTCAGACATGTCTTCTTAATTATTTATAATTGCCTTTGTGACCAGTGCATACCATGCTTGCACATCTGTGCAGTCTGATCATGATCTGCACTGTTTACTGTTCAGTCAGTATTTTTACAACTTATACCCCTATGAATGGTAAATGGTACTGCCTGAACTGATTGATAGACAAGACTATTAATTTAGAAATTAAGCAGGCTAAGGGTTAAAGATCAGACAAGCTTACAGAAAGTATACAGATTGGCAAAGCTGGTATTCATATTATTGTGGATGTCTTGTATATTTCATTGCTGGAGGGAACCATCTTGTTAGCTGAAACTAAAGCCTCCTTTTTGAAGAGTATCCAGTCCAGAACAAATATGGCAGTTCCTGTGTCTGCAAAGATACTCTTAATCTCGATTCACTCTCTGTTAATCTAAAAAGTTGCCATTGTACCATAGAATCTGAAAATATGAAGGAGATGTTCCTTTTTCTTTAAAGCTGTCAAAAAAAAACACTATATTGCTCAAGAATTAGATGTTAGTTTGGTTAAAGATTCTTACTCTTGAACTTCTTGACATGGGTTAATACATGTTAGTTTACAGTAATACCTTAAAAAGTTGTGTACCAAGCTTGGTTTTACTTTTATCTTGGTTGCTTACAGAACTGTATTTTATTTATTTTAATGTTACAGTAAAGATCAATTAATATGACCAGTCAAAAATTATCTTTTTAGTGAATATGCCTTAGTAGTGAACCTTTAAAATTTTATACTTTAGTTATATCAGTTTGCTGTTTTTCACATGATTTTAGAATGAATGAAATGATCTTATATTGGCAGAATGTTACTGTAACTTAAAGTTATTCAACCAGAATGGAATTGTATGCCATATTACTGATGGGTCAGTATTGTCTGGTTTTGCAGTATGATGACTGTAGTTTTGTACTGCTTGCCATGAGTGACATCAAAGACACCACAGAATATGGAGAGACACTTAAGAAAATGGATGAAAATGTCAGAAAGTATCTGTCAAAATGGTATACCAGACTTGAAGCGGCTGTTCGCACATCTATTCAGTAAGTATCATGGCTGTCACCATGTAAATGCAAAATGTAAAGGACTGTAGTCATGAAGTAACTGTAAATTTGAAGTTTGAGGTTGAATAGAAAAATTCAAAGATACAGAACACCAGAAGGAAGGAGCCTAGCAAAATCTGTTATATCTACAAAAACTTTTCTGAAAACATAAGCCAAACTAACAGAAAGCATCTGTTAAAATGGTCCAAAATTCAAAGGTTTGTAGATAGGAGTTGGGTTTGAGGGGCAGTAACTAGGATATTTAGTCTGTATTGTGAAATGTCCATCTGGAATATTTGCCCTCTGCAACTATCTAGAACAGAAATATTTAAAATTTGCTCTTGTCTTATTGATGTGAAGTCATTCTGTGATATTGTAAAAAGAGCATTAAAGAATTTATTTGAACAATATTTTATGCAAATGATGAGAAATATTAAACAGTGTTTGTATGTCTGTTTTTGATTAAACTTTCATGCTTTTTTTTTTTTTAATAGTTGATTTATTTTTGACATTTCTCCCTAATGAAGATTATTGATAACCGAAACAAGTAGTTAGTAAAAGTAGGGAAACCTGTCATGTTCCTTTTATTTATTTTTTGTTTGTTTTTATTTTACAGTACAAACTGGAGAATGGCTGCATTCAATTACCAAGAACAAGAGGCATTGTCAGCTGGTCAGAAATACCTCAGGCAGATGAAGTCCTTGCAGAATGATGACCAGTCCACATTGATCACAAGTCACATGGTACAGACATAGTCATCCTGATCATATGTTATAAAATCTGACAGTAATAAAGATATATAAGATGGATTTTTATCCCTCAGTTTTAAGGCTTGGATCATAAGTCTAATGGTAACTATAATCCATGGGTGGACAGTGTAATTGCCTAATTTCTCCACTGTCTTTTGGATGGGAGATTAAATGTAAAGGGAGAGATAGTGTCAATATAATGACATGCTTTTATATATTGCACTATCCACAAATAACCTAACCAAACCCTTCAGAGGAAATGTATCATTTGGGAAACCAATGGCAAATAAACTTATTTAGATAAGAGACTCGGCTTCATTTTATTGTCATTGAAAATTTTGAGTGTCAGTGAAATGTGTTTATATTTGTGCACATTATACTGTTATCAAAATTTTAAGTTTCAGTGAAATGCATTTATATTATGTGCACATTGTACAGTCATTGAAAATTGTAAGTTTCAGTGAAATGATTTGTTTTATGTGCTCATAATACTTTCATTGAAAATTTATAAATTAAAGTGAAATGCATCTGTATGATGTGCACTTTTTACAGTCATTCAAAAGTTTAAGTTTCAGTGAAATACATCTATATTACATGCACATGTATTATTAATGAATACTGTTGATTACAGAAAGTTGGTGAGAAAATGAAACTGACTTCTACAGACCTCAGATTTTTGTCGACAATTGTGGCGGCAGACGAACATAATTTTCCCTGGAATCGACAGCCCATGATGAGTAACAAGGTATATTGTCTCCCTTTATTTCTCTTTAGTTCCTTCATGAAATAATGATAATACTACTTATTTTGATCAAATTGTATATACAGTAAAGTCTCGCTTTGCAACCGACCCTTTTTTGCGGGCAAATCGTTATTACAACCGCTTTTTTCCGGTCCTGACTTTTTTGCTATATAATTCAATAGTTGTAAGGTCCGATATTACGACCGACCCGCTACTACGTATTACGACCACTTTTTCGGGTCCGAATTCCCATTTTACAATGAAAGTGGGACCCCATAAGACGACCATTAACTGTTTACTAAAATGACACGTGTCACCAATTATCACCAATAAACAACATAATACAACAATCGTCATCAAGGTGTTAATGATTTGCGGTACAATTTATAAACATTAATATTAGTAAACTTTAGGCTATTAGTAATTTAAAGGAAAGTTATTATATACTTCAATGTTTGTATCATAAAAATGGTACTGATTAATGCAGAACAAAGAAATACGTTATGAAAGACGAAATAGGTGTTAATAATGCCCAATTTCGGATAGGTATGTTATTGCGGCTACGAGTGAAAAACTGTCAAAAATAAATCGTGTACAGTAAAATTTCAGAGTTGTTTATTATGAAAAGAGCTTGAAAGAAAAATTGCACTGTATACTTTCGAGTTTTAATTAATTTTATGTCGCACTAACATGAAAATTATGTGAAAAAATATCATGTTATTGTAGAAAAAAATTGATGCCATTAGTTAGTATTTTTCCATAATTTACTTTTTTACAAGGTTATTATAGCTAATGATCACCCTTTACAACAGATGAGAAATTGACTGAAGGCTAGCACGGGTCTCGGAATTAAGACCGACTCGATAATAAGACCACTTCTCCCAGGTCCCCAAAGTGGTTTTAATAGCGAGACTTTACTGTATATATTTTGCCATGGGCCTTTGGCCAAAAAAGCAAATTAACTTCTTGTTTTCTTGTCTTTTATTTGCCAGATCATTCTTATGTGAAGGCCATGCCAGTCCTCTCCTGTACATTACAAAATGTTTTTTAGTATTCATCACAGTAATTTTGTTAGTGTCTATAAAAATACAGATATAATAAACAGTACTTTAACATCATGTTTATATATCATGTTATTCAGATCTTTTAAACTGATCCACTTCCATTTGATAAACTTTAGCCTATTGAATTTGCATTAAAAAGCAAATAAACTTCGTCATCGTCATAATGAAATAATATCATAGTTGACTGCCAGTTGACTGTTTGAAAGACGAGTAGACCATTTATAGATATTTCCTACAAAATCAAGTAAAATATCACAGATTAATGCATGAATTCATTTACAAGTATTGCTTTATATAACATTATAATTTTGTTAAAGAAAAAATCTTTATTTTAAGCCAGTGGAATATCCCTTTATTTTTAACAAGGATTACCTAACTGAGTCAAAATTTGATGCAATACATTGTAAAGCACGGAAAAACAGAATTACCTTGTACTATAACAGTATTCATCAGTCCCTGCTGTATGTTTTTCAAGGAAGAAAAGATTCCATGCAATTATAATGCAATTCTACAATAATATTGGGCATGTTGCCAACTAGATGTTTCACATTTCACCTGTATTTCTGTTTAGAAACATTTACCACAGGCACTTAGTTGAGGAAATGTTTATTCATTGTGACATACTTAGTTACATTAAATGAGACACTGAATGTTGCATGATGGTTAACCCTTACCATGCTTAATATCTAAAATGCACATGTCCACCTTTCAATTTGGACAGATCCGTTGATTGTTTATAGGGGTGCTTATTGAAAATTTACTGACTGAATGGCGAACAGTGCAGACCATGATCAGACTGCACGGATGTGCAGGCTGATCTTGGTCTGCTCTGTTCTCAAAGGCAGAGTCAACTGCCTCCAGCAGGGTAAGGGTTAAGTCCAAAGAAATAAGATATGTGAAGATACATAGTGAATTGAAAAAAAAACAACAACACCAAAATCATGCAACTTATATCACAATAAATGATTATGCATTTGTAAGAGTGATACATGAATGCAGATATCATTTGCAAGAGTATCACTTTTGAAGAAAAATTTCAAGAAGAAAATTTTGATGTCTATATACAGCTGAGGAACACAGAATTAGACAGTCATATTAAAATCACATTTTCCTTATCCCATATCAGTTGCATAACTAGGCCACAGAGCTAAATGTTTAATTCATTAAACATTTATACAGACGTTCAAGGAGTGACTGGAAGTAAATGCTATAAGATAAAGAAGCAGATAGCCATTTTTTCATTATCCCTTGAACTATTTCATCAATGAACATTAAAACTTTAAATTTGGAATTAACAATGACAGTTTAGTCGTTGAATGCATAATTATAGTGTATGTACAATGTTAAATTTCATTACAGTGAATATATAGTGGAAAAACCAGAACTGGTAAATATCTAATGTAACAGAAAGATGCAGTGCATCAGAAAAAGAGCAACCTTCTCTTGGTTTTAAGACTGCATCTGTTCAGTCATGGCTTACTTGAAGAAACTAATACTTTGTCAGATAAATTGCATTTTTATGAGGCTAAGATATACCTTTGTTTGAACTTGTCTTTTATTGTTGTTCACTATAGACCGTTTCAGAAATTAGTACCTTCCTGATTACCTCCCCTGTGTCCCCTGTAAGGGACTGCACAGATTCAAGCAGTTTTATAATGCGGAACTTTGAAAAAGTCTCATTCTTATAGCTGTAATGTGATTGTAACATTGTATGCTAGAGAAACAGATTCATATAAACCACATAAATCATTTATTATCAGCAAAGATCTATCCCTTAGTCTTCTAACTGAAAAAAAGTATATTTGTAAAAAATTTTCTTGCTGACATCTCAATCTATTGAACTGTTAAATAAAGGTCTTGTGATATTCTCCAGTAGATTAATTCTTTTTATTTTATCAAAATTTTACGAAAAAAATGCTTTTAAATAGTACATGCATCTATCTTTAAAAAATCTGACTAAAAGGGTCCAGTTTTATAGGTGTCATAATAATTTTGTTTTCCGTATTACAAGAAATATCCACAACAGTAATGTTAAAAATAAGAAGAATGAAAGCAAACGTATTATTGTAAGATCAATTCCTTACAAACGTGTGCCTTGCAGCTATTATTTTCTTTCTGAATTAACAAACTCATATGTTGTACATATCACAGATTTCCAAAATGCAAGAAATAAAGAATAGAAAAAAGGTCCATATGGCAGTAGATGCTAACTTTCATACGGTCTTGAAAATCTTGCTTGTAAGGAAATATATATATCCTTAAATTTCATTTAACAATCAGGAACAAATAAAGCCCATGTTTAATACCCTTTCAGGCATTTTCTCAAGAGCAAATTTCGTTATATCAGTCTTTTACTGTGACTGATCAAGCAAGACCAACAACGACAATTAATGGTGACTTATCAAAACAAAGACAGTATGTCACCCCCATATTACGTTACCACATTCCTTCACCACAGGACACAGCGAAAGACAAAAGACAGTTTGATAATTAAAGAAGCGCTAAATAATGCGTATTTATGGTCAATTATTCTTTGAAACTGTGTAGAAGAATAAACAAGTTTTAGTTAAAATAGAGTAAACATGTGGTTGATGAAGGAGATGTTAAATTTTGTCTATTTTGTAAACTTTCAGAGTTGTTCAAATAATTGAAATCATAGTTTCAACTTTCGAAAAGGAAAACAGTGCTTTCAATATTAATTGTGTTTTACACATATTATAAGTGTTTTAAACAACTTATGCTTTCTTTTTGAACAGTCACAGTCTTTCATGTGTTAAACAATTCAAGTTAATAATATGGTCAAGTCAGGAAAAAAAACATACAAAATAGTAATAATAATACAATGAAATAATGTTTATTCTGCAACAAAATTCACGCGATATAAGGCATTATTTCACTATTAAATGTGATAAAGTTATACAACGTTACACAGACCCTAAGCATCATAACGAGATTTAGCAGTCCTTTAATGGCGGACTGTCACATGACCTTCATAATGGTGACGGTCAATTTATCAATTATAGAACGGTCTATACATGTGTTTGTAGACAGAAAATGTAAATTTGTAAAATACACTTTCCTGTGAGTTTAATATGTTGTCTTTTTTTGCTTGAAAAATTGTAAATTCATTGAAACATGTTACTTCCAACTAAACACCTTCAGCTGATCACCAAGGCCTCCAATGTAGACTTCCTGTAGATACTTATTGTAACAGATAGACTGTGGAAGCACAAGCCCACCCAACAGTTGTCTCCCTTTCTTCAAGTCTCCAGAGATGTGATGAATGCTGCCAGTCCATGAACGGCAGCATACCAGCAGTGATCCATCATCCAGCTTCACCATTCCATATGGCCAGGGAAGATTTCCATACACTTCTGATTTCTCACCTTGTAATGTTATACCGGCCACATATTTACTAGTTTTATTGATATAGATAACTCTAGAATCCTCACTGACCACAATATATTGTAGATTTTGAAAGGAAATGCTATTCAAGGAAATTCTATTGTGGACATTTCCTTCTGTATCTAGTATGACTACATCGAGGGGATCATAACAAACTACAAAGAGATAATCTTGATGATAAGTTAAGCCTCTGCATTTTCTTTTCACAAGAATGATATGAAAAATTGATATTTTGCCTTCAGTTGTCATTATGTGGATTTCTTCTTTATCTGGTAATGTTACAGCTATTTTGTCCTCAGGTAATGTTGTAATGTCCCATGGTTTTGAGTCAAGCCTTTTCTCTTCTACCACTTGGTTCCTCTGTATGTCTAGTACTTTCAGTTTAGTGTTGCCATAATCAGCTACCACAAGCTTGTGAGAAGATAAGACAGTACATCCTGTGATATCACATGTTAGCATATCTGATTCTGTTTTGGTATTTATATTGAACTTAGGAATGAGTGTGCAGAGCTTCTTATTTATGGGAACCTGCTTTTTAGGGATGCTAGGCTTTTCAGTAGCATCTTGTTTGGAAAGGTTTTCCTGCTGGTCCTGGTTAGGTTTGAATTTGAATTGTGTGTTGATCAGTTCTAATTCTTCTTCATATTTTTCTATCTGATAAGCCATCAGACTGAGTTTGCATTTGACTTTTTTAATGGTAATGTACAATTGGATGTTTTGTTGTCTGGTTTGGAAATCTTGTAGACTTGATTGAAGGTGACTGATGTCTGCAGAAATTGCCTTACAAGAATCAAACACTTCTTTTACTGTCTGCCTATCAGAAGACACCTGTTTGTCAATATCTGCCAGAATTTTATTACAAATTTCCTGTGAGCAGTCAATGAGTCCTGATTTGAAATTATTGATCTCTTTGATGAGGTCCTGATTTTGAGTATCTATGTTTTTCCTTGTTTCCATGGCTTTTTGCTGAACAGCTTCCACTTCTTTCATTTTCTGATTCATCAGCTTTGTGGTACTTGTATATTCTTCACGTTCCCCGATATCTACACGTTTATCAGGTATATGGTCAAGGTCACATGTTCCATGGTCCAGAGTCATACATTTATGACAGCCAAACTTTTCATGTTTTTGGCAGAAATATTTAATCACTTCATCTTTGTGTACAGCACACTTCTCTGTACCTACATCTGTGAACTGGGCTGTGTGAATACCATGTTTGGCAATGTGGTGTTTGTCAAGAAATTGATGATGTTTCAAGGCTTCCTGATGGCATATTAAGCAGTTCTTGCAAAGATATTCATTACAATCTACACAGAATCCATGTGCTTGTACATGCTGACCATTGGTCAAACAAGGTTCACAGTAGTTGTTAAAATCATTGACCAAGCCAGCAGACCTTGTGAAGTTGAACAACTTTTGTACAGATGCACCCATTGCTGTGAAAAAAGGGTAATAGATAGATTAAGCTGATAATCAGTAGGATAAAATGTAAAAACATATTTCATGTTTCCACATTAATATTAATTATAATAATGCATGTACTGATTTCAAAAGTTTTGTTTGAAATTATTTGATATACATCTTAATCATAGTGTCATGTTTCTACCAAATTTCAATTCTTTTCAGTTGCTGTTTCATAAAATTCTCAAAAATATGAAGTCTTTACAAATAGATGAGAATGTTATAGCAAAAGATAAAGACAGAGATATCAGAATTATGTATTTTATTCATTTCAGACTGCAGTATTATTTCCTTTATATGTTTGACCACAGAAAAGAAATGTCTGTGTGTTCTTTTTGTTGTTACTTCACAGCACATAACATTTGGTAAAATTTAACTTTTTCAAAATGCCTGTACTTACAAGGGTTAGAGTGCTCTAAATATGAAAAAAAAAAAAACATGACAAACCTCTTTTGTTGTAAGTTAGTAACCAGGAAGAAATTCAGGTTTTAGATAAGATTTCAAGTTGTGATATATCAGCTTGTCCAAAACAAAATCTGCTGCAAGACAGAAAAATGTGTCCAGTGAATTAAAGTTGAAGACTTTGTCCTGTGTAAATGAAACAAAATAGGTAATAAAAATCATATGACCAGTAAAGACACAAGCAGACATAAAATCCATCAAGATAATCCCAAAAATACATAGAAATTTGATCGTTACATACATGTAGTAAGTTTTACTGTCATACAAATGCATATATCTGATTGTCCCATAAAGGACATAAAATTATTTGAAATCTGGCCAATCCTTTAAAAACTTTATCTACAGTATACAATAAGATCTTGATTGAAATGATCGCAATTTACTTTTTGTTATGGTTACATGTTTGTACATGTTAATTGCAGATGTTAATTGCAGTTGCTTCAAACATGTTAACTTCACTGAGGGTCACTTGAAAGTTAATGGGTCTTCTACCTCTCAAGTTAGAGCACTATGTGTGAACTCAGGGGTGAAATAATTGAAAATTACCACAATATTTCAAACTCTGGTATTTACTTCCTCATTTACATACACAACTTTGACGGGGTCTCAAATTTAGAATCATTCTGGCACCTAATGGATAGACTGTGTAGGTCACAGTCAAATTCTGCTGGCAGGATTCAAACCCACAACCTCTGGTGTGGTAGTGCTGTGATTTACCATCTCAAACTGGTAACTCAAAGTTAGGAACATTTTACTTACTTGACATAACACTGAAAACATTTTGTAAAAAATGCATCGCTAGTTTACTGATTGTTAAAACAATTGCCAACTCATGATTATCTGGTGAAAACAAAAGTATAATGTACAATGTTGACAGATAGCACAAAAAATGCATGAATGTATCTCCCAGTGTTGCCTAGTAACTCCAACTTAATATGTTATACAGGTTTAATTCATTGAGATATGGTTGTTTACATTCTTTGAATGAGTGAAACAAGCATAAAGTGAAAGAAATAGTTATAGTAATTTTTGTTTCATGCATTAAATTGAACCTAATCAACATATAATAAGAGGGGAAAAACCTAGAATTTGAAAGAAAATAGCAAAAAACAAAAACAACAAAAAAACTTATAAACTTATGCTTTCAGCATAACAGTGTGAAACTAAACAAGCACATGTATGTAGATATGCAAGTATTATTTAATGCAAAACTCCCTTTTTGATAACACATTTTCATGTGCTTGTACATTTGTATGTTAACAAATATTAGTTTACAATTAAATGCCTGACAAGTTCAGTTATATATGAATCCATAAACATTTATTGCCATATCTTTTTTCTTTGGTTGCAAAACATTTTTAGTAAAATAATTTCATACTTTTAGCTCACCTGAGAACATAGGCTTATAAAGTGAAAACTTTGAAAATCTTCTTCCTTGAAACCACAAGGCCTAGATACTTGCATGGAGCATCATCTAGAGGTCCGCTACCAAGATTATTCAAATTACAAACGTGGGGTTGAAATTGACCCCACCCCAAGGGTACTGTTTGTATAAATTCTTTATGTGAAATGTTAGAAAATCTTCTTGTTTCGTTGTTTCGTTTGTCAGAAGAGATATATATGTATCTTTTATTCCTCCAATTCTGAAGAGCATAATATATGTACAAACACATTAAATAACACTTTTAATAAGAAATTTTGCATATTCAACTCAAATAATGACTATTTTACACTACTTAGTTCATTAATTAACAATACAAATGTCTAAATGACACAAAGAGGGACATGGACTTAAACCTGTGAAATTATCCAAAAATGGTGTAAGTTAATACACCAATAATAATCAAGACCAATGTGACTGATCCACACCAGTGCACAACAATACTGACAGCAGACAGACAGATAGGTGGAAGGAATGACACTGATATAGGTGTATAGATAGGATAACATTATACAGGTAGCCTAGGAACCAAAACTGAAAATGCTAGACTACATGAGATGTCAAGATAAGATTAAGAATATCTACATATCTGAATGTAGATGTCATTTGCAAGACAGTTTCAATTTTGAAGACAAATTTCAAGAGGAACACAGAATTAACAGTCATATCAAAATCATATTTCTCTTATCTCATCTCAGTCACATAACTAGGTCACAAATCAAAATGTTTAATTCATTCCTAGTGCTAGAGAGAGCATAATGATGCCCTCCTTTGGGGTATATTGCTTTGCATGTTGGTTGGTCGGTCTGTCCATAGACCAGACCTTGTCCAGTCAATCATTCAAGTACCATTTGACCCACAGCCTTCAAACTTTATAGGATAGTTGCTCTTGTTAAGTATAAGACCCTATTTTTTTAGGGTCAGTAGGTGAACGGTGAAAGTCAATGTCACCTTGAATTTGAAAACCATGTCTGCTCAATAACTTGCGTACCATTTCATCCACAGCC
The DNA here is from genome assembly GCA_012932295.1 of Cyclina sinensis. Lineage (NCBI taxonomy): Eukaryota > Metazoa > Mollusca > Bivalvia > Venerida > Veneridae > Cyclina > Cyclina sinensis. The sequence goes on from JAAONU010000017.1 coordinate 6,807,602, forward strand.
TTCAAACTTCATAGGATGGTTGCCCTTATTGAATAGAAGATTTCTGTTGTTTTTGGGGTCATTAGGTCAAAGGTCAAGGTCACAATCACCTTCAATCAATAACTAGAGAACACTTTGGCCTACAGTCCTCAGATTTGGTGAGGAGGTTGGTCATGACAGGTAGATGACCCTTTCTGATTTTGAGGTCAGTAGGTAAAAGGTCAATTTTACTGTGACCTTGACAAAGAAAAGCTTGTCCAACCAATAACTAGAGAAGGTTTTAGCTTATATTCCTGAGATTTGATGGAGAGGTTGGCCATGACTGGTAGATGACCTCTATTGATTTTGAGGTCAGTAGGTCAAAGGTCAAGATTACAGTGACCTTCACTACAAAACATTGTCTACAATCTTCAGATTTGGTAGTGTAGTTTGTCATGACCTGTACATGACCCATATTGATTTTGAAGTCAGTAGTTCAAAGACAGCTTCACATTTAGAAGTCCATGTAACACAACTTATTGGTTGGCATTAGGGGCCATACATGTTTCACAAACATCTATTGTTTATAAACTGATTTTGAAGAACATGAGAATTATGGCTGCCTCAATGCTGAATGATTTCAGAGGTATCTGCCAATGGTAAAACTGTAAAAAAAAAAACATGGAAATTTAACATAAACACCCTCTATCAGACCACCAACTCTAGTGGATATTAATTTTCAATTAATTAAATTTTCATTTGACAACCAACTCAAGGGGAAATTAATTTTTATTTATTTTCATTCTTCAGACATAGAAAATTACAAAGTAACAAAGCAAACTAAACTGTATACATTACTAAGAAAGATATGCTTAGCTTAGTGTGACCATAAAAATACAAAGTAAATTAAGTTTATATCTGAGTAGAAGTTCAAATAAATGTTGATTAAAGAAATGTTCTTTGTTTCAGGTCCAGTTAATATTCATTTTAACATTATGATATTTTATTAAACATTTATATGCAAACTGGAGAGGTGAATGCAAATAACTTCTAAGTGCACTAAAATAAAGACGAAGATAGCACTTTTTCACATTAATCCCTTGAATTGCAAAAGCATTTCATCAATGGACATAAAAAAATTTAAATTTGGAATTTACAATGATAGTTTAGTCATTGAAATTCACTGAAAGTGTATAATGCTTCATTAAATTATATATATAATTAAATGAATATATAGTGCATAAACATGTAAATATCTGATGTAATAGAAAGATGCAGTGCATCAGAAAAAGAGCAACTTCTCTGGGTTTAAAGACTGTATCTGTTCAGTCTTGGCTTACTTGAAGAAACCAATGCTTTGTCAGATAGATTGCATTTTCATGAAGCTAAAATATACCCCCATTTGAACTTGTCTTTTATTGTTGTTCACTATACTTGTGTTTGTAGACAGAAAATATGAATTTGTAAAATACTCTTTACTGTAAGTTTAATATGTTGTCTGTAATTGCCTGAAAAATCATAAATTCATTGAAATATTTTACTTCCAACCAAACACCTTCAGCTGATTATCAAGGCCTCCAATGTAGACTTCCTGTAGATTCTTATTGTAGCAGATAGACTGTAGAAGCACAAGCCCACCCAACAGTTGTCTCCCTTCCTTCAAGTCTCCAGAGATGTGATGAATGCTGCCAGACAATGAACGACAGCATACCAGCAGTGATCCATCATCCAGCTTCACCATTCCATATGGCATGAGAAGATTTCCATACGCTTCTGATATCTCACCTTGTAATGTTATACCCACCACATACTTACTAGAAGATTCACTGATATAGATAACTCTGGAATCCTCACTGACCACAATATACTGTGGATTTTGAAACAAACCTCTATTCAAGGAAATTCTATTGTGGACATTTCCTTCTGTATCTAGTATGACTACATTGAGGAGATCATAACAAACTACAAAGAGATAATCTTGATGATAAGTTAAGCCTCTGCATTTTCCTTTCACAAGAATGATATGAACAATTGATATTTTGCCTTCAGTTGTCATTATGTGGATTTCTTCTTTATCTGGTAATGTTACAGCTATTTTGTCCTCAGGTAATGTTGTAATGTCCCATGGTTTTGAGTCAAGCTTTTTCTCTTCTACCACTTGGTTCCTATGTATGTCTAGTACTTTCAGTTTAGTGTTGCCATAATCAGCTACCACAAGCTTGTGAGATGATAAGACAGTACATCCTGTGATATTACATGTTAGCATATCTGTTTTTGTTTTGGTATTTATATTGAACTTAGGAATGAGTGTGCAAAGCTTCTCATTTATGGGAACCTGCTTGTTAGGGAGGCTAGGCTTTTCAGTAGCATCTTGTTTGGAAAGCTTTTCCAGCATGTCTTGGTTAGGTTCAAAATCTGATTGTATGTTCATCAATTCTTTTTCAATTTTCTCTATCTGATATGTCATCAGTTTGGATTTGGCTTTTTTAATGGTAATGTAGAGTTGGATATTTTGTTTCTTGGTTTTGGAATCTTTTAGACTTGACTGAAGGTGACTGATATCTGAAGAAATTGCCTTACAAAAATCAAGCACTCCTTTTACTGTCTGCCTATCAGAAGACACCTGTTTGAAAATATCTGCCTGAATTTCATTACAAATTTCCTGAGAGCAGTAAACGAGTCCTGTTTGGAAACTATTGATCTCTTTGATGAGGTCCTGATTGTGAGTATCTATCTTTTTCCTTGTTTCTGTTGCTTTTTGCTGAACAGCTTCCACTTCTTTCATTTTCTGATTCATCAGCCATATGGTACTTGCATATTCATCAGGTATATAGTCAAGGTCACATGTCCCATGGTCCAGAGTCATACATTTATGACAGCCAAACTTTTCATGTTTTTGGCAGAAATAATTAATCACTTCATCTTTGTGTACAGCACACTTCTCTGTACCTACATCTGTGAACTGGGCTGTGTGAATACCATGTTTGGCAATGTGGTGTTTGTCAAGAAATTGATGATGTTTCAAGGCTTCCTGATGGCATATTAAGCAGTTCTTGCAAAGATATTCATTACAATCAACACAGAATCCATGTGCTTGTACATGCTGACCATTGGTCAAACAAGGTTCACAGTAGTTGTTAAAATCATTGACCAAGCCAGCAGACCTTGCGAAGTTGAACAACTTTTGTACAGATGCACCCATTGCTGTGAAAAAAGGGTTTTGGATAGATTAAGCTAAGAATCAGTAGGATAAAATGTAAAAACATATTTCATGTTTCCACATTAATATTAATTATAATAATGCATGTACTGATTTCAAAAGCTTTTTTGAAAGTATTTGATATACATCTTAATAGTGCCATGTTTCTACCACAATTTCAATTCTTTGCAGTTGCTGTTTCATAAAATTCTCAAAAATATGAAGTCTTTACAAATAGATGAGAATGTTATAGCAAAAAATAAAGACAGAGATATCAGATTTATGTATCTTATTCATTTCAGACTGCAGTATCATTTCCTTTATATGTTTGACCACAGAAAAGAAATGTCTGTGTGTTCTTTTTGTTGTTACTTCACAGCAAATAAAATTTGGCAAAAGTTAACTTTTTTCAAAATGCCTGTACTTAAAAGTGTTTGAGTGCTCTAAATATGAAAAAAAAAAAAAAACATGACAAACCTCTTTTGTTGTAAGTTAGTAACCAGGAAGAAATTCAGGTTTTAGATAAGATTTCAAGTTGTGATATATCAGCTTGTCCAAAAAAAATCTGCTGCAAAACAGAAAAATGTGTCCAGTAAAGTAAAGTTGAAGACTTTGTCCTGTGTAAATGAAACAAAATAGGTAATAAAAATCATATGACCAGTAAAGACACAAGCAGACATAAAATCCAACAAGATAATCCCAAAAAATACATAGAAATTTTATCGTTACATAACATGTAGTACGTTTTACTGTCATACAAATGCATATATCTGATTGTCCCATAAAGGACATAAAATTATTTGAAACCTGGCCAATACTTTAAAAACTTTATGTATAGTATACAATAAGATCTTGATTGAAATGATCGCAATTTACTTTTTGTTATGGTTACATGTTTGTACATGTTAATTGCAGATGTTAATTGCTGTTGCTTCAAACATGTTAACTTCACTGAGGGTCACTTGAAAGTTAATGGGTCTTCTACCTCTCAAGTTAGAGCACTATGTGTGAACTCAGGGGTGAAATAATTGAAAATTACCACAATATTTCAAACTCTGGTATTTACTTCCTCATTTACATACACAACTTTGACGGGGTCTCAAATTTAGAATCATTCTGGCACCTAATGGATAGACTGTGTAGGTCACAGTCAAATTCTGCTGATTCAAACCCACAACCTCTGGTGTGGTAGTGCTGTGATTTACCATCTCAAACTGGTAACTCAAAGTTAGGAACATTTTACTTACTTGACATAACACTGAAAACATTTTGTGAAAAAACATCGCTAGTTTACTGATTGTTAAAACAATTGCCAGCTCATGATTATCTGGTGAAAACAAAAGTATAACGTACAATGTTGACAGATAACACAAAAAAATGCATGAATGTATCTCCCAGTATTGCCTAGTAACTCCAACTTAATATGTTATACAGGTTTAATCCATTGAGATATGGTTGTTTACATTCTTTGAATGAGTGAATCATGCATAAAGTCAAAGAGATAGTTATAGTAATTTTTGTTTCATGCATTAAATTGAACCTAATCAACATATAATAAGAGGGGAAAAACCTAGAATTTGAAAGAAAATAGCAAAAAACAAAAACAACAAAAAAACTTATAAACTTATGCTTTCAGCATAACAGTGTGAAACTAAACAAGTACATGTATGTAGATATGCAAGTATTATTTAATGCAAAACTCCCTTTTTTGATAACACATTTTCATGTGCTTGTACATTTGTATGTTAACAAATATTAGTTTACAATTAAATGCCTGACAAGTTCAGTTATATATGAATCCATAAACATTTATTGCCATATCTTTTTTCTTTGGTTGCAAAACATTTTTAGTAAAATAATTTCATACTTTTAGCTCACCTGAGAACATAGGCTTATAAAGTGAAAACTTTGAAAATCTTCTTCCTTGAAACCACAAGGCCTAGATACTTGCATGGAGCATCATCTAGAGGTCCGCTACCAAGATTATTCAAATTACAAACGTGGGGTTGAAATTGACCCCACCCCAAGGGTACTGTTTGTATAAATTCTTTATGTAAAATGTTAGAAAATCTTCTTGTTTCGTTGTTTCGTTTGTCAGAAGAGATATATATGTATCTTTTATTCCTCCAATTCTGAAGAGCATAATATATGTACAAACACATTAAATAACACTTTTAATAAGAAATTTTGCATATTCAACTCAAATAATGACTATTTTACACTACTTAGTTCATTTATTAACAATACAAATGTCTAAATGACACAAAGAGGGACATGGACTTAAACCTGTGAAATTATCCAAAAATGGTGTAAGTTAATACACCAATACTAATCAAGACCAGTGTGACTGATCCCCACCAGTGCACAACCATACTGACAGCAGACAGACAGATAGGTGGAAGGAATGACACTGAAATAGGTGTATAGATAGGATAACATTATACAGGTAGCCTAGGAACCAAAATTGAAAATGCTAGACAACATGAGATGTCAAGATAAGATTAAGAATATCTACATATCTGAATGTAGATGTCATTTGCAAGACAGTTTCAATTTTGAAGACAAATTTCAAGAGGAACATAGAATTAACAGTCATATCAAAATCATATTTCTCTTATCTCATCTCAGTCACATAACTAGGTCACAAATCAAAATGTTTAATTCATTCCTAGTGCTAGAGAGAGCATAATGATGCCCTCCTTTGGGGTATATTGCTTTGCACGTTGGTCGGTCGGTCTGTCCATAGACCAGACCTTGTCCAGTCAATCATTCAAGTACCATATGACCCACAGCCTTCAAAGGTTATTGGATAGTTGCTCTTGTTAAGTATAAGACCCTATTTTTTTAGGGTCAGTAGGTGAACGGTGAAAGTCAATGTCACCTTGAATTTGAAAACCATGTCTGCTCAATAACTTGCGTACCATTTCATCCACAACCTTCAAACTTCATAGGATGGTTGCCCTTATTGAATAGAAGATTTCTGTTGTTTTTGGGGTCATTAGGTCAAAGGTCAAGGTCACAATCAATTTCAATCAATAACTAGAGAACACTTTGGCCTACAGTCCTCAGATTTGTTGAGGAGGTTGGTCATGAGGGGAAGATGACACTTTTTGATTTTGAGGTCAGTAGGTCAAAGATCAATTTCACTGTGAACTTGACGAAGAAAAAAGCTTGTCCAACCAATAACTAGAGAAGGTTTTAGCTTATATTCCTTAGATTTGGTGGAGAGGTTGGCCATGACTGGTAGATGACCTCTATTGATTTTTAGGTCAGTAGGTCAAAGGTCAAGATAACAGTGACCTTCAACACAAAACATTGTCTACAGTCTTCGGATTTGGTACTGTAGGTTGTCATGACCTGTAGATGACCCATATTGATTTTGAGGTCAGTAGTTCAAAGTCAGCTTCACATTTAGAAGTACATGTAACATGACTTATTGGTTGCCATTAGGGGGAATTCATGTTTCACAAACATCTCTTGTTTATTAACTGATCTTGAAGAATATGAGAATTGTACCTGCCTCGATGCTGAATGATTTCAGAAGTATCTGCCAATGGTAAAACTGTAAACAAACCATGGAAATTTAAAATAAACACCCTCTATCAGACCACCAACTCTAGTGGATATTAATTTTCTATTAATTAAATTTTCATTTGACAACCAACTCAAGGGGAAATTAATTTTTATTTCTTTTCATTCTTCAGACATAGAAAATGCAAACTAAACTGTATACATTACTAAGACAGATATTCTTAGCTTAGTGTGACCATAAAAATGCAAAGTAAATTAAGTTTATATCTGAGTAGAAGTTCAAATAAATGTTGATTAAAGAAATTTTCTTTGTTTCAGGTCCAGTTAATATTCATTTTAACATTATGATATTTTATTAAACATTTATATGCAAACTGGAGAGGTGAATGCAAATAACTTCTAAGTGCACTAAAATAAAGACGAAGATAGCACTTTTTCACATTAATCCCTTGAATTGCAAAAGCATTTCATCAATGTACATAAAAAAATTTAAATTTGCAATTTACAATGATAGTTTAGTCATTGAAATTCACTGATAGTGTACAATGCTTCATTAAATTATAGTGAATATATAGTGCAAAAACATGTAAATATCTGATGTAATAGAAAGATGCAGTGCATCAGAAAAAGAGCAACTTCTCTGGGTTTAAAGAGTGTATCTGTTCAGTCTTGGCTTACTTGAAGAAACCAATACTTTGTCAAATAGATTGCATTTTCATGAAGCTAAAATATACCCCCATTTGAACTTGACTTTCATTGTTGTTCACTGTACTTTCATAATGGTGACGGTCAATTTATTAATTATAGAACGGTCTATACATGTGTTTGTAGTCAGAAAATGTGAATTTGTAAAATACACTTTCCTGTGAGTTTAATATGTTGTCTGTTTTTGCTTGAAAAATTGTAAATTCATTGAAACATGTTCTTTCCAACCAAACACCTTCAGCTGATTATCAAGGCCTCCAATGTAGACTTCCTGTAGATTCTTATTGTAGCAGATAGACTGTAGAAGCACTAGCCTACCTAACAGTTGTCTCCCTTCCTTCAAGTCTCCAGAGATGTGATGAATGCTGCCAGACAATGAACGACAGCATACCAGCAGTGATCCATCATCCAGCTTCACCATTCCGTATGGCATGAAAAGATTTCCATACTCTTCTGATATCTCACCTTGTAATGTTATACCCGCCACATTCTTACTAGAAGATTCACTGATATAGATAACTCTGGAATCCTCACTGACCACAATATACTGTGGATTTTGAAACAAACCTCTATTTAAGGAAATTCTATTGTGGACATTTCCTTCTGTGTCTAGTATGACTACATCGAGGGGATCATAACAAACTACAAAGAGATAATCTTGATGATAAGTTAAGCCTCTGCATTTTCCTTTCACAAGAATGATATGAACAATTGATATTTTGCCTTCAGTTGTCATTATGTGGATTTCTTCTTTATCTGGTAATGTTACAGCTATTTTGTCCTCAGGTAATGTTGTAATGTCCCATGGTTTTGAGTCAAGCTTTTTCTCTTCTACCACTTGGTTCCTATGTATGTCTAGTACTTTCAGTTTAGTGTTGCCATAATCAGCTACCACAAGCTTGTGAGAAGATAAGACAGTACATCCTGTGATATCACATGTTAGCATATCTGTTTTTGTTTTGGTATTTATATTGAACTTAGGAATGAGTGTGCAAAGCTTCTTATTTATGGGAACCTGCTTTTTAGGGATGCTAGGCTTTTCAGTAGCATCTTGTTTGGAAAGCTTTTCCAGCATGTCTTGGTTAGGTTCAAAATCTGATTGTATGTTCATCAATTCTTTTTCAATTTTCTCTATCTGATATGTCATCAGTTTGGATTTGGCTTTTTTAATGGTAATGTAGAGTTGGATATTTTGTTTCTTGGTTTTGGAATCTTTTAGACTTGACTGAAGGTGACTGATGTCTGAAGAAATTGCCTTACAAAAATCAAGCACTCCTTTTACTGTCTGCTTATTAGAAGACACCTGTTTGAAAATATCTGCCTGAATTTCATTACAAATTTCCTGAGAGCAGTAAACGAGTCCTGTTTGGAAACTATTGATCTCTTTGATGAGGTCCTGATTGTGAGTATCTATCTTTTTCCTTGTTTCTGTTGCTTTTTGCTGAACAGCTTCCACTTCTTTCATTTTCTGATTCATCAGCCATATGGTACTTGCATATTCGTCAGGTATATAGTCAAGGTCACATGTCCCATGGTCCAGAGTCATACATTTATGACAGCCAAACTTTTCATGTTGTTGGCAGAAATATTTAATCACTTCATCTTTGTGTTCAGCACACTTCTCTGTACACAAATCAGTGTGTTGGGCTGTGTGAATACCATGTTTGGCAATGTGGTGTTTGTAAAGAAGTTGATGATGTATTAAAGCTTTCTGATGACATATCAAGCAGTTCTTGCAAAGATATTCGTTACAGTCTACACAGAATCCATGTTCTTGTACATGCTGACCATTGGTCAAACAAGGTTCACAGTAGTTGTTAAAATCATTGACCAAACCAGCAGACCTTTTGAAGTTGGATAACTTTTGTACAGATGCACCCATTTCTGTGAAAAAAAGGGTTTTGGATAGATTAAGCAAATAATCAGTAGGATAACATATGAAAATATATTTCATGTTACCACATTAATATTAAATACATTGTTTGAAAAGTTTTGTTTGAATTTATTTGATCTACATGTAGATCATGGTGTCATGTTTCTATTACAATGTCAATTCTTTTCAGTTACTGTTACATAAAATTCTCCAAAAAAAATGATATTATTACAAATATAATTATTTGAATTTGTGATGAGAATGTTTATGACATAAGATAAAGACAGAGATATCAAAACTACATATGTTATTCATTTCAGACCATAGTATTATTTCCTTTACATGTTTGACATCAGAAAAGAAAGGTCTATAAGTTCTTTTTTTGCTAGTTCACAGCAGATAACATCTGGTAAAAGTTAACATTTTCAAAATGAGAGTACATGTACTTCAATTACAAGGGTTACAGTGCTGAGAATATATGAAAATAACATGACAAACCTTTCTTGTTGTAAGTCAGCAACCAGGAAGAAAATTCAGGTTATCTGAGTAAGAAGATAATCACAAAATACATAGAAATTTAAGATTGAAACGTACATGTAGTATCTTTTACTGTCAACAAAATACATAGAAATTTAAGATTGAAACGTACATGTAGTATCTTTTACTGTCAACAAAATACATAGAAATTTAAGATTGAAACGTACATGTAGTATCTTTTACTGTCAACAAAATACATAGTAATTTAAGATTGAAACGTACATGTAGTATCTTTTACTGTCATACAAATGCATATATCTGATTGTCCCATAGTCAAGGACATGAAACTATTTGACATACTAGCCAATCCTTTAAAAAATTTATAAACAATATAGAATAGGATCTTGATTGAAGTGAGCATGATTTACCTTTTGTTATTGTAGCTTGGCACCGGATTATAGTTGATAAATGAATAAGGCAGAACCGTGTGACTTGGTAGCTCAGTTGGTACAGTGTCCCCCCTGTAAGCGGAAGGCTCTGGGTTCAAGTCCTGGTCGAGCCACAATTTTTCACCAGCTGTTACATTATGGTTGCATGTTTGTACTTGTTCTTTGCAGTTTGGTGAATATAACCAAGCCTCAATGTTCACTGCACCAAAGGTCACCAAAGAATTAATGGATCTTTCTCCTACCTCCCAAGTTTGAGCTCAATTTGTAAACTGGAATTAATTAAATTAATATTTTGAACTTGTCTCTGGCATTTACTTCCTCATTTGTGTAGACAACTGTGTCTGGTTCCTCAAATTTAGAAGCATTCTTGCACCTAATGGATGGACTATGTAGGTCACAGTCAAATTCTGCTGGCAGGATTCTAACCCACAACCTCTGTTGTGGCGGATCTATGCCTCAGATTGGTCACTCTAAGTTAGGAAAATTTAACTTATTTAATATAACACTGAAAACACTTTGTAAAATAAAATGTTGCATGGTATAGTGATTATTTGGTTAGAACAATTGCCAAGGCTAAAATAAAAGTACAAAGTACAATATTGAGAGATAAAACAAATGGATTTACTTCCCTGTATTTCCTTATAACTCAAAATCTAATATGTTATCCAGGTTTATTTAATTGAGACATAGTTGTTTTTACATTCTCTGAATCAGTGAATCATGTATAAAGTAAAAAAACTACATTGTAGTCATAGTAATTTTTGTTCCATACTTCAAAAGAAAACCCATAATGGTTATTTTATCTAAAATTTGAAAGAAAATAGCAAAAAAAACCCCAAAAAAAAACAGACAAGAAAAACAAACAAACAAAAAAACCAAAAAAAAAACAAACAAGAACAACCAAAAAGTATTTAATGTTAAATGAATTAAGATTATTTTTATGCCCCCGAAGTAGTCACACTGTCCATCCTTTATTCTGTCTGTCCATCCTTCCATACATACTAATAGATACTTAGATGGCTATAGGAACAATAGGTTACTGTAAATTTTCATTGATGCTATTCATTCTATAAGCTCTTATGTGGCTATAAATGCTCATACGTGGCTAAAAAATCTATGGGGAGAACAGTAGACTAGCCTCTTAAGAGCCAATTTCTTAGAAGACAGTCAGTCTGTTCATCTGTCTGTTCATCCCTTCTGCTGTGTGCAACTTCTCCTACAATTCTCATTTGATTTTCACCAAACATTCACACAATGATCATTATCAAGTGCCACCATACATATACTCTACTATTCTACTACTCAAACATTTTTGGTGGAGTTTTGTCCTTGATTTTTTACTTAATATTTGTTGTGTGCGCTACTCCTCGTACATTTCCCATGCGATTTTTACCAAACTTCCTTAGAATGGTCATTATCAAATGCAGCAGTGCATATTTTCAGGCTTTTACCATTCGATTATTTTTGGTATAGTTATTGCCCTTTGTTAAATTATACTTAATATTGCTCTGAAGCAAATGTCTATGAGAATCAAGTACAGTACCATCAGAGTGTTTGGTGGAGCTTGACATGTTTGTTGTTCTACACACGAGATAAGTTGCCAATGACAACTTCCAGTGTTTCACATCAACCTCATATGAAACAAGTGTCAGTTACCATCTCATCAGAGCTCTGTCCAAGGTCATTCTGTCTTCTCTATAGATCTCCATCCTTGAACATAACAGACTTTATTAATGATGTAACACATATTGCAGACCAAACTTCTCCAGATGTACTGCTTGGAGATTTCAACTTAGCTTTTAATTCTACAAATTATACAAGACTGTAAAAGAAATTGAATAACTATTCCCAGTGTGTGCAGCTCCCAACTCACAGAAGTGGTTCTACACTTGACCTTGTCTACATACAGAATAATATTCCTACAACCCAGATTATCCTGCCTGACCACAGCATTGTTGCCCTACAGTTTGACACCTAAAATATTTTCCTTCTTCTTAGTGAGTTTAATGCTGTTCCAATGGTCAAATTGCAGACTCAGTTTGATTGAGCATGTTCATTGACAGTAATGGAAAATGCAAGTTACAATTCACGCCCGTTAGCACCAGCTTAAGCAGAGTTCAACATTTAAGTATGAAAATGGTGACATTTGTTCCAACAATTGCTTAAAATTGTTTGCTATTTAGATGACAATGGACATTTCATAAACAGCCTGACTTACAGAACATATAACTTAGGAACTTAGTACAAATTAGACATGAAAACACCTGTTTACCATCTGCAAACTCAAAGAATGTCCAACTATGCATACAGAATTGTCAAGAATAATATTCATCCATTGGTCACAGTGTTGGAGACAGTATTTTTAGTCTTCACAACACAACAGGTTTCTCATAGTTGTCATTTTGTTAAACCAATCTTTTTAATGATTCAGCATGTATATGAGTAGCTAGGTTGAGTGGAGGCATCTGTGTCCTATGAACTGCATACTTCAATATACCTGTATGATAAAGAGTGACATATCTTAAATAAAGAAATAGCTTAGCATAACAGATATGGAAGCACACATAATGTCATTATCATCATTAATGTTCATACACATTAAAGGAGAATAAAACATGACTCAACAATTAATATCCCTGTTTCTTGTGGAAACTGTTCACATTTATCCAAGAAACAATGAACAGTCTGATTGGACATGACTGTAAACATCTGTGTGATAGAACCTGTTAATCTCAGCTGCACAACAACTATCCTGTAATATAGACACTAACTTATACAGTAAAATTGAGGATGATTTATAAAGTCTGTTGAAAATATGAAAGTTGAGAGACATATAGAGAAAAACAAAAACTACTGCTTGTGCCAGGATAAGAGAGGTGGCAGGTGGGTGATTATTTTAAAGTGTTGTCAGCTTGAATATTGAATTCAGCTGACAAGATTGCCGGAGATTCTGTGCTTATATCTATTCACTTAGCTTGTTGCCATATTAAACAGCAAGAACAAATAGCGTGAACAAGCTGTGAACCGAGACGGATTTTTGACTTCAGGCGTAACCAGTAATGTATGACGTGAACTACAAGTATTTCTGGAAAATAAATAAACAGAATTATTTATATGCAAAAATAATTTTTAATATTGGTTATGTGGTATGTGACAAGATGATAGTTATAGTGTCTTTCCTTACATATCACATTTATTAAATGTGTGTACATGTTATCTGTCATTGAACCAGTATTTCAAACTGAACTCCTTCAGCAGAGGAAATTCATAGCTTCCAACATAGACTTCTTGTTGATGTTGATTTCAGCAGATAGATTGTTGATCCTCTAGATGGTCTGTCAGTTTTCTCCCTTACATTTGTCAGAGCTCTTAGATGTCACTCTTATTTATTATCTAGAACTTGTTTCTGCAGTTGATATAAAATCATCTGTTGAATCTGATAAAAATTAATTCTTGAGGCACATTTACAATTAGAGGGAAATGTAAGAAGAAGACCTTAGTGGATCTATATTCCATTAAAGTTTTTCAAAATTTGACTTTTCTTTGGAAAAAAAGAGAATTTTTCTTCAATACAAATGAAATGTAAAAAAAAATTATTTGTTCATATGCATGGTTACCATGGCAGCCATAAAGGAACACATTGTTAATATGTAGCTGAAACTTCTTCTAAATCTTTGAGTCATTGCTTTTTTAACCAAATTGTAATTTTCAAATAAATAAAAGATTTTATTTTTTGCCTACCAATGAAATATAGGGAAATATCAGTGAGATAAAAGTGATAATACACTGTTTTGAATCAGTGAAATTACCATTTTGATAATACACTGTTTGTGCCGGAACTACTGCTTGATGAAACTTCAGGAATTTCCCCACCACGTAAATACAAGAGAATCCGCTGTATTTCAGACTGTGACAGCGAGTGAAATTTATTTACCTTGTTAAATCCAATTATAATATTGAATTCCTGAGCCTAACTAGTTGTGAACAATGATGAAATTCGCCATAAATTATTTAAAATGTCTGATTTGTTTACATAACTGACATGGACAATATCCAGTATGGCCGACTTTCAATTCAATTGATTGAATATTACTTGGTATTAATCCGCTTTTATAATTAAAGTATGTATGGCTAAAATTCAATAAATATTGATAAACTGTGTAGAGAAAAATAAATGTTATTTGATGAAAGTGTATTCAGTTTATTTCAGCAGAAGTAAAGTTATCATATGTATTGGAGATTGTCTGCACTTTTTTTTTGTGCGGAGTAACCAAAGTACGATTAACTGATTTGGGGCTCACCATGGGGAATTTATTGAAGGCCCTGATTAAAAATGTCATGAAAAAACCCATTTTTGACGTGTTGGCATAAAATAAAAAGAAAGTTTGTTTGTTTTTTAGTGGAAGATGGGAATTTATTTCATCTCGTGAACACCATATGTTGATATTTTCACTCGTGGCTGCGCCACTCGTGAAAATATCACATATGGTGTTCACTCGATGAAATAAATTCTCATCTTCCACAAAAACAAACAAATATCCTCTATGTATTTGTTTTTTACAACAGGTCCTTGACTATAGCAATGTACTGAAGAAGTCATGTTTGCCTCTGACAGAGGTTTCAGATGTCCAGAGAGTGTGCAAGTTGAAAGATCTACCTGAGAGAACTTACACATCAAATATGGCAAAGATGGTGACATATTCTGCTTTATGGGTATGTTTTTTTGTTGTTGTTGTTATTAATTTAGGAAGAGAGCGATGAACTGTCAAGACATAATGATAGTGCTTAGTAATCCGAGTTTGCCTTTAGGCTATGTTCAAACTTATTTATCACAAGACAGTAATGTTGCCTTCATTTATGTTATTTATCTAAGGTTCGACTAAGATAATATACCCAGCTTTATGTAGAAATTAAAGTTATAGTGGAAAACCGCTTTTTAATGTTAACTAGATTTTCCTGCCAGTAGTTACATAATTATGACATGGAAAGAATTGCTTCCTTATATCTTTTCTGTTATAATAATTGATCATTTATTTCTTTCAGGGACAGTGTCTGTATTACCCAGAAGTAGAGAGATCTTTGTTTGTCACAGATTTTCAGTTTCTGGCTGACCTGATAGAAAAATTGTTTTCTTCAGCCCCTAGGTCATGTGACCTTCGTTGCCTTGGAGATAATATTCCTTGCTGGACTTACCAAGATCTGCTCGAGGCTTGGCAAGGAGCTACTGAAAAGCAGAAAGTAAAGTATTCTGGTGTCTTTTGGCTTTATTCTGGTGTCTTTTGGCTTACCAGTCCAAAATGAATAACATTATCGTAAATTTAAACTTTAATAATTACCTGTCTAAACATAATATTGATCAGAGGTGCGCAAAAGAAGTATGTTCTTATGCATATTCATTATTCTCTTTTTTTATTTGACAGAAACATTCCTTTCTATTTATTTTTTGAGCTTCATTGCGATGCAAGTATCATAACTACTTACTTAAATCAGTTTAGTGACACTATCTATGTTTGAACCATTACACCTTGGGTGCTGGCCAGGACTTGAATCTGTGCCCAGATAAAATGTAAGCCCTCAAAACCACTGTCTTATGAGTCAAAAAGACTGCTACAGTTAAATTAAGTATTGTAATATTTTATTGTATACTTTGATTGTAACTCACCAATATCTGTGTTAGTGTTACATTGTGTTTTATGTATCATTTTATTTTTAGACGCTGCTAATTGATTTGCTTGAAAAACTTGGTTGTTTGATGACATTTGCTATTGACGAATGGTCAAGCCCACAGGATGTGTCTTTTGTTTATGTGTTCTACAAAGACTTCCCAGAAAAGCCACCTACATTGTTGGTAAGCAAGTCCTCCATTCAATGTCTGCATACTGTTTTATATAAAAAAAAACAAACAGGTTTTGGTGGACATTTTTAAGCTTGGAGATATCAGTTAATTAAAACATTATGTTATTTTTAATATCAGTTTTAATAGCAGAAGGAAAACATTTTGTAATATTTATGTGCAGTTTTCAATAGAAAGAAATTATGCTTTACTGTTAAAACATTTCAAGTCCTTTCAGTACTGTTTGCTTGGTACAGAAGATGTGTTACAACATAATAAATGATTCTATTAAAATAATACTGAAGTACCATGCCAATTTGCAGATTCACATTACAACTGGATTTCTAAACCAACATTTTTTTTTGTTCAGTTAATCATTCTTTCTTTCCCAGGAGAAGTTCTGGCCATTGCAGAAACCTGTCCGTTTTGTTGAGAGAGACAAGTTCTACTTTTGCTCTCCAGGATTGCCAGACTCATACTTTCCAAATCTACTCAGGTAAAAACAAGAAAAAGTTCTAGCTTTTCCTGCAAAACTTGGTTACTAAATATATTAGTTTTATCATAACCCCACCAGATTGAAACGGTATATTGTATGAACCAGAAAAGATATTTTATCCAGTGCCTAAGGGAGTACTTGTAAACATGTATATGCAGGTCTTGTTCTTGGCTGTATTAGTTTATAGGGTTATGGTTTGAATCTTACCCAGAACACAAGATCTATCATATGGCAAAGACAATGAACAAGAAGATAATTGTGTGAGATTGGAGCCCTTAATTTTTATGTCATGACTTGCTTACAAAAACACTGTTCTGGATCACTCAGCCAAGGAATTGATTCCCTGTTAAAAATCACTACAGATTTGGAAAAAAGCTGTTATTGATTTCAGATCACAGCGTTTCGGATGGCATTGGGAGGGTGGTGATTATGTGAATTAGCTTCACTATAATGTAATGAGATAGTTCTTATTTGTAAGATGTTTGATACATCATGTAATTTACCAGTAAATGACTTTTCATGACTATCTTTCGTGAGACAAGTGTGTAAAATCAAATTCATTCTGAATTTAGTGTTGAAATTGAAATTAACCTGAGTTGGCTTATGATGGATCTGTTACATATAACATTTATTCACCATGATTCTAAAAGTATGTTCCATGAGCCAAACCAGAAAGCTGTCAGTAATTTCTCTTACACTAAGCTAAGCAATGGCAGCTTTAAAACAAGGTATGACTTTAAAAAAGTGGGGTTTTTTTTGCCAGGACTTCATTTTGTAAATCATCTTTACTTGTTATCTATTTGCCAGATTTATTCTTATTTTTATTTCTACATTGACCATCTGTAAGTGTTAATATGTGCAGGATTTTAAGAGCATCAATGGTGCTAATGTTTCAGTGTGTTATACTGAAGTCTCATTTTTGAAACAAATGACAAATTTCAATTTTAAAGGCTGTTTTACACTCTAAATGTAACAAGGAAAAATAATGATAATAAAAAAAAAATGTTTTAATAAAAATCTCATCAGAGAATCCTTATTTCAGGAATATGTTCAAGCTTGGAGGACCTGTGCTTGCTTGGACAAATGGAGCAGTTTTTGAGAAAGGACATCTGTCTATTCTTGTAGAGAAAATAATTGAATGTCAGGGTATGTATGTATTTAGTATAATTCATATGTAAGTTTAACTTTCTAGAATTTAATGATAATCAAATCAACTTTACAGTGTACTCTGGTACCAAGCTTACTCATGTAAAAACATTAATATAGAAGTCTAGGAGCAGAATACCAGATCATTGGATGAGCTTTGCTGATCACCATGTGCCTGACAGGCATCAGTGCATTTTCCATCATCAACTTTTTTCACTGTAAACAACAATAACTCCTAAAGTTGATGTAACTTGGCAGGGATTTCTTTGGCATGAAGTTCTACCAAAAGTTATACAAAGAAGTAAATTCCATCAAGAACTTTGGTTGCTATGACAACAAGAATAAAAACTTTGAAAATATTCTTGTATAAAACCACCAGGTCCAGAGCTCTGATATGTGTGGTATGTAGCATTGTCTGATTGACCTCTACCAAGCTTGTTCAAATTATGTCCTTAGAGTGTTAACCATGTCAGAGGGTTTTTGTATATAGAAAAATATAGGAAAGTCTTTAAATTCTTCATCTATGAAGCCACAGGTTATGAATTCCAAAAAACTTTTTGACCCAGCACTGGCATGAAGCATTTTCTAGTGGACATTTGCCAAGATAGTTCAAACTATTCCCTTTGTATTTTTTATAGCTCTGCCCCATGGATCAGATGTTTTACATTGACTTTTATAGGGAAACTCTTAGAAAAAATACTTATTGTCGGAAACGACAAGAGTAAGAGTTTTGGAATTTGATGTGTAGCATTATCTAGTGTTAGTATATCAAGTGTGTTCAAATTATATTCTGGGGTCACTATAAGCCCCAACCAATGGTTCATGTGTTTACAGAGAAATGCAGAGAAAAATCTTTGGAATTCTTCTTGTATGAAACCACAAGGTCAAGGTCATGAGTCACTAAATTTGGTATGAAACATTGTCTAGTGGAAATGTACCAAGATTGTTAAACTTTGCCTTTAACATTGCCCAAAGGGTCAGATGTTTTACCTAGACTTATATAGGCAAATTCGTTAAAAATATCTTTTTTGACAAACCACTTGTCTGTGTCTTTTGAAATTTAATGTGTATCATTATCCAGGAGTATTCTGGCAAAATTGTTTGAACTTTGCCCATGTGGTCAGTTTTGGCTCTGCCCTAAGGGTCAGATGTTTTACATAGACTTACTGGCAAACTGATTAAAAAAAATTCTTTTCAGAAACTGCAAGTCTGAGAATTTTGAAAATTGGTATCTAGCATTATCCAGTGGTACAAGATTTTTCAGATTATATCCCTTTAGTCATTATTGGTGCCACCTTAGTGGTCACATGTTTTACTTAAAAATAGAGAAATATGTTTGTTGGTATTTGTTTTATCCCCCCACCAAAGGCGGAGGGGATGTTAGAAATGGTCTCCGTCAGTGTGTCCATCCCAGTTTTGTCTGGAGCATAACTCCAAAAGTACTTGAGCGTTTTTTTTCAAATTTCATACACTAAAAGAGCATATAGGGAGGAAGTGCATTGTGCAAGAACAATAACTCTACCTTGTCTACTGTTAGAGTTATCCCCCTTTATCAGATTTACTCAAAAAGTTTTGTCCAGAGTGTAACTCCAAAAGTACTTGAGGGATTTACTTCAAACTAAATATATTGACAGTGCACAATAGTAGGAACTGCATTGTGCAAGAAAAATAACTCTACCTTGCCTTCTTTTAGAGTAATTCCCCCTTTATCAGATTTACTTGAAAAACTTTGTCTGAAGCATAACTCCAAAAGTACTTGAGGGATTTTCTTCAAGCTTAATACACTGACAGAGCACATTGGTAGGAAGGGCAGTATGTAAGAACAATAACTCTACCTTGTCTACTGTTAGAGTTATCCCCCTTTATCAGATTTACTTGAAAAACTTTGTCTGAAGCGTAACTCCAAATGTACTTGAGGGATTTTCTTCAAACTTAATACACTGACAGAGCACATTGGTAGGAAGTGCAGTATGTAGGAACAATAACTCTACCTTGCCTACTTTTAGAGTTATTCCCCTTTATCAGATTTACTTGAAAAAAAAAATTCCAGATCACAACTCCAAAAGTACTTGAGGGTTTTTCTTCAAACTTAATACACTGATATAGCACATCGGTAGGAACCTTCAGGTAACTTTTTCCCGGTTGGGGGATTAACCATGTGTAACATGGCTCTTGTTCTTGTTTGAAGGGATGCCTCCAATTTGCATTAATTGCTAACTTGTTATGTGGGATGCCTGTGATTAGGTAAGGTATTATTTCCTGTTTTCAGGTTTGCCTGTGATTGTGATTCAAGTCAGAGGTCCTGCTCTGCAAGAAATGACATTTTCAGAAGATTGGACTACACTTAAACTCTATACAAGTGTGATGGACCATTTAGCACTTGAATACCACCTCTCATATGCTGTAAGATGTTGTCTTGTAAAGAAGGCACAACAATAAGAGATGCTCTTCTAAGGTTTAGAAAAAAAAATACAGTGTGAATTCATCAGAGTGTGATTTACCTTATCACAAAAGTTGTATCGAATTATACTGTACAAAAAATCATTCTGTCAAACCTTCAGTATTTTTTTGTTTGAAATGAAAAATGCTATACATGAATCAGCATTCTAAAAAAATGTTAAGTAAGTTGCTGATTTGAAGGATTTCATTTTGATGGTCTTTAGAAAAGTTTTGCATTTTACAATAATTTGCCCAGCCTAGTCAAAGGATTTACTTGTTTTATTTAACCTTACAGAAAACGGTACCATGTACTAAATGTCCAGCTAAAACTGGTCAGAATAGGTATGAAATGCTTGGGGACAAAAGACCAGGACGGTATTTCCACGATCTTCTGATACGTGCTGGTGAGCACAGGGATGTAAAATGTAAACATTGTGGGGAAACAAGCAATGCCCTGAGACAGATTGGACCAGGTATGAGTTGTTGTTGTTGTTGTTGTTGTTGTCACATTCTGATATATGAAAATATTAGGGCTGTAATCTTACCACAATCATTTCAGTAATACTTTATTCTTCCTCCAAACTTTTCCAGTGAATTTGAGAGCAAAAAAACAGTTTTTTTTTATTGAAATTTATAAATGAATCTTTAGATTAACATAAGAGCTCTTCTTTGAAGTGTTTTATATTTGTCACATGTTAGTGATATGGAAAATGTTTCAGATCTTTATAATTGATGTGAACTGAAAGTGTTACTTATTTTAAAGGGGTGCTCACAGAGGGTTATAAGACTTTAATTTTCTTGTTTTGTTTATATATAACTTGGAGTGACCATTGACCTTCAAGTCTATAATACAATGTCACACTGTTTACAATGAAACACTTAGATTTAGGTGTAAATTTCAATATGTGATGTTTCAGCCATAGATTTGACAGATCTTGTTCCTCACCATGATCGCTCAGGATGTGCCCTACCCACTACAAACCTCTTCAGTCGCTGTTTGATGTGCCATAACTGTGCAATTGATGGTATTAAATGTGATGTTAATCTCAAGGAAGGAATACGCAATTGGTATGTGTTCCATCTGTAAATTATGCATATTGATTAAAATGCCATTTGGTAAGGAACATGACTGTACAGCTTCAAGGAATACATGTATATGGTTGTTATTTCGATTGGTAATACACAGGTTGGTCAGTTACTTCTTCTTTTTCTAGTGACATCTTTAGAAGTTTAATTCTTGTTTTAAATGGAAGCATATATTTTCTGTGGAAGGGTATTTTTTTCTAAAGAGAAAAATGATTTTTATGGAAGCATATGTTTTCTGGAGAAATGCATTTTCTCGTAAAATAAAAAAAATTAGGTTCTCTTTCAATTGAATGAAAATATTTTCAATGGAAAAACATTTGTGTTTCAATGCAGGCCAGTGTTTTCTAGAAGTGCATTTTCTCTCTGAAAAAAAAAGGATTACAGTTGCTTCCTGTTTGTTTCATTGGTAGCATATGAATTTCAGTGTGTCAGCTTGGAAGCTGCATGTTCTTTGTGGAAGATTTGAAGCATAACTTTGTTTATACCATGGGTTTGTAATGGGTGTTTAATAAAGCTGTGTTATATTTTTTATAGTACGCTAGTGTAGTAACAATTTGGCATCTATGTCATTAACAGTGCACTTATGATGTCACCCATATATGGACAAAACAAATAGTTTCTGTGCATTTTTGTCACCATTTACTTACATAACTTCTGTGATTTATTTGAATATAGATTCTCTGGGGTCAAAAACTAGGTCACAGAGCCCGAAAGTAGAAAAACCTTACATAACTTCTGTGATACAAGATTTATTACACTTTTTATTAGAAAAAGATAAAAACTCAGCAAACTCTTGTTTTTATCATTTTCAAATAACTTGTACAATAAATCCTGTATTACATGACTACACATTTGATATCTTCTGTTTCAGAGGAAACTATTTTGAGTGCTCAGTGCACAATTGTAACTACATGAATATTTAGAAGATGGTACAATACATTTACACTGAGCCCCAAAAAACTGTTTTCTTTAAGTTCATTCTCTGCCTAGAAGAAAATGATTTTGATGGAACCCATTGTTTTCAATAGAAAAAGATTTTCTGGAGACAATGGAGTCATTGGAAGCATATTAATTCTGTGTCTCAAGGAAGCATATCTCTTCTATGAAACTGCATTTTTTTCTGTTGAAGAAAATCATTTCCTTTGAAGTATACCTGGGTTTCTCTTAAATAACAAGATTTTCAGTTGTAATGTGCATGTTTCAGGAATTGTGGCTGTGATCAAGAGGGCATGTTGTGTAATTACTGTGGCATGTGTCAGAGATGTTTCATCTTCATCAAGGTAAGCTTGAAAAACATTTTTGTGGCCCACCCGCCACCATTAGAAGGGCACTTAGATTGCATTCAGGGTCATGAAACTTTACAGGGATATATGTCAGCAAATTAAGTTGATTTAGTGAAAACTGGTACCAAAACTTTGTGTCACTCACTCAGTAAACACTAAAGTTGCACTCAGGGTCATAAAACCTTACAGGAATATATACCAGCAAGTAAAGTAGCACACCTGGGTTTTTTATGCCCCCCGTGGAAGATGAGGGAGCATATAGTTTTGCAAATGTCAGTCATTCGATTGTTAAACAGTTTGGTTTCTGATCAATATCTAGAGAACCCCAGGATCCACCTTTCTCAGACTTGGTTTGTAGGTTAGTCATGCCTAGTGGATGACAACTACAGTTTTTCAGGTTACCAAGTCAAAGGTCAATGTCACAGTGACCTTGAATAGCAAAACGGTTTCCAATCAATGACTATAGAAGACTTGGTCCCAGGTTCTTCATACTTAGTGTGTAGGTTGTTCATGACCAGTAGATGACACCTATAGTTTTTTACATCACAAGGTCAAAGGTCAAGGTCTTAGTGACCTTGAACAATAAGACAGTTTCTGATCAATAACTAAAGAACCCATGGTCCCAGGTTGTTTAAACCTAGTGTGTAGGTTGGTCATGACTAGTAGATGACCCCTATAGTTTTCAGGTCACCAGGTGAAAGGTCAAGGTCACAGTAACCTGGAATAGCAAAACAATGTCAGATCAATGACTATTAAAGACTTGGTCCCAAGTTCTTTATACTTAGTGTGTAGGTTGGTCATGACCAGTAGATTACCCCTATAGTTTTTCACTTCACCAGGTCAATTGTCAAGGTCGCAGTGACCTTGAATAACAAAATGGTTTCCCATCAGTAACTATAGAACCCTTGGTCCCAGGTTGTTCAAACTGAGTTTGTAAGTTGATTATAACAAATAAATGACCCACGTAGTTTTTCAGGTCACCAGGTAAAAGGTCAAGGTCAGAGTGACCTTGAACAGCAAAACGGTTTCTAATCAATAACTGTAGAACCCTTGGTCTCAGGTTCTTTAAACTTAGTCTAAAGATTGGCTTTGACTAGTATATGACCCTGATGGTTTCTCAGGTCACTAGGTCAAAGGCCAAGGTCAAAGTGACCTTAAAAAGCAAAATGATTTCCAGTTTAAAACTATAGAACGCTTGGGCCTAGGTTCCTCAGACATGGTACATAGGTTGGCCATGACCAGTAGATGACCCCTATTGCTTTTCAGTCAAAGGTCAAGATCAAAGTCACCTTGAATAGCAAAACAGTTTCTGATCAATAACTATAGAACCCTTGGTCCCAGGTTGTTCAAACTTAGTATGTAGGTTTGTCATGAATATTAGATGACCCCTGTAGTTTGCAGGATTATTGGGTCAAAGGTCAAGGTCACAGTAACCTTGAAAAGCAAAACAGTTTCTGCTGAATATCTAGGGAATCCTTGGGCCCAGGTTCATCAGACTTAGTGTTTAGGTTTGTCATGATCAGTAGATAACTATTGTTTTTCAGGTCATTGGGTCAAAGATCAGGAGTCACAGTGACGTTTAAAAGCAAAATGGTTTCTGGTGAATAAGTGTAGAATGCTTGGGCTCATGTTCCTCAAACTTTGTACATAAGTTGTTCATGACTTGTAGATGAACCCTTTAGTTTTTCAGGTCACCATGTCAAAGGCCATGGTCACAGTGTCCTTGAATAGCAAAATGATCTCTGATCAATAACTTTAGAACTCTTGGTCCCAGCTCCTCAAAACTAAATGGCTACCTCTAGGGATAAGGCGCTAGGTGGCATATTTGTTTTACAAACATCTCTTGTTTCAATTAATTTACAGATACCTTGACAGCCCATGCCCCACTCTTTCCTTGGGAACTGACTCTTACCCACCTTGGGGCACACATATCCTCTTGACACATATTTAATTCTGTTATAGATTTATGACCTTTAAATTTGTTAGATATTTGGCAAAAAAGTCAAGCTTGCTCTGAAAATAAAGCATACATTGGCGTTGGACCACCAGAAATAGCTTTCATCTAACTGTATTCCAGCAACAGTTTTTACAGACTGTATGCACATTAATGGGGATGTTCCTAATGCATATCACATAGAATTTTTGCCTTTTTTTCTGCGCCAATTTTATTTTCATGAAATGTATGTAAGCTAAAGGTGTATTTTTTTTGTACCATGATTTGTAGGATGTTGCTTCATTGGTTGAGCCAGTGTTCATGCCTCCACAGTCTGGGAGATATTCACAGGATCAGCTGGTTGCCATGGATGAGGTCAATGTCACAGAGAAAGGGAGCATTCTAGGGTTGCTTACAGCAACTTCAGAAATAACACTGAAATCTACTATTCTGACACCTAACTACTGCCCTATTCTGGCCCTCACTGTTGTGAAAGATGGATATTTCTGGCTTGATATAAAGTAAGTATGCCTATGTTACAGGTACAAATCCGCACATAAATAAACTGATCTTCCATCTGCTGACGTTCTGCAGTCTTATACAGTATTCTCCAGATAGTGTAGTTGTTTAGCTCCTCTTGGCTGGCTCTCTTTAGAATGTTTTTCTTTCCTTCTAAGCCATTATTTAGGATTTTGTAGCCAAAAGTGCTAGTGTTCATGGCCTGCTGTACTTCTTAACTTATTAAATTTAGTAAGGCATAAAGGCTTATATCAGGTGTATGTGCATATATATATATTTTTTTTTTTGGTGCCAACTTGTTGTCATGATAGATTCTGTTGTTGATGAAAATCTTACATAACCAAATGAATTTAAATGTAATGCCAAATAATATTGCTACAGCTGGCTTCTCAAGTTGAATGGGTATAATACTGAGTACTAATTTTCAATAACTTTGTATGAGACAGCAGCTTGGAAAAGCTTTTAGAATAGAGTTAAGTGTCACTGTAAGTGCCATTGAAACATGCTGAAAAAATTTTGTTTTAAGAGCTTTCAAAAGAACCATAAAGTATAACAGTGAAAGTGGACAGGTTTTGGAAGAGAATAAAAATGGAGACCAGAAGGAGCTACTTGGAAGAGACTTTCTTCATACGTGTCAAAATGGTGATACAATTGAAATAGTCCTGCGGTACTTAAAGGTAACTGAAGCATCAGTATCTCCTTCTTTAGGCAGAGGGATATCATTTTGGCATTGTCCATCAGTCCATCTGTCCGTCCTTCCAAGCAAACATCCAATACCTTAGATAGTAGGAGGTGTGGCCTTATATTAAAGAAATCTATTGTGTTCATTACATAACTACTGAAGTCTTTTGTGCTTTAAGTGGTCATTCTTTTGTTTTAGAACAAAGGATCTACCTTTTTATATGTCTAGGTGTCTGTCCATCTGTCAGAGTCACAACTTGACAATGGTTTGGAATTTTTAAATGAAATTTTTGAAGCTGTTTACTTCCATAGGGAAATGTGGCTTTGTGAGTATCACTCAGATAGACATTGGAATACTAGAGTTATGGCCCTTTGTTTGCTTAAGTTTCACAAAAATTTTCTTTCCAGAACCACATCTTGGAAACAGTTTGGATGTTTACTATCATAGGGAAATACTTTTCTGAAGGTATCACTAACCCAGACCTTGGAATGCCAGATTTATGGCCCCTTGCTTGCTTGAATTTCACAAAAACTATGT
This sequence comes from Cyclina sinensis, assembly GCA_012932295.1. Classification (NCBI taxonomy): domain Eukaryota; kingdom Metazoa; phylum Mollusca; class Bivalvia; order Venerida; family Veneridae; genus Cyclina; species Cyclina sinensis. Next base: position 6,833,748 of record JAAONU010000017.1, read on the forward strand.
CCATAGCCACATCTTGGAAACAGTTTCAAATTTTTTAAATGAAATCATTTGCAGATGTTAACTTAGTAAGGAAATGGGGCTCTGCAAACAGTTACATTGTCTTAGAAGCACCAGGGGTATGGCCCATGGTTTGCAAAAATTTCATGTAATTTTACTATATCTCTGTGTTCGCACTCTATCTTGGAAACCACTTGTACTTTTTAAATAAATTTGTATCAGCATCAGTGTGCTGATACAGATACAAATGCTCTCAGGCTTTTTATGTTGAGCTCAAAATAGAATTTTTTAAAAAATGTCCATCCATGCATTCATTATTTAAAAAGACAAGTTTTTTTCAGGTACCTTCAGATAATAATTATGAATTCATTTTTGTACAAGGAAGTAAAGCAATTATGTCTCTGCTTGGTACACAGACACATGATGACATATTTCTATGGTGAAACTATGTCATATTTGTTTGAGTTAGGTTGATTAAAAGAAATTTTAAACACATGGACAGTTTTGTTAACATAATTAAACCTTGATATTCTTATCTATGTTCTGCTTTTGGAAGTTCAAGCAAGGGAAAATTGAACAGTATGTACAATGGTTCTCAGGTGAGTGATAAAGGGCCACCGTGGTTTCTTGTTTTCACTTTGTTTGCTTTATGAATTAGGGTGAAAAGTTATTTCTGGATTTATTATTTTTATGTTGATAGGGAAGCTACACTAAAATGACTCTGAGTCTTGTCCTGAATGGTACAGAAATCTTCAGCGAGGAGATGAAGGCATCCTATGTTATCATTTCCATAAGTAGTGCTAGTTCTGAGGGAGTATTTCTGCAGATGCAGACACCAAGAAAGGTATGATTAAAACACCTGTTGAAGCTAGCATTTAATACTCTGATATGCTGTATTGTGTCAAATTATTTTATTGACAAAAAATGTGTAATCTTGCATCAGTTGTTCAGTATTTCATCGAAAATTGTTATTGCTTAATTGTGTAAAACAGAACATAAAGAGTTTGACAGGACATTCTCACCTGCAGTGTAAGAGTGGGGTATGATTTTTCTCGTTTTTCCACTTTCTGCAGTTTCTGAGAGCCTTGAAGCCAGAGCAAACAGAAAAGAAAACGGAAAAGAACTGTGGCCAGGCTGTTTTGAATCTACCTTGTGGTAAGAAATATGCCTGTATTATGCTTAAAGAGATTCAGTACAGGTCTAAGTTATGCATTGAAAAGACTTTTATGGATTTATGTTCAGTAATGTTTCACTTATAAGACCTGTCAAATGTGGTCTAAATTATAAAGAGGTCTTGTTACAAGGCCTTGTTTGTTCTACATGTTAGATTTTGGGTCTTCCAAATTGCTGATTTTCATACGATTTTGAAATTTTCAAATTTTTGCGATAATTTTATTAATCTTTATTAAGACTCTGCCAACAAATTTCGACATGTATATTGTGAAGCTATTTTTATTATGTTTATGAGGAGTTACAACTCGTTCTTTGATTTAAGTGGGGTTTTTTTGGTGGGTACACATGTTTTTATAGGTTAACATAAGATATAATATTCCAAGAATATTCCAAGACTTTGGAACAAAGTCGATAACATTCAGGCAAAATCCATAATTGAACATTCCTAATCCATAACATAATTCCTAATCCTCAAAGCTTTTTATACATTTTTTAATACACACATACTATATGTAAAGTGTCTATATGAAATTTTACTACCTTACTAGGTTTAAATCACCAGAAAACTAATAATATTTTATACTGTACTGATTTTTTTCTTCCGACTTTGAAAGATAAATGATTCTTTTTTTGTTTCATGTAATGAACTGCATTTGAGTAATCAGGGGAATTAGGGGTCTTTGAACTTTCAGTCCTTTTAGAGGTATGCACAGAATGATTTGCAGGTTGTTTATGATTTGTGACCTGTGCATTTATTTCAGCTTTGGAAATGAAGATGTATGGTATGTTAGAGGCAATTGAACAAGTATGTTTTGGTGGGCGTGGCATCAGTCTCTCGGGATCTGCCTGCGTGTTGCTTCCCTCGAAAATCACACTGGATTGTCTCAAGTACCCAAGTCTGAGCATATTTGATGATGTGAATTACCATCACTTGTGTCTCACATGGAGTAAGTAAAGAAGCCACTGTATTTATTTTTTTAATTTCTAAAATATTTTGGTTTGTTCTGTGACAGTTTCATTGCCTGTGGTTGCTCTGCGATAGATAAACAGAGGAAATCATATGTGAAATGAATTTTGTGGGGACTATATTGAATTCACCATGATGTCTGTCTATCTGTCCTGTAGCTTGTTTAGACCATAACTTCTCAGTGCATGGAAGAATGTTTAAATACCAGTGAATATTTGTTCACCTTGATAAAATGGTGTTTTTTGTGTAACACCAAAGTCCATAGCTCAACGGTCAAGGTGACAGTCATTGTCAAAGGTTAAAAAAAATCTGATTATAGACCTTGTCAGGACCATAACTTTTCCATGCATGAGAGTATTTTGAAATACCTTGGCAGATCTAGATGAGACGATGTATGGTTTAAAGACCCAGATCCTTTGCTCAAAGGTTCAGAGTTAGAAAATGTGGATGATACACCTTGTCATTGCCAAGATTCTCCATGCATGGGAAGGATTTTAATTTCTTTCCATATATGTGTCACCTTCCTTGTTGTCTTCTTGGTATTTTATGACTTCTTATAACATCATACCATTAAATACAATTGCATCATAAGCAGTGTTTATTTTTATACCCCCGCACAACGAAGTTGTGGGGAGTATACTGGAATCAGCTTGTCCGTCCATCTGTCCTGCCGTCGGTTTTTCCTTGTCCGCCCAATAACTTAAGAATCCTTTGACCCACAGTCATCTTACTTGGTCTGGAGATTGGTCATGGCCAGTAGATGACCCCTATTGATTTTGAGGTCAAAGGTCAAGGTCACAGGGGCCTTGACTACAAAAAACTTGTCTACCAAATAACTTAAGAATCCTTTGACCCACAGTCTTCATATTTGGTATGGAGGTTGGTCATGACCAGTAGATGACCCCTATTTATTTTGAAGTCAGTGGGTCAAAGGTCACAGGAGACTTGACTAAAAAAAGCTTGTCCACCCAATAACTTAAGAATCCTTTGACCCACAGTCTTCATATTTGGTGTGGAGGTTGGTCTTGACCAGTAGATGACCCCTTTTTATTTTGAGGTCACTGGGTCAAAGGTCATGGTCACAGGAGCTTTTACTAAAAAAGCTTGTCTGCCCAATAATTTTAGAATCCTTTGACCCTCAGTCTTAGGTCACTGGGTCAAAGGTCAAGGTCACAGGGGCTTTGACTACAAAATACTGGCTTATTACAGTCAGTTTTTGCAGGGAGGTTGTCCATGACCTCTAAATGACCCCTGTTGATTCTGACAAAGTGCTATTCAGGGGTATTCACGTCATGACAGTGGCAGTTCTAGTTATTTCAACTGTACATTTTTCACTCCACTGTGATGCAAAAATTATACAGTGACCCCTTTTACTTATAAAATTGTTAATTCTGTGACCAAGTGGAGTATGGGTGTATTCGTCGGTATTGTAACAAGCTCTATTTTTTTTCCTTTTTCCAAAGATCCGGTTGGTGGAAAGGCAGCACTGGGTAAAAAAAGTGGATCTGACTCTCTTATGGTAGACCGTATGAGTTACAGCACCTGGATGCTAAAACGACTTGTTCATTTTCTGGATGCAGACGGAATTCCTCAGAGTAAGGTGGAAAATGCAGATAACTTGGTCTCCATCTTTTGGATGTGGCATTTTATCATGTCAACATATCCTGAGGTATGTATGTTTGTTTTTGAATGGTGGAAATAGAGAAAAGTAGAGAGAAGGAGTAAAGAAAATAAGGATGGACTTGGTTGGAATGGAACTAAGCTGTTAGATGAATTTATGGGTTTGTTGTGAAGGGAAATGATAGTATGGTAGGGGATATGATTTGTTGGGATAAAATGAAAAGAATAAGAAGGGAAAACACAGGTGGGAATCTGAGGGGATGATAAGACATGAAAGAAAAGATGTGTTGGCACTGGAGGGAAAGGGTTGAGGTATGACTGAATTAATCAAGGTGGAAATGTGAGACTTGTGATTAAGCAATACATGTTTTTAGTTTTTTTCTTCAACATTTATTTTCCTTGTTTTTAGCTCAACTGTTTCAAAGAAAAAGTTGAGCTATTATGATTTCTGTGTTGTTGTCATTGTCATAGTCTTCGTCATAGTCTTCTATCAAAACTATCAAAGTTATCACTTTGAAACTTGGACTGCTTGCTTATCATGACAAGAGGCAGTTGTAACACATAGGGCATTATTCTGAAAGCTATATTTCTGAGTTATGTCCCTTTTTAACTTACAATTTTGTCAAAATTGCTTATTAAGTTGAATGATCAAAGGTATCAATATGAACTATATAAACATCTGGAAATAAAATATCAGAGGTATATACATGTAGACCTCCTTCAGGAGTAGTGCACAAGAACAGTAACTGTGGCCTCCATTGTCGACGTAAAACATACAAGTGTTGGCGCAGCTCCGCGGAGCTCTTGTTTTATACCTAGCTTTGGGTACAAAAACACGTGTATCGTCAGACAGAAAAAAACTACAAATACATTTAACTTCTGTAATGTGAAAAATACTGACACTTTTTTCTCATCCTTTTCAATTATTTATGCAATATGATGTAGTATTATGCATGCAGTGACTTTATCAAATTATTACCACTGTCGTACAATGTTTGTGCATTGAATGTCTACTCTTTAACAGCAGATTTACTGTGCTGGATCAAAAGTGTTTCTGACATCTTTAAAATCGTCTCATCATTTCATCGTATATGAATACAAGCCATGTTTTTCAAACAAAAATGTCCAAAAAGACAAAAAAGTGCTTCCTGGCATGAAAAATACCAGAATTTTTGTTGGTTTTGATGAATGTGCCATATATTTCATTCATGAACACCAATGGTAGTCGTTTTCATTTTATGGCTATGCCACTCATAGAAATATAACTTTTGTTGCCCATGCAATGAAGTATATCATGATCTTACACTGAAACATACAGTTACTCTTTATGTATTAATTTTACCATTTCCAGCAGTAAGTAAAACCTGAATGACCCCCATGAAATGTTGAAATGAATTTTTAAAAAAAATTGACATGATTAATTGCTCTTCAGAGACACATAAAAGACAAACTATGTTGCTATTTTATTTTCAGATGATACTGCCTGGAACAACCTCTAAATTGTTTGCCAGTGACTTTCTGACTTACAAAAATCAACAACAGGTAAACTTCTAAATTTTATATGGAAGTTGGCTGCTATTTAATTAAAAGATTTTATCTGTGCCTAATTGCATGGTTTGTTATTGCAGTAGACATAGAATAATTATATATATATGTTGGTTATTTTTATTTAATAAATACATACTAAACTCCAAGATACACATTTGGTAGAAATAACACAGCATAGTGTCTATTTGATCAATATAAGCTTTTCAATTAAGAAAAGTGCAACAAATACTGCAGCAGGATACACACAGTGCAACAAAACTGAGTACACATGTTCATCTTTGCATATATTATCTTACAGGTGAAGGAAGGCATGAGGTCTCTGGTCAGACTGGGAATGTGGAAACATTTCAGTCAGTTTGATATAGACTCTGTGGAGAAAGTGTTCAAAGCTAATTACCAGGGCAAATTCTTTCTCACTGCCAAAAGTGATATTGTGCAAGGGTCACTGGTAAAAAAACTATTTGTGTTTCTTTTTTTAAATTGTGGAAATTTAGTTCTTAAGATTTTGTTCCAGTTTCAAGATGTGAAAAGTACTATAGAACCTTATTTAATATCTCGAGGTAGTGTTTTCACTGGCATCTAAGTTTTTTAAAAGTTCAACAAAAGGTAACTAATTCAGATAATATTATGTCAGAGGATTCTGCTTTAAATACTTGAGGGGGCTGTCTTCCTATCCTTTGTTTAATAAGCATGGATTTCATTGTCTAAAATGTGTATATTTTGCACACAGCATGTTTAGGTGTCGGGGATTGATAAGTCTATTTAAAAGACTAATTGGGAGGTTACATTTATTTCAATTTCTTGATTGACAGGAGCTTCAGGAGCTGTTACAGAATAACATTGACACATCAGGACTTAAACAAATCTCTAGCAGGTTCAACAAGAGTCTCACACTATTCCTCTGCCCAGGACATGCTAATTGTATGCGTATGAAAGAAAGTCTTCCGGAAGTTTTGCCGGAACTGATGGGAGTTTATTCAGAGTTTCTCACCTTCATAGATTTGGCATATAATGACATCTCTGAGCTACCCAACAAGTTTTTCAACAACTTACCAAACCTGCTGGATCTAAAAATAGCTCACAACTTTATTAGCAAGATCCCAGGTATAGCTACATATCCTTGACTTTTATTTTTCATTTTTATTATGTTATCAAGGCAGTCACATAGTTTCTGTTGAAGGCTCTGCTTTCTGTGAAACAACAGATTAATTTAATAGTATCTGTCATTGGGGGTGGTTGAAGATTGGGATATCCAAACCCTTGGGTGACTGGTTCCATACCGGAATTGGTTCCGGAACAAGTTTCTGGTCAGGAACTGGTCACCCGAGGGTTTGGATATCCCGATCTTCAACCACGCCCAGCGATTGATTATTTTTCTCACTAACTCACTCATGGGACAAAAAATGCTAACAAGCACCAAAAAATATTTGGAACTTTTTTTTATGCGTATTTACGCCTGTGAATCTGTCATATGCATTCATGTAAACAGTTACTGACATATTGTTTATTTCAAATTACATTGTTACACAACAAACTGCAGACAATCATGATAAATTTGCCAAGTAGAGGAAATGTATAAAGTAGTATTGTGAGAAATAAATCTAAATTGATAGAACCTATGGCTGCTTTCAGTATATAATGGAAAATATTTGTTTGCTTCTTGCAATATGCCATTGTCTGTTTTTAGCTTCTATCAAGAACTGCAAGAAGCTGATGAGCCTGGTTGCCATGGAGAACAACCTTGCAGACCTTCCTGAAGAGATTGTTCAGTTAGAGAATATTCAAACCTTGGAACTTGGCAACAACTGTTTCTCTAAAGTACCAGATGTTGTGACCAAGTTGACTGAACTCACAAAGCTGAGCTTTCCATACATGATGCTCACAGGTGACTTAATTTGTTAAGAGAAAGCATCCTGTCTGAGTTTCCATAACCTTGATTAGTTAAAAGAGAACACCCTTTTTGCCTCTGTGGTCTTGATTTGTGACATGAAAACATTCTTTCTGCATTCATAGTCTTGATTGGTTACAAAAGATTATTTTGTTTGCCTCCATGGTCATGATTTGTGACATGAAAACATTCTTTCTGCATTCAAAGTCTTGATTGGTTACAAAAGATTATTTTGTTTGCCTCCATGGTCATGATTTGTGACATGAAAACATTCCGTCTGCATTCAAAGTCTTGATTGGTTACAAAAGATTATTTTGTTTGCCTCCATGGTCATGATTTGTGACATGAAAACATTCCGTCTGCATTCAAAGTCTTGATTGGTTACAAAAGATTATTTTGTTTGCCTCCATGGTCATGATTTGTGACATGAAAACATTCCGTCTGCATTCATAGTCTTGATTGGTTACAAAAGATTATTTTGTTTGCCTCCATGGTCATGATTTGTGACATGAAAACATTCCGTCTGCATTCAAAGTCTTGATTGGTTACAAAAGGTTATTTTGTTTGCCCTCATGGTCTTGATTTGTGACATGAAAACATTCTGTCTGCATACATAGTCTTGATTGGATATAAGAGAATATTTTGTCTGCCTCCATATCATTGCATATAGCCTTAACTTGTTACAAGAGAACATCCTGTCTGGTACAGTGGACTTGATTTGTTACATAACAATATTTTTTCTATCTTTTGGTCTTGATTTTTATTACAAAGAAGATCCAGTCTGCATACATACATGTAGTATTGGTTTGTTGCAGGAGAGCCATGGTCCTAATTTGTTACAAGAGAACATACCTTTTTCCTTAATGGTCCTTAGGACCTAATTTGTTGCAAGAGGACAGTGTCATCCTGTTTCCCATCGTTGCCCTGATTTGTTTCAAGAGATCCTCTTGTTTTCCTTCATGGTCGTAATTTATTACAAAAGAACATTCCGTCTCCATCTACGACTTTAACTTCCATTACAAGAGTCTCAGCATTTTCCCACATAATCTTGTATTTTTTAAGGACAACATTTTATATGCAGTTATGTTGTTACAAAAATTTCTTACAAGTAATTATCCTGTTTTCCTCCCTGGCCACAATTTGCTACAAGAGAATATTCTGCTTGCCTCCTTGGATTGATTTGTTAGAAGTTGTAAACCTTTGTAACTCTCATATGTTTTTTTGATAGATGGGGTGGGGTGGGTCTTGGTAGAGGATAGGGTTCTAGCTCTAGCCTTTTCTTAGAACAATGGTTAGGTAGAAATACGTCACTGTTGTCCATTTGTATGCAGACTGTTTTAATGAAAATGGTAACATTACACAGGTCTGTTAAATTTTACAGAAATGCCAGAAGATATTGGTAACCTTAGTAACCTGAGAGTGCTCCATGCACAAGGAAACTGTTTCACCAAACTTCCAAAGAGTTTTGAAAAATTAACAAACCTGGAAGAGCTGCTACTGAGTAAGAAAATTTGATATTTTATGGTCTCATTGCAAAACTGGCCTAGTTTCAGTAATTCAAACCTGTCAGTTTTAGCTCACCTGAGCACAAAGTGCTCAAGTGTGAGCTTTTGGGATTATTGATTGTTCGACGTCCATCAGTGTGCGTTGTGCAGTGTGACAATTTGACTTGAACAATTCTCCTTCTATACTGCTAAGCTTACTTTGACAAAACATGCCTGGGATATTCCTTGCATGAAGCTGTACCAAAGTTGTTCAAAGCATTGAATTCCATCTAGAACTCAGGTTGCTATTGCAACAGAAAGGAAAAACTTTGAAAATCTTTTTATCTGAAACAACAATGCCCTGAGCCTTAAGATTTGGTATGTAGCATTGTCTAGTGGACCTCTACCAAGTTTGTTCAAATTATGCCCCTTGGGTCAAAATTGGTCCTACTTATTTTGCATAGGATTATACAGGGAAAACCTTAAAAATCTTCTTGTCTGAAACCACAAAGCCTAGAACTTAGATATTTTTAATGGAGCATCAGCTAGAGGTCTTCTACCAAGTTTGCTCAGATTATGCCCCTTGAATGAAAATTAGCTGTACCGTGGGGATCACTTGATTTTACACGAACTTATATAGGGAAATAATCTATAATCGGGTACCTTCACTTGCTAGGCAGACACTCTACCACGTTGCCATAAAATCTAGGTGATAGGCAAGGGAGTAGAAATGCCATATTATACAGTACGTGCCAGGAGGAACTCTCGTTTTCCTCGAGGTCGTCGCGGACTACCCATTCCTTAAAACGCGACCAAATCCGCCGCATTTCGAGGACGACCGCCGCGGACATGGTCACCAAATATCGCGGCGGACGTCCGCGAAATGGTTCCGCGAATTTTTTCACAGGTAAGAATTGACGTATCGAGGCTCACAAAGTTCCTGATTACACGCATTTCGGCGAATTTTACGCTTTAAAATATCATTTAAATGTATAAAACTCTCATTAAACTCTCATTCTGATGCATTTGTTTACGAATGCTCGTATTTGTTAACAAAAGGAATGACAATTCAAAACCGAAAGTATAGATTGTTTCTCGGAACAGCTGACCCTATTTTCAGAAAATAAATTGACTGGTTTTCGATTTACACGTGTTAAAACTGCTTTCCTATATTTAAAGAAAACATACAACATGTAAACCCTACTGCGACATCTGTATCCTCTATGCGCTTGACAAAATTATTGATCGATTTTGCTATACAATAACGAGCGTTTTCAACGACGGAAGTACACATAAACCTACACAGCAAATGTATGAGAAATTTTGGTTTTAATTTTACCAAATGTCACATAATTGGCACACGTAAAATGCACAGTTTCATTACGATAATTTCATTAAATGTTCAGCTTATCCAGGTGAGTTATGACTCTAATTATTTTCGCGCTGGTCGTCAAATATCGCCGAGATATTTCGCGATGTCGAGACATCGAGGAAATCCGTTTTTTTCCTCGATGTCGCGGCGGATATTTTTTTTTCCGCGTCCGCGAAATAAAGCGGAAAATGTGAGTTCCTCCTGGTGCGTACTGTACCTCTGCTACAGAAGCACACTGAAAAGAATATAAAAATAAAACTAAGCAAATGTCACCCGAAATACGACATTGCTGTCCATTTGTTATCGCTCAGTTTTTTACATACAATGATAAAAACATATTCAATGGCTATGGTGCAGTCTGTACATAGTCTGCACCAAATAGTACATGTATTTTGTCTGCACATTCCTTAATGTGTCTAGTGGTTTTTACTCTATTACACATTAGTCTCATGTACTATAAGGATACAGATATTACAGCTGCTCAAATATAAGTTATATAAACAATTATACATGTTCAAATACTTGATAACTCACCAAATTTTGGATCTGTATGCAACCATTTTACCATTCAACTGACCAACAAACTGACAACTCCACACTTCACACAGTGACAGAGTGGCTTAAATCAGTAAGGATGCATATTATATAGAACAGTGTGCAAAATGGAGAAAATAGAAAGTGTGCTTAACAAGGTTGCCCTTTAAAGACTCAAATCTTTACACAATGAGTAAATTATGAAAATACAAGAAACTCGTGATTTTACTGTAAATGCAATAAAATATCAGTTGCATTAAACAGTTATATACCATGATAATTTATCCATTATTTCAAACACAACACAACTGCCTTCCAAGCACAACTTTTTCACACCTAAGTCATGTGACATGCTAAAACATATTTTAAGGGAAATCAAACTTGCAATCTGATTGGACAAAATTGAAATGAACTATTCAAGGGAAGTAATTCTAACAAGTGAAACAACGGAAATAATCTTGAAAAGTACAGACTTAACCAAAAGTATTACCCTGTTACATTTGCTCAACAGCAGACCCAAAGGCAAAGTATTCAGGTGAGCGATCCAGGGCCATCATAGCCCTCTTGTTCAAATTACGTTTTGTAGATTTCATAGAATAGGGTTAGAATATTATGAAAATGTACCTAATTTGGAGTCTTTCACCTGAAATGACAAAATGTATTAAATATCACATGATGACGACATGTAAATTTTGTTCATTTGTTACATTCAGCTGGAGTACAGTGGCCAAAGCTTGGTTCATCACAAGAACACATCTCAAACGTAGAGTTTGAGAGGTACAGGCTGACAAAGGTGGACAGGTGGCTTAGAGCAAATGGAGAGGTGATTTTTTTTAACTTCCCTGTTTTTGTGTTGTTTTTATTAGCTGGTTTTCTTTTTAGCTCACCTTACAAGATGCTCAAGGTGAGCTGTTGGGATCACCCTGTGTCCGGCGTCTGTCATCAGTTGTCAACATTTTACTTTAAATGACATCTCCTCCTAAACCACAAGGCCATTTTTAACCAAACTTGACAGAAATGTGCCTTATATTGCCCTTTCCTAAAATTGCTCAAACCATTCCACTCAATTGTACATAAGAGCTGCAAAAGCTAAAAATAGAAAAAAAATCAAACATTATCTCATCCTTAACTGCAAGGTCATTTTCCACCAAATATCACAAAAATATTCCTCATGTAAAAAAATCTCCTCCAAAACCACAAGACCATTTTTTTTAACCAAACTTAAGAGAAATGTTTCTTATATTGGCCTTTTTCTAAAATTGCTCAAACCATTCTGGTCCACTGCATAAAAGGGCTGCAAAAGCCAAAAACAGAAAAAAAAGATTCAGACAGTATCTCCTCCTTAACTGTAAGATCATTTTCCACTTAACTTCACAGAAATGTTTCTTATATAGCCCTTCATTAAAATTGCTCAAATGGTTTAGCTCCATTGCTCAAAATGGCCACCAGAGCTTAAAAAAAGATTTTTGTCAGCTTCAAATGACATCTCCTTGAAAACCACTAAGTCATTTTTAACCAAACTTAACAGAAATGTTCCATATATTGCCCTTTTTATGCCCCACCATGATAGTGGTGAGCAGACATATAGTGTTTATCCTGTCCGTGTGTGCGCATGTGCGTGTGTGGGTGTGTGTGTGTGCATGTGCATGTGTGTGTGTGCACCTTGGCCGGGCACCTTGTCCGGGTCATAACTCAAAAGTTATTGAAGATATTAACTTGAAACTTCATAGGTGAATAGAACTCACTTTGGAGAGGTGCAATGTTCATCAAGAAGCATAACTCTCTTTAGCATAATTTTTGAGTTATTGCCCTTTGTAATTCTTATGTCCCCACTATGATAATGGCGAGCAGGCAGATAGTGTTTACCCTGTCCATGTGTGTGTGCGTGTGTGTGTGCGCATGGGTGCGTGCATGGTTATGTGGTCACATACAATAGATGTTCGTGGCTGGCTCATAACTTTGTTGTGCATGATTGATTGGATTTCAAAATAATTTAGCATAGGTGATCATCATATGAAGTCAATGTGTCACGTGCAAGAAACATTTCGCTCGTTCAAAGGTCAAAGTCACAGTGGACACTTGAAGTTTTGGCTTGTTCCTTATATGGATAGAGTGAAAAAGTTGTTCATGCCCGGCTCATAACTTTGTAGTGCATGGTTGGATTACAAAATAATTTGGCTTAAGTGATCATCATATGAAATCGACTTGTCGCATGCAATATGTTGTTTGCTCAAAGGTCAAGGTAACAGTGGACACTTGAAGTTTTGGCTTATGCCTTATATGGATATAGTGAAAAAGTTGTTTGTGTTGCAGCTCATAACTTCCTCGTGCATGGTGTGTTTATTATCATATGATGACGACACATCCCCGCCATGATAATTTCTTGCCCATAATTTCAACACTTTCAGCATGCTCATCATGTCATTTTAGTAAGGTAGCAGATGTTGATTATGGAATTATCACACAAGGTAGGTGAGCAACAAAGAACATACATGAATGTAATAGACATTTGTAGTGGGCTGCATGTATGTGTGCTTTGATATAATTATGATATGGGCACAACAGAAATAACAGTAGATTGCTGCGTAGGTTGTATCCCTTACCATTTTGTTGCCTTGATGCAATCTCTCAAAGGATATTAAAGAGACTGACAATTTAATACTTGTAAAAGACTGCTGAACTTGTCTTTAAAAATGCACCACTTACCTATTCATTTAGAAAAAAGTATTTTTACAATATTTTTTTCAAATTAAGCATGCTATTGATTTTGTTATGCAGATACTGTTATTTCTGTCTACAATGCATTTAGCTTGGCTTGCTTTTAGTTACATGCATATTATGTAGCTAGATACAGTGGAGTGGCTAGTGTTTAAAATCAGCAATTATCATTTCCTTAAAATTTTAACTTTAAGGCCTTGCTTATGGTGTCTTCTAGAAGACTGGTAGGTAACAATAATTAGAAAAGTAAATACCTGATATATTTGCTTTGTCATATTTTATGCCATATTTACATGTTTTTCCACAGTGTTGATTTACCAAGTTTGTGCCCAGTGTCATTTAACAGGGGCACATTTCTAGTTTAAAATTGCTCAAACCATTCTGCCCCTTTGCACCTAAGGCCTGCAAAAGCTAAAAATAAAAAAAAATTCAAACAGCATTCCCTTCTAAACTGTAAAGTAATTTTCCACCATACATAACAGAAATGGTTCTTACATAGCCTTGTATTAAAATTGCTCAAATGGTTCTGCTCCAATGCGCAAAATGGTCACCAAGGCTAAAGAAAGATTTTCATCAATATTTGGTTTGAAATGACCCATCCTCGAAAACCTCTAAGCTATTTTTTAACCAAACTTGACAGAAATGTAGAAAAAATCTATCAGCATCTCTTCCTTCACTACAAGGTCATTTTCAACCAGTTTTTGCAGAAATGTTCCTTACATAGCTCAAATGTTTCTGCTCCTTTGCACAAAATGACCACCAGAGCTAAAAATAGATTTTTATCAGTATTTAGCTTCAAATGACATCACCACACAAAAAGGAGCGAATCAGTGGTCCAGTGGTAACACACTGCGCTGGTAACCCAGGGGTCTCGATATCGATCCGCCCCCTCCTTCACTAACATTATGAATTGTCTTTTGGATGAGATGTTAAACCGAGGTCCCATGTATCAGTGCTGTACACTGAGCATTCAAAAGAACCAGGGGTGTCTCTGGAATGGGATGCTTTCTGTATCTTGCACTATCCCCCGCAACATAAAATAACTAATCTCTGCAGGGGGTGTCGGTCATATGGGCAACTGGTATTGACGATAAATAAACTCAAATAAAAGAGAGAAACCACACAAACCAGTTGGCCATTTTTAACCCAGCTTGACAGATATGTATCTTATATTGCCTTTTTTTGAAATTGTTCAAAACATGTCCTCTTAAACTGCAATGTCATTTTCCACCAAATTTCACAGAAATGTTCCTTTTATAGCTTCAATTAAAATTGTTCAGATGGTTATACTCTGTTGCACAAAATGACCACCAGAGGTAAAAATAGATTTTCTTCAATATTTAGCTTCAAATGACACACTGCCATGCCATTTTTCATCAGACTTCATAGAAATGTTTCTTATATTGCTTTGTTTCTAAAATTGCTCAAACAGTTCTACTTCATGCAGGTACTCCAAGCTGCTAGTCCTAAACTGCCTCTGTGCCATGGGTTTTATTTGTATAAAATATGAGATCTTTGAAAATCTTCAATTAGAATATGTAATATTGCTTCTGACATTTGCTTAATGGCACGCAGTACTCAGGTGAGTGATCAAGGGCCATCATCGCCCTCTTGTTTATAGCAAAGTAATAAGTTTTTCTTCTGTTCTTGGTACTGCCAAAAAAGAAAGATTTTCCTTATAGAATGTCCTAAGACTCAGCAAAACAGCAGTCCTTCTTTAAGCGTTCAAAACTATTGTGAATAAAAATGTCTAAGTTCATTTAATCTTAAGATTAATAGTTTTACTTTTAATTTGAAAATTATTCGGCTAATTTATTTTCATTGTTATATTTCTTTATGATTTTTTTTTTCAGGACAAGATCTCAGTGTTTAACATGTTTGATGAAAACAGTAATGGTGTTTTGGACATAAAAGAAATTGGCAAACTTAATGCTGCTATCTTCTATCAGTTTCCACGATTTGGTTACAAGGGCAAAGAACAACCAGGTAATTGAATGTTACCAAAAGTTATACACTACCATGTAAAGAGAAGCAGAGATAATTATCAGAAATTCTTTGATAGATGAATATGTTATGTTTTATTTAGTTTTAGCTTGACTATTTGAAGAATAAGGGGGGCTTTAGTTCTAGCCCTGGCGTCGGCGTTGGTTCAGGTTAAAGTTTTTCGGCAAGGTAACATTATTCACCTAACCCTTGCAGATATACCCCTGAAACTTACAATACTTGTTAACTATCAAGAGCTTACTCTGCTAACAAGAGGAGGTAACTGTGTCAAGCATTTTGTGTGAATTATGGCTCCTTTTCGACTTACAAATTTGGTAAAAGTTTTTCGGCAAGGTAGCACTAGTCACGTTTCCCTTGCAGATATAGCCCTGAAACTTACAATACTTGTTAACCATCAAGAGCTTAGTCTGCTCACAAGAGGAGATAACTGTGTCAAGCATTTAGTCTAATCACAAGAGAAGGTAACTGTGTCCAGCATTTTGTGTGAATTATGGCCCCTTTTCGACTTAGAAATTAGGTTAAAGTTTTTCGGCAAGGTAGCACTAGTCACCTGTCCCTTGCAGATTAACTTAAAACATTTTTTTATCATCATGGCTTTAGACTGCCACAAGAGGAAGTAATTTTGTCAAGGATTTTGTGTGAATTTTGAGTTTATAATCTTTTATAACCCTTTAATGTCAAATACTGAGAACAGTCGAGCGTGCTGTCCTACGACAGGTCTTGTTTGTTATGCCCCCACAGGGAGGCATATACATCTAGTAATCTAATAGTCTGTTCGTCCATTTCCATTTTGTCCGGAGCATAACTCCAAAAGTATACTAGGCATTGACTTCAGACTTGGAATATTGCTTGATGGCGATGAGGAGAAGTGCAGTGTACAAAGACCATTACTCTGGCTATGCTAATTCTTGATTTATCTTCCCTTTTCCGTTTTCCTTGTCTGGCCATTTAAGTATACATGGGATTGGCATTAAACTTGGAATATAGGTTGTTGGTGATGAGGCAGAATGAAGTACACAAGAACCTTAACTCAAGCTTACTTACATTTTTAATAATCTCCCTTTGTTGATTTTGCTTGTCCCGGACATAACTTGAAAAGTATTGGAGATATCAACTTGAAACTCGATAGATAAATAGATCTTATTAAAGGGAAATGCAGTTCTCGGAAACCATAACTCTCTTTTGCATTTCTTGTTGGACTTTTTTTTCATTTCTTGTGATATTTATTTTTAGCTCAACTGAGCTCAGCTCATGGTGAGCTTTAAGTATCATTGAGTTACAGTGGGTTTATTAACACTCTAGAGGTTACCTTTTTGACCTAATTATCATGAAACTTGATCAGAATGATTGTCTCAATAAGATCTTGAACAAGTTCAAGCATGGGTCTTGTTGAACTGAAAACTAGGTCACAAGGCCAAATAAAAGGAAAACCTTGTTAACACTAAGGCCACATTTTTTGTTCAAATGAAACTTGTCAGATTTTTTTATTTTTGGATAGTATCAAGGTGAGGTTCGAATATGAATCATCTTGGGTCAAAAACATTGTCATAGGTCAAAACAATGAAAAACCTTATTAACATTTTAGAGGCCACAATTTTTTTTCAAATTACATAAAATCTTGTCAGAATGGTTTTCTTGATGATATCTAAGTCAAGTTTAAATATGGATTATCTTGAGTCAAAAAATAGAGCACAGGATCAAAACATGAAAAAAAGCTTGTAAACACTCTAGAGGCTACATGTTCTTTCCAAATGTGATGAAAAATTTGAATATGGGTATTCTAGGATTGAAAAACTAGGTCATGGAGTCAAAACACAGATAAAACCTTGTTACCACTCCAGAGGTGACATTTCCTTTTCAAATGTCATGAAAGTTTGTCAGAATGTTTGTCTTGATGATATCTATAGGTCAGTTTTGAATATATTTCATCAGAGGTAAAAAACTAGGTCATCTGGTCAAAACACAGATTTATCTTGTTAACACTCATTTATTTGTCCAAATGGCATGAAAACTTGTCAGAATGTTTGTCTTGATGATGTCTAGGTCAAGTTTGCATATGGGTCATCTTGTTTCCTGAACCAACCTTATCCAATCATGGGTTCCAGAGTTATGGCTCCATAGCAATGTGACACAGGTGAGCGATTGAGGGCCATCATGACCCTCTTGTCTTATGAATGAAGTATTTAAATTTGTAATAAAATATGGAAATTTGAGATTTTTGGTTGTTTCAGTACATGTGCAGCAAGAAACATGATAGAAAAGGATAAAAAATATACATTGTACATTCAAAAATTGTTATTTATTTCAGGGCTGTGGTAGAAGTTGTCATACACTCAAAAATAGGCTGAGGCAGATTTATTATTTTAATCTGAATGCCTACTGAGAGAAGCCTCATAGAGGATTTGTCATTTGCTTATACCTTTTAATACCGATACCAGAGGCAGATAGAGCTTTAAACTTCCTTTGATGTACACAGAGATAACAGCTTATTCAAATTTCAGATGAGGCTACACCACATGGTTTTCCCATGGAGATACTAAGCTGTAAGAAGTTGAGGAATTTGTCATTACAGTACCAGGGTTTTACGAAAATCCCACCAGAAATTTGTCAGTTGGGAAACTTGTATGAGCTAAACATCTGTCATAATCCAAACCTATTAGCTATACCAGCAGAAATCAGCAAGATCAAAAGTTTAAAGAGTAAGTGTTATACATTGGTAAAATTTTATATATGTCATATATTGCAGTGACTAGCACTCTTTTTAAGTAAAACAAGAAAGTCAAGAGAAGTCTGAAAATATTCATAAGAATGCAGTCTAGATAGAACAAAGTGGACCATAAATATGAATATATGGAAGTGTTATGAAGATTTTGGGGTAATAAAACTTTTCTAACATAGAATAAAACAAGGAATAACAAAACCTTTACATTGAACACTAGAACTGTTACATCATTGCAATTCACACATCATTGTAATTCACACAATCTTAGAGTTAGATTTGGATGACTGTCCACTGTTGAAGACACCTCCTCGTGAGATAAGGGAGAAAGGGTTCCACTCAACATTTGCATACCTCCAGCGACTGATGAGTGGTGCTGTGCTCAGCAAGAGGACAAAACTGATGCTGGTTGGGCTCGGAGGAGCAGGAAAAACAAGGCAAGCAACTGTAACAATCCTTACAAACATTTGTGATTTTAGATTTTCTCCTCTACCTTTAAACATAGAATCATATTGAAATACAATTGTAACAACTCGGCTTTCTCCGACAACTTCATATAAAGACCTCGTATGTACGTGTATGAATACACCAACTGGTAATTCCCCTGGCTTTAATAAAAATATAAACAAACTTGGCGGAATGAGGCAGTGTTTGTCTTATGCAATAGAAAAACTGAAAATAACTTTTAATTTAAAGAATGAAATGGTAGAGGCTTTAAGAAATGTTCAATTTAGCGGACACCATTTGAATTATAAAATAGTCCAATATGGTGCCTACCACATTATTTCAAAGGTGACTTATTGAAGTTGCTCGAGGTGTTCCAAATGATTGAAGTATAGTAAAACCTTACTCATTGTTATTTTGTTTTTTTAACAGACTGAGTGTCCACCAATAGAGAAAGATCACTCTGTAAACCACATGTGTCCTTTAGTCATTTTGTGTGTTTGCTAACATACAACCAAATTATGAAAGATTGGGGTTATTTGCCAGCAGATTTTTACTTAAAACTGAAAGAAAAATAGTTTTACTTTTTACTTGTATTTTATTCTATACAGTTTAGTGAAAGCATTATTGAGTAGTGATGGTAAAGCTGACCTTCAGCAAGGGGAGGAAATTACAGATGGTAAGTTTATGCATAAGAGAAATTACTTAAGTCAACAATATTTACTTCCTGAGTATTTAGTTTGTCCTGGTGTCAGTTTCAATGTACAGTAAAACCTAATGCTTGAAGTAGATAAAGGTAAATTTTCATTGAATATTATCTGTACAGTGAAGTTCTGCTAATTAGATCAGTCAAGAAAGGATTTCTATAACAAATCATTCTTTTTTGTTATAAAGTGCAGACTTTGGGTCCTTAAAATTGCTGATTTTTTCATGATTTTCAAAGTATCATGATATAAATGATTTAACTATAGTGTCATTTTGTTAAAAACAACACATCGCTGAAAATCAAAGTTGAAACAATTTAATAATTGTGAGCTGGCCAGCCATTTCTTTATCAGATAGTAACAACAAACAGTTTATTATATGGATGCCTAAGTCTGGCCAACAGATTTGGTGTGTACTTATTATAAAAAAGCCAGCTCTTAGGCCACTTTATACTGGTTATGAACAGGCCCTTTTATTCTTACTATGAATGGGCCATTTAATTCTGGCTATGAACAGGCCCTTTTAAACTAACTATGAAAGGGCTTATTTTATATTGGCTATGGACAGGCCCTTTTATACTGGCTATGGACAGGCCCTTAAAAACTGGCTATGAACATGCCCTTTTATACTGGCTATGGATGGGCCCTTTTATACTGGTGGTGAACAGGCCCTTTAATACTGGCTATGGACAGGCCATTTAATATTGGCTATGAACAGGCCCTTTTTTACTGCCTATGGACAGGGCCATTTATACTGGCTATGAACAGGCCCTTTCATACTGTCTAAGGACAGGGCCATTTATACTGTCTATGAACAGGCCCTTCTATACTGGCTATGAATAGGCCCTTTTATACTGGCTATGGAAAGGCCCTTTTATACTGGCTATGAACATGCCCTTTAATTCTGGCTATGAACAGGCCCTTTTATACCGGCCATGGACAGGCCCTTTAACATTGGCTATGAACAGGTCCTTTTATACTGGCTGTGGACAGGCCCTTTAATACTGGCTATGAACAGGTCCTTTAATACTAGCTATAGACAGGCCCTTTAATACTGGCGGTAGACAGGCCCTTTAACACTGGCTGTGAACAGGCCCTTTAATACTGGCTATGAACAGGACCTTTTATACTGGCAATGGACAGGCCCTTTTACACTGGCTATGAACAGGCCCTTTTATACTGGCAATGGACAGGCTCTTAAACACTGGCTATGAACAGGCCCTTTTTTACTGCCTGTGGACAGGCCCTTTAATACTGGCCATGGACAGGCCCTTTAACACTGGCTGTGAACAGGCCCTTTAATACTGGCTATGAACAGAACCTTTTATACTGGCCATGGACAGGCCCTTTAATACTGGCTGTGAACAGGCCCTTTTATACTGGCCATGGACAGGTCCTTTAACACTGGCCATGAACAGGCCCTTTTATACTGGCTTTGGACAGGGCCTTTTATACCAGCTATGAACAGGCCCTTTTATACTGGCTATGGACAGGCCCTTCTATACTGGCTATGAACAGGGCCTTTTATACTGGCTATGAATGGACTCTTTTGCCGGGTATGAAAGGACCCTTTTTTTATTAGATACTTGCTCCATCATGTTTAATGACATAGTTATGGCTAATCAATAAGACTTGGACAAACAAATTTAAAAATTGCATCTGTTTAAACTTTACAGGTATTGATATTCAGACATGGCAAGTGTGTCATGAAGAAGAAAAAATAACATACAATATCTGGGATTTTGCTGGACAGACTGTGTACTACAACACACACCAGGTAGGTTCATGTTTCATGTGACTTTCACCATTTTGGAGACAGTAATATACATTATCTTTATCTTTTCCAGATAGACTGTGTACTGTATTACACAACAGGTAATATTATGTTTGTGTTAAGGTATGTGTGCTCTGTTTTCCCTGTCTTTAGGTATTGTTCTTTGCATTGTAATATTTCCTCACGTTAATACAAGAAGACTTCGAATTACACATTTATTTTATTATATTGAGGTGAATATTTTTAACTGGCCATAGTGATATTTACCGAGCCCAAAGCCAAGCTTAATAGCATAATTATTGCTAGATGTGTAAGCTCAATTAAATATTATATCGCCGAGTCTGTAAGCTGGATTTAAAGGCCAAGCTAAATATCATATCACTGTTAGCAGGTCCAAATGCCCTAAATACCATATACCCAGGTCTGTAAGCTGGGATCTTAACTGTTACAATTATAACATAACTGTTTTATTACCAGTACATATCTTTAGAGTTTAATTAAAATGTTATAAAATCAGAAAAAACCTGTAATGTGTGATGATGCAAGGATTGTTCATAATGTCTTTTTTTCAGATGGTCATGTTCAGTTGACTCACAGGTGATCACTGTTAGATTGGTTACAACCCAATGATTAGCAAGTCATATATTAACTCAGGATATAAAGGTCCACTGTTCTTATATTTACAAGGAGCAGATCTGTGGTCCAGTGGTAACAAACTGGACTGATAATCCAGAGGTCGCCAGTTCTATCCCCCTGCTTCTCAACTAACGTTACTAATTGTCTTTTGGATGAGACATTAAACTGAAGTCCTATGTATCAGTGCTTTACACTGAGCATGGAAAAGAACCAAGGGTGTCTCTGAAATGGGATGCTTTCTGTATCTTGCAGTATCCTCAACAATCTAAAATAACTAATCTCTACAGATCAAATTGGCAACTGGTACCAACAGTAAATAAACTAAAATAGAAGAATATTAACAACAAAAAGAGCCTTGATCATATCAAAGGTACTATTTTAAACAGCTGTACTCTGTAGAAGTCTTCAAAATGATTTCTTTCATTTGGATGGAAAGTAAATTGTTCTGAACCAGTATATGAAGGCTATGGCATGTGGTATGTGTTTTTTTTTCAGTTCTTTCTTTCGGCCAACAGAGCTATATATTTCTTGTTGTGGAATGTAAGACTTGGACATGAGCATGCTGGTCTGAACTTCTGGCTCAGTTCAATCTCTGTACAGGCTCCCGATACTCCAATATTTGTGGTTGGAACTCATATAGACCAGGTAGGTTGATTATTTTTAATAAAGAAATAGGACATTTTAGGTAATGAAAAACAGTGAAGTACTTTTGCTGGAAGTTTTCTCAGATTTGAAGTTCAGGTAAAAACTAGTAATGGCTTTACTTCTTGATACAAATAAATAAGATGTTTTTGCCCTATGTAAAGGGATGTAGTAATAGGATAATATCCACAAAACAACAAAAATTCTTTTCTAATAAAGAGGAAGGATCATGCATTTTTTTATTACTGTTTTGTATTTAAGAAAAGTTTCTAAGACAACGTTTTCAAGAACAGCATTTTCAGTGTGTGCCCATTTTGCCTGGTAAACATGATCAGAATAAGGTCTCAGAAAATACTCCTCATAAGTAAGGGAAAAAGAGATTCCTATCTTAACTTGTAAACTGGTCTTAGACAGTAAAGTAATTGAAACAGTTTTGCATCCTCACTCCATAGTGATAAAAGATACAGTTTTACTTTGCAGGTGAGCAAGTCAGAGTTACCTTTAGAAGAGATGCAACAGAGGTATCCTCAGATTATTGGCTTTCATTTCATCAGCTCCTATACTGGACAGGTATGTATCCTTACCAGGATACACCCATGCCACATTAATTTATTCCTAGCATGTATATTTATAATTGTAACACATACTTTTCTGCATGTTGTCTGTTTAACATTTAGTATATTGTAAACCTGTTTATTTGTATATTGAGCACAACAAGTTGATATGTTGTTAAGAGACTGTTTTGAATTAGGTTTTTTTTTTGGTTTTATGTTTTTTTAGCATTTGCTCAGGTGAGCTATTGTGATAACCCTGTGTCCGGCATCCATCATCAGTCCACCATTGTCGTCAACATTTTACTTTAAATGACATCTTCTCCTAAACCACAAAGCTATTTTAAATCAAACTTTACAGAAATGTTCCTTATATTGCCCTTTTCTAAAATTGCTCAAACCGTTCTGCTCCATTGCACATAAGGGCTGCAAAAACTAAAAATGGAAAAAAAATTTAAACATCTCATCATAAACGACAAGGTGATTTTCCACCAAATTTCACAGAAATGTTCCTTACATAGCCCTCTATCAAAATTGTTAAAACGGTTTCGTTCCATTGAACAAAATGGCCACCAGAGCTAAAAATAGATTTTCATCAATATTTGACTTCAAATGATGTTTCCTAGACCACCTGGCCATTTTAAATCAAATTTGACAGAAATGTTTCCTATATTGCCCTTTTCTAAAATTGCTCAAACCATTCCCCTCCATTGCACATAAGGGCTGCAAAAGCTAAAATTGAAAAAAATTCAAACAACATTTCCTCCTCAATGGCTTGGTGATTTTCCAATAAATTTCACATAAATGTTCCTTAAATAGCCCTCTATTAAAATTGCTAAAATGGTTCTGCTCCATTGAACAAAATGGCCGCCAGAACTAAAATTAGATTTTCGTCAATATTTGGCTTCAAATGACGTCTCCAAAACCACTTGGCCATTTCAAACCAAATTTGACAGAAATGTTTCCTATATTGCCCTTTTCTAAAATTGCTCAAACCGTTCAGCTCCACTGCATATACGGGCTGCAAAAGCTAAAAATAGAAAATATATTCAAACAACATTTCCTCCCTAACGACTAGGTGATTTTCCACTAAATTTCACAGGAATGTTCCCTAAATAGCCTTTTTTTTAAACTGCTTAAAAAGTTCTGCTCCGTTGAACAAAATGGCCACCAGAGCTAAAAATAGATTTTCGTCAATATTTGGCTTCAAATGACATCTCCTAGACCACCTGGACATTTAAATCAAATTTGAAAGAAATGTTTCTTATATTGCCCTTTTCTTAAATTGCTCAAACCGTTCAGCTCCACTGCATATACGGGCTGCAAAAGCTAAAAATAGAAAAATATTTAAACAACATATCCTTCTAAATGACTAAGTGATTTTCCACCAAATTTCACAGAAATATTCCATACATAGCCCTCTATTAAAATTGCTTAAACAGTTCCGCTCCACTGAACAAAATTGCCGCCAGAGCTAAAAATAGATTTTTGTCAATATTTTCTCCAAATGACATCTCCTCACAAGGTGTTATCTTGAAATTGCCTCTACCTCATAGATTTTGTTTTGTATAAAATATTAGATCTTTGAAAATCTTCAGTTAGAAAATGTAATGTTGCATCTGATGTTTGCTTAACAGTAGACCCTCAGCCAAAGTACTCAGGTGAGCGATCCAGGGCCATCATGGCCCTGCTGTTGAAACATACATATCTTTGAAAAATACCTGTTTTGCCAATATTATACAAGCATTTTTTCAAGTTTTGTTGAATGCAAATTATGATGGCTCCAGTCTCCTCTGAGAGAAGAGTCTGTAATTTCTCTTATTGGTTATCACTCAAAACTAGAAATCTTGGACTAGAATGTACTCAATTCAAGACAGTGGTTCAAACTTGTCTGTTTAACTGTATCATATTTTTTCCAGGGTGTAAGCAACCTAAAGACAAGTTTGTTGGAAGTAACTTTACAGCAGCAGTATATGGGAGAATATATCCCAGGTGTTTGGCTAACATTTGAGAATAACATTGAACTGTGAGTACAAATTTACTCTGTCAGTACTTCTAAGGAATTTTAATTTTTAAGCACTTTTGTTTTTAAAAAAATGTTAAATCATATTGTTTTTCCCTGTTTTATCATATAGGAAAAGAAAACTTTTCGTTTTTTTTTTAGAGATACTTGTATTAGACATACTAAACATTTCCCAAATTGGCGTAGCTAATTTACTCTTTAGTTGTTTCCCTTTATTGAAGCAGGTGGTGTCATCCTTAAGAGTCCTCATTCGTTGTAAATTTTTCTTTTGGTAACTATTATACAGACTGCCTATCCTTTTTTTCAGAATCAAAGAAAATCGTGATATTGTGACTTATGATGAAATTGAGAAGATAGCAAATAAGTCAGGCATTTTTGAACCTTCAGAGGTGAATCTGACTTGTTTTAGAAATCACAGAGATTTTTTTATCTTTTATACTGACTTTAAAGAATTTTATTGTAACTTTTTTTTGCACTCTTCTTCTTCATGGTTTTGTAGTAACAACTGAATTAGGAATTACAACTCATTTTCCTATGAATTAAATTCTCTTACAAGATTGTTCACAAATTAAACTATAGTAAGAAGTTTTGATACTGTTCTGCAAAATACACATATGTTTTTTTAAGTAACAGTGGCCTGTCTAGATTAAACAATGATTTTCCTTTGCTTTAGCTCCCTCACTTCCCTCTAAATTCTCTCAATGCTTTGATTTCCAATCTGCAGATATACCAAGCCATCCAGTTCTTGCATGACCTTGGCAGTGTTCAGCATTTCTCCAATGAATATCTTAAATCCCAAGTGGTTATCAATCCACAGTGGATTGTGGACGTAATGGCTTGTGTTGTGTCCGTGAAAACTGATGTCATCAAGGTATACTTTTTGATAACATTTACTAATCACTGTTGAAGTTTATTGCAGGCTATGAAAAATGTTTAAGGGGTTCAAATCTATCCAAAACAAAAAACGCTGTTGCATATTTAGAGATAGGCATTGGGCTTATTTTAGAAAAAAAAAATTCTGAGATGTAGAAATCTAAGTATAAAAGTGTTTTTGCTGTTTATGAAATAATGAACATAATGATATCAAAAGAAAGGTATTGGAAGATGTAGAATGGAAGAAAGTGATGATAAAATTGTTAAGGCAGCAGTAACTTTATGAATATCTACATCTTACCCTTCTTGTTTCCAAAAATAAATCGAACCAGTGAGCCAAAAACAACAAGAACCAACAAGCATAAAAAGACTCTTCTTAATTGTATAAGCAATTAATTTAGAAATAAAAAGAAATTACTTGTGTGCATTTGAGAGCTTTTCTGTAGAAGAGATGCTTTTCTCTTTATAGAATGGTCGTCTGTTGCACAGTGACCTTGACAAGGTTTGGAGCTCATATCCACAAAAACTACGCAGCTGGCTACTCAGACTCACAGAAGAGTTTGATCTGACGTTTCCACTGAAAGATGGGCCAGTGAATATTGTGCCATGTCTGCTACCAGAGAAAAGACCAAAAGTATGTGGTAACTTCTTTCTCCCAAAATAGAGTGAATAAAGTGACAAGGTACAACCTTGAGTGTATTGTTTTCTTAGAAACTTTGATACTGCAACAATATAATTACAATTTCTTTACAATATGTCTTTAAGCTCTTTTGAAAAACGTAAAATTCACATCTAAACACTGTATTTGTAAGTAACTTTTTGGTCTTATGAAGTCCCTGAGTAACTGATGAAACTTGGCAGAAGAGGTGAGAACTTGACCTAGTTTTGAATTTTGTTGATGCAAGGACAAGAAATAGAGTTAAGCAGTTTTGACTTGTGTTTGGTTTATATGGAATTTCTTTTGTAATTTTGAATAGTTTTCATGGCCAGAGATTGAAAAGGGTTCAGACATACGAGAGAACAAGATGCTGTACACATTCGACTATCTGCCAGCAGGACTTTTTAACAGAGCTCAGGTCTGTTTTCTTTTCAGGTTTATTTTCTTTTTCAGGCTTTTTTAACCAAAGCATAACTATGCTCTTTTGTTATTATATATTACCAGTATATAATAATTTATTCCATATCCAGTTTTAATAATGTGTCACCGATATTAATTTGTACCATCCAATATGTTATATTTATAGATTGGATTTTTAGTATTTATGTACTTGCTTTTTTCATGAATCACTAACAGAAGCAATATATCAGGTGAGCTGTCAAACTTTAGAAGTGATGTGTTTAGTGATTGGGGGGGGGGGGGGGGGGGGGGAGGGGGGTGAAGATTGCTCAACATTGTTCTGTTCAGTTTAGAGATAAACAAGTATATACACTTGTATACAGCTGAAAATATACTGGATTTGCCTATTAGCCTGTCCAATACCAGTCTTGCAGCTGTGTTCTCATCCAAAATATATTTCTGTGTTATAAGGAACAATATTTAATAACATAGTAATATTAGACAAATGTTGAAATGTAGAAATTGTATGTGGTAAGGGTTTTTGTTTTGTAGATCTTATATCCTGTTTAGCTGATGTAAAGTTATAAGTATGAACTGGGTTTTTTTCCCCCAACCAGAGCCATAATTCTATAATAGCTATAATAGTATTGGATGGTAGGACCAAGCACTTAATCATGAAAAGAAAATTCCTTCTGTCAGACATTTTTATGTATATTTCTTTATAGGAATTTGATATCAGTATGCAAGAAAAACAGTAAATTTTCATAATTTTAGGTACGGCTTCACTCATTGTCAGATAGTGCCTTGATCTGGAAGAAAGGATCTTTTTTGAAGAAAAATGTACATGTGGCTTTACTTCAACATGTGAAGTATGTTCATGTATTAGTTCATCTGTAAATATGCTTTCATTTAAAGGGTGAATTTTTTTATGCCCCCACAAAGTGGGGAGCATATAGCGTTGCACTTGTCCGTCCGTACGTCCGTCCGTACATCCCGAAATCTTGTGAACGCAACTCCTCTTAAACCGGATGGCAGATTTTGCTTAAACTTCCAGGGATGAACAACCTTAATGTGTAGATGGTAGTAAAGGAAGGAATTTTTGCTGCGCCCAAATTTAACAGAATTATGGCCCTTTGTTGATTTTTCACTATATACCATATAGAAATTTTGTGAACGCAACTCCTCTTAAACCGGATGAACGCAACTCCTCTTAAACCGGATGGCAGATTTTGCTTAAACTTCCAGGGATGAACAACCTTAATATGTAGATGGAAGTAAAGGAAGGAATTTTTGCTGCGACCAAATTTAACAGAATTATGGCCGTTAGTTGATTTTTTCACTATATACCATATAGAAATTTTGTGAACGCAACTCCTCTTAAACCGGATGGCAGATTTTGCTTAAACTTCCAGGGATGAACAGCTTTAATGTGTAGATGGTAGTCAAGGAAGGAATTTTTGCTGTGACCATATTTAACAGAATTATGGCCCTTTGTTGATTTTTTCACTATATACCATATAAATAATTGAACATATAAATTTTACATTTGTAATTTAATTTAACATGTACATAAGGTTACCTGTAGATCATTTTAGGTATATGTACAGAAAAAATCTTACATACAGGATATACATGCTCTTGTTTATGAGCACTTATGCATAGTGGGGGCATCTGTGTCCTATGGACACAGTTCTAGTTTTTAATGATATTCAGTACTTTAGTACGTTCAGTGTTTTGTTAATGATTGTGGAGTGTTACAGTCTGTGATAATGTCACTTGTTGTCTGAAAGGTGTAATTGAATGTCATGACTTTTGTTAGACCACTAGGATTTTTAAAATTTATTTTTCTGTCTCTTTAATAGAGATCAAGGTCACAGCTTTTAACAATTAATTTCACTTTACTGCCTTATTGCAGGAAAATTATAATCAGGCTTATGCCTTGACAGATATATTAGCCTGTAAAATGATTTTAGAGTACTTTTTGGAATGGTATGGAAAACCAAGTTGATGCTTATTTGGTGAAGAAGTTGAACGTCACAATCTTCAAAATATATACATTGTATATTAACTGACTTTCAGGGAATCAGAAATGTTGGTGACAGCACAGGGACCGAGACCTGAAAATATTCTGTTTCTTGTGCATGAAGTGTTTGAAGGCTTGATAGCTGAGTCATTCCATGGTGTCACATATGACTTCACCATGCCCTGTCCTGAGTGTCTAAGAATGGTAAGTATGCTCATTTTACAAAGCTTAAAATATAATTTTACTTTTGATATAATTTTAATTCTGTTTTAACAACCTTTTTGATGAAATAAATGATTCCTCATTGGTATGCATGTAACATGGAAAAAAAAACAACAGTATTTAGTGTCAGTTTTAGTAAATATTTTTGTCAATATGGATTTGAATGGTTTTACATGCTTAACTTAATTTGGGTCAAACAACTTATTTTTGTATTTACCTTTGTCATTAAGAAAAATTGTTTCAAAACTTATAGGGTCTTCATAATCTGATATTTTTAATTTGTTGTAAATGGCACTTTGCATTTCTTGTAGGCAGTCAAAGATCCCCACATGTTTGCGGCTTCAACAATACGACGGGCACTTGACATGAAAGCTCCCTTCCTTCAGTGTATCAAGTACTTCCATACAATCTCCTGTTCCACACTTCAGAGTAAGTACGAGCTACTTGTATGTTTGTTCTGCTTTTGTGCTAGTACTTTACATTGACATTTTAGGATTTGTTGTCATTTAGATTTCCAGTGGTATCTCTTACTAAGCCAGCCTTCTGTCTTAATAAAATTAGAATCAGATAGCTTTAAGGCCTTTCAAGTAAAAATTGTAGTCTAACTGTTCATTTGAATGTTGATTTTTTTTTTTAGTGTTGTTGCCTCCAGACAGCCATAGTGACTTTGACGCACATCTCGTACATTGTGTACAAGGTCTCAAACATCTGCGCAAAGATTTAGCAGCTGGTATGTATGAAACTTCCACTCAGTCAAAGATTTGAAATAGACTACAATGTAAATTGAAATCCTTAACTATTGTCCTATGGTGTTGTCAGAAATAACGATCTCCTATACATTCAGGCTAAAATATCTGGTCTCATACCAAATGCTATTGGAAGTTAACACTATATGTATTAATATACATTATATTATATTTTGTATTACAGATATATTTATCTCGTATTGTGATAAAGATGATCTCTTGGATAGGTCTTCCTTCATATACCCTGGAAGAGTCCACAATGATCTTGTTAACAAAGGATATAAATGGTATGTCTAGTGTCTGCTCTGTTTGTCTGTCTTCTGTTGTAACAATTTTCGAGACATCATATTTGGTATTGCATTTCTTCTAAGCAAAGATCTAAAATAACACAGATTCGCCACTAGGTGAGATATCACGTAATCTCACGTCTAAAATCTCGCACATGAGATTTACAAAAAGGCGGCAATATTAGCCCTTTTTAGCTCACCTGTCACGTAGTGACAGGGTGAGCTTTTGTGATCGCCCTTCGTCTGTCGTCCGTCGTCCGTTCACAATTGTTGTTCACATAAACTTGGTCAGATTGTTTCTCTCAATGATATCTAGGTCAAGTTAGTAACTGGGTCATGTGACCTTGAAAACAAGGTAACTAGTTCGAATTTTAGAAAAAGCTTGTCTGCACTCTAGCGGTCTTAATTTTGGTCCCATCTTCTTCAAACTTGGTCAGAATGTGTATCTCAATGATATCTAGATCAGGTTCGAAACTGGGTTATGTGACCTTGAAAACTGGGTCACTAGGTCAAATTATAGAAAAAGCTTGTCCGCACTGTAGTGTTCTTAATTTTGCTCCGATCTTCTTCAAGCTTTGTCAGAATGTTTATCTCGATGATATCTAGTTCAAGTTTGAAACTGGGTCATGTGACTTAGAAATTTAGGTCACTAGTTCAAGTTATGATAAAAGCTTTTCTGCACTCTAGTGGTCTTGATTTTGGTCTGATCTTCACTTTCATTACCATAAGGTCTTGGTCCTTTTCTTCAAATTGCCTTATTGGTTCCAGGGTTATGGCCCCTGAAAGTGCCAAAATTAACTATTTAGACCTTGTCTGCACAATAGCAGCTTCATTTTTGATTTGAATTTAATCAGACTTGTACAATACTTGAGTTAATATAAGATCTTGAAGGGTTGCCAGGGGACTTGAAAAGTCAGGGAAATTTGACTTTTTTTCAAGGTCAGGGAATTGTCAGGTAATTTTGAAAATTGGTCAGTGGAAAATAAAAATCCAGAAAAGTTAGTGAAAAGTCAGGGAAAAATAATTTTGAAGTGCTAATATTGTTCTATTTTATTAAAGATTGCATTTACACATTTTTTTCCGTTATGAATTTTTTTCTTTATAATTGTGTACATTGTATTTTAATAAAAGTTCTAGTATTATAAATAACATTACTCAAAGACCGAAAGTCTCTGCAACCCTTACAACCAAAAATTAAAATAAGTATGTGTTACACTCGAAACCCATGTTCCTCCCTCCAAGATCCATGTCACAGCAACCCTCTGAACTTAGTATGTTCTGCTATATAGGCCTTACTGCTGATAGTTTGTGTCTTGCCCATATATTTTTTGCATCTATGGTTGGATTTTAAAATAATTAGTAGAATTGGCAATAGAGTGAACATGTGTCATGTACATAATCCCTGTTTGGAACCGTGTTCCAACATTCAGTTCACAGCAACCTAGTTTTTTGTATATCAGCAGGATTTTTAAAAAAATATTGCAGCACAAACTTCTACATTTTTCAAGATACTGCTTTGAAACTTTAAACATGTTAGGTATCATGTGTATATGTGCCTGATATATTTTTTATGAGGCTCAGTCCATTATAGTCCACGTTGTGCTTTAACAATCCTGATGACGCACGACATCTAGTGAAACTCTACCAAAGATGACCCCATGGTCATAATTGCCTGCACCCTTTTAGTCAATTGGCAATTGTATTTGCATCCACTGACTCTTGCAACCATTGAGCAGTTGTTGGCAGGTGAGCGACCCAGGGTCCCATGGACCCTCTTGTTTAATCTTTCCCTTTTTTTAAAGCCTATATATGTCCATAACTGTTGTATGTTTATTGAAAAAAAGATGTTTTTGCACTGGCAGGACTTATTATGAGTGGGATAAAACAGAAAAATGTTCATATGTATTAAATTTAAAGAGTTTGATATAAAGTCGTGCCATGACCATTTTGTGTTATTAGATGTTATGCTGTTTTTTTTTCTCAAAAGAAAATGTATTAAATTCAAGTCTAAAAAATGGTCTTATTCTTTCCTGCTTTGTAAAAATGAAGAAATGTTGCAATAAGACACCTTAAAGCAAGGAAAAGAAACAGTAATTTTACAAATATGATGTTATGTTTTGAAGTTCTGTACAAAAAGCATAACAACCATTTTTTACTCGAAATCAGCTAACCATTCATGAACTGAGTTTTTAATAGTACAGTTGTACCAGCTTACTCGTTATTTCAAGTACAATATTCAAAATATGAATATTGTCAGATAATTGAAAATAATTGCCTCATTATCACTGACATCCGCTGCATCAAGCCTGTGTTCTTAATCAGGTGACAACAGGTAGATGTTTATCTATATCATGCTGAACAGAGTACAGTAACATTTAATGAAACTAGTAAAATCAAAACATGTGCATACTTAATTAAGAATATGGTAAATGTGTTTTTTTTGTAACAATATCTTATACGAGATGGTGTCTTCTATTTTGTTTCACTTTTCCCATTCTCACTTTAATAGCTAAACCACTACAGAAAAGGAAAGTGTTGAATCCATGGTTATTGAAGTCTTTCTTTTAAAGATTGTCTTTTTTTTCTTTTTTTTTTTTTTTCTTTTTTTTTGATGTGTAGAGATTGGTTGACACAAGCTTCAAAGCTTGATGATGTTTGGGTTTTTTTATATATAAATCTTTTATATAATATTTGTTTTACCATGATGTTTGTAGGTATGTTATTGCTGTAAACTCTGTCGAAATTTCACTATTCAGATTTTATACTTGACTGATCATTTTATTGACACTTTTGACATTTCTCTGTTAAGCTGGTGTAAGGGAAAGGATGAAAATCAGTCTAC
The DNA here is from genome assembly GCA_012932295.1 of Cyclina sinensis. Taxonomy (NCBI): domain Eukaryota; kingdom Metazoa; phylum Mollusca; class Bivalvia; order Venerida; family Veneridae; genus Cyclina; species Cyclina sinensis. The sequence goes on from JAAONU010000017.1 coordinate 6,866,596, forward strand.
AGATGAGATGGCAAAAGCCCTGATAGACGCATCAGTATTTCTGGCCTTTGTCTCAATGAACTACGCAGAAGATGTTGATTGCATCAATATCTTTAAATATGCAAGACTCACATTGAAGAAGAACATTGTAGTGGTAGCCATTGGTGATGGTTTTCAATGGAAACAAAGTAAACTTGGTATCCTGTTAGCAGATGAGGTAAGTCGCACACTGCACGCAGTACTGTCTTTATATATTTTATAGTATTTATCATCAGTACCAGTTGCCAATATGACTGAAGCCCTTTGAACAGTTCAGTTATTTAAGTTTAAGGGGATACTGCAAAATACAGAAGTATCTCTTTTTTAGAGACCCCATTAGTCCTTTTACTTGCACAGTCCATAGCGCAAAATACATGGGATCTCATGTCACATCCAAATGTCTAGTGGTTTTAGTGGGAATGCAGGCGAACAAACTCCTGACCATTGGATTATACTTAATCATTACCAATGGACCACTGATTCAGCTTGTATGCTCTGTGTAGTCTTCTCTTTGACTGCTTTATTTCAGTCCATCCGTATTATATTATGCTTTTTGTGCAACCTTCTGTTCCTGTGACTTACCAGTAAATATTATAAATGATGCATTAGGTGCAGTTCCCAGGACAGACTCTGAAAAGCTGCTTTTATACATTAGCAAAGACATTTGTATTCATGACATCTCAACAGCCAGATTGTTAAGACAAATGTTTTGTATAGAAAAGTATTGCTATTAAGAGCACTTCCATTATTCATAACTCATGCAGCCACTGCATTATTCATAACTTATGCAACCACTTCCATTATTCAATAACTCATGCAACCACTTTGTTATTCATAACTTATGCAACCACTTCCATTATTCATTAACTCATGCCACCACTTAGTTATTCATAACTTATGCAACCACTTCCATTATTCATTAACTCATGCAACCACTTTGTTATTCATAATTTATGCAACCACTTCTGTTATTCATTAACTCATGCAACCACTTTATTATTCATAACTTATGCAGCCACTTCCATTATTCATTAACTCATGCAACCACTTTGTTATTCATAACTTATGCAACCACTTCCATTATTCATTAACTCATGCAACCACTTTGTTATTCATAACTTATTCAACCACTTCTGTTATTCATTAACTCATGCAACCACTTTATTATTCATAACTTATGCAACCACTTCCATTATTCATTAACTCATGCAAAAATCATCTAATGGACCCAAATTAAGAACAATTTGTTATAAAGATGACTTTTTTACTGGTCTCATAAGAATATGAAGTGTTGTTGTATGGTTTTTGTTCATATTTGTTGTCTCATTAATTGTTTCTTATTTTAGGTGTTTGTTAACATGACAAAACCCAAGTTACAGTACTATGATGGCAAATTTGAAGAACTTTTGAAGTCACTGACAGACAAGACTCGCTCTGGTATAGTAGCAGATGACACTGGGAAACCAGACGTGTTCTTCAGTTACTCCTGGGTGAACTCTGAACAGGCAGTGAAACTAGGAACAAGGTACAGTTATTAATGAATGAGGGATTGTGTACTATGTTCAACACTTGTCAGAATCTTCAGTAGTTTTTGCTTGGAAAGAAAGTGAATAAAATGTGTATAGAATAGTGAGGGTCATGGAATCTTTTTGAAGGCATTATGTAACTCGGTACCACAGTACTTTTCCACCATTATTTGCAGGATACTTGTATATGGGTATTTATCCTCCTAAGAGGCACAGTTGAATCACCATTGACTGAATCTCTGTAGGATGAAATTTGAGTATACTATGACCAACATTCCTGTCTCTTCAGTATTTTGGTGTGAAACAACATAAAGTTGATTCAGCTGGAAAAAAAGTCATGTTGGTTGCTGATTGTAAGAACCACATTTGGACTGTATTTTTAGATTGTTGTTAGCAAAGGTAACTGTAAAAGAAAAGTATTCAACTTACAACAAAATCTAGCTTTTATGTTATGAAGTTAAGACCACTCTAGCTTTTTGAAAATCATGCAAAAATCAGAAATTTCACAGAATCAAAGTCTAAAATTTAGAACAAAAAGATTTGCTTTTAAAACTTATTGGTTTTAAAGACCACTTTTTTGACTTGTCTCGTTAGCAGAGCTGTATTGTGTTCAGAATAAGTGGAATGAACATTTTGTAAAAAATATGTCAGAAATACTGACTTTTTTTCAGAGAAATTCCTGGAGCAATTGGGTATGGAGACCCAAGAGAACTGAAAGCTTACCTGGAAGAGAATGGTTTTCACTGTTGGATAGATGTGGAACGTGTTGGAATGGTAAATTTTCAGTTTTATTCTTTCTAAGGTTTTATGCCATCTTTGAAAAGAGAATGATATGAAAAAAAATAGAGGAGACAAGGAAGATTCTCTCTTAGGAGTCATTTACTAAAACCTCTTGTAGATTACTGGGGAAGAAAAGATCTGATATATTTTTACTTCTTGCCAAAGAGAAAAAACCAAAAAAACATGCTCTTTTTTAGAATGCATTGTTAATTAAATGGTCCTTAAAGGCTATAAGTATTTTCAAACTTTCAAACCTAAGATTAATATCTTAGGTCAGAGTACAAGGTGACAGAGTGTAAAGCATAAAGGTAAGTAGGCTTTTCTTTTCAAGGGTAAAATGTTAATATATCTTAGTTTAGTTTTGATATGTTTAGTGCATCAGACAACTGTCTGCTTAAGATGTAGACACCAGTTGATGCTGCAAGAATTTGTTTCATATATTACAAGGAATTTATGATTATTTTACAATTAACGTTTAAATTATAGCTATATATTTTCTTCACTATATGTATTTCTTTTAATTATTCTAGAATGGACTGTTTGACGACATAGCTGAGGGCTTGCTTAATGCAAAAGTTGTAATTGTCTGTGTTTCTGATGAATATGCCTCTTCCCCCGCATGTTTAATAGAGTTTCGGTATGCCGCAAATACATTAAAGTTACCGGTGATAATGGCTGTAGTGGGCACTGGTGATAACTGGAGGGCTACAGAGGTAATTGATTGATAATAGAGACTTATTAGTTGCATAAGTAGTTGTTCAGAGATGTGTATTAATGTTAGATAGTCATTTATAAAACTGCTTATAATTGAAATTCTTATATCTAGGTATAAAAGGCAAATTATAAAATTTACTGAGTTTTGCTGTCAGATTAACACTAACATGGTTAGCTTTAGATGAAAAAGATGTTGTCAATAATACACAGACTTTCTCTATCGGTGTTTTATTTTGTTCTGCAGTTTCTGATCTAGACCCTAATATTCACATTCATTTTTGTCCAACAAAGCAAATTTTACTGTCAGACATAAGTATAGAAGTATGTATTAGCAAACATTTATGTTTCAGCCTTGCAAAATGTTAACTTGCATTAAAATTAAAATACTTGCATGCCACGGTGCCTTAGTTTGATATCAAATTTCCAATGATGTCAGATTATCTTATGAAATACTGTGGTATTACGTACCATAAATGCCATATAAAAATGTTCAAATTTGATTGTTTAGATTGGCCTGACATCAGTAAATTATCCGATAGTAAACTTTCAAGAGAAGACAAAAAATGCCAGGAAGAAGTTAATTAATTTGGTTAGGGAGAGGCTGGAAAATGTAGTCAATGCTGACACTTCAAAAGCACAGAAGAACAAAAGTAATGAGGAACACAAGAATCTGTCATACCAGGTAATCTACCTGCTGTCTTTTGAAATAGTTGATAGAGGTATTTCCCTTGAGCAATGTTGAATTGTTATAAATCATAATTTTACAGGGGTAATAAAAGCCTATCTGAAAACTTAGTATCCTTTATAAGCAGTCAAAAAAGGTAATTATAAAAAAGTTGTTTTGTTTTGTTAAGAGAGTCATTTTCTTCAACTATGCTATTAAAAAAATATTGCTTTTTATTTTCAGGTAATTTTTAATTTACCTGTGATAAAAGTTGTTATTTGAGTTTTACATTGTGGAGAACAAGAACATTTACTTTTTCTAAAGCTGTTTTGTACAAAATGGGATACCTTTCATATCACTGTTATATAAAAAAATGAATACCTAAGTCATGTTACCTTTGAATGGGAGTTTTAAACATGTAAAATGACAGTAAAATGACAGTCTAAAAATAGTTTAAAACTTAAGCGACCCACTGTTACCAGTTCTGTGTGTTTCACCGAGTAAATAAACAGAATTATGCAGGGTATATTGTATTATTTTGTGGTAAATGTTGCTTTTTAATTTCTAATGAAATACATGTACCTATTAACTGGTACCTTCATGTTGAAGAAATTATATGACATAAAGACATTCTTTTCTAATGAATTTCCAGGAATTATTTGAGCTGGGTCAGAGAAGGTTACTACGCCAGCTGACAATATATGCAGAGAATCAGGATTTGGATGTCTACCCTAGAGTTTTTGTTGTTGATTTCATGAGTGAGACTGAAAATGAAAATAAGGCTGTCGAAGGTAAAGGTAAATTTAAACTATGGGAAACATAAAGCTTCTCAAAAATTGCACTTTTTTTTAGCTCACCTATACACGTGCTTTTGTGATCACCATGTGTCCATTGTGCAGCATCATTTTTTTTTACCTTAAACAACAACTGCTCCTAAACCACTGGGTCAAAATTGTTAAAATTAAGCAGGGAGTTTTTTGCATGAAGTGCTATCAAAGTTGTTCCATGAAGAACTATGGTAGCTATGGCAATAAGAATAAAAAAAAAATCAAAATTCTTCTTGTCTAAAACCACTAGGCTCTGAGCTCTGAAATTTAGTATATAGCATTTTCTAGTAAATCTACAACAAACTGTTTTAATTATGTCCCTGATATCACTGCTGGCTCTGCCCATGTGGTCACATGTTTAACATAAAAGTTTAGAGGAAAATCTTTAAAATTCTTCTTGTATAAAACCAGGCTTTTAAAATTTTGCACAAAGCATTGTTAAGTGAACCTCTACAAAGATTTTTCAATCTTTGCCCTTTGGGTCATTTTTGGCTTCACCCTGGCGGAAGGTTTTATGTTTTATTTAAGCAATATCTATGAAATTTCTCAAAGTTGGCATGAAACGTTCCCCAAGCGTCAAAAATGTTCTATATATACCCAAACTGTTTAGGTATTTTCTTGTCAGAAGGCATATGACTCAGACTTCTGAAATTTGGTTTGAATCATTTTCTAGTGGAGTTCTACCGATATGTATGCCCCTTGTTTAGTTCTTTCTTTTTTATTTTTATGATAAATCCATTACATGTCTTACTTGGCAATTATACTCTGGTGAGTGCTTTAGGGCCATCATGGCACTCTTGTATTAACATAAAAATTAACATATTGTAATATTCCTTAGTGGTAGTTTCAAAGTTACAATAATAAATCTAGAGTACTGCTGTTGTATGATGATGGTGATGATGATTATGATGATGGTGATGATGATCATAATGGTAGTGGTGATGATTATGATAATGACTACCAGATTAACTTCCTTTTAATTTTGTTTTCGTAGAGCAAGTCTTGCAAGAAGAGGAGAAATCTGATGTTGGAAAAGAGAAGTCATTTCTGTCAAGAGAAAAAAGTAGTGCCAAACAATTTCTATCAAAGAAGACATCTGTATTGTTGCCTGCCTTCAGAATGCAGAAGTACTGTGTTTATACACTGTGTGAACATGATGAGGTACGATACATAATTAACTTTTTTTTTTTTTTTACAAAATTTAATCAATTTTTTTTAATAATTGTGACAACAAGGATAAGATAGCCATTGTGCTAGGACAATACAAACAGCATGTTCATGGGACTATTGTACCATGAAATGGCATATGGATGCTTAGAAATATGACAAACTTTATTGATTTGCTCGGATTTAAGAAATTTACAGGAAAAAATCTTTCTACAATGAAGATAATGCTCACGGTTGTAGGCCAGTCATTACATAGATTTACAATGCAAACTTTATAAAGTCCCACTGCCATTAGTACAGTGTTGATTCAGTTACTTGTTGATCTTTGTAATTCTATATACAATGTTCATTCATGTTAGTTTTTATTAAAGAACACAAACCAATTCATGTAGTATCCAGATTAAATGTCTGTGCTGAAAACTTACTTTTCCGTTTCAAAAAAGTCATTTCTTTAAGGCTTGCTAACTACCAGGTTCTTCTTTTGCAGAACTTGTAAAACTGTTTATTGTTTCAGGGTTGGCATAGTGTTGCAGAGCCAATAGAGCTAAATGAAAATTTTGGTGTGATGGAGTTGGACACATATAGTCCATACTTATCAAGAATTACCACTGTGATGAAATTCAACAAGAAGCTGGTTTTGAACTGTTTGACAGATGATGTAGGTGATGCATACATTGATTGGCTGGAAAAGGTATTTCATTTACATATTAATTGTATTTTATTTTATGACAACATTATTTTATGGAACAGCATCACTGAAATTCAGATTTCTCCATTTTGGTCTTTTTATAGATCAGTTTGAGTGTCATTGTATCCAGTTTGGTAAGATTACAATATTTTAAAATTGCTTAAGCCCAAAAGACAAATGATGACAAAAAAATATGGCTTCTTCCTTAGCACTATGAGTGAGTACCTGTATTGAAAGTAGATAATGACTTTTCTCTCAGAAGAGATTGATTTCACCACAACTCATTTTAGTATACTAGTATTCTTCATGTATACAGATTTTGTTTTTTTTCTCAGCTTGGTTGCAATGAAACTTTCTGAGCGTATTTTAATTGCTTTTAACACATCACCTAAGACACTTGATAGATCCAATCATTTGAGAGTAGAGCCAGTAACTTCATTATTGGTTGGTGAACTGAGGGGTATGTAACTTAGGTATCTTTGCACAAGTACATGCTTGTTGCTTTGACTGGGAACTTCTAATCCAAATTTATGCAAATTTGTATGAAAATGATTTAGAATTAAGGACATACCTGATGCTCAGGTTTGGATCAACTTGGTGCAGATTTATGCAAAATTTGTATGAAGATGATTTAGAATTAAGGACATACCTGATGCTCAGGTTTGGATCCACTTGTTGCAAATTTATGCAAAAATTGTATGAAGATGATTTAGAATTAAGGACATACCTGATGCTCAGGTTTGGATCCACTTGTTGCAGATTTATGCAAAATTTGTATGAAGATGATTTAGAATTAAGGACATACCTGATGCTCAGGTTTGGATCCACTTGGTGCAGATTTATGCAAAATTTGTATGAAGATGATTTAGAATTAAGGACATACCTGATGCTCAGGTTTGGATCCACTTGGTGCAGATTTATGCAAAATTTGTTTGAAGACGATTAAGAATTAAGGACATACTGATGTTCAGGTTTGGATCCACTTGTTGCAGATTTATGCAAAATTTGTATGAAGATGATTAAGAATTAAGGACATACCTGATGCTCAGGTTTGGATCCACTTGTTGCAGATTTATGCAAAATTTGTATGAAGATGATTTAGAATTAAGGACATACTGATGCTCAGGTTTGGATCCACTTGTTGCAGATTTATGCAAAATTTGTATGAAGATGATTTAGAATTAAGGACATACCTGATGCTCAGGTTTGGATCCACTTGTTGCAAATTTATGTAAAATTTGTATGAAGATGATTTAGAATTAAGGACATACTGATGCTCAGGTTTGGATCCACTTGGTGCAGATTTATGTAAAATTTGTATGAAGCTGATTTAGAAGTAAGGACATACTGATGCTCAGGTTTGGATCCACTTGATGCAGATTTATGCAAAATTTGTATGAAGATGATTTAGAATTAAGGACATACTGATGCTCAGGTTTGAATCCACTTGGTGCAGATTTATACAAAATTTGTATGAAGATGATTTAGAATTAAGGACATACCTGATGCTCAGGTTTGGATCCACTTGGTGCAGATTTATGCAAAATTTGTATGAAGATGATTTAGAATTAAAGACATACCTGATGCTCAGGTTTGGATCCACTTGTTGCAGATTTATGCAAAATTTGTATGAAGATGATTTAGAATTAAGGACATACCTGATGCTCAGGTTTGGATCCACTTGGTGCAGATTTATGCAAAATTTGTATGAAGATGATTTAGAATTAAGGACATACTGATGCTCAGGTTTGGATCCACTTGTTGCAGATTTATGCAAAATTTGTTTGAAGATGATTTAGAAGTAAGGACATACTGATGCTCAAGTTTGGATCCACTTGTTGCAGATTTATGCAAAATTTGTATGAAGATGATTTAGAATTAAGGACATACTGATGCTCAGGTTTGGATCGACTTGTTGCAGATTTATGCAAAATTTGTATGAAGATGATTTAGAAGTAAGGACATACTGATGCTCAGGTTTGGATCGACTTGTTGCAGATTTATGCAAAATTTCTATGAAGATGATTTAGAAGTAAGGACATACTGATGCTCAGGTTTGGATCCACTTGTTGCAGATTTATGCAAAATTTGTATATTTGTGACCTTGTTTCTAAGTTTTTGAGACATCTAGAGTGTTGTTTATATTGTGATTAAGTTCATATATTGATCTCAGTTTTCTATATACTGCAGAGTCCAGAGGCCACCATGTCAGACTACCAGACTGTTTACCACAGTTTTCGAGAGACGGTTTTAAAGTTGGATGAGGAAAGAAAAATGGGAAATCTAAGCAGGTTGGCATTTCTATTAGTGGCAGCAAAACTTAAAATTGTTATTTTTCAAAGCTGTCACTCTGCAATTTGTTTCTGTTTTATTGTACTTGAAATGAATGTATGAAATAATGTTTTTTTTTCCAGCTGGTTAATATGTGTATATATTGTATAAACTGCACTCCCTACTTAATTTATCAACATTGATAGTTAAGAAGTTTTGAATATTAGGTGAAGGATAACTTCAACTTGCTGTTAATAACATTATTTAGCCCTTTGAGGATGTTTAACATTTTCATTTTGTTCAGTACAAACTGTCAAGCCTGTCAACAAAAGATCACTGTCCAGAAGAACCTAGAACTGTTTGAATTGATATATGGTACTCACAGCTCTTGAAATTTATATTTATGTTAACTACATGGAGGATTTGGCATTTCTAAGGATATTGTTAATTTGTATTGTATGAATATTTCTCTGAAGTATTATATGATGTGAAATAGGTTCAATTAAGTTCCACAAAAAAAGACCATGTTGTTTCATAATCACATGAAACTAGCAATTTGAATGAACCAATATTAAAAATCGAGAATAAATAAGGTCCCCTCTTAAGACTGGTTTGCTCTCTCTATTTGAGTTTATTAATCGTCGGTACCAGTTGCCCATATGACTGACGCCTCCTGCAGAGATTAGTTATTTTATGCTCTGAGGGATAGTGCAAACTGCAACATACAGAAAGCATCCCATTCCAGAGACACCCATGGTTCTTTTGATGCTCAGTGTACAGCACTGATACATGGGACTTCGGTTTTATGTCTCATCTGAAAGACAATTATTAATGTTAGTGGAGGAGTTGGGGGGGTCGACCTCGGGACCCCTCGATAACCAGTCTAGTGTGTCACCACTGGACAACTGCTCCGACTGGTTTGCTGTTTAGACTGGTTTGTTATTAAGACTTATTTGTTATTAAGACTGGTTTGTTAAGACTGGTTTGCTATTAAGTCTGTTTTGTTATTAAGACGGTTCTAATTATCCAAGCTTTATGGTTATAAATTCCTGCAAATATGATGTGTTATATTTCTAGATATAAGAGTTTTTCTTGTTTACTATCACAGGTGTCATTTACCAAATGGAAAGACAATTTGGTTATGTGATAAACACCGAGACTCAATGAGAGTTACCTGCCTTAGTAATGATGACAAAAGTGTTCACCTGGCAAAAGATGCAGAAGATAAAGTAACCAACTGGATGTTGGCAGGTCTTCGTTCTATGGATAGTGAACATTTCAAATTCAAGTCTACTGGAAATGCCCCACGTGCTGAAGCAGGTTAGGGATTCCGAGAAATTTATCTTATTCTTTTAGAAGTATTAACACCTCTGTAAAGAAAAGGGATTTCTTATTGTAAATATCACTACTATGAGTTCTAATCTTGTTTGAAATCTACATGTTTTTGTGAAAGGTCTTTGTGAAATATTTTATGTAGTCAAGTTTCTGTCATATTAATTACTTAAGGCATTCCCTTTTATTCCTTAAACTTTCTTGTAACAACATTAAATGAACATCCCTTTTGATCCTAGACTGGCTATACTTTAACCTTGAAACAAACACAACAGGGCTCAAACAGCATAAGTCAGTGATGGCTGCTCCTGAGAAGTTACTTCCATGCTAAAAGTGAATGTTGTTGCTAACCCAGCAGTATTCTTAGTTGTGTCCATTTTTAAAGTAAAACTACGTCAAATATTAATAAAATTATAGTTGTGTTACAGGGGCTCATCATTCAGAGATAAACTAAATGAAAATTGCCTCTGTTTGGAATCTGTTGGTTTTAGTTTTCAATGGCAGCATCTGGTTTATAAGAAAACATGCAGATGTATTTAGATATATATAATTCTCTTGATTTCAGAAATGAAAAAATTTGGACAGGGAAATAAACAGAGAGAAAGTAAGAAAGGAAAAGGTGAAAGTAAGTTAGGTTTATGATGTGTTTATAAATTGAATGTCAACTTTCAATTATGTTTCTGTTTCTCTTCATAAAATAAGGATGTGGTTTTACAATTCTAGAACACATTGTAGTCCAGGGACTAGAAATTACCTGTAATGCAGTCATAAAATTGAAATACTTTTCTTTTGTTTCTGCTCTTACCAACAAAAAATTCAGGTAATTGTAGAAATGGTAAGTTATGTATGTTTAGCGAAGAAACAAAACATTCTTTTGTCTTCTGCATTCTTTATATTTCTTGAATCTCCTGTACTATTTGCTTTAAGAAATTCTTGCTAATCTTTTCCAGGTTGCAAGAAATTTCTTATTTACTGCACAATGGTTTTAACTGATCATCCAATTTTTTATTTGCACCTAAGACAAAAATCTTGGATTCGAATATTTTAAATTTCAGAGAGTAAACATCAGCACGGCCACCAGAAAAAGGCTGAACTCACAGAGGAACCAGCTGATGAAACTGACAGTATTGATAAATCAAGGCAGGATACCAAGAAAAATGTAAAAATGGATAAAGGGGAGGTGAAAGAAACAGCTGTTGTCAACATGGAGACAGATGTTCCTGCTGGTTCTATAAATAGAACACAAGCACCAGTTAGAAGACAAGAACCAGACAAGGGAGAAGGAATGTCTCAAGGTGTGGGCAGACAGGATTCTGCGGATATGGCTTCCGTCACATCTGAAACATCTCAGACATCTGCACCAGGCTCAGCTAGTGACAAACGAAAGCAGAAGCACCCTCTACCAGGACAGTCCAAGTACAAAGCCCCTACATACTCTAAAACCAGCAGAGCTTGTGAAATTTCATAGATCCAAGTATTCTATCAATATTGTTGACTGGCTGTCACTAGAAATGTCTTATAAAAGCTGATTATGTGTAGTATTGTTATGACTAGAAAGTCATTTTTATATGTATTCATGTCATACAGAAATTGTTTAGTTACTTTGTGCTTATTTATTGCGACCAGTACAGGTGTTGTTGAACACTTCATGGACAAAATTTACCATGTTTATGTAATTATATTTGATATAAAAGACCTTGCAGGTACAATTTTAAATTATTGCTCGTATTTTCAAATATTTTTGATAATTTATTTATTTACTGCTTTTAATATTTTCTGGCAATCTCATGACGATTTACATTTTTTGTAATAAAATTTGTTGTTAGACACATCTATTTAACACCAGTCAGAAAAAAAAAGTAATTCAATCATACAATAATATTTTGTAATTGAAATTTTCTATACTGATACAGTTTGATACATCAGCTTAGTTTCCATTGTGTAAATATTTTTTGATCAGTGCTGATTTTTATCGCATTTAACTTTGTGTTGAGGAGAGTCAATAATTTTTGTTTCCTCAGTCATTTCTTTTCGTAACAAGAAAGTATGTAACTAGAGGTCTCACTCGCTTGATAGGTTTTTCTATTTTACTTTTACCTATTTACCTAAATAAGTAATTTATGTCAGGTAGTACTTATTATATTATATATATAACTAAAAATTATGCACTCTCATGTATTGTGTACCGGTACTCACGGTGGTTAAAATACAAGTGCCGGTTCAGTTTTTCATAATATTTTACAGTTTTAATCCGTCCAAAGGCTGTGATTGATTTTATGTGTGATAGTTTAACGTAAACATGTAATTACACTATATTTTTTATTGACTTTGTGATTTATGTTTATAATCTCTTTAATGATATATTTATATGTCTATTTATTTTGTAGATTCGTCTAATACATATCATTTACTATTTGCTTCATTTTTTTCATTAAAAATGAGTTTTAAGGTCTTAAACAATTTATTACAAATGGCAAAATAAATTCAATCTTGGCTGTTTAATCTTACATTTGTTTTTGTAGTTGTTTTTATGTTTGTTGTTTTTTTTTTTATCAGTTGTCACACAGTTGAGGACACCAAGCTTACTTCAGATCACCTAAGAATGATCAGACTTCTGCCTACCACCAAAACAAATAGTTCAGTCTATTAAAACATTTAAAATAACATTTACATAATTAGACGTTCAGTGATCATTTAGCAGTATAGAAATTACCTAATTCAAAAGGTTTCTCACTACTGTGGTATGAGAGAAAGTTGTTCTTGATTTTTTATCTTTTTATAATTTTCTGTCTAATGTTCTATGTTGCACAGTCATTGCTAATTCCTAGAATATACGTTATTCATCATCTGCTAGCCTACTCATGTCTGTTCTGGTCATTTCCTAGCCTGCTTACGAAACAATGTAGTTTGATTAGAAGATAAGAATTATTCAGCATTTAAGCATTGGGATGTATAGTGTTTTGATTATTTTTAATGATTGATTTGTCTGGTTATACTTACATAGTATATTTCATATATCTTTTAATCTCCGAGTGGACATGCAAAACATGGTAGAGTTCACGAAAATGAGATTGCTTAGTATGAAAATTATGTGTGGCTCTTGACCAGTTTACAAGAAACGTTAATGTGGATTCAAAGGGAATTGATCCATCAGTTTTTTGTAAACTTTTGTTGTATTTCTGTGATAGTTACCTTACATTATCATATGAATTCCAAACGACATTTTTAACCCTTCCCTACAATCGTATCTCGTATATCATTCAAAACAGCAACTGTAACTGTTTATTGACATTAAAAACTTGTTATACTCATATTATACATTTTTTGATACTCAGTAGGTGTGTCTATAATTTATTTTGATTAGACTAATAAATTTTACTTAGTTGATTGAGATTTTAGTTGGTTATATAAAATCCTTACTGCTTTACTCTATTACAGTGTTAGCATGTTATTTATTTTACTAATGTTTCTTGTGTCGCCTACTACAAAGTAGCTGCGACATATAGGGATCACTTCTCTGTCATCTGTCTGTCCCTCTGTCACAAAACTTGTCCGGACTACTCTTCAAAAACTGCCGAAGCAATTTCATCCAAACTTTACAGGAATGACCAGTACCAAGTCTAGTTGTGCATATCTTCAGCATTTTCCAGTTCAATGATTTTTGTCAGAGTTATGGACCTTTAATGATTTTGATTTTTAAAGTTTGAATAAAAAGTCATTTTGGCCTGTTAATGATTTTTGTGTCACCTGCTACACAGTAACGGCAACATGCTAAAAAGTAGCCACTACATATAGGGATCACTTCTCTGTTATCTGTCTGTCTGTCCGTCTGCACTACCAAAAATAAATAGGGGGCCATCTAACTGTAAACATAACAAGAGAACAATAGACTTCATTCCGTAACAGTAGAATAAGGGGCCACTGGCCCTCTATTAAACAAAAGAAAAGGCTCCCTATCCAGTCTCTGCCAGACGTCCGTCTGTCTGTCCGTCACAATACTTGTACAGACTACGCCTCAAAAACTACTGGTGCAATTTCATCCAAACTTTACAGGAATGATTTGTACCAAGTTAGTTGTGCATATATTCAGCATTTTCCAGTTCAATGATTTTTGTCAGAGTTACGGCCCTTTAATGATTTTTACTTTTTAAAGTTTGTCCGGACTACTTCTCTTATACTGCTAAGGCAATTTGAATGAAATGTTATAGGACTGTGATCACTGATCGCTCTTGTTTTCCAGTGTGAACCTTTAATTCTGGTGCTGACTTTAACAGACATTCAGTAATCTTTACTACTCTAATTTTGTTGTGGTGCTGCCTGGTTAAGGCATCCAACCATTTATACTGCTCCACCAGGTTCATTCTGGTGCTGACTGGTTTAAGACTTTCAGCTTTCTTTACTACTCTACCATATTTACTGTGGTGATGACTGGTAAAAGACACCCAGCCATCTGTACTGCTCTGCCTTATTCATTGTGGTGCTTACTGGTGAAAAGCATCCAGCTGTCAATACTGCTCTGCCTGATTTATTGTTGTGTTGAATGGTTAAGATATCCAGCACTCTGCACTACTCTAATTAATTGTGGTGTTACATCCAGTAATCTTTACTACTCTAAATTCTTGTGGTGTTGACTGGTTAAGTCATCCAGCCATCTATACTGCCAAATTTATTGTGGTTCTGACTGGTTAAAGACATCCTGCCATCTACATGTATACTGCTCTACCAAATTTATTGTGGCACTGAGTGGTTAAATCATTCAAGCATCTACACCAATTAATTGTGGTGGTGACTGATTAAGACGTCCAGCCATCTACACTACTGTAATTGTGGTGTTGACTGGTTATGATACCCAGCCACATACACTGCTCTAATTGTGGTGCTGACTGGTTTAAGTCATCCAGCCATCTATACTGATTATCCAATTTATTGTGGAGCACACTGAAACTTTAAGCAAACTGTACCACTACCCGATACATTATGGTGCTTACTGGTAAGGATATTTTACCATTTACACTGTAGTGCCCCATACATTGTGATGCCAGCTGACTTTTTACCATTTACACTGCAGTACCCAATACATTATGATGCAGCCTGCTAAGGACTTTTTCCATTTACATTGCAGTGCCCCATACATTATGATGCTGTCTGCTTAGGACTTTTTAACCATTCACACTGCAGTGCCCCTTACATTATGATGCCGACTACTTAGGACTTTTTATTATTCACACTGTAGTGCCCTATACATTGTGATGCGGACTACTTAGGACTTTTTATTATTCACACTGTAGTGCCCTATACATTATGATGCTGACTGCTTAGGACTTTTTTACCATTCACACTGCAGTGCTGTGCCCCTTACATTATGATGCCAAATATCCTAGTTGCAGGATTTACAATTTTCGACAAGAAATTTCTTGAAGATTTAATATTTTACACAAACAGGACCCTGAGATGGGGCAATTTTTTAGCATATATAATTTGAACAATCTTGGTAAACGTCCACTAGACAATACCACACATTTTTAAGGCTTTTCTGTGTATATCTTTGTAAACAACACTATCACTGAATGTGATGAATACCCTTGCAATACCACCTTGTCAGAGGAAAAGAATGCATCATGCACATCTACACTTATTAGTGATCTTACACACCAAGTTTCAAATTGATAATCCTAGAGAAAACGGTAAACTAGAGCACAGAACTTTCTCTTAATATAACAAAGAAAATTTTCCATGAAACTTTACTGAAGATAAATACTTGTACAACTAAACGCAGAAAAATATATCACATAGAATTATCTATTTCTTTAACACAGTCAACATGAGATTGAGTGATTCATACAGACCTGCAATGAATATTGTATAATCTCCGAAGTCCAAAATTCATTAAATGAAACACACTATGAATTAAACACAGTTTCCTTTGCCAGTGTAAATGGATGATGATATCAGGTGTGTTCATATAAACTGACAACACAGGACAAGGGACAGTCGGACATTATTTTTACAAATTGATCTTTTTACATGTACTTATTTCAAATAATATCTCAAGATTATAGATTCCTCTTGAATGAGCCCAATTAAGCAAACTGTTTATTCATTCCTTTACATTGTATCTCTACAACCAAGTACATACAGAGGTAAGAGACTGCATACCATAAATTTCAAATGATACTAACCTTAGCTTGGACAGTCTTGCCACACATATTATTTTAATGATAACCATCAAAATGTATTAGTAGTCAGCCATTTTTGCTTCTTGAAATTTATGAAATAAACTGGTGTGGATGTTGCCTTACTGCTATTCAACAAAACATTCAAAATTATTCATCAGAGTCAGAAAAGTAAAAATTTATAAAAAAAAATCTAAACATTTCTTCAAAAAATAAAAGAAGTTGTAACAATACAGTTGAGACCATTTCATCAATTTAATTGCTCTGACATTAAACTTGAAAATATTTAGAAATGTTATTAAACTTTTTGTAAAAATTTGTTCTGTTTTATTCTCTGCTGTCGGTCTTCTAATTTCCTCTCTATTCTGACTGGTAAATCTGAATCTGTGAAGTGGTCAGCAGCAAACTCTCTGATATTTTCTGGTCTATGAGTCAAAACATCCCTGCAAAATAAATAAAATAACCCTTTGAGAATTTTTCATACAATTTAAGAACCTGGAAAACTTGATTTTCTTTGGCTTTTCATTTTAAAAGTAGTATTAAGCTAACATTGTTCCTATGGACATAAATTTTGCTCTTGAAAACAATACTGGACTTACACTTGAATTATTAATGTCAACTTATTTTACTTTTATTACAATGAAAGGTATGTATCATCAAATATGATAGAACCAATCCCTTATAAATTTTGTTCCAGAGGAAGTCATTTTTTGTTCCATTTAATTAGTACCAATGCACTGGTACATGTAGCTTAATTTGTTCCAAGTACCAATGCACTGGAAGCTTAACTTATAGAAACATTAGAATGACCATGAATTTAACTACATGTATTGCTTGGTTATGTTTGACAAATGTTACAAAGATTTAATGCACAGGAAAAAAGTCAAAACGTACTGTAAGAAACCGGAGATAAGACATTCGACTTCTGGATGTTCACGGAGATACTTTTCATTCTCTATTCTAGTTTTAATCTGTAAGAGCAAAGAAAATAATTTAACAGAAATTAGGTCGTGTATTTACATTTTTAAGTGTCACAAAATCTTTACACAAGTGTAAAAATGATATTTCTGAAACAGATCTGATTCTTACATGTGACACTTCATCAAGCCAAGGAGCTTTAGATAAGAAAATGTTAAATAATCATGTAAAATCATAACACTTTTACTATGTCAGAAATGCACTATAAAGTGTACAAGCTGTAATATCAACACACTTCAATTTGGAATAAAGAAATAAAAAGTTTAACATTTTGTTTATTTACATGTACTTTTGACCATCATCACGTGACATTCCTGTTGGCAGTGATTACGGCAATGAAAGTATGGAAGGGAAGTAACCGCTGTGTTAGTCCAAATAATTGTACTCAAAACATTGAATATCATGTATATTTTTTTTAATGGTCGATATCTGCCTTCAGAAGGCAGCATCCTGCCTGAAGTCACAATATTGAGACTACCGCTGTGTGGAGTAGGGTCTCTTCAATGAATATTAGGTAAAATATGAGCACACTTAATACAGAGGAAAATAGACTTAAAGAAAATAATATGCTGGACATA
Organism: Cyclina sinensis; assembly: GCA_012932295.1. Taxonomy (NCBI): domain Eukaryota; kingdom Metazoa; phylum Mollusca; class Bivalvia; order Venerida; family Veneridae; genus Cyclina; species Cyclina sinensis. The sequence goes on from JAAONU010000017.1 coordinate 6,884,312, forward strand.
CATGTATGCTCACTAGAAACTGAATATTAGAATCTAATTTTTGCACGTTCTTTTCTAGATCAGCTAATTTAAGTTTCAGGGATGGCATTTTTGCAATGTTACATTAACGTTGATCTGTAAGAGAATGAAACTACTAAAGTCTTGGAATTAAGAAATTACCAAATAAGAATTTATAATGACACGTGCGAATAACTTAATAGCAATCAACGCTTAATCTAACTGCGTATACTTTTAAGTAAATAACAGTTTGTTGGAAAATTACACAGCGCTAATTAAAAATAAATGGTGTTCAAAAACCTGTGAAAATCAAACCATCATAAGGGCTATAATCAAATGGGCTATATACGTTTAATAGATCATGTTAGTTGCCAAATTAACTGATACCAAACCTGTGTATTCCCAATCAATTACCAACACGCACTATGTCAGTAGTTGCAATATACGATCAATTAGCGTAACCGTGTCACATTGGGACAGCAGTGACGAATCTCAGCAGTGAATGACTTTGATTGATTGTTCACATTTCGAAAAAAGTGAATGGGCGGTCCAAAAAAGGGCAAAAGGGCGCTGTTAATATGCATTTGATGGGCAAAAGGGCGGGGCTTAAAAAGGGCAGGGCGGAGCACCCTTCTATTCCGCGCTAGAATAATCCCTATAGATATTATTCCATTTCAGAATGCGTTTCCACTCACAAAATGTGTTTGACAACTACCATAAACTGTCTGTATCTATGCAAAAAGCGATGACATCAGACTGACTTTCTGCGCAACACGGTTATTACAAACTATCGTAAGTATAAGATGGAAATGGAATTGTAACAGTCAACCATAATCAGATTGAGCAAAGATTTTCTCAAACACTATACAATCTCAAATAACATTAAACACATGTTATTCTTTTTTACAGGGTCTTTCATATGGTACATAACTAAGACACCTCGGACCATGGCCATTTTGGACAGGACATTAAAGACCAGATTTGGGGACACTTCAGACCAGATTTTATTTGGTGATTCTTTGATGTAATACAGTCATATTTAATTAATAAATAATATATCTAAAACATTTGTTGCAGACGAATTGCCAATTTATTTGGTCTTGAAAGGTAGCTATAATTCCATTGTCAATGGCTATGACTAGTCACTTCTTTAACTGAGGAAACACCATCATAATCAATTTGAGTAAATAATACCAACATGACATTCTTTAATTGAAATTTGAAAGGAACAAACAACCACTTTATTTGGTAGACTACTTGTGTATATAGCTTAATTTCAACATTTAGAAACATTAAAAACAGAATCAGTTGTGCTATATAATAATATAATAATTAAAATCATTACTTTGTTTTTGTCTCTTAAACATTTTTATATTTAATATCTTCGGATTGAAGTTTATTCATTTTTATACATGAACAAATATATTTTTGAACATGGTCCGAAGTGTCCCCAAATCTGGTCCATAATGTCCAGTCCGAAATAGCCATGGTCCGATGTGTCCGTAATTCTTTCATACAGCTATTTGAAAGACCCTGTTTTTACTGATGCTTCTAAATATTTTACTTTACAATATGAATATCAATTTAACAAACATGTCATTTACAGTGTCAAAACCTCCAGCATCTTCTATATACCCTTAAAGCTATACATGTTAAAGGAGTTAAATGTAGACATAAAAAAGCTAAGTTAACAGTTTCGACTCTTGAATGACTGAAAATACAATTTTAACTTCGAGATGAGCTACAATTAAAGAACTGTATTAGGACGATCATTCTACGGGCTAACCTTGTATTTGTTTAATTTTTGTTGTTGTTCTTTGCTGAGAGCACCAAGATTCCCTACTCCAGCCACATCGTAAGGCTCCATTCCATGGGGAGCATTTTGTTGTGGAATTTGATGTTCTGGGTCAGCCATTTTCAAGCGCCTATGAATTTTTTGTCAAGCGTCTGATCGTCATGGTGACGACTATGCTAAAGTAACGTATCCGGTACACAATATAAGACGGCTATTTAAAACACATCATCAGATCATAAGATTGTTTGTTTGTTTTTCTTCTTTTTGACGGACAAATCAGTTTGTCAAGTGCAATATGATACATCAGATGTAATAGAGGAAATATTGTTTTAGATAAAATAAATTAAAAAAGAAATAGATTTAAATTTTCAAATATATATTGGCTTACATGATATCAAAGGAAAAGTATTTATTAGATAAAATACATATATACTCGTTTTTTTAACACAAAAGCAGACCTTTTTATAATAAAGTCCATTTTTTCTAAAAATGGAAATATTTTCTAATTCCAAATGCGTTATTTGCGCAAATTTATCACAAGAGTGTCATTACAGCATACTGGTAAAACCAATATTCATCTTAGGTATCACTTTTTAGAAGTATGATGACACCCACTTTTTTTCCTTTTTATAAAAAAAGAGAAAAAACAGACCAGATAAATTCTATAAAAATCCGTCGAATTAAATTGTCAATTATCAAAAGTTGTCAAATGTCAAAAGTTAAAATCATTTTTCTTTTTATCAGACTGGTGTCAAAGAAAATGCTTATATGTGCTTTGTTCTTGAACTTGCACATACCGAAGCCTGCCTTTATTGCTCTTCGCACATTGTTTTGAAAGGGTCACTTTTACAAGGTTAAAGCACATGCCATTACTCTGTGATGGTCAAAATACTTCCTTACACCTTACATAAACTCAAACGAACTCCTCCTGCCTCATCGAATCAGCAACTCCTTGCACAATCTTTTTTTTTTTGACTGAGAAATATCTGTAATGCATTTTTTTCATATATTTTATACCATTATTTTTAATTTTTCATATTGGCATCGCTTTTACCAGATATATATATATATAAGCATACAATATAGTTTCTGTTAAAGTAAGTTGTTTTAAAACTGTACAAAAACATTTGTAATAGAGTTCAAATGTAGGCTACGTTTGTTTTCTATTTTTAAACATATTACCAACATATTAGTGTTGTTTTTTATCTATTTGACGCATTAATAAATTACACATTAAAATGCGTTATTAAAAATATATATTTCTTTTATTTTGACTACCTGAACAAAAGTAAAATATTCACCAGCGTTCTTGATTTTTAAATCAAGAGTTTGTCCTCTTTTTCTTGTTTGGTATATCAGCGCTCTACTCTTGTCCCCAGCGTACTTACTAATAGATACATAGATGAAGGGGCAGGCAATCCAGACCACGCTCTATTCTGATGCTGATATTTTACGGCAAACATGACAGTTTTTGTTCATTATTCAACAGTCAGGTGACGTATTCGTCTTGGTCACATGATACGCAAAATGGCAGACGAACCGCCACCAATCCGATATTTAACTGGTGGTCAGGCTGCAATAGATAGAGAAAGGTTCACATTGATTCCAACATCTCTTTTCAAATTTAAACGGACTCTTTTATTGCAAAAGTTGAACCATTGTGATAAGTCCATGCAAATTCTTAATGTATCAATAACAATGTTGTTTAATTTTTTTGTACACGTTGATGCATTTAGGATCCTTGTTTAATTAAAGTAGTATATTCTTTGATTTTTATGCCTCCGAAGGGAGGCATATAGTTTTTGAACTGTCCGCCCGTCAGTCCGTCCGAAAACTTTAACATTAGCAATAACTTTCTTATTAGTAAGTGGATTTACTTCATACTTGGACACAACACCCCTTTGGACAAGACCTTTTCACTGACCTATATTTATTTGAACTTGACCCCTGATTGACCTTTACCTTGAATATCCAATAGTCCAACTTTAACATTGGCAATAACTTTATTAGTAAGTAGAATTACTTCATACTTTGACACAACACCCCTTTGGACAATGCCTTCCAACTGACCGACATTTGTTTGACCTTGACCCCTGAATGACCTTCACCTTGAAGATCAAATTGTCAAAAAACTTAAACATTGGCCATAACTTACTTATTTGTAAGTGGAATTACTTCATACTTGGACACAACACCCCTTTGGACAAGGCCTTCCAACTGACCATTATTTTTTTGACCTTGACCCATGAATGACCTTCACCTTGAAGATCCAATTGTCCAAAAAGTTTAACATTAGCCATAACTTCCTTATTAGTAAGTGGAATTACTTCATATTTAAACACAACCCGGTTTGGATAAGACCTTTCCACTGATCTACATTTATTTGACCTTGGCGCCTGAATGACTGGTTCTCAGCTCAAAGGTCAAAGCACCGCTTTCGGGGGCATTGTCATCTTATAGTGACAGTTCTTGTTTCAGATATACAAAGATACAGCAGAGGTTTGAGATAAAGTTCAACTGTCAGCCACAGTTCTATGCCAGAGCCCCAGGGAGAGTTAATTTGATAGGTAATTTGAACTGGTGTGTAGAATTTTCATGGAATAGCGAGTGTTAATACTTATGGAGAGTTCAGAAGAATTTCAGGACTTTTCACTTGGCTTTGGATGTTTCGACCTCAAAACCCTCCTCTTTTAAGCATATTTTGTAAATATGAAAAAAACTTTATATGTAACTTATACTTGTATACTTTTTATTTACATTTATGACTTTTATTAATATTTTTGTCATAAATGAATGTATACATGTATATTATGGAATTTTCTTATAAAAATGAATGTGAACTTAAAGGGGCTGTGCTCCAGATGACAAAAAAAAGAAAGTTTTCTTGTATTATAAATTTCTTGTAATATTTATGATTAATGCTTAAAAATTAACCTACTGACAAAAATTAAGTCAAATAATTACATATAAATTTATTTTTTTCCCTTTCAAAGTGCTATACCGTAACGCGACAGTATAACTATATCGTATAAGATTTAGTGTAAATATCTGTAATATCACATGCGGCGATGGTGGTGACAGTAACAGCGCTGGAAATATTTTGTTAACATGAGGGTCCAGAGCTCAAATCAGGCTGGAGCGAAAATATTTTTTTTATTCTATTTGACTTTTATAATCAGTTTTGAAGTAAAATATTATGTTGTTATAATCTCAGGGCATCTAAATATATATTATTTATGAAAAAAAATTTTTTTTATGTCAAATCTGGAGTACAGCCTCTTTAAAAAATATGATATTCAAAGTTTACTATTGCAAAGTTTTCATATTAAAAAAAAAATCCTTCAAATGTCTATATTAAAATACTTTTTAAAAATGAAAATTTTTGCAATATTCAAAGGCTTTAAGGGGATTAAAGTAGTCTAGTCCAAGCTTAGACCTTTTTACTGGGCAGCTGCATCCTTTCTACCAGTTCTAAGCCAGTATTGTTTTTATCTTTTTATCTCAGTCTTGTAGTTTTTCTTTTAACTTGCTTTTATCTATTAAATTGCACCTAATATATTTGTTTTAACAGCTATTCCCACACAACGTGCCTGCTTAGTGTGATCGTTGAACGATCTTGAAGCAGTAAAATGTAGATGTAGAGGACTTGACACGTCGTTGTTACAGCTTGATTGCACACTGAATGAACGTCTTTGAGTAATAGTTGAGATCATTCAAGATAATCCAATCAATGACAAATGAACCTATAACAACAACATTGTTCATGTCATACATACTTATAAATAATCCCATTATAGTACCATACTAAATTGGTAGCCATAAAGACCAAGGCCGAAACATCCAGGAGGTGAAAAGACAAAGGCCGAAAAGTTTAGGAGGTGAAATGTCCAAAAACCGTTCAGAAGGACTATACTTCATGAGTCTATTTAGTTTTTGACTTATTTACTTACTGTTGTATATGGATTTCACTCAAATGATATGTTTGAAATTTTATTTTTTGCCTATTATTATTCTCAGAATATCCATTTAGTAGCTCAAGTTTAAACTAAAAATTAGGTATGGGTGGAGTACATAATTTAATTTTTACTATGTTTTTTTTTTAGTTAAGTTAGTCAAAACTTATTTATGTTGCATTGATTGGGAACAAGTTTTTGAAACTTGAATTTATCCAGTTTGATGATTTTTTTTCTTTATTTCTTTACCAGTCTGTCAAAAAAAAGGCCAGCAAAATATTTGACTTCAGTAACACAATTTCATTTAAGTTTTTTATTTCAGGAGAACATATTGACTACTGTGGCTATGGAGTTTTACCAATGGCTATTGAGCAAGATGTTGTCATTGCTGTTCATACCACAAGTGACAGCAGGCTGTTGCTTTCAAACATAAATGAAAAGTACAGGTAACTGGTTTATAAAGTGTGTGTTTTGCTGCTGATATTGTGAAAACCAAAAACAGAAATGCTGTTGTTTAATCTAAATCAATATAGTGTCTGTAAGTGAATTTCAGGCATCATGGCATCTTCTTGTAAGATGGAATAAGTTCTTATGTCTCTTGAAGTTACTTTCCTTCAATTCTAAATGATCTTGCTTGAGTTCTTTCCAGTTTCTTATTGTTTACAATGACTTGTACCTGGAGTTGATCAGTTCTCACACTGAAAAGAGAGATTTTGAAGAAAAAGAAGGTGTCAATGTTCTGCTCACCCGATTTATTCCTTAGTCACTTGTATCAAAATGGCATATGACTTCAGAGCAGTTTCTGTGCATGCTAACATAGCTGTATTATAATTCTGTTTCAGTCACTTGTATCAAAGTGGCATATGAATTTAGAGCAGTTTCTGTGCATGCTAACATAGCTGTATTATAATTCTGTTTCAGTGATTTTCAGTGCAGTGTAAACCAGTTTGAAATCAACAAGTTGCAACCAGACTGGCACAACTATGTTCTTTGTGGAGTTAAAGGTATGACAGAGTTTCTGGGGTTAACCAGTCCAGTTGGTATGCAGTGTATGGTTGATGGTTGTGTGCCAGGTAGTGCTGGACTCTCCAGTTCCAGTGCCCTTGTCTGCTGTGCTGCCTTGGCAACCATGCAAGCAAATAACAAAGCCCGATCAAAGGTAAAACATGGCAATATGTGTACAAGATCAACATGCTATTATAGTATTACCTTTAGCATTGTTGATGTTTAGAAAGTAGTAGAAAAAACATTCAATTATCCTTGTTGTTTTTGGTATGCCTTGTTTCACTTCATATCTGCATTTGAGTAAAATTGTAAGCAATGTTTTAAACTAGAGTTAAAATTTATTTAAAATATCTAACTTACCGTAATACATGTATGTTAATTTACCATGCAATTGATCACTAGGTTTTCATTTTTAAATCAGTATTATATTTGTTTCTGAATTATATTCCCCTAGTATTATTATACTGAGCTGTGGACCAACTTTGACAGCTCAGAGTTTTGTTTGATTAATCAGCTTTTTTAAGAAACTACAAAGGACTTTCATAGGAACATAAGGGTCTCCTTATGGGCTACTGAAAACTATAGTAATAATAGAGTCTTTTTATGTTGTTTACAGAAAGAGATAGCAGATATGTGTGCCAGTTGTGAAAGGTTTATTGGGACCCAAGGTGGAGGAATGGACCAGGCTATATCATTCATGGCCAAACCTGGAACTGTATGTAGCAAAAATAAAATCTGTCATAACTGATTGTTGATCTGGGGTTTTGGAATTTTCAAGTTTGATGTTTTCTTACTGATCACAAAAGTTTGAGCCTGGACTGTACACAGAAAGATACTCACCCCATGAACCAAGATCATTATTTGATTATCATTTTCCTAAATTCCTTTTATGTTACATATTTGCTACCATTTTCAGAAAATACATATAATTGTCACATGTATAATGTCTCACAAATCTAATTATAGATTGTTCTTAAACAAACGAAAAATATCACTTGAAAGTTTATAATTTTGTTCATAGGCAAAGAAGATAGATTTTCATCCACTAAGGGAACAAGATGTGTGTTTACTTGAGGGAGTGACATTTGTAATTTCTAATTGTTGTGTTGAAAAAAACAAGGCTGCCACATCAGATTTTAATACAAGAGTAGTGGAATGCCGACTGGCAATGCAGGTATTGTATGAGAAGGCATTTTGAGGGGTGAAAAGTTCAAAGTGATTTAAAATAAACAAGAAATCTCACTGTAAGATGACAATGCCCCTGAAGTGGTGCTTTGACCTTTCAGCTGAGGACCAGTCATTCAGAGGTTAAGGTCAAATAAATATAGGTCAATGGGAAGGTCTTGTCCAAAGGGGTATTGTGTTTAAGTATGAAGTATATCCACCTACTAATATGGAAGTTATGGCTAAACGTTGAAGTTTTTGGACAAATGGATCTTCAAGGTTAAGGTCATTCAGGGGTCAAGGTCAAACAAATATAGGTCAGTGGGCAGGTCTTGTCCAAAGGGTTGTGGTGTCATAGTATGAAGTAAATCCATTTAGTAATATTGAAGTTATGGCCAGTGTTAAAGTTTTTGGACAGTTGGGGGCATAAAAAGTGCCCCCTTCTTCATTAGGAACACCTGGCAGTTTACAAAATTTTACATTGGCTTAAACAATTCTGAAATTTTCCCAGAAATAAGATGTCTCGTAAAATACATGTAGGTCAATTCTGTAAACGTTTATGAGGACATGAATATTGTAGGTGCAGTTTTTTTTGGCAAACAAAACATGTAAGGTTATATTTAAAGCTTGTTGAAGGATGAGGATGAGGTCATACCTGAGTGCTATTGTTGCATATGTATATTTGTATCCATCATGCAAAGATGAAAGGACCAATATCCCTTGCATTGTTACAAACATACTGTCATCAGCACATGTATCTCAGTTAGTAGGGCACTTGTCCTTCAAGGTTAGGGTAGCAGGTTCAGAACCCTCCCTGGGTAACTGATATTATCTGACCCCATGACATTGGCATCCAAACACTGGTTGTTGTCTGTGTCAGCCACATTAATATGCATATGGTTCCATGTAATTTGTCTCTAGTTTTTGAATTTGAGATCAAATTATAATAGAGCAGGGATGTATGTCACAGGACCAGCATTAATGATTCAGTTACTAGCATACTGTCACATGCCTTGGTAGTTCAGTTGGTACAGGACTTGTAAGTAGGGGGTAATGGGTTGGATTTCCACCCTGGGTATTTGACTTTTCTGACCCCGCAAAATATGTATATGTGTACTTATCTGTGAACAACAGTTACCTTGTTAGAAATCTTTTTTGTATTGTCTGTATAATGTTAAAAAAAAAAATTTTTTAATAGGTGATTGCCAAAAGTAAAGGACTTGCATGGCGTGAATGTAAAAATTTGGCAGATCTTCAGAATAAGTTGCAGGTCAGGTTACAAGATATGGATGACATTGTCAAGCAGTGTTTACACATAGAGAAATATTCGAAACAGGAAGTTTGTGAAATACTTGGTGTGACAACTGAAGAACTTGCTCAGACCAGTCTCAGTGCTAACACCTTACATGGTGAATATTGTTGTTTTAAAATTGACCATCACTGAAGAAAAACACCATATTTTTAATGAATAAGTTTTACAAAATGGTTGAATGTTGATATTAAGTCAAAAGTTTTGTAATAATTTTGTACAAGATATCACATTTTGCATTAAAACATATGACTCAATGAAATAAAACACAGTTCCTTGGATGTTCAGTGTTCAATGTAAGTTGTTCATTACAATTTGGTTTTGGTCTTGACTTTTTTCGTTCCCTCATGAAACCTTTTTCTTGATGATTAAAAGAAAGAATTTCGAACTGACCAATGAAAAAGCATGATATTTTGTATACTGAGAAACTGTTTAAAAAATTTAAAGTACAGAAACACTGCACAGGTATATCTTAATAGGAAAGCAGTATTATGCATGAATTTGAAACAGAAATAATGGTTGGAAGTGAAAAAAAAATATATTTAAAAAAAAAAAAATGAAATGTCTAAATTAATGTTTGTTGAAAAGTGTGCATATTTTGAAAATATAACAAAAAAATCAGAATTTTCTTTTTTTCGGCAGTTGAAAGTTTCAGTCTGTACCAGCGTGCTCTGCATGTGTACAGTGAGGCTCGGAGAGTTGATGAGTTCCAGCATATCTGTAACACTGTGCCACAAGATGCAGTCCAGAAACTAGGACAGTTAATGAATCAAAGTCATGAGAGCTGCAGTAAACAGTATGAGTGCAGCTGCCCTGAGTTAGATGAACTTGTTGACCTTTGCATGTATGTATTTTCTTTTTAACAAAATGTCTTCTCACCGAGAGCCATTTGCAAGTCTCCAAAATGGACCATTCGTCTTTTATCCAAAAAAAAGCACCTGCCCAGTTTAAAGCTTGTATATAACAAGTAATGTCCATTCTCAGTATGACCCGGTATTACCCTAAGTGATGTCCTATTATCTTCGGTTATCTGTGTTTTCAATGTCTGTGAAATTATTTAGTGAAAAAAGTTTTGGTTATAAAGCATTAAAAATTATAATATGTCAAGTTTTGTCTAGCACTCAAAATATATTACAGTCAAAATGCAGTTTCGCATATTGACAATAGATCTAATCTTTATATATATATATATAAGCATTTTTATTGTTTCACATCTTTCAGTGTATTAAGCAAAAAAGGAGTGAAGATTTTTTTTTCATTCTGTCACAGTTTTTTCCTGCATTTTCTAACCTTTTCAGAAAATCTGGTGCCCTTGGTTCCCGGCTGACTGGTGCTGGATGGGGAGGTTGTGCAGTGTCTATGGTTCCCAGCTCACAGGTTACACAGTTCCTGGAGAAAGTGAAGCAGGGATACTATGTACCGAGAGGACTTGATTCTGTTGTTACAGAAGCCTTGTTTGCTACAAAGCCTGGAGATGGGGCAGCTATATACATGCCTGCATAATTCCTTTCACTGGCAATAAATGATTCATTAAAAGTTAACATAATTATACTAATGCACTACCTCAATGCAAGCTCTAGCTATTTCAGTCACCAGATGTTGAAAAAATATTTTTTGGCAGCTGAGGTACTTTTTTTCTGATTGGGGATGTAATTCTGCATGGAGGTTGCATTAGAGTTGGGCATTTGTAATGTTAATCACTGGAAAGGGTCTTTTATTCTTTAAAAGATAGTTTCACTTCCTGTAGGATTTCAGGTGAATGTTAGTTGTGATTTGTTAGTTCAAAACTCATTATTTGCATAACTTTAAAGCTGGCTTGCTCCTGAGCCGTCTTTGAGGACTTGCCTGCACTCTCAAACATTCCAATTTCAGGGCCTATTGTTTATATATCTTCTAAAAGAAATGATATTCCCAAACTGATTTCTAGGCATTTATTGCATTTTAGAGCTCATTTAGATTGTAATTTTGACAAGTAATATAACTACAAATTTGGATAGCTTTAGAATTTATGTATATATTGTATAATTGCCTTTTTTTTGCAAAGAAAAAATGTATCAAGTTAATATTTTTATTGTTAAAGGAAAGAAGAAGATTTCAAAGCTTTAATTTTTGTTTAATATAAACTTTATTGTAGGTTTTCAGAATTGTTCATATTTTACAGCTGTTTTGCCTTATTGTTACAGTCATATATTTTAGTCAAAATGGCAGTGTACATTCTTTAATATTTATGTAACTTGTGCAACACTTTATTCCATTTCAGAGGTAGAATAGGAAATTAAAATATCATTAAACTGATATGTCAACTAAATGTAAATGTCTTCTTATTTTTATGAGATGCAAGCAAGTTAGATTAATTATCTGCTTGTTTGCTTACATGTTATTTAATAAAAGATGACATATGACATCACAAACCAGTCTCCATAGCCACTTAATTTAAATATGTGCCTTACAAAACCAGTCTCCATAGCCACTTAATTTAAATATGTGCCTTACAAAACCAGTCTCCGTAGCCACTTAATTTAAATATGTGCCTTACAAAACCAGTCTCCATGGCCACTTTATTTAAATATGTGCCTTACAAAACCAGTCTCTATAGCCACTTAATTAAAATATGCGCCTTACAAAACCAGTCTCCGTAGCCACTTAATTTAAATATGTGCCTTACAATTGCATATCATGACATAGATTATTGCCTCCTTCACATATATCTTATTTCTGTTTTCACAACCTTCTTTTCAAAAAAGAAGTTGGCACTATCTTGACTGTGGTACATGTAGCTTTCATGACCATGTTGTAAATGTTGCTTTGAGATTTATTATTCTTTGAAAGTAAATTACTTGTAGTTTAGGCATTATTCTTTTCATTTTTGAATGTGTGATGTAAATAACCCTTAATTTCTTTAGGACAAAATACAAGTTTCCTTGAACAACTGCTTACCTCAGTCATGTATACAACCTTGTTAAGATTTACATGTATTTGGTAATGAAGAAGTTGCCTCTACTTTGTGTTTCAGAAAAAAAAATCTTCTTTAGGGAGATGTCAGCTTTGTAGAGGTCCTGTTAAGAGAAGTTATTCTTGTGCTCCAGTAATAGATAGATCAAAAGCTGAAATGAGTTCCTTTAAATCATTGACAGATCTTACCTTATCTTTGCAAAGAAACCAAGTTTTCTTAGTACATGTGTATGACATCATTAACTCCAAGCAGAATTTACTGAAGGGATCAAATACCGTTTTTCTAGTACACCATTATTTTATTCTAACAGGATTTATTCTATTGTGATTCCAGTGAACATTGAAAGGGCTTACAAAGGCCTTGCATCTTGCACACCTTTATATATGAGTGTTAACTCAACTACCTGTAATGCCCTAGAATAAGATAAACTAACAACAGACAGACTCAAAGTCCAAAAGCATGTTTCTTTGTTTACTTTGAACATGGCCTGAATGAAATTATAGTTTTTGTGAATGTCATTTCATATAAAGTTTTGAAGACGAATACAACAGCAAAAAGTATTGTCTGCTACATAAAACTAGTATACTTTCCTGTTTTGTAATTGGAAAAATTAAATTATTTTGTTTGTGTGATCATTTAAAAATTCTTGTTTTTTATTTGTAAGAAAAATCTTGTTGGCATTACATATATTTCACTGAAGCATCGTAAAATAATTATCTAGGATTTGTTCATTGTTGACGTGATTTAACTTAATCATGACAAATACGATTGAGTATTTAAATGCCCGTAAGAAAGTTTCAATTTAAAAAAAAGACTGACGTCAAAAATTCTAACGTTTCATCTGTTTATGCATGTTTATTTTTGTACAGGTATGCTTAGGCGGTTTAATTGTAATTTGGAATAGGTATTAAACTTTTAAAAGTTTTCATCATTTTGGGCCCTTTATGCCGGCCATTTAAGGCAATATGGTTATAAACGTAGCCGCAAAATCGCCACACTATACCCTCCCAAGGAGTATCGTGCCATTTAGTCAGATTGCTTTTGAAAGTACTTTACAATTACTTAATTACTGTCAAATAGTCGCTAAGTAACGCATGAACGGACGAACGTGATGTACAAGTTATAGTGATTCGTGCCAACCCGGCTAGCTCAGTTGGAAAAGTATTGTCAAACCCACCAGAGGTTCATTTGGACGTTTATATGCCCAAAACAACGTGAAATATATTGCCAGTCACACATGTATCAATATCCTAAGTGGAAAGGATAACTGGACTAAGGGCCGGCTAAATTTCCTCGTGATAAGTGATCTTGGACAATGTGTATAAAGGTCATACTTCTGACTCAAGTGAGGAAGCAGTCATGCAGTCGCTTGTGGAGTGATTGGTTAGTAAACCGGTTGGATACCAAGGAACGCTTATAAGGGGGCATGGCCGAAACAAGGTTGAAAGTGGCGTTAACACACATCCTCGCCCCCCTCCCACACACACACCAAAAAAGGTGATTTGGGCCATTGTATCCCATAGAAAAGAGCAGGAGCTATTTACAAATGATGTCCAGGAATGGAACACGCTACATAAATTAATCGGCTTCGTGTTGTAATATTATAAAGTTCGTCATGTTTTTTTTTTTTCACTGTCATAATTTTAGACTTCCTAAAGCTCTTTTCCTTCCAGAAGAAGTAAAATTATAGACATTCTTTAAAATACAGAGCTCGGTTGTTTGGTTAATAAAGGTGAGACTGGGTATGAAAACGAGGTTTACGAATTATGTTCACTTTTTATCAACCGTACACGAACTTTGACCCGATCTCAAATATGACCCCATATTTATTTGCACAGTAATCCAAACACTATTGATATGCCACTTCGTGCACACAAGTTTATAAAATAGGATTAGCATATATATCCATTATAAAATTCGACAGGAAAATATCCTTCTTTGGAAAATTAACGAAAATAAAAAGGTAAGAACCTAAACTCTATTGCGTGTTTCTATACATTGATGATAAACACGTTCTAGCTCTTTCTTGTATTTAACCATCGAAAGGGCTAGTCGAAATAGTGCAACATTTGCAATATTTGGAAGCCTTTAATTCATTTTGTAATTAATTTAGTAGATGGAAACATTGTCGAAAACCGTCGCGTCAAGTAGATGGACATTTATCGTTCTGCACATTGATGTTAAAAGGTCTTATCCTAGCAATTTTACAGGTGAACTGTCAGCCACTGTTCAAATACATGAAATATATTATGAATGGAGAAAATGCCCATTATCGCAGCTTCTCAAGATTTACTATTGCAAATAACCAAATGTGTCATGATTAACATTAAACGTTGAAAAACGCTGTAATATGATCTTCAAAAGATCTGACATGTTCGGCTGTTAGCATGGTTTAAGATCAATTTAGACATGCATATTACAACAATCTGAATGAAAAATATATCTTCCTTGTAAAACAATAAACCTTGGATATGATCGAACTGTTTGAGGTACGCTATATCCGTATGACGAACTCGAATCCTTATAAACGAAATGCAGATGCAGATAGAGTATGGCTGATTTCAGGGAGTTTTCTGATCTTTATTTTCAAGAAAATGTATTCCAACTTGCATTTGTTTGCATCTTAATCAAATGCATTTAAGTAATCTAAGCCTTGTAAAAGTCAAACCGCACTATTATGGTGCCTAAGTACTTTACGAAGATCAATGTAGTCTGGTTGTTGGGTGTGTGTCTTTTGTTTTTTACCATGCCCCTATTTAAAAAATTAATCTTATGACAGCCCCTGGGAGTACTTAAAAGAAATTGTTTGGTCTAGAGATTTCATTTTCTTTTATTCTTTCTTGTGTTGTCCTTAACCAGATGTTAAGATCTTGTGTACTGATGTGTCCCGCACTTCACCGCAGAAAGAACGAAAACCCAAATCCGCGCATGTGAAAGAACGAAGTTGGGCACATCATACTTGAAACCCGTTCATATCAATTCCATGATCTTGTTACAAAAGGTCGTTTTTCTCTATAAGACTATTTTTTCCCAGATTTATTTCTTTTCTTTCCTTTGTTCAAGATGATGTCGCGATTCGTCTCCCCCCGCTCCCTCTCTTCCCCCCACCCTTTAGTTAAAATCGCAGATTTGAAAGAGAGTATCAAAAGACAGGTTTAACACAGCGCTTTTCTCCTTAACTTGCCAGATCTAATATCTATAGAGTCCTATAAATAAGACCTTGTGTAACTTATTTTACATTTGGAAGACTATCGATTTTGTCAGAGAGACGTCCAAATGTGTAATAAGTTATCTCAGGACTTATTTATAGGACTAATATTTCGTGTGACCACTCTTCAACCAGGAAGTTGATTCAATTTAGGCCCATTTCAACTACCAATGAATGAGACCGCATGGCGGTTCCCTGGGGTACATTGTAGTGTCTGATGACGTCATTTGGAAATCCTATTACAATTTCAATTCCTTCATAGCCTATAAATCCACACGAAACCATGATACGTCCATCTCTAATCAAGAGCGTAAAATAACATGTTAAGTCTTTTACATTGATATGTCTCCGTCCCCGAAAATAATTCAATATTTTGATAAGACTTTTTTTCCTTTTATTCCTAGAAACGTGTTTTGTATAAATGAAGAAATAGAATAGGTAGAACTCAGTAACCTCCCTTAGGTTTAGAAACGCCATTTGTCAGGGACAACAACGGCAGAAAATATTACTCTCAGGGGTTATCATGTACTACTCATTAAAGTAGGAGGGGTATACGGGATCCTGTTCGTGTCACGTTAATTTTCACTTGTATTCGCAATAAGTGTCGCCTTCCCCAGAGTGAAGGAACACTAGTAACTATTAGCGAAACTTTTATATTTCGACTGAAGCGATCGACCACTAAAAATACAGTACCACTATATTAATTTTTTTTGGAGTACAATTATTCGGACTACTTCTCACTTAAAAAGATAAAGGAACTCCCAGCTTTCTCAAGCGACTCAGTCCACCCAGAAACGCCATTTGTCAGGGACAACAACGGCAGAAAATATTACTCTCAGGGGTTATCATGTACTACTCATTAAAGTAGGAGGGGTATACGGGATCCTGTTCGTGTCATGTAATTTTCCCTTGTATTCGCAATAAGTGTCGCCTTCCCCAGAGTGAAGGAACACTAGTAACTAGTAGCGAAACTTTTATATTTCGACTGAAGCGATCGACCACTAAAAATACAGTACCACTATATTAATTTTTTTTGGAGTACAATTATTCGGACTACTTCTCACTTAAAAAGATAAAGGAACTCCCAGCTTTCTCAAGCGACTCAGTCCACCCAGTACTCATTGACAATTTGTGATAAAAAAAGAAAAAAAAAGTGCAAAACCTAACCTTAAAGTATTAAGTTCTTCTGGTTGACTAACCAGATAATGTAGTGGACACCGGATAGATAAGGCATTTCCAACAGTGAAGCTGTTGGGTTTGCTCTTTAGCGACATGGTTGGAGTGTCTGGAATGTTTGTTAAGTTAAGCAACGTTATCTATGGTTAGTACTTGGATAGGTGTCCGAAGTTGAGCTTAGGCCATGTTACCATAGAAAGTTTACATCAAATTATCCCAGCTAAAAGGCTATAGATCTAATGATTATTGTGACAAAGGAGATTATTGCCCAGGGAAAACTTACATGTGAATATTAGGTTGATTATTAGGCCTATTGACTGAAAATTTTAAAACTTCACTGCAGCAGATGTAAGGCAAAATTATTATGATGAAGTTGATAATTATTGCATAGTATTTGCTGAATTTTAACTTGGAACCAACAGGTCTCTTTGCAAATAGGTTATGAAATGTGACTTACATTTCAGCGGAAAATAAACTATGACGTAAAATAATTGATAAATTTTCAAACTCACAGAAGCTTAAAAGTTTGGACCAATTGTTAGGATATTATAGATATAAAGGTGGATATTGACCTGTAAAAAATGACACAACACTCTTCTGTTTGAGTAGAATTATTTGGACTTATACGCTGAGGGCACAGTAGAGTCAGACTTGATGTAGAAGACCAACATAATGAAGGACTGTTGCAGCAAGATTTTTGTTAGAAGAATTTAGAAAATATTGATCAAAACTTACCTTGACTAAAGGAGGTCACTTATATGTCCAAATATATAAAAATCTTTTCAAAATAATAAAGATTTACAAGCTCCTTCTACACAACTAATGAATCTGGAAAAATGAAAGGTCTTGCAGAATGTACTATTCCCTCTACTGAATTGATGTGGCTGAATCATCTCATCAAAATCTGTTTTAACTTGGTACAGCAGAATAACTCTGAATAAACAAATACTTTGTTGTTGGTGGTTTTTTCTCTAATCAGTTTCTATGGCCTGTCAAAAAAAAAAACAACAACATTTAAAAGTGTTTAATTTTTATATTTAATTTGTAGTGTTTCTCGTTTTAAAAAAGACGCTGAATGTCCTGATGATAGGTTAAGAATTGGCATTATTAGAAGCATCTGTAAATATCTGTTACTGATCAGTGAAAGAGATTTGAGATAACTGTTGTTATAAGTACACGTCATGAGAATTTAGGACTTCTTGATTTGAAATTGAACACTTACTCCAAACTCTGTTATGACATACCTAAGTAGCTCATATACTGTTTTATAAATTCATGTATGGGCATGCATATTGATAATAGATTATAATATTTTTATAGGCTTTTATTTCATTTTCCAGAGACTTGAGCTGATTTATGGGTAAATGAAAAAATGACTTCAAATAGGAATAAGGTTCTGTTAGGAGCAGCTGGTACCATCGGGGCAGGGTTGGTATCATGGCGTGCCTTCTTCCCTTGGATAGGATACGACTTGAAAATGATGAAACACGGAAGAAAAGCTGGAAATCTGATATTGAGAGACAATGAAATTGGACGCTACTTGATAAACATGTTTGAAGAGGCGGTTGAAAAATGTCCAAAGAAACCATTTGTAATTTTTGAGGATAGAATTTATACATACGAGTTTATGAATGAGCAAGCCAACAAAGTGGCCAATATTGTAGCAAAATGGGGGATCAATCTAGGAGAATGTGTAGCAATAATGATGGAAAACGAGCCAGCATTTATTTGGCTTTTCTTAGGTATCATTTCATATTACTAGTAATGTACTGCACTGCTTAAGAACTGAAAGCAAAAATATTTAAGAGAAAAAGGCATGTAGAACCTTTATGATTTCATTATTTACAGCTAGGCATAGAGACTGTCTGCATTTAGCTAATGTTACCTCAAATTGTAAAGCCTTCTGTGTATATTTAGAATTCTTTTTCATGCATTCAGATATTTCGAAAAATGAAAAAAAAAAAGAGATTTAAGGGCTGGAACCACATGAACAAAAAAATGCCTGTTTATTCATCTTACATACATTATTTGAGATATTTGCAGTTTTATTTACTGAGTATGTTTCAGGTTTACAGAAACTTGGCATAGCTGTCGCATTTATCAACTTCCACATCAAAGGCCAGCCTCTGACCCACACAATCAAGGCATGTGAAGCAAAGGCTCTCATTGTTGGTTCAGGTACAGCTAAACACATTGTTGTATTAGCAAAAAAACTTACTTCTTTTCTGTGACAGTGTATATATATATACTTGAATCTCTCTGGCAGAAGTGTTTAAAGAAATGATAGTTAAACCACAAAAATGACAGATCTACTTTAACCATAAAAGTGATATTTCTACTTAAACCACAAAAATGACAGATCTACTTAAATCTTATAAATGATAGTTGTACTTTAACAACAAAAATGTCAGATCTACTTAAACCATAAAAGTGAAAAGCCTATTTTATCTTTCATAATATTATAAACTATTTATTTTACAATAGAAATCTTATTATGGTATTTTATACCTTAGTTAAATAGTGAAATACATTGTAAACAGTTACAGAAAAGTGACTTGTTTTGTAAGTTTTTGTGCCATTATCTGTTGTCAGTTGATGGTATTTGCACCAGTCGTTTTTCTTTTTTTTGTTGTGTATGGCATTATTTGAAAGCAACAGTGGGGATCCAAGACAGACAAGTGATTTATTTGTTAAAGGGACTGACTCACAGAATTTAGCTGGATTTTTTTTTCTTTAAAATTTAAGAGAAATTAATATACTATGGAAAAAATATAATATTATGCTTCTATAGACCATGAAAACTGAAAAAAAAAGTTTTGATATTATCAGGATTTGAACCCCTTGCCCTTTCAGTCAGTAAAATATAGAGCGACGATCTACACCACTAAGCTACAGACACTTGTTATCAAAATTCGTCAAAATTAATGACATAACTACAGTATCTACCCCATGACTAACGGGGTTAAATTTTTTACTGATAAAAGTGTGTAAATCTGTGATATTTTGATGTTTTTCTGTAACAAAAAATGAGTCAGTAACTTAGTTTAGATCTGTTTTTCACAATTACAGCTAGAATTCCTAGATATATAAACTGTTATTTTCATCGCCGACCCATCTGTAAGTCAGTCGCTTAAATGAATGCACAAGATATAAACAAATTATTTATCCAACTTTTATAGATGACAAGATAGTTCACTCTGTGGAGGAGGTGAGACATGATATTGGAGATATTCCAATATATGCTCATGGCCATGACCGTGGACCAGGCTATGAATCATGGGATAGCCTGATGATGTCTACCATGCCAGTACCAGTGTGTCCAAGTGTGAGAAAAGAAATGGGATTCAGTACTCCATGTTGTTACATATTTACCTCAGGAACCACAGGTAGAAATAGATTTGTGTAGTATTGTTTATACTAATGGATTCACTGGAACAAGTCTCGTAAGATGCAGTAAATTGCTGCCAAAAGTCATGAACATTTTATTTGTCTTTACTATAAAGTTTGTAGTATAAACAGATTTATATTTTCATTGGGGATTAATTTTACTGGAGTCAGTAAAAGAAGGGAATCGTGAAATTTAATTTCAACAAACATGGCCTCTGTGGTGTTTAACTGTTAGAACCTACAATTTCATGTATTTGCATTTCAAGTTTTACAGGAAATTCTGTTTTCTTTATCAGTGTTTGTGTAGAACAACAAGTTGTTTTTTCAGTATAAAAGTGCAATTTTTGAGATATGGTGACTATGGCAATGTGTTGGAAAATACTAAGTTTTAACAGCACAGAAATTTTAATAGTATATTCTTTGAATTAAAAAAATTTATTACTGTATGTTATCTTGAACTAAATTTCTTATATGCAAGAATTTTTTTTTATTTACTTTTTTGCAGGTCTGCCAAAGCCCGCTGTAATCACACAGGCTAAGGGTGTGGGTATAAGCAAGTTCTTTCAGCTGTTTGATTTCATGCCATCAGACATCTTATACACATGTACACCATTGTACCACAGTGCCGCTGGTGGCCTCGGGCTGATGAATACACTTGATCAGGGTACATTTGTTTTTAGGTTTCTATGGGTTTGTGTATATTCTGCATGCTAACAATGGTGACAGTAGGTATAGAGTAAAATTTAAGATTCAGAATTTACATTCTGATAGTGGCAAGATAACCATGCCTCCCTTAATAAGGGGGGGAGTCACTCTTGCTATTTTTGACATATTGTTAGGCGAATGACAAAAAATGTTAATATCCCTGACAAAAAAGAGGATTTAATATCATCGGAACACTAGTTTGATAAAATAATGCCATACAGGCTGTTTTTCTGCACTGCAGAGTTGCTCTACACTGTGTTAATGTATTCATTATCTTTTAAAAGAAATATAAAACATGTAATTGAAGCATCTTTTTGATGTTTCATATTTTAAAAAATACAAGAAAAATCATGAATGTTTTGTTGCCATCAGTTTTTTATGAAATGAAAGAAAAGAAAAACATCATTTTCTTATGATAACTTCAAATTAATGCTTGTAATTAGAAAGTTATTATGAATTCTAAAATGATACCATGGATGAGAAACTAAAAATTGAGTATTGAATAAAATTTCTAAATATAGAACAGGAATAAATGCAATCTAAACTTACTACTATGGTACAAAGATGTTATGGCATTAAGAATAAAAAACTTCTAAATCTTCCTGTCTAAAATCACTAGGCCTTGAGTTCTGAAATTAGGTGTGTAGTTGACCTAGATTTTATTTAGATTATGTCTCTGGGGTCACTATTGTTCCCACTGAAGGGTCACCTGTATAAAAAATTAAAATAAAGGGAAAGTCTTAAAATTCTTTTTGTGTCAAACCACTAGGCACAGAGTTCTGAAATTGGCATGAAACAATGTCTAGTGGACCTCTATTAAGATTGTTAAAACTTTGTTTGGTCACACATTTTACATAGAAACATAGTGGAAAATCTTTAAAACTTTTCTTGTATGAAACCACAAGACCTAGGGTTTAAAATTTTGAATTGTTTAGTGAATTTCTGCCAAGATTGTTTTAACTTTCCCCTAAGGGTCATTTCTTGCTTCAACCTGATGGGTAAGATGTTTTATATAAACTTAAATGGGCAAACTCTTTAAATGGGCAAACTCTTTAAAAATCTTCTTGTCAGAAACTGCATAATGGAAATTTGAAACATTTGAAATTTTTGTGTAGCATTATCTGGTAGTGTTCTGTCAAGTTTGTTCAAAGTATGTCAGTGAAGTCAGTTTTGGGCCTGCCAAAGTGGTCATATGTTTAACTTAGACACAAAACTAGTTTTGCCTATTTTCATGATTTTCCACTTGACCGAATTTTCAAGAATGAGACTTTATATAATTTGATTTTTATCTTTTGTCTGCTCAGTTTCTTCTACATGCATGATCGAATTTTGCTGAAACATTACAGAAGTGTTCGGTACCTAGTGTAGTTGTGCATATTTTCATGATTTTTAATGCCTGCCGAATACCTAATCAGAAAGCATAATCAGAATTTTTGTCACTTACGTGTTTTATTGCTCATTACAGGAGCCACAATGGTATTGAAAAGGAAATTTTCTGCACACCAATATTTTGCAGACGTGAGAAAATACAATGTGACTGTCATGCAGTATATTGGAGAGCTATGTCGCTACCTGCTTACTGTTCCAGAGGTAAATACTCACTGATATTTTAAATGATTCTTTCTAACTTGCTGAACTGAGGCTGAACCCTGGGAATCACCTAAAATGGAGATTTTGGGAGAAAAAAAACAGCAACAGGAAAATGACCCTCTCGCTTTAATACTTCTGTTCTTAGTTTTTGACAAGAAAGGATGATTTATATATTTTATCTGATTTGTCATTGCTGTGACTTTTTTAACAGGTAAGTGTACCAAATGAAACATGCATAGTTTATGAGCACTGGGAACAGAGTACTTTTGAGGAGATCTCTAAAATATCGTTTTATCTATTTCAGTTGTAAACCAAGAATGATTACTAATTAGGTCTGGACTGTCTGTTTTCATGTCTGTCCATCTACCTGTCTGTCACAAATTTTATCCATAATTTCCCCTGGTACCAACAGTCAAATTTAGGCCAAATCTAATAAATATGTTCAGTGCTAAGCCTAATTGTGAATGTCTTCTGTATTTTCTGGTTCATTGATTTTCAGAAAATTATTGCCCTTTATTGCATTAATTATTCAGTGGCTTTGACCAGACTCCTCTGACACCGCCAGGTAAAATTCAGCCAGACTTACATGTAGCACATATGCTCAATGCTAACCCAAATTGTGCATATATTCCATTTCATCTGATTCCCAGATTTGCAACAGAGTTATTGCCTGGACAGTTGTCAGCACAGCTCATAAGACCACCTTGTGGAATTCAACCAGACTTCACACATATACTCGGGGCCAAGCCTAGCTCTGCAAAAATGATCATCAATATTTTTCTGTTCATTGATTTTTCAGCAGAGTTATTGCCCTCTATGCATTTTGCACTACTTCCCCTTCACCCTGGGGTTGATTTCAGCAGAAACTTCACATAAATGATCAGTGGCAAACTTTTGTAAGTTATGGTATTTTCTGATTCATTGATTTTCAACAGAGTTATTACCCTTTATGTGTTCAATTTTTTATTTCCTCTTTATCATTGAGTGGATTTCAGCCAAAGCTCACAGAAGTGATCAGTGCAAATCCCTTACTGTGCATTACTTCAACATTTTCTGGTTTATTGGTTTAAAGCAGACTTGTTGCCATTTATTCTTCTATACCCTTCGGAGTATTTCAGCCAAACTTCACAGAAGTTATCAGTGCCAAGACTAGTTTCTTATAACATTTAAGATGGAGTTTAGTGATGGGAGAAGTATGTTTTTCCTTGAAAAACCAATCTATATTTATGTTTTGCATTATTGTTAACGTAATTCTATATACATTTTGTAGCTCTGTGTGGTGACCATTTTTAGAACCCTGGCTCCTGACTGGTCTGTTTTTTGAATGGTTGCTTCCTATCAGCCAGTCTAGACTGGCTCCTGAGAAGTTTTACAGGATCAGGGGAATTCTAAGTAAAAAAATACATTCAAGATAACATCAGTACCTTGCTTGATCTTTCTAGCTGCATTTGGTTTTGCCATGTTTTACAGAGTCCTTTAGATAAAAAACACAAAATCCGCCTTGCAATCGGTAGTGGTCTGAGGACAGATATTTGGAAACAGTTTGAGAAACGGTACAATATTCCTTGGGTAATTGAGTATTTCGGCACGACTGAAGGCACAGCAGCTTTGATGAATTTAGAAAATAGGTTTGGAGCATGTGGGCGTATTTCACCATTTCTTGTATGTTTTCTAAGATATAGTTACCTCCTTGTAACTCCATATTACTGAGTTATAATGTTGAGTATGGTATGTTCAGGAAGTTACCAGTCAGAATTATTCAAGCTAGAAGAGGTTTTAATTCGAGTCAGAAATCTAATTTGTGCATGTAACATAATTGCATACTGTTTATTAGCATTTTTGGCATTTAGCAACATAAACGCTATAGCATGCTATAGGAAAGCATAAGATAGATTAAGGATGTGGCTTTCTGGACATGACATGCTAGTTACCCAGCAAAGTGTATATAACAGAATGGTTGTAGTATGTCATAAACAAGTGAGTTCTTTTACATTCTGAGGCTTTCTCCACTTAAGTTATGTACTTTGTTTCTAATACTTTTTCAGAATTGGCATTTTTTAAGGCCTTTTCCATGTAGGGACACATTTGTTGGCTGTATTTGTAAGCAACCTGCTAGAACCAGAATTCTACTTTAGTTGAATATTTACTGAAATTCTTGTGACATATTTATTTACATAAAACTTGTCCTGTTGATAATTATATTCAGCTGTGTCTTCAGGTATCAAAAACAGGACACTTGGACGTTAACAAAGAGTGAACAAAATATTTTATTTTTTATGAAAGAGAGATAAAAGAACTCACTTGTTTTCAACACCCTGTTAGTGTTAGAATTTTTTATTTAATCAGCTAAACATCCTTACAGTTTGTTACTGTTCCTTTCAGAGTCCCGTAGATGGTAAGCATAAAGTACGAGTGGCTGTTGGAAATGGGTTAAGGGCCGACATATGGGAACACTTCAAACATCGATACAATATTCCAAATATTTGTGAATTTTTTGGGGCAACAGAAGGAACAGTAGCTTTAATGAACCTTAGCAATCGCACGGGAGCATGTGGCCGTTATTCTCCATTGATCGTATGTGTGTACTGTCTTTGTTTACTTACATGTAGTAATATACTGTATCGATGAATGTATTTGTCTGAACAAATATATATCACATATCAGTTTGTAGTTTTGCATGGAAATATAAATCCCATATCAGTTTGTAGATTTGTATAAAAATATATATCCCATATCAGTTTGTAGTTTTGTATGGATACATAGATCCCATATCAGTTAGAGGTTTAGTAATTTCTGTGTAGATTTTCATTTGCTAGAACTTCACTCTGTAAATTCCACAGATTGCCCTTCGAGTTTTTTGATAATACATTGTACTAAGTTGATTCTGTTTAAATATGTTTACATACTGTATAACTAATCTTAAGCATGTTTAGCTGTGTATACTTTCCTTTTTCTTTTGTTTGTAGCAAAGTTGCCCTTGATTTTGTATAGATTACTATGGTTGTGCATGTTATGTTATACATTGTATTAATTTGTAAAATCATAAAATGTTACATTTTGACAGTTTCAATTTTGTTTTAAACACAAAACCAAGATATCAATGACTAATACATTTTAATATATAATTTAATAATTGTTTTTATGAAACTTAAAAAGTTGAAAGTCTTGGATTGTTGCCTTATTTGATATCTGACGATTTCAGAACAAAATGGACCCTACACCAAAACTTCTGGTGAAAGTTGATGTTGACACTGGAGAGGTAATCAGAGATAAAAATGGACATTGTATACCAGTCAAAGTTGGTAAGTAAAACGGGAAGATAGTGTAGACTGTGACACTGTATACAAGTTTTAGTTGCTAGGTAAAATCTGGAGAAAAAATTATGTAGAGAGTGAAGAATGTACTTCCTTTTTACAAACAGTCATTGTAATTTAATATTTTCAAAATAGAAAATGGCATACTGGTGTCTTCAGCAAAACCATTTCTGTTAAACAGGTGAACCAGGCCTCTTGATAGCTGCCATTCCTTATCATTATGAGGACATGCAGTTTTACAAGGGTGGTCGTGAAATTAACGAGAAAAAGTTATTGAGAAATGTGCTGAAGGAAGGTGACTGTTATTTCAATTTTGGCGACATGCTGACAATGGATTCAGATTACTTCGTCTATTTCAAAGACAGAATAGGTGACACATTCAGGTATGGTTGAACCTAGATATTTTATGAAATAATTGTCATTTTTTGTATTTTTTATGTTGCCGATATTTTTCTTTTCTTTCTTATTGAAGCTATATATATCTATGTATCTAAATTTTGGTTGAGACGTTTTACATTTAACTCATTTTCAGCTTTTTAGCTGTTCTCTTGTCTTTTGTGTTGTTAGCATGTTCAGTACTGCAACAAAATTATCATCCCAAATGATGGCACTGTTATTGGTTCTTTGATATGAGTGACCTTTATTGTGACCTTTGGTAAGATTTTAGAAATAGAAAAATGTAATGGGCTCAAAATCTACAAATATATTCCCAGGTTCCTGTGAACTCAAGTAGCTGTTTAAAATTGTTTATTATTTGCTAATGGCTTTCCATTAATTATGCATTTTTGTTCCATTTCAGGTGGAAAGGGGAAAATGTTGCCACATATGAAGTTTCCAATGTTTTGACAAAACTAGAAATCATTCATGATGCAAATGTCTATGGTGTGCAAATACCAGGTATGGTGCAATGGCTAAACCTTAGCTTCTCCTGAACCATAAACACTTTTTGTGATGTCATGAAAAATCAGTCTTCAATTTTTTCACTGATGTCTCACACAAATGAAATTTCTAGGATATCTTTCTGAATTCAACTACTGACTAACTTCCAGTGGAAATATTTAAATCATGGTATTTTTGACACCCCTTTACAAATGCTGTTCTGATGCTCAGTAACTGTAAGTGTATTTTTTTTCCTGCAACAGACAATGTCAATTCTTCTTTTTTATGGCAACTGTAATTAAAAGCCGTCCTCTTTAAAAACACAGAGACAAATTTTTTTTTCAGGTTCGGAAGGGCGAGCTGGAATGGCTGCCATTCATTTAGAGAACAGCGCCGCAGTTGCTCCTCAAATTCTGAAAGACATTTTCCATCATGCCAAAGAAAATTTACCAAGCTACGCTAGACCTTTATTTCTGCGGTTCCCAAAAGAACTGGCAATAACAACAACAATGAAACAACAGAAAACACAGTTTAGAAAAGAAGGATTCCACCCACAAGACATAGATGACCCATTGTTCTATTATGATGAACAGAACAAAACTTATTCTCCGCTTACTGTCGAGACGTATGGGCAGTTCCTGACAAAATCCAAGTTGTAACCATAACAAACTGTGATTTCTTCAGATATTTATCATTATCATGAAGCAAAGATATAGTATATGTGGATGCTGCTTTTTTTTTTTTTTAATTAAAGCCTCGTCAAGGAAATGCAAACTTGATACAGTGCGCAATAGAACGTGAATGTAAATGGTCCCATCCAGTCGGTATTAGTTCAGGGTGCTTAAGCTTCAGTGTCTTCAAATTGATCACCTTTTTGTTGGAAAAGGTACCTATTTCTTTAGGATGTTGATGGGTTTGTAAAAAGCATATTTAAGTCAACTTCTCATGTAATTTTGGGTGTAATGGGATGGAGTTTTAATTGACACTTAGGGTTTTTCATTTTGGATATGTTTTGCCCTTGTCTGGTCTTATTGTGATTTATATATGATAAAAGTAGGTCAGTTCTGTAAACTTCAGCTGATGGTAGGCATATATTTCATATATTGTAAACACTGGTATTTCCAGTCAGCCTGTTATTTACATCTTTCAGTAGTTAATGTATTTTTTCTCTGGTCATTGGTTTTGTATTTGTTTGGTGGTGTTGATTTAATGGAAGTATTTGAAACATTACAGTCTTAAGGTAAACAAAATATTTCAGAGGAATTCATATTTTATTTTCATACAGATTTAAGTTTATCATGGTTGTTAAGTCCGATTCTGTATCTTTAAGAACATATGACTCTAGTTAAGTACCGGTAGTTGCTTTTTTATATGGATTTATATTTTTCTCTCTCTCTCTCTCTCTCTCTCTCTCTCTCTTCTCTCTCTCTCTCTCTCTCTCTCTCTCTCATATATATATATATACCCGGTATATATAATGAACTTGGGTTAAAAATTCAGGGTTATGTCTTAAATAACATGATTGATATAAATCATGTTTGAATATTGTGATTGTTAAATTTATATTTGTTTTTAGTAGTTTAATCACTTAGTCCTGGCCTAACTGGATAACCAGAAATGGACTGGTCCAGCTGTACATTTGGACAGTACCATTGGTGATAAAAGGGATTCTTGTGAAATGAGAGCAGTGTGTACAAAAAGTTACAGATTGTAAGAGGAGGCTCCTACAATTGCATAAAGTTAAATAAAGTATGCAGACTAAATTTTTCATGTAAGAATTTATGAAATATTGTAGAAGTTTGTTGACATTGGGGTCAGGATTGTTGGAATTGGTTGTGTATTTACTGATTACACAAGTCACAGAGCCTGGTAACACACATTCCATGAAAATGTTTAAACACCAGATCAACATGTGGTAAATTTTCTTGAATAAACATTTAAAGGTATGTTTTGAAAGTAATATATATGTAAAAAGATGTTCAGTGACTAGCATAATTGGTCTAAATCTATGACAATTTTTTCTTGGTTTTTAAGATATGATTATGTACAATATCAAGTACTTAATGTGCTCATTCATGTATTTGTGTGTACCAGTCTGGTCATGTTGTTTACCTCTATCTGTTTAAAAGACAGGTTGTGATTTTTGTTTTTTTATTAGAAATTTCAGTCATTACATAGGAATTTACGAACACTGAGACCATTATTTTTTGTATCTACTCAAGAAATAAAATATACCAACGACAGTGTTTGTTCGATTATATTTACATTTCAAGATTGTCTCGTAATTTATACTTTTTAAAAGGTAATGTTATCAGCATCATGTTTTGAATATTTAAAGCAGACACTCGTGATGGGAAGTTTGCATTTAGTTGTGGCTACAGACATGAAAGACAGATCGACTGACAGGTAAGGACCAGAGCAGACTGTTAAACAAGCTGTTGGAATGACACTGATGTCCCCCTTAATTGGACCAGAAATCCCCAAGATCAGTTGGAAATGTCTACTTGACATGTGGATTCTAAAACTAATCATGGCCAACCATCCTGCAAAATTTGAAGGTCCTGGGTTCAGCTGTTGAATTATTGATTCAAACTGTTTTCTATGTACAAGTCACTCTACTATTCCTACCCCACCATCCTGCAAATTTTGCAGATCCTAGTCCTGCAATTGTTAAGTTATTGATTGGACACAATTTTCAGTGTGTGGGCACCTATGAGCTTGACCTTGGAAACTGTGGGCCAAAAAAAATAGTTCCTTTTTTAATCATGTCCAAGTGTTTTGTAAAGTTTAAAGGCCCTAGGAACAGTCAATCTTAAGTTATTGATCAGAAACTGCTTTCAAAGTAAGGGCCCCTGTGACCTCATTGTCAGAAACCCTTGTTTCGCTCTGTTTACTGACTGTGGGACAATTAGTTTAAAATATTTCTTACTCATAAATAATTATGTAATTTCATTGGTTTCTGAAATATTTCCTTAGTCTTAGCCAATGAAATTACTTGTAATATTTTATCATGTTAATATTTCTAAAATTCTGATAAGTTTATTTAAAGTAACAACATCCCTGTTTGACATTGCAGACCAACATTTAAAATGAGAGAATATTTCTTTTTTAATTGTAATGCAGACTATCATTGAATGAAAATTTCAGAAACTTTGCTCATAAGTACATGTATTCATGTAAAGAGTAAGTCAATTGTCCCATGGCATTTTGTGTAAAGGATATGAACCAGGAGTAACAGATGACCTTGACCTTTCACCAACCAATATCTACAAAACAGTATACCCTCTTTTCTTCAAAGTGGTTGGGTTGGGGGGGTGTAATAATTAAGCATCATCTTTGATAAATAAAAAAATAGAATAGACATCAGAGGATTGTTTATTTTGCTTCAATGTGCAGTAACAAAAGTCTAGTGAAAGGCAATCAAGCAACAATGAAAATATTCAGAGTCAGTCACAAAGCGAGTCACTATCAGGGAACAGCAACAACAAATAAATTTCAACAAAGATTTTATTCTGGTAGTATTACTAGAAATCATGCATGCATTTTTATAAAGCTAGAACAGTCATTTAATCTTTCAGATGTTAAGTAAAACATACACAGTCAACTCCAGATGTAACAATAGAGCAGGTAATGATATTCCGGATGTAATTATGCAAATTCTACAGTCAAGACCAGCTTCCTATTGAATTTTATTAACCAGACTCTATAAAGATATCTGATGTAATCATATTGTGGATGTAGCGATACACTTCCAAGGTCCCGCAGGCAATTTTCATACTTTTGGTGCGACATTTCATCAGATGCGCATAATTATTAAAACCTATTCTTGATTGAAATTCAGCTATAGAATATGTTCCTTGTTTATTTTACCTATCGATAATCAATACAATACACTATCAAAATAGTCCCTATACAATTTTGATTTAGTACTCGGGTGTTCATCTATGAAATTAATGCAAGATTATAACATTCTTGTAAGTTGTACAGATGTAGTCTTAGAGCAATCAAAGCAAAACGTAACAGAAAAGTGTCAGATATAGAAACCAAATATTAAATGATTACAAAAGTTAGCCATAGACAAAATGTTAAAATTCCTAACAATGTGATTTTTGATAATTTCATACCTATGTGGTGCATGTTATTTCAGGGACAATGTTTTTTAAACTTACTGAGCTGTATTTTAAGGATTTTTTTTTTTTATCTTATATAATCATAATGCATGATGCCTATATATAAAGCACGTGTCAACATTTTCATGCTATTATTCATTTTCCGGTTTAGCGAAAATAATTATTTCTTTGAATTGTTTATAATTATGGTACATGTACAATAAGATATCAATACATGCATATAAATGAAACATTCAATTTCAATATAAAAACGCTGGAAAACAAATTAGTGAACATATTCTATGTCAAGTAATATATGATATGTTAATCAAGCGCATCTTTCTCAGACGGCTAACAACGGATGTTATGATATTCTGGTGTAATGATATAAATTACACGGTCCCTTGACTATCGTTACAAGTGGAGTTTACTGTATGTACAATTAACCACTTGTTAATCAGAATATTTTCTTTTCAAAACTGATAGCCTTGTTCAGTACACTTGAACTGAATTGTTACATTATTATTGACATATTAAGAGACATGATCAATAGTAAATACTCATCCATACTTGAAAGACAACAAACCTTTGAATGACGTAACAAAAATCTATGGAAAAAGACACCATTCTTTCATTTGAGCACCTGCTTTGTGGTGAAAGTGAAACTAAACTGACAAACCTTACCAACTAATATTTGCTTAAACCATAATGTATAAGGTTTAAGATTTATCAGTTTTTTTTATTGTAAGCAGAGAAAAAGAAAATGGAACTTTGGAATAAAAAAAACTTTGTTTTTAGCCATGACCAGTAGGTCTGGATTAATATTTCAATAGATTAACCTTTTCACCTGAAGACATCATATTTATCCTAAAGCTCCCTAATACAGGAGTTGCTAAAATGAGGTGAGCACTTTTTCCTTTGCACTTCATTAAATAACATAATTATCATTTTGCATTCTTGCAATAATTAACATATCAATAAATAAAAGTTACAAAAAAATCATACATATCAATAATTTTGTATTTGTATGACATCAAGTCAGTGAGTTTTAGAAATCAGGCCCAGAGCCTGCCACCATGCCACCTCTCCCCTCGCCTCTTTTGGCCTTGAACTGCTCTTTAGAACAGTCATTTTAACGTTAAATCGAACACCCACACCAAGGTGTGTCCCCCTTCCCCTCTACCTCTGTAGGTTTGGATGAAGGCTTGTGAGTAATTTAGAATTGTAGTGGCAGTAGTGTTCACATGTGCGTAATGTCGGAAATTTAATTTGCACTGATTTGGTATATTGTGATTTAAGGTTATAGATGTATTTTGAGAATTTCTCCTTGAAGGGTAACATGACAAATCTGAAATAAAGAAACTGTTCTCCAGACAAGGAGACGACCCAGTTATTTCAAACAGATTCCAACATGCCTAACAAGAAACCTGTAGAACCGTGTTATGCTCCCTGAAGTGCTCTCATTAGGATTTAGAACTTAGTAGAGGGAAACAACAAAATGTAGTTTATTGTGCTAAAAGCAATCCCAATGGAATTTAATTTAAAATTGGGTACAAACTGGATGGCAAGGCTTTTTAAGCAAACTTTATGAGAATCATTTAAATAAGTTCATATAATGACAGACTTCACTGTAAATACACATTTGCTTAAAACACAAATTATTACCTTTAAATATCATGTATGTTGGAAAATTACCTACGAAAATCAATCAGAAAAATAACTATACCTTAATAAATAGGCCCAAAATAGGGTGTACCAGTTATGGTCTGGAAAACAAATAAGTGAAAATTTACTAAAGTCAATAACTCCAAAATTATGCAATAGAGAGATGCGGTTCTTGTGCACTGCATTTCTTGTCAATGAGATCTATTATACTATGAAGTTTCATGTCGATAACTCTTTATAGTCTGAGTTTTGTGCTAGACAAAACAAAACGTATGAAAATTAACAAAAGGCAAAAACTAAAAAAAATGAGGTGCAGAGTGACAGTTCTTTTGTCTTGCACTTCGCTTTCATAAATCTACCCACTTAGAAGTTTTACGTTGATATCTGTCATAATCTTTGAGTAATGTGTGGGATAGAAATACATGTATGATATCAAAATTAACATAGGGGAATAACTAAAAAAATTACAAATGGAGGTTACTGTTCTTAATGCACTGCACTTCTCTTTCATAAGATCTATCAACCTATGAAGTTTTATGTTGATATCTTACAGTATTTGAGTTATGCTGACAAAAAATTAAGTAAATTTAGTGAAAATTAACAAAGGGCAGTAACTCCAAAATTATGATGTACAGAGTGATGGTTCTTGTGCAATGCAACTTCATGAAACCTATCCACCTATAAAGATTTATGTTGATATCTATTACAATCTTTGAGTAATGCACGGGATAGAAATATGGTATCAAAATTAACAAAGGGAAATAACTCTAAAATTATGAAGTGCAGAGCAACTGTTATTGTGCACTGCACTTCTCTTTCATGAGATCTATCCACCTATGAAATTTCAAGTTGATAGAGCTTATAGTCTAAGTGTTATGATCTAGGCGGAAATTAATAATGAAAAATTAACAAAAGGCAATAACTCTAAAATAAGTAAGTGTAGAGGAATGGTTCTTGAGCACTGCACTTTTCCTCTATGAAATTTCATGTGGATATCTTTTAAGTGTGTGAGTTATGATCCGGTCATAAAGCGTGATGAATGTTCGGACAATCGGACAGACACCAGATGGACAAAGTGGCAACTATATGCTCCCCTGAAAATTTTTCAGGGAGCATAAAAATTCCATCTCTTTTTCTAGTCTTCAAGACCTGCCTAAAGACAGACTGGAATTGGTAAAGCTTGTGATTAAAGCCCTGTCAAGAGTGAATTAACAGGTGGGCAGTTTATATAACAATAATTCCTGGGAAAGACCAGTGCTAGCTTCCTATCTTGCATATGAAACTAAATAATGCATTTTAATTTCCATATTTCATTTGATCTTTCTACAGGTAACAAATCAAAAAACATTTATTTACTTTGTTGTATATGATTTATGGTCAGGGGCAATAAATTTCCAACGACCTACAAAATGCCGCCTCCTTGTTAAGAATAATATAGTACAGTAAAGTCTCGCTTTGCGACCAACCCTTTTTTGCGGGCAAATCGATATTACGACCGCTTTTTTCCGGTCCTGACTTTTTTGCTTTATAATTCAATGGTCGTAAGGTCCGATATTACGACCGACCCGCTACTACGTATTATGACCACTTTTCGGGTCCGAATTCCCATTTTACAATGAAAGTGGGATCCCATACGACAACCATTAACTGTTTACTAAAATGACACGTGTCACCAATTATCACTAATAAACAACATAATACGTTAATCGTCATCAAGGTGTGAACGATTTGCCGTACAATTTATAAACATTTATATTAATAAACTTTAGGCTAGTAATTTAAAGGAAAGTTATTATATACTTCAATGTTTGTATCATAAAAATGGTACTGATTAATGCAGAACAAAGAAATATGTTATGAAAGACGAAATAGGTTTTAATAATGCCCAATTTCTGATAGGTACGTTATTATGGCTACGAGTAAAAAACTGTCAAAAATAAATCGTGTACAGTAAGATTTCAGTGTAGCTAATTATGAAAACAGCTTGAAAGAAAAATTGCACTGTATACTTTCGAGTTTTAATTCATTTTATGTCGCACTAACATGAAAATTATGTGAAAAAATATCATGTTATTGTAGAAAAAAATTCATGCCATTAGTTAGTATTTTTCCATAATTTACTTTTTCAACAAGGTTATTATAGCTAATGATAACCCTTTACAACAGATGAGAAATTGATTGAAGGCTAGCACGGGTCTCGAAATTAAGACCGACTCAATAATAAGACCACTTCTCCCAGGTCCCCAAAGTGGTCTTAATAGCGGGACTTTACTGTAATATCAACAAGTGATAATGTACAAAGAACATACATGATGCATGCTCTAATTTATGATAAAATCAAGGATACGTTTGGAAACATCAATACAATATTCATTGCTCCAAAATTTTATCTTATCACAAAAAAGCATCACACAAAAAAAAAAAAAATAATAACTGCAAAAACACTCACAAGAACACAAGATCTCATGTATTACCTCATAAATTAAACATATAATCAAAATAAGTGCCAAAGAAGAGTTAATGAAGCACTTAATTGGTACAAGTCCAAACAAAAGTCAAATAAAATAATTTGTATCAGCAAAAACTACTGACAGGGACCATAGTGTTTCTGTACTACACTATAATAGCATTATATTTTTCAATCCTGATTCACTCAATCAAGTTTCTATGGTATGTCAGCTTCCACTAACTCAGAGTAATCTCTGCCTCGCTCATGCAGTTCCTTTAATGTAACTCATGGACCCATTCTAGATCAATTTCTATGACTGACATAACCCCCTAAAATCTCTGAAGTTTATCCAGACAATTTCATTTCATCAGACAAGTAAGATTTTGGGTCTATCCTTTAATGCAGATTTATAAATGGTGTAGTAAAGGAAATGCTAATTCCTCTTTTCTCATAATCACAAGCAACAAACTATGTCCTCAAAATCCTACATTACAGTATTTTTAAAACCCCCAAATATTTTACTAAAAAAAACCGTACTGTCTACTTTTAAGTATCATATATTCAGTGACAAAAATTTAACTTTTGTCTGTATAAAGTACCAAACACAAAATGTTAAGTTTTTGTACAATCCTGCTACTCATACATGGGTGAAAAAAGAAAGTTACTAGTTTGTAAACATTCCATCCTTTACTGAGAAATTTATTCAGGATATATTTTTTTAATAAAATTCTGAATGTATTTAAGAAATACTAAGGCCAATTTCACTAATATCATAGCAAACCCTTAGACCTATTTTATCTAAAATATATCCACTATATAAATGTTCTATGCTGTCTTATTTGGAACTGAACTTTACAGGGAAATGGTAATTATTGTATTTATATATCAAACAAGCTGAATGAAAAACTTAGTGCATGTGAACCAAATACAAAATTAAAGTAAAGGAAATAACTTATATAAATCATTATTCTTTAATTAAGAAACAAAGCATTTTTTTTTCATACATATACTGGTATCATATTTTACATACTATGGCATCACTATGGTATATGTATACACAATAGGGCTTTTTATGATCACAATTCTATGTTTCCACAGTAACAAACTCCTGAAATATGTTCTTGCATAACAAATCAGACTAACTCCTTATAATTTTCTTCTCAATACAGACAAAACAACACAATAACTACTCCTCATGAACCTAAACGTATGCCCCCTAATTAATCAATTATAATAAATATATATCTTTCTTATGAAGTTTTCATGAACTTAAATACATCACTTATTCAGTTAGGAATCAATTTTCATGCACCATTATTCATAAACCATTGTTAGTTAACAATCATCAATATACCACTGATTCTCAATATATCACTTTTTATGAATTTATATACAACATCCCGTTCTCTTGTTTCTTTCGCACTTGAATATATAACTGGAAGTACATCCCAAAAGATGAAATAACCTCCTTAAGTCCCATTTCTGTCATAAATGCTCTCTTCTTCTACTTTCAATGGCAACACTAAAAGAATGAATGCCATGCCCCCAGCGGGGCATAAAAAAGATTAAAGTTTTGCAACAAACAAACACACAGACAGATCAAAAACAATGTGCCCTCCCTCCGGAGTCATAACAACTTTGTTCTTCAAGTACTTGTCTTCTACTTTAAAATTGAATTTCTTCTAAGTTTATGTACATGTGCTTGTACTCACTACTCTGTTAGTACTTAAATTTCACATCTGCTTTGTTCTACCTCTTACTACTCCCACTACCTTACAGCATCTTAACGACATAGAGGTTTCATTGTTCAACACCTCTATTCATGTTATCATATATTCCTTCTTAAACAAAGAAATGTCCTCTTCTGCCAAATATCCCTAATTTCACTTATTTTTCCTTCCCAACAACTTAGCAGAATTCTTTCTGAATGAAATACAAATTTCACTTTCATTATTTCAGCCTTAGCTTTTCTCTCCATATTTCATACTTAGTATACATACATTTTTAAAGCCTGTACATCATTAGCTATTTGAGCTATACAGGTTCTTACAATGCTTACTTCTCACTTCATATTTTTGTCCAAAAGGTAAGCCTGCAACATCAACTCTTTGACCAAAACTCCTGCCAGCTGTCAATTAAATGTCCTACTTCTGCCTGTAATCACTTTTGTTCTATCTATTATCTTTTCATCTACACTCTTATACTTTTTACTCCTAGGCAGCACCTTTTCCCTCCCTTTAGCATCCAGGAATGTACATAGTGATACTCCTATTTCCATGCCCATGCCAAATTTTTACTCAAATTTGGGAATGAATGTCCAACCTTCAGGAAATTACTGGAGTTACCTTTGTACTAAAAGCATTTGTTGTTGTTGTTACTATCCTATCTATAAGTTTTCTATTGTCCACAATATATCCACAATATATTTAACAATACATTTTCTACTGAGATTTCTTTTATAACAAATCCATATCCTACTTCGTGGCTTCTCTGAAGCTCTCCCATCCTTGCAATTTCTCTGGCCACCTACCCAGGTAATATGGCGCTATGTTAGCTTTCCATTGGTTGGAGGTGCAGAAGATACTCTGCAATGTTTTAGCACAGTCCTAAGTTTATTCTGTTAACTTAGGTGTCCAGTCTAAAAACTGTCAGATCCTATTTTTCAAAAAACACTCCCTTCAGTCTGGTTCTTTGAGCTTTTGTTTCTACATCAGAGGCCATTTGCTGCCCATATAGCACAGAATCTATAAAACTCCATGCACAAAAGTCTTAAACTCTTTCATAGAGCCTTTTTTCAACATTTTTTTTTCTTTATGCTTAGATGAACTCAAAATACAATCACTCAAAATATATACAAAATTTCAAAACTTTGAAATAAAAAAAGTAACACATTATTTACAAAAAATTGATAATAAAAACATAAAAACAGCTGTATTTAATGATATTAATGTTTAAAGGTTAAACATACAAGCAACAGAAATTGCCAAAGCACATATTTTCCACTTCAAAACAACAACAACAAAGTTCTAGGAGCATATATATTAGTGTTAAAAAACAACACTTGTTTGTACGTACAACAGAATAAAGTTCAGTAAAAATGAAAAATAAATATATACACTAAATTAACATTAAATGAATTACAGCACTCTTGGCAAACACATTAATAAAAGAAACTTTTTTATACAAAGGCCTACTTTTATGCCACGCTGTAAGTCATTTTTAGAACAAATCGCTCTCCTTATGATGATAGAACCCTTCCACTTGAATTTGTTTCCCTCAACTCAGGTGTGGGAGGTTAACTTGAAATCATTAAAGTGCTTCTTGTACAAAGACAGCCATTAACACAGTCACTGATAAACACAACTTCTCAAGAAATAATGCATTCTTTTTTGTCACTGTTGGGTGGGGAGCCACGCTTATTCCAACTTTTATTCAACTTTGTTCCACTTTCTTCAAAGGAGCTGCTACTTTGTATTGTATCTATATCTTCTAAGACATCAAACTCTAGATCATTATCACTGAGCCGAGGGTTGAAGGGTGATGACTGTGGAACAAAACTCCTAGAAGATGGATCTGAAACAGTACAAAAATTTAATGAATCAATCTGCCAGTTAATCAAAACAAAACAAATCAATCAGTATTCAATGACTACATTTTAAACAAATGTATTCAAAACTAAATCAAAATATAACCACAATGTAACAAAATGCTGAAAAAAAATTCAGCAAAGGTTTTAAAAAAGAGGGCCAGTGTGACTCTGTTTCTCACCTGCTGTACATGTGGTTCAGATTTCATTGCTTATCTTTTAACACTGGAAAGTAGGTCAGTAAGTAAATTTCTAGGTCAGCCAAATTCAAGGTTCGAATATTCATTCCAAACACTTGCTGTAGCATCAAACAAGAGGGCCACGATGGCCCTTTATTGCTCACATATTGTTTTTTCCATGCAGTGACTTGCAAAAATATGACATAGATCAGTATGTCAAATTTAGAACATGTCCATGTGTTTCTTTTAACCAGCCTTACTAAAACAAATATGATAAAAGTCTGCAAAAGGAATATTTATGAATATTTATACAGACATATAGTGAAACAGGCCCTGCACTCTGTAGCCCATGTGTTTTTCTTTTACAAACCAACATGGGTTTATGGAATTTGATAAAGGGCCACCTAAGGAACATTTTGTCAAATTAATTTGAAATCAGTCAGGTTTCTGAGGAGAAGGTTTTTAAAAATTTCCACAGAGTCATATAATGAAACCAGATCCCCACTCTCTGTAGGCCATGTTTCTAAAGGACCCGAATGGCTTAAAGGAATCTGATAATCGCCACCTCAGAAACTGGTGAAATTTTTTTGAAATTGGGTCAGTCGTTTCTGAGAAGAATTTTCCTTATAGTTGCCATGGCAACCAAAGTTTTAAATGGAACCATTAAAGTTTAAGGAATTTGAAAAAGGACCAACGGAAGAACATTCCTATTAAGTTCGCTTAAAATTAGCCTGGAGGTTTAGAAGGAGATGTTGCTTGAAGAAAAATATTGATGAAGGACAACAGACGACAGACAGTCAACTATCCTTGAGCAGTATGTGCTCAGGTGGGCTCAAAAATGAATTGATATTTTTATGAACAATGCAAAAAGAACCTGCTTTGAAATTAATTTCTTATCTCGACAGGTTTGTAAAATTTTATGCTGTCGCATACTTAAAACTGAAACATGAGATTTTATTGTATCGTTAACCTAATGTAAAATTCCCCTACCTAAAGTAAGTGGGATGACTACTCCTTTTTTAGTTTCTCATCCTAAATTTTATTCTTGTTTAAATCTTAAAAGTACCTAATATAAACTTACCCATTTTATTGTTATATAAAAGCTGACTAAATCTGTGAAACACAACAGTTAAGAATAAAACGAAAGGAAAAGTAAAATTAACGGTTAAGTGTTTGTTGATTACAGTACATCATAAACTATAAAATTTCCATAAACTTTTCATTACTATAGTTGCTAGCCATAGCATGAATCCTAATGTTATCTTACACTAAAACATTTGATGGTCTGGTTTAGATCTCTTAAACACATTTCAGCAGTATTTTTTAAGTTACATAAATTTGGTAAATTCTAACCATAGTTTAAAGTAACAGAAAACTATATTAGCAAGTTGCCAACAGTCCACTTCAAGAAATGAGTCAGTAGTAGCATAAACCCTTGCCCAACCAACCCACCGCAGCACCTTACAAGACAGTGACCTTAAAATCTTTACCTAAGAGGGTGAATATTGTCTTTATTGATATACATGTATGCATAACAATGCTAAAAGTCAGAAATTTTCAGTTTTAGTAAACAGCCACCAAAAAAAAATGACCCTCTTTACAGCCAAGAAGACACTATTTTACTAATGAATTATTATACAGCAACAAGGAAATCGAGAGGATTTACAGGGAAGATAAAACTCTGTTATATTGAAAATGTATGTCAATCTTTGATAGCAGTACTAAATAACCAGGACATTAACTGTATGCACCTGTACATTTAATAAAATAATAATACATATTACATCATCCTTTTAACAGCATATTTACATACATACATATCCTCTCTGGGCCGTCATGGGCTCGTGAGACATATTTACATACTGATAATTAAAAATTTTGCACAGGCTCTCTTATAAGACACACAGAGGTTTAAATGTGTGTGATTTTGTCTTTGCTTTTGAGCCATTTTGACTAAAACAAGGACTGTCACTGGAAGATAAATCCAAATTTATGAAAAATATGGCTTATAGGCAAGCTTAGACAGTCGGTTATAAACAAGTTTACACAGTCAGTCTTAATAGCAAGCTTAGACAGCAAGCCTTATGAGCAAGCTTAGTCAGTTATAAGCAAGCTTAGACAGTCAGAAGAAACACATTTAGACTGCCATGACTCAGAGACAAATAATTCCCGCATTACTCTTCTCTGACTCATATTCAGTTTTAACATGAGTTAAAAATCTTGAGAAATAACTGATTTTTTTTGTTCTGAATTTGCAACTTTCCTTCTTTTGAAAATGA
This sequence comes from Cyclina sinensis, assembly GCA_012932295.1. Taxonomy (NCBI): domain Eukaryota; kingdom Metazoa; phylum Mollusca; class Bivalvia; order Venerida; family Veneridae; genus Cyclina; species Cyclina sinensis. The sequence goes on from JAAONU010000017.1 coordinate 6,925,014, forward strand.
CTTTAAATTGTCTTCATACAATTTCTTTGCAAGATAAAAAAGACTCCCCTTTGTTGTTTTGTGTTGTATTTTTTAAATCTGATTTTAACAGGTTTGCACTAAACAGTTTTATATTAAGACAGCAGACTAAGTCAATAAAAAGTCTTTGTAACAACCTCATAAATCAAGTCATTTTGTACAACACATGCCTTTTTAATGTTATTTATTTAAGGTAATCAACACATTCTCTTTCATATGAGTTTGCTGTGATACTACTAACCAGAACAAGAGATGTTTTAAAAACATATATGCCCCCCTAGCACCATACTGCTAGATGCAGCTACAGAAGTATAAGAAGGTAGAAGAAGGACAGGGACTTGTGTCAGTACATGTGGAAGATGCCTGGGGCTTCTGCTATTAAAAGCTACTGGCCATGGCAAGTAGATGAATGAGAGGAATTGTTTATTATATCAATGACACTTTGGTTATAAAACATATAAAGTGCAATTACTGGAGAACAAGAAAAGATAACAGGAGCTGCATGGGTAGGTAAGTTGATGGGAAGGTGGGTAGGAAGTTCTGTGGCAGCAAGGCCCAAGAGTTCTCTAGTTATCAATCAGAATCTGTTTTCCTATATATGGTTTAAAGTGACATTGACCTTCAACCTAAGACCTCAAAGACAATACGGGTCATCTCCTAAACAGACTAACCTGCAAAGCAAGTCTGAGGAGTCAATGCCCAACAGTTCTCTAGTTACTGATAGGAAACCATTTTTCTGTTAATGGTCACTCTGACCTTGAACTTTGACCAAGTGACCCCAAAAGCAATATGAGTCATCTACTGGTCATTATCAACCTGCATTGCAAGTTTAACAAACCTGGCATTCTCTAGTTGTTCATCAGAAACCATTTTTAAGTAAATGATGAATATGAACTTGACCTTTGATCTAGGGACCTAAAATCTATAGGGGTCATCTGCTGGCCACGACCAACCTGTCTGTGAAGTTTTGGGAATCCTGAGCCCAAGCATTCTATTGTTATTGATCGGAAACCATTTTGCTTTTCAAGGTCACTCTGACCTTGCCTTTGATCTAGTGGTCTAAAAAACTGTATGGATCATCTACTGGTCATAACCAACCTACATACCAAATTTGAGGAACAAGTATTCTCTAGTTATTTATCAGAAAGCTTTTGCTTTTCAAGGATTCTGTGACATTGGCCTTTGATCTAATGACCCAAAAAATGGTAGGGGTCATCTACTGGCCATGACCAAGCTGCCTATTAAGTTTTGGGGAGCCTGGGCTCAAGTGTTCCATAGTAACTGATTGGAAACCGTTTTGCTTTTCAAGGTAACTGTGACCTTGCCTTTTGACCTTCTGATCTGAAAGAATATTGGGGTCAGCTAATGGTCATGACCAACCTAAAAACCTATCTGAGGAACCTGGGCCCAAGGATTCCCTAGATATCTATAAGAAAAGGTTTTCCTTTACAAGGTCACTGTGACATTAGCCTTTGACCTAATGACCCGAAAAGCTATACGGGTGATCTACTGGCCATGACCAACATGCCTATGAAGTTTTTGGAAGCCTGGGCCCCAAGCGTTGTATAGTTACTGATCGGAAACCGTTTTGCTTTTCGAGGTCACTGTGAAATTGGCCTTTGACTAAGTGACCTCAAAAACTATGGGTCATCTACTGGTCATGGTCAACCTACATAACAAGTTTGAGGAACTTGGGCCCAAGCATTCTCTAGATATTAATAGAAAAAGGTTTCATTTTAAAAGTCACTGTGACATTGGTCTTTGACCTATTGACCCAAAAAACTGTAGGGGTCATCTACTAACCATGACCAACCTGCCTATAAGTTTTGGGGAGCCTGGGCCTAAGCATTCTATAGTTATTGACTGGAAACCAATTCACTTTTCAAGGTCTTTGTGACCTTGGCCTTTGCCCTAGTGACCTGAAAAACTGTAGGGGTCATCTAATGGTCATTACTGACCTTCATAACAAGTTTGAGGAACCTTGGCCCTAGGATTCTCTAGATGTTTATCAGAAAAGCTTTTCAAGGTCACTGTGACCATGACCTTTGACCTAGTGACCTGAAAAACTATAGGGGTCATCAACTGGTCATGACCAACCTAAATATCAAGTTTGAGGAACCTGGGCCCAAGGGTTCTATAGTTATTGATCAGAAACCTTTTACTTTTCAAGGTCACTGTGACACTGGCCTTTAACCTAATGACCCAACAAGAGGGCCATGATGGCCCTGTATCGCTCACCTGAGTATGACTGCTTTTAACAAAGTTGCTATGGACCTGGTTAATTGACCCCAGATGACCCATATTCGAACTTGACCTAGAAATTATTGAAACAATCTCTTTGACAAATTTCCAGGATATTTGGACTGAAAAAATAGCATCTAGAGTGTTAACAAGGTTTCTCGATATATAGGCTCTGTGACCTAGTTTTTGACCCCAGATAACCCATATCCAAACTTGAGCTACAAATCATCAAAACAACCTATCTGACAAATTTCCAGAACATTTTGACATAAAATGTAGCCTCTAGAGTGTTTACAAAGTTTTTCCATATTTGGGCTCTGTGACCTAGTTTTTGACCCAAGATGACCCATACTCCAACTTGAGCTAGAAATCATAAAAAAAACCTGTCTGGCAAATTTCCAGGATATTAGGACTGAAAATGTAACCTCTGGAGTGTTAAAAAGTTTTTTACATATTTGTACCATATGACCTAGTTTTTGACCCCAGATGACCCATATCCAAATTTGAGCTAGAAATCATTGAAACAACCTTTCTGACAAATTTTAAGGACATTTGGACTAAAAATGTAACCTCTAGAGCTTTTACAAGGTTTTTCTACTTTCCGGCTCTGTGACCTAGTTTTTGACCCCTGAGAACCTATATTCAAAACTGAGCTAAAAATCATCCATAGAATCTTTCTGACAAATTTCCAGGTTATTTGGACTGAAAATGCTGCCTTTAGAATATTAACAAGGTTTTTCCATATTTGGACTCTGTGACCTAGTTTCTGACCCCAGATGACCCATATTCGAACTTGATCTAGAAATCCTCAAGGCAATTTTTCTGACAAATTTCCAGATTATTTGGGCTGAAAATGTAACCTCTAGAGTGTTAACAAGATTTTTCTATTTTTGGGCTCTGTGACCTAGTTTTTGAACCCAGATGACCCATATTTGAACATGTGCTAGAAATCTTTGAAGCAACCTTTCTGAAAAATTTCCAGATTATTTGGGCTGAAAATGTAATCTCTAGAGTGTTAACAAGATGTTTCTATTATTGGGCTCTGTGACCAAGTTTTTGAACCCAGATGACCCATATTTGAACATGAGCTAGAAATCATAGAAGCAACCTTCCTGACAGATTTCTAGATTATTTGGTCTAAAAATGTTACCTCTAGAGTGTTAACAAGGTTTTTCAATATTTGGGCTCTGTGACCAAGTTTTTGACCCCAGATGACCTATATTTGAACTTGACCTAGAAATCATCAAAGCAACATTTCTGACAAATTTCAAGATTTGGGTTGAAAATGTAACCTCTATAGAGTGTTAACAAGATTTTTCTATTTTTGGGCTCCGTGTCCTAGTTTTTGAACCCAGATGACCCATATTTGAACTTGAGCTAGTCAGCTAGAAATCATCATTAGAAAATTTCTGACAAATTTCCAGGATATTTGGACTGAAAAAGTAGCCTCTAGACTCTAGAGTGTTAACAAGGTTTTTCTATATTTGGGCTCTGTGACCTAGTTTTCCAACCCTGATAACCCATGTTCGAACTCGTCCGAGATATTAATGAGACAAACATCCTGACCAAGTTTCATGACAATTGAGGCAAAAATGTGACCACTAGAGTTTTAACAAACCAATTGTTAACGGACGGACGGACAGACGACGGACAAAAGGTGATCAGAAAAGCTCACTCTGTCACTACGTGACAAGTGAGCTAAAAACTACAGAGGTCATCTACCAGCCAAGACCAACCTGCCTTTGAAGTTTTGGTGAGACTGGGCCCAAGTGTTCTATAGTTATTAATTGCAAATTGTTTTGCTTTTCAAGAACACTGTGACCCTGGCCTTTGATCTAATGACCTGAAAAAAATAGCGGTCATCTACTGGTCATGTCCAACCTACATTCCAAGTTTGAGGAAGGTGGGTCCAAGGGTTCTCTTGATATTGAGTGGAAACAAAGCGTCTACCAACTGACCAACATTTGCAAAACAATATACCCCTCATCTTTGAGGGCATAATAAAGGAATAAACAAAAGTATTTTAAAGGTATTTGGAAATTTGTGATTATTTTAAGTTATTAAACTGATCAAATGATGAAAAGCAAATATATGTTGAAGGGGCTGACAAGAGTGGGTGTAAAATTGAAGTGTATTATAATAAAGGTTGGGGGGTGGGGGTTCAGTACAAACTAAAATGGGGAATATGTAGGGTGTTATTATCAATCTATGATATGCTGGAGTTACTGGGAAACTGTAATTACTTCCTTTCCCAAGCTTGATGAAAATGAAACAGATCTTTGAGTCACATATATATCCTTTGTCCCACAAAGCCTACTTCAGTATCTTAAACATCTTGCTGCAAAATATGTAACAGTCAATCTTCAGTCAAAGTCACTAAATTCAATTGGAAAGTCTGCTGCAAAACTAAATTCACTCAGTCTGGTATTTTGAAACTAGAGTAATCAAATTTGGTTGCATGTCTTGGTTTCATTATTCCTTCAAGAAAATCAAACCTCCCCTAGCCTTTTTTAAAACAAACTAAATTTCTAAACTAAACTTCTAATTTTACATTCTGCTTTGTAAATAGTAAGAAAGAGAAAGATTTAACAAAAGCAAACCAGTTTCCCAGTTAAAGGAACTACTGAGCAATGCAGGCAAGATATCTATTGGTTTATATCATTACCACCAGACTGTTACCTGTAATGTTCATAGAAGCTCAACACTAAACAGGTGTTCCTATACTTGGTACAGTACCTTCTTGAGATTCCCTTGACAATGGATCATTTCCAAGGGCAACCTCCTGTCGCTGGGATACATTTACTCCACTTTCCAATGATGACTGTTCGTCAGCATGTATTTCTGCCGGCATTACATTTCGACTATAAAAAAGCCGGTGTGGATTAGAATGAGTAAAGTTAGAAAATTTGGCAGCCTCATTTCTTGCAGTTTGACCACCTGCTTCCTTTGTTAATTTTTGAGTAGGAAGACTATTTCTTTGCAGTTCCTCTGTTTCTGTCTTCACCAGTGGAGGAATATTTGGCGTAGTCCATACCTGTTTCACAAATGTTTGTTCTGAGCTACATGCTCCTTCTGAACTTGTAACTGTTTTCCTTACAGTCTGCTTGGATTCTATGACAGTTTTTGGATCAGTATTGTCACAATTATCATCAGAATAATCTTCTGCCACTTTTGGACTGAACGGAGAAACTGCCGCTACAGGTCTTGCTACACAACAAGGTTTGTCCTGTTTTGTTTTCTCTCCTGTTGGCATCTCCTTCCTTTTAAGAGAGCTGGCTTTTTCTACAGAGCCAGAACTGTTCAGATTCACACTTTCATCAAACTGTGAGCTTTTTACACTACTGCTATGACTAGCAGCTTCAACACTTTCATCGAATTTTGAGCTATTTTCAAAATTATTTTTATATTCTTTCTCTACATCATCGGGAAAAACTTCAACACCTTTTTCTATTGCTTCTTCATCATCTTTCACACTCTTGATAGTGGTTAGTTCCTGAAAATATAAATACTCACCAAGGTCATTTGTTCCATAGTGGTAAAGCGTCCACTTTGGGGGCAAAGGGATTGCGAGTCTGATCCCTGCCGCATCATACTATGAATGTAACAAGTGGTAATGGCAGCTCCCTTGTTTAGCAGATGGCATTATAAGTGCAGGAAGATTAAAAGGAACTTCCTGTTTCTTGGAAAAGGTAATGTGAACTTAAGTAAATGAATACATTGTTTGTCAAAGAAAATGTTTTATAATCTTTGCAACATATATTTCCATATAAAAGCCCCTTTCATAATTAACCTCAAAGTACTGGTAACAGCTCCCCCTTTTTCTTAAAATAAATACCCTTCAAGTTTTCTCTACATTCAGCAAAACTTCAAGCTAGATTTCTTACTTTCTAACAATTATAATGTATGACAAGTGAAATATATTACTGATTATCTACCTTTCTCTCAACAATCTTTTTCCTGACTGTTTTTGTCTCTTCCTGGGAAACACCAGACAAGTGACTAGCTGACAAAGCTGCATCAACGTTACATGAACTATTGGTCCCTGCAGAGTTGGGCTGCTCTGTCATTTCACCATGGGTTTCTGATCCTGGCTTTATATCCTTCATCAGCTGATGCTTTTCATCTGACCTGTAAAGTATATAAAAAAAACTTCTCTACTCATAATGCAATAAAACAAACTAACAGGTTTCTATGAAAGCAATCTTGACTCTTGTCAACAGCTGCTAACAACGAAAATGTGACACATTAGATGTGATTCTATGAAAATATGTCTGTTGCTGATTTCAGGAATCACATTTTAACTGTAAATGATTTATTAAGCTTAATATTGATGAAAACTCACTGAAAACACTTTAATCTAATACAGTATACCCGACATTCTTTAGCACTCTTTATGTTTTTGCATTATAAATCATTACACCTGACTGAATCCAACAGACATAACAATTATAAATCTATAGTAATTATAATACTCAAATAATCTGACTACATTCTGAATTCAAGGCACTACCATTAAAATGTCTAATGTTGACACTTTTTACACTGTTTGAAAAAAAGAAATTCTTGCTGCCCTTGATAGTTGGAAGGCGCCCAACTCAAACTGTCTTTGTCTGCAAATGAAGCTAAAAGGTAACAAATGTTTACAGACCTTGAATTTTTCTCTTCATTTGGCTTGTCCCCTGCTGCAGTTGCCTTGGACTCATCAGACACCTTCTGTTCCTCATCAGAGCTGATGGGAGAGTTCTCATCTGCCTGCTGATGAACCAGATTTTGATCTCCAATCTGTACGACACTTGGCTGATAAATGTTCTGTTGAATAAAATAAATTAATAAGACAGAAAGTATAACATTACAGACAGTAAACATGACATAAAAGAATGGAAATAAAAAAATCTCAAGTAGGCCATGATAACATATCGCAAGGTCAAGGTTAAAGAATCATCAAGTACCTTGACTGGATATAACAAGTAGAAGGTCACACAATTCCTTGGCCACCTGATCACCACAGTCCAAAAGGTCAAATGTACCTTTACACAGGTGAAAAGTCAAAAGAAGCTTATTTTATCTATACTGCTTCTTTGGCTTAATGTCTGATCTCTAAATAAAAACCTTACCCCTGATGGCATATAAAAAGTACTATTTTCTAGGCATCAGGTTGACAGGCTCTAAGTGACCATTTTTAAGCCAGTAGCTGATACAAGAGGGCCATGATGGCCCTGTATCGCTCACCTGAGTATGACTGCTTTTAACAAAGTTGCTATGGACCTGGTTAATTGACCCCAGATGACCCATATTCAAATCTGACCTAGAAATTATTGAAACAATCTCTCTGACAAATTTCAAGGTTATTTGTACCGAAAATGTTACTTCTAGAGTATTAACAAGGTTTTTCCATATTTGGACTCTATGACCTAGTTTTTTAACCTAGATGTCCCATATTTGAACTTAGCTAGAAATTATTGAAACAATCTCTCAGACAAATTTCCACTGAAAAAGTAGCCTCTAGAGTGTTAACAAGGTTTTTCGATATTTGGGTTCTATGACCTAGTTTTTGACCCCAGATAACCCATATCCAAACCTGAGCTACAAAGCATCAAAAAAACCTTTCTGACAAATTTCCAGGACATTTGGACTGAAAATATAGCCTCTAGAGTGTTTACAAAGTTTCTACATATTTGGGCTCTGTGACCTAGTTTGCGACTCCGGATAACCCATATTCGAAACTGAGCTAGAAACCATAGAATTCAGCTTTCTGACAAATTTCCAGGTTATTTGGACTGAAAATGTTACCTCTAAAATGTTAACAAGGTTTTTCCATATTTGGGCTCCGTGACCTAGTTTTTTTCCCCAGAGGACCCATATTTGAACTTGATCTAGAAATCCTCAAGGCAACCTTTCTGACAAATTTCCAGAGTATTTGAGTTGAAAATGTAACCTCTAGAGTGTTAACAAGAATTTTCTATTTTTGGGCTCCGGGACCTAGTTTTTGAACCCAGATGACCAATATTCGAACTTGAGCTAGAAATCATAGAAGCAACCTTTCTGACAAATTTCCAGATTATTTGGGCTAAAAATGTTACCTCTAGATTGTTAACAAGGATTTTCAATATTTGGGCTCTGTGACCTAGTTTTTGAACCCAGATGACCCATATTCGAACTTGACCTAGAAATCATCAAAGCAACCTTTCTGACAAATTTCCAGATTATTTGGACTGAAAATGTAACCTCTAGAGTGTTAACAAGATTTTTTCTATTTTTGGGCTCCCCAACCTAGTTTTTGAACCCAGATGACCCATATGCTAACTTGAGCTAGAAATCATAGAAGCAACCTTTCTGACAAATTTCCAGATTATTTGGGCTAAAAATGTTACCTCTAGAGTGTTAACAAGGATTTTCAATATTTGGGCTCTGTGACCTAGTTTTTGACCCCAGATGACTTATATTCGAACCTGACCTAGAAATCGTCAAAGCAACTTTTCTGACAAAATTCTAGATTATTTGGACTGAAAATGTAACCTCTAGAGTGTTAACAAGATTTTTCTATTTTTGGGCTCTGCGACCTAGTTTTTGAACCCAGATGACCCATATTCGAACTTGAGCTAGAAATCATTGATAGAACCTCTCTGACAAATTTCCAAGATATTTGGACTGAAAAAGTAGCCTCTAGAGTGTTAACAAGGTTTTTCTATATTTGGGCTCTGTGACCTAGTTTTCCAACCCTGATAACCCATGTTCGAACTCGTCCGAGATATTAATGAGACAAACATCCTGACCAAGTTTCATGACAATTGAGGCAAAAATGTGACCACTAGAGTGTTAACAAACTAATTGTGGACGGACGGACGGACAACGGACAAAAGGTGATCAGAAAAGCTCACTCTGTCACTACGTAACAGTTGAGCTAAAAATGGAAAACTGTGACAGCACTGATTGTAATCAGTGAGAGAACATTTTCAGAAAGTAAGGTAAGATTAAATTATCTTGATAAGATAATATTCACTTACATAAATTTTCACGACTTTTCTCTCTTTCAGTTTTGTCCTTTTATTCTTATCTATTGGGGACTTTTCATCAGAATCTGAATCAGTATGTGGGCTTGTGACATGGCTCCTTTCAGTCTGATAAACTTCTTCACGTCTAAAATTAGTGGCAACAGACACAGATGTGCGACTTGGAGTTCCATCTGCACTCATCGAGTCAAGTAGACTCTGGTTTGGTAAGTTTCCAATAACAGCTGAAAATAACAATGAGAATTATCAACATCATCATCATTAAAACTGAATTCATCACAACAATCGTTTTATCTTCTTGAAGTTCTTCATCATCATCATCAACAACAGCAATTATTTCATCAATGACTAAAAACAGAGGTATCTTGGTAATCAGTGCAAAAAATGTCACATATTTTGTTATCAGCAAATGTTCAAAACTCAGAAAAGTATATATTAGAACTTGTGAGTTGGCATTAGTTGTCTGTACCATTATGAATTATGTAAAACCAGTAAGCTGAGGAAAACAGGGACACACTGTTCACAACAACAAATCATTTAATTTTTATGTCTTTTTGTAAAACATACAATTAAAAAAACATGAAGCAACATACCTTGAGGATGGCTCCTATTTCCATCAGTGTTGGACCCCGGCTGTCCTAGAGAGAGATCCTGGTATGAAGTAGTTCCACTGGTCATGCCACTATGAAATGACCTTGAACTATTCCCACTACTGTAATTGGCAGTTGCCATTTGTTGACCTTCATAACTCTTTGAGGGCACTGACGGGTACAGACCTTCTAAGTTAGGTAGAGCACCTTGCTGATTTGAGCTTTGCTGGGTAGAATGTTGCTGAAAATTAGGGGCAAAAGTTGTTCTAGAACTGACATGCAGTGACTGATTTAGGCTCTGGTTTTCGGAATTGTGCATCATTTGATCAGGTATTAACAAGTTCCCTTTACCATAAACTTGTTGATTATGAACTTTCTGTTGTTGTTTGTGGTATTCTTTTATGTAAATCTGTACCTGTTGCTGCTGCTGGGATTCGGAAAGGTGTTGTATTCTTTCAAGAAGTTCTAAAGGCACCGTGACAGAAATGTCTCCAGTATCAGTATGCAACTGGAACTGGGTTGATGGTCCCACATCAGCACTTGTTTGAGACTGACTACGTTTGACCTGGGGCTGATTCTGTTGTTCATATGATGCAGAGGAAGCTACAGGTGGGAATATTCCATGACCTTGACCAAACCTACCTTGATAAAGAGTCATTACAGGTGGACTGATGTTGTTTTGAAAGCCCGGAGTAACTGGACTTGTTTGGCCATACATCTGCTGAATGATTGCTATCTCGTCTAAGGAGTAATTTTGCTCATTCAGGCCATAATATCTTTGCTGACCAAGCAGCTTTTGAAAATACGAGGCCACAGCAGGATTCTGAGCGTGCAGAGGCTTCAAGCTACTAGTGCTTGTTGAATGTGGCAAAGTTGAGTAAGTGCTGGATATATCACTCTCGGAAGAAGAATGGTGAATGAAGTCTGGTAGTACACCATCTCTAATCAATCTTCTGGTCTCCATGTCAAGCCATTCAACCAGCTGCTGTGTTTTTGCTTCTTCTATTCTAGCAATTCTCTCTTGGTTCTCTCTAAGCTTTATTTCTTTTCTTTTGAAATCCTCTAACCATTTTTTCTGCTCGATTTTATGGTTCTCATTTGCTTGTACACGTACACTGATTTTGTCACCAATCAATCTTGACACACCATTTCTATAAAATTTGTCGTTGTTGTAGTAATTAATGCCTTTCAGGGTATTAAGTCCCATTGGAACCCTAAATGAAGTGTTACGTTTTTCAGTATATACAGGTACAACACACCATTGTTTCAATGGATTTGTAATTGCCTCCATTAAGCAACTTTCACTAGAAAATTCACACCATTTATCTTCGATGAAATTTTTTGTCATAAAGATAAAAACATATGTACTTCTTTCAACGCCTTTAGCTAAATGTTGAATTTTTGACCCACATATAGACTGCATTTCAGCATCATCATACAATAAAGTTTCAATAGGTCCATTTGGTACACAAATTTCTGTCCTCAAGTGATTCTGGAATTTTTCTGCCTTTTCTCGATCTTCCTCACAGTACAGAATCAACACATCAATATATCCCATTCTTATTTCTGGTGGCATTTTATCTTTGTAACGAGTCAGCTCTTCCTCCCAGTCAACGGACGGCATACTACTACAAAAGCTTGACCCTGAGCTCATTGACTCATAACGGCTGTCCTCACCTTTGGTTATCGACAAGTTACTGATCTTTGAGTGTATCTCAGTCTCCACCTGGTGAAGCTCTTCTCTCATTTCTGTTCTGGATGTGCCAACCATTTTTGGAGGCAATTTTTCTGTAAAGAATTCAAAAGATTTACCCTCAGAACAAGAGGTCTGATGGCCCTTAATATCTTTGTTAAGTTTCAAGTTAATCCCATTAAGATTCCAGAGAAATAAACATGACAGTATGTTGCATGCAAAATTTTAATCAAGATTTCTAAGTAAAATAAGGGCCATAATTTGCCTAATTTTTTTTTCAAGGGTTATCTTACTTGTTTGTTTAATGTCCCTGAAGTAAGCATTGCTGGTTAATAAGATATATGCATGATATTAACTTGTACGCAAAACCTTAACCATGATGTGACTGACCAGCTGACGCAAGGGTTAGTAGAATACCTTGACTTACTTAGTATAGGCAAGTTAATAAAAACAAGAAATGTTTGTAAAACATAAATGCCCCCCGCAGCACCTAATTGCTTGTGGTTGGGCCAAAGCGTTCTCTAGTTATTGATCAGAAACCGTTTTTAGGATCAAGGTCCCTCTGGCCTTGACCTTTGACCATATGACCTCAAAATCAATAAGGGTCATTTACTGGTCATGACCAACCAGCATACCAAGTTTGGTGAACCTAGGTCAAAGCATTCTCTAGTTATTGATCGGAAACCATTTTTAGAGTCAAAGTCCCTGTGAGCTTGACCTTTGACCCAATGACCTCAAAGTCAATAGGGGGTCATCTACTGGTGATGACCAACCAGCATACCAAGTTTGGTGAACCTAGGTCAAAGCCTTCTCTAGTTATTGTTCGGAAACCGTTTTTAAGATGAAAGTCTCTGTGATCTTGACCTTTGACCTTATGATCTCAAAGTCAATAGGGGTCATCTACTGGTGATGACCAACCAGTATACCAAGTTTGGTGAACCTAGGTCAATGCGTTCTCTAGTTATTGATCAGAAACCGTTTTTAGGATGAAGGTCCCTGTGAGCTTGACCTTTGACCTAATGACCTCAAAATCAATAGGGGTCATCTACTGGTGATGACCAACCAGCACACCAAGTTTGGTGAACCTAGGTCAAAGCGTTCTCTAGTTATTGGTCGGAAACCGTTTCTACCTACAAGGTCAATGTGACCTTGACCTTTGACCCCTTGACCCCAAAATCAATAGGGGTCATCTACTGGTGATGGACAATCATCCTACCAAGTTTGAAGTTCCTAGGCCTAAGCGTTCTTTAGTTATTTGTCGGAAACCGTTTCTAACTACAAAGTCAATGTGACCTTGACCTTTGACCCCTTGACCCCAAAATCAATAGGGGTCATCTACTGGTGATGGACAATCATCCTACCAAGTTTGAAGTTCCTAGGCCTAAGCATTCTTTAGTTATTGGTCGGAAACCATTTGGTCTACGGACCGACGGACCGACCGACAGACAGACAAATGCAAAGCAATATACCCCCACTTCTTTGAAGAGGGGGCATAATTAACATCATTTGGTTTTCCTATAAAAGTCTTTTTAAAACAAGTGACTCCTGGGGGTGGTCAATATTGACCCTAGTGCCATGATCTGAAGAACACTTGTAGAGAACCACAACACAAAGCTACTGACTAAATTTCTAAGCTTAAGGTCTTGAGATTTCTGAAAAGAAATTAAAAAATTCTGCTACAATGTATGTAGATTATAAGTTCAGTATTATCAAGTGACCCCTTCGGAAGGACAAATTTTGACCCTAGGTTCATCATTTTAACAGAGGTCCATAAGACAACACTACATACTAAATTTCTAGATTTCAGACAATGCAAATTTCTGTGAACTACAAACCAGGCTAATAGGGACCCCTGGGATACAATCTGAACAATCTTGGTAGAGGTCACCGTCTACTTGACAATGCTACCAACTTAATATCTAAGTTCTAGGACTTACCTTTTCTGAGAATTTTTTTTCCTTTTATAACTCAATGTAAAACAAGTGACCCCCAGTCGAAGTCACTTTTTACCCATAATTAACTAATCTTGGTAGCAGATAATCCTAAAAACCAAACATATTAGTTCAAAGACTGATAATTTCTGACTACAACATTTCTAAATATCTAATACTTACATGAATAGAACCCCAGGGGACATTTTTGACCTAAGGATAAAATTTGATCAATTTTGGTAGATTTTTCACTAGACAATGATATGCATCTATTTTCTAGACCCCAGACCAAGTACGGCTTTTTTGTACCAACTGTAGGCAATTCTACATACTAAATATCTAGACTCCAGGCCCTGCAGGTTCAAAGAAGAAAATTCTTTAAGGTTTTCCTCTGTATGTCTATATAAATAAAACATCTTACCCTAAGGCAAAAGCATGGTCTGAACAATCTTGGTAGAGGCCTACCAGACAGTGCTTTGTGCAAAATTTTAGAACTCTATGCCATGTGGTTTCACAGAAGAAGAATTTCAAAGATTTTCTCATATATTTCCCAGTAAAACCTGTGATCCCCAGGTCATAATATGAACCAACTAGGTAGAGGTCCACCAGACAATGCTAAATACCAAATTCCAGAGCTCTGGCACTGGTGGTTTTAGATAAAAAAGATTTTAAAAACTTTTACATAATTTATTTTTTGTTCCTCTGACAGAACTTAACATTTTGAATAACTCAGAAAGACAACTACCCAAGGATCAATTAAAAATCAGTCAAGTCATGTAGGAGGTGCGGACAGACAGATGACTGCATAGAAGCCAGGCACAGGGCAATCACAAAAGCTCACCTGAAAAATAATGTTGTAGCTCTTAAAAAGCCTGATCAAAGAAGTTTGAATCAATGTATCAGGTTTCCACCAGATGTATCATGATTAACTCACCTATAGAGTAAGGGTTATTAGACTGTTCTGGTCTTGCTGACTGCCTTGCCTGTGCCAATCTGGCCTCTTCCTTCAGTTCTTGTGTACTCCTTCGACTTGCATCTGACATGTACAGTAAAGTTAACCAATAATTAAAATGTACTCTCATCAGTTTAACAGTGACAAAAAAAATCACATTTAAATTCCTCATATTATTTCTAAACTTTAAAGTCCTCATATATGAAAGATTTCTTATACTACCAATATTTAAATCTCACTTAGATCCTAGATTTTAGATAATATTTTAGTCACATGACCAGGTCTTAACAAACTACTACATGTAGTACTATATTTAGATTTATGTTATAAATATAGACTTGGAAACGTGTAATAATGCTATAAATAAATCAGAGGAAAAAAGTATTACTAAGATGTATCACTGCACCTACCTCCTGAGTATTAAACCTTTAAAATAAGGAGGAAACTGTAGGCGTTTTTTTTTTTATTTAAATGAATTTGATAACACATACCTTTTTCAATAAATTATTTCACTACAACATTCACAGAGCTTTTTTCATTTATTACAAATCCTGTAATTTTCAAGGGAATTTAACTACCTTGTGAGTAATAAACCTTTGAGAATAAGGGGGTGGAGAAAATTGTAGGTGCTTTTTAAATTCCCATGAAATTTTAATACTTTCTTCCATAGGTTATTTCAATACCACATTCATTGAGCTACTTTTTGCTATCAAAAATCCATTTCAATGAATACTTTGATTAAAGCAAAAAAAAAAAACCTTTCTCACGAGACATATGTTTCTAACCCTTTTGGTTGCACAAATGAATCATAATTTGAATATCAGAAGGGCAATTAATTTCAATTCAATTGGTTTACTGGAAAATCGGCAAACAAATGTCTTTGGCCATTTACAATAATTCTTGGCAAAGACAGCATAGATATCAACACATGTGTAATACTTATTTTAATTGGTGGATAATACATAATTGGAATAGTACATATATGTAAATATTAAGTATTTTAAATATCAGCAAATAAAATTAAGAAACAGTTAATTCCTTCAGGGTAAAGATACACTTAATAAGTATTTAATTCAGCTTAAGTTCTTCTCCTTAGCAACATATATTCTCTTATAAACTTGGCAATATTGTAGTTTTTCTTTGAATTTTTGGTTGACATTAATTAATTTTTTACTTAATACCACCTACAGCTTTAAATTAAACAAATAATTTGCTCTCTTATTCCTTCCTCCAAACTTTGAATAGAAACAAACCTTCGTTAAAAGTTTCTTAGTTTAATAATTCCGTTATTATTTTACCATTTCAGACCATCAACTCATACATCAATGATCTGAGATGGGTCTTTAAAAGCAACAGATCTCTAGGTATAATGTAAAGTTAAAGTTAAGCCCAAAGAATCAGAAATTTCACAATACAAACCTTCAGGTCCCGCTAGAGCATCTGCAGAAACATTTCTACTGGTTAAGCTAAAATTTGAACTAAAACGATTGCCAACAGGGGACATGGGATCTGTATCCATGGAAATCTGGGTAGACAGTTGCGCCGTCAATGGTTTACTGAGTGCCATCTTGATAATGTGTTGTCGACTCAGCTACCTGTTTGTTGTTTCTCAAACATACAGCGACTCTGTTAAAGTTAATATGTTAAAGTTAATATTTGAATATTTAAATTTTATTCATCTCAATTATTCAAATTCAGACTCATGTTTTGCCTAGATAAGTACTGTTATTACATGTTTTACTCAAATCCTAATTTGACCTGCTTTTTACCAAAGTCAATTCCATTTGAATTTTAAGCTGTTCATCACACAATTTAATATATCAATATTTCTACAAAATGAGAACATTTTAAAACACAAATGAACAATTATTTGGATAACCTATTTGAGGACGCTTAAAGAGGCTGTACTCAAGATTTGACATAAAAAAAATTTTTTCATAAATTATATATTTAGATGCCGTGAGATTATAACAACATAATATTTTACTTCAAAACTGATTATAAAAGTCAAAATAGAATAAAAAAAATAATTTCGCTCCAGCCTGATTTGAACTCTGGACCCTCATGTTAACAAAATATTTCCAACGCTTTTACTGTCACCACCATCGCCGCATGTGATATTACAGATATTTACTTTAAATGTTATACAATATAGTTATACCGTCGCGTTACGGTATAGCACTTTGAAAGGGAAAAAAATCAATTTATAATGTGATTATTTGACTTATTTTTTGTCAGTAGGTTATTTTTTAAGCATTAATTATAAATATTACAAGAAATTTATAATACAAGAAAACTTTCTTTTTTTGTCATCTGGAGCACAGCCCCTTTAAATTCATGGTTTACTACAGATGTTTTGATCCCATTTGCATTGACAAACTCTTAACCTACTCTATTTCTATTGGGAATCAGAAATTTTATCCGTTTGAACATATACATGTCAACTGTCAATCATCATAAGCATAGAAAAATCAACTGGGGTTAGATATATTTTTGGGTAACCTCTCCAGAACATAACTATATGCATCATCTTGCAAGAAAACTCTGGCTGGTGAAGAAAATGGTTCAAATTGATATAATTATGTATCTATACTCTATTCTAGATGTCCATCTGTAATATTATGAAAAGCAGATTCATCCCACTGTAACCTTATGTATCCCTGTATCCCTTGTGAGACTGTGTGAAAACAAATTCTGTTTTTGTGCCATATATGCTCTATTCAACTACTAAGTTTAAGTACTTTTTTCAGGTGAAATATTTCAACAAAATGTTTAATTGTTAAAAACATGATGTTTTGGTAAATGACAAGTTCAGTAAATTGATTTTATATACAAATGTAGAAACTGCTTTGAGGTTATGGTAAAAAGGATTTAATGTGTGTTATTTACACATTATCAGCAATTATCAGGTGATTGACAGTGACATGTACATAAATGTTTGATCAAGCAGTATACTTCTAAAAGAATCATTTTTATTCTTCTTATATTTTATATATTATCATTTTGCTATTGATATACTGACCAGCAGTACTCTGAATTCCTTATTACTATTAAAATTGAAACTGTTATTTTGTTTGTACATTACTGCATTATATAAAGGTCTTAAAGCTTTTTTTATAGAAGTTAGAGAATTCAACTCAAAAGAGTAACTTTAAACGTTTGTAAAAATTATTACTGTTTGAATTTTAAATACAAAGCACCAACTGTCAATAAAGTCATGCAATTTTATTAATATTATTATTAAAAAAGTTTATTATGCAATGACAAAATTGATAACTAACCATTACAATCTTTGAAATGACAGTGTTTGATATACTCAAATTGTTATAATATCATTTTTATAAAACTTATGACTATGTGGTAATTTCATCAGTGTCACTAGTTTCAAGTTCAGTTGTTACACTTGTATCTGGAATGTGTAATTGTTTTTGATTTTTACTCAAATGTTAATCTAATTCTTACTATTTCCCCTCCGAAAGTGAACCAATCTTACAGGCTGATATTTTATGTTTTTTCACCTTAAAGGTTGAACAACAAAAAAGCGGTTCAACTCTTTAAGCATAATGAAATAGGCTATTAGAATTATGGTCGTTTCGTCAAACCATCGTTTCATCAAACTTATTTTATATAGCAAGCAAAAAGTCGTTTCGTCAAAATAATAATATATAGTATTTCACACCTATCAAATTATAATTGAGTGCTGAAGTGTGTTTGTGATTCATTAAAATGAATGTGCAATCAACCTAATAAACGGGATATCATAATAACCTAATTTGTATAATTACTGGTAAGACAAACAATAAATCAGTGGTACCTTTGCATGACATTTAATGTGAACAGCTAATGTGAACAATAGTTGTTTATTCACACTTCGGTAAAATCGGTAATTATCTACTCTAAAAATTAAGTTTGACGAACAAACTACCTGTTTTGTACAGAAAAATAAGTTTGACAAAACAACGGTTTGACGAAACGACAAACACCCTGCTATTAAAATGTACTATATGCTAGAACTGGTAATAAAGTATAAAGTCAATACAATATTAACTGTATCTAATAAGTTAATTGAGTATAATACTCTAAAGTACATAGTTAATCACAACAAATATGCAATTAACACTTATCTCTATAAAAAAAAAAAATTTACCAAAAAATCCAATCTGCAGACTGCAGGCCAAAATTGCTATTTTAGATCAACTTACCAGCACTTAACATAACAAAAATATCACAAACAGAAACCCTTCTCTGTCCAACCATATGAAGGAAACAATGTAAGACAGGATAACCTTTCACTTCATATTACTTTCTAGCTTAAACACTCACTGTAATGCTTCAAATTAGGGAACAGGAAGGGACTTTCTTACTTTCGTTTTCTTTATTTTCTAATAAACTCTCATCACATTCGCATAGGACTCTAGTAACAAACAGAACTACGTACACATGGTTGTAATAAGTTCCAAAAAGCCAAAGAGAGAAAGCAGAAATGTGTTTTATAACGGTTTCTTTAGCGTTGAATTATTGAACTTGGATTAATGACTCGTAATAACTTTTGAAGGGAATTTCCACCGGAAATGACCTAATGTGCGTTAAACTCACGGTTTGATTTTATATGCGTTCTCACATAAGTATCAAACCATAAAAGTTTTGTTGAGAATATATTTCGGATATATTTGTCTGATCAATGTGTGTGTGTGTGTCTGTAGTTCACAAATCTAACTTAAATTTTCGTTGCAGTATTCAATTCTTTACCGATTTTTGGATAATCGTTAATGTCTCCGGACGGTTGTTATGGAAGGAGAATAGATCTAAATACATATAAATATTTATTAACTATACATCTCCATCTGAGTTTATTTATCGTCGGAACTGGTTGCCCATATAACCAACGTCTGCTGCAAAGATGGGTTATTTTAATTTGCAGGGGATAGTGCAGAATACAGAAAGCATCCCCTTCCAGAGACACTCCTGGTTCTTTAGCATGCTCACTAAAGCACTGATAAATTAGATCTCGGTTTTTAACGTTACTGGAGGAGCTGAGGATCGATCTCGCGACGCCTGTGCAACCATTCCAGTGCGTTACCACTGGACCACTAATTCACTTCTATATTTATAAACCACAAAATGCATGCATTGTTCTCATACCTGTTGTTATACACCTTCTGTATAAAAGAAGACGATCGAACGTTTCTCTTAATAGTAGAGCACTGGATTAGTAATCCATCGGTTGTTGGTTCGACCCCTGGGCAGGGCAAAATTTCTCCGTGACAATTGTTCTCAGACATTGTGTCTTATGTTCATTTGTCTCTCACCGCTGATTAAGAGTAGATCATGTGGGAACAGTAGTCAGTCACTTGCGGAAAAATTGGCAATTTCTGGTTAGTTATCCAGGAAAACCCGGTTAGGTGGACTGACCGCCGAGATATAACAAATGTTGAAATCGGCGCTAAACCCCAAAACAAATTTCTCTTAATTTCCAAACTAAAAGAAGCCTGTCAATAAGCATAGGTGTGAAATCAATCAAAAATGTAATAAAACAAGATTCAAATGTATCTATTTTATAGTGAGGAAAGGTCACATTCTAAGACTTATAATCTAGCACCGTACCTACTGAGGAAAACAAGCCGTAATTATTCTATTTGAATATCAAGCAACTTGGAAGTTAAAGTGGGAGCGAATCAGTGGTTCAGTGGTAACGGTGAAAATGCAATGAAATGTTGTATATCTTCATGTCAAGCATACGTGTTGCAAAAAGTTAAACGATTGTTTAAATCGGTTGCAATTACATGTATGTTTCAGAAATCACACAGACTACAAACAGCGTCCATGCCGGAGAGGATTATTTTCAATGTATTATTGTGCACTTGTGTCGAATTTCTATTCAGTTTGTTGTCCTTCCAGCTGTATAAGAGATGAGAACAGCATTAGCCGTACCTTCAAATGAGGAGTTGGTTCCCCTAGTCCTGAAAAAAGTGTAAGTGCGAATATAGATCGTGTTGTATACACTTAAAACGGTAACATCAAGCAAAGTTCTGTTTTGCTGCCCGAGTATTGTTCAGTCTTCAGACGTTCAGGTTAAGTCAATAGTTTTTGTTGCAGTTATGACTGTGACTTTTTTTGCAAATGGGTTATTATACATTGTTTTGTACAATGCGGAGATACATTTGGATGAGTACACAGCTTGAAAAGTTATGTATGTCGAGCTGATGTTATTTTATTTGCAAACAATGATTTATATGGACCATCTTGCGAAAAGAGAAAGGTTTTGTTAGCTTATTTCTCATAACAAGCAAAAGGTATTGTCAATGCCAGCGTTACTTTTCACTCTGAGAAAAAAAGAAGTTAAAAGGCAGTTAAAAGTTAAAGATAAAATCATCATAATAACAAAGTTCAGATTAAAAAAAAAAAGATTGAGACACTTTCCAAGACTTAGTGTTCAATATGGAATGTCAAAACTAGTTTTTTGTTTGACTAAGATTCAAAATATAACGTTGAATATAACACAGGCCTCGTTATTTAAATCAAAGACCTTAAATATCATTTACCATTATATTTCATTTCCTTATTTATATAATAATGTAATTAAATTAAAGTTCCAACATGCATTTCTTTGTCAACTTTTTACAAATCTTGCCAATTGCTGTATAACTGTTTAAAGGTTTCCAAAGAATTTAGAGTAACGTTTTTTTTTTACCAAATTAAAAGTTGAATATTTAAAAAAATCAATATAGATTCAGCTCTAGATTTACATGAATCTTTCATGCATTTATAGAAGAGAACTTTGAAACAAGTTGTGCCATACTCCTAAGATATGTTGTATTTATTTATAAAGCCTGGCCTATTGTCAAACTTCAAGAAAGATCTGTATGCAGGCAACAAAATAGCGTTACAAAAATAAAGAAATTAATAGTCTTTAAAATTTAGCTCTCCAATCAATTTTGGCACAATAGTTCGATATCACTATTAACACGTTAAAATTACATAATTGTTGAACACAGACTTTAAGAACTGTTCGAAAAGGTCAGTACCTGTATGATGTTTCAGACGTACTTAATGTGGGTATATAGTGACTTCTTCATTGTGTATATTTGGAGAGGTCATCAGACCTCTCCACAGTGTTGGCTTTAATTGCTGGCGGCATCCATTTTTGCGTATCAAATTTTAGTTAATGATCTCATATTAAGCCTAAAATCATGAAAACCAGTCTACAAAGATAGTTATGCGCATGCTCCGAATCAAAATACGAATTTATTTAAACGAAACCAAAATTAAACATCGGGTCAAAACGGCCCATGGTTAAAACGACCCATTATGAACAGAATGTACAGAATAATTTTGTATTCCCTTAACTAAACACACAAAAAATACAATTATAGGGATGCATTGCTTATGATGTATGCTACTTTTTAAAAACTACAAATTCTAAAATGCATTTTTTTTTTCTGAGAAACTCATCAGCCTGTTAAACAAATTAATATTTAGCCATGGTCATAAAAAATGATAAATATTTTTTACGAATTTCAGAGCATTTTTGACAAGTCCATTTCCTCGATTTGGATCAAATTTACGCCCTTTTAATATTTACTCCAGCTTAACACATACTATCACTGATTATTTTGTAAAACATTTGGACTAAGAAAGGTGGAATAAAAGCTTGAAAGGGAAAACAAAACTTAATGAGCCTAAAAAAGCAGCAGCTTAACATGGGAGTTCTGGCTTCAACAACTACTTGCATTTTTGTAAAAGAGCGGGGAGTAAAGCCATAGGGACTTATAAGAAGATCCCCAAGATTCTACAAGGTATGAAATACATGAGGTTATCTTAATTTGATTCATTTATTTAAGTGATAGATTCGCCACTATAAAAACATTTGAAATAACTAAATTATAGTCAGTTTCGGTCATTTTGCCTAATAAGGTATTAATTATTAATAATAGTTCGGTTACTAGTTTTTATAATTATTTAAGTCACAGAACGTTTAAAAAAATTCAAAATGATCTTGGAAACAAGTAGATTCATTCTTTCAGTGACGACAGCTGCTGACCTCTCTTTGGCTTACTTTTTAAAGGAAGCCAACTTGTTTAGTTTTCGTTTGGGTACGTCTTGACTTTATATTTAGGGGTATGTCTTGCTTGGTAGTATAGGTACATCTTGCTCATAATTCATAATTAGTATTACAGACAATATACTCAAGATATCATCTTTTTTATACATGTTGAATATATCAAACTGAAAAGTGAAACAACTAAACAACTGATTTTCACGAGCGCGTTCGAACCAATGTTCAAGATTTCTCAAACTTTAGCTTGAATATCTACCTCGATTCTTATGACGCGAACCTTTCTCTGCTGCAGTGATGCATGGTTAAACAGGGTCAAGATATTCGTTTCATCAATTTTCCCATTTATTTTACGATTATATTAACGGAAATAATCTTTAAAATTAACTTCTTAAAAAATATTGAATCGATTTTATGACTCAATCGTTTAACAGTCAAACGGGCCGTATACATAGCCGTACAATAGGGAGCTCTACACAACAACCGGAAGTAAACAGATAAAATGGCGGCGAATAATAAATCGGCAGATTTTGACCAAAATTGTTATGCTGCTCTTTTAGGACTAGCTGAAAGCTATAGGACTGTTTCTAATATAAGACACTGTATCCACTGTTTGAAAGCTGTTTTTAATTTGAATCCCCCGCCATCAGTAGAGGCAAGAACACATTTACAACTTGGGAACCTTCTGCTCGCTCACACTAAAAACAACGATCTTGCAAGACAGCACCTAGAGAAAGCGGTACTTACTCTGTTTTTATTACATATGACATGAAATTATAAACGTAAAAGAATACTTGCGTTGTATGTATTTCTCATTATTCAAATGCATACCATGTGTTAAAAATACCCCAGTGTGCCAGTTCTATAAATGGACATTTTATAATTTATAATCAAGGCAGGCGTTACATGTAAGTCCATATAATTGACTTTATTGTACAGGTCAGCCTTTGCAGTTGATATACTGAAACTTATAAAGGGGTAAGCAGGATTATTTTCAGCCATTGAAACAACTTAAAATTAAATTTAAAGTTTGCGTTATACTTACTTATTTCGGTGCTGGACGAAGCGTTCCACTGCATAAGCGTATCATTTCAGGACAAAGCATACCATGCATAAAATACATAGTGAGTATCTGCGGTATGCTAGGTGCTAATTAAACCTATTAATATGGTATTAGCGGGTCTGTGAGATTAGTGTCGGCTATTTATTTAATTTGATCCGTAAGCTAATAAGGGAACCTATGAAAAGCTGCTATTTACTCAATGATTGATTTGATTAATTAAGTCCCGTTTATCAACTATTTTTTTATTTTTAAAGATGTTCATGCACATTTAAAAAAGTTAAAAGGGAAACACTATTTAATCATTTACTTTAAGTTAAATACCTGTCTTTCATATTTACAACTAATTAAAGTACTTTGTATATATAGTAAATTAAAGTAATAAACGTGTCTTGTAGTACTGAAAAAAAATTGTATAATTATGTATTTGCTCACTAAAATAACTAATGATAAATTCTGATTATTTTCACTATATATTTCATATGTGGTACGCTTCGTCCTATAAAGTGGTACGCTTCGTCCTGGTAAGCTTGTGCAGTGGTACGCTTCGTCCTACATTCCATACATTTACATTTATTATTCTGCAGACAGATAAATTGGTTCCTTAATTTAAGATTTGACGTTTGACACTGCACGGAAATAATTCCATAAAATTCTCCCAAATTATGTTCACATTATTTCACTTAACAAGCTCCAGACACCATGTGCTCTTTTATCAATTTATGTCATAGATTAGACATTGATGAAATGATCATCAATATCTATTTTTTCTAAAAATCAAAATGCTCTTTCTGTTTTTTGTAAGATACACATGATTTGTTTTAATCAGAACTTCCTTTCTTTTTCAGTGGAATGTTTCTTCAACAGTATCCTTTAGATCCATGTTCACTTGCAAAGCTAAAAAATACTAGAATCTAGATACATTGTAACATAATTTACACAGTGGATTACAGCTAGTCTAAATTTATAACAGAAATTAGATGCTCAATGTTTCTAACAAATTTAGATCTGCATAAGGTCTTGTAACTACTGTGAGGATATGCATGGTGATATATCTGTCACAAAAAAGCAGTCTTAAAGGAAGTTATTAAAAAAAATGTCTGTGAAAAACAGTTGCGGTATCCAGTATTTGTGGCATGTATTATTTTTATTTTACTTTTTAACTCCTGAAGATTTCAATTTTCTTTAACTAATGCTAGTTAACACATGATGATGTTAGGTTTGAAGCTGCAAGTGTATTGGCTTCAATGTATGAGAAACAGGTAAGGTTGAAATTATATTAATTTGAGCCTTCTTGATGACACGTTCAATGGTTTGAGATTTATTATTATATCATGTTTTATTGAGTTTGTTATATGAATTTTGTACTTGCAGATTCAGTACGGTTCTTTGAATTTTCTACATTTGTACAGGTTGAAGTTGTTCTGCCTAAATACATGTATGTGAAGAGCAGGTTAATTTAAATTTGAAACAAATTGGGATTTTTCTGTGAGAATTTCCTGGTGATGTGGATAACTTATAAGTCTCTTATAAATCTCTAGTTTTTGAAATTAACCATGAGAGGTTGATACATTTGTAGACATTTGAAAATGCTAGTCCAGTGAAAATTTGCTGAATAAACATATTACTTATTGGTACAAAATTTCTGTGCTTTCAAATAAGTAAAGTTAAAGAAGATAGTACATGTATGTCTGTTAAAGTATTCCAAGTATGCAGATGTATTGAATGAGTTAGTAGATAATTCAATCTGATTAAAATCAGTTCCTAAGGAAGGCTCTGCCATAGTTAGATTGTGTACCTCAGATTGTAGATAATTTTCTGACTGATTAATGGTGTTTTTTCTTTTGTAATTAGGGTCAGACACAGTTGGCAAAGCCATTACTGACAAAAGCCAAGGATGTTTCCCAGGAGTCAACATTCTGGCACTGTAGACTACTGTTTCAGCTTGCAGTAAGTAAACAAGTGCAATTTACATACATTCTTAAAACAAGTTAACAAAATTCATTTTTGACTTCATGTTATAGTCTTTTGCCAGGGTGAACTTTTATTATCATTAAGTAAAGTTTTAAAGCATAAAGCAACTGAGAAAAGCTATGAAGTAAGACGAAATAAACAAATTCTGGTAGACAGTTGATAAAGTTGAAACTGTTAATTGGAATACAATTTATTTTTGGTCACTGGTTTTTGTCCCTTTGCAGGTTTAGTTAGTTCGTACTCTTGCATATGTGTCTGGTTCTCAATGCTCTATTTGTTTGGAAAAAGTTCATGCTTTGCAGAAAGAAAGAAATTACCTTTCTTTTGTTCAAACACTGTTACTTTTTTTGATTAATTTTACACTTTTGTATCAAAAATGCATGGTTTTTGTAACTTTCAGCAAATCCATGCATCAGAGAAGGAATTCAGTGAAGCATGCGACTTACTGGGTGCTGGGGCCGACTTTTCCTCCTCAGCAAACTCACATTATACGACATTACTGTTCCTCCTCAGTAAAGGAATGGTATGTACATGTATGCCTCTTAGGTATTCTCTTCATGTATTTGTGAATATATTTGTTTTGTAGGTTGTCATTGTAAATTACAGATATGAAGGTTACTCTAGGCCTTCTTTTAGTCTTTTGTCTCTTTTCACAACAAAAGTTGTTGATAAAGACATTTTTTTAAGATCAGTGAATCTGAGTTTTTAATGCGTCATCAATTCAAGTTAGTACATGTAACTGATAGTTGGGTTTCTTATGAAATTTCTACTTTTGTCAGTTTTGTAAGTGCACAATGATACACAGATGAAACATGATTTATTGGATCAGAGGCAGTTCATAGCAAATTGACCTGAACAGATTAACCAATGTTTTTGTAGAACGCTGAATTTTTAATATAACATTGTTCATTTGAAACTATGTTGATTGTGTTTTTTTTTGCATGTAAGAAGTAACTTCAATACAAAAATTTATAGCAATAACAGAATATCTTTGAAAATTATAATCTTATCCTTATGAATTTAACCTATTACAGTTATTATTAATCAAGAAGGATGCAGTACAGGTGAACGAGACCCTGTCTAGAGCCGGGGCCATGATAGAACAGTGGACAGGCCCAGCAGTACAGAAAGAATCCCTGAAAGTTTTTTTCCTCGTTCTTCAAGTTTGTCACTACCTTACTGCAGGACAGGTATGATAAGTTTTCCACTGGTTTAATTAAATAGTACAGTTGTTAGGATAACAGGCATGTACAGATGCAATGTTTTTCATAAAAATTAGTTTTAGAAAGCTATCCTAGCTTACTATAATTGCTCTCAAGACAACATCCTAAAATGAAAGCAATACTGGTAGATGTAATATTTTGTTAGGTTTGATTGTTAGTACAGAAATAATGTTTGCCTTGCATTGGGTTTGACACACGTGTTTACAGTCAGGCAGTTTATCTAACCATTTTCTTAAAGACTAAGCTCTTTAAGAAACTGTAGACCTTGGCACATCAGGAGTAACAGAGCTTAAAGAGTTTAAGACCACAGTTAAAGAGATTCTATAGTAAACCAGTTCACTTTTCCACATGTTGACTTAAGCAAACATTTTATGAAAGAAATGAATTTATTTTTTCCGAAAGTAAAAAGTTTTTAGCATTTTCTAGCCAAAGGAAGACAGCCTCATGTAAGCTGGGAATTGATATTGTCAGTAATTCTATATTAAATGTATTGTTACACTTATATTTATGTTTTATCCAGGTGAAGAGTGTGAAACCAGCACTGAAGCAGTTACAACAAAGTATACAGACAATAACCCAGCTACACACTGACGAAGGTAAATACACTGCATGACAAAGGCAGACAACCCTGTGTATTATGAATTTACAGAAGCATTGAATCAGGAGTATCAATTTATGAAGAATCAAGAAAATGATTTAGATTTTAAGAATAGAAAATGGATGAATGATTTTGAGGTTCATAGGTGAAATAATTTAAAAATTAAGAGGACAGGTCTTTTTTGGTCTTATTTCTATGTTAGCATTATATCTAAGGAAGGCAAAACTGAAAATGAAATGAAGAGTGGTCATTGGACAGACAGAAAGGTAAACAGTGTACTGGTATGTAGCTCAGTGATTCCAGAAAAATAAAAGATCTTTGCACACTTCAGTTCTGTTGTTTTGAAATGCATCATTAGGATTAGATGTGTAGGCAGATAAAAAAAAAAGATTAGTGCTCAAGAATGACAGTTATTTTTGATATCCAAGTATCCTCAGTGCTTTGATTTTATTGTAATGCACATTTGACTAATCAGGAAAACAAATGCTGTAACTCATTTATTTGTTATTTTTAGATCCAGTAGGAGCCAATCAGATTGATATGTTTCAGTGGCTGCCAAAGGAGCACATGTGTGTCCTTGTATATCTTGTAAGTTCACTAAAAATAGTTCTTTCACTTTTATAGGCTGTAATCTGAAAAAAAACCATGATTATATATTTGATATATATTTATGTATGTTTCATTACATGGTATAATTAATAGAAAAAGAATAGTAAAATGTAAGTATTTTTACAAGATGTCAATAAAAGATTATGTTACAGTTATGGAATAAAGGTTATATCATGGTGTGACTGTCTGTGTGAGCTATCATTTTCTGTGAATGTTGCTTGACAGTAATGAGAAGATAGGCAGGGAAATAAAGGTCCACTGTGTGAATTAACTTTTATAGAACAGTTTATTGCTCCAGGTAGGATTTAAAAAGGGCTGATTGCTGCTGGAAAATGGGCCCATGAAACTAGGAAAATTGCAAAAACGGCATACTCAGATTTACTGATTTTGAATGAGATTCAGGTTTAAAGTCTTATTCGAGACTCTGGAAATTTTGTGACCTGATTATTCAATACCAGTACCCATTTACTGTTTAAATCTACAAGAAATAAGTAAATGCAAAGTCCTGTCAAAAAAAGCACAGCAGGGTGCTGGAGAAATTGGCAGAGGGCACAGCACAACAGGGCAAGATGCTGCACCCTGATAATTTGTTCCAGCTGAAGCAAATAATTTTTATCAATAGAAGAAAACTTTAAGGAGAACAAAAAGTATTCTCTGTTACAGCCAGATCAAATCTTTCTAGTGCACACAATTAACATGTGTTCATCTGTCTGCCCTTAGCACAAAGTAGCGGTAGTGTCCTCCCTTGTGGAAATGTGTTACTTCACAAAAAGAGCAAGTGTAATGCATTTAGATTTGTTATAGAAATTAATTACAAAAGTAAGTGAATGTATGTGTGTGGTGTTTCTAGGTGACAGTGATGCATTCAATGCAAGCAGGATATATGGACAAGGCACAGAAGTATACAGACAAAGCTTTGATGCAAATAGAGAAACTTAAAAGTATGTATTATCATTATTATATATATAATAGATAAAAGCATCCAGATTCTTGTACCTGGGTGTAAAGGTGTAGTATACATGAAGATGTAAAAAATATTCTCAAGAACTGGTCAACATAGTGATTTTAATTAGTCTCACCTTTTGTAATTAGGAAATTTGGACTGAAACTCCCTTTTATTAATGTCAGTGTTTTGGTACTGTTAACATTTTACGCTAGAGGTGCAGTCACCCACCTCTGGGCTTCTTAGAAATGTTATGATTGGCTGAAAGAGCCTTTAGTTTATATTCTACCAAATGACAACACTGTCGTTACGTAGCAGCTTAATTTCAAAGCATGTACTTTCCTTGTGAGGTTGTAAACTAAACTTTGTTTATGTTGGCAATTGTAGAATAAGAAATTCATGCCAAGGTCAAATATAGAACAAAGGTCAAGTTCAGAAATGACGCAGGTTTTTTTTAGAAACAAACAGTCCAGTGGTACATACCAGTGGCCATACGGAGTTTAAGTTTATAATGTTGGTACAATTAATTGTCCTTTGGTGAAACTACTTTGTATTTCTGGAGTTTACTTGTGTTATATGGTGCTGAGAAAATAGCTGTCAAAAATTCATCATGTGTTGTAAAATATTTTTTTATTTACATTTCAGTGTTGGATGCCCATCCTTTGCTATCATCCTTTCAGATCATGCTGTTGGAACATATTGTAATGTGCAGACTTATCATGGGAAACAAAACCACTGCCATACAAGAGGTATTAAAAAAAAAGAGTCAGTTTTGACTTCATTGGACTGAAGTCATGCTGAAATAATTTTTTCACCAATTTGGTTGTTCCAACATCTCTTCATTACCAAGACCATAACTGAATGTATGAACACTTATACCAAATGTTACATTAGCTTACAACCTTTAATACTTTGATCTGTACTGTAAATCTAGTTTTACTGACATTTTTTTATCTAAACTACCATAATATTTGCAGTAAAAAAATTGCCTGCTATTTACACCTTATAAAGAATTAAGATTTGTATGAAAAAGGTCAAGAAATAGTTTGCTTTTCTGTCCTTTCAGATATTTCAAGCTTGCCATGTATGCCAGTCCCAGCCTAGATTGTTTACAACCCATGGTGCACAGATACATACACTACTAGTAAGTGACAGTTTCAATTTCATGGTTAATCACCCAACTAAGATTCATATGTCACAGTATTGTAATATACTTATCAGTGATAAAAATGTACAATATGTATGTATACTTTGTACATAGATATGGATTTTAATATTACAGGGACTGTATGCAATGTCAGTGAACTGTATGGAGGCAGCTGAGGCCCAGTTTCTTACAGCATTAAAGGTTTGTTTGTGTTTTTTCTCCCTTTCATAGTATTGGTGAAAAGTTCTTCGATATCATTTGCTGCCTTTTGTGAACAACATAATTACATCTTACTTAAAGTTTTCAGCTTAAGCCCAGAGAAAAGTAACATTCAGCATGAAAATCTTGATTTTCCTTTTGTTATCATGGAATTCTAGCACAGTAAAAGTTAATACAATTAGATATGAACATTTTTTCTTAAATCTTCCATTTCAAATAATGTCATTTAGTGTGAGCAATTTTTCCCTGATATCTAAAAGTATCCGCTTCAAATATGGAAATTCAGATCCCAAGTTTGACGTGACAACTCATTTGAAGATATATAGGATGATTTTTTTAAAGACCCGATATCTTAAGGGAAACAAAAGTCACAAATTCAACTGACACCATAATAATGTTTATGCATTTATTGTTAAGTTTTGAAAATTTTACAAATATTGTAAACATAATTGCTTAGAAATGCTTAATCAAAAGTAGCAATTTTTTCATCATCAGCCGACTGATGGAACATGCCATTTTGTCTCGTGACTATTTAGGCTGTGATGTAGTTTTTTTTATTAATTAATAACTGCTACAATAGGTAAAATTATCGGAAGAATGCCAGTATGTTGCATGAGAAAATGCTTAATAAACTGATGGCTTATTTAGTATTTTTCTTAAATAAATAATTTGTACGCATAAGTTCTGCTGAAATTGTTTTCACTTTACAGATTTACTGTGGAAATGAAATTCGCGAGTGAAATAATAATCGGCATTAACTCAGGTGACTTTGTTAAAAAAGCGGTAAATTAGTAACTATCTGACAGGTTATTATTAAGCCTGCAGCATTTTTTTCATAACAGGCAAATTAGGTCAATCCTGAAACCAAGTATACAAAGTAACGGGTCTTCGAAGATAAAATGACAATTAACAGTTGCTTATCCAAACACAGATATGTCACCGTCTGTTTTGTAGTTGCATTACGATAATTGCTTAGTTAAAATTGTTGTCCTGTTGGCATTTGTAGCTCTGGTAAGGATAAAGTATTTTAACACTTAAACGTCATTATTCTAGAGATTCGAAACTTTGTTTCAAATATATATGTGCTAACGTCAAACTGAAAGAAGTAAGGTCTGTGTTTTTTCCTTGAGTGAAAAAATGTTTAACCTAGGATTAAAAGTAAAGAAAGCAGTGAATGTAATAACAGTCACTTACACTGGTTTTCATTCACTGTAACACTAGGTAAGTTCATCACAACTTTGATTTTTGTTATTTTAATGTTTGTAGATCAACTTTAAACTGAAAAGAATTAATCAGACAAAAAACCATACTGAAAAAAAATGTTTTGGGATTTAATTTTATCCAGTCTTTTTGGTATAAGTCACGTAATAAATTGTATAACAAAACCATTGACAACCAGCATTAATCTGACAACAATTTATTTAGATGAAATCTATGAATCACAATGTGTAACTTCCACCATTCTCCAGTGGACCACAATTACGTCACAGATCTTAAGTCTCGCTTTTTCTTACCATGTACTTCTGAACAGTGGCGCCGTCCATAAATCGAGTGACAACCTCAATTTTAGATTTTAAAAGTCAAAATTCATGAATTTGGAGATCGCAGATTTTCGTTATATCTTGGATTAT
Organism: Cyclina sinensis; assembly: GCA_012932295.1. Classification (NCBI taxonomy): domain Eukaryota; kingdom Metazoa; phylum Mollusca; class Bivalvia; order Venerida; family Veneridae; genus Cyclina; species Cyclina sinensis. Next base: position 6,956,909 of record JAAONU010000017.1, read on the forward strand.
GAAATAAAAACGAGGAGTTGATTTAAAATATACATTTGAAATTTTTGACTTTCAGTACCCTTTAACCACACATAGATCTTGGTTTAAAGAAACATTGTTCTTTTTCCAAATTATCAGGTGAAATCTGTTCTCAATACATCTTTTTTGTAGGATAATAGATATACATGTTTGAATTAAAGGATTGATATCTTTTCAGCAATCTGAGAGCAGTGATCTGTCATTGTTCGTGAACATGAATCTGGCCATTGTTTTTTTACGGATGGGTCGACAGGATGATTTCCTTCAGCTGTTAGAGAAGATAAACCCAGAGAATATGACACACTGCAAGTAAGTTCAGTTGTTACATGATTCCTTTAGTTATAAATAATCTCTACTTCTTTATGAGGGCGTTTGGCAGGAGTAGGCCTTACAATCTCATACATGAGAAGGATTGGTCTTTCGATGTTTTATGCCTTAGTGCTTACTACATTCACCAGATTTTGAAGAAAATGAAATGCACATTGTGCTATGATTCGAGTTGTGAATGCGAAAAAGTTCTAAGCACTAAAAAATGAAGAAGCCAATAGCACTATTTTAGTATTCACCTATCAAATTGATGAATGTATGCAGCTTTTGGGTTAATGCATGAAACATATAAAGCTTTTACTGACTTTGAAGAAAGGAAAGTATTTTTCATCATTGGATAGTGCTTCATTTCAGCAAAATTCTTGTACAGGTCAAAAATGTGGTACAGTTTCAGAAGAATGAAAAAATATGGTATAAAACAAAATAGCATTATGGTACTGTCCAAGTAAGTTACTGGTATACTCAGGGCACTGGTATAATACACATGGGTGGGGTGTAGTATAAATGATTCAGGATTAGTTCTGAAACTATTAAACAGTCACTCCCAGATTGTTTTATTTGCTGTGTTAATTGACAGCAGGCAGTTGGAGTACAATGCTGAGAAAAAGGAGAAATGAAAGTATGTGGCAAAGAGAAAAGAATGAGTGAAAAAAAGAGGTAGGGGATTATAATTGATATGATTCATGTTATTTTACTGTGTTTTATTTCAGTTCTCACAGCCTGAAGGCATCTGCTTACTATGTACAGGGGTTGCAGGCTTTCTTCCAGGCTAGATATAATGAAGCAAAGTAAGTTAAACTTTTAAAATTTAAAACATATTGTCAGATAGGAGTTCTGTAGCGGTGTTTTGGGGGTATTAATCACATTAAGTGATAGGTCTAGTTTCAGATAGGTTGTTAATAGTGATATTTTCTGTTGCTGAAAATCTGGTATACATAAATGAGATGATATGTTGTTGAAGATACACCCATGCATGTAAACTCTGCAATAATATATATAATTTTACTTTTCAGGCGTTACTTAAGAGAAACCTTAAAGATGGCAAATGCCGAAGATTTAAACCGGCTGACATCTTGTTCATTAGTATTGCTAGGTCACATATTCCTATCACTTGGAAACAGTGGGGTAGGTTATTGTACTGTTATTGTATGGTGATGGTGGTGAATATCAAGGTGAATGTCACTTATTGCATCGTCGAATACCCACGGCCAATCCATTTACATTTATCAGCCTTTAGATTTATGACGATACCTAGTCGATTAGAGGTGTCAAGGACAGCTATTTCATTGGTTCCCTCACGATTTCATGAGGCTATTAAAACCATTCAGAAAGCTCGTTCTATACCACGTTCGGTATTACAGACAAGATGACAGCAACCATGTTTCATTCGGTTTGTGAAAAGTTCATAGGTGCAGCCATTTTGTTTCAGAAAGATTTCTACCCTCTCCATTGAAGAGTATCAGTTTTGTTAAACACAATTTCATAGGTCGATATCTTAGGCACTTTTTGCTGTATATATCGACACAAGTTGATTCATTTTTCGCACGGTTGATTACATGTTATAATCAGCTGTGGGTATCTGATGATGGACTTTTTGTTGCCACACATCAGACAGATAAGAAACCAAATCATTTATAAGTTGTATAACAGTACTAAATATTTACTATATATTTGAACCCAAACCAGGTAACAGTCTGTCCACCATGACATGGCAATGGATTTCACCATTTCACATATATCACAATGCTCCCTTCCTAAAATAAGTAATTGAAAGCTTCCGTAAGAATCTTTAACTTCCAGGTATAAATTGAAAAGCCTCAATACAAAAAAAATGGGTCTTTTTAGCCAAACACTGAAAATTTTGAAGTTAGAAAATGTTTATGTTGCTTTTTCACAGGAGTCGTTAAATATGGTTACTCCGGCAATGCAGCTGGCCGGAAAGATACCAGATGTACATGTACAGTTATGGGCTTCATCACTTTTGAAAGGTATGGTCTATTTAAAAAAAATGGCATTTAGGTTAGAAGTTGCAGTTTTCACAGTATGTAAAAAAGCAACAAAAAAAACAAGAGGGTCATGGTGGCCCTGTATCTCTTACCCTAGTACTCTTTCACCTGGAACTTTTTAAGGTGACCTGGTTGAAAATACCCAACATGACTTACTCAGATAACAGATAGACATGGTAAAAATGGTACATGGTAACCTTTGGTTGAATGAATAGTACTTGTGTATACATTGTAACATAATGTAGTGCAGCAAAACAGATTCAGACAGTATTTTTTCTTATTTATTGATGGAATTTAGAGCTCTATATACTGCGATAAGTCTTATTCAAGGTTGGCAAGAAAGCAGGATGCAACAAGCTTTTCAAATGCATTCAAATTTTATTCTCATCATGTTTTATATATAGATCTGTACCGGTTGTCTGGAGACATGGCAAATGTGGAGGAAGGCCGTAGGTTACACACAAGCTTCTCAGCTTCACTACTGAAGGACCTCTTCCAGTCTACACAGCTCTCGGAACATGGACTAATACAGGTATTTGCAATGTAAATGTACAGTCAAAATGTGCTCGAACAAATATAGATGAAATGAAATTCTGGTGTAATATGAAAAAGTTTTTGGTCCCTTCGTGACTTTTAGCGAGAAATGAAATATGCAATATCACAAAAATGTGATAAACGTATTCTTTCAAAACAATATCTTCCTGTATGAAGTTTTCACTTGATTTGATATTTAAGGAAAGCTTTATTTAGAGGATAACCTAAAAATATAGAGCAGTCTGTTTTCTCCAAAATCATGGGTGTGAATGTTGTTGAGTGAATTATTACCAAATGTCTATGTGTCTGTCAAAAATTGTTAGTGCAACAGGTAAACTAAATGTGTTAATATTAGACTTTATGCAGAGGGTTGTTGTACATGTAAGATTTTTTTGGAAAGACATTTGTTATCAGTGAACATATTATCAGACTGCTGAAAAAGAACAGTTTGTTCAGTTATCAATTCCATTTCATTTTATAAAGAAAGAGCAAATAAATTAAATAATAAGGGAGTTTATCATTGCTGAATTTTAGGGTATCCCTTTTAATTTAGAAAATTTATCATATAAACACGGAACAATATTGTTGGATTTTCAAAACCTTGTATCTGAATTGTACTTTTTGTTTCTGTTACAGTGGACAGAAGGACCATGTCCGTTCCACCTTAACACCACGTCAACCAGTGCCATGATCTAAGGAGGGCAGAATGATGTCAGATGTTACATAATGTGCAATAGACACTGTCAGATTCAGCCATGTTTTAGGAACATATATTTGACATTTTAATGATAATTTCTGTTGATATGTAAAACTTGAAAAAAAAAGCATGGAGAAGAAACTAGAGTGCAAGAACCATAACTTCAGTTTTTTCTTCATTTTGACTTATCTCCCTTATTACCAGTAGCTTTTTTTCCAGAAGTTGTGGAAAAGGGAATAAATGTAGATGCAGATATGGGACTATTTCCATTGTTTTATTAAACATAGGTTTGCCAAATCTTTGGTGCTCATGCACTTACTATGTTAAAGTAGCAGCATTTGTGCCCCTTCAGAGTGACAAAAACAGTGTCCTAGAAAATTTAGATGCAGAGTTTGAGTTGAGCTCTATGCATAAGGGCTTATAGGCTTTCAAGTAAAATGCAATTTGGTTTTTTCATATTAGAATCAGATGATCATGTTTCCTGAACTGCAGGCGGTATTTATTTTGTAAAGTTTGAAAATTTTCAGTTGCTATTGGATAATAGTAAAAACAACAAATTATTACATTCACCTTGAAAATGTTAAAGTTATCCAAAGGAATTCCTCTTATTTTATGTGTTTTAACCATAAGCTTATGTTTCAAAAGACAGTTTATTGTATATTTTGATATGACTTTCCTGTACTGAATAGAACTGAATACAAAAATATGAATGAAGCTGGTACAAGGGCTCTGTTGTTAGGCATGTATTGAGTTACAAGCATTCAAGAAGAACACGTAATTATATATATATCTGTTTTAAAGCGTGAGTTTTTGTGAGAATTTATTCATGTCCTCATAGTATACATTTCAGAGGGAATAAACATATTGATAAAAGCACATTAAATTGGAACGAAAAAAAACAACAACTGAAGTTACTTCAAGACATAAAGATGGAATATTACAGAACTAATCATATTTTTGCTAGAATACATGAAAGTTGGGACTGATTTTTCATGATAGATGCATGTCGGTTTGCATGTCAGGTCAGAATATGTGGATCTCATATAATTGTCTAGTGAAGATTCAGTGTATTTACTATTGTAATAAAGTACAGTCATAATTAAAGTGTGTGTGTGTGTTTTTTTGTTTTTTCCAAATCTGACCAGAGAACTGCCATTCTTTAAGGTTAGTGGAGGTGCAATTGTAAGAGCATCGGACTCCTGATCCGGAGCTAGCTCGTTCGAATCCCACCAGGCGTGAGAGTCTACAGTGACTTTCCACAGTCCACCTTTTCAGCAGGAGCACTGGTTTGAACCCAGGGAGCAGTCAATGGGAGGGATTTATCTAAGTTTCAAGAACTTCCTTCCCAATCAAACCAAAATAAGTTTAAAAATAAAAAAAAATGTTCAAAACAAAGAGGACGCCTGACAGTCAAGACAAATGCTGAAAACTGAATATTTAGAAATTATATAAATTAGTAGTAACAAAGTATTCTTTCACATATAAGATAAAATATAAGTGAAAATGTATCTGCCAGAATATAATTGAAAATATATACTTTCAAGTGTGTAATTGTAAATTTAATCCATGACTGGGTCAGTCAAAAGATTTTTACAATATTCAATGGGAGTAATACGTTTTTCACGGTGAATATATTCCAAGTTAAACAATTGGTTATGAGTTGTTTGTTTTCCTACAAGTGAAGACGCCAGAGCAGATTGAAAATTTGATTTTTTCCAGGCCACTTTGACCACTAATATAGAGGAGGCACCGTGGTCAATCGGTAGAGCGTAGGGCTCCTGATCCGGAGGTTGCGGGTTCGAATCCCGTCAGAGGCGAGATTCTCTCACGATCTTCAAATTCCTCCACACTGCGCGAATACTGGTATGGAACCCAGGAAGCAGTCATCGAGCGTAATGAACCTAAGTTGTAAGAACTTGTATCGCAATCGATGTAAAATAAATAAGTCTAAAGACCACCAATATAATTTTAACTTCGGGTTTGCGCAATATATCTATCAATCTACTTGAATTAATGATCGGCCCTGTATGTAGTCCATGATGATCTCCCCTGATCATTAAGGAGTGACTCAGTGGTCCAGTGGTAACGCGCTATACTGGTAACATAGGGGTCGAGAGATCGATACCCCCTCCTCCACTTACATTACTAATTGTCTTTCGGAAGAGACGTTAAACCGAGGTCCCATGTATCAGTACAATGAGCTTGTAAAAAAAAAAGAACCAGGGGTGTCTCTGGAATGGGATGCTTTCTGTATCTTGCACTATTCCCCACAACATAAAAGAACTAATGTCTGTCGAGTAACCGATACCGATTCGGATAGGTAGGTAGACAAAAACACCGACAGACTATGAATTAATTACCGTCAATTCACGCTTAGATGGCACGTGCTTTTAAGCGTGTATGGCATGATACAACTTCTAATCTGAATAATTCTACACGGTTCACCGTGCCGTTGATCCTTTTCATTCGTAAGTCACTTCTGGATCAGTATATTTCAACATTTTATAACAATTAGTAGATTCGACGCTATGAATAGTTGCATATTTTTTAAGTTTTTAGCTAACAAGTTGCGTCTCACAATCCATTTTCCGCCATACTGGCAGTCGTGTAAAACGTCATTTATCTACGTCATTTGTATACAATATACAAGATTGGATTTTGTCTCAAATACTGTTTTAATATGACGAGTAGATTTTAGAAGGTATGACTTAGACTAAAAATGTATTGAAAGAAGTTGTTACTTTAATTAAATATTTTGACTTGTACTTGTCTCTTAAGTAGAAACTTTTCATTATGCCGTGCAGATGCGTTAGATTAGATCACTCACCCTAACGGGCTCGTAATCAAATTAAAGCGACTGACTCACAGATTGGCCGACGATGAAAAAAGAAAATGTTTATAGAACTTGAAATTCTTGCTGATATTGTGAAGAACATATCTAAACTAAGTTACTGACTCATTTTTTTGTTACAGCAAAATATCAAAATATAAAGTTTTACACACTTTTATCGGTAACATTTTTACCCCGTTAGTCACGGGATAAATACTTTAGTTTTAAGATTAATTTTTTCGAAAATTGGTAACTAGTCTCTGTGGCTCAGTGGTTGAGATCGTCGCTCTGTATTTTACTGAACGAAAAGTCATAGGTTTTAATCCTGGTTAAGTTAAAACCTTTTTTCTAAGTTTTAATAATGTGTGTACAAACATAGTATTTTTTCCATAGAATCTTCTTTTAACTTTTAACGAAAAAAAATCAGCTAAATTCTGAGAGTCTGTCGCTTTAAATTACGCATCTGCACTCCTACTCGTGATTTACGTTACACTCTATACGGCTACTGTAAGATTTATCATTTCTTTTCGTGTGAAAAAAGATGGCAGTAATAAAGTGGAAGGGCGAAGTTGAAATGGAAATTTCTGAAGTGATTCTTAAGAAACCGATGTACTTTCTTTTATTAATTTAAACAGAAAATACTTGACTTGATGACTTAAATAATATTTCATCCAAACTGTAATTTATTGCATATATTATTTGTTTGTCGAATTAAAGTACACTTTTATGTTCCACGTGCATGGATGATAACACTATAAATGTATAATAAAAGTATTAACTGCAGAAATAAATCTTCCAAAGAATGCTACAGGGTCATTGAACTGTACCATAAAACAACCAGGTATTCTTTTAAAGCAGTTTTGAATGAATTTACACTTGACTTAACTAGATTTCCGCCATTTTCTTATCAGTATGTTGGCTTCGAATATTGCCCATTTAGTATGTATATAACTTCATAAAGGCAGCTTTATTATAAATGAATGAACTCTTGTAACAATGTGGTTTATATGATTGATCTAATCGGCGATTCTGCTTTTGTAAAAAATTAACATTGCAGTTTCGCGAACAATCATTAAATATATTTCTAAACGAATGAATGGACCCTACAGAAGCCATAAAGTTAGGTTGTTGTGTCAATATTTATTCGTTTATGAAATATTTATTTTTGTATTTAATAATTAATCAGTTAAGCTGTCGCGAGTTTAATTATACACATACTGCTTGAAGTACATTGAAAAGACACGAAAAAAGCGATAAATGTTGTGAAAAAAGGTAAGTTTTTTCCCATATTTTAATATAAATCAAAACATGTTTAACCAATAGGTTTTAACGACAATCTTAAATAACAGAAACTATTGTATCGGTTTCTAGACAGATCACTCTTGAATCCGGATGTCGATGAATGAAAATAAAACATATTGAAATGAGTATCGTTCAGAAACAGACAAAATAAGCCATTTTATCAGATGATTCTATACATAATGCTTTGAAGAAACGAGTGGCAGTTGAAAGACATGCCATGCGGTAAAAGTACATATTATAAATTTCTTTTCGGTAAATATGTTTGAAATATTACAAGCGTCCACCGAATCTATATAGTCAGGAGCCTCTATTTATCTCACGCATGCGTGTTTAGGACTATGAAATGAACTGTGGACTTAATTAAATTTCGATAAAGTGTCGTTTTCCATATGTATTTTTTCAAAGGCACGACATCATCAAATTCGATCTCATTATGTTACGTATGTTAACTTGCAGACGACATGACAAGTATAATACTTCCGGCCACTCCAGTTTCACTACATCACCATCCAGACCATCGTTTCTATAGTTACAGTCGACAAGCACGAGACAGTGAACTTTCACTGGAAAATCTTGGTATCCGTAGAAACGGTCAGCTGAGAGCGGACCTGTATGGACTCGAAATTTGTAAGAGATATCTCGAAAATGTAGAAAACCGCAAAGTTGAATATTTCGGACATATCAACAGAAAACTTCATAATAAAGTGATAAATGCTTTCAGTCAACACACAGGTGCGGACGGCAGGACGATACTGGGCAATAAATTAGCCAGAATTGGGTGAATATACCTTTTTCTAATTCATATATTTATAGATATTAAATATGCCCAAGTTACAGCCCCTGACAAAAGCCTTCTTACAGCATTGAAATTTTGAAGCTTAAAGTAGGAGCCATTGATTGCCTTCATTTATATGAAAAAAAGTAAATGATATTACATCTCGTATGTGTCAAGTACTTCCAATATAACCTTGTAAAATCTTTTCATCGGAGTTTCACGGTAACATTCGAATAAAACCATGCTGACTTCCGTTAGAAAACATTAACACGGGACATTGATAAATCCGAGCTATGAACAATGCAGAGGAAATTATGGGAACGTTTAATTTCCTGAATAAATGATTCTATAAGCTTTTAGCGCGTTGGAAAATCGAAGTATACTTGCTTTTCACATAGTTAAATGATATAATTAAGAAAATCCATAAATTATCTATAAGACTGTATTTTTCTCGATGCTATTGTTACATTTTATTAAGGCTAGTGGAAACGTTTGCTGAGTTGTATGACTTTGTAAGAAATGCTACCGGGATTCAAGCATTGACAGACATGTTTGTGAGAGACAATAAAGATGATGCCGTCAGACTTATGCTCACTATTCGAGAAATCTTCTGCGATTATTCCGCTATTAATGAGAACGTTGTCAAACGTCTGTCCGAGACAGATTTCCAGAGGGCGCTCATGACTGATCTAAGAAAAAATGACGGGAAACATCTTTTTGAAAAAAGTGTGTCAGTAAGTAACTTGGAGATTCTATCGAAATGTCACTTGCTGCAAATCAAAGGAACTCGTAAAATGTTGTTTACCGGAGACGCAGAAATGTTTCATTTTCAAATTAGAATCGTATTCTTTTAATGATTTTTTTCTAAGTTAACTGATTAAGGGAATTTAAAGGAAGTATCTAATTTTATGATTAGACAGTAAATCAACTAAACTATTGAATCAAATTAGATTTTTAATTTTAGATCTGTTTTACTTCAAGTATACATGTATATTTCATGTTGTGAAAGAGATTAAGCCTATCTTACCAATGTAGCTCTATACCACCTCATTAAATTTGGTTTCTTTTACAGGAAGGTTGTGACATGTTTGTATTTAACTCCGCTATGGATATCCTGTACAGATGTGTCAGACATCCACACACTAAGAGGGAGACGTTTAGACAGTCAGGAATTATTGAAACCCTTATACCTTATCTACACAGTAAATATGCACGTAAGTTTCGTGAGAAAAACGTAACTTGAACTTAGTTTTTTATACCTTTTTTATCAGTTATTGCGGTACTCTTCTCAAAGAGAAACCTGGACAAAAATAATGCAGCATGTCGAGAAAAGCATTAGCCAGCATTATTAATGATTCGCACATTTAATCCTTGCCAACGAGACCGCTAAACACCTTATATTTGATACTTTAACTCTTTACTGTTTCACTGTAAAGCGACATTGTCACATTCTTCTATTTCAATTTGTTTCAGAGTTTAAGCTTAAAGCTCTCCTGGTTTTGGTTTACGTTTTGGTAGAGGACGAAATCGTGTGGTCAGATATACCTCTTGATGTTTTTGATTGTCTGATAGATGCAATAAACGAAGCGCTTCTTGCCAAAGACAAACGTATATACGGCTGGAGTATAGACGAACTTCTGGACGGGTTAACTGCCGCTCATATTTGTTACCATAATAAGTCACATTTCGTGAATAAGCACCCTCTGTCTATGATCACGAATTTTCTTGAAAGCGCGAACCAGTCTGAAGTACTTGCAGCAGCGAAGCTGGTTTGGGAACTCTCATACAGCGAACCAGATCGGAAAGTTATACAGGTAATGAAGGTTGTGACGATGGATATGTCAGTCAATACTTCTCAGTGAGTAGAAATTCATTATAAAAAAGCTAATTATTTTTTATGAGCTTGGAAGTAAATGCTGTTCTTTCCATGGTCTCCAATTTTATTACTCCGCTTAAACCTTCCATTTCCATTTTATTTCAGAAAAATGAAGAACTTATGTACGCTTTAGAGAACTTAACTCAAGCGAACGATCAAGAAATCCGTTTTGCAGCAAAGAAAGCACTCTTCATCATAAAAGGTCATGAAAGTCGTGTAAAAGGTAAAAAATAACACAAAATAGTGTAGAGAATAAACCGAACCTTAAATCATACAGGAACTGTTGTATTAATAAACCGAACCTTAAATCATACACGAAGTGTTGTATTAAGTGAAGGCCAACGTCTGAGCTATCCAATGTCTGTATAGCACATTTGTAGTCTTCGTTTTCTGATTCGTATTCTGTTTAGTTGTATACTGTATCAACAGCTCTGACATTATTTATATCAAAACATGTTTATAAAGTCAAATTGTAGCATTTAAGTGTTGTACGCTAAATGCACATGTCCTTGACTTGTACAAAATATATTAAATACACATAAGCTTTATTTAATTCTACATAAAAAGAAAACACTAACGACCTTCACTAATAACACACTCTTTAAAATATGTCTAGGTGTTATGTCCAAGAAAGATTCGTCTAAACGACATATAATGATAAGTTACCATAAGAGTGACCAGAAACAGGTTTTAGAGGTAAGTTCATCTTCATCTTTTATTAACATATACTTTGTGGTCCAGTGGTTAAGGCGTCCGCCTACGGAGCGGGAGGTCGAAGGTTCGAGTCCCGTCAGGGGCTTGTTCTGATGCGGCCGGTTGGTGAACCGCCAGCTAGTAAAAGAATGTTTACCGTTTACCTGTCAGCCTGGCGCCTGGCACATAGGATAATGAATTGGGGAGTAAATGTAAAAGCACAAATTACAAGGCTCAATCGTGAAAAACATAAAACAATGCTTGATTCTCTAAAGCGTGAATAATAATCAAAAAGTAATCCCGTCTGCTACACACAATCTAAAAAAGGTAACAGACTGATTGTAGTAACTTCATTTTCATTATTGTCGATTACAGTTCTCTTTAAAGTGATAGTAATTGTATTATTGTCTTTAATACAACTCATGTGTTACACTTTCTTTAATCTTTTAAGATCTACCATGCTCTCTGTTCCGACAATATTCCTGTTTGGATTGACATAGCCGAAATAAACAAATATGCCGACATCCTAGATGGCGTTCTTCGCGCACTTGACCAGTCCAGTGTTGTTCTCGTCTGCTTCTCGGAAAATTACGCTTCTGACCTCAGCTGCAGGCTGGGTAATACACATTTTGAATTACGTTTTTATATTTCTACAATAATTATAATTTCACATTTTTATGAGAAGGTACTGATAGTGATGGCCAGATTTCGGACGTTCAGCCTCAATGTCGAAACTTTGAAATATACGAAAATAACACTGTCGTAACATTGTCGTGACATTGTCCTTTATATCTTATAGTGTTTTTCTTTTCTTAGATTCGAACATTTCATAAAAAACACACCAGTTTAACAAATTCAATTCCAATATCACGTGGCGCGTGATTTACCTGCTATTTGAGTGTGAGATTTCACAAAATAATAACTACAATGTACATAGTTAATGTTTACTCCTGTTATACTCATTCGACTTTATTTAATTTTTTGTATATTTATTTGCTTTTTGTATTTTCTTACTTCTATCGATAACACGTGGCGCGTGATTCACCTGACATTTAGATGCAAGATCGGGTTTCCGTAGTGGGTTACAACATGCAAAAGTTTTTTTCTCTACTTCGATTTTTTTTCCTTCCAGAAGCGGAATATGCATTTTCGCTGAAGAAGCGTATAGTGCCGCTGAAGTTACAGAGTGAATACGAATCACGTGGTTGGCTGACGTCAGTTATTGGATCAAAGTTTTATTTGACACTCACGAGCAACAGATCGTTTGAAAAACAAATGACCAGCTTACGAACATTTCTTGTATGGTTATTTTTCAGGCATGACTGCCTTTTCACCGAAAAAAGATCTAATGATATGCATGAAAAAATGTTAAGAACTGCATGTATTTTCAAATAAGAAATAACAAGCATATAGTACTAGGAGCACCCCACCCCCACCTCCAAAAGAATTAGAATAAAATGCACAGTAGGCATGTTTCAAACCTAATTCAACGGTCGATGACAACGTCCAAATGTTTAACATAATTTCTCCCTAGTAAAAATGGAAGTTTCTTATTTGTAAGTAACTTAATCACATTGAGCGATATTTTGTAACGTACGACTTTTTCTAGCAAATGATATTGGATTCTTGAATTTGAAACGAAACTACAGAAAAGTAACAATTGTTCAACTTACTTTAAAACGTATTGTTTCTAATAACAGCAAGGAGCCAGTACATCCTTAGCAGGTAACGCCCAACTCAGTCGAGCTGCATCACGTGGACCGTTTTCTAGAAGCCAATCTAGGGCCTTTTCAAGGGCTGTTTCAAGAGTGACCTCACGAGGTCAGTCTTGTTGGCCGGTATATGAAAAGAACGTCATAGACTGGGACGAAGATGACGTCATATTATGGGCGAACCAATTCAGACTGGAGTGAGTCGCTAAAAGTTTTAATCTTTTTAATTGTTTTCCGAAAGAAAAATATGAAGTAGGGTATACTCGATATTTCTAAAATAATGCTATAGATCATTTTATAATTTCATTTTGCTGGTTTTTGCAAACAATACTGTTTGCTGGGCGTCAAAATTTGAATTTCTCACCAATAAGTCAGTACTATTTTGGCACAGGACACTTGAATTGCAATTTTTTATATATTTTCAGGGGCCGCGCATGGAGGGTTGTGAGCAAGCTAACAAAACAACAAATACTGTATGTGTATGAGGTCTGGAAAAAAGTAAGTTCCAGTAGCAATCGTAAGATTTCGGAAGATTTTCGACAATTTTCGGAATTCTGAGGTCAGGATGTCTAAATTACCGGCGAAGACATGTTCATGTTTCTTTTCATCGGTATTTTATTTAAAAGTCTACCAAACATTCCAAGAGATATCTAACTATCTCCTCTAGTTCGAATTCGAAGAAGGAATATGCAAAGCCTAGTTTTAATATCATTTGCAAGAAATAACAAGTAATCCATTACAAAAATGATATTAAGTTCAATGCTGAATTCTCGACAAATTTGCTTGGTCGCAACCCTATAGCAACTGAAAATCTTGTTTTTGTTTTTCAGTCCCCTGACTATTTTTACCATTGGGTTGAATCGTATATCGGCCTTGGTAGTATCGAGGATTTGATGAGGTTTCGTAATGCAGTTAGATCATTAAAAGATTACATCTGAAGGCCATTAATTAGATCTACAGTTAGTCAAAGCGGTTTTGCAAAATCTTCCAAGCTGTCACGGAAGTGGATCACGCTTGTCATGTGCACGTGACCAACAGATTGAATTCAGGTCATTCAGTTAATTGAGTCATGCATTTCACAGTAGTGAAAAAGCGTAAACGTGCGTAGACACAGAGAATACTGCTTCTGTAGAATAACTGACACCGGTGTAGTATGGTTACCAGTATTGCTACAAAGTTATTCAGCTATGACAAAAAACCTCATTTTGTGAAATAGAGAGGAAAAAGCAAAACCCAGTACTTTAAGAAATTGACTTGGTTATGGAAAATCTAGACATAGTCAAACATAAAGAAACCACAACTCAAGACACGGCACATTCATGAAGAAGCATAAAATATAGAACTTCAAAGACAGATCACAGCAATTGGTGTGTCTTATAATAAAGAAACACATTCCGTAAAACGAATATTATAAGACTGCATGCACAATGATTTTGAAATTCTAACTTAGTTTGCTTTAAGAGGGCAGTGTAAAATAGCAATGCACAAAGTGAAGATATCATTAAATATATTGTGGTTTTAGTATGGTTAAAGAAGTGGTGTATTCTTTGTCTGTTTTTTCAACTCTCATTAAACAAAGGTTATCTGCGTGTCTCGTTATACCAATCACGCAATCATGTTACAAATGTAATAAGCACAAAGTGTTGCATATTGATCCTGTCTGAAACAAGAGGGCCATGATGGCCCTAAATCGCTCACCTGAGTCTCACTGCTCATGTTACAAATATCGTTATTGGTTTTTGTAGGTGCAAGTTTGAAAAGCTTTGCAATAAGTTTGAAGACTCTGGGTGTAATGGTACTCAATTTTTTTAGCAGAAATAGTTTTACTCTACAGGTCCCAGTGACTTTGACCTTTGACCTACAGACCCCAAAAACAATAGGGTTCTTCTAATATAATTACCCTATAAAGTTTGAAGGTTCTGGGTGTAATGATACTCCAGTAACTGAAAAGAAATAGTTTTCACCCTACAGGTCCTTGTGACCTTGACTTTTGACCTACTGAACCCAAAAATGATTGGCTTCTTTTACTGAGTGAAGACAATCATCCTATGAAGTTTAAAGGCTCTGGGTAAAATGGTACACTAGTAACTGAGCAGAAACAGTTTTCACTCTACAGGTCCCTGTGAACTTAACCTTTGACCTATGGACCCTAAAACAATAGGGTTCTTCTAATACAATTATCCTATGAAGTTTGAAGGCTCTGGGTGTAATGGTACTACAGTTACTCTGCAAAAATACTTTTCACTCTACTGGTCCCTGTGACCCTGACCTTTGACATACTAGCCCCCAAAACTACATGGTTTTTCTATTTAGTAAAAGCAATCATCCTATGAGGTTTGGAGGCTCTGGGTGAAATGGTAATCCTGTTATTGAGTGGAAATGGTTTTCACTCTAGAGGTCCCTCTGACCTTGACCTTTGACCTACTGACCGAAAACACAGAAGGAATTTTTTTGTACTCAATAAGGGCAATAACCCTGTGAAGTTTGAAGGCTTTGGGTCAACTGGTACTCAAGTTATTGAAAGGAAATGAAGTGTGAAAGACAGACAGACAAGCACCCATGGACAAGGCAAAAACAATATGTCTCCATCAGAAGGGCGGGGTTGGGGGGAGACATAACAACGAACAATTGAAGGTATAGCCCTTGGTGTTTCTGAGCAGCAGATTTTTTAAGTTTTCCCTATATAAATCCTTGTGTAAAATCAAATGACCCCCGGGTGGGGCCAGTTTTGACCCCAGGGTCATGATTTGAACAAACTTGGTAGAGGTCTACTAGACAATGCTGCACACCAAATATCTTAACTCTAGGCAATGTGGTTTCTGACAAGAAGATTTTTAAAGTTTTTCCTATATAACTCTATGTAAAACATGTGACCCCTGGGGCAGGACCTTTTTTGACCCAGGGGCTATGATTTGAACAAACTTGGTAGAGGTCCAGTAGATAATGCTGTACACGAAATATCTTAACTCTAGACCTTGCGGTATCTGAAAAGAAGATCTTTTAAGTTTTTCCTTGATAACTCTATGTAAAACATGTGACCCCTGGGGCGGGGCCATTTTAGACCCAGGGGGAATAATTTGAACAACATTGGTAGAGGTTCTCTAGACAATGCTACATACAAAATATCTAAGCTCTATGCCTTTTGGTTTCTGATGTGAAGACTTTTTAAACTTTTCCCTATATAACTCTATGTAA
This sequence comes from Cyclina sinensis, assembly GCA_012932295.1. Taxonomy (NCBI): domain Eukaryota; kingdom Metazoa; phylum Mollusca; class Bivalvia; order Venerida; family Veneridae; genus Cyclina; species Cyclina sinensis. The sequence continues at coordinate 6,972,874 of JAAONU010000017.1, forward strand.
ACAAGTGACCCCCGGGGCAGGGCCTATTTTGACCCAGTGGCTATGATTTGAACAAACTTAGTAGAGGTCCACTGGGCAATGCTACACACCAAATATCTAAACTCTAGGCCTTGCAGTTTCTGACAAGAAGATTTTTTAAAGTTTTTCCTATATAACTCTATATAAAACATGTGACCCCTGGGGCGGGGCCATTTTTGATCCAGGAGCCATGATTTGAACAAACTTGGTAGAGATCCACTAGACAATGCTGCATACCAAATATCTTAACTTTAGGCCTTGTGGTTTCTTACAAGAAGATTTTTAAGTTTTCTGTATATAAATCTATGTAAAATCAACTGACCCCTGGGTCAGTTTTGACCCCACAATCATAATTTGAACAAACTTGGTAGAGGTCCACTAGATGATGCTTCAAACCAAATAGCTAAGCTCCAGGTCTTGGGGTTTCGGAGAAGAAGAGTTTTAAAGATCCAACTTTTAAAATCTAATTTTAGTGAACCAGAAATGCAATGGACCAGAACCATTTGAACAATCTTGGTAGAGCTTCATGCAAGCAACATCCCAGGCAAGTTTCATTTAATTTGGCCCTTTGATTTCAGAGGAGATGTCATTTGAATGAAAAGTTTACGACGGACGGACGACGGGCAAAGACTGATCAGAAAAGCTCACCCTGAGCACTTTGTGCTCAGGTGATTTAAAATAATAGTTAAAAGTTTAAGCATCAGTGATCTAGTAAACTGTTAGAGCCTTGATATTGTAAGACAATGCTCGTATGCATCAACATGGCTGTTTACGTTTACAATTTAGACTTCGTCAAAAATTGCCCATATGTCTCAACAGTAAGCGGAGAATATGTATGATTTTGTTCGTCATAATAGAACAAGAGGTCATCTATATCTTGTGGGTGGAATCCTTCTTTTCTAAACTGTGTTTTCTGTTGTTTCATTGTTGTTGTTATTGCCAGTTCTTTTGGGAACCGCAGAAATAAAGGTCTGGCATAGCTTGGTAAATTTTCTTTAGCATGATGGAAAATGTCTTTCAGAATTTGAGGAGTAACTGCGGCGTTGTTCTCTAAATGAATGGCAGCCATTCCAGCTCGCCCTTCCGAACCTGGGAAAAATTTGAATCAGAACTTTTGTACTTTTCTTCTTGTTTTTCCCAAAATATTCAAAAATTATTTGCTGTTAGAAAGTCGTTGTAATGTGTCTGACATTTTTATGATAATTTGACTTAAAGTTTGTGGAACACAATCACACACACAAAAATTTTTTTTTACTAAATATTAGTTTCTTATGTAGACCCCATTTTACTCTTTACTCCAAATGAATGATCAAACCGAATGATGAACCCTTCGTATCCACATCTTGATTTTAACAAAGGGGGTGCTTATAGTATTTACATTGCCTGACTGTAGCGCAAAATAATTAAATTATGTTGACCTTTTAACTACTGGTTGTTCAGAAGACTTCGTCGGTTGAAAACCAGAGTATAGTATATACCAAATTTTTCAAAAATGGGGTTTTTACATTTTTTATATTATATATTTGAGACACACAATGTCTCAAAATTTCAGTTCTATATCTTATCTAGTTTTGAAGATATTGATCAGAGATCGAATGTCGTATCTCATATTAAGCAGTGTATCTTCAACCAAAATGTTGCAAAGGCAGATGATATAAAATTTTACCGCCAGAGCAACAAAACGGCATGCCAAATTGTTGCACTTTTAAATGCAAGATTTTGGTTTTTATCAACATGGAAAAAATAAATGTATAAGTTTTTGCCAGAATATAGTATCTGGTGATAATAATGTATGGCTTTCATTAGTAAGTGTAATATTCAGTTTACTAATATGCAATACACTATCATCTGTAAATGCTAAACTTGAGAAAGTTAATTTTTACCATAACTTATCATCCAAAGTATGGTGTTTAAAGACACTAGTTTGTGGTTATTTCTTATAAAGTGATAATGTCTTCGTCTGCCTAATGCCAAACTGTATCATTTGAAAATGATATATTATATGAGCTGTAATCTGGTCCAGGATGGTGCTAATTGGTGTTGATAACCTGGTATCTCCAATTACAAACTTAAATGTTTGTTGTTGTGGAATGTATTAATTTACAGTGTACATGAAGATACAGGACAGAAAATGATTAGTGATTAAATCAGAAAAAATTAAGGTATGTTTTCTTTATTAAAAATTATAATTAATACAATAAATACCTATGAAACAGTTTTCAGTAATAAAATATTACCCTTCAAATAATAAAATGATATGATTTTTTTTGTTGTGTTGTATTGCTCTGGTACACAAATGCATCGTATTAATTATAATGACAGACTGTAATAGTTACTTTGCTCTGCACACCTTTTTTTGGGTGTGTCACAAATAATAGATATTCAATGCTGTCTTAATGATCTCCCTGCAGGTATCTGTAAAAATAATGATCTTCTACCTGTCTAATAATAAAGTTTACTTTGAAAATAAGTTAATTGAGATGTGAGGACATCTGTTCACAGGAAGATATTATTGTTTGCATCAACTTTGTAAGCCTTTAAATGTAAGCCTAATCGGAAGTATAACAGGTATTTTTATATGCAAGAATATCATTAGTCGAAACATATTTAATTTTTCAGATAGGGTCTGACGATAACTCTGATGATCAAGAATGTATTCGTTTAACAACACAACAATTTATTGACAAAGGATATAAACACAGACCACAGTGAAACTGTTAAATATAAAATAAGGAAGAAGGTGCTAAGACAGAGTTAAGAATTAATTAGACATCTGGGTGTGTATGCACTGCAGAAACAAATAGAACAAGTACAGCAGAGAAGTCTGACTACATGTATATAAGTAAACGTGCAAGAAAGAACATGAAAACATACAATAACAATGATGGAAAAAACTTGTCAAGAAGCAGCAAGATATGAGATGCTATACTTTCAGTGTCAATAAAGAACAAGTTAGGGTCTGTAAAAAGTTCTTTTTAAAACCATTAAGTGTCAGCAAGGTGACAGTAACACAGGCTCTGTCAAAAAAGGTGTTGGGCCACTTCCAGGGGTGCGATGAACGGGGCAGGCATGTGGCACTAAATAAAACAAACGAAAAGGAACTTACTGAAATAATGAACCATATAGAATCGTTTCAACCGTGGAATCACAGTATGTCAGAAAAAGAAACAATATTTCGTATCTTGCCCCAAACTTGAATGTTAAACGGATGTACGAAGAATATACAGTATATATCAAACTGTAAAGAAAAAGGAACCAAACTTGTGGATAAACCAATATACAAGTTTCTAATGAGAAATATAATATATCATTTCCAAAAAAAAGAGTTCAATGCACCTCTTGTAATAAGTATGTAAATGCAAAAGCAGATGGGACACCAGAGGGAAAGTTACAAGAAGATTATAAGCTACATCAAGGAAGAAAGCAACTTGCAAGAGAACAAAAACACAAGGATTGTAACATTGCAAAACAGAACAACAAAGTGAAAACATGTACATATTGTATACCCCTTGTTCACTGGTTAGCCTGATGTACTCTATGAGAAAACTCTGCTGTTACAATCTGTCAATCTGTAGTGCAGGTGACAAAAAAGCAACAAGTTATATCTGGTCGGAAACAGACGGCAAGTGTGGGTCAAATGAGATCACAACATGTCTGAATATGTACCTGTCAAGTTTCAAGGCATCAGCAGAACATGTTATTCTTTACTCTGATTCATGTACAGGGCAAAATAAAAATCAGATTGTTGCATTTTGCCTCCTACATTCAGTTACTATAATACCATACCGGGACTTAAAATAATTGACCATAAGCCACACCCACATGGAGTGTGGCTTGATGCATTCTGCAACTGAGCATGCAAAATCAAAAACAAAAAATATTCATGCCAACCCAATAGTAAACAGTAATAACAATGGCTCAAAGAGGAAATCAGAATCATGTTGTGACTCTGAAATACTATGATTTCAAATACTTCAAGTTGGTGAAATCAAAAACACAAAGAGCATCTAAGACAGAGGGTGGAAAGAAGCCCGGATGGAAGCAGATGAAGTGGATGCACTTTCAAAAAACTGACCCAGAGATATGCCACCTCAAGTTCAATCTTTAAGAAGCAGATGAATTCCAGAGAGTAAAAGTTTCAGGAGTTAAGCATTCAAATGAGCAAATGCAGCCTGTATACAAAGGAAAGTTGGCAATATCCAGTGCAAAGAAAAAGTATTGAATTTCCTTAGGCAAGCAACGAGTTATACCTGCTGAATTTCATGAACATTATAAGGGGTTAGCTAGTTAAGTTAGACTTAATGTCTGCCAGAACCGGACATGTAAGAGTGATGATGATACTGACATGGATTAACACTTTTAGAATGAAGGATTATAAGTATGACTAATGGTGGCTAGAAGTGTTATATTAATGAAACTTATGTATGACTTCAAATTCCTTGGAGTAAAATAACTTAAAAATCCGTGCATGACTACTGATTGCAGGAAGTATTTAAACCATGAAACTCGTGTATGACTGCTCATTGCTGTAAGTAAGATGACTATGGAATTCATGTATGACTACAGATTGCTGGAAGTAAAGTAACCATAAGTTCATGTCTGACCACAGTATGACTACAGATTGAATTTGTTATTTCACTATGAATTTCATGTATGACTACTTTTTACTAGAAGTAAGATAACCATGAAATTCATGTATGACTACTTTTTACTAGAAGTAAGATAACCATGAAATTCATGTATGACTACTGATTGCCTGAGTATGAAAACCATGAATATCTACCTACTTTTGCAAGACCAGGATATTCATAGAACTACTAGTACCGATAGCAATGATGTGAAATTCAACGAATACCGATTAACAGTGATTAAACCTATTGAGACCAGGGGCGGATCCAGGATTTTGGGTTAGGGGGGGCGTAACTTTTAATCAGGAAGGCGGGAACGTTTAAATTGCGTGCACTCTGTGTTGTGTACGAGTACATCTCAAAAGGCAATGTTGTATAAAGATACGCGAGCGAAGCGAGCGAAGAAAAAATAGGAAAATATAGTATATTTTATTGTTTCCATACCAAAGAACATGTAAGCTCCGGGAATTTTAGGGGGGGGCGTGCGCCGGGTGCGCCCCCCCCCCCCCTGGATCCGCTAGTGGAGACAGTGAAGGCTGAAATCAGATGAAATGTTCTGTACAATACATTTTAGACGAATCTAGTAAACTGAAGTAAAACAATATCAGTGTTGTTTACTTGTTTATACACATCTTTCTCAAGCCAATAGTTCCACAAAATATCCACCATGCAAGCCTTTCAATAATTACATTCATTTGATAATGGTGTTTTAAAAGATTACAAGAATACAATTTTTTCACATCTTAAAATACCATGTTTAAGTTCTGATTCTTTAGTTTAAGAAATATTTTGTTGAAACCAAAGTGCTTCATTTCAGTTTACTTTGTTTTTGACACAGAGTTGAAGAATGGGTGTCTACATATTGTACTGCCATATAAATGCATGTGCAATTACCATGATAAAGCACAACTGGAACGGCAGTCAATTTTTATTTTTATAAATGCCAAACTATCGCTTTCATATATACAATATTCTGACTCACTATTTACAAGCAGTGGATACATAAGGTCCACAAAACTATACCATGGTACAGTTATATGCTATGTTCTGGCATTTAATTCCCTTTGATATACTCACCAATCATAAAAGCTAAAGACACTCATCTATAGATGCAACAGTTTGGTCGTCTTAGGTGCAGATCAAAATGAAATTTGCCAAAAAGCCAAAACCTATTATCCAAGGATGAGATGTTATACCTATATACAAATAGTGAAATTTGGGCAAATTTAACATGCCAGAACAAAAACATTGAATTTTGTCCATAATGTAAGAGCTAATGTTTTGAAACATTTACAAATCGATTAAGTGCGCATTTGGCCATCATTGTGCTGGATATGTCTTAAATATTTTAGTTTTCGTATATTTGACAAAGTTTTTTCAACTTCCTGAACATTTTAAAAAAAGGCAGATACGAGGGTCTGGTTTTCAACCGACGACTTATTCAATGAAATTTGTTACTTGTACTTTTTAGTTGATTTTTATTATGTATCTTCAAAAAGATGTTTGACTTCGTAATTTTAATTTTTTTCTACCTGGTATTTCCACGCCGTAAACGTTTGCGTCATGTATGACGTCAAGTTTGGTCAACATGTTGGACACTTCGTAAGTAGCAACATTTTCACCTTTCCACCTGAAAGAAATATTTCAAAGTCGAAGTTTTTTCTTTTGTTTTGACAAGACTTTAAAGGCCCATTTTCAGTTACAAAGACAAAAATTCTTAACATGCTTTACTATGCTTTAGCGAGCATTCCCGCCATTTAGACAGCTAAATACAACCGCATATCTATAAATCTGCAGGGAACACCTATGGGTTCGCTTACTTCATGATACATTTACGTGGGTTGTCATGAGTCCCTAGGCAGATCAACTATGAATGTCCAATGTCTATGTTATTTAGATGCTCGTTAGATGAATACTTTTAAATCCTGTTATTCTGATACATTTTAATTTTGCAAGTGAAACTAGATCTTTAATCAAAATGATTTCAAAGGTAAATGCTGAGAAAACCGTGCATATTTTAGGCAATATAAACTTGTAGAGCGGTATTGCTAAAACTCTGTCTATTTGATGTGGGTTAAGTTCTCTATTTGTTATGGGTTAAGTTCTTCAATGTCATTCTACACATATTTATGAAGAATAAGTTTCACGCACCATTTTTCTAGCACTAAAGAGATAAGTTATGTTCTTCAACTGGTCTCATCACATGGCGAAATGTACTGCCAAAATAGATGTGATTGTAGAATAGAATTCAATAGGACATGAAATCTTTCAAATTTTTTTTTCATACATTTGTGCACTTCTCTCTTTAAAAGGCATTTCTCCACAGACTCACCTGAACGTGTCACCTATGCGGTCCTTGAACTAGAGAAAATAGTCTGAATCTAAGGCTAACATATCTCCAAAGTTGAAGTAACAATCGCCTTCCTTCACAACATTTCTCAACACTTTCTTCTCGTTTATTTCTCGACCACCCTTGTAAAATTGCAGATCCGAAAACATTTCAGTTACAGCACAAACTAGAAGCCCTGGTTCACCTTCCAGAGGAAAACAAAATTTTACATTTTTAACTGTATAACTCAGATCTAGGGTTTATTTTCAGAACAATAGATCAACTGTCCTTTTCTCAACTAATTTTGCGTATTTCAATACTACAAGTTTTTTAAAAAAAAAACTAAGATTATTTTCAACATTTTACTAATATTTCTAACAGTAATATCCCTTCACTAAATATGCCATTTCACCAACTATCTTTATTTCAATTTCCTTTTCACTCTTTTCTGTTTCGCTAATATCTTTTTTTTCTTATATCACTTTTTTCACTTATTTCGTTTTCATTAATTTAAATCAGATATAACAGTACAATACTTATTTAAACCTTTTTAAAAGCCTAACAGCGTCTTACAGCATTCACAGCATACCTGCGCCTTACATCATTCGCAACCTACCAACTCCTTACATCATTCACAACCTACCGGCTCCTTACATCATTCATAACCTACCTGCTCCTTACAACATTCACAGCCTACATGCTCCTTACATCATTCAAAGCCTACCTGCTCCTTACATGTTTAACAGCCTACCTGCTCCTTACATCATTCACAACCTACCTGCGCCTTACATCATTCACAGCATACCTGCGCCTTACATCATTCGCAACCTACCTATTCCTTACATCATTCACAACCTACCTGCTCCTTACAACATTCAAAGCCTACCTGCTCCTTACATGTTTAACAGCCTACATGGTCCTTACATCATTCACAACCTACCTGCTCCTTACATCATTCACAGCCTACATGCGCTTTACATGATTCACAACCTACCTGCTCCTTACATGATTCACAGCCTACCTACGCCTTACATCATTCACAACCTACCTGCTCCTTACATCATTCACAACCTACCTGCGCTTTACAACATTCACAGCCTACATGCTCCTTACATGATTCACAACCTACCTGCTCCTTACATCATTCACAACCTACCTGCTCCTTACATGATTCACAACCTGCTCCTTACATGTTTAACAGCCTACCTGCTCAATACATGATTCACAATCTACCTGCTCCTTACATCGTTCACAGCCTACATGCGCTTTACACGATTCACAACCTACCTGCTTCTTACATCATTCACAACCTACCTGCGCTTTACAACATTCACACCCTACCTGCTCCTTACATGATTCACAGCCTACCTGCGCCATACATGATTCACAGCCTAGCTTCGCCTCACATGATTCACAACCTACCTGCGCCTTAAATGATTCACAACCTATCTGCTCCTTTCATCATTCACAACCTGCCTGCGCCTTACATCATTCAAAGCCTACCTGCTCCTTACATGATTCACAGCATACCTGCTCCTTACATGAATCACAGCCTCCTTGCGCCTTATATCATTCACAGCCTACCTGCTCCTTACATGATTCACAGACTACCTGCGCCTTACATCATTCACAGCAGACCTGCGCCTTACATGATTCACAGCCTACCTGCGCCTTACATGATTCAAAGCCTACCTGCGCCTTATACCATTCACACCCTACCTGTGCCTTACATGATTCACAACCAACCTGCTCCTTACATGATTCACAGCCTATCTGAGTCTAACATCATTCACAACCTACCTGCGCCTTACATCATTCACAGCCAACCAGCGCGTTACAACATTCACAACCTACCTGCGCCTTACATAATTCACAACCTACCAGCGCCTTACATGATTCACAACCTACCTGTGCCGTACATTATTCACAACCTACCTACTCCTTACATCATTCACAACCTACCGGCTCCTTACATCATTCATAACCTACCTGCTCCTTACAACATTCACAGCCTACATGCTCCTTACATCATTCAAAGCCTACCTGCTCCTTACATGTTTAACAGCCTACCTGCTCCTTACATCATTCACAACCTACCTGCGCCTTACATCATTCACAGCATACCTGCGCCTTACATCATTCGCAACCTACCTACTCCTTACATCATTCACAACCTACCTGCTCCTTACAACATTCCCAGCCTTCATGGTCCTTACATCATTCAAAGCCTACCTGCTCCTTACATGTTTAACAGCCTACATGCTCCTTACATCATTCACAACCTACCTGCTCCTTGCATCATTCACAGCCTACATGCGCTTTACATGATTCACAACCTACCTGCTCCTTACAAGATTCACAGCCTACCTACGCCTTACATCATTCACAACCTACCTGCTCCTTACATCATTCACAACCTACCTGCGCTTTACAACATTCACAGCCTACATGCTCCTTACATGATTCACAACCTACCTGCTCCTTACATCATTCACAACCTACCTGCTCCTTTCATGATTCACAACCTGCTCCTTACATGTTTTACAGCCTACCTGCTCCATACATGATTCACAATCTACCTGCTCCTTACATCGTTCTCAGCCTACATGCGCTTTACACGATTCACAACCTACCTGCTTCTTACATCATTCACAACCTACCTGCGCTTTACAACATTCACACCCTACCTGCTCCTTACATGATTCACAGCCTACCTGCTCCTTACATGATTCACAGACTATCTGAGTCTTACATCATTCACAACTTACCTGCGCCATACATGATTCACAGCCTAGCTTCGCCTCACATGATTCACAACCTACCTGCGCCTTAAATGATTCACAACCTATCTGCTCCTTTCATCATTCACAACCTGCCTGCGCCTTACATCATTCAAAGCCTACCTGCTCCTTACATGATTCACAGCATACCTGCTCCTTACATGATTCACAGCCTCCTTGCGCCTTATATCATTCACAGCCTACCTGCTCCTTACATGATTCACAGACTACCTGCGCCTTACATCATTCACAGCAGACCTGCGCCTTACATGATTCATAGCCTACCTGCGCCTTACATGATTCAAAGCCTACCTGCGCCTTATACCATTCACACCCTACCTGTGCCTTACATGATTCACAACCAACCTGCTCCTTACATGATTCACAGCCTATCTGAGTCTTACATCATTCACAACCTACCTGCGCCTTACATCATTCACAGCCAACCACCGCCTTACAACATTCACAACCTACCTGCGCCTTACATAATTCACAACCTACCAGCGCCTTACATGATTCACAACCTACCTGTGCCGTACATTATTCATAGCCTACCTGCGCTTACAACATTCACAGACTACCTACGCCTTACATCATTTACAGGCTATCTGAGTCTTACATCATCCACAACCTGCCTGCTTCTTACATCACTCACAGCGTCCCTGCTCCTTACATCACTCACAGCCAACCTGCGCTTTACAATATTCACAACCAACCTGCTCCTTACATGATTCACAGCCTATCTGAGTCTAACATCATTCACAACCTACCTGCGCCTAACATCATTCACAGCCAACCTGCGCCTTACAACATTCACAACCTACCTGCGCCTTACATAATTCACAACCTACCAGCGCCTTACATGATTCACAACCTACCTGCGCCGTATATTATTCACAGCCTACCTGCGCTTACAACATTCAAAGACTACCTACGTCTTACATCATTCACATCCTACCTGCTCCTCACATGACTCACAGCCTACCTGCTCCTTACATCATTCACATCCTTCCTGCTCCTTACATCATTCAAAGCCTACCTGCCCCTTACATCATTCACATCCTACCTGCTCCTTACATCATTCACAGCCTACCTGCGCCTTTCATCATTCACATCCTACCTGCTGCTTACATCATTTACATCCTACCTGCTCCTTACATCATTCAAAACCTACCTGCTCCTTACATCATTCACATCCTACCTGCTCCTTACATCATTCATATCATACCTGCGCCTTTCATCATTCACAGCCTACCTGCTCCTTACATCATTCACAGCCCACCTGTGCCTTACATCATTTACAGCCTGCCTGCTCCTTACATCATTCACAACCTACCTGCTCCTTACATCATTCACAACCTACCTGCTCCTTACATCATTCACAGCCAACCTGCTCCTTACATCATTCACAACCTACCTGTTCCTTACATCATTCACAACTTACCTGCTCCTTACATAATTCACAGGCTACTTACGCCTTACATCATTCACAACCTACCTGATACTTACATGATTCACAGCCTAATTGCTCCTTACATCATTTACAACCTACCTGCGCCTTACATCTTTCACAGACTACTTGCGCCTAACATCATTTACGGGCTATCTGCTTCCTACATTATTCACAGCCTACGTGCACCTTACATCTTCCACAGACTACTTGCGCCTAACATCATTTACGGGCTATCTGCTTCTTACATTATTCACAGCCTACGTGCTCCTTACATCTTTCACAGACTACTTGCGCCTAACATCATTTACGGGCTATCTGCTTCTTACATCATTTACAGCCTACGTGCTCCTTACATCTTTCACAGACTACTTGCGCCTAACATCATTTACAGGCTATCTGAGCTTTACATTATTCACAACCTACCTGCTCCTTGCATCACTCACTGCGTACCTGCCCCTTACATCATTCACAACGTACCTGCCCCTTACATCATTCACAACGTACCTGCTCCTTACATCATTCACGGCCTACCTGCGCCTTACATTATTCATAGCCTACCGAAGCCTTACATCATTCATAGCCATCTGAAGCCTGACATCATTCATAGCCTACCGAAGCCTTACATCATTCGTAGCCTTTCGAAGCCTTACATCATTCACAGTCTACCTACGCATTACATCATTCATAGCCTACCTGCGCCTAACAGCATTCACAACATACCTACCAATTTCTACAGGAATACAATGTCCGTTAGCATCTCTCAAAACTTCTCCCGTGTCAGTATCAAATTTCACTAAGAACTTTGGGAAAGGGTCCAACATTCTCTAAAAAGAGGTGTAGACGGATTGTAGATGTGAATGTAAGAGTAATATTTTACCACAAACGTTTTCAGCTTTAACACAAACAGATCTGAATAAGATACTTGTATTAAGCCAAAGAAATTCAAGACAATTTATGACGATTTTAAATGTCAGGGTCATCAGAAAAAGATTATAATTACTAGTAAGCAGAATCCATGTGATAAATAACTAGAAATGTATAACGTAATATTTTACTGCTCATACATTAATGTCAGAAAAATATAAAAGCTGAGTTGAAAAACAAACAAAACTGCCAGAACACTACTAATCTGTTTAGACGATTTATTATTAGAATAAACGGATAAGAAAAGTCGGATATCAGAATGAACATAAATGAAGTGATGAATGTTTGGTATGAGGTGCATAATTTGGGTAATTTGACTCTTAAAAAATCAGAAAAAAAACCGCAGAGCTCCTTTAAAATATTCGTGAATATAAACGATGTCTGAGTAAAGAACTGTGTGAAGAGTAATAATAATGTTCAAAGAAAACAACTTAATTTTTAAATTCATTCGCTTTGAAAAGGAAAAAAAATATGGAAGCAATTACATCACTGTCGGGTGAGAATGAAACAGTACATGTCTCACTTTAAGGAACAATCTGTATAAAAGTTTAATTACCATCAGTGGGGAATACCGCCCGCATGCTCCGGTACGGTTACTAAGATTAAAGTAAGCAGTCACGCCCTCAGTTGCTCCAAAGAACTCACATATATTCGGGATACGGTATCTGTGTTTGAACTTCTCCCATATGTCTGCCCTTAAACCATTGCCGATAGCAACTCTGACTTTATGCACACCATCTAATGGACTCTGAAAGGCAAAGAAATCAATTCTTTCTGACCACTTATACGCTCAAATCACTCGCTACTATGTAATTTTTGAGATATTTTAGACGTGAAAATCTAAACGTAAAATATCAACCAGATTTATTTTGAGGGAAAATAGTTCAGTAACTGAAAAACTTCCTCTAAGTAAGCGACCCTTAAATTATTCATTAAGATATATTTAATTAAAATATCGAAACAATTTAAAACACTTGTCGTTTGAAATGAGTCTTAACTAGTATAAACATTCTTACATAAGTTGTCTCGTATTTCTCTCAGAATAACTCATTTTACTGGTAAAAATTGCAACGAAAAGTGAATCAGACAAAAACTATTTCAGAAGAGCTAAGACGAAGTATACAAACACTTTTCAGTACCTCTGGTACAGACATCAGATAACGACACAGCTCTCCTATATACTGAATCACCGTCACGTTGTATCGTCTCACCTCTTCAAAGTATTGGTTAGCAGAAAATTTCCTCTTCAGAACCATTGTCGCACCTGTAATACAGATGGTGCACTTGGTTAGCCCTTCACCTGCTGGGCCCGAAAGATATTAGCCTTTGCCACCAGTATAGAGCCAGGCCAGCCAGCACATACGTGCAGTCTGACCAGGCTCTATACTGTTGGTAGCTCAATTTTTGTATTGTGATATTGAAATCCCTTAAAGTTTGAATAGACTGTTCCAAATTCAAATCCGGGCAAATCCATTACAAAAATTCAGCAGGTGAAGGGTTAGGGAGCCAGAATAATCATCATACTATACATGTTTGACAGAAAGGTATGTGTATAGACCGACAACAGAATAGTCGGCTTATAAGCTATACAAATGTAAAGAAGAATTTTCTATGTATATATTTTTAGACCTCCTTAAGATGTGATGGCATAACTACAATACATTATAGTGGTAATGAACCTTAGTTTAGTGTAAATGAATCTGTCTTCATTGCAAATGTAAGTAACATTTATCAGAATCACTATGAGGTACATCATTTAACTTTGATGCGGTGTAATCTCTGATGAAATACGTCGCTCATTACAATAATAGCGACATGTCATCTTGATCAATTATACCCTTAAATTGTAAACCTTGATATCATCAGCCATTGTTTCCGAAACCCGCCATATACGGAGAGCTTACAGAAAACTAAAGGTCGACATGGTATTAATGCCTTGATAGCTGTAGAGAGGTGCTTTTTGACAATAATATACACGTCTAAGTGTCAATATAATGAGATCAAGCATTTTACAGATATACGCAAGACACCGTCTTTGAGCAAACAATCTGCAAGAAATACACGTTTTACGCTGTGGGAATGATTAATAGTAGTACATGTATTTTGATCAGCGTGCGTGCGCACGTGTGTTTTGTTACTTTGAAAAAATATCGTCAAATAGGTATAAATTACCTTGATCCAGTGTACTCATTAGTGCCATACCGACTGCCACCGTGTGGTATAATGGTGTGGAAACATACAAAATGTCTGATGCCCCGAAATCAAAGCGCTGAAAGGACTTGCTCAACACAATACACCTCGCTTGTTTAATAATCACAGGTTTTGGCAGGCCTGAAAAAAACGTCACAACTGATGAAGATTTAGTTGCCACACCTGTTTAATATATTTGCAAGTTGTCATCTGGTATAACTAGTCAACAGATTCCTTATGTCTAAGGATTATTTTCTGACGGGAAAATTTAATAAAGGTATTAAAAAAGCTACGTTTACACCCCTTTTAAGTGTTACAAAATTATACAAATAATCTTTCAGAATGCAAAAACATGGTAAGGTTCAGCTTACAAAAAAAATGAAATGCACAGCAATGTAATCACATGTTACTGAAAAGCTTACCTGTGGTCCCCGACGTAAAAATGTAACAAGCTGGTGTATTTAGAGTGAGTTCTTGTCTTACACTGGGGCATATAGATACAGGAAGGGTAGAGTACATCAGACGGTCCAGAGATTCAAAGGTTTCACATCTTTCGGGACCGTATGCATAGACAGGTATATTCTCAATAGACTGCCTTATGTCCTGGACTGAATGGACTATTTTCTCATCTACAAAAAAAATTAAAATGTACATTTGTATGCACAATAAAATGCTGACCAGCATTGGTGAATGATACATATATAAATCTTTACAGAGTTTTACGTTTAAAAGTTTTAACATATATATATATATCTACAAACGCCTTTTTACTATTTTTTCTCAGTGAATTGTGGGACTAAATGTACACAAAAAGACGTTACATGTTATTTCTTTTTTTTAATTACGATAATGCAAATGTTTCTCCGGAAATTCTGTCGATAAAAGCAAATCCATAAATTTACAAGTTTACCCTGTTCAAGTTGGACCTGCATTAAATGTACCCAGTCTTACCTGAACCAACAATCAGGACTTTTGCTTCGCACGCCTTTATTGAGTGAACCAACGGCTGACCTTTAACGTGAAAGTTTATAAATGCAACAGCTATGCCAAGCTTTTGTAAACCTGCAGTAAAAAGGAAATAATGTTTCAACAAAATAATAAGTTTCATTTGTTGTTTTCTTAAAAGTAGAGTCTTCTTGAAATTTAAGCATTTAAACATAAAAAAATTGACTGTTTTCTTTTACACTATCCAGAAATGCACTAACAAATGACAAATTTAATTGTAGCACTGTTTTCAATCATAATCAAAGACTAAAAACCGTACCAATAAATGTCCATACAAAGGCCGGTTCGTTCTCCATCATTATAGCTACACATTCTCCAATCTTAAGCCCCCACTTTGCCGCTATATTCGCCACCCTATTCGCTTGCTGATCCATAAACGAGTATGTATAAATCCTATCTTCAAAAATTATGAATTCTTTCAGAGGGTGCTTCGCGACTGCTTCCTCAAACATGTTGATCAAATAACGTCCGCTTCTCACATCTCTCAAGGTTAGATTTTTCATCTTTTTCCCATTTCTAATCATTTTTAGATCATATCCAATCCATGGGAAGAAGGCGCGCCACGACAACAGTCCTACTCCAACCGTACTGGCTGCCCCTAGTAGAACCTTGTTCCGATTTGAAGCCATCGATAAAACTATCTAAAACTACTACTTTATTTATATTTCATATGCTAGACGTAAGATATCTCATACTAGTAATACGCGAAAAAAAGTAAAGAAATTTAGAGATTTTTTTCTAAGATACAACTGACTGTACACGACAGTATGTCCACAAAATTTGAGTAAGAAAACAGCTTCCTTCGAACTTTTGAAAAATATCTAAAATTTCTCCATCAATTTTTCCATCTTCACATTGTTGTCTAAAACTGACTAAATATGTGTAAGCAATATATATTTCTAATTTCAGTTACAAACATTTACCTAATTAATGCACGACACCAACCTAATAATCAACAGCATTTATGCAAAGACATGTCAACAACGATTTAAGAGGACCCTTACTCCTGTCAAGCTGCCAGGTCACACTAAGCTCAAACAAAATGTTACGCTAGGGATGAAAATACATTTATATTTTATGTACATGTGTCAAAAGACTGTGTCCACAGTCCTCATAGCTTAGACATATTTCTGAAGCAAGCTCATGGCAAAAATGCTTTTCTCAAAAATTCGAATGAACCTTGCAAGACACCACGGCTTCTGGGTTAAACAGATACTAGCTGTTGAAATCGTCGAGTATTTGCCAGGACAACACAATGAGCTTATGGGTAACTCAAAATATTTTGTAGTAGCATTTGCTTTTAAGGGGTTCGTTAGACGCCAGCATTGCCTGTTTAAAAATTATATAATGATCACATTTTTCATGGACACAGTCCGATACAACAAATGCCCGCAAGGTGTAATTACGTAACCACAACGGAATAACAGTTCCTCGCAAACATGCGCGAACCTAAAATTCCATTAGATGTTTGTACAGTTTCTCCATATCCTTAAAGAAACTGTGCAAAAAATGGCATGTAATTCCAAAACAAGAAAATCTGTTCGCACAGTACTCTTAAGCTAGATTTGTATTCATGAAAACGTAACACCCAGGGTGTACGACACAACATTTTTTTTGGAGCAAACATTTAAATTATTTGATTTTGTCAGAGTTATATCATCGGGGTTAGAAAATAAATACAACCGTTAAACCCAACTGATGAACAAAATGAAAAACATCGTCACAAAACTAGAATCACAATTGGCTCCATTAACTACAACCTTGATTTTGTCAGGAATTGTCCATACGTCTCAACAGTAAGCGGAGAATATGTTTGATTTTGTTCATCATAACAACTGGTCGTCTATGTCTTGTGGATGGAATCCTTCTTTTCTAAACTGTTTTCTGTTGTTTTAATGTCGCTGTCATGGCGACTTTTGTGGGAAACCGTAAAAACAGCGGTCTGGCGTAAGATGGTTAGTGTTTCTGTAATATCGGAAGATATTTGTGAAACTCAAAGATAAGTCAAAAGTTAAGCTTGTGAAATATGAACATTTCCAATATTGGCTTGACCTCCCATAGCCAAGTCTAAAAAAGCCAAGAAAAACAAAAATGACTTCTACCCCGGAATCCAGTGAACCCATGCAAAAAGGCATTGAAGAAACAGCACAAAAGTCGGCTTCGTAAAACTATATTGTCACTGAACGCCTTTTTTGTTGTGAAGTGAAGCGATAACAGTATCGTATATACATGTAATATCCATGCAGTGTGTACCGCTAAAACTTAAAGTTACTCAACCGTATAAAGTACATTGATTGTACCTGCATTTATTGACTTAGCGTTATCAGATAGTGTCTGTATTTTCGTAAGACTGTTTAGGTATTGTTCAATGTATTTTTTACCTTTATTTAGAATAGTAGCATAACAACCTCCTTAATTTAATTAATTTAATGATCTTTTTTAACCGTAAAATTCTTATAAAATAATTTAAAAATATATACATGACCCTTTTTGTATATCTACATTGAAAAAAAAGAAACAACCATGTTTACAAACATAGTTGTATTACATGTAGATTATTTTTCTTAAAAAGATATCTTTATATCCTGATCTCAGTTTTAAGTACCGTGTTTTGAGTTCTTTAAAGATTGGATCTGGGTAAACAAAAGAATACTTTTCGCAACGAAAATCATGAACATTCTATTTAGAAACGTTAGCGATGGTCGTTTTTATCTCATATGCTATCTTAATGTTTAGACTTACTCTAACGATCCATATACATCCACTGCAAGTTATCAATTTCATTTATGGTAATAGGATTTAAATCCTTCATATATGCAGAAAAGAGTGTAAACTATGGAATTCGTTAAAAGATTTTTCTATAATTTTCGAAAAATCACAAGCGTAAGCTTTAAGAAATAGCGAATGATAACTGACGGGAAAAAAGCCTTATATGAATTTTGTTGCTATAATTTTCGATTTCGAGCAACAAAAACTTCAATAAAAGTTTAATATATTTATTTTTATAAAATCGAATACTGTCTGTTATTGTTACGTTTCGTATTTATCAAACTTAATAATAGAGAAACATGTTTAAAGAGTATGAGTAAAAATATCTTCGAATTGTCAACTTTTTTTGTTAAAGAAAAAATGTATTGTGACCATATTTTGAAGATATTTATATGCTATATAAAACAACTTAAAGAACATGATAATGTGTGTTATATTAAACATGCACCGTGTCAATGTTAATGCCTTATATAAAATATACTTTTCAGGTATAAAAGGTATATCAAATGTAAATTCTGCATATATATGATACGGTTTTTTTTACAAAAAAGCTAACTGACTATTTTTTGTTGAGGCAAAACAATTATTATTGTTTTTTTTTTGTGTAAATATGTATGTTTTTATAAGAGCTCTTTCTAATTAGGTATCTCTAATATACTGCTCATATAGCGGAATGAAGGTTTTGTACCCTTTATGTACATAGTTCAATCGACCATGTTTATTTTTTTTCATCCATTTCAACTTATCACTATAGGTGTTGTCTCAGATGTTGCCAGAGCCGTTTTAATCTTATCTTTAGTAACATGAGTGTAAAAATATCATCTTATAATGTAAGAGGGCTAGGAAATAAAATAAAACGTAATGCAATTTTTCATTTCATCGAAGATCAATGTATTGATATTTCTGATATTTGTTTTATTCAAGAAGCACACTTTATTAAATCATTGTTAACATCTTGGGCAAAAGAATCAAATTACTACATGTATTTCAGCGGTGAATTTACAAAAAGTGCAGGAGTAGGTTTTTTGATAAATAGAAAAAAGTCAATTAAAGTTGGGGAAAGAAAACAAATCGAAATAGGAAGAGCAATGTACATGCAATGTGAAATAAATAACATTAAATACAATGTAGTTAACGTTTATGGACCGAATAAAGACGATTCCAAGCTTCTTGATAATATAATAAATACAACTAAAAATTTAAGTAAAACATACACCATTTTAGGAGGTGATTGGAATTTAACTTTAGATCCAAAAAAAGATAAAAGGGGAGGAAATATGAATACGCATAATTTATGCAGGTAAAAACTTACTTAAATCATTGAACAATTTGATTTAGTAGATATATGGAGAACCATGCACCCAAATTATAACACATATATATTTTATCGTCTTTAAAGACCTTGTAACGTCTATCTCAAAATCTGATATTACTAATAGCATAAATTCACATCATTTTATTCCGAATATATATTTCCAAGTAGAAAAATTAAAAAGAGGCAAAAGTAACTATAAAATGAATAACTCTATTTTGTTTAATGAAAAATACAAAGAAAATGTTAAAAAGGCTATTTCAGAAAAAAAGCAGCTTAATAAAGATACAAATCCACAAATACTATGGGAACTGATTAAAGGTACAGTAAAAAATGAAAGCATAAAATTTTCAAGTAATTTCAACAAACAGAAAGAGAATAAAATAGAAAACCTCAATAAAAAAACTTCCCTTTTACTCGAACAAGTCCAAAACAGCAATAAAGTTAATTTGGAAGAACAACTAAATATCGAACGTGCTAAATTAAATGAAATATATGAGCAAAAAGCAGTGCAGAGGGTTTTATCAGTAGACTGAAGTATACTCATCTAGTGAATGAAGATAAAAATAAAACAAGAAAGTAAAAAAATTAAAATTTTAAATATAGACGGAAAAGAAATAAAACAATCAAGAACAAATTTTGAAGGAAACAGCAAAGTATTTGAAAACGTTCTACGCTAAAAAGGCCCATCAAATAATACTTTAGAAGATTTAAAAATACAAGATATGTCAAAATTAAACGTATTAGAAAGTCAACCATGCGAATGTGCATTAATCTTAGAGGAAATTACATCGTCCATAAAAGAGATGAAGAACGGCAAAAGTCCGGGGTCTGATGGAATGAATGTAGAATTTTATAAACTTTTCTGGAATGAAATTAAAACAGACTTACTGAACGCACTCAACTACTCTTTTAAAACTAACAGTATGTCAGAACTACAAAACCAAAGTTTAATCACTCTTCTACCAAATTCATTGGTATTTTATTTAAAAGTCTACCAAACATTCCAATAGATAATGCAAGCTTAGTTTTAATATCATTTGCAAGAAATAACCAGTACATGTAATCCATTACAAAAATAATATGAAGTTCACTGCTGAATTCTTGACAAAGTTGCTTGGTCGCAACCCTATAGCAACTGAAAATCTTGATCTTTTTTTCAGTCCCCTGAATAATTCTACCGTTTGTGTTGAATCGTTTATCGGCCTTGGTAGTATCGAAGATTCGATGAGGTTTCGTAATGCAGTTAGATCACCTGAAGGCCATTAATTCTACAGTTAGACAGAGCAGAGTCGCAAAATCTTCAAAGCTGTCACGAAGGTGGATCACGGTTGTCATGTGCACGTGACCAACAGGTTGAATTCAGGTCATTCAATTAATCGAGTCATGCATTTGACAGTAGTCGTAAATGTGCCTAGACACAGAGAATACTGCTTCTATAGAATAACTGCACCAGTATAATGTTATGGTTACCTGTATTGCTACACAGTTATTCAGCTATGACAAAAAACGTCATTTCGTGAAGTAGAGAAGGAAAAATCAAAGCCCAGTGCTTTAAGAAATTGACTTGGTTATGGAAAATCTAGACATAGTCAAACATAAAGAAACCACAACTCAAGACACGGCACATTCATGAAGAAGCATAAAATATAGAACTTCAAGAACAGACCACAGCAATGGGTGTGTCTTATAATAAAGAAACACATTCCGTAAAACGAATATTAGAATACTACAAGGACAATGATTTCGAAATTCTAACTTAGTTTGCTTTAAGAGGGCAGTGTGAAATAGCAATGCACAAAGTGAAAAATATCACTAGATATGTTGCAGTTTTGGTATGGTTAAAGAAGTGTTGTTTTCTTTGTCTGTTTTGTCAACTCTCAGTAAACAAAGGTGATCTGCGTATCACATTACAAATGTAATACGCACAAAGTGTTACATATTGATCCTGTCTGAAAAAATAAGAATTAAAAGTTTAAGCATCAGTGATCTAGTAAAATGTTAGAGCCTTGATATTGTAAGACAATGCTCGTATGCATCAACATGGCTGTTTACGTTTACAATTTAGACTTCGTCAAAAATTGCCCATATGTCTCAACAGTAAGCGGAGAATATGTATGATTTTGTTCATCATAATAGAACAATGGGTCATCTATGTCTTGTGGATGGAATCCTTCTTTTCTAAACTGTGTTTTCTGTTGTTTCATTGTTGTTGTTATTGCCAGTTCTTTTGGGAACCGCAGAAATAAAGGTCTGGCATAGCTTGGTAAATTTTCTTTGGCATGATGGAAAATGTCTTTCAGAATTTGAGGAGTAACTGCGGCGTTGTTCTCTAAATGAATGGCAGCCATTCCAGCTCGCCCTTCCGAACCTGGGAAAAATTTGAATCAGAAATTTTGTACTTAATACGGTGGCACAGAGGTGACATGCACAACTCTTTTTTAATTACATTTCTCTTTTTTTATCTTGATCTTTCCCACGAGATACTTACTCGAGGGAACGACTTAGTATGTCGTGATAAAGAGTTACTAAGTCGTAGGAACGACATAAAAAAGAGAAGTGCAGATCTGAAATAAGTAGCGCAATATAAAAACGGAATAATGTTATAAAAAAGAGGAATAGTGCATGTTAGCTATGTTGATGGAACGCCTTAATATCTCGTTCCTACGAGATACTTAGTCATTCCATCGAGTTAGTATCTCTTGGGAATAAGATAAAAAAACGGAAGTGCAATTAAAAAAGTATTGCTTTTGAAAATAAGTGTAGCACAATATCTTTCTATCTCGTTCCCACGACATAGCTAACTCGTTCCCACGACATAGTTTACTCGTTCCCAGAACTAAGTCGTTGCCTACAAAAAGCTAGCATGCACGTTTTTTTTTATATCACGGTTCTTTTTCATTGCGCTACTCTCGTTTTTGCAAATGCAATACTTTTCTTCAGATTTGTACTTTTCTTTTTATCTCGTTCCCACGACTTTGTAACTTGTTACCAAGACATACTAAGTCGTTCCCTCGAGTTAGTATCTCGTCGGAACGAGATAAAAAAGAGAAGTACAATTAAAAAAAGAGTTGTGCATGTCACCAATGTGCCACCGTAACTTTTCTTCTTGTATTCTCCAAAATATTAAAAAATGACTTGCTGTTATAAAATGTTTGGAATAGCCTATGACTGAAACCGTGACATTGATATCTTAATCATAACAAAGAGGAAAGCTTATAGTATTAACATTGCCTGATTGTGGCGCAAAATGATAAAACTATGTATGGTTGTTCAGAAAACTGATATATATTTTAAAACAAACATGCGATTTTTTTGGTTATACACTGAAATTTGTTACTTGTATTATTATTTGTTATTGTTATTTGAATTTTATTGATTTAGTTTCAATAAGATGATTGACTTTGTAATTCTAAATTTTGTTCAGAAGTCTACCTGGTATTTCCACGCCGTAAACGTTTGCGTCATGTATGACGTCAAGTTTGGTCAACACGTTAGAAACTTCGTAAGTAGCAACATTTTCACCTTTCCACCTGAAAGAAATATTTCCAAGTCGAAGTTTTATTTTGTTTTGACAAGACTTTAAAGGCCTTTTTTCAGTTACAAAGATAAACTAATCTTAACAGGATATACTATGCTTTAATGACCATTCCCGTTATTAAGACAGCTATAAATACAACCGCATACACGTATCTACAAATCTGCAGGAAACACCCATGGCTTCATTTACTTCGTGAAACATTTACGTGGGTTGTCATGAGTCCCTAGGCAGATCAACAATTAATGTCCAATGTCTGTTATGCTATTTGGATACTCGTTAGATGAATACTTTTAAATCCTGTTATTCTAATACATTTATCTTTGCAAGTGAAACTAAATCAAAATGATTTCAAAGGTAAATGCTGAAAAAACCGTGCATATTTTAGGAAACATGTATGTGCATAGCGGTATTGGTAAAACTCTGCCTATTCAATGTCATTCTACACATATTTATGCAGGATAAGTTTCACGCACTATTTTTCTAAAACTAAAAAGATAAATTATATTCTTCAACTGGTCTCATCACACGGCGAACTGTACTGATAAAACAGACCAAGTGATTGTAGAATAGAATCAGTAGAACATGAAGTCTTAAAAATGTTTTTCATACATTTGTGCACTTCTCTCTTTAAAAGGCATTTCTCCACACACTCACCTGAATGTGTCGCCTATACGGTCCTTGAAGTAGAGAAAGTAGTCTGAATCTAAGGCTAACATATCTCCAAAGTTAAAGTAACAATCGCCTTCCTTCACAACATTTCTCAACACTTTCTTCTCGTTTATTTCCCGACCACCCTTGTAAAATTGCAGATCCGAAAACATTTCAGTTACAGCACTAACTAGAAGCCCTGGTTCACCTTCCAGAGGAAAACAAAATTTTACATTTTTAACTGTATAACTCACATCAAGGGTTTATTTTCAGAACAACAGATCAACTGTCTTTTTCTCAGTGAATTCTGCATATTTCGATACTGTATTTTTTTTATAAACTTAGTAAATGTTCAACTTTTTGCTAATATCTCCAACAGTAATATCCCTTCGCTAAAACTGCCATTTCACCAACTATCTAGTATATTCTAATTTCTTTTAAACTATTATCTGTTTCGCTAATATCTATTTTTCTTTTTTCATTTTCTTTTTTTATTTTGAATTCAAATACAACAGCTTGCGATATTTATTTAACTTTTCTACGCCTTACAACATTCAGCTGTTACCTGCACCCTTGAGCATTCATGCAGCCTTCATAGTCTACCTGCATCTTAGAATATTCAGCGTTTACCTGCGCCTGCAGCATTCAGTGCCTACTTGCATCCTGCAGCATTCATAGCCTAACTGCATCCCGGAGCATTTATAACCTATCTGCACCCAGCAGCATTCATCATCCACCTGCGCCCTGCAGTATTCAAAGCCTACCTGTATCCTTCAGGATTCATAGCCTACCTGCACCCTGTAGCATTCATAGGCGACCTGCTCACTGCAGCATTCACACCCTGTCTGCGCACTGCAGCATTCATAGTCTACCTGTATCCTTCAGCATTCATAGCCTACCTGCGTCCTGCAGTATTCATAACCTACCTGTATCCTTCAGCATTCATAGTCTACCTGCACCCTGTAGCATTCATAGGCGACCTGCTCACTGAAGCATTCACACCCTATCTGCGCCCTGCAGCATTCATAGCCTACCTGCACAATGCAGCATTCATAGCCTACCTGCGGCCTGAAGCATTCATAGCCTATCTGCACAATGCAGCATTCATAACCTACCTGCACACTACAGCATTCATAGCCTACATGCACAATGCAGCATTCATAACCTACCTGCGGCCTGACGCATTCATAGCCTACCTGCACCCTGAAGCATTCATAGGTGACCTGCTCACTGCAGCATTCAAACCCTGTCTGCGCCCTGCAGCATTCATAACCTACCTGCACACTACAGCATGCCTAGCCTACCTGCACAATGCAGCATTCATAACCTACCTGCGGCCTGAAGCATTCATAGCCTACCTGCACCCTGAAGCATTCATAGGCGACCTGCTCACTGCAGCATTCACACCCTGTCTGCGCCCTGCAGCATTCATAACCTACCTGCAAATACAGCATTCCTAGCCTACCTGCACACTACAGCATTCATAGCCTACCTGCACAATGCAGCATTCCTAACTTACTTGTACACTGCAGCATTCATAGTCTATCTGCACCCTGCAGCATTCATAGCTTAAACACGCCTATCAGCATTCATAGCCTTCCTGTACACTGCAGCATTCATAGCCTTCCTGCACACTGCACCATTCATAGCCTACCTGTACACTGCAGCATTTATAAACGACCTTTGCCTTGCAGCATTCATAGCCTGCCTACACCCTGCATCATTCAAAGCATATCTGCACCCTGCAGCATTCATAGTCTACATGCGCCCTGCAGCATTCATTGCCTACTTGTACACTGCAACATTCATACCCTACCTGTACACTGCAGCATACATAGCCTACCTGTAAACTGCAGCATTTATACCCTACCTGTACACTGCAGCATTCATAGCCTACCTGTACACTGCAGCATTCATAGCCTACCTGTACACTGCAGCATTCATACCCTACCTGTACACTGCAGCATTTATAGCCTACCTGCACACTGCAGCATTCATACCCTATCTGTACACTGCAGCATTTATAGCCTACCTGTACACTGCAACATTCATACCCTACCTGTACACTGCAGCATTCATACCCTACCTGTACACTGCAGCATTCATAGCCTACCTGTAAATTGCAGCATTTATATTCTACCTGTACACTGCAGCATTCATAGCCTACCTGTACACTGCAGCATTAATAGCCTACCTGTACACTGCAGCATTCATACCCTACCTGTACACTGCAGCATTCATAGCCTACCGTTGAACTGCAGCATTTATAGCCTACCTGTACACTGCAGCATTCACACGCTACCTGTACACTGCAGCATTCACACCCTACCTGTACACTGCAGCATTCATAGCCTACCTGTGAACTGCAGAATTTATAGCCTACATCTACAATGCAGCATTCATACCCTACTTGTACACTGCAGCATTCATACCCTACCTGTACACTGTAGCATTCAAACCATTCCTGTACTCTGCAGCATTTATACCCTACCTGTACACTGCAGCATTCATACCCTACCTGTACACTGCAGCATTCATACCTTACCTGTACACTGCAGCATTCATAATCTACCTGTACACTGCAGCATTCATAGCCTACCTGTTCACTGCAGCATTCATACCCTACCTGTACACTGCAGTATTCATAGCCTACCTGTACACTGCGGCATTCATACCCTACCTGTACACTGCAGCATTCATAGCCTACCTGTACACTGTTGCATTTATAGCCTTCCTGTACCATGCAGCATCCATAGCCTTCCTGTACACTGCAACATTCATACCCTACCAGTACACTGCAGCATTTATAGACGACCTTTGCCTTGCAGCATTCATAGCTTACCTACACCCTGCACCATTCAAAGCATATCTGCACTCTGCAACATTCATAGTCTACATGCGCCCTGAAGCATTCATAGACTACCTGTACACTGCAGAATTTATAGCATACCTGCGCCCTAAAACAGTCACACCCAACCTTCGCCCAACAACATTCACAGTCTACCTGCTCCCAAAAGCAGTCACACCCTACCTTTGCCCTACAATATTCACAATCTACCTGTGCCCTAAAGCAGCCATACCCTACCTTTGCCCTACAATATTCACAATCTACCTGTGCCCTAAAGCAGCCATACCCTACCTTCGCATTACAACATTCAAAGTCTACCTGCGCCCTAAAGCAGCCACACCCTACCTTCGCCCTAAAAGATTCACGGCTTTCCTGCACCATATCACATTCACAGCCTACTTGCGCCTTAAAGCATCACTCCCTACCATCGCCCTACAACATTCACAGTCTACCTGCGCCCTAAAGCAGCCACACCCTACCTTCGCATTACAACATTCGCAGTCTACCTGAGCCTTAAAGCAGCCACACCCTACCTTCGCCCTTCAACATTCACAGTCTACCTGCACCCTAAAACATTCACACCCTACCTTCGCCCTAAAAGATTCACGGCTTTCCTGCACCATATCACATTCACAGCCTACTTGCGCCTTAAAGCATCACTCCCTACCATCGCCCTACAACATTCACAGTCTACCTGCGCCCTAAAGCAGCCACACCCTACCTTCGCATTACAACATTCGCAGTCTACCTGAGCCTTAAAGCAGCCACACCCTACCTTCGCCCTTCAACATTCACAGTCTACCTGCACCCTAAAACATTCACACCCTACCTTCGCCCCACAACATTCATAGCCTTCTTGCGCCTTTGAGAAGCCACACCCTACCTTCGCCCTACAACATCCACAGTCTACCTGCGCCCTATAACAGTCACACCGTACCTTCGCCCCACATCATTCTCAGCCTACCTGCACCCTGGCACATTCATAGCCTTCAAACACCCTACAGCATTCCCAGCCTACCTGCGCCCTGCAACATCATTAGGCTACAAACACCCTTAAGTAAACGCCCTGCAGATTTCACAGCCTAGCTGAGCCTTTGACACAGCATATCTGTGCCCTACAGCATCTGCGGCCTACTTGCACCTTACATAATTCACAGCCTTCCTGCGCTTTACATCATCATTCACGGTCAATCTTTGCCCTACAATATTAACAGCCTACCTGCGCCCTAGAACAGTCACACCCTTACATCATTCACAGCCTACCTAAGCCTTACATCATTCACAGCCAACCTGCGCCTTACATCATTCACAGCCTACCTGCGCCTTACATCAATCACAGCCAACTTAAGCCTTACATAATTCACAGCCTACCTAAGCCTTACATCATACACAGCCTATTTGCGCCTTACATAATTCCCAGCCTACCTGCGCCTTACATCATTCACAGCCTACCTGCGGCTTACATCATTCACAGCCTACCTGCGCCTTATATCATTCAGAGCCTACCTGCATCTGATATCATTCACAGCCTACATGCGTCTTACATAATTCACAGCCTACCTGCGCCTTACATCATTAACAGCCTTCCTGCGCCTTACATCACTCACAAAATACCTGCGCCTTACATCATTCACAGCCTACCTGCACCTTACATCATTCACAGTCTACCTACGTCTTACATCTTTCACAGCCTACCTGCGCCTTACATCATTCATAGCCTACCTGCGCCTTACATCATTCACAGCCTGCCTGCGCCTTACATCATTCACAGCCTACCTGCGCCTTACATCATTCACAGCCTACCTGCACCTTACATCATTCACAATCGACCTGCTTCTTACAATATTCACAGCCTACATGCTCCTTACATCATTCACAGCCTACCTGCTCCTTACAACATTCACAGCCTACCTGCTAATTACATCATTCACAGCCTAGCTGCCCCTTACATCATTCACAACCTATCTGCTCCTTACATCATTCACAGCCTGCCTGCGCCATAAACATTAACAGCCTACCTGTCCCTTACATCATTCACAGCCTACCTGCGTCTTACATCATTCTCAGCCTACCTGCGCCTTACATCATTCACAGATTATCTGCCCCTTACATCATTCACAACCTGCCTGCGCCTTACATCATTCTCAGCCTACCTGCGCCTTACATCTTTCACAGACTACCTACGTCTTACATCATTCACAGCCTGCCTGCGCCTTACATCATTCTCAGCCTACCTGCTCCTTACATCATTCACAGCCTACCTACGTCTTACATCACTCACAGCCTTCGTGCACCGCACAGCATTCACAGCCTACATGCGCCTTACATCATTCCGCCTTCTTACGCCTAACAGCATTCACGACCTACCTACCAATTTCTACAGGAATACAATGTCCGTTAGCATCTCTCAAAACTTCTCCCGCTTCAGTATCAAATTTCACTAAGAACTTTGGGAAAGGGTCCAACATTCTCTAAAAAAAGGTGTATACAGATTGTAGATGTGAATGTAAGAGTAATGTACAATATACAAAAGCTGTCAACTTTAAAACAAACAGATCTGAATAAGATACTAGTATTAAGCCAGAGAAATTCAATACAATTTAAGACGATTTAAATGTCATGGTCATCAGAAAAGAATCTATATTTTAGCAAAATGTATGTGATAAATATCTAGAAATGTATTATGTAATATTTACTGTTCACAAAGGGTTGCAGTACACATTTATGTCAAAAAATATAAAAGGTGAGTTGAAAAAAAAGCCAAAACACTACTATATGTTTAGACGATTTATTTTTAGAATGAACGGGTGTATAAGAAAAGTCGGATATCAGAATGAACATAAATGAAGTGAAGAATGTCCGGTAAGAAGTGTATAAAAGAAATTTGAATGTCAAAACAAAACATATGTAGAGCTCTGTTAAAATATTCAAGTATAAAAACGATGTCAGAGGAAAGAACTGTGTGAAAAATAATTATCATGTGTAAAGAAAACAACTAGATTCATTCGCTTTGAGAAAAAAATATTGAAGCAATTACATCACTGTCGGGTGAGAATGAAAAAGTACAGTACATGACTTACTTAAAGGAATAATCTGTATAAAAGTTTAATTACCATCAGTGGGGAATACCGCCCGCATGCTCCGATACGGTTACTTAGATTAAAATAAGCAGATGCGCCCTCTGTTGCTCCAAAGAACTCACAGATATTAGGGATACAGTATCTGTGTTTGAACTTCTCCCATATGTCTGCCCTTAAACCATTGCCAATAGCAACTCTGACTTTATGCACACCATCTAATGGACTCTGAAAGGCAAATGAGGCAAACGTTTCTGATCACTGATAAGCTCAAACCACTCGCTACAATGTAAACCACTCGATACAAAGTAAACCACTCGCTACAATGTAAACCACCCGCTACAATGTAAACCACTCCCTACAATGTAATTTTTTAAATATTTTAGACGTGAAAATCTAAACGTAAAATATGAGCAAGATTTATTTTAAGTGAAAATTGTTTAGTAACTGAAAAACTTCTTTTAAATAAGTAACCCTTAAATCATTTATTAGTAAAATGTATTAACTGAAATTAACTTTAAACACTTCTCGTTTAAAATGAGTTTTAACTAATATAAACATTTTTACATGAATTATCTCTTTTTTTCTCCCAGATTATCACATTTTTACAAGGAAAAAATGCAACGTAAAGTAAATCAGACAAAAATATTTCAAAAGAGTTGAGAACAAGTATACAAACTTTCCATTACCTCTGGTACAGACATCAGAAAACGACACAGCTCTCCTATATACTGAATCACCGTCACGTTGTATCGTCTCACTTCTTCAAAGTATTGGCTAGCAGAAAATTTCCTCTTCAGAACCATTGTCGCGCCTGTAATACAAATGACGCACTTGGCTAGGAAGCCAAAATAATCGTCATATCTTCAAGTATGACAGAAAGGCATGTGAATAGATCGACAACAGAAAAGTCGGCATTTGTATCTAAATCAGAGTGTAGGTATTTCAGACCACCTTAAGCTATGATGGTGTAAATGCAATACATTTTAATGGTAATGAACCTTAATTTAGTGTAAATGAACCTGTCTTTATTGCAATATCGGAACCATAATAAGGTATATCATTTAACTTTGATGCAGTGTTATCTCTGATGAAAAACGTCGAACATTACGATAATAGGAACACGACATCTTGATCAATTATACCCTTAAATATAAAACTTGATAACATCAGCAATTATCTGCAAAAACCGCCTATACGGAGCGGTTACTCTGGCGGAAAACTCCGAAGAGTGTCGAGATGGTATAAATGCCGTGATAGCTGTAGGGTGGTATCAATATGATGAGATCAAGCATTTTACAGATCTGCACGAGACATCCTTTATGAGCACAAACTATCTGCAAGACGAGGTGGGAATGGTTTTTGTAGTACTTTCATTAGAATAATGCGTGCGTGCGCGCGCGCGTTATGATTCCTTGATAAATAAAACCAAATAATTATAAATAACCTTGATCCAGTGTGCTCATTAGCGCCACTCCGACTGCCACAGTGTGGTATAAGGGTGTGGAAACATACACAATATCTGATGCCCCAAAATCAAAGCACTGAAAGATCTTGCTAAACACAATACACTTCACTTGTTTAATTATCACAGGTTTCGGCAGACCTGGAAAAAAACGTTATATCTGATGAAAATTTATAAAGCATTAAGAGATTTGTTGCCACAACTTGTTTTAGGTATTTACATGTCATTTTGTGTAACTTGTCAACACGTATCTTAAGTTTAAGGATTACTTCGATGGGAAAAATTGATAAAGTTTGTAAAACAACCTACATTTACACTCTGTTAAGCGTTAAAAAATAATACAAACAATCTTTCAGAATGCAAACACATGGTAAGGTTCAGCTTACAAAAAATATGAAATGTACAGCAATGTACATGTTATTGAAAAGCTTACCTGTGGTCCCCGACGTAAAAATGTAACAAGCTGGTGTATGTATAGTGAGTTCTTGTCTTACACTGGGGCATATGGATAAAGGAAGGGTTGAGTGCATTAGGTGGTCCAGAGATTCAAAGGTTTCACATCTTTTGTGCCCGTATGCATAGACAGGTATCTCCTTAATAGACTGCCTTATGTCCTGGACTGAATAGACTATTTTCTCATCTACAAAGAATATTTAATAAATAAAGTAAAATGTATATGTACATGTGTACTTACAAACGTATCTTTAATAAAAATGCTGAACAGCATTGACCAATGATACATGTATAAAACTATATAGAGTTTTACGTTAAACACACACACACACACACACACACACACACACACACACAACACCGTTTTACACAAAATTTTGGCGGCTGAATTGTTTTACTAAATGTACACAAACTACTTTAAATAGAACATGATGTTCAAAAGTTATATAAATTCTGATAATGCGGAAATTCTGTCTATAAAAGCAAATCCATAAATTAACAAGTCCACCATTTTCAAGTTGGACCTGCATTAAATGTACCCAGTCTTACCTGAACCAACAATCAGGACTTTTGCTTCGCATGCCTTTATTGAGTGAACCAACGGCTGACCTTTAACGTGAAAGTTTATAAATGCAACAGCTATGCCAAGTTTTTGTAAACCTGCAGTAAAAAGGAAATAATGTTTCAACGAAATAACTAGTTTCATTTGTTGTTTTCTTAAAATTCGATTCTTCTTTAAATTTAGACATTTATACATACAATAAATCATTTGACTGTACTTTTTCACACTTTCCAGAAATACACTAACAACTGGCGAATTTAATTAAAGCACTTTTTTTCAATCATAATCAAAGACTAAAAACCGTACCAAGAAACGTCCATACAAAGGCCGGTTCGTTCTCCATCATTATAGCTACACATTCTCCAATCTTAAGCCCCCACTTTGCCGCTATATTCGCCACCCTATTCGCTTGCTGATCCATAAACGAGTATGTATAAATCCTATCTTCAAAAATTATGAATTCTTTCAGAGGGTGCTTCGCGACTGCTTCCTCAAACATGTTGATCAAAAAACGTCCGTTTCTCACATCTCTCAGAGTCAGATTTTTCATCTTGTTCCCATTTCTAATCATTTTTAGATCGTATCCAATCCATGGGAAGAAGGCGCGCCACGACAACAGTCCGGCTCCAAGCGTACTGGCTGCCCCTAGTAGAACCTTGTTCCGATTTGAAGTCATCGATAAAACTATCTAAAACTACTACTTCATTTATTTGTCATACGCTAGACATTAGGTATCTCGTAAGATGTGAAAAAAAGGTAAAGAAATTTAGATATTGTTTTTCTTTGATACAAATGACTGTATGCGACAGTATGTCCACAAAATTTGAGTAAGAAAACAGCTTACTTCGAACGTTAAAAAAAATATATGAAATTTCTCCATCAAATTTCCTATTTTCTCCTTGTTGTCTCAGACTGACTAAATACGTGCAAGCAATGGATATTGTACGCTCCCTCAGCAGCGATGCGCAGGGGAGTATGGATATGGCTAGTTTCAGTTACATACATTTACCTTATTTATGCATGGCACTTATATTATCAGTTGCATTTATGCAACGACATTGTCGACGACGTTGCAAAAGATGACTCTTACTTTTGTCAGGCTGACATATCTCACTGATATAAATGATAATTATATGCTCGAAGTTACGCTTGTGGTGGAAACGCATTTACAATTTATGTACGTGTCAGAAGACTGTCCACAATCCTCATACGTCTGGCATATTTTTGAGACAAGCTCATGGCCAAAAATGTTTTACTCAACCTTTCAGTACACCGCAGCGATATCGACTGATGAAATAGGGGGGCTGCCAGGACAATATATACAAGGAGCTTGTAAGTAACTCACAAAGAATTCGTACGAGTATAGCTTGTACGGCGTTCGTTAGATACCACCATGGCCTGTTTGAACATTGTATTAGGCCACAATTCGTACCGCAAATGCCCGCACGGTGTAATCACGTTACTGTCATAGGGTTGGATATTTTACTATCTTATATTGAATAAACTATTAAAACAGAAGATTTATTCGGCCTGTTGTTTTCTTTCACTTTTATCCCTTCTTGGAACTTAATGCCAACGTAATGATCTAGGGGAAGTAATTTATTAAGAAATTTGAATAAAATACGCCAATATATCCCAACTCTTGACCTTAACTCCTATATAGATAGATTAATTTCATATATTGTCCTATACGTGCATCGTCGGTGACCCCCGGTACATATTCCGCACAACTACATTATGTACCGTGGGTTAATTGACTGCAGATTATTCGTTTTCATGAATATTTATTAGCAAAGGGAAGTCGAATGAGATTCCGCAATACAAATAGATACTCTTCAGTGTGAAGAGTATGAATAATGACAAGTTACTTAAAATAGACGTATTTATGGGCGCAAAAGGCAAATTGTAACGAGTACTTTCATTGGCTAAGATTGCGCGAGGGAAATCTTTCGGAAACCAATGAAAGTAGGTAATGAATTATGAGTACAAAATTTTCACCAATCAATTGTTCCACGGTAGATAAATAGAATGGAACGGAATGGAACGAACGTGGGTTTCCAACGATGTGTGTTTTGGGGTTTAACGCCGATTTCAACATTTGTTATATCTCGGCGGTCAGTCCACCTAACCGGTTTTCCTGGATAACTAACCAGTAATTGCCAATTTCTCCGCAAGTGACTGACTACTGTTCCCACATGATCTACCCTGAATCAGCGGTGAGAGACAAATGGACAGTCTGAGAACAATTGTCACGGAGAAATTTTGCCCTGCCCAGGGGTCGAACCAACGACCGATGGATTACTAATCCAGTGCTCTACCTATTGAGCTAAGCGGGCGGGCTCCAACAATGCTATACGTGATACCGTTATATGTTCACTAATGTTTTACTAACCTGTCACCCGTAACAATACAACAATGCTATACGTGATACCGTTATATGTTCACTAATGTTTCACTAACCTGTCACCCGTAACAATACAACAATGCTATACGTGATACCGTTATATGTTCACTAATGTTTCACTAACCTGTCACCCGTAACAATACAACAATGACTTTACTGAATTTAAAGATGGTTCATTGCACTTGTCATCGTTACAGACTGTACTACAGTCCTACATTGTTGTAAGAATAAATATATATAAATATATCTATGATATATTATTACTTTTTGTAGCCTTTTTGGCATCCAGAAGGTAGAACCCTCTACTCCAACCTTTACAAACGTATGACATAGTCGTCGGCCCAAATAATCCGCTAGCTCTACCGACAGCTTCCGTGACATTACCACAACGGAATGGCGGTTCCTCGCAACAAGCGTAAACCTAAAATGCAATGTCTCCATATCTTTAAAGAAACTGTTCATAAAAAGCCATTTAATTCCAAAATAAACAAAATCTACTCCTAAAAAACAGGAGAATAAGGGTTTATTAGAGAGCAAACACATGTCACTACTTAGATAGCCTGAGAAATCTGTATGCAAGAAAACATCACACCCAGGGTATATGACACAAAATTTATTTGTAACAAATATTTAAATTATTTGATTTTGTCACAGATTTATATCACCGGGATTAGAAAACAAATACAAGCTTTAAACACAACTGGTAAACAAAACATCGTCAAAAACTATAATCACAATCCTGGCCATTAACTACAGCCTTGATTTTGTCAAGAATTGTCCATACGTCTCGACAGTAAGCGGAGAATATGTTTGATTTTGTTCATCATAATAGAACAACGGGTCATCTATGTCTTGAGGATGGAATCCTTCTTTTTTAAACTGTGTTTTCTGTTGTTTCAATGTCGCTGTCATGGCGACTTCTGTGGGAAACCGTAAAAACAGCGGTCTGGCGTAAGATGGTAAGTTTTCTGTAACATGATGGAAAATGTCTCGCAGTATTTGAGGAGTAACAACAGCATTGTTCTCCAAATAAATGGCCGCCATTCCAGCTCGGCCTTCCGAACCTGAAAGATAACCATGTTTGATAACCTTTAACCCTTTATTAATCCTCCGAAATTCTCAGCGCAAGTACTGGCTTTACCAGGAAGGAGACATCAAACGTAGTCGCGAAATCTTATTTACCAATCGGTGTAAAGTAAGTAAGTTTACATCAGACTCATACCTTACTGTAGTACAGCTCTTCAGAATAAATGAGTTTACAACTCAACAAACAAATACTTCCTACACTTCAAGGCATTTTCATAGTACAGTAGTTTGTATAGTGGTTAAAAATTTTAGTTAAATTGGTGTTAATGAAATTATTATACCTGGAATTTCGACGCCATAAACATTCGCATCTTGAATGGCGTCAAGTTTGGTCAGCACATTGGAAACTTCGTAGGTGGCCACATTTTCACCCTTCCATCTGGACAGGAAAGAAAGTTATGAGACAAGACTAGTGAGATTGTATTAGAAATACGAACCACAGCAGAATGAACACAAGTCGTTAAGAAACTTCGTGAAAAGAAAAACAGATAAAGAGGCATCGGCACCGCGAGTGATGTAATATAAGTGACGTAACATAAGTACAAACTATACCTTACCTGAATGTGTCACCTACTCTGTCTTTGAAGTACAGAAAGTAATCAGAATCCATGGCTAACATATCTCCAAAGTTAAAATAACAATCGCCTTCTTTCACAACATTTCTCAACACTTTCTTCTCGTTTATTTCCCGACCACCCTTGTAGAACTGTAGATCACTGTAGGACTCAGGAACCGCACAAACAAGTAGTCCAGGTTCACCTGGAAATGCAAACAGTCCTTTGAATAATTCTTTTGACTTACTGTATGCTTGATAAACATGATTCATACATAAAATCTAAGTGTAATTCTATGCCGTACGGCAGAATAAAATAAGTTCCGAAATTTTTGTATGAGCTTTGTGCAAGAAGCTCGGTAGCTGGTGACAGAGATCAGTTACAAACACGTCTGTGTAATCTCGACTAATTTCAACATGAAAACTTTTCTAAATAAACGTTTTTTAAACATTTAAACTTATTTTTACGATTCTGTAGAAAACGGAAAAGAAGAAAGAAACGAAAAAAGCGGTAAAAAATTAATGGATCTTTTAAAATGTCTAGAATAATCCATACCGACTTTGACCGGAATACAGTGTCCATTTTTATCTCTCAAGACTTCTCCAGTGTCCATGTCAACTTTCACTAACAGTTTTGGGAAAGGGTCCAACATTTTCTACAAAGAGTTGTGTACTTAAATAATAGTCCACATTCCACGTTCCAACACGAGTACTTGAGAGAAAACGAACAAACATCTGTTGCCAAAACAAGATTTTATAGTTTAAAGAGCTTTATTTGACGTCAATGTGTGATGATCTGGCTCTAATTTTAGACAAACATTATAATTCAGACGGAAAAGGCTAAGTGTTAAAGGAAATAAACTGAAAAAGGAAACAAAAGCAATCGAAGCGTTACCACACAGGACTAATGTACAATGCCAGTTAAACAAAAAATGTTTGACAGGAGGAAAAGGAAAAGAAAACGATACCAGGAATGGTGAGTAGCGGCCACATGCTCCGGTGCGGTTGTTCAAGTTGATATAACCTGCAACGCCTTCAGTTGCTCCAAAGAACTCATAGATATTCGGGATACGGTATCTGTGTTTGAACTTCTCCCATATGTCTGCCCTTAAACCATTGCCGATAGCAACTCTGACTTTATGCACACCATCTAATGGACTCTGCAAGAAAGGTTTAGATATATTTAAACTGCCTTTATCTGGTTTCTGGGGAAAAAGCGATCTGTACCATTTTGTAAGAACAGTCTGCATGATTAAATTGTATGGTATTTGTGTGACTTATCTGGCAGCACAAAATAAAAACCTTTTGAAATACTTGCTTCCCTAAATAATTAAAGAAGACATTATTGAATACAAACGAAAATACTAATGAAAAAATATAATTAAAGAAAAAATGTCTTCCAGTAATTAAATCCTTCCAAAAAATATGCCCAAACCTGTTTAGAGAAGGCAAAAACTAAGGAACGCATTAAGAGAAAACTTCTGGACCTTAAATTATAAGCATCAGCCAGTCAACTTAGGACATGTAATTTTAAACATGCAGGAGACACGTTGTCTTCTTTTTATTCAACTTGTTCACATCACAAAACCCAAATAGATATATATAACTATGTACCTCTGGCACAGACAAAAGGTACCGACATAACTCTCCTATATATTGTATCACAGTCACATTGTATTTCCGGACGTCTTCGAAGAAATGGCGCGCAGAGAACTTCCGTCTCAACACCAATGTTGCACCTATTTCAATAAAAGGAAGCAATAAACATCCGCTAGACTGGTTTTTGTGAAATATTTTCTTTTTACGCAAGTCAAGACATGTTACAACATTATCACATGGGCAGGTTCCTAAAAATGAAACTGCACAGAAGCATTATATTTTCATAAAAACGAAAACATATTAAAATGTCCTTAATGACACGACTTTAACAAATTAGAAAGTAAGCTTAATATTTGAGGTTTTGAGGTTTTTCATTGCGATTTCGAATTATACACCTGTGGTATAACCGAACTGCCGTCGATATGGCCAGTTGTGTTAAACGAAGCATTTTGACATTTTACTAAACTTTTTCGTGCGTAATTGCGTAACGTACCTTGGTCAATAGTACCCATAAGTCCCATACCCCCGCCGACCGTATGATATAATGGTATACATATATACAAGATATCCGACGGACAGAAGTTTAAGATTTGAAAGCTTCTACTTATTACTATGGCCTTTTCTTGTTTCACAATCGCAGGTTTAGGCAGACCTGAAAAAAACAAGTAAAACAATCATGTAACGATGAAATAATGAATAAGTTAAGGCACTCTTTTAAATTTGTGGTCATGATCTTGTTAAACAATAAATTTAATGAATATTTCAAGCATCTGATAAATATGATTAGAATTAATTCAATGATAAACATAATCAAAAATTTAATGATCATCAAAGTTCTGAAGGGTTTAAATCAGCGTCGATTTCTATAAATTTTGATAAATGTAAAAACATTCGCCGAGGTATACCTGTTGTTCCCGAGGTAAAGATGTAACATAAGGGAGTATTCATCTCTACACTTTGTCGTAAACTGGGACATACCGGAATTGGAAGTGCATTAAGCATCAAACTATCCCAGGATTCATAGTTCGAACAACTGTCATGACCTTGTACGAATATAGGGATGTCTGCAAGTTCAGGCTTTATTTCCTCCACTGAATGGACAATATTCTCTTCTGCAAATATATACAAAAGAGCTTAGAAAGAAATCAAATGGAGCCATGAAAAAATGTTGCCTAAAACCGTTTGAAAATCTTTACCCCTGAATAATGGATTTTTTATATGAATAAAGCACTTGACAAAGTACTTATAAGACCAGAATTTCACTCATATGTGTAAATATTACCAGCTGACAGACGCTATATAATTTCTAACCGACGTTTCCATAGTGTCGGTGTCTAGAGATGAAACAAATAATTAAAAAATACATTTATATTTGTAATTTTAATTTTGCAAAAGTTGAACAAAAGTAACAATATCTAGTAACATCGAATTCACTCTCACCTGAACCTGTTATGAGGGCTTTTGCTTCGCACGCCTTTATTGCATGAACCAGTGGCTGACCTTTGACATGGAAGTTAAGGAAGGCGACTGCTATGCCAAGTTTCTGCAAACCTGCAATAAATACTAGACATATATTGATGTTCGGTGCCCGATGACTTTCCTATATTATAAAAGTTCCCTAGTTCAAACTGATCTGCTGTAATATAAATGTTTCATGGGCTATCTAGAACTGACTGTAACAACATGTTTCATAGGCTGTCTAGAACTAACTGTAGCAACTGCTACACATTTCAGTTTCAAAACAAGGCAAAGCGTCTGCGACTGTTTGAAAAACATGTACTCCAACGCCAGTGGAGCCCACTTTTCAAAAACTGACTGAATTGTAAAGGACCGTAACACTTTTGCATTTAATAACTAATGCAGATCTACAAACTCGTCTAAAGCCGTACCCAGTAACGTCCAGATAAAGGCCGGCTCATTTTCCATCATAATAGCTACACATTCACCAACTTCCAGCCCCCACTTTGCCGCTATATTCGCCACCCTGTTCGCCTGCTCATTCATAAATTCATACGTGTAAACCCTGTCTTCAAAAATTACAAATGGTTTCCTTGGAAATTTTTCCACGGCTTCTTCGAACTTGTTGATCAGAAAACGGCGATTACTGATGTCCCTCTTGGCCTCGATTGCACTTTTCATTCCCCGCCTCATCATTTCTAAATCGTAACCTATCCATGGAACGAACGTTCGCCACGTTACCAGCCCAGCCCCAACTGTTGCGGCTGCTCCAATCAGGACCTTGTTCCGGTTTGAAGACATCACGGCACTGTTTCATGTACCTGCTCTTAATTATAAAACAAATTACTTTATAACCAAAGCTAGCAGGCTGTAACTTAAAATCTTGTTAAATATTTCTTTGTTTAAAATCTTTGTTCTTGTTTCTCTAAATCTGACTGAAACCAATCAAAGTATTAGTTCAAGAAAACTCAGAAAGGAAATACTTAAAGCTAAAATGTTTATTAGGAACGATATGTAAAACAGCTATAAGGATTTTCTAGTCATAATTTTAGATAACAAGGCCACATTTAATCAGAACACAGATAACAAGACCATTGACCTGTAAACATAAATATGCAATATATTCACATTGTCAATTTAACATGTGACCTTCAATTAGTTTTCAGTATTGTTTTCGGTTGTTATACCAGTAACTCCAACTTCATAAAACTCTAAAATAATGTATTTGTATCATATTTGAAGTATTTCCCAATAAGTACTATACATGCTTTATGAAAGGTTACCGATTCAGGAGCATAAAGCAGTGGTTAACCTAACGGTCAGTAACCTTTTGATAAAAGTCAAGATGAAAAAAAAACAATGATACAATGTAAGGCTCAGAATGATAAAAATATGATAGTCTTTCATCGATTAAATAAAAGATAAAATTCAGGATTCGACGACGACGACTGTGGAAAAAAATAACGACAAAAACATGAACAAATTCATTAAAGGTGCATACCCGATAACATCAGAAAGAAATGCTTCTGTATCAACTTATACCAAATCCGACAATAACCCGCTCACTTAAGAATAACAGCTAGCGACAAAATTTTAACCTACTACCGATCTCTCTATAATTCTTGTTTCTTTTTTTCGTCTTCTAGTTGTATTGTGAAAAAATGACCATAAATGTACAGATTCGTCATTTTTAGTTATTTCAAGTTATTAAGACAATTTAACGATTAAACCAATTAAGGATATATATATATAGTTATTTCAAGCTATTAAGACAATTTAACGATTAAACAAATTAAGGATATATATAGTTATTTCAAGCTATTAAGACAATTTAACGATTAAACAAATTAAGGATATATATAGTTATTTCAAGCTATTAAGACAATTTTACGATTAAACCAATTAAGGATATATATTAAATTTGCTTACCTGGATATCGCGCAACTGCTCCCCTTCAATTTAGTCCTGCCATTGAAATAAACTTAACCTTACTGCATGATATCCTATCTATACATGCAAATTATGCAAAACCTATGAGACAGTTACAAACTAGGGCGGTTTATAATAAAGGATGAATTACGGGGAGGTAACCATGAAATGCAAGATTAGATAAGTAAATATTTATTCATCAATCATCGGATTTATGGCGTGTGAAACGTTGCTTTATTCGATGTTTACAATTGTATTCTTTATTGTTTCATTTCTATTGTAAAATTATATCAATTTGTATTCCATTAGTATTTTCATTTGTATTCAATAATGTCTTCATTTATACTCAATATATTAACAATTGTATTTAATAACATCAATTTGTATTGTGAAAGTCATATTTGTATTCTATAATAATCTATTGTATAATCCTTATTGGTTTTATGTATCTTATCTATAGTGTACCAAAAACAACAACAACAACAACAACAACAAAACCAACAACACACATTTGTATTTAATAATAGATTCATTACTATTCAATCATGAAGTAAATTGTATTTTAAACGTGTTACACTATTTATATTGTATAATCGCCTACTTGGAATTGTTGGTTGATTTTGTAACGATAGACATCATTGGTTGTAGAAAACCAAGATAACAACCCCCATATAACGATTTAAAGATATCAATGATCTCACTGATCAGGTAATTTCAGAAATAGCAGCTCCTGAAAACATGCCACTTGTTTCTCTCTAAATACTAAGCAGCTGGCACACATTCATACAGGTGAGCCGTCAGGTCATTTACCCTCAGCCAATATCTTAGCCAGTATCTTGCACTATCTCCCACGACATACAATAACTAATCTCTGCAGGGGGCGTCGGTCAAATGGGCAACCGGTACCAACAATAAATAAACTCAGATAGATAGATTGAAAGGCAGCGGATCAGTGGTATCATGCTGGACTGGTAATCCAGGTGACGCGAGTTTGACCCCAGGCTCCCCCACTAACATGGTTAATTGTCTTTCGGATGAGGCGTTAAACCGAGGTCCCATGTGTCACTGCAATACACTGAGCATGGAAAAGAGCATGGATGTCTCTGGAATGGGATGTTTCCTGTAATTTGCACTATTCCCAACAAAATAAAATAACTAATCTCTGCAGGGAAACCGGTACCGACGATAAATAAATTCAAATAGATAAATACAGATACAAATGCAATCAGGATTGAACAGTAATGAATGAAAAATTTAAACAGATATACAATACAAATAAAAAAAAATAAAGGCAGGAATTCTACAATATAAATTAATCAGTACAGAATACAAATATGACACACAGAATATAAATATGAGACAAATTTAGACATAGAATACAAACACAAGACATAAAATACAAATATGAGACGCAGAATACATATATGACACACGGAATACAAATATGAGACACAGAATACAAATATGACAAACACAATACAAACACGAGACACAGAATACAAATATGAGAAATAGAATACAAATATGAAACACAAAATACAAATATGAGAAACAGAGTTCAAATATGAGACATAGAATACAACTACGAGACACAGGATACAAATATGAGACAAAGAATACAAAAACGAGACACAGAATACAAATATGAGACAAAAAACACAATATTAGACAAAGAATATAAATTTGATACACAGAATACAAATTTGACACATGGAATACAAATATGAGATACAGAATACAAATATGAGAGACAATACAAATATGAGACATAGAATACAAATATGACGCACATAATACAAATATGAGACATAAAATACAAGTATGAGACGTAAAATACAAATATGAGAAATAGAATACAAATATGAAACACAAAATACAAATATGATACATATAATAC
Organism: Cyclina sinensis; assembly: GCA_012932295.1. NCBI lineage: Eukaryota > Metazoa > Mollusca > Bivalvia > Venerida > Veneridae > Cyclina > Cyclina sinensis. The sequence goes on from JAAONU010000017.1 coordinate 7,015,802, forward strand.
AAATTTAGACATAGAATACAAATTTAGACAAAGAATATAAATTTGAGACACAGAATACAAATATGAGATAGAGAATACAAATGAGACATAAAATACAAATTTAAACATAGAATACAAATACGAGACACAGAATACAAATACGAGACACAGAATACAAATGTGAAACACAGAATTCAAATACGAGACACAGAATACAAATATGAGACACAGAATTCAAATATGAGACATAGAATACAAATTTATAGAAAGAATACAAGTATGAGACATAGAATAAAAATGCGAGACACAGAATACAAATATGAACACAGAATTCAAATACGAGACACAGAATATAAATATGAGGCACATAATTCAAATATGAGACATAGAATACAAATTTAGAGAGACAATACAAATATGAGACATAGAATACAAATACGAGACACATAATACAAATATGACACACAGAATAGAATACAAATATGACAAACACAATACAAATACGGGACACAGAATACAAATATGAGATATAGAATACAAATATGACAAACAGAATTCATATATGAGACATTGAATACAACTAGAACTGTGTCCATAGGACACGGATGCCCTCACTATGCATAAGTGCTAATAAACAAGAGCATGTATATTCTGTATGTAAAATTTAGGTGGGGGACAATTTTTTCTGTAGTTGCAAATGAATTGAGGTGTTTTGTATATTATTAATACTGTCCTTTTATTTCAAAATAAGATATTTTATACTGAAAGCAGGGCTGTCGGATGGACAGCACGCTTGACTATTCTTAGTGCTTGAAGGTATAATAAAAACCTGAAATTAAAGATTTTTCAAAGTCTTAAAAGGGGAATAACTAATAAAAATGCTTAACAGAGTTATGGGCCTTGATGGAATGACTCAGTCTACGGCCAAGTTTGAACCAAATATCTGCAGTAGAAAGGGAAGAAATAGTGAAAATCAGAAGCTTGCCCTAAAACTTTAACCCGATAGCCACGCCGCAAGTACAATAGACCTCCTTATTCTTTGAATAGTCGACATAAAAATGTTGTTAATATGTATGTACTATGAGAAATCACATTAGCGAAGACGAAGAAAGAGACACACAAGTAATTACATGTTGCTGATATTAAAGTAAGCAGGTAAAATTAAAAAAAAAAGTTACACATGAAAGTTAACTACAGATTAAAGTATAGAAACCCCAGGTGTGTCAGGTCCCGTAAAAACATTACCCTTCCTTTACTATCATCTACACATTAAGGTTGTTCATTCCTGAAAGTTTAAGCAAAATCTGCCATCCAGTTTATGAGGAGTTGCGTTCACAAATTTATTTGTCTATATGGTATAGAGTGAAAAAATCAACAAAGGGCCATAATTCAGTTAAATTTGCACGAAGCAAGAATTCCTTCCTTTACTATCATCTACACATTAAGGTTGTTCATCCCTGAAAGTTTAAGAAAAATCTGTCATCCGGTTTATGAGGAGTTGCGTTCACAAATTTATTTCACTTTATGGTATATAGTGAAAAAATCAACAAAGGGCCATAATTCCATTAAATTTGGTCGCAGCAAAAATTCCTTCCTTTACTATCATCTACACATTAAGGTTGTTCATTCCTGAAAGTTTATACAAAATCTGCCATCCGGTTTATGAGGAGTTGCGTTCACAAATTTATTTGTCTTTATGGTATATAGTGACAAAATCAACAAATGGCCATAATTCCGTTAAATTTGGTCGAAGCAAAAATTCTTTCCTTTACTATCATCTACACATTAAGGTTGTTCATTCCTGAAAGTTTAAGCAAAATCTGCCATCCGGTTTAAGAGGAGTTGCGTTCACAAAATTTCGGGACGTACGTACAGACGTACAATCAACAAAGGGTCATAATTCCGTTAAATTTTGTCGAAGCAAAAATTCCTTCCTTTACTATCATCTACACAATAACGTTGTTCATCCTTGAAAGTTTAAGCAAAATCTGCCATCCGGTTTAAAAGGAGTTGCGTTAACAAAATTTCAGGACGTACGTACAGACGTACGGTCGTATTATCGTACGGTCGTACGGACAAGTGCAACGCTATATGCTCCCACTTTGTGGGGGAATAAAAATGACACACAAAATACAAATATGAGACATAGAATACAAATACGAGACACAGAATACAAATATGAGACACAGAATTCAAATATGAGACATAGAATACAAAAATGACAAACTAAATAGAAATACGAGACACAGAATACAAATAAATATGAGACACAGAATTCAAATATGAGACATAGAATACAAATTTAGAGATAGAATACAAATACGAGACACAGAATACAAATACGAGACACAGAATACAAATATGAGACATAGAATACAAATATGACACACATAATACAAGTATGACACACAGAATACAAATATGAGGCATAAAATACAAATATGACACACATAATACAAATACGAGACAAAGAATACAAATATGAGACAAAGAATAAAAATATGAGACATAGAATACAAAAATGACACACATAATACAAATAAGAGACATAGAATACAAAAATGACAAACTAGATAGAAATATGAGACACAGAATACAAATACAAGACACAGAATACAAATATGAGACATAAAATACAAATACAAGACATAGAATACAAATTTGAGACACAGAATACAAATATGAGACACAGAATTCAAATATGAGACATAGAATACAAAAATGACAAACTAAATAGAAATACGAGACACAGAATACAAATAAATATGAGACACAGAATTCAAATATGAGACATAGAATACAAATTTAGAGATAGAATACAAATACGAGACACATAATACAAATACGAGACACAGAATACAAATATGAGACATAGAATACAAATATGACACACATAATACAAGTATGACACACAGAATACAAATATAAGGCATATAATACAAATATGACACACATAATACAAATACGAGACAAAGAATACAAATATGAGACAAAGAATAAAAATATGAGACATAGAATACAAAAATGACAGACATAATACAAATAAGAGACATAGAATACAAAAATGACACACAGAATACAAATATGAGACACAGAATACAAATACAAGGCACATAATACAAATATGAGACATAAAATACAAATACAAGACATAGAATACAAATTTGAGACAGAGAATACAAATATGAGACATAGAAATGCTAGTTTCCACTTGCCGACAAGAGCAACTCAGTCAAGTCTTGAGACTAGAGAATTGTCATGCTTGCATGGCAAAAGCGGTCGGGTGGTCTAAAACAGTCAGCATCGCTTTGGCTTCCTGCCCGCAATAAATTTGCCATGTCAAAAATTTTGAATAAGGATTGAGAAACCACATGCACGGTAGCGATTGGGCATTGGTCGAATAGAGATGGAGTTGGCCAAGAAACAGTCGTGTAAAGATCAAAATTGGTCGGGATGTAAACAAGAGGGCCAATGGCCCTAAAGCGCTCACCTGGGTTCAAAGATGATAGAAGTTTTTATGAATGTAATGATGCATAACACAGAAATAGACCAATGCAATTTCATTGCCATAGCACCAAAAACAAAAAGTAGGTCAGTAGGTCAAATTATAGGTCACGAGACGACATTTTTGAAATTGGAACGAAAAGCTGTACACACAGTCCAAATTTCATTGCCATAGCTTTAAAACAAAAAAGTAGGTCAGTACGTCAAAAATATAGGTCATGATATGACTTTTTTGAAATCAGAACAAAAAACTGTACACATGGTCCAAATTTCATTGCCATAGCTCCAAAAAACAAAAAGAAGGTAAGTAGGTCAAAAATATAGGTCATGCGATGGTGTTTTTGAAATCGAAACGTAAAACTGTGCACATGGTCATAATTTCATCGCCATAGCTCCCAAAACAAAGAAGTGGGCCGGTAGGTCAAAAAATATAGGTCATGCGATGACATTTTTGAAATCAAATTTCATTGCTGTAGCTAAAAAAACCAAAAAGTAGGTCAATAGGTCAAAAATATAGGTCAAGAAATGATGTTTTTGAAATCATCTTGAAAAACTGTACAAATGGTCCAAATTTTATTGCCATAGCGAAAAACTTAGAAAAATGAGAAAAAAATTTTTTTTTTTTGCGGGGGGGGGAGTGACCCCTAGGGGAGGGGGGATGACCCCACTGTGGTCACAGTGCATACTACCAAATATCTGAGCCCCAGGCCTTGCAGTTTGTGACAAGAAGATTTTTAAAGTTTTTTGCTATAAAACTCTATGTAAAACATGTGACCCCTTGGGCGGGGCCAGTTTTGATCCAGGGATCATGATTTGAACAATCTTGGTTGAGGTCTACTAGCCAATGTTCAACACCAAATATCAAAGCTCCAGGCCTTGTAGTTTCTAACAAGAAGATTTTTAAAGTTTTCCCTATATAACTCTATGTAAATCAAGTAAGCTCTGGGTGGGGTCACTTCTGTTCCCAGGGTCATAATTTGAACAATCTTTGTAGAGATCCACTAGATGATGCCTTATATCAAATATCTAAGCTCCAGGCCTTGCAGTTTCTGAAAAGAAGATTTTTAAAGAATTTACTTTATAACTCTATGTACAACATGTGACCCCTGGGGCAGGGCCATTTTTGACCCAGGAGCCATGTTTTGAAAACTTGGTAGAGGTCCACTAGACAATGCTGCACACCAAATATCTAAGCTCTATTCCTTACGGTTTCTGACAAGAAGATTTTAAAAAATTTTCCTATATAACTTTATGTAAAACAAGTGACCCTGGGGCGGGGCCATTTTTGCCCCGAGGCAATGATTTGAACAAACTTGGTAAAAGTCTACTAGGCAATGCTACACACCAAATATCTAAGCTCTATGCTTTACGGTTTCTGACAAGAAGATTTTTGAAGTTTTTCCTATATAACTCTATGTAAACAAGTGACCCCTGGGGCGGGGCCATTTTTGACCCAGAGGCAATGATTTGAACAAACTTAGTAGAGGTCCACTAGATGATGCTTTATACCAAATATCAAAGCTCCAACCCTTGTGGTTTCTGACAAGAAGATTTTTAAAGATCCAACTTTTGAAATCTGTTTTAGCTCCTGTGACCCAGAAATGCAATGAACTGGAACCATTTGAACAAACTTGGTAGAGCTTCATGCAATGAATATTCTAGGCAAGTTTTATCAAATTTTGCCCAGTGGTTTCAGAGGAGATGTCCTTTGAATGAATTGTGGACGACGGACGGACGCCGGACAATCAGGGATCCTGAAAGCTCACATGAGCATGCTCAGCGCATTAAATAACTTGCGCCCGACTCGGCTAAAAGCGGACGCGGGGGTAACCCGGTATCCATTCGCCCGATTCAGTAACCGAAAGTAGAAAACGTGTAAATTTGGAAATCAGAGTCGATTTCTCTAAGTCAAAGCAGGAATTCGAAGCAGTCCTTATATCTGCGTGGAGATTAATGTATGGCCTCTTGATTGACACCAGAAGTTTTGAGGTAGGTGTATGTTACTGTCTTGAAATGACGAGTGAAACAGGGCACCCGTGTTTTGCCCATCTTTGTGTTATAATAGCCATATAGTGAAAAATGGGCATTTTTCTGAAGTGCCGTTTGATGAGCAAAACATGTTTGTTATGAACTGTAGGGGGTCACAGCATGTGTACAAGATTCATTCTGGGGCAAGAACCGCTCTACTGCATCCAAGTGTCTGTGATTCATATTATACCCCTCAAACTTCCTTTGGGATGTAACCTTTGAAATAATAACCAAACATAGATCATTGGATGAGTCACATGCAATTCTGGCAGAAGTGATGGAGTGCAATGTGTCCTCTAAATTCATTATAATTTTCAGTTAAAATGATTATATGTTTGAAAAGTTGATAGACATTGTACCTGTAGTTACATGTATAAGCAAAGAACAACCATCATGTTGGTGTATAATTTGAATGAGGGACATTCCTGATAACAAATGATCTCCCTTACTCAGATTACATCAAAGGTAGACCAAATAGCAAATTGGTCCTTTCAGTTGGAATCCTCTGACTTTATCCTTGTTTCTTAATGTGATGGTCTTGACTTTTACTTGTGAAAATTGTCACTTATATATTAAATAAAAAATTAGGATTACCAAAAAACAAAGATAATGGTGTTAACAAAACATGTTGCTAAACTTAATGTGTAATTTGACTACCACTATTGCAAATAATTAGGTTTAATTTTCACCATACCAAAAGAGAAAATAGCGATAAAAGCAGAGGTATCCAAATGGAAGGACCAATGTAATATCAGAGAGTATTCAGGGTAGATAATCCACTAATGTCCCCCATTAAATGCTGCATGTATAAAGTAAACAATATCCTTACTTATAATACTATTTACACTCCAGATTTTAGCTAAATATATTTTTAACAATTTATTACTAGGAAATTTTTTTTAAAAAATCAGTTGAAATACTTCTGTGTAAATTTCTCATTTAACATTCAGACAAGTTCTGGCCTCTATGATTTGTTATAAATTATTAAGGAAAAATAAAGGGAGCTGATTAAAAAGAACCATACAGAGTTGTTTGTTTTCTCATGCTTATTACACTTCTCCAAGATGTCATGTACAAAGTGCTTAAAAGTTTAAATTCAATAACTTGTATAGTTTTAAACTTACGCTCTCCACAAGAATTCATTTTGTAATAAAATAAAGGGAGATAATTGCAAAACTTGATCATACAGAGTTATGGTTCTTTGTCACTGCGATTGCCCAAGTTGCAACCTATTCGTATTTAAAGTTTCAAATCCATAACTTGCACATTTTTTTAACTATGCTTTGGACAAAAAATTATTTTCAAATTAAATAACAAGAGGGCCATATGGCAGGGGTGTGTGTGTGTGACCCCAGTGGGGGTGGGGGAGGGGGAGTGCATTTCAATGGGGGACATTCCTGATAACAAATTATCTCCCTTACTAAGATAACATCAAAGGTAGACCAAATAGCACATTGGTCCTTTCAGTTGGAATCCTCTGACTTTATCCTTGTTTCTAACTGTGATGGTTTTGTCTTTAGTTGTGAAAATTGTCACTTGTATATTAAATAAAAAGTTTGGATTATCATAGAACAAAGATAATGGTGTTAACAAAACATTGCTAAATCTATTGTGTAATCTGACTACCACTGTTGCAAATAATTAGGTTTAATTTTCACCATATCAAAAGAGAAAATAGCGATAAAAGCAGAGGAATCCAAATGGAAGGACTGGAATACCAGGGGTCCCAAGTTCAATCCCCCCCCCTCCTCCACTAACATTACTAATAGTCTTTCGGATGAGACGTTAAACCGAGCTCCCATGTATCAGTGTTATACACTGAGCATGTAAAAGAACCAGGGGTGTCTCTGGAATGGAATGCGGCACTACCCCCACAACATAAAATAACTAATCTCTTCAGGGGGCATCGGTCATATGGGCAACCGGTACCAATGATAAATAAGCTCAAATAGATGGAAGGACCAAAGTAATATCAGAGAGTATTCAGGGTAGGTAATCAACTAATGTCCCCCATTCAACCAAAAAAAAAACTAAGAAAAACTTTTTAAAAAATGCAAAAAAAAAATGGTGCAGAGGGGGGGGGGGGGGGTGCATTTCGATTCAACCAATAAGATTAAGAAAAGGTTTTTAACAAATGAAAAAAAAAAAATTGGGGCAGGGAGGGGGCATGACCCCAAGTAGTGGGGTGGGAGGGGTCACAGTGCATACCAAATATCTAAGCTTCAGGCTTTGCAGTTTGTGACAAAAGAGTTTTTAAAGTTTATTGCTATATAACTCTATGTAAAACGTGTGACCCCTGGGGCGGGACCAGTTCTGACCCAGGGGCCATGATTGGAACAATCTTGGTAGATGTCCACCAGTTGATGCCTCACACCAAATATCTAAGCTCCATGCCTTGTGGTTTCTGACAAGAAGATTTTTGAAGTTTTTCTTATATAACTCTATGTAAATCGAGTAAGCCCTGGGGCGGGGTCAGTTCTGAGCCCAGGGTCATAATTTGAGTAATCTTGGTAGAGGTCTGCTAGTTGATGCCTCATACCAAATATCTAAGCTCCAGGCCTTGCAGTTTGTGACAAGATTTTTAAAGTTTTCCATATATAACTCTATGTAAAACATGTGACTACTAGGGTGGGGCCAGTTCTGACCACAGGGTCATAATTTGAACCATCTTGGTTGAGGTCCACTTGATGATGCTTCATACCAAACATCTAAGCTCCATGCCTTGTGGTTTCTGACAAGAAGATTTTTAAAGTTTTCCCTTTATAACTCTATGTAAATCAAGTAAGCCCTCAATTCTGACCCAGGGTCATAATTTGAGTAATCTTGGTAGAGGTCCACTGGTTGATGCCTCATACCAAATATCTAAGCTTAGGCCTTACGGTTTCTGACAAGATTTTTTAAAGTTTTCACTATTTAACTCTATGTAAAACATGTGACCCCTGGGGCGGAGCCAGTTCTGACCCTAGAGTCATAATTTGAACAATCTTGGTAGAGGTCCACTAGATGATGCCTTATACTAAACATCTAAGCTCCAAGCCGTGTGGTTTCTGACAAGAAGATTTTTAAAATTTTCACTATATAACTCTATGTAAAATCAAGTAAGCCCTGGGGCGGGGCTTGTTCTGACCCAAGGGTCATAATTTGAACAATCTTGGTAGAGGTCCACTAGATGATGCTACATACCAAATATCTAACCTCAGGCCTTGTAGATTTTGAGAAGAAGATTTTTAAAGTTTTTCCTTTTGGTTGCCATGGCAACCAGAGTTCTGCATGGAATTGAATTCTTTGAACAACTTTAGTAGAGCTTCATGCAAGGAACATCCCTGGCAAGTTTCATTGAATTTGGCTTAGTGGTTTCAGAGGAGATGTCATTTGAATGAAATGTTTTTGACACACGACGGACAGGTGAACTAAAAAGAGATAATTAAAACAAGAAGGCCATGATTGCCCTGTATCGCTCACCTGAATATGACTGCTTTTAACAAAGTTGCTATGGACCTGGTTAATTGACCCCAGATGACCATATTCGAACTTGACCAAGAAATTATTGAAACAATCTTTCTGACAAATTTACAGGTTATTTGGATTGAAAATGTAGCCTCTATGTTGTTAACAAGGTTTTTCGATATTTGGGCTCTGTGACCTAGTTTTTGACCCAGATAACCCATATCCAAACCTGAGCTACAAATTATCAAAACAACCTTTCTGACAAATTTCCAGGACATTTGGACTGAAAATGTAGCCTCTAGAGTGTTTACAAAGTTTTCAATATTTAGGCTCTGTGACCTAGTTTTTGACTCCAGATGACCCATATTTAAAATTGAGTTAGAAATCACAGAAGCAACCTTTCTGACAAATTTCAGGTTATTTGGAATTAAAATCTAGAGTGTTAATAAGGTTTTTCCATATTTGGGCTCTGTGACCTATTTTTGACCAAAGATGACCCATATTAGTACTTAAGCTAGAAATCATCAAAACAAGCTGTCTGACAAATTTCGAGGATATTTGGACTGAAAATGTAACCTCTGGAGTGTTAAAATGGTTTTTACATTTAAGTCTCTGTGACCTTGTTTTTGATCCCAAATGACCCATATCAAAATCTGAGCTAGAAATCATTGAAACAACCCTTCTGACAAATTACAAGGATATTTGGACTGAACATGTAACCTCTAGAGCATTAACAAGGTTTTCCTACTTTTTGACCCTGTGACCTAGTTTTCGACCCCAGACAACCCATATTCAAAACTTGACCTTGAAATCATTGAAACAATCTTTCTGACAAATTTCCAGGTTATTTGGAGTGAAAATGTTACCTCTTGAGTGTTAACAATGTTTTTCCATATTTGGGCTCTGTGACCTAGTTTTTAAACCCAGATGACCCATATTCGAACCTGAGCTAGAAATCATCAAAACAACCTTTCTGACAAATTTCTGGGATATTTTGACAAATGTAAGCTCTAGAGTGTTAACAAGGTTTTTCTATTTTCAGGCTCTGTGACCTACTTTTTGAACCCAGATGACCCATATTTGAACTTGAGCTAGAAATCAAAGAAAAAACCTTTCTGACAAATTTCCAGATTATTTGGACTGAAAATGTTACCTCTCCTACAAGAAGATTTTCAAAGTTTTCACTATATAAGCTTATGTAAAACCAATGACCCCGGAGTGGGGCCAATTTGACCCCAGGTGTATAATTTGAACAAACTTGGTAGAGGTCCACTAGACAATGCTACATACCAAATCTTAAGGCACAGGCCCATGTGGTTTCATACAAGAAGATTTTCAAAGTTTTCTCTATATAAGCCTATGTAAAATCAATTGACCCCTGGGGCAGGGCCAAATTTGACCCCAGTGGCATAATTTGAAGAAACTTGGTAAAGCTTCACTAGACAATGCTACATACCAAATCTTAAGGCTCTAGGCCTTGTGGTTTCAGACAAGAAGATTTTTGCCTCTGTAAAATTAATTGACCTGGGGGTGGGGCCAAATTTGACCCCAGGGGTATAATTTGAACAAACTTGGTAGAGGTTCATTAGACAGTACTACGTACCAAATCTTAAGGCTCAGGGATTTGTGGTTTTAGACAAGAAGATTTTTAAAGTTTTACTATATAAGCCTATGTAAAATCAATTGACCCCATGGGCGTGGCCAAATTTGACCCCACGGGTATAATTCGAACAAATTTGGTAGAGGTCCACTAGACAATGCTACATACCAAATCTTAAGGCTCAGGACCTTGTGGTTTCAGACAAGAAAATTTTCAAAGTTTTTCCTTTAAGTTGCCATAGCAACAAGAGTTCTTGATGGAATTGAATTCTTTGAACAACTTTGGTAGAGCTTTATGCAAGGAATATCCCAGGCATGTTTTGTCAATGTTGGCTTAGCGGTTTAGGAGGAGAAGTCGTTAAAGTCAAATTGTTGACGATGCATGACGCACGCCAACACTCGCCTGACATTCAACAATCCCAAAAGCTCACCCTGAGCAGGCTCAGGTGAGCTAAAAACCCGACTCTACATAGTTATGGTTCTTGGTCACTGCACTACTCCTAGTTGCCACCTATTCATGTTTCAATTAAGTTATAGCTTTCAAGTTAAGCTCTAGACAAAATGTTAGGATGGACTGACAGAGACTTATCGCTTGCGGCCTCAAAATTTTCGGCGGTGGATAAGAAAAGAATCAAAGAAATCTAAGTCAGAGTAATGAAGGTGCATTTTTGGGCATGAACCATGTATTTGAAATGTATGATCAAATTGTATGATCAAAATTTTACAGAACACACTGGCAGTTCCATCAATCAAAGGTAAATATCAACCACCTATAATCATCACTTTATGCAGAACAATTTTCCACTTTGATGATAAGTAGAAGAGCAAAAGGTTGCTGGGCTGAAAATACCGTCAGTTGGAGGAAATCATCCCTAGGTTAAGCTTATAGACTTAATATTAAAGTATTACTCATAAATTTGAGACACCAGAAATAATGTACAATGATTTTTTTTCTCAGCTGAGATTATTTCTAGCTCTCTAGTGCTCTCTTGGCATTAACAATTACAAGTTATTTTTAACTTTCTTGAATTCTATAGACATAATCAATGATTTATGATTGAACAACAAATTAATATTTATGCATGTCATCAGGATTATCAGTATTGCATTGTACAACTTTTTCGATGATCCGCATTAATCTATGTTTTTAAAGATACAGGAGCTAGCAACACATTTTGTTTGGCAGCAGAATAGTTTCAGAGTAGGTGTAGGAAAATTTCAAGCAAGCTGAGCCACTGTAGAGTAGTTGTAGTGCTTCTGTATCGAAGATTCCAGTTTGGTCCCCACCAATGCAGATACAGTGGTAGTGTTCTATGGCAAGACGCTAGAATTATTCTTCATTGCCTTTGGAATAAGTGATTAATTTAAGTTGTTATATGTAATTTCAGAAATGTTCTTGTTACATTTGGAGATAAATCCAAATGACAACTACAGTTTGTACTTACTGCCTGATGTCTATATCTTACTGCTTACTGTCTACTGTTAATTTTTACTGATCACTACCTGCACCTGGTCAAGTCACAGCTTTGTGCAATCAGTATTAAACTGTCACAATGGAAAAACTATATATGGGAGCATCTCAATTTCTCTGAATACTTGGATTGGTAGGAACACAATAGGCTGGCACATGGAATTCTGTATTTAAGTGTGAAAATTATGTTTCCTTCTGTCAAAGAGTTTTAAGGTGCAACTGACATTTGCTGTTCTGTCATCTTTAAAATATAAATTCACATGTGTTGAGTACATCATAATGAGCAAGAAACACAAAATAATTATACTGAGTGTAATTGGATTAGGTACACAACATTTTCAACTAAAATAACTTGAGTACTAGGTATCAGTTTACAACAATGATGTTTCAAAGCTATTGAGGATGTAATTTTCAATACTGTATAATATTTGATCAAAATTTGTCAAAGTCTTCTATTTTTAATTTTTATTTTTTAATAGGAATTTTTATTTTTTAATGGGAAAGACCAATTTCATACTTCAGTTTCTATTTATTCTTTAATTTGTTAAAAATTTCAGACTCTCATGACATCAACCTGATTGAAATGGCATGGAATGAACTCAAAGAATACATCTAAGGCACATGTAACGTGGAATGAACTCAAATAATACATCCAATGCACATGTAACGTGGAATGAACTCAAATAATACATCCAATGCACATGTAACGTGGAATGAACTCAAATAATACATCCAATGCACATGTAACGTGGAATGAACTCAAATAATACATCCAATGCACATGTAACGTGGAATGAACTCAAATAATACATTCAAGGCACATGTGTGAGGAAGACCCCAGGTGCCCCTTTGAGCATTATTTCAGTCACGAGCAGGCACCAACCTTCCATAGAACATATTATTATTCAACAATCTCTACATTCTGGAAATCAATAACACCAGAACATACAACAGAAACACTGTATCAACTACTTCTACCAGACTATACCAAAGATAATCAATTACATTTATTGATGGAAGAACACTTCAGCATGTTTGAAAATTGTATTTATTGCAAATAAAATAAAACAAGAAGCGCCGCAGTGCGACAAAAACCAGGTTTTCAACGACCACGTATTGATGTGACAGGAATTAGGAAGAAATACGGCAGTGAAGTAAAAATGGTGCTGTTATTTTGGTACCAACACAGAAAGTTGGTTTCAATAGTTCAAAATAAAAATAAATCAGATACCTGAGTAGCAATGCCAGGCTGTATTTTCATGTAAGCTACACACATGCCAAGTTGAGTATCAATAGGTCAAAGTGTGCAGAAGTTATTGAGTAGAAGCTGAAAATTCTATTGTAAGCAAGTGACCTTGACCTTGCTCCCAAATATCTAGGTAGCAATCCCAAGCTGCATCTACCCACACAGCAAGTTTGGTGTCAACAGGTCAACGCAAACTCAAGTTATTACGTGAAACTGAATTTCTTTTTTAAAGCAACAGTGACCTTGACCTAGTTCACAGACACCTGGGTAGCAATCCCAAGTTGCATCTTGATATCAGCTACCCAAATACTAAATTTGGTGTCAATAGGTCTAAGCAAACTCAAGTTATTATGTGGAGACTGAATTTCTTTTTTTAGCAACAATGACATTTATCCTGATCACAGTCATCAATTTCTATTTTTAGCAGCAATGACATTTATCCTGATCACAGACATCTGGGTAGCAATCCCAAGTAGCGTCTCGAAATAAGCTACCCACATACCAATTTGCTGTCAAGAGGTCACAGCTAACTCAAGTTATTATGTGGAAACTGAATTTCTATTTTTAGCAACAGTGACCTTGACCTTGATCATAGACACCTGGGTAGCAATGCCAAGCTGCCTCTTGATATAAGCTACCCAAACACCAAGCTTGTTGTCAATAGGCCAAAGCAAACTCAAGTTATTATGTGGAAACTGAATTTCTATTTTTTGCCAACAGTGACCTTGACCTTGAACACAGACACCTGGGTAGCAATCCTAAGCTGCCCCTTGATATAAGCTACCCACACTAAGTTTTTCTGTCAATAGGCCAAAGCAAACTAGTTATTGAGCAGAAACTGAATTTCTATTTTTAACAACAGTGACCTTGACCTTGATCACAGACACCTGGGTAGCAATCCCAAGCTGCCACTTGATATAAGCTACCCAAACACCAAGTTTGGGGTCAATAGGTCAAAGCAAACTCAAGTTATTGAACAGAAACTGAATTTCTATTTTTAGCAACAGTGACCTTGACCTTGAATACAGACACCTGGGTAGCAATCCCAAGCTGCCTCTTGATATAAGCTACCCATATACCAAGTTTGGCGTCAATAGGCCAAAGCAAACTCAAGTTATTGAGCGGAAGCCAAAAGTTGATGCCCGCCCGCCCGCCGACTTCACCATTACAATAACCAGTTTATGTTGAAAACCTGGTTAAAAAGTTTCTTACATGCACTAAGGTAATCTAACTCCCCATGATTAATGGTCTCTGAATTGTTGTTTGTTAATGTGGATTCCAGACATTATTTATAAATGTCAAGTAATAGCAAGATTATTATTTTTTTAAGCTTATCACAAGCAGGCAGGGGATCAAAATTTGAACATTATTGGTTCATAGACATAAATCAAATATCACTACTAAGTGACAAAGTTCTGCTTATATTAATATGGCCAATAATATCACAAAGATTATTTTTTCTCCAATATGAACATTTCTTTTAATCAAATGAATGACACCAAATGGAGAGCACACTGTGTAAGAAAGTCGTTGGCCAAAACAAATTACCATGAGCACATAATGCTTAAATGAGTTTCAAAATGTCTAATTCAATAAATCCTTAATAAATCTTTCCACTGCCAGTAACTGACAACTGCTGTGCAAGAATCCTGTAGGCGAAGAATGGCTCTAAAGAAGATCTCATGACCAAACTTATGAAGGTTATGTTGTCCATCTCTCAATTACATAATGTGACAAATCTTTACAACCATTCATGCCCTTTCTTTATAATGTTTAAAGCAGCTTTAAATAAAAACAAAAAAAATTCAAATGAAATTTACAGAATTTTATTCATAAATTTATTGAAAATCATACAACAATATATGTATACTATTAGTTACAAGTAAAGGTTACAAGGCCTAAACAAGAAGGCCATGATGGCCCTAAATCGCTCAACTGAGTCTCACTGCTCATGTTACAAATATCATTTTTATGGGTGCAAGGTTGAATAAGTTTGGAATAAGTTTAAAGACTCTTGGAATTATGGTACTCAATTTTTTTAGCAGAAATAGTTTTACTCTACTGGTCCCTGTGACTCTGACCTTTAACCTACAGACCCCAAAAACAATAGGGTTCTTCTAATATAATTACCCTATAAAGTTTGAAGGTTTTGGGTAAAGATACTCCAGTTACTGAGAAGAAATAGTTTTCTCTCTACAGGTCCCTGTGACTTTGACTTTTGACCTACTCACCCAAAAAATGATTGGTTCTTTTTCTGAGTAAAGAAAATACTCCTATGAAGTTTGAAGGCTCTGGGTAAAATGGTACTCCAGTTACTGAGCAGAAACAGTTTTCACCCTACAAGTCCCTGTGAACTTAACCTTTGACCTATGGACCCTGAAAACAATAGGGTTCTTCTAATACAATTATCCTATAAAGTTTGAAGGCTCTGGGTGTAATGGTACTATAGCTACTCTGCAGAAATAGTTATACTCTACAGGTCCCTGTGACCCTGCCCTTTGACATACTAGCCTCAAAAACGACATGGTTCTTCTGTTTAGTAAAAGCAGTCATCCTATGAAGTTTGGAGGCTCTGGGTAAAAATGGTAATCCTGTTAATGAGTGGAAACGGTTTTAACTTTTAGGGCCCCTATGACCTTGAACATTGACCTACTGACCCCAAAATCAATGGGGTTCTTCTACTCAGTAAGGGCAATCATCCTATGAAGTTTAAAGGCTCTGGGTGAAATAAAACTCCAGTTATTGAGCGGAAACGGTTTACACTCTTCAGGGCCGTTTGACCTTGACCTACTGACCCCAAAATTAATACGGCTTTTCAACTCAATAAGGGCAATCATCCTATGAATGTTGAAGGCTCTGGGTGAAATAGAACTCCAGTTATTGTGCGGAAACGGTTTTCACTCTTCAGGCCCCTGTGACCTTGACCTACTGACCCCAAAACCAATAGGGTTCTTTGACTCAATAAGGGCAATCACCCTATGAAGGCTGAAGGCTCTTGGTCAAGCGGTAGTCCAGTTATTGAGCAGTAACGAAGTGTGACAGACGGACAGACAGACAGAAGGACAGACAGACATGGCAAAAACAATATGTCTCCCCCAGAGGGGTGAGACATAAATGTCTAAGCTCAATGCCGTTTGGTTTCTGATGTGAAGACTTTTTAAACTTTTCCTATACAAGAGGGCCAATGGCCCTAAAGCGCTCACATGGTCCAAATTTCATTGCTGTAGCTAAAAAACAAAAAAGTAGGTCAGTAGGTCAAAAATATGGGTCAAGGAATAATGTTCTTAAAATCATCTTGAAAAACTGTACAAATGGTCCAAATTTTATTGCCATAGCGAAAAACTTAAAGGAGTGACCCCCAGGGGAGGGGGGATGACCACACTGTGGTCACAGTGCATACTACCAAATATTTAAGCTCCAGAACTTGCAGTTTCTGACAAGAAGATTTTTAAAGTTTTTAGCTAAATAACTCTATGTAAAACATGTGACCCCTTGAATTTGGCCCAGTGATTTCAGAGGAGATATCGTTTGAATGAAACTATTGAGGCCTCACAACGCACATTGGGGTATCAGAAAAGTTCACTTTGGCACTTTGTGCTGGTGAGCTAAAAAGTCATCCATTAGGTTTGCAACAAAAAATATTTCAAATTTAAAGTGGCATTTGGAAAGATAACAGAATTTGAAGAGGTAACTGAATCTAGTTTTCAGCCAGATGGACAGAAGCCAAACTTAGTTTGATTCAGCTGGGGGCTACATGTATTTAAGACAATTTTATGACGAAACTTCAAGAAGGTTATGTGGCACTGTAGAGTGAAGTGTTTTGCCCAAAGGAACACAAAATTTATATAGGTCTAATCTTAAGTTGCTAGGTGGAAGCCTTACTGTGTTATAGGCAAATTTGAAGTTTCCTTTCAATCAAGGGCATAAAATTCTGAACCAATCAGTCAAATTTCACCAATAATCAAATTGACAGAGATAATACTAATTTTTACCATGAAACATACTCTCTCTCTCTCTCTCTCTATAATTATATATTATCATAAGAACAGGAGAAAAAAACCCTGAAAGATCCAGAGTGGTTACAAGTTGAACTTTTTTTGGTTATTCAAGGGCACATAACTCTAGACAAGTGGTTAGATTCTGTCATTGGTCTAACTTCACAAAGATCTTCTGGGCAAACACATCTGTATAAATATCATTAGAGATGATGAAAGTGCTACAGTGGTAACAAAGAAAAATATACATTTTTCCTGTAATTTAAGGGCATATAAACATAGTGGCCAAGTCTGACTAGGACTGTTTCAGAATTGTGGATACCATATAGGTAAAGAACAAGTTGTGGACCGACAACAGATAGACATTCATCAATCCTTACAGCTGAGCTCACCATGAGCTTTTGGCTTGTGTGAGCTAAAACCCCCTAGATATTGACCTACATGCAGTTACAACCCAACTACTTCCAGATTACAACTTTGATTAGATATTGTCAGGACAAACATCCAGACAAAATTTCACTGTAATTTTAGCATAAATTATGTTGTTTACATGGTTTTTCCAAGATTTCAATTTGACTTGGTGACCTAGTTTTTGTTTCAGTATGACTGAAATTCAAACTTTACTCTGATATTTTCAAGACAAATATTCTATTCAGGTTAAATGAAGATTGCGCTGTAAATTAAGGCTCTACTGTACAAGAAATTCTAAGATATGATTCCTATTTCCATCTCAAGTGGCCAAGTTTCAAACCTGATCAAGATTTCACACAGTCATACATATTGACCCACATCAAAAACTGGCAACAAGGCTGTCTGCAAGATTATTTTCTACATGATTTGACCAGGTGGCTGAATTTTTGACCCGACATGACCCAGCTTTGAATCCGACTTGGATTTCCTTCAGTAAGTCCAGTAAGTATGTAAGGTAAATGAAGGTCAAAGTCCATTTCTCAACACACATTCTGACCAAGTTTCATGAAGGTTGGGCTAAAATGTGGCAGTAAATGTGTAAACAAGCAAATTTGTTGGTGCACAATACAGACAATAAACAGCCGCTGTCCACAATAGAACTATCCATGAGCACTATGTGCTCACTGTGAGATTAGTTTTGGCAAGTCCCCTGACCCATCTGATTTCTGAATCCAGGGTTGTCAAACCTCTGTTCCCATGCCTGCAATCCCCCCTTTGTAACTGTTTTTCATACACTGATAAAATAGATTCCGTCAGAAAAGATTTGAAGTCTGATGTAAACCCAACATTTTTATGCTCTTTTTGGATACCTGTGCAAAAATACCTATAGTTTATTATTAACCAAATAATCAGCACTGTAGCTGTATGAAGTTCCTGTAAATCGCTTACAAACAAGTTCACCTCACAACTTTCAAGCAGCAAATCAGATTCTTGATCATACATAAAAACCTTCAATTTCGTACCAGAGATGCACATTAGCGGCGTAAGCCCTGTATTATTGAAAAAACTAAGCACAATTACTTCAGCAATCAACTGTGACCTGTACTGTTCTAAATGTTTCCATCCTTTAATTTCAAGTGCAGAATTTAAGTCCGATTCCGACTCGGTCTCAGATTCTGATTCTGTCTCCAATTCTGACTCTGTCCCACCAACTGCAATGCCAGTATCACCAATAAAGATGTCCAAACTTCCATGCCAAACTTGAAGGTTGCCTGAAAAATACAGTTTACGGTAATTCCTTATAGATTATAATGCAGTTAAAGACCTTGGATTTTGTTGATGTAGTCTCAGAAATAAAGCAGATAAATAGGTCAAGGTCAGTTAAGGTCGTGGTTAGACTTCATGAAAAATTATATATAAAGTTCTGTCAGATACTTTTAAAGATTTTTCCCAGATAAATCTAAGTAAAATATAGCGAATCCAAGGGTGGAGCCAATTGCGACCCCAGGGCCAACATTTGAACTATCTTAACTAGAACTATCACTAAAGGTGATTAATACACCCACATGGGTGCTTGATATTGGAACTGGAAAGCTTAGAATCAATGGTATAAAGTGACATAAGAAACATGGAAATATGTATATATCTTATATTGAATAATATTATATATAGAGAAAACAATTCCCAGTAGACCATTGAACTGTATATTTTCTGATCTCTTCTAGAATAAGACATCTAGAGCATTCACGAGCTTTACTTCAAACACGATCATCATCAAATTTTACAAGTACATATTTAGGCTTGAATGCATCCTTATCCATCTGGGAATAAATCCCTGACTGTTCCTGTAACTCATGAGGTAACATCCAGAAACTGTTTTTCTATTCTCAGTTAAAGTGAACAGTGACTTTGATCAAATTGGCCCATTTTTCAATCACAAGCGTCGTCTTTATAGAAACTATCTTTAAAGAAAGTTTCATCATAATATCTTATTCGTAACTCAAGTTATTGAGCAGAAACCTCTTTTTTTAGTTTTAGTAACAGTGACCTTGGCATTGACCTCAGCAGCCCCAAAGTCGAACTTGACCTGCATTTTATGATGTTACACCTGTGTACCAAAAATGGTTTAAATCTGTCAAACCTTTCATGAGTTATTATCGATAAACCAGTTTTTCAATTTTTAGTTTAAGCAAACAGTGACCTTGACCCAATTGGCAAAATTTTCAATCCCAAGCGTCATCTTCATAGAAGCTACCTTTACAGCAAATTTCATCATCACAATATCTCATTCTTAACTAAAGTTATTGAGCATAAATCATTTATTTTTTATTTTTAGTAACAGTGACCTTGGCCCCACCAGCCCCAAAATCAAACTTGACATGTATCGTGTTACACCTGTGTACCGATAATTGTTTAAATCTGTCAAGATTTCATGAGTGTACCAAAATTTTTTTTAATCTGTCTAGTCTTTCATGCGTTATCATTAAAAAAAATGTTTTTCTATTTTTAGTAACAGTGACCTTGGCCCTACAAGCCCCAATATCAAATTCGACCTGTATCTTGTGATGTTACAACTGTACACCAAAATTTTTCTAAATCTGTCTAGCCTTTCATGAGTAATCATCCAAAAAACCGTTTTTCTATTTTTAGTAACAGTGACCTTGATCTTGGCCCTATCAGCCCCAATATCGATGTTACACCTGTGTACTTTATATTGTTTAAATCTGTCAAGCCATTCATGAGTTATTGTCTGGAAACCGTTTTTCTATTTTTAGAAACAGTGACCTTGACCCCACCAGCCCCAATATGGAACGTGACCTGTATCTTATGATGTTACAACTGTGTACCAAAAATTTTTTTAATCTGCCTAGCCTTTCATGGGTTAATCATCCAAAAACCATTTTTCTATTTTTAGTAACAGTGACCTTGACCTTGTCCCCACAAGCCCCAATATCGATGTTACACCTGTGTACCAAAAATTGTTTAAATCTGTCAACCCATTAAGAGTTATTGTCTGGAAACTGTTTTCCTATTTTTAGTAACAGTGACCTTGACCTTGGCCCCACCAGCCCCAATATCGAACGTGACCTGTATCTTATGATGTTACACCTGTGTACCAATTTTTTTTTAAATCTGTCTAGTCTTTCATGCGTAATCATTAAAAGAACGTTTTTTATATTTTTAGTAACAGTGACCTTGGCCCAACAAGCCCAAATATCAAACTCGACCTGTATGTTGTGATGTTACAACTGTACACCAAAATTTTTTTAAATCTGTCTAGCCTTTTATGAGTTATCATCCATAAACCGTTTTTCTATTTTTAGTAACAGTGACCTTGACCTTGGTCCCACCAGCCCCAATATTGAACATGACCTGTATATTATGATGTTACACCTGTGTACCAAAAATTGTTTAAATCTGTCAAGCCTTTCATGAGTTATCATCTGGAAACCATGACAGACCAACAGACAGACCGACCACCAAGCTCACTCCTATATACCCCCTCAAACTTTGTTTGTGGGGATATAATAACAAGAGGGCCATGATGGCCCTATATTGCTCACCTGAATATGACTGATTTTAACAAACTTGCTATGGACCTGGTTAATTGACCCCAGATGACCCATATTTGAACTTGACCTAGAAATTATTGAAACATTCTTTCTGACAAATTTCAAGGTAATTTGGACTGAAAGTGTAGCCTCTAGAGTGTTTACAAAGTTTTTCGATATTTAGGCTCTGTGACCTAGTTTTTTAATCCAGATGACCCATATTCAAAGCTGGGCTAGAAATCATAGAAGCAACCTTTCTGACAAATTTTCAGGTTATTTGAATTTAAATTTTAACTCTAGAGTGTTAACAAGGTTTTTCCATATTTGGGCTCTGTGACCTAGTTTTTGACCAAAGATGACCCATATTAGTACTTGAGCTAGAAATCATCAAAACAACCTGTCTGACAAATTTCCAGGATATTTGGACTGAAATGTAACCTCTGGAGTGTTAAAATGGTTTTTACATTTTAGGGCTCTGTGACCTAGTTTTTGATCCCAGATGACCCATATCCTAATCTTGGCTAGAAATCATTGAAACAACCTTTCTGACAAATTTCAAGGATATTTGGACTGAAAATGAAACCTCTAGAGCATTAACAAGGTTTTTCTACTTTTTTTAGCCCTGTGTCCTAGTTTTTGAACCCAGATGACCCATATTCGAACTTGAGCTAGAAATCATTTGAACATCATTTCTGACAAATTTCAAGAATATTTGGACTGAAAAGTAGCTTCTAGAGTGTTAACAAGTTTTTTTCTATTTTTGGGCTCTGTGACCTAGTTTTTGATTTCAGATGACCCATATTCAAGTTTAACCTAGAAATCATTGAAAAGACCTTTCTGACAGATTCCAGATTATTTGGACTGAAAATGTTACCTCTAGAGTGTAAACAAGGTTTCTCCATATTTGGGCTCTGTGACCTAGTTTTTGACCCCAGATGACCCATATTTGAACCTTAGCTAAAAATCATCAAAACAACCTTTCTGACAAATTTCTGGGATATTTTGACATAAAATGTAACCTCTAGAGTATTAACAAGGTTTTTCTATTTTTGGGCTCTGTGACCTAGTTTTTGAACCCTGATGACCCATATCCAAATTTGAGCTAGAAATCAAAGAAACAACCTGTCTGACAAATTTCCAAATTATTTCGACTGAAAATGTTACTTCTCCTTCTACAAGAAGATTTTCAAAGTTTTCACTATATAACTATATGTAAAACCAATGACCCCGGGGTGGGGCCAAATTTGACCCCAGGGGTATAATTGAACAAACTTGGTAGAGGTCCACTAGACAATGTTTCATACCAAATCTTAAGACTCAGGGCCTTGTGGTTTCAGACAAGAAGATTTTCGAAGTTTTTCCTATATAAGCCTATGTAAAACCAATGACCCCAGGGTGGGGCCAAATTTGACCCCAGAGGTATAATTTGAACAAACTTGGTAGAGGTCCACTAGACAATGCTACATAGCAAATATCTAAGCTCTATGCCTTTTGGTTTCTGATCTGAAGACTTTTTAAACTGTTTCCTATATAACTCTATGTAAACATGTGACCCCGGGGGCAGGGCCTATTTTGACCCTGTGGCTATGATTTGAACAAACTTGATAGAGGGCCACTGGCCAATGCTGCACACCAAATATCTAATCTCTAGGCCTTGCAGTTTCTGACAAGAAGATTTTCTAAAGTTTATCCTATATAACTATGTAAAACATGTGACCCTCAGGGCGGGGCCATTTTTGACCCAGGAGCCATGATTTGAACAAACTTGGTAAAGGTCCACTGGGCAATGCTGCACACCAAATATCTAAACTCTAGGCCTTGTGGTTTCTGACAAGAAGATTTTTAAGCTTTCCCTATATAAATCTATGTAAAATCAACTGACCCCTGGGGTGGGGTCAGTTTTGACCCCAGGGTCATAATTTGAATAAACTTGGTAGAAGTCCACTAGATGATGCTTCAAACCAAATATCTAAGCTCCAGGCCTTCAGGTTTCGGAGAAGATTTTTAAAGATCCAACTTTTAAAATCTAATTTTAGCTCCAGTGAACCAGAAATGCAATGGACCAGAACCATTTGAACAATCTTGGTAGAGCTTCATGGAAGGAACATCCCAGGCAAGTTTCATTTAATTTAGCCCTCTAGTTTCAGAGGAGATGTCATTTGAATGAAAAGTTGATGATGGACGGACAATTGACGACGGACAAAGACTGATCAGAAAAGCTCAC
Organism: Cyclina sinensis; assembly: GCA_012932295.1. Lineage (NCBI taxonomy): Eukaryota > Metazoa > Mollusca > Bivalvia > Venerida > Veneridae > Cyclina > Cyclina sinensis. Next base: position 7,039,257 of record JAAONU010000017.1, read on the forward strand.
CCTGAGCTAAAAAGTAGGTCAGTAGGTCAAAAATATAGGTCAAGGAATAATGTTTATGAAACCACCTTGAAAAACTGTACAAATGGTCCAAATTTTATTAGAAAAAAAATTGAGGGGGGGGGGGGGGGGGGGGGAGGGGGGAGCGGAGGAGGAATGACCCCCAAGGGAGGGGGGATGACCCCACTGTGGTCACAGTGCATACTACCAAATATCTAAGCTCCAGGCCTTGCAGTATGTGACAAGAAGATTTTTAAAGTTTTTTTGCTATATTACTCGATGTAAAACATATGCCCACCTAGGGCAGGGCCATGATTTGAACAATCTTGGTAGAGGTCTACTAGACAATGCTCAACACCAAATATTTAAGCTCCATGCCTTGTAGTTTCTTACAAGATTTTTAAAGTTTTCCCCTATATAACTCTATGTAAATCAAGTAAGCCCTGGGCGGGGTCAGTTCTGACCCCAGGGTCATAATTTGAACAATCTTGGTAGAGGTCCACTAGATGATGCTTCATACCAAATATCTAAGCTCCAGGCCTTGTGTTTTTTGAGAAGATTTTTCTTCTTTTTTCTTTTTTTGCCATGGCAACCAGAGTTCTGCATGGAATTGAATTCTTTGAACAACTTTGGAAGAGGTCAGCGTTGTAGATAATTTTTCGCACATGTCGGTAAATACCCCTACTTTTCAAAGCATGGGGGTAAATGGTCAAATTATACATTGCTTGAGGGTAAATGGGGAAATAATGTCAGAGTGTATCTGTGTTGACTTTTATTTTAGGGTTTCTTTTACATACAAGCAACATGCAAGCCCATACAATACAGTGGCCTCATTTACCTTTACATGTGCTCTTTTTGTTTTAAAAACTGTGCTAATTAATTCTTCAATTATTGGGGTCACTACACTTTTACTTGAACCGGCTTTTAACGTAAAGAAACTGTCAATTTTGCTTCGTATTGGCTTCGAGTTCGACATTATCACATAAAATCATGAACGTCCGCTATTGAACATAAAAGCAATTGACTGTCTCTTTAAATTCAATTAAAAAATTTACTATGCGTCTAGACGACACAGATTATGTGTACTAGACTGTCTTACAGTCTACTGACTCTGGCCGGCAAAATTAGCTCTAAATTTTATGATAACCAGTCAGTTTATTTAGTGGAAGTTAAAATCAGCTTTTCATGTTTTTGTTATGAATTTTGTGTAAGTTCTAAAGGGTTTGCGTCAAATGTACGCACAGAAATAATACTTGGAGCATATCTTGTTATTTCTGAAGCGTAAATTACGCCGATATGCAGCTTATCTACAACACTGAGAGCTTCATGCAAGGAACATCCCATGAAAATTTCACTGAATTTGGCCTAGTGGTTTCAGAGGAGATGTCATTTGAATTCTTGACGCCTCTTGACGCACACTGGACATTGGAGTATCAGAAAAGCTCACCTTGGCACATTGTGCCAGGTGAGCTAAAAATGGTATCAAGAATGTGCAGTCTCCATTAAACATACTGGACCGATGGACATGTCCAAGTTCGTCTTAACTGTAGCAGTTCAAAGGACCTACTGTCTGGTAAAAAATTGGAAAATGTTGAAATAATGACACCTTGTAATGTATACCTAGCACCAGAAAATAGCTGTTTTTCCTATGAAATTTGTCCTGACACACTAGGAATACAGTTTAAACTTGACATCTGGGGTAGTATAGTACAATTATTTATAGTTATTACTTTTAACTGATTTAATTTAATACCCAAGAATATTCAGTCCTGGCCCTGTAAAAAATTCAACCTTACAGGAGCTACTGTCCTGTAAAATTCTGAGAGAATGTGAACTAAGGAATAATGCAAATATTTGAACAGGTGACCTAGTTTTTGGGCCCAATTAACCCAGATTCAAACTTTGCCCAAATACTGTCCAGATATTCATTCTGTTCAAGTTTCAATGATTGTTTCATAAATGTGGTATGTACATGTATCTAGAGTGTAATTAAGGTTTTTCAATTATTTGACCTGGTGACCTAATTCTTGACCAAGATTCAAACTTGGCCTAAGAATTGTTTGACCTAGTTTTATAAAGACTGGATCAAATTGTTGTCTTTAGTGTTAGCAAAAGTTTTTCTATGACTGACCTGTTGATTTTGTTTTACACCCAAAATGACCCATATCTGAACTAGACATAGAAATTACTGTAACAATTTTTCAGATACATAAATTTCAAAGATATCTGGGCTGAAAATGCAGTCTTCAGAGTCTTTACAAGCAATGTGAACAGAAAACAGATGGACAGACAGTCAAAACAGCATACTACAAGCTCACCCTGGCACTTCATGCCAGGTGAGCTGAAGTATGCCCTCTGTAAGTAGTTTTACTGTGGTAAATATTTGTGAGATTTCATGTAACTTCTTTAAAGGGGCTGCCCTCCAGATTTTCACTAAAATTATATTTCCTTGAAATTCATGTATGGGGATCGTGAGATCATAAAAACATGATATTTTGTTTCAAAACTAAAAAAAAATCAACAAAAAGAATCAGAAAAAAAAAGTCCCTGGCTGGATTTTAACCCGTAGACTACCATGTTAAGAAAATTTAGCCGGTGTGTGTACTGTCACAGCTATCACAGCAACTCAAACAACAGGTGATTATTTTAACTTACATACAGTACTGTTATACCGTCGGTGTAACACTTATGAAGGAAAAATCAAGATTTATATTGTATTTACTTGACTTATTTTTAGTCAGGAACTTAGTTTCAAAGCCTTCTTTATAATTATTACTAAAACTCTTAAATACAAGAAAATTTTCTTTTTTCTATCATCTGGAGGCCAGCCCCTTTAAGGGGTATAAGATTTACAGAGTGGTAGTTTCATGAATATATAGTTGTTTTACCTTTGACTCCTAAGTATGACCTTGACCTAGAAGCAAAGGATTCAAAACATGCACTCTGCATGTCATCTCATAGTAGGGAGTACTTGTATGAAGTTTCATGGAAATTTGTTGAGGGTATAGGATTAAAAGGACAAACATGAACTACAACAGTATGTCATGCTCAGATATCTGCTAGTTATTACATGTACCAACCCAAGCTGTTGTCTCCAGTTTTGATGTCTGCCTGACAGCTTGCTGATCCACATGGACATTTTTTAGATTTATGACTGTATCCAAAATCAAATGTAATGTCTTGTGCAACAGAAAGCTTTTGAAGTATATGGATGCCTAGCACAGCAGCCCATGAACTTTCCTTTTGAAACTCTCCACGTTTTCTTGCTACATCAATTGTCTGCTCAGTTTCTGCAAAATAAAAACAAAACAAACATTGATTGTTGATGGATATGACATTCCATTTAATTAGCAATATAAATGGTAACATGACTAGTTGACTTTAGTCTTTTTGCATGCAATAGGGTAACTTAATTTTAAACTAATGAAAATAAAAAAAAGCAATCTGTCCACTGGACACATACATGTATGCCCCTGATACATTTAAGTGATGCTGGACACAAATACATGTGTAGCTGTTTTCTTTTGCAAATTTAATGTGTAGTTTTAAAAGCTAAATCACACAGCATAAAATTTTGAAATTTGATATACAATGCCCATGTGCAAACTTCAAGTGTCCACTTTGACCTTGACCTATGAGCGAGCAAAAAACTTTGCAAGCAACATGTCATCTTGATATGATCATTTATGCCATGTTAGTTGGACACTAAAAGCCAATGTGAAAACTTAAGTGTTCACTGTTTCTTTAAACTTAGAATCTTTAATCTCCAAAATTTCTGCACTCAACACATCATCTTGATATGATCATTTGTGCCAAGTTACTTCGAAATCAGATTATTCACCAGATACAAATAGAACAGTACATGTAGCTGATGAGGACAAATACCCCCGCAACTGCACACTGACTCAACAGCAGAAGCAAATGTAAAGTAACAAACCAACCATGTTTGCAGTCCTATTTTATATATTGGTGTGTGTGTGTACACGTGTGCATGCGTGTGTGCCCAGTGTTATTTTTACATATGTGTGTGTGTGCGTGTGTGTGTGTGTGTGCATCTGTGTGTGTGAATTTTGAAAGCTTTGGGTAAAACAGTACTCCTTGTCCAGTTCAATCAAATTCTTTGAACAACTTTGGAATTACTTCCCTCAAGGAACAAACCCTTCTGAGTCCAGGGTTCAAATCCAGTCACAAACAATATTTTTTGTTTCTTTTTATCCATTTTATTTAGTTTTGAAACAAAATACCATGTTTTTATGATCACATGGTGCCCATACATTACTATTATTATTAAATATATTTTAAAGCAAATCTTGAGGCCAGCACCTTAAAAGCTGATCTCTGAAACTGCTTAACAGAATCAGGGTCTGCTCGGCCCTGAAATTAACTTGGCACTGTGATTGGTCAATTTTGGAGGTGTGCCACTCTGTAACTGGACGTGAAATGGTACCAATTTTTTGCCATGCAGTTTTTCAAAATGGTGACCAACCGAAAATAGCAGATGACTAGAAAATCAATGGAGTTAAGGTTAAATGTTTGACTTTTGATGAAAACTTCGAAGGTAAGTAGTTTCAAACAGTATTTTCTTAATAGTCATGTACAGAACGCGCCAGGAGGAACTCGCAATTTCCGCTTTATTTCGCGGACGCGGAAAAACAAATATCCGCCGCGACATCGAGGAAAAAAACGGATTTCCTCGATGTCTTGACATCGCGAAATATCTTGGCGATATTTGACGACCAGCGCGAAAATAATTAGGGTCATAACTCACTGGATAAGCTGAACATTTAATGAAATGACTGTAATGAAACTGTGCATTTTACGTCTGCTAATCATGTGACATTTGGTAAAATTAAAACCAAATTTCTAATACATTTGCTGTGTAGTTTATGTGTACTTCCGTCGTAGAAAACGCTGTTATTGTATATTCTAACATGATCTAAAAATAACCTATATATACAAAGAAGAAAATAAAGTCGGGGTTATTCTGCAGTATACCACTTGCGTGCGCTTGTTGTTTTGGCTGTTCCGTGAACCGCCGTCACCCCACGTATAATTTTTTTATGAATGAAAGTCACGTGATGTTTGTAAATACCATTTTGGTAAATATACGTCACTAAGACAAACCAACCGTTTTATTTGTAATTCTAAATTTAATATGAAAATAAAATTACAACCAAATGCCATATCCTCAAAAGTACCTCTCGGGCATATATATATATATATATACAACCACACAGAGTCATATCAACCTAATAAAAGCCAACTAAACAAACTACTGTACAAGTTGAGAACATATTATGAGATGAGAACGATAAGACGTCATACAGGTGGTATGACGTCACCCAGGCTATAGTCTGGCCGGTTTGTCTCGTGACTACTACCGTAGGAATCGTAGAATTACCTGCGTACAACAACAAAGTTCGGCTGCAAATTCGCACAAAAAAGCTAATTTACTTTGAATTTGTGAAATAATAATAGCCGAGCAATGTTTTCTGTCAATAATCCATGTAAATGTTACTTGTGTCTACACCTGGTGTCTACATTAAAATTCACACATGTATGCCGACTTTCGTGTAAGCGACCTTGTGACGTTTTACATATGCTAGTTTTAGCGTCTGAGAACATGAACATTTTTTATTTGTTTGAACATTTAATTTATTAGTAAATTGCAATTTTAGTTCGAAAAAAAAAAAAAAAGAAATTATCAACTGATGAAAAGTGTGTTGTTTATTTGTTCATTTATTGGATTGATCAACTTATTATGTGGAAGCCAACTCTTACATATATCGAGGGAGGAAATTTTAACGGCCAAACCCAGGGGCGTACCACGCAAGTGTTTTTACGATTGTAAGAAGTAGTTAACACTTATTTCACAATGTCGTTTATTGTTTGGTCATGTTAGAATCAAAATAACAAGTATCCAATTGTGGTTTATCGTAGAATAACCCGCGTTTTTCGTTCTTATGCGAAACAATATATCACGAAGGCCGAGTGATATATTGTTTCGATAAACCACGCCTGGATACTTATTATTTCTTAAGCAAAATCGATCAATAATTTTGTCAAGTGCATAGATGATACAGATGTCGCAGTAGGGTTTACATGTTGTATGTTTTCTTTAAATATAGGAAAGCAGTTTTAACAGGTGTAAATGGAAACCAGTCAATTTATTTTCTGAAAATAGGGTCAGCTATTCCGAGAAGCAATTACTTTCGATTTTGAATTGTCATTCCTTCCGTTAACAAATACGAGCACAGGGCCTTCCCCAGAGAATTTGCCAAGCACAACTGTGAGGGGTGGGTGCAGGAGGGGATAATCCCCCTCCCCCTCCCGCATGTCGAAATTTTTTTAATCCTTACAATGAAACGAATCATTTTGGGGTAAGTTTATTGGGAGTTTAAACAAACAAAAGGTGTTCAGTAGTTTTAACATATTTTTAATATCTTTCACCATCTTTTAAATAAATAATCATAAATAGGTGCATAATAATATAATCAAAGGGTCTACAAATTTTTCTGAGTATGAGTTTGGGACAACTGACCATGGTAAAACAGAGTTGTCCCAAAATCAGTTTTTGAGTGAGAATTATAAATAAATAGTTTTTTTCTGTCTTCATATTTTAAAAAAAAGAAACAAAAAATATACAGATACATGTATTTAGAAGGAAGGAAACCTTTATGGTCTTATGAAAACTTTCAACAGAAACTGCCTAATATAGTCAGTATGGACTTTTAGCAGTAATATGTTGAAGTTGAACTGTGTACATCTTCTGAAGGCAATAAATGACAGCAATTTTCAAGAGGAAAAGAAACTTTCTTAAAGACAAAGAAAAATAACTGGTACAAATGATCAAATATTGACCATTCATCTTAATCAATAAATTAAATTTTGTAAAGTTGCTGTGTCTCCAGGACGCAGTTTTCTCTGAACAAAGAGTAACACTACAACGGGGTCGCGAAAACAGGTGACAAACAGATTATCCGAGATATTTTCATTTACATGGTGCCTATGGAATGTCAGAATTAATTTCAGCATGGTTAGAAATCGACTGTTTATTAGAGTGGGCTGTGTTTTGAACAGTTGACCTATATTTCTGTCTGTCAGAATGAGGGTTGTCCAGGGCAAAAATTTTGTTTACAAATTACAGTCGGTTGTCCGAGAAAAAATGTCCCCAGCGTTGGATTATATAACTTATAATAGCTCAAACAACCGATTTTCAATCAAGAGCAATTAATGCCACGTGATCATAAAACATATTTCTTTAAATTACTTCTTCAAAATATAGCCCATTATAAGCAGTCACATGTTTATCCATACATACTTTCATTACACGGGATTTATTGATCGACGGCTGCTGTGTTGCTGTGTATATTAAGTAACAATTCAGTGATACGCAGTCGTCTGCTGCTCTAAAAATTCAAGCGCCCCGCCTCTAAAATCAACGTGCAAGCCGAAATTCAAGCGCCCCGGTAACTTGGATCATGAAAATCAAGCGCCCCGCTGCCGGGGCGCTAAAACGGCCTGGGGAATGCCCTGGAGCATTCGTAAACAAATGCATCAGAATGAGAGTTTTGTACATTTAAATGATGTTTTAATGCGTTAAATTCGCCGAAATGCGTGTAATCAGGAACTTTGTGAGCCTCGATACGTCAAATCTTACCTGTGAAAAAGTTTGCAGAATCATTTAGCGGACGTCCGCCGCGATATTTGGTGACCATGTCCACGGCGGTCGTCCTCGAAATGCGGCGGATTTGGTCGCGTTTTAAGGAATGGGTAGTCCGCGACGACCTCGAGGAAAACGCGAGTTCCTCCTGGCACATACTGTACATACTCACTCAGAATGAAACCAGCTTTGACGGATTACATGAAATTATCATGAAAATTGACTGTGTTGGGAAACTAGACTGGATACTGCCAAAACACATTTAAGATTGTAGTTAGTTTGTATTTAAATCATGAAAATAGGTATTTACTTAGCAATACATAGTACTATTTTTTAAGACTCAATCTCTTTGAGTGTCCATATAACTATAGAAATAAGCGAGAAAAAATCCTGTCAGAAACAGTTACATGTCATGTCTAGGAAGCCGATAAGACCTGACATAACCAGAAAATGTCGGGTACTTAAACTTACCAAAAAGACCTGAATAATCGGAAAGACCGCGAAAAAAACTATTAAATGTTTCGTAAAATTACCAAAACGTGTCTTAAGTATGTCTTTTGAAATATGTTTTATTACAGATAAAATATTCATCTTAACCGCATCACCTTTTTGACAACTTAGAGGTAATTGTTGCTAATGTGATTGCAACTTATAAAGAGTCTTGAGTTCATTCTAATTATACCAGTTATCAAGATGACATTTACAAAAGGTTAACTTTCTGTCATAATTATATCTAAAAGTCAAAAAAAATGTTTTTATTACTGTATGGATTGAAATAACTGAGAGTGTATTTCAATAAATATAGCATGTCCGCGGTCTTTCCAGATATTCTGGTCTTTTTGGTAACTATAGGTACCGGAACATGTCAAAATATAAAATAAATTATGTCACGGCTTATTTACTACCCCACTTGACCATAAACCTCCTCAGCACTTCCAATTTCCTATCAATATCAATCAAGAACATTCATTTATTGTGTGAAATGATTAAGGGTAAAACAACAAGGAGATGAAAATAATGTTCCTCAACCTGTATAACTGTAAGCAATGTGTACGTACCTTTAATGTTTTCAAAAAAATCTGCCAACCTTGATAAAGCTTCCAGCTGACAATCTGTTAACTCTTCAACCTTGTCGTTGTCCACAAAAGATTGCACAATTTTACAACTGAATAGATCTGTAAAACTGGTATAAGTTTTCAGAAATTCTGTCTGTTCATCAATGTTTCTCTTTGTAAAACAAGCAGCTTGTGTAAAACTACTCGGGTACGCTGCATCACAGAAAATAATTTTCACATAACAAAACCAAAATGAATCTTTAGAGAGATAATCCAGTGCACTAGAAATAATGTTTCTGTTTCTTTTAATTTTATCTCGTATTTCTCGGATATGATGCTTCTTCAGCTTTTTCGGGTTTTCACTCTCAGCCATATCGATACTTTTGAGATTTACTTTTTGCGATCGGTGCGACGGGATCCTTGCAAAGGTATGCTACCACTAAAATATCGGTTATGACTAAAACCCACAACCGAACCGAACCAGTTCCGAACCAACGTAAATGTACTGAAAATTTTCCGAACCGAACCGAAGATTTCCGAACCAGAGGAGAAAATAGGAAAATTTGCCAAACCAATGTTTTCGGAAGTTCACGAGGACGACAGAATATTTCGTAGGATTTTAAAAAGATTGGAAATGCATTTGAATGTTTAACAAATCAAAAAGTCAGTATTGACAGAGTTATTGCCCTAGACATTGTCAAAGATTGCCACATGAAATATCTAGATCTAGATTTGGCTGGAGACATTGTCAAAGATTGCCACATGAAATATATCTTGAACGCATTCGTTTACAGGTACCAGATTTGGCTGAAGACATTGTCGACCATTACAATATGAAATATCTGGAACGTCAATCTCTACATGTTTCAAATTTAAGTTCAGTTCAAGTTCAACTTATTACTGCCAACAGTCAATTCTGACTATACTAGGCAGGCAAGTTATTGCAACTTACTGCTTCCTGGATTCAAACCAGTACTCGCGCCCAAAGTGAGGAATGAGGAATGTCACTGGAGACTCTCACCTCTGGTGGGATTCGAACCAGCAACCTCCGGATCGGGAGTCCGGCGCTCTAACCTCTCGACCACTGATCCACGTGTAACAGGAGACATTGTCAAAGATTGCCACATGAACTGTCTACAACTCAAATGTCTGCATGTACCAGATTTGGCTGGAGACATTGTCAAAGATTTTCACATTAAATAACAAGAACGCATACCTCTACATGTATCAGATTTGGCTGGAGACATTGCCAAAGATTGCCACATAAAATATCTAGAACGCTAATCTCGTACTAAATATTGCTGGAGACATTGTCAAACATTTGCCACATGCCTGAATAACTAGAACGCCTACCTCAAAAGGTATACCATATTAGGCTGGAAATATTGTCAAACATTGCCACACGAAATATGTAGATGCACCAGATCTGACTGGACACTTTGACAAAGATTGCCAAATGAAATATTTAGAACGCCAATCTCAACAGGTACTAGATTATGCTGAACTTGAACGTCAATCTAAACCTGTACTAGATTTGGCTTGAGACATTGTCAAAGATTTCCACATGTTATTTCTAGAACGCCAGTCTCTACATGTACCAGATTTGGCTGGAGCCATTGCCACATATTATACATGTACCTAGAACGCCAATCTCTACAGGTAATAGATTGGGCTAAAGACGTTGTCAAAGATTCCACATGAAATATATAGAACGTCTATATATACAGGCACCAGATTCGGCTGGATACATTGTCAAAGATTGCCACATGAAATATCTGGAACGTCAATCTCTACATGTACCACATTTCACTGGAGACACTGTCAAAGATTGCCACATGAAATATCTACAACTCCAATGTGTACAGCTACCAGATCTGGTTTGGGGCATAGTCAAACATTGCCACAACAAATATCAAGAACGCATAACTCTAATAGATCAGATTTGGCTCAAATATTATCAAAGATTGCTACGTGAAATATATAGAACGCCAATCTCAAAAGGTACGAGATTTTTCTGGAAATACTGTCTAAGATTGCCACATGGAAAGTCTAGAACTGCAACCTCTACAGGTACCAGATTTTACTGGAGATATTGTCAAAGATTCCCGGATAAAATATCCTATATATCTCTATATGTACCAGATTTGGCTTGAGGCATTGTCCAAGATTGCACATGAAATATATAGAACGTCTATCTCTACAGGCACCAGATGGAGATTTTGTCAAAGATTGCCACATTCAATATCGGGAACGCATATCTCTATATGTACCAGATTTGGCTGGAGACATTGTCAAAGATTGCCACATGAAGATCTGGAACGTCAATCTCTATAATTATGTACCACATTTCACTGGCGACATTGTCAAAGTTTGCCACATGGAATATCTACAATTCCAATGTGTACGGGAACCAGATTTGGCTGTAGACATATTCAAACATTGCCGCATAAAATATCAAGAACGCATATCTCTACATGTACCTGATTTGGCTTGAGACATTGTCAAAGATTACCACATGTTATATCTAGAACGCCAGTCCTGCAGGTACCAGATTTGGATGGAGACATTGTCAAAGATTGCCACATGAAATATCAAGAAGGCATATCTCTACATGTACCAGATATGCCTGGAGATATTGTCAAAGATTGCCACATGAAATATATAGAACGCCTATATCTAAAGGCACCAGATTTGACTGGAGACTTGTCAACGATTGCCACATTAAATATCTATAAGGCCAAACTCAACATATACCAGATTTGGCTGGATATATTGTCAAAGACTGCCACATGAAATGTCTAGAACTCCAATCTCTACATGTACCAGATTTGGCTGGATATATTGTCAAAGACTGTTACATGAAATATCTAGAACTCCTACCTCTTCAGATACCAGATTTGGCTGGAGATATTGTCAAAGATTTCCTCATTAAATATCAAGAACGCATATCTTTACATGTTCCAGATTGGGCTGGAAACATTGTCAAAGATTGCCACATTAAATACCAAGAACGAATATCTATACATGTTTCAGATTGGGCTGTAGATATTGTCAAATATTGCCACATCAAATATCAAGAACGCATATCTATATACGTACCAGATTTGGCTGGAGACATTGTCAAAGTTTGCCACTTGATATATATTTGCCAAATTGAAAAGTGATTACAATTATAACTGCGAGTTTTTAGTTCTAGGGGATATGAATAGTAGAATCGGAAACAGTAAAGATTATGTTGAAATGGATTCTATCGATTTACGCGTAACGGTACTTCCCGACGACTACGCCCCAGACATTATATTACCTAGGGTAACGCAAGATAACATTCTTAATCAGAACGGACAGTTATTATTAGATTTTTGTCGTACATCTGGTCTGAGAATTTTAAATGGGCGTACAGGTATAGACGCAACCATTGGCAAGTATACTTTTGTAGACACACAGGATTGCAGTGTACTAGATTATGTTTTAGCTAGTGTAAACCTTTTGAAATTAATTGACTATTTTGAAGTTTGTGATCCGAATATTTTATCGGACCATTGTCTGATTTCTTTTAGTATAAAAAAATGCTGTACAGAAAACAGCTCAACAGGCACGGATGCAGATGCATCAAAAATTAATTATACCTTTAAATGGGATAATAGTAAACGTAGTATGTATAAAGATAAACTGAATACTGACTTTATCAAAAATAAATTTAACGTCCTTCTTGAAAAGTTAAACAATGTAAATAGTAATACTGAAATAGATGCAAATATTTCAAGTTTTTCAAGCGTTCTTGACGAAGTGGTTTCACCTTTATTTAAGAAAGAAGTGAAATCTACATATTCTCATTCAAGTAATTATGCTGCGAAATGGTTTGACGATGAATGTGCTAATAAGAGGGACATATTTTATTGTTGTTTAAATGCGTTTAGAGAAAGTAAAAGCGAGCTTAACCGAAAAGCTTTATGTAAGGCTAGAAAAGATTATAAGCAAATTTTACGATCTAAACGTTTTAAGTTACGCAAAGACAAGACAAACAGATTTTTATGTTCTAAACTTTCAAATGCTAAACAATACTGGAATATGTTGAAGGGTGTGTCTACAATTAACTATCCTAAGTCTCTAACGGCGAATACGTTTGCGAATTATTTTAAGACAGAAATCTAATCTTCTGACAAAATTAAAGACTTTAAAAAATGTTTGACATTTATTTGTTTAAATCAATTCTGACAATAGCAACATTTCACATACAAAATATTGAAAAATGCTGATAGCCCAGTGTAGTTTGATGACATAAAACAGTAGTTGGCGTGAATTGACCGCAATTTATGTATTTGAATTCCACTGGTCATCAATTTAATGCCACATGGAATCCATTTAAAAATCTTCTAGCGCAGACGACGGGACAGTGTCACCCTCTATTGAATCGAGAAAGTATTTATTTCAATTGAATATTAGAATTTTTGGTTATCCTCCATGTTCCAGTTAAATATATATATCTCCATATATACTCTTCCGAATCTCTGCATATATATATATTTCTCCATCTATACTATTAGTATTTCTCAGTATATATATATCTCCATATATACTATATATTTTCCTCAGTATATATATATCTCCATATATACTATATATTTTCCTCAGTATATATATATCTCCATATATACTCCATATATACTATATATTTTCCTCAGTATATATATATATCTCCATATATACTGTTCCTAAATCATCTCCACTTAAGGTCCACCTGTTCCGAGCAGACCAAAAGTATCTTAATGCAACGAAAATTTTGAAATTGTGCCAAATCGAGGATGGCATCGCTCCAAACCTGGTCATCTCAAAGAATACAGGTATTCATTGAGCCATAATAAGGAGAGAAACCACCCAGACCTATTGAATATCTTAAAATTAAATGTATAAAATTTGAGAGTGACACCATCCCATCGCCAGCTGCCTAGAATTTTCACATCACAAGTTATCATATAATTGCGGCACCTAAATTAAAGACAAAGATTAGTTATAATGTCAGCATTTTAGCTTCAAGATTTTCTTGTATTTATGTGTCAAGAACACAAGTCTATGTTTTATTTCACTTGCACTTTGAACAGTTTCATAAGAAAGCACTCCAGTGTTTATCAGTTCATTTTACACATCATGGCTTGTTCTGCAAGTCCTGACCTATGTAACCCTGCTGTGGCCCTCATGTATCAACATGCAGTGGGTTGTTCTGTATATGCCCCATGTCAGGTGTTCTGAAACATATAACTCAGAGACAGCAAAAGTTGCAGTCAACTTTAACAATGCATAAGAAATAATATTTAGAAAAGGCAGTTCTGTATATATGATTTGCATTACACTTAAAAGAAAATAATATGAAAGTGGGAGTGGTGGGTGGGTTAATTTTCTGATTTCTGAACAGCTTTCTAAGAATTTCTTGGAACCAGAAAGGGGGAGATAAACCAAACAGCATTTCCTGTTTGAGTTAAAAGGGAGAGAACTTGTAAAAATAGAAATGGCACAAGACCACACAGTAATCTCCCTTTCCATAATTTCTGCTAAAATAAAAGGGCTTCATTGCATACAACAATAAGCCTCCTTATTTTAAGACAGAAATCTAATCTTCTGACAAAATTAAAGACTTTAAAAAATGTTTGACATTTATTTGTTTAAATCAATTCTGACAATAGCAACATTTCACATACAAAATATTGAAAAATGCTGATAGCCCAGTGTAGTTTGATGACATAAAACAGTAGTTGGCGTGAATTGACCGCAATTTATGTATTTGAATTCCACTGGTCATCAATTTAATGCCACATGGAATCCATTTAAAAATCTTCTAGCGCAGACGACGGGACAGTGTCACCCTCTATTGAATCGAGAAAGTATTTATTTCAATTGAATATTAGAATTTTTGGTTATCCTCCATGTTCCAGTTAAATATATATATCTCCATATATACTCTTCCGAATCTCTGCATATATATATATTTCTCCATCTATACTATTAGTATTTCTCAGTATATATATATCTCCATATATACTATATATTTTCCTCAGTATATATATATCTCCATATATACTATATATTTTCCTCAGTATATATATATCTCCATATATACTCCATATATACTATATATTTTCCTCAGTATATATATATATCTCCATATATACTGTTCCTAAATCATCTCCACTTAAGGTCCACCTGTTCCGAGCAGACCAAAAGTATCTTAATGCAATGAAAATTTTGAAATTGTGCCAAATCGAGGATGGCATCGCTCCAAACCTGGTCATCTCAAAGAATACAGGTATTCATTGAGCCATAATAAGGAGAGAAACCACCCAGACCTATTGAATATCTTAAAATTAAATGTATAAAATTTGAGAGTGACACCATCCCATCGCCAGCTGCCTAGAATTTTCCGCCACAACAAAATGCTCCAGAATTTTGTTCCCCAAAATTATAGGCTTCTACAGTCAATAAACTTTGCGCCTCCATTACCTGATATGCTTGCAAGTGCCTCACCAATGTTAAAAATGAATGACTCATTGCCAACATCAGACAAATGAACTTTGTCAGTGTGGAACAACCCAGGTGAATGTGAATCAATGGATCTCATGAAAAGTGATCTCCCGTTTGTATGTGACAAAACATAATTTGAAATTGTACGGTTTATTTTTTGCCGCTTAGCATTCATTTTCTTTTGATATTCTTCATTGTTTACTTTTCCACTCCAAGACAATCTAGGGAGAATGAATATCCAAACAATCAATGAATTAGGAAATGTTTCAAACAGGTATTGTAACTCTGTTTTCAAAATTCTTATAATTTTACACTGGTTGGTATTTGTAATGTTGTTTCCACCCACATGAACAAACACAATGTCTGGACTTTTTCCTTGCAACAGACCTAGCTGTAACTTTGAATGTAAACCTTCAACTCTGAGGCCACTGTACCCTTCCCAGTCACAATCATAATCTTTGAAACTTTGCCTTTTTCTTGTGTAGAAGTGTGCCCCAGACCATCTAATGAGAGAATCCCCTACCAACCAAACCTCTGGAAAATAAACTTAATTTTAAGCTAATATGGCAACTGCAAGCTTTTACTACTTTATATATTGTAACAGTTATGTCCTTATATAACGTGCATATGAATTAGAAGACCAGCGCCCCATCATTTTAATTTTGTCATCAGAAAGACCCTGAAGGGCAAGATCTGTTGCTCTACCAATTCGAAAACTGTGTGTTAAAATTTTTGAATTAAACCCAGCTTGTTTGCAAGTTTTGGATAACACGGAGGAAAACTGGTACCGTGTTAGTGGCTTACCATTTGCATGACAGAAAAACAGTTCTGAGTTGGAAGATGCTATTTTAGCATACTTTTGTAATGCAGAAATGCATATTTTTGTATCACCGCTACTTGGGATACGAACAAAAACAGGTTTCCCAGTTTGGTTTGTTTTACTTACTCGCAGACGAATGATAACAGCACTAGTTTCGCTTTCAAAAGTTACATCACTCTTAGTCAGAGCCCTGTGAATAGTAAGGTTAGAACAAACAACAAGCTCACTTATCCTAAACAAACCAAAATATGCCAGATAAAAGGCTGCTTCAAAAAGAGAAGATTCATATTCTGTATAACATACATTACTTAAAAGTGCTACCAGCCTGTTCAACATACTAAGTGAAATAGGAGCTCTGAAGTCCTGTCTATGCCGTAAACGCTTGCAACCTTCCAACATCTTTCTGATGACAAAACTTTCAGATGGGTTATAGAATCCTTTGATTTTATGTAGAAAACTGATACTTGACATATATAATGCTATTGTAGAAGGGGCATAGTTTTTTTCAAAACAATATGCAACATACAAAATAAGTTGGTTAATTGGTATTGGCCATTCATTTGTCATGCCGTATACTGCCCTAAACCTCTTAAAATTCCTGAGAGCATTATCATAGGCCCTTCCAGTGTTATTTGCTACACTGTATCTAATCAGGCTAACAGCTCTTTGTTGAATATTAGCCACAGGCGGGGCTCTATCAGACATGGTTTTGGGTCTGCATTGGGAGCAAGTGTCCAAAATCTGCCCATCTGAAAACGAGATAAGGCATCGGTTATTGTATTTTTTGCCCCAGGTACATGTTCTGCTTTGACCACAATATTCTGTTGTAAACATTTCAACGTTAAATTTCTGATAAGAACCATCACTAATTCTGATTTAGAAGTCATTTTATTAATGATGTGGCAGACTGCCATATTGTCTGATCTAAAGCATATCTTTTTGTTTTTTAACTCATCTCCCCATGTAAATATAGAAACAACAATTGGAAACAACTCAAGTGCAGTAATATCTGCTGTATAACCCTGCAGGTGCCATTCCTTTGGCCATTTCTCTGACATCCATTTCCCCCCAAAATATATGCCAAAACCTAAACCTACTCCCCCTGCACTATCTGTAAATAACTGTATATCTTCATTGTAAGACCAAAATCTGTCATGAAAGACATGAATGCCATTGAATTTATGGAAAAATGTTTTCCACATGATTAGATCTTGTCTTATCCCCTTGTTAATTCTCAGATGGTGATGTGGTTTAGTGAGACCGCATATAGAATTGATCAGTCTTCTACAGAAAGGACGGCCTGGAATTATGGCCCGACATGCAAAATTTAGAACACCAATTAAACTTTGCATCTCCCTGAGGGTACACCTAGTTTTGTGCAGCATGGTATTCAATGCAATCAAAATTTCTTGAACCTTTTGCAAAGGCAAGCGCACCACCATATTTTCTGAGTCTAATTCCAAGCCTAAAAATGTTAACACTGTTACAGGTCCCTCAGATTTCTCAATTGCTAGAGGTACACCAAGTTCTTGCATAGATTGTGCAAAAATATGCATTAATTTTTTGCAGTCACCAGAATTTTGTTTCCCCCCACCTAAGAAATCATCTAAGTAATGCATCAAATTGCGCGAAACAGCTTTTTTCGTCACAACATAAGCAAGGAAATCTGCAAATCTATTGAACAAATTGCAACTAATAGCACAACCAAAAGGTACACATTTATCAAAGTAATAATACCCATCAAAAGTGAAACCTAACTGATCAAAATCTTCGGGACGAACTGGCAATAACCTAAAAGCACTTTTTACATCCATTTTAAGTAATTCACATCTATGACCTAGGTCTTGTACCATATGCACTGCAGTGTCAAAACTAGTGTACTGTACATGACAATGCATTGGATCAATATGGTCATTAAGTGACTCACCAGCAGGGTATGACAAATGGTGTATAAGTCTGAAATCTGGGTTTTTTGACTTTTTAGGGACTAAACCAATCGGGGAAACTCTCAAAGTTGGCAAAGGCCTGTTTTTGAAAGGACCTGCAATTCTTAAAAGATCCACCTCTTTTTTAATTTTTTCCCTGACAATGTTTGGCTGTTCTAAAGCAGATTTTAAATTTTTTGCATCAGTTGCCTGTCTTGGACCTTCATACTGCAGAGCAAAACCATATGTAAAACCTTCCAATAAAAATTTTGCCTCTTTTTCATTGTAGCCTATTAATTCTTCTTTCAATTTATCTAACTGAACAGGTGATGGTGCTATGTGCATCAGCGACAGGTGATCATTGTCTTTGACCTCTGCAGGATCCCCGACCTTGACCTCTTCCAAATGACCTAGCATTTTGGAATCCCCTGTATGATCCCCGAAATGCATTTGGTTGCCTAAATGAACGAAATGTTTCTGATTGAGAAGGTTGCAGATGACATGACCATCTGCCATGCCCCTCATTGTAGCATAGAGAACAGACATGTGGATATCTGCAGGTTACCCATTTGCAAAAGCCTTTGTTGAAGTCTATGCATGGAGGGGATTTTGATTTCATTTGCCCAGATGGCCTTACAGGGTTAAAGAGTGCTTGACCAGAGAAACAGCGAAGCCAAAGATCAGCATTGATTTTTGACCATGGTGAAAAATTTTCTGCCTGACGAAGCCTAAATTGTTCATCATATGTGCGCCACATTGTACCAGAGTACTTCAAAGCAGCCTCTCTTATGAGAAACATATAATGCAGTATTTCCTGTGTCTGCTCAGGATGGGCCTCAAGATAAATGCTGGAGTATATTAAAAAAGCGTCTGTCCATTTTTCTATAGAGGATATTTGCTCATTAGAGACCTTGGCCTTTGTTACAAGTTGGCCGTTTTCATCCACACCCAAAACGACACCTGAGCTGTAATTGTTAAGTTCAACTGCCCCTTTCAATAAAACAGCTAAATTTACATAATCATGTTGTTTTATCTTTAGTTTCATTTGTTCTGGGACATGGCAAGCTATGGAGTCTCCACCACACCTTATTTTTGGTATATTACAAGGGCTAGATTGCCCAGTTTCTTTAGTGCCTGAAGGTTTAGAAAATTCTGAAATTTTGAATATTTCATCAAAATCTATTATATCACCTTTTCTCCCTGATTTTTCTTCCTCCTCTGAGGCTAAAAGTGCCAATGTCTCCCTGCCATTCCCCTCTCCATCCAAATTCTGTCTTTTTTTGAGATATTTTAGACGCATCTTGGTTTCTTCTCCTTTTTCTTGAACCCAAACCTCTACCAGGCATTGTTTTGGCTATGATTTCTTCTCAAAATTCAATTTCAATAGAAGATTTTTTTGGATTTTAATTTTCTGATTTCTGAACAGCTTTCTAAGAATTTCTTGGAACCAGAAAGGGGGAGATAAACCAAACAGCATTTCCTGTTTGAGTTAAAAGGGAGAGAACTTGTAAAAATAGAAATGGCACAAGACCACACAGTAATCTCCCTTTCCATAATTTCTGCTAAAATAAAAGGGCTTCATTGCATACAACAATAAGCCTCCTTATTTTAAGTCAATAAATGACGCTAAGGGTAGGTTTTATCAAGCCGATGAAGATGTTATTTTTTTCAATGAGAGGTATTTAAACGAAGAAATCCAGGTAATGTTTTCGGAACTTAACATTGACATTACACTAGAAGAAATTATAAAAGCTGTAACGCAGTTAAAGTCTAATTCCAGCGGGGGGCATGACTTACTTTTGAACGAATTCTTCAAGCATGGTATAGATAATTTACTACCGTATTTCCACAAACTGTTTAATGTTTGTCTTGCCAGAGGGTATTCTCCAGAGTCTTGGAGTGAGGGCCTAATTGTTCCTATTTTTAAAAGTGGTGATAGCAGTAACCCAAATAACTATAGAGGCATTACATTGTTGAGCGCGTTAGGCAAGTTATTTACCAGAATTTTAAATAATAGACTAAGTACATGGGCTGAAGCCTATAGTGTTTACATAGAGGCCCAGGCGGGATTTAGAAAAGGTATGAGTACTATTGATAATGTCTTCATCCTAAATTCTTTAGTATCACATTGCTTAATTAACGGGGTAAAGTTGTTCTGTGCATTCGTTGATTTTACCAAGGCATTTGATTTTGTTGTACGAGATGTCTTATGATATAAACTGGTGTACGCAGTAAAATCCTTGACGTCATAATGTCAATGTATAACTGTGTAAAGTCCAAAGTTAAATTTTTAAACTCAGTGATGAATTTTTCTGTAATTTAGGTGTCAGACAGGGAGAATGCCTGTCACCGTTTTTATTCAGTATGTATCTCAATGATATTGAAGAAACATTTATTCTTAGCGGGATAGAGGGTATTGACGTAGGCTCATTGAAATTATTTTTATTACTTTACACAGACGACATTGTTCTGTTTGCAAGGTCGGCGGAAGATTTACAAAAGTCATTAGATGTTTTAGCCGAATATTGTTTGAAATAGAAACTTACCGTTAATACTAATAAAACAAAGATCATCATATTTAGAAATGGGGGTCGACTACCTAGAAACATTCGTTTTAGCTACAAAGGAGAAAACATAGAAATTGTTAACAAGTTTAAATACTTAGGTGTGATTTTTACCAGTGGGGGTGCATACAATGAAATGGATAAAATGTTGTCAGGTCAAGCACTAAAGGGAATCTTTCAGCTCAATAAATATTTGTACAAATTTACTCCACTATCGCCAAAGCATATTTTAGAACTGTTTGATAAATTAATAAGCCTGATTTTGAATTATTCATCTAAAGTATGGGGTTTTAGCGAAGGAAAAAATATAGAGAGAATTCATTTACAAGCATAGTAACAAAGGTTACATGATAACTTTCTGAAAAATTGGCACGCAAGTTTAGAAGATTCATCTAGGGCAATATTTTACAGATCAATTGCTACTTTAGGGTTTCAACTGTATTTAGATGTAGTAAATGTTACAAAATACCGGATAGCTTTATCACGCCTAAGGTTATCAAGTCATAGATTAGAAATTGAAGCGGGTAGATGGAAAAAACCAGAAGCTGTACCTTTCAATTATAGAGTATGTAAAATCTGTAAGAAACTTGAAGATGAGCACCACTTCGTAATAGAATGTAAATTATATAATGATATAAGAAAACAATACATTAAACCATTCTATTGGAAACACCCGAGTAATATGAAATTTATTGAATTGTTAAGGACTTCTAACAAGAATGTTTTAAGAAATTTACCAGCTTTCACATTCAGAGCATTTGAACGTCGCAGACTATTTATGGATATGTAAATGAATATTTTTCAAGTCTCTCCCAAACTGTATTAATTAACTCTCAATGTTTATTTTCATTCATTTGATATGACTGATATATATGTATATGATATATGTATGTATGTATGTTCATAATTTAAATATGTAATTCTGTGTTCAATGCAGTTGAACTAATACTAGCAACACTGTCATGCCATATTGATATATGTAATTATTTGTATGTTGATACTGATGCTATGATCATGGGCCATGATTGGCTTATTTCATAATAAAAGAATATCTATCTATATAGAACGTCTATCTCTACAGGTAACAGACTGGGCTGGAGATATTGTCAAAGATTGCAGCATGAAATACTAAAACGTCTATATATTCAGGCACCAGATTTGACTGGAGATAGTGTCAAAGATTGTCATATTTAGTATCTATTACGCAAATCTTAACAGGTATTAGATTATGCTGGAGACATTGTCAAAGATTATAACATGTTATATCTAGAACGCCAGTCTCTAGAGGTACCAGATTAGGCTGGAGACATTGTCAAAGATTGCCACATGTTATATATAGAACGCCAATATCTATAGGTAATAGATTTGGCTGAAGACATTGTCAAAGATTGCCACTTGTAATATATAGAACGCCAGTCTCTACAGGTACCAGATTAGGCTGGAGACATTGTCAAAGATTTCCAGATGTTATATATAGAACGCCAATATCTATAGCTAATAGATTTGACTGGAGATACATTTATTCAAAGATTGCCACATGAAATATCTGGAACGTCAATCTCATATGTACCACATTTCACTGGAGACACTGTCAAAGATTGCCACATGAAATATCTTGAACTGCTACCTCTACAGGTACCAGATTTGGCTGGAGATATTGTCAAAGATTGCCACATTAAATATCAAGAACACATATTTGTACATGTTCTATATTTGGTTGGTGATATTTCAAAGATTGCCACATGAAATATCTAGAACGCCTGCCTCAAAAGGTGCCAGATGTACCTGGAGACATTGTCAAAGATTGCCACATGAAATATCTAGAAATCCTACCTCTACAGGTACCAGATTTGGCTGAATACATTGTCAAAGATTTCCACATGAAAAATCTAGAACTCCTACCTCTACAGGTAGCAGATTTGGCTGGGATATTGTCAAACATTACCACATGAAATATCTGGACCGTCAATCTTTACATGTACCAGATTTCACTGGAGATACTGTCAAAGATTTCCACATGAAATATCTAGAACTGCTATCTCTACAGGTACCAGATTTGGCTAGAGATATTGTCAAAGATTGCCACATTAAATATCAAGAACGCATATTTGTACTTGTTCTAGATTTCGTTGGAGATATTTCAAAGATTGCCACATGAAATATCTAGAACGCCTTCCTCAAAAGGTGCCAGATGTGCCTGGAGACATTGTCAAAGATTGCCACATGAAATATCTGGAACGTCAATCTCTATATATACCAGATTTCACTGGCGACACTGTCAAACATTGCCACATAAAATATCAAGAACACATATCTCTACATATACCTGATTTGGCTGGAGACATTGTCAAAGATTACCACATGTTATATCTTAAACGCCAGTCTTTACAAGTACCAGATTTGACTGGAAACATTGTCAAAGATTGCAACACGAAATATCAAAATTGCCTGCCTCAAAAGCAACCAAATTTGGCTGGAGACATTGTCAAAGATTGCCACATGAAATATCAAGAATGCATAACTCTACATGTACTAAATTTGGCTGGAGATATTGTCAAAGATTGCTACATAAGATTTCTAGAACGCATTTTTCTAAAGACAACAGATTTGACTGGAGACACTGTCAAAGATTGCCACATTAAATATCAAGAAGGCATATCTCTAAATGTACCAGATTGGACTGGAGATATTGTCAAAGATTTGTTTTAGCAGTTATTTTTATTATTGCTAATATTATCTGTATACTATACATGTTGACTGAAGGTAATGATATGACAGAAATATAATATTCTAAGATGATAGATAAAATGGCATATTACAGCCAACACTTCACCGTCAGTTTTCATGAAAACTTTCGCTTAAATAATGGAGGATTTCATGGAAACAAAAAATATGATGCAAATTATCTTGACAAGTAATCATGCATGTTGGTGTTCTGAGGGGATGTTTTACTTAAATGATAGTGGTTTTCATGAAACCAGATAATATTTCATAAAAATAATAGTTTTTCCATGAAAACAAGTTTATAGTTGGTAGTGGCTAAGGTTTGGTGACCGGACCTCTAGTAATCAGTCACAACACCTCTAGTATACACTTTGAGGGTAAATGGCATTCTTGTTCAAAAAGGACAGACTAAATTATGATCAAGAAAAGTTGTTGAAACATGAGATTTCTTTAGACAATTAAAAACTTTTACCAAATAATGACACAGAATTGTTTCCAACAATGTATACAAAAAATTACCATACACAATTTAACTGAAAATTTGTAAATGGCTAGGATAGTAAAAAGATTTTATCATTTTGCAACTATATTCAAAAGGAATAGATCAATTCATTTAGCTATAACTTAAAAAATTATATTTTTGTACGGTAAGAAAGCAATTGTCAGTTTATTTTTCAAAACTGTGAATGCCTCTTTAAACAAGAGGGCCAATGGCCCTAAAGCGCTCACCTGGGTTCAAAGATGAAAGAAATTTTTATGAATGAAATGATGCATATCACAGAAATGGACCAATGCAATTTCATTGCCATAGCTCATAAAACCAAAAGTAGGTCAGTAGGTCAAAATATAGGTCATGAGACGACATTTTTGAAATCGGAACGAAAAGCTGTACACACAGTCCAAATTTCATTGCCGTAGCTTTTAAACAAACAAGAGGGCCATGATGGCCCTGGATCGCTCACCTGAGTACTTTGGCTGTAGGTTTGCTGTTAAGCAGTATTTCATTTTTTAATTGAAAATATATAAGTGCCTACAAACCAAATATGTAAAATATCAGTCAATAAATAAAGGCTCTATGACAGAAAGTAGAAATATCTATTATAAGCTATGGTGACCTTGACCCAGTGACTTCAAACCCTACCCATGGGTAGAGGTCCATGCAAGGAACCTCTATACTGAATATCAAAGATATTGGTCTATAAATGAAGGCTTTATGAGGTACAGTAGATAAATCTATTTTTAGCCTCCGTGACCTTTAACCTAATCTAATAATTTGAACAACCAAACAACCTTTCTGACAAACTGCTAGGATATTTGGACTGAAACAGTCGCCTCTAGAGCCTTAACAAGATATTTCTATTTTTGGGCTCTGTGACCTAGTTTTTGACCCCAGATGACCCATATTCCAACTTGAGCTAGAAATCATCGAAACAACTTTTCTGACATATTTCCAGAATATTTGGTCTGAAAATGTTACCTGTAGAGTGTAAACAAGGTTTTTCCAAATTTAAGCTCTGTGACCTAGTTTTTGACCCCAGATGACCCATATTCGAACTTGGGCTAGAAATCATCGATACAACCTTTCTGACATATTTCAAGGATATTTGGGCTGAAAATGTTACCTCAAGAGTGTTAACAAGGTTTTTCCATATTCAGGCTGTGTGACCTAGTTTTTGACTCCATATGACCGATATTCAAACTTGACCTAGAAATCATCGAAACAACCTATCTGACATATTTCCAGGATATTTGGGCTGAAAATGTTACCTCTAGAGTGTTAACAAGGTTTTTCCATATACAGGCTGTGACCTAGTTTTTGACCCCACATGACCCATATTCCAACTTGAGCTAGAAATCATCTTAACAAGCTTTCTGACAGTTTTTCAGGAAATTTGGGCTAAAAATGTTACCTCTAGAGTGTTAACAAGGTTTTACCATATTTGGGCTGTGTGACCTAGTTTTTGACCCCACATGACCCATATTCCAACTTGAGCTAGAAATCATCTTAACAAGCTTTCTGACAGTTTTTCAGGAATTTTGGGCTAAAAATGTTACCTCTAGAATGTTAACAAGGTTTTACGTTATTTGGGCTGTGTGACCTAGTTTTTGACCCCACATGACCCATATTCAAACTTGAGCTAGAAATCATCAAAACAACCTTTCTGACGTATTTCCAGGATATTTGGGCTGAAAATGTTACCTCTAGAGTGATAAAAAGGTTTTTCCATATTTGGTCTCAGTGACCTAGTTTTTGACCCCAGATGACCCATATTCGAACCTGGACTAGAAATCGTCCAAATAACCTTTCTGATATATTACAAGGATATTTGGGCTGAAAATGTTACCTCTAAAGTGTTAACAAGGTTTTTCCATATTTGGGCTGTGTGACCTAGTTTTTAACCCCAGATGACCCATATTTGAACTTGGGCTAGAAATCAGCCAAATAACCTTTCTGACATATTACAAGGAAATTTGGACTGAAAATGTGACCTCTAAAGTGTTAACAAGGTTTTTCCATATTTGGGCTCTGTGACCTAGTTTTTGACCCCAGATGACCCATATTCGAACTTGAGCTAGAAATCATCGAAACAACTTTTCTGACAAATTTCCAGGATCTTTGGGCTGAAAATGTTACCTCTAGGGTGTTAACAAGGTTTTTCCATATACAGGCTGTGTGACCTAGTTTTTGACTCCAGATGACCGATATTCGAACTCGTCCGAGTAATTATTGGGACAAACATCCTGACCAAGTTTCGTGACAATTGGAGCAAATATGTGACCAGTAGAGTGTTAACGAACTAAATGTGAACGGACGACGGACGACAGACGACGGACGACAGACGACGGACGACGGACATTCATCGATCCTAATAGCTCACCCTGAGCCAGCTCAGGTGAGCTAAAAAGTAGGTCAGTAGGTCAAAATATAGGTCATGATATGACTTTTTTGAAATCGGAACAAAAAACTGTACACATGGTCCAAATTTCATTGCCATAGCTCCAAAAACAAAAAGTAGGTCAGTAGGTCAAAAGTATAGGTCATGCAATGACATTTTTGAAATCGAAACGAAAAACTGTGCACATGGTCCAAATTTTATTGCTGTAGCTAAAAAACAAAAAACTAGGTCAGTAGTTCAAAAATATAGGTCAAGGAATAATGTTTTTGAAAAACACTACAACTGGTCCAAATTTTATTGCCATAGCGAAAAACTTAAAAAATGAGAAAAACAATTTTTTTTTGGGGGGGGGGGGATGACCCCCAGGGAAGCGAGGATGACCCCACTGTGGTCACAGTGCATACTACCAAATATCTAAGCTCCAGGCCTTGCAGTTTTGCAGTTTGTGACAAGAAGATTTTTAAAGTTTTTTGCTTTATAACTCTATATAAAACATGTGACCCCTTGGGCAGGGCCAGTTTTGACCCAGGGGCCATGATTTGTACAATCTTGGTAGAGGTCTACTAGACAATGCTCAACACCAAATATCAAAGCTTCATGCCTTGTAGTTTCTGACAAGAAGATTTTTAAAGTTTTCCCTATATAACTCTATGTAAATCAAGTAAGCCCTGGGCGGGTCAGTTCTGACCCCAGTGTCATAATTTGAACAATCTTTGTAGAGGTCCACTAGATGATGCCTCATACCAAATATCTAAGCTCCAGGCCTTGCAGTTTCTGACAAGAAGATTTTTAAAGAATTTACTATATAACCCTATGTAAAATATGTGACCCCTGGGGCAGGGCCATTTTTGACCCAGAGGCCATGATCTGAACAAACTTGGTAGAGGTCCACACACTAAATATCTAAGCTCTCTGCTTTACGGTTTCTGACAAGAAGATTTTAAAAGGTAATGATTTGAACAAACTTGGTAGAGGTCCACTAGACAATGCTACACACCAAATATCTTAGCTCTATGCCTTGCGTTTTCTGACAAGAAGATTTTTGAAGTTTTTCCTATATAATTCCTTGTAAAACAAGGGACCCCTGAGATGGGGTCAGTTTTGACCCCAGGAACATAATTTGAACAAACTTGGTAGAGATCCACTAGATGATGCTTTATACCAAATATCAAAGCTCCAGGCCTTGTGGTTTCTGACAAGAAGATTTTTTTAAGATCAAACTTTTAAAATCTGTTTTTAGCTCCTGTGACCCACAAATGCAATGAACCGGAACCATTTGAACAAACTTGGTAGAGCTTCATGCAAGGAACATTCTAGGCAAGTTTCATCAAATTTTGCCCAGTGGTTTCAGAGGAGATGTCGTTTGAATGAATTGTGGACGCCGGACAGACACCGGACAATCACGGATCCTAAAAGCTAATGCTTTGAACAAAAGGCATAAGGATTTGTGTTAATTGAAAGACAGCTTGCAAACTGCAATCAAAATATGCTGCCTGCGGCCAGTTAATGGATTAATATGGAAAGAATTGTGTTTTATTGCAATTAACGAGTCATAATTAACGGCGTCAGTTTACAGTCTTGTAAATTAGTGTGTTTTTCGAGTTAACAGGCCTTCGTTATAAATTGACTTATTCCATCATTTTTAATTGAGATCAAAAAGAAATATTATTGGATGGATCAGTAAGTCTAAAGACTTGTTATTTGTACATTTGAGCATGCTGAAGACAAACTTGAGAAACTGAGTGTAGCTTCTTTTAGTTCCACAAGGCAGATCTATTTTGCATTTTGTTAATAAGGAATAGTGTTAAGATTCAGTGATACTGTTTGCAATTTAAGATTGCAATCTGAAAAACTGAGCATTGGATAAACAGTAGAGCATTTGTACATCTACTGTATACTTTCATGCTGTAAATAGGTTCTATGTTATATAAACAAGAGGGCCATAGGTTTGCTGTTAAGCAGTATTTCATTTTTTAATTGAAAATATATAAGTGCCTACAAACCAAATATGTAAAATATCAGTCAATAAATAAAGGCTCTATGACAGAAAGTAGAAGTATCTATTATAAGCTATGGTGACCTTGACCTAGACCCAGTGACCTCAAACCCTACCCATGGGTAGAGGTCCATGCAAGGAACCTATATACTGAATATCAAAGATATTGGTCTATAACCGAAGGCTTTATGAGGTACAGTAGATAAATCTATTTTTAGCCTCCGTGACCTAAATTAACCTAATCCAATAATTTGAAAAAGCTTGATAAAGCTTACTTTATGCCAAATTTTAAAATTCAAGGCCTTGTGGTTTCAGACAAGAAGATTTTTAAAGATATTAACGGCCCCCGGTGCGGGGCAAATTTTGACCCAAGGGCCAACATTTAAACAATTTTGGTAAAGGTTCTTTACACAATACTCAACACTAAATATCTAAGGTCTACACCTATTTGTTTTGGATAAAAATGTTTTTCATGTTTTCCTATATAAATCGATGTAAAACAAGAGAACCCTGGGGCGTGGCCAATTTTGACCCAGGGGACATAATTTGAACAAACATGGTAAACATCCACTAGACAATACTACATACCAAATATCTGAGCTGTAGGCATTGAGATTGCCAGTAAGAAGATTTTTAAAGATTGCCTTTTTTAAATATTAAGGGCCCCCGGGGCGGGGCAAATTTTGACCCCAGGGCCAACATATAAACAATACTGGTATAGGTTATCTACACAATACTCCACACAAAATATCTAAGGTCGAGTTCTATTAGTTTCGGAGAAAAATGACTTTTAATGTTTTTCCTATATAACCACATGTAAACCAAGATAACCCTGGGGCGTGGCCAATTTTGACCCCAGGGAACATAATTTAAACAAACTTGGTAGACAATCACTAGACATTGCTACATACCAAATATCAAAGCTGTAGGCATCGAGGTTTCCAGTAAGAAGATTTTTAAAGATTGCCTTTTTTAAATATTAAGGGCCCCCAGGGCGGGGCCAATTTTTACCCCAGGGCCGACATATAAACAATACTGGTATAGGTTACCTACACAATACTCCACACAAAATATCTAAGGTCTAGTCCTATTCGTTTTGGAGAAAAATGATTTTTCATGTTATTCCTATATATCTATATGTAAATCAAGAGAACCCTGGGGCGTGGCCAATTTTGACCCAGGGGACATAATTTGAACAAACTTGGTAGACATCCACTAGACAATGCTACATACCAAATATCTAATCTGTAGGCATTGAGGTTTCCAGTAAGAAGATTTTTAAAGATTGCCTTTTTTACAAATGGGGTGGGGCAAATTTTGACCCAAGGGCCAACATATAAAAATACTGGTAAAGGTTCTTTACACAATACTCCACATCTAATATCTAAGGTCTAGTCATATTAGTTTTGGAGAAAAATGATTTTTCATGTTTTTCCTATATAACCATATGTAAACCAAGAGAACCCTGGGGCGTGGCCAATTTTGACCCAGGGGATATAATTTGAACAAACTTGGTAGACATCCACAAGACAATGCTACATACCAAATATCAAAGCTGTAGGTATTGTGGTTTCTGAGAACAAGATTTTCAAGATTTCCTTTTTTATATATTAAGGGCCCCCGGGGCAGGGCCAATTTTGACCCCAGGGCCAACATATAAACAATACTGGTAAAGGTTATCTACACAATACTACACACAAAATATCTAAGGTCTAGTCTGATTAGTTTTGGAGAAAAATGATTTTTAATGTTTTTCCTATATAACCACATGTAAACCAAGATAACCCTGGGGCATGGCCAATTTTGACCCTAGGGAACATAATTTAAACAAACTTGGTAGACAATCACTAGACATTGCTACATACCAAATATCAAAGCTGTAGGCATCGAGGTTTCCAGTAAGAAGATTTTTAAAGATTGCCTTTTTTAAATATTAAGGGCCCCCGGGGCGGGGCCAATTTTTACCCCAGGGCCGAAATATAAACAATACTGGTATAGGTTATCTACACAATACTCCACACAAAATATCTAAGGTCTAGTCCTATTCGTTTTGGAGAAAAATGATTTTTCATGTTTTTCCTATATATCTATATGTAAATCAAGAGAACCCTGGGGCGTGGCCAATTTTGACCCAGGGGACATAATTTGAACAAACTTGGTAGACATCCACTAGACAATGCTACATACCAAATATCTAATCTGTAGGCATTGAGGTTTCCAGTAAGAAGATTTTTAAAGATTGCCTTTTTTACATATTACGGGCCCCTGGGGTGGGGCAAATTTTGACCCCAGGGCCAACATATAAAAATACTGGTATAGGTTATCTACACAATACTCCACATCTAATATCTAAGGTCTAGTCATATTAGTTTTGGAGAAAAATGATTTTTCATGTTTTTCCTATATATCTATATGTAAATCAAGAGAACCCTGGGGCGTGGCCAATTTTGACCCAGGGGACATAATTTGAACAAACTTGGTAGACATCCACAAGACAATGCTACATACCAAATATCAAAGCTGTAGGCATTGTGGTTTCTGAGAACAAGATTTTTCAAGATTTCCTTTTTTACATATTAAGGGCCCCTGGGGTGGGGCAAATTTTGACCCCAGGGCCAACATATAAAAATACTGGTAAAGGTTCTTTACACAATACTCCACATCTAATATCTAAGGTCTAGTCATATTAGTTTTGGAGAAAAATGATTTTTCATGTTTTTCCTATATAACTATGTGTAAACCAAGAGAACCCTGGGGCGTTGCCAATTTTGACCCAGGGGGCATAATTTGAACAAACTTTGTAGACATCTACTAGACAATGCTACATACCAAATATCAAAGCTGTAGGCACTGTGGTTTCTGAGAAGAAGATTTTTAAAGATTTCCTACATAAGTCTATGTAAAAGGAAGTGACCCCTGGGACGGGGCCAATTTTGACCCCAGGGAAATAATTTGAACAATTTTTGTAGTGTTCCATTAGAGGGTGCTAAATGCCAAATATATTAGCTCTAGGCCTTGTGGTTTCAGACAAGAAGATTTTCAAAGTTTTTCCTTTAAGTTGCCATAGCAACCAGAGTTCTGCATGGAATCAAATTCTTTGAACAATTTTGGTAGAGCTTCATGCAAGGAACATTTCTGTGAAGTTTTGTTGAAATTGGCCCAGTGGTTTAGGAGGAGATGTTCTTTAAAACAAAAGTTTACGCACGGACGCACGCATGGACGCACCGACGACGGACTTTGACTGATCACAATACCTCACCTTGTGCAAGTAAACGGTTAACATCAGCGTCTGCTATTTTATTATGTTCTGCATTAGATAAGTCGACAAGTAATGACATGTATTCCTCTACAGTTTGTTACAGAACAAGTGTTGAAATTTAACATCAGTTTGATACAAAAACAAAACAGAGAGGTCACTACAGGTAAAACCTAAAAATTTCGAGTTGCAAAAATGTGACATGTAATGTTGTTTACAACTGACCTTCATCTGTATTAAAGTGGAATCCTTATGGCATTTGCAAATGTACAATGGTTACTTTTACATTTCCGTTTCTTTTTTTCTGGCCTTTACTGTATTTGCAAGATACGGACTAGGAATCTTTACTCAAGTCAACTGACACATTACCATATCTTTATAATCAATTAATAATTTAATAACATAATTTAAGTACACTATTGAGCAAACTCTGAAGAGATTTTACAAAACCTGACAATTCATTTCTGTAAGAACTGTTATGAACTTAAATTTGTCTGACATATACAAAGAAATGTCAAATTACATTGTTCGTTTGTTAAGTGTGGTATTTTTCACGCACAAAAAAATGCCAAGACAATAGAGACAACCATGACAACGGATAGAAAGCCTAAAAACTTGATGCTTTACAATCACTACTGTATTTTTTAGAAAGTCTGTTTTACTGACAAAATATTGTAGTAAGCAAATTTGTAAAATTACTTAAACCATTGCTTTACAGAACGAAGAGCTGTTCCAAAAGTTTGTAACACTGGCGGTACAGTTTTTGCTTTTAACATTAAACTTCCTGCTTCAGCAACAAATCCTCTTTCTCTAAGCTCATTGGCTAATTTCTCCACAGACAGATGGTCACATGACTCCCTTTCTGGATCCTGATTGGACAAAACATACTGCATGATGACTGGATAATGCTGTGTTGACACAAGTTCAGGTAAAAGATGGTGTTTCAACAGAAGTTCAATCAGCTCAGCATCCTCATTTATCTAAAAACATTAAAAAAAAACAATCACAAGATCAAATTTAATAAGAACTGTTAATACAGGAATCTGAATAACTTACAGAACATTAAAGAGCTATTTCAAAAGGTCACATGTATTTTGAGTATGATAAATTATAAAAAAAAAAGTTCTTCTGATGAAAGCAGTAATAATCTTTGCAAATACTAGTACTTCTAAAAATATGACTGATGTCTTAAGAATGAAAAGAAAATAATCCAAACATTACAGACGCTAGATCAGTCATGAAGTCAAGGTTTACAGTTTTGTTCATTTATCATTCAAGTTTTCGAAAGCTGCATTCATAACTTGTCTTTTTTTGTAACAGTTACAAGCACCTACATGTATGACTTTCTTCAATTTGTAAGACTGAGAGATCAAAATTAATATTTTAAAAGGCTTAATCATTTAACCAACTAACCTGTGGAAGGCTTGACAATAATTCTATAAGATTTGGGAATAATTTCTTATCTTCCATTATGAGAGAAAACTTAACAGCTTCTATACTATATCCTTGCTGTACCATTTCTTTATATAAAGCTTCTATATTCTGAAAAAGAACACAAACATTTCTCCACTAAACTTATTTCACATAAGCTAGTTAACACATTCTGCAATATACATTAATCCCCTTTCATTAATTTATGCTTCCTGGGTTCAAACCAGTTTTCTGGTTTCTTTATGAAAGAAGCATTCTTTTGTCCGTTGTAAGAAATTGCTTATTTTCTCAGACCCAAGACACTGAGCAGTTATGGAGAAAACCTATAAATAGCTGTCTAGCCTAAAAGCTGATAATTCTGAGCTGCATTGGTGTAATAAAGACACAAACACTTAAAATGGTGCATCCTGCTTTGACATCATTCACTTCTGGAAAGTTTCAGCTTCTTAAAGCTCTCAGAGAATCATTTATTCATCACAGTGAAAACAGTTAGTCATACTGGCAATCTAGGTTGACATAAAACTTAGTGGCCAAATTTTCAATTTTGAGATATTTATGACTATGTGTGTCATTTCAATAATTTTAGAAATATAAGTAGGCACTGGCTATTCTGACTAAACGTTACATTAACATACATGTAATATACCTCAGAAAACAGGCCTGTATCTGTTGACTTCACTGTGTCTAAGACAAGCAATGTGTTGTCATGGCAACCACTGACAACCATGGACTGGAACAAACTGCACCATGGATTCTTTACACTGCTGTAACAGAAGAAAAATAATTTAATACAGTTTAATCAATGTTTCCATTACACAATATGGAATTAATCATTAATGTACAGTTAAATGTTTCACCAACAGGCAGCCAGTGAGAGTTCCACCCATGGCAATTTTATAAAGTTAATTACAGTAGAATCCCACCATTAAGACCATCAATGATTCTTAAATAAAGTGGTCTTAATGGTGGGGTGGTCTTATGGTTGACAAGATAAACCTATGGAATTTTCAAAGACTGGTTCAAAATAACTTCCTGTTATGAAATACAGTTAAAATTTAGCATTGATACAGTGCCAGTATGAACAAATAAACACTTATTTTACCTAAAATACCAATGAATGCAGCATTAATTTGATAAGTTGATCATTTTTTTTTTTTTAGAAATTTGATCAATTTTGTTTGTGACACAAATTTCAACCAAAATTTAAAAAATCAAGAGGGCCATGATGGCCCTATATCGCTCACCTGAATATGACTGCTTTCAACAAAGTTGCAATGGACCTGGTAAATTGACACCAGATGACCGATATTCGAACTTGACGTAGAAATTATTGAAACAATCTTTCTGAAAAATTTCAAGGTTATTTGGACTGAAAGTGTAGTATCTAGAGTGTTAACAAGGTTTTTCCATATTTGGGCTCTGTGACCTAGTTTTTGACCCCAGATGATCCATATCCAAACCTGAGCTAGAAATCATCAAAACAACCTTTCTGACCAATTTCCAGGACATTTGGACTGAAAATGTAACCTCTAGAGTGTTTACAAAGTTTTTCAATATTTAGGCTCTGTGACCTAGTTTTTTAATCCAGATGACCCATATTCAAAGTTGAGCTGGAAATCATAGAAGCAACCTTTCTGACAAATTTTCAGGTTATTTGGAATTAAAATCTTAACTCTAGAGTGTTAACAAGGTTTTTCCATATTTGGGCTCTGTGACCTAGTTTTTGACCAAAGATGACCCATATTAGTACTTGAGCTAGAAATCATCAAAACAACCTGTCTGACAAATTTCCAGGTTATTTGGACTGAAAATGTTACCTCTAGAGTGTAAACAAGGTTTTTCCATATTTGGGCTCTGTGACCTAGTTTTTGACCCCAGATGACCCAATTTTAAACTTGAGCTAAAAATCATCAAAACAACCTTTCTGACAAATTTCTGGGATGTTTTGACTGAAAATGTAACCTCTAGAGTTTTAACAAGGTTTTTCTATTTTTGGACTCTGTGACCTAGTTTTTGAACCCAGAAGACCCATATTTGAACTAGAGCTAGAAATCATAGAAACAACCTGTCTGACAAATTTCCAGAATATTTGGACTGAAAATTTTACTTCTTCTACAAGAAGATTTTCAAAGTTTTCACTATATAAGCCTATGTAAAACCAATGACCCCGGGGTGGAGCCAAACTTGACCCCAGGGGTATAATTTGAACAAACTTGGTAGAGGTCCACTAGACAATGCTACATACCAAATCTTAAGGCTCAGGGCCTTGTGGTTTCAGACAAGAAGATTTTTGAAGTTTTTCATATATAAGCCTATCTAAAACCAATGACCCCAGGGTGGGGCTAAATTTAACCCCAGAGGTATAATTTAAACAATTTGGTAGAGGTCCACTAGACAATGCTACATACCAAATATCTAAGCTCTATGCCTTACGGTTTCTGACGAGAAGATTTTTAAAGTTTTTCCTATATAACTCTTTGTAAAACAAGTTACCCCTGGGGCGGGGCCATTTTTGACCCAGAGGCCTTGATTTGAACAAACTTGGTAGAGGTCCACTAGACAATGCTGCACACCAAATATCTTAGCTCTAAGCCTTACAGTTTCTGACAAGAAGATTTTTAAAATTTTTCCTATATAACTCTATGTAAAACAAGTTACCCCTGGGGCGGGGCCATTTTTGACCCATGGATCATAATTTAAACAAACTTGGTAGAGGTCAACTAGATGATGCTTTATACCAAATATCAAAGCTCCAGGCCTTGTGGTTTCTGACAAGAAGATTTTTAAAGATCCAACTTTTAAAATCTGTTTTTAGCTCCTGTGACCCAGAAATGTGACCCAGAAATGCAATGAACCGAAACCATTTGAACAAACTTGGTAGAGCTTCATGCAAGGAACATTCTAGGCAAGTTTCATTAAATTTTGCCCAGTGGTTTCAGAGGAGATGTCATTTGAATGAATTGTGGACGGCGGACGGACGGACGCCGGACAATCAAGGATCCTAAAAGCTCACATGAGCATGCTCAGGTGAGCTAAAAATAAAAAAATGTGTAAAATTCTGTAACAAATTTCTATAAGTTATAGAGATATGCCAATATGTGTTCAAATTTAGACAAATCAAGGCCCATAACTCCACTAAAATCAGCTGATCAGAACACATCAATAATACTTGTAATACACTTGCTAACAATCATTCCTGTGAAACTTTTTTTTTTTAAATCAGACAAATGGTAATGGAGATATGCCCATGTGTTAAAATTTGAACAAATCAAGGCCCATAACTTTGCTGAAAATCACTGGACTAGAAAATGCTGCTGATATGCTTAACTAGGCTTCAAACTCCATTGAAATCAAACCAGTGGTTATGGAGAAGAAGCGCAGACAAACTGTGACATACAGATGGAAAGTGCAAAAACAATATGTCTCCCACCAAAATGTCTCCCACCCCACTTCATAGGGGAAAAATAATTAGTATCGTGTATTATCTATCAGGATACATAACAATTAACAGTTGGTTTTCATTATAATAAATTGATTTGCTCTGTACAGCATATGTGAAAGCCAAAAAAGTATGTCAATGCCAGAGTCTCTTTTCGGGTACTTGAAACGAAAGTCTAGTGGTCTTATCACAGAAAATCAACAAGGAGAAAACAATGTAAACAGGGTTGACAATGATGTTCATATAAGTAGATTAGCAGGGAGGTCTTAATTTTGGACAGATATAAATTTAACAGCAAATAGTTCTGTTCCTTAAAAATTTTTGTTAATGGAGAGGTCTTAATTTTTGAGAGGTCTTATGAAGGGATTCCACTATATTTAAGATAGATGGACAGAGAATCTTGTGGCTGCCTTAAGCAAGTGGCTGCTTACCACAATATTGTAGATACATTTTATGAGGTCAGAAACTCAAATGTGTTTTTTTTTTTCCTCACACAAGTTGTAGCTTTTTAACGGCCAGTATTATAGAGCTGCTATTTCAGAATTGTTTGTCTAGCCAATTAACTTTTCACATTTATAATATCAGAACAAAAGATAGTTTTAGAAAATATCAAGTCAAAAACACTGTACTGACATTCTGACCATAAAACCTACCCTGACTTTGAAAAAGATGGCCAAAGTTTCAAAAGTCGGCAAAGTGCTGAGAACTCTGCTTTCCCATTGTTGTCTCCCTTTGCAGAGTTACTCTTCTCCAGCAAGGTTGAAAATAACTTGTTTCTGGATGTAGCAGATGATATCTCTGCCTCTGTTACCTAAGAAACACAGAAATATATCAATGACTGTTACAACTCCTGACATCATCAAATGTCATGGCCTCATCTCACTCAACTGAATTAAACAGCATCTGGACATTTCCTCTCACAAACACTATCGGTCATTTTTGCATGTTTTGGCCAATCCAAACAATTCCCCGCCCCCAATTTTTGTAAGACAAACTTGTTGAAACAACTAAAAGAGAATGAAATATGTTCACTAAAATTTGTAAATGACAATTCTCAAGAATTGTCAAATTTACCTGTATTATTAAGAATACCAATTAGTTTCTCAGAGGACAGGTTGTTTAAAAGAATGGGAGGGGAATCATCTCAGAGAGGAATTGTCCATGATTCAAATTACACTACAATACACCAAGGTCAAACTGATCAATCAAAGTATATGTACACATAACACTGGCTAATTTCAATATATGCCAAACACTGTCACCTCTAGATCTGGTAAATGATACCTCTATAATAGTATAAAATGACCTTGACCACAATATTTTACTGCAGCAAATCTTGCATCAAGATTTTCCTATTACTACATGTATAAAGAAAGTTCTAGAAAATATCAATGGCTTCATCCCATTTCACCAGCCAGAACTTCACAAACAGATGTATAAACTACCAATGAGTTCCCCTTCACTGTCTACAATTTATACAAGAATACCCTATCATGTATATGTGTACAAGTTTCCTCATTCTGTTGAAGAAAGAACTCCCAAGCTCCCACACCAATTTCATAAAGGTGTATCTATCCCCTAATTCAGTCACATAAATAGCACAATCTATTTCACATGTATGTAGTAATAACTGCCAAATTTTGGTACACACCTTCCACTGAGGCCAAACATCTGACACCACTGCCTGCGTTCGATAAAGTGTAAGTAATACAGAATCTTCTTCTGAAAGTTTGAAACTCTGAAATGATAAAGACCTATACAGTCAAACATCTCTTTAACTTGTCATAAAATTTGTAAGTTGTAAGTGTATCAAATCAATCTAAACACAGACAATGGAAGTGATGACTTTATTGAGAACAAATGATTAATTTTTCCCCTCATATACCAGTTAAACTTAAAACTTGAAATAAACAGTAAGAAGAAAGGTTGACACACTGTAAAAAATAAGAAGCTGATTTTTCTCTACAGAAGTAACATCAGTTTTACTGAAACCCTTATCCTAATGTCATTTGAACCACAATGCTTTCAAGCATGTTTTGCCTAATAAAATCCAACTGCATCAAACTACGACAGAATATCATATGACGAAGGATAGCCTTTTTTTTAACCCATACCAATATCTCAAATGGACCTTTATGGGGGTGGTGATTGAAAATTTACTGACTGAATGGCAAATAGTGCAGACCATGATCAGACTGCATGAATGTCCAGGCTGATCTTGGTATGCACTGGTCACAAAAACAGAGTCATTTGCCTCCAGCAGGGTAAGGGTTAATATAATAAATATCACAGCAAAATTCTGTTAAGATAATTTTAAAAGACCAAACCTTTTCAAGTATATGAAGAACATCAAGACGAGGTTGTACATCGACACTCGCATCAGAACAAAATGGCCGCAACTGTGACATCAATTCTTCAGAACTTATCGAATCTCCACTATAGATAGACAGTTAAAAAAATTCTTTTATGAATACAGCACATATAATATTCTCCTTCTGTAAATGCAGTGATGGGGAAAATGGGAAATGTCTACCTTGCTAAAGGCACAGAAGGAAACTTGTCTACACTGCAAAATGAGCATTAGGGCTAAAATGTCTAAGAAGGTAATTTGAGACTCTTAACTAGAATTTCTAATTTCAAGTCCAAAGTGACTGGTAAACTTTAAATTTCAGACGAAAAACTGACTCAAGATAGTCAGAGAAAATGCCACTACATTGTAAGCCTATTTCAAGGGAAGGTGAGGGGGAAACTTATAAAAAGTTTCTAATTTAAAATGAAGGACATGAAAGAAACACTTAACCTACCATCTTAATGTCACAGCAAAGACAGCTGACAATACATATCAAGACATCTATGATACCCTGTTAAAATGTCTAATTCCTGTCAATACATACCCTGCCTCTATGTGATCTTGTATATTTTGTACAATTTTCTCCAAGGAGCTTAGATTATCAGTCTCACTCAAAGGCTTGAAATCAGGGTCCTTATTACTATAAACATACAAATATTATTATTAGTTTTTATAATAATATCTTTAAACTAAGATAAACAGACACAATTACAATTTTAAACAATATGGCCATGATGACCAAATATCGCTCACCCAGTACAACAGCTCTACACACCATGGCCAATGAAAGACATTGAACTAAAGTACAGCATACTCAAACTATCCAAAATTATGTTCACTTAACAGGAAGCTCCTTTAGTTCCAAAGTTTAAATGTGCATAAAGTTCAAATTTCAATGCTGAAGCTTAAAAAACAAGGAAGAAGGACAAGGAAAAGTTAAAATCTACTTAAAAAAACTGTTCATATGGTCCAAGTTTCATAGACCTAGCTTCAGAAACAGAAAGTATGTCAGGAGGTTAAGGTGACAGACAGGCACCACTGCTCACCTTGAGTACTTTTAGCCCATGAGCTTGAACGATGACCACTAGGGAAGGACCTAGTGTTTTCACAGGTGATGTTGTGGTAAGTGGTGGAAACAAGAAGCCAGACAGAATTGTAGGACAGTCGACCAGCCTAAGCTTTTGGCTTAGGTAAGCTAATTAATTAGATAAGAGGTACTCCATTCCAATTTGAACAAGAGATCTTTGTAAAACATATATGCCCCCCTAGTGCCTTATCCCTTGAGGCAGCCATAAAAGTATAGGAAGTTAGGACAGGGACTTGTGTCAGTACATTAATGGGAGGATGACAGGGTCTTCTCATATCAAAAGCTATTAACCATGGAAAGTAGATGAATGAGAGGAACTGCAGATTATGTCAAAGACACTTTGGTTGTAAAATGTAACAAGACCACCACTGGGTGGAGCATTATATGCCTGAAGGGTGTTTTTTCTAAGTATGATGCATTTGTGATATAAGGGGAAAAACCATAGGCTTTGGAATTTTGAATTTTTTGTTTTTGATTTATAATATTTTGATTTTTAACATTTTATAATCTTAATTTTAGAGTTTTATTGATCTTTATCATACCTGAATTTTAGGTGTTTGTATAAATGTCAGTCTTTCAGAAGTTATGATGTTCATGCTGTGATGCATGGTTATCAAGTTATAGTGCTAAAATATTGATTGTTTAGTTGACTGTCACATTGACCTTTTATGTACTTATCCCAAACAGTATAAGGGTCATGTAATCAATGATGACAATCATCCTAAGAAGTTTGAAGTCTGTATGGGAAGTAGTTATTCAGCAGAAATGCTTTTCAGTGTTTAGGTCATTGTGACCTTGACATCTGACCTACTGACCTAAGATGTATGGGGATCATTTTCTCAATGTAATCAATCATCACAGAAAGCTTGAAGTCTGTACTGCAATTAGTTGTGAAGTTACTGA
The DNA here is from genome assembly GCA_012932295.1 of Cyclina sinensis. Lineage (NCBI taxonomy): Eukaryota > Metazoa > Mollusca > Bivalvia > Venerida > Veneridae > Cyclina > Cyclina sinensis. The sequence goes on from JAAONU010000017.1 coordinate 7,079,877, forward strand.
GCAGAAATTGTTTTCTATGTTTAGGTGAATATGAGCTTGACCTCTGACCTACTAACCCAAAATCTATGGGGCTCATTTTCTGAATGTAAGCAATAATAATATGAACTTTGAAGTGTCTATGAGAAATGGTTATAAAGTTTTACAGCGGAAATTGTTTTCAGTGTTTAAGTCACTGTGACCTTGACCTTTGACCTACTGACCCCAAAATCAATAGGGGTCATTCACTCAATGTGTGCAACCATTATATGAATTCTGAATTCTCTTTAAATTGTTGCTGAGTTATAGAGTGTAAATGATTCTATCAATTAGGTCACTGACCTTGACCTTTGACCTTTTGACTCCAAAATCAATAGGGGTCATCAAATCAATGTGGGCAATAATCATTAGAAGTTTGAAAAGTTAGGGGCAAAAAGTACTGAAGTTATCCTCCAGAAACCAAATTGCTAACAGATGAACAATGACTTTAAAAATTCAGGTCACTGTGACATTGACCTTTGAGCTACTGATCCCAAAATCAATAGGAATCATGCACTTAATGTGGGCAATCATGCAATGAAGTTAAAAGACTGTAGGCCAAACAGTTCTCAAGTTTTCCTCCAGAAACCAAATTGCTAATGGACGGATGAATGCCCAGGACCATAACAAAATATGCCCCTTTGGACATATAAATAAAATACAACATATAGGTTTTAACCAACAAAGTTAGTTTTGAAGTTTTATTGATCCAAACAAATTTGATACACATGTAACTAACAAAGTTTTTAACTCACAATATTTTCCGATTCACAACAAAGCAGGAAAGTACTAATCTGGTTTGTATGAAGTGCATTTGTTTTAGTCTAGTAATACAACAATATTATAATATGAAAAAAAAAACAACAACATTATATATATTTTACCTTAATCTGGCAAGAATATAATCAACTGCATCTTTTACAACTGTAACAACAGTCCACGTCTTGTCCTTGACAGCTGTTAACAGCTCACTGACAGCATCCAGTGACAGTTCCCCATCCAATACCATACTGACTAGAAGCTGGTGTACCTGATAACACAACCAAATGATCTAAAATACCTGAATACAATCACAGCAAGAAATTACATTTATGGTTATTAACAAAAAGCAGCTGAAAGGTCAATCACTTGGGTACAGTAACTATCTTCAAGGTTACGAGTACTGCTTTATCAATGTATTATTTTCAATCCTTCTGTTGCCATCGAGACTAAAATTATACCAATAGTATCTGTTTTTTTATGTATTCTATCATCAAACCAAGTTTGAACAGTCCATTTACCAGTTACTGGTTTCAGACATAGTGGCTTGACAGAATAAAGGACAGTCAAACATAGTCATTCCTATACAACTGTTAAATGTTGACCTTTATACAGAATACAATGAGGAAAATTTTAAAACTTAAAGTAAATGAACATTAAAACTGATTTCTTTTTTACCTTTTCCTCCTCTCCCATTGAAAGGTCATATATTTTTAGGTACTCTTGCACTTGTTTGACCTCTGACTCAGCCATCGTCATGACTACAGGGTTACTGAATGTTTCCAAATGGGTCAAATACCCTTTTACTATAGTGACTACACTGTCCCATGGTAACTGACTGTAATATGAAAACGATATTTTTCCTTTAGCATATTACATTTCAAAATATTGAAAAGTGACTAATGACAAAACAAATCTCAACTAATGATCTTTGAAGTGGTTTTACTCTTTAATAGGAAGAAACAGAACTTATAGACAGCCTTAATTTGCAGGTACTTTTAGCAAAAAACTTGTATCAAATACATATTTTTGATGAAGAATATTAAGCAAGCATGCTTCAATGTGTAAAACAATCCTAGCTTGGCTTCAAGATTGCAAAATTAATTACTACATAACTATAAAATAACCCTTAATGTGCTGGAACTGAAAGTGATTAGCCTTTGCCACCAGTATAGAGCCAGGTCAGTCTGCACATCTGTGCAGTCTGACCAGGCCCTATACTGTTGGTAGCTCCATTTTTGTATTTTGATATTGAAATCCCTTAAATTTGAATGGACTGTTCCAAATTCAAAGCTGGGCAAATCCATTACAAAATTTCAGCATGTTCAGGGTTAAACACAAAGAACAGATTATTTCTCCAGCTTGTTTTATAAAAACTAAACAATCAAAATTAGAATGCATCTGACACTTCACCGAAATTTATTCGAAACAAACTTTTCCTCCATACCTGTCTTCTTCTGTTTTCTTCTTTTTATGAGCTTGTTGCCGTGTAAACTTCAACATTCGGCGACAAATTTCTCTTCTACATTCCATATCGAGCTATCAATAGCAGGTAAAAATATCTTCGTGAAAAATGAAGACCAAAACTACCTAATCTAAAATTTGTCATTTTGCTTCTAAACTGTTTCTAAAAACTCTCTCGGGGCTTGAATTGCATGTGATATTGGCATAGTTTCTTGGGGCTTGAATTGTATGTTATAAACTATGCTAATATCACATGCAATTCAAGCCCCGAGAGAGTTAAATCCATGACTCTCAGGAAAATGAATCATCATTATTATTACACAATGCTGATACAAAATAGGATGGCCAAGACTAGCAATTAAAGCTCACCTAAGGGTAAGGTTAAGACTAGCAATTAAAGCTCACCTAAGGGTAAGGTTAACAATTAAAGCTCACCTAAACGTAAGGTTAAGACTAGCAATTAAAGCTCACCTAAGGGTAAGGTTAACAATTAAAGCTCACCTAAGAGTATGGTTAACAATTAAAGCTCACCTAAGGGTAAGGTTAAGTAAGACCTAACTAATTCACTCAGGTAAACATAAATTTGAACAAGAGTACAGCATACTCAGACATTCAAAACTATGTTCACTTAATGGCAATATCCTAAAGTTGGAAAGTTAAAATATGCAAGCAAAATAAAGCATTTAAATCAAAGTTCAAAGTTGAAGCGTAGAAAACAAGGAAGTATGTCAAAATAATTTCAACTTTGGTGGAGCTGTATGCAAAGAACATCACATCCCTGGTAGGTTTTATCAATTTTGGCACTGTGGTTTCAGTGGAGATGTTGTTTGAGGGAAGTGGAGGATGATGCTGGGTGGAAAGGTATCTGAATAGCTCACCTTGACCATATGCTAAAGTGAGCTAAAAATAACTTTAGAGTATTTACACATCTGTTCATGCAGATCAAACTAAGTTACTAGGGTACACTTCAAATTTTAAAACCTCCTCATCATAAAATATTATCAGATTATCTACACTGTGTGAGATTATTCCTTGATTACTTACAATGGTCCTGGACTTTTCCGAAAACACAACGGCTTGTAGAAAGTCTATGATATGATGAGAGTGAAGTTTTTGAATGAATTCTGAGCAAGACTCATATCTATGTATCCAGGCTGACTGAAAAAGATTAAAACATAAAAATGTTATTTAAATTAATCAGTCATAGGAGGAAGTTCTTCCCACTATTTTTACAATGAAACTGTGACTGTGTTCATGCCAACGAGGAAAATACGAATGTCACAATAAATCCCTCCCACCTATTGTAAAATGACCATGCTGAATCAAGATCAACCACTAAGACATTTTGTCTAGCAGATACAGCCAGCCAGAAAATTCTGAAAACTTTCAAGAAAATTTCATTAAACTTGTTTTTGTAATGTATTCTAAATTTTTTTTCATGTTCTATAAATTTTTACATAAATAAACAGTGTATTTATAAAGGTTGTCTATTTGCACGATAGTTCGTCTAATTCTCTGTCAGTCCTGTTCTGTGAAGTTTGTCTATTTGACCGTCTGTCCTATTCTATAAAGGTTGTCTATTTGATTGTTTATCCTGTCCTATAAAGGTTGTCTATTTGATTGTTTATCCTGTCCTAAAAAGGTCGTCTATTGATTGTTTATCCTGTCCTATTAAGGTTGTCTATTTGATTGTTTATCCTATTCTATATATTTTTCCACCACAAAGGTTGTCTATTTGACTGTCTGTCGCAATCTATATATTTTTTTCATGAAAAAAAGCTGTCTATTTGATTGTCTGTCTTATTCTATATATTTCTGCATGATAAAGGTGTCTGCATTTTATATTTCCCCCTTTAAAAAATCTGAAAAATACATTTTGTGGAGAACATTTAAAATAAACTATGATTTACAGTAAGTTAAGCAAAAAGAAAGTGTCTTACTGAAGAGTCTGGTTGTTTCTTTCCATCACCTTCCCAGAAATATTTTACTGCCCATGTACACTGTATAATACTGGCATCTAATACACCTCCTTTCTAAAGTAAGTAAAGCCAACTGATATACCACAAACTCAGATTTTTAGTAAAAAAATACAAGCATAGGAAAGAAGAATTTGAATAATGGTTTTATGAAAATAAGCTCTGTCAGTCAAGGGCATATATTTTAAAAGTTCTAAAGCATTTATTATTACTGTAATGAAAATACCAGAAAACTGTTATACCTGTTATCATAAAATATATGTACCTTATTGGGTATTTTCAAGAAATATGTAGATACTTTAACAAATGTTTTAACAGTTCCTGACCAATAAACATTCTAGCAAAATACTAATATTATGTTTCAACTCTCTAACACTTACCCCATCAGGTATCTGTTTGGCAAGTTTTGCAAACGTTGCTACATTATTCGAGTTGAGACAAGGGGAGAGAACTTGCATCACATTACAGCCTATTTCCATCAATGACCTGTAGTCTAAACCTAATTGCAAACAAGACCACTCATTACAATCAACTGTGAAGCACACTTTTTAACAGTATTTCTGTTTCTGTAGAAGCAGTACTTAGTAATACTGATTTTGTATAAGAACTAGGCCTTGTGAAATGTACGTTGTACTAGCAATCAGTCATTGATTTACTTGATTTTTTTCATGAAGTCCAACTTAACTGATGTTCGCTTAAATCCCACTAAGGATTAGACTTTTTTATTACTTTACACATTCCACACTTTTTGTATGAGTACTGGTTCGGACCCAGAAAGCAGTCATCAAGCATGACTAATACAAATCATAAGATCTATTTTTCCCAATCAGTGTTCAATAAACAGGCTTAAACTAAATCTGTTGCTAAATATTTCAGTCCAATAATTAAACATGCTGATGGCTACACATATTAACTTTATGACCTTAACTATTTAGCAGATGTTGTAAACCTGTTTCTATTAAAGTTTATGACAAAAACTGCTAAAAAACATACCTGTGGCTACTGACTTGAGTTTTTTCAACAGTTTGACATGATTATCTGCAGTTAGTCCCCCTTGCAATGGTTTCTGGCAACCCATCATTGTTGTATAGTAAAACATCAATTTCTGGTGGTCTGTGCCATCCAGTGACGGGTACACATATGTAGACATCCGGTCACAGAACTCGTCAGGTTTTGATCGTAACTCTTCAAGTATGCTCAGCTTAGTCACTCTAGTCTGTAATTCCTCCACAGATAACCTGTAGAATGTGTCAAAGGTCAACTTAAAAAAAAATTCTTAGTAGGACTTTCTTTTTTTTATCAATCTATTTTACAACATTAAAATCATCAAGCTGGGAAACACTGGTTTCAATGTCAAAATGCATTCATGGCATTTTTTATTTTCATTGTTTTCAAAGTGTTGAATAAGTTAAAACAACCTGAAATTTCTATAAACATGCAAGTAAAACTAAAAATACTGAGGTTTTAAACAAAATAAGCAGTCTTACAGGAATGATCACATTAAACAGCTGAAATACCCCAAAATCATATTTGATTTTTCTATTATATAAACCTATTTAAAGCCTGAAACATGATAGTTCAATAAGAAACATAACAAGACAAATTTAATTCATATTTAAACTACCTCACCTATTGTCATAAAAATTCAGATTTAAACTTCCTTACCCACTGTCACATATCAGAAATTCAAGGTGTGTGGAATAAACCTGCCACAATGGTATATCGTAACGCTCAGCAAGGCTAACCGATATATTATAAATACTGTCTTCTATTGTCCTGAAAATAAAAGAATTCAATGACATGTATTTACACAATGTCCTATGAAGCTTCCATACCAGAACTCAACCAAAAACAGGATCTGCATTTTGCCATGAAAATAAATACTTTAACATTGAATTTCTGGTCAAAAAATCAAGCCAATTCTATGGTGACAGCAAGTCTGAGGACATAGTAGTCATCCATAAACAGCAAATACAGTGTTTCTCTACTACTGACACTGAAAAAGTACCTGTTTTACACAAGTGACCTCTTAATACTTGTAACATATAAGTGAGTTCCTTTACCAGATAAGGTTAAAAGGAAATTCATTGTAAATAACAACAACATACATTGCCAGTCCCAGTATGGTTTCCGTTTTGTATTCTGGGTCCAAAGTGAACCTTTCTGTGTCAATGCCTGAAGAAACAAAAATAACTATAGTATTTACATTTTTCTGCACACTTGAGAAGCACTTCATTTGTAAAAACTAACTAGTAAGTTATCTAAAAACAGGCAATTCAAAAGCAACCAATGATTCATTTTTACAGTGACATGACAATGCAAGTAGGTGTTAACTTCATGTCATATATTCACCTATCTTAAATCAATTCTATTTGGAGCAAACAAGAACATCTCATGAGGGACTACAATATCTGATCCCTAAAGTAAACAGTTCATGCTATTAAGAGCAACAATTACTGGCAAACAAGATGTATTAAGTGCCTGAGTCGAGACTTCCTAGTTAAACACCTCTAACAAACTTTGTCACAACTTCCTCATGGTTTTAATTGAAACATGTGAAGTAAGTCTAGTAAGACTAACTCACTGAGGGAGAATAGTTTCTACACTTATCTACAGATGTCCATAACAAGTGAAGCTCCTGTTAGGTTTAAAGTCTAAATCCTAAGTACTGTTCCGTGTTCAGAATAATGCAAGTGGATCAGGCAAACATACTAACTAACTGATAGACTGTCAGAAACATGAGTTACAAAATGCCTCCAAAAATATCTTTTAGAATTACCATATAAAAAGTGTATCCAATTAATGAAAACTGAACACTACTTATAATATAAAAGTTATATCCTAGAAATACAGACCTCTGCCAAGCCTGCTAAGTACTTTAGCCTGTCTGTAATCTTCCAGCATCTCATTGTAGTGTTTTATCTTAGCAACAAGGTCAAGTACATAGTCTGGCCAATCTATATCATTCTTCTTACAAACTAAACTGGTGACTTTCTGCATGACCTTCACTGAAATAGGTCAAAATGTCAAGGACATCAGTATGCTACTGATGACCTTCAGAAAGAATGTGATTGATGAAAAACCTTAGAAAGGTCATGATTATTTTAAGTAACAGTAACAATTGAAACAAAACTCTTTTTCTCAAAAACTCTGTTTTTTAGAGTAACTGATCTGATCCATTACTTATAACTTTGACAAAAGTTTGAACTGAAACTGATGAATATCCTACACTTGACACAGAAACATAATCAACAGTGATTAGGGAAACAGTCATCACTGTTGGTGACTGAAGGCATCTGGTGTAAGCAGCCACCTCAGTACAGCACTTTGTCTCGACCCCCACCCCACATAAACATAAAATCTACCGACAAAAAGTTAAATCTACTGACATTTTTACCCAAATCTACTGGTGAAGGCAAAAAAAAAGCTCACATGTATGCCATAAATTCAATGCAATCCAAAGCAACAAATCCATAGAGCTACTAACACATCAAGTCATATAGAATATTCCTAAAAAAAGTACTGATCTGAAAACGTTTTTTATATTTTCAGTAACAGTGACCTTGACCCTGAACACAGACATCCTAAACACAATTCCATGCTATATTTCTAAGGAAGCTACCTACATATGAAGTTTTATTAATGTATGGCAACCCGTTCTCTGCCTATCATCTTGAACAAGTCAGAGAGTCAACAGAACCACATACCGACCGACAAGCTGACTGCCAGAACTTTGTTTGTGAGGTGCAAAAAGGTATAAGACATTTTCTGATACAGGTTTAGACACAGCACACTTAATGAGATTTTGATTGAAGTACAAACAACCAATCAAAACTCACCAGGCTCCTTTAGATACAGAGGAGAGATATGGGGCAGATCTACAGGTCTCACTGTAGAATACAGTTGTAAGACGTAGTAATACACAGCCAGCTGTAATGATATATCCGTCTTTGGATGATCATCAAAACAGCGATCTGCTTCGGTTGGCTGTAATATAAACATTTTTTTCTGTTACTTAATTCTGACTTTCTGAAATTAAATTATAACTTGGAAACAAATTAACAGAAATGACCAAAAATTTAAACAAAATAAAAATTTGATGACACTGCTCTTGCTTAGGATCAAATGGGCATGTGCTTTCTAATAAATTTTAAATTTTTTTCCAAAGGATTTTATTCCTGTGTACAAAATGGCCTGTTTACTTGCTCAAAGGTTACTGCTTTATGTAAAGCCCTGTAAAGAATCGGCAAAAAATATGTAACATTATAGTACAGCAGAACCTGCTATTAAGACCACCTTGAATAAAATGGTCTTAACAGTAAGGTGGTCTTATAAGGGAACAGACAAACATATGAACTTTTTCATGAGCAAGATTCCAAATATTAAACAAAAGTATGCTGGTTGCTGTTATGTTTCATGGGGAAGGTCTTTTTGTAAGACCCCAGGATGTCAGTATTATGAGTAACTTAGCAGTTACACCATACAGTCACCTGTTGTAAAGCCAGCAGATAGGCCAGACTCAGTGTATTATCAACACAGAAGCATTCAGTTGCTAACTGTAGCAGCACTGAAAATAAAAAAAAACATCTTGTACAATTAAAAAGTTTTCAAACACACAAGTACTTGTATAAACTACAATTTGAAAGATTCTATCTGCCAATTTCAATGCAGGACTTTGTCACTTTGACACTGAAGTAAGAAAACCAAACTTTTTTTTTTAAGTCTTAAAAACTGTTTTTGTTAAAATCTAAATCTTTTAACAAGATATTCATGATAAAAAATAACTGGCGTAAAAATCTCAAGTGACTGGCGTCTTTTAGTGTCTGACATGAGTTACCTGCACTTGTTCATCCAATTTCAGTAAATTCATTTGCATTTTATTCTAACTAGACACAAAGAATGAAGTAATTCTAACTAAATTTCTTCTTATTCAACAGAGAAGATATATCAATTTTTAAAATGACAAAAAAAATCAATAGGAAAGAACGAATCAGGTATGAAAGAGTGTACCCTCAGTTGCAGACTGTGACTGCTCCCCCTCTGTCAACATTTCCTCTAACTGTGCCGTCCTCAACAACTTCTCACTCATCTGTGTTTGGGGATCTCCGTGCATCTCCAGGTGACGAAAGTCTGCCTCATCCTGAAAAAACAATTTTAACATCATTTAGTTATCAAATCAACATTCCTCATAATTAGATCACTGTAAAATACTGTCTTTGCTTAAAGATATAGCAGTCATCTCTGGAAAATATATACAAATTTGACACGAGTTATTGCAAAATGAGTGACTGCTTCCTGGATTTCTGACCAAGGCTCACAACAACACAAGGCAATTGATTTGAATTTCATTGACCAGTTCTTCAACTATTTCCTTATGAATGTTTGATGAACTACACTTTCAAGAATAAAAGTATCCAAGTTTGACATCTCTGTTCAACATCCATCTTCTTAATTTAAAAAGACCACTTGTATATCTTTATTTGCCTAATCATTCGATTAAAAGAATAGAAGAAATTACAAAACATTCTTACCACATTTGAGTAGCAGTTTTCTATCAATCCTTCATAAAATGGATGGCATGATTGCAATTCAAGGCTTTTGTTATGGTTGAACATATCATATGATTCTTGATGTTTGGCTGGCTGACGTAACTTGTTCACAGTCCCATGCCACCATTTTGAATCTGTAACTGTAGACAACACTGCTTTTGTTGTCTGCTTTGTGGATTTGAGAATATGCTGCGTCTGCTGCAACGCAGCCTTTGTAGAAAATGGACTGGTGCGCTTGATTGATTCTTCTTCAGAATCTGGTACCTTGGAACTAATTCCTTCAAACAGCACCTGCAGAATAAAAAAAAAATACATAAATAAATGTAACAGTAAAGGTAATGAGATTTATTATGCCCCCACAAAGTGGGGTGCATATAGCGTTGCACTTGTCCGTCCGTCCGTCCGTCCTTCCGTCCGTACGTCTCTCCGTACGTCCCGAAATCTTGTGAACGCAACTCCTCTTAAACCGGATGGCAGATTTTGCTTAAACTTCCAGGGATGAACAACCTTAATGTGTAGATGGTAGTAAAGGAAGGAATTTTCGCTGCGACCAAATTTAACAGAATTATGGCCCTTTGTTGATTTTTTCACTAGAAATTTTGTGAACGCAACTCCTCTTAAACCGGATGGCAGATTTTGCTTAATCTTCCAGGGATGAACAACCTTAATGTGTAGATGGTAGTCAAGGAAGGAATTTTTGCTGCGACCAAATTTAACAGAATTATGGCCCTTTGTAGATTTTTTCACTATATACCATATTGAAATTTTGTGAACGCAACTCCTCTTAAACCGTATGGCAAATTTTGCTTAAACTTCCAGGGATGAACAGCTTTAATGTGTAGATGGTAGTAAAGGAAGGAATTTTTGCTGTGACCATATTTAACAGAATTATGGCCCTTTGTTGATTTTTTCACTATATACCATATAAATAATTGAACATATAAATTTTACATTTGAAATTTAATTTAACATGTACATAAGGTTACCTGTAGATCATTTTAGGTATATGTACAGAAAAAATCTTACATACAGGATATACATGCTCTTGTTTATGAGCATTATGCATAGTGGGGCATCCGTGTCCTATGGACACAGTTCTAGTTTGACTAAGTATGACACACCAAATATTAAAAAGGATAAGTTCTATTTATTATGTGTTTGCTTATAATTTGATAATTCAATTATTAAACGATTCCCAATTTACAGTCGAGAAACAGTGAACAATTATGGTAAGATGTTTACCTGTGTCTCCAACAGAGCCCTTGCTTGAAGCACTGGTTCTATCATGTCCGGTGTACAGAATGTAACAGCAAATGATAAAAGTTCCACTCTGTAATGTAAAATATAACAAATGATCACTTGCTTCTATTTCTATACAGGTTACTTCAATTAGAAACACTAGAAACATCACATCCATGAAAATGAATGCAAGGTAGCAAAGAAGCTTGAAAATTTTAAAGAACTTTTTTTACCATGTAAAGTTCCTTTCACTTGAACAGAAAGTCACTTATATACTTAGTATACTCCACAATGAAAAAAAATAACATTTTTAACCAGGAATAACTTTTCTTATACAGTCCATTCGCAATGCTACGAATATGCATCAGACCTTGTAGAATTTTCGTAGTATCGCATTTTTCGTAGAATCGCATTTTTATACTTACCTGTTGTTGAAACTCAAACCGTCAAAGTCGTTATATATTGTTTTTGTGATATGTAGGAGTCAATTAAATAATGAAGAAGAATGGAACATTTGATGTCATTTTTATTGCATATTTACATGTTATCAATCAATACAACATAAATGCACATATAAAACAATAAACAAATGTACATTGACATAATGTCTTAGAAAGGTAGCGCTGAATAGATACGCATGCACTAATCTTACACAATGAATGAGTACACAGATGTTGGTCTTAAGTGTACACTGTTTTAAGTCTATAGTAGTTTTGTATCACACACTTTTTTTGTAGTGCACCGATATTTCGTTATATCATGATTCGTAGCAGCGTGATTGGATGTATAACAAAAACACTGAATAACTTTTGCCTTACCATATTAAATTTATTCAAAAATAAGAACTTGACACATTACCTTAAACATGATAAAAGACATTCACAGGTTTAACCTTAGACCCTTGTTGGATATCAGACAACCATCTGCTGTAATATAGCTGATCTATTTAGCAACCAACTGTTTCTAACAGCCACAAGTTTTACTGTAAATTGCAAGCTGACTCAGGGTACTTACTTTGCACGAATATCCTGAAACCCACCATGCTCGGCAAGGTCTACACACACGTCCCATGCATCTCCATGACAACATGACATCAGTTCTTTACATATCTCATATGCAAACACAAAATCCTTATTCTGAAACAGGAACAGAATATTTCATTTCAACACCTCCACATCACATTACTGGAAAGCATTGTTTTAAATGTATTATAAAGTACATAAAGTCTTGCCCTATTATCATCTTAACATAGGACAAGCATTACTGTATAAACTAGAACTGTGTCCATAGGACACGGATGCCCCCACTATGCATAAGTGCTCATAAACAAGAGCATGTATATCCTGTATGTAAGATTTTTTCTGTACATATACCTAAAATGATCTACAGGTAACCTTATGTACATGTTAAATTAAATTACAAATGTAAAATTTATAATTATGTTCAATTATTTATATGGTATATAGTGAAAAAATCAACAAAGGGCGTTAATTCTTTTAAATATGGTCACAGCAAAAATTCCTTCCTTTACTACCATCTACACATTAAAGCTGTTCATCCCTGGAAGTTTAAGCAAAATCTGCCATCCGGTTTAAGAGGAGTTGCGTTCACAAAATTTCAATATGGTATATAGTGAAAAAATCAACAAAGGGCCATAATTCTGTTAAATTTGGTCGCAGCAAAAAATTCCTTCCTTTACTTCCATCTACACATTAAGGTTGTTCATCCCTGGAAGTTTAAGCAAAATCTGCCATCCGGTTTAAGAGGAGTTGCGTTCACAAAATTTCTAGTGAAAAAATCAACAAAGGGCCATAATTCTGTTAAATTTGGTCGCAGCGAAAATTCCTTCCTTTACTACCATCTACACATTAAGGTTGTTCATCCCTGGAAGATTAAGCAAAATCTGCCATCCGGTTTAAGAGGAGTTGCGTTCACAAGATTTCGGGACGTGCGGACGGACAGACGGACGGACAAGTGCAACGCTATATGCACCCCACTTTGTGGGGGCATAAAAATGCCACTCAAACATGCTGACTATTTTTCTTAGAATTGCATATTCTGCCGGACCATTTTTGCATATTCTGCCTGACCATTTTTGCATAATCTGCCTGACCACTTTTCTTAGAATTGCATATTCTGCCTGACCATTTTTGCATATTCTGCCTGACCATTTTTGCATATTCTGCCTGACCATTTTTCTTAGAATTGCATATTCTGCCTGACCAATTTTGCATATTCTGCCTGACCATTTTTCTTAGAATTGCATATTCTGTTGCACCACATCATTGGTTTCAATAAAAAAGTACTGAAGTGACAAAGAATCTTTTGACTGGAATAGTTTATCAAACTTTTACAATAAACTTTATTGATTTTCTGCTTGACTAAACATTTCATTTCACTACATTTTTCAGATGATGCAATCAGAAAGACTTTACAAGAGCTGCCACTGTAACTGACAAATGCCCTGGAAGGATATTCCTGCAAAAAGTGTTTGTCTTGAAGCAGAACATTTTGACAAAAAAAAACTGGAAGGCAGCATGAGAGGACAAATGGACATAGAGACTAGGGTTTGTGACATACCGTGTGAGAGTGAAGGAAACTTCAAGTTTTTTAATTTTCAGTACATGACTGATGCACAAACCTTGACAGCTGCTCTCGCTATGATGTGGAGTACTTTTCCATCTCTGTCAGTTCTATCTGCAGCATGAATTCTCAGTAAATGTCCAAGTCGCAAAAGCTAAAAAAAAAAACAAACAATTCTCAAGTTTTCACCATACAACTAACTGAAAAATACATTTGTACTTCACAAAACTATTAATCGGCTAATAGGTATGTTAAATGATAAAAACTTCTGAGCAGCATTTAAAACAGGAATCAAGTAAAAGGTATGAAACAACCCAACTTAACTGTCCCAATAGATGGATGAAAGAACCAGGCAAAGACAACCAGTTATGTCGTCAGAAGTTTTATTATAGCAGTATCCCCTGTTAATCTTTGGCCTAAATTTATAATATCTATAAAAATCTCTTTTTCACCTATATCTTACGAATATGAAAGTCTGTAATAGAAAGATGCAATGCATCTTAGAATACACAACCCAGAGTGGGATTCAAACTCCAATCTTAGTGCATTGAAGACCAACACTCTAATCACCGAGCCAAAGAATTGATTCCCTGACACAGTCATCAAAGGTTGTATTTATACAATTCTAGGAAGGTATGCACTAGACCATAACATATATAATAATATATATAAAAGTGATGCTGTGGAATCATGAAATCATCAGTCATTGATAACAATGGTAACAGAATCTTGGTCTTGATATTCATTTAGAAATATTTCCACATATGCATACCTGGGAGGTTTATAAAAATTACCTGTACAGATCCCTAGTCAAATATTCCAGAAGGGAGACAACTCTATTATGCAAATAAGGCAAGTTAAGGAAATTAAGATTAAAATTGTCACCAGACTGTTCAATTCTCAACTAAAGCCTTGAAGTATAGTTATTTGGTATTTGGGAGAAGTGCAAAGCAAAAGAACCATTACTATACCTTAGCTGAAGTTATTGCTCCATCTTAAAACATTCCAATATAAATTTTGTCTGAAGTATCTCTCAGTTACCCTTTCATATACTGACTTGAAACTTTAGGGCTATGTACATGTAGATGGCATGGAGAAAAAATGCAAGAACTGTAACTTGAAGAAAGAATTGAAACTTAGCTGCATACTACAAAACTGTTAGGACTAAATTACCTTTTGTGTTTGCTTGTACGCAGCTGTTTTGATTTCTACAGCTTTTTGTACAAGCTGAATTCTTTCTTTTGATAGCCGCACTGGAATAAGACAGATGAAGAATTTAGAGCAAACAATATGTCACAACACAATATTTGCTGGTAAACATTCTACAGTATAAATGTTTTAGAAAATGAGCAGAAAATAAAGCAGTTTTAATTTTTTTAATTTAACAAAAACAAATCAAGGACAAGTTTATCTATTAATTCAAAAGGTCTTTTGAAAGAGTCTGTAAGTTAAAAAAATCTGAAACTATCAGCAAATTGTTCATTTCCAAAGAAAACTAAATGATTCAATTCGAATAATTGCCTCCAAACATGTGTCAAACTGAGAAGAATTACTGCAAATTTACCAACCAAAAAAAAAAAAATGCAATTTGCAAACCGTTTCGCACCTTATGGTCAGTTTTAAAGACAACAGGCTGTTTCAAGCTGCTACATAGCTGCTTAAATGAAAACTTCTGAATGAATTTTTTTTTCATGTAAAATCATTCTATTTCACATATTTAACAAACAACCAAATACTTATTTTTGCACCCGATACTCAGTGACTTAATTAGATAAAGAGTTAACCATTTACTGGCTGAAATCAGAAAATAGGTATTTTTTCACAGGTTTTATTTGACCATATGGCAAACTGGACATTTATATAATTAAAAAACATCTAGTGGAAAATTTTCAAACAAATACTGAGAACAGACAGTTTTTACCTTGTAGTGGTAGTACAGCAACACCAAAGTCATCAAGTATGGATAATGAAGCAATCAGGTCACGTTCCTCCTGGATGGCTGATGGGTTGTCTTGTATCAAGTTCAAACATGACCTAGAAAATAAAAACCTCTGAATTTTCAAAATCAAGTATGCTTTCAGAAGTACCAGTCTGTGATACTTCTGTGAACACTAAATCAACTGAAGCCTCAATTTTTAAGCTGTTGAAGGCGACATCAATATCGCTGAAATAAACCGAATTCTACAACACCTTAACACACATCTAAAACCATACATAAAGAAGAAAGACTATTAAGAACTTTCTGAGCTGCTTATGTGTAATATTGTTTCAGAAAGATCACTCTACTTTTAACAGTTAGTCTGATCCTTGTCGGTCCATTTACCTTGCCAGATCCATGCATGGGTCTGTCAGACTTGCTGACGAGTCAAAATATTCCTGGGCCGCCTGTAGCACCAGTTCAACAGCCTTTGTATAAGGGACCCTGGTCTGCATGTTGTAAATGATGGGTGTAGGTCTGTGAGACTCAGACTCGCTTCTCTCAACCAAGCGGCCTGCCAGCTGTATATAGCCGGTGTTACCAGAACATAAGAGGCTCTCCACAAATATCTGAAATTCAAAAGTTTAAAATATTATTAACAGTTCTGAATCTTATAGAATCAACAATATAAACAACAGTGTGCAGGACTACAATCAAGGAATTATCAAAATTTTCTTTTAATACGTCAACTTCCTGTAGACTTTAACTGATTTATTTTTTTTTAAACCTAACAAAAGTCTTGTGAACCCAAATAAATTTCACAATAAAACATGTGCCAAAACACAAGATAAAGCTATTTTCAATGTAATCTATGTATATGACTTTTTAAAATTTGAAAATTCTTATACATAAGTGTGGCTTATATTCAAACAATCCCGGTACTTACAGAATGGCAAAGAGACGGGGCTACACATCTGTAGACTTTATCCTGTAACTCCATCATTTCTCCATGCAGTTTAGACCACTGCACTTCACTGACTATACCCTCTCTATAAACATATCAATTTGTGAATTTGTTCTTCTCACTTGGTGTAATTAATATTGATTAGAATTCTTATAAATAAAGTTGTGTCTGTGTTTATCCTATCATGATTCTCAGTTTCTGGTTCATGAACATAGTTGTTTTTTATATATATGTATATTCAAGATAAGTCATGACCTTATTTTGTCAGATGTGAGAATAAACACCATTACTCTGGCTGAGCACAGAGCAGACACCTTGATAATAGTAAACAAGATAAAATAGTAAACAAGATATAATAGTAAACAAGATAAAATAGTAAACAAGATATAATAGTAAACAAGATATAATAGTAAACAAGATATAATAGTAAACAAGATATAATAGTAAACAAGATATAATGGTGATTTATTTCTGATCTTTTTAACCATTCTGCAGCTATATGTAGTCGACCCAAAATTCAACAACTAAGCATTTAACTGGGACAAGGCCTTTCAGGAAAGGAAGTCTGTTGGTGACAAAAAAATCTAAATGACAAACACGTTGTACCTTTTACCCAGGTTTCTTGTCAGTCGAATCATAAGTTGTTCAGCTTCATCTGCATTGGTCTGGTAAAAAAATGAAATTATACTATGCCTGGTACAAACACCTCAGTTTTAACAACATAAATGTACAGGAACAACAAAATGAGTTTTATATGCATAGACTAATTAATTTGATTTTCTTCATCAGGTAGAGTTCAGTAAAGTGAACGCTCTCAACCTTGTAAGAATAATAATGTTAGTTTCCTTATAAATAAACTTTATAATGAATAACTCTCACTTATAGTTTTAATATTTAAGAAACTCTACCCGAATTACAATATCCAACAGGCAACTACAGTGACATCTATGTATAAAGTTTCAATTGTCAAACAAAAATAGACTGAAGAAAATAAAATGATGCGAAAGTTCACCTGTCACATAAACCATGCATATATTGTACAAGAGACACACTTTTTTCATTGAAACATCATGAAGTTCAACAGTATGTTTAAAATCCTTACCTCAGTCTCCTTAATGTAATAAACAGGTTTCTTAACACCATTTTCTGCCAGTATTTTAGCAGCGCTAAAAATAAGAAGAGAAGGTTTCTAACAGATGAAAACAATATTCAGAGAAAAGAATTTTTATGAGATTTACTGCCAGAGAATGGAAGTCAGTTACAGTTAGAGTTATGCATGTGTTAAAATTTTACACTGTCAGATGGTAAACTGTGCACTGACAACTTCTAAGAGAAACTGTTGATTGACCAATTAGATCTAACTGTCTGACAACAAGCTGAAATCCCTGATGTTGTCATGGCAACACACATCCCCGGGAGACTGACTAGCATATGAGACAGACTGAATCAAAGGTGTGATTCACATATAAAAATCTTGCATAAATCTACTATCACAAGTGAGGTCTTTTCATGTCAATTTTCAACAGTATTGCAGAGATGTCAGGCAGGAAGTTTTAACTTATCATTAAGCCAGATTTGTTATAAGGTTATCAGATATATCAATTTACAAAAGAAAAAAATCTTACTTCAGATGATGTTCCAATTTATCTACAAGAACATGAAGTTTCTGTATCTCTTTTGTATCGGCACTGAAAACAACAACAACATCACATTACAGTAAGACTGCACAAGATAATTTCCTAGTACTCAGACAGTGCTCTTTGTTCTCTGAGATTGGGAGTTCAGCATTCCATGCATCATCAGTTACCCACAGTACACATTCCGCTCAACCACATTTAGTACTGTGGATGATGAAACAAAATGTACTGAATGTGGATTATCGATAATGCATTCCATGACACATATGCTTTTAGAAATACTAAAACAGGTAAAGTGTGACTAAGTTAATCATAATTGAATAAAATTATGATGTCCTGCAGAGATGTTCTGCCATACCTAGAAACGAAAGATGCAATACAACAAAAAATTATAATGAAAACAAAAATCAGGTTTATTGCTAGTTCAAAGAATCCTGTTTTTGACAAATACTTGTATACTTTCAGGCATTTTTGACACAGTCAGTGATTTTAACATCTTCAGTTTGATACTACCAAATAATTGCATTACAAGAAATCTGACCAAATCATTCTAATAAAAAGAAATTAAAAAGAAATACATTTTTTTTTCAAGGGAAAAACTTTTGTCTTTCACCACTGAACTCAATCCTAAGTGCTGACAATATACAACACTTGGTTTGTCACTGATGACTTCTAGGAAGTTTGGCTGAAATCTGCCAGACAGTTTAGCAGAAATAGCAGACATTGAAAACTTGAATGCATAAAGGGCAAGAACTCTGCTTAAATTGATGAACTGGAAAATGATGAAGTTATGCACAACCAGGTTTAACATAGACCCCGTCTGTAAACTTTGGCTGAAACGCATCTAAGGGTATAGCTCTGCTGAAGTAGGGCTATATATGCCCAAAGGAAGCTAATGACAGTGAATAACATTTTACATGATGGATAAACACTTTAACAGCTCGACAAAATCAATATACCTCCCCCAACACAGCAGGCAATTTCTACAAATGATGTTTCCTAATCCAAATTAACATAATAACTGTCATAAATTTCTATCTCAAAAACATTTAAGAAATAAGTACACTTTTTTTTTTTTTAATCTATGTTCTCCTTTACATTAGGGCCATTCCACCCCTGTATGGCACTTTCAAAAAGAACCAACCCTCTTTATAAGATTATTTGACAAGAAAAGGTCCCAATGGTGGTGGTCTATATGTTTTACTGGGACAGTCCTTACCCATAGCCCCTCTGTGGTAAACATTTCAGAATTTCCTCTGCAAGGTGTAACTGATCATCCCTGAAAAGAGAAAATCATTTTTCATTTAACATCAGTAACAACATGTTGTTAAAAAAAATCAAAGGCTCTTAAAATTCCATGGTCATTAAAAAACTTTACCAAGGTACAGCGCTGGATCTTATTATTATATACAAAATGGCTACCGTGCAGTGTGCTGTAAAAGTTGTTCACCTTTGACCATGGATAGAAATAAACTTGCTTATAATAATTAAAAATGCATGATGACATAGGCAACATGAATTTAAATGATGTAACAAGAGCCATGTTACACATGGTTAATCCCCCCGCCGGGAAGAAGCTACCTGGAGGTTGTTCTTTCAAACACTCAATGTAATAATGTTTGAAGAAAATTCCACAAAAAATAGGCAAGGTAGGGTTATTATTCTTTCACACTGCACCTCCTCCAAATGTGCTCTTTCAGTATATGAAGTTTGAGGAAAATCACTCAAGTACTTTTGGAGTTATGCTCCGGACAAAACTGGAACGGACGGACGCACTGACGGACAGAGACCATTTCTAATATCCCCTCCACCTTTGGCGGGGGGATAATAAGTTCAAGAATTCAAGAATTAGATATACATGAATATGCTGGGATTTTTAAAATGTAAACAAGTAAATCTGATAAAGGGGAATAACTCTAAAAAATAGGCAAGGTAGAGTTATTGGACTTGCACATTGCACTACCTACCAATGTGCTCTGTCAGTGTATGAAATTTGAATAAAATCCCTCAAGTAGTTTTTGAGTTATGCTCCGGACAAAATTTATCAAGTAATTCTGATAAAGGGGAATAACTCTAAAAAATAGGCAAGGTAGAGTTATTGGACTTGCACACTGCACTACCTACCAATGTGCTCTGTCAGTGTATGAAATTTGAATAAAATCCCTCAAGTAGTTTTTGAGTTATGCTCCGGACAAAATTTATCAAGTAATTCTGATAAAGGGGAATAACTCTAAAAATAGGCAAGGTAGTGTTATGGACTTGCACATGCACTACCTACCAATGTGCTCTGTCAGTGTATGAAGTTTGAATAAAATCCCTCAAGCAGTTTTGGAGTTATGCTCCGGACAAAATTTATCAAGTAATTCTGAAAAAGGGGAGTTACTCTAAAAATAGGCAAGGCAGAGTTATTGGACTTGCACACTGCACTACCTACCAATGTGCTCTGTCAGTGTATGAAGTTTGAATAAAATCCCTTTGGCAGTTTTG
The DNA here is from genome assembly GCA_012932295.1 of Cyclina sinensis. NCBI lineage: Eukaryota > Metazoa > Mollusca > Bivalvia > Venerida > Veneridae > Cyclina > Cyclina sinensis. Next base: position 7,100,468 of record JAAONU010000017.1, read on the forward strand.
GAGTTATGCTCCGGACAAAATTTATCAAGTAAATTTGATAAAGCGTAATAACTCTAAAAAAAGGCAAGGTAGAGTTACTGCACTTGCACAGTGCACTACCTACCAATGTGCTCTGTCAGTGTATGAAGTTTGAATAAAATCCCTCAAGTAGTTTTGGAGTTATGCTCCGGACAAAATTGTTTCGGACGGACGGACGCACGGACGCACAGACGGACGAAGGGCATTTCTAATATCCCCTCCGCCTTTGGCGGGGGGATAAATAACATAATTTCTCTGAATATTTGTTTGTTTTTGTTTATTTTTTGTGTGTTTGTTTTAGTGATGGGAAAATCTAAGAATTTAAGTTCTAGTGTTAAAATTTCAATTGTTGAAAAATATCTATCAAAGTGGTGAAAAATATATTTAGAAATTGATGAACAGTTGAACTAAAATAGATGTTCAGATTTTGCTGTGGTAAAATGTTTTAAACTAAAGGGAAATACTGAAAACAACCAAAGAACAGGAAGGAAGAGAAAACTTGATGCTTGTGATGAGAGGAAACTTTTAAGGTTGTTTAAGAAAAATCGTAGTTTACCCTTATCTGACATTACTGCTATATTTTATCAACACAGTCAGTGTTTTCTGTTTCTGCAGTGAGAGTGAAAAGAGTTTTGTACAGGAATCAATGTCACAGAAGGGTTGTTCATAAAAATATACACATAAGGAAGGTCAATTTGAAAAATCAATTGGCATGGGCAAGAAGGAAACGACACTGGAAGGGACTAGAGTAAAGTGATATTTTCTGATGAATGCAAGGTTATCATTGGGGAGAACAATTGTGTGTGTGTATGGCAATAGTCTGGTGAAAAGTGGCGACCTGACTGTTTGACCCTTGGCTGCCCACCAAAGGTTATGATTTGGGTTGCATTTTCTGGTTTGACGTAGGAACAATTTCTGTTGTTCATGGGAATATCAATGCACAATCATATATAGATACCACTGATAATAATCTTTGGCCAGTTGCTGCCAGACATTTCTCATCCAAACCTTTTATCTTCCAAGATGACAATGGGCCAGTAAACCAGGCACATATTGTGACACAATATAAACAAAGAAATGGCATTCCCGGAATTATATGGCCTGCCCATCCCCAGATGCTAGTGTCATTGAAAACTGTTGGTGGTTGTTAAAAATACTGCTTAGGAAACATGTACACAAAATCCAAAGTGAACAGGACCTTGAGTGTGATACAAGGAATATCTGGACTAAGATTCCACTTCACTGTATCAGAAGCCTGTACCAATCACTTCCTAGATGACTGGTGAAAGTAAGGGCAAAGGGTTACATCACTAAATATTGAGGTAAAAAAATGTTTTGACTTTGTCGTTATGGCATTTTAAACTTTAAACCAATACATTATTTCCTATGAGGTTATGTCGATATCACCATTTTTTTAGTAATAATATGATCCGGCACTGTAGTTGTGTAAGAAAACAGCTGTTTTGCCAATTATGAAGAAGTTTTCAGAGACATCCTCTTCCAGAAATAAGGGATTCTTCTTGGTGAAGGGGCATCTAACTGCTCATTCAATTTAACCTCTTACATACACTTACACACTAATACACATGTGACTTGCCAAACATCTGCCACTTGAGGTATTACAATGCATTCAGAATCATATTGTGGGCCTTCAGAGCTCTGAAGATGTAGCATGCAAGCATGTACTAGTCTAGCTCTGACTTACTGCCTTATTATGAGTTTATGTCCTCTGGCACAGACCTAACTCTAGAAATGTGCTACCGTGCACCCAGTTTTGAGTACCTGTAACCAGTCATTTTATTGGCTTCTTTCACGGTTTTCTGGTTCCATCATGACTGGTGTTTTGATAGCAATGATACTACAGAGCTGAAATAACTGCTGTTGCCACTGAGCGAAGTAAACCTGTATCAATAAAATGAATCACTACAGCGCTGTGAAACTGTTGTTTTTCCACAAAGAAAGGGTACTAACTTAAATTCAACATCTTTTAATTATTCGACAAAAACATGTGGTATGTATGAGTAACTTTTTATGAACAGACTGGCATTCTTCAAACCTACTTTTAACTCACCTCTGACAGCTGTAAATTGCTTCTATTCCAAGAGACATCAAATCAGCTTGCTTAGGGATGATTGGGTTGGGCAACTGTAAACAGAACAATGAAATATAGAATCTTTAGGAAATTGATGAATTATCGCCAAGGTTTAGTTACAATACCAACAACGGCATAATTGAAAGACCTACAAGGTGAAATAATGCTGCATGCATTGCAAATCTGTGTTTTTAAAGAATTTCTTGCCATCTTTTCTATTTTGTGGTGATATTTATTCTATGGGCATTAACAAAATGCTGTATTTCTCTTCTATTTTGTTTTCATCTGTTTCCTTTCATACACCTTAAATATTACTCAGTTATGTATCTGAACTACTAACCTCAACAAAGCTCTAAGGAAGTCTTTTTCTCTTGTCTAAAACTGCCTTAATTCACACAATGAAATCAGATTATAAGTGGGTCTTGAACAAAAAACTAACTGCTTTCTGAGTTACAATAACAACAAAAAAATAATTCAACTTCATTAGAAAAGTTAATATACTTACATGTGTTTTTGAAGCTTCGAAGATGTGAAGAGGTCGTGTAAGGTCAGACCTAGCAGAAGTTACAATATAGTCCCTTAGAAGATGTATATATGCACCATGTGACCTTCTCTCACACTGCTTCAGGAATGGTACCATCCATTTTCGTAAGTTCTTTGGATACATGGCATCACTGGACTGAAATGCAACCACAAGCCAGTGGTTTCAATCACTTTCATATCTAGAAAGGTATGTTTAATATCAAATGGCAGTTATCACATCATAAACTAAATGCTCCCAAATCCTCACCTTTAACTGAACCTCTTACATATTTAGACAGAAAGGGTCATTTTTTGTGAATATAGGACATATATACAAGCTTTGCAAGGTACTTTTTAAATGTTGATTTACCCAAGGATACAACTTGCTCTCTAGCTGGATTTAAATACAGGGACCTGCATATCAGGTGTTGAATGCCCATACAACTAAACTATAAATGCCTTCAAAACTACTAAAAACGTATTTTACACAGTAAATGCTAGAAAATTACAGAGGAATTCCTATCACTAGAAGTTCACTTTTAAAAGATATTTTGCTTAATAAATAACACTCAGCACTTCTCTCTTTGCCTCTTCAAATAAAAATACAAATGCAAAAACAAATGTCATTCGTAAAAGACAATGACAATTTCTTTATCATTTTTGTCACTGTAAGTTACTGTTGTCAAAAACCTTAGACAATATAAAGAATTTCTTAGTTTCAGATGTCATACCACTTACTTTTGACATAATGAGCTCCAGTTTGTCATAATCAGCCATCTCTTGTAATTGTTGGAAGGTCAAGCTCTCATCCACATGGCAACTGTACACTAACATTTCCATGGTTACCAGGTCATCCATTATGATTTCAAGACCCTGCAGAATGACTAAAATACATTTATACCTGAACAAAACATCGAAGTCAGAACCCAGATCTCCACTCAGTAAAGTTCAAAAGTGAACAAGACATGTGTCCATCTTTTTACTTTTTTCACATCTAAAGTTGACCAAACCATGCTGGATTTTAGTCTCTACTTAAGCTTTCCAAACCCAGATGAAGTTTACTTACTCTGTATCTTTTTTCTAACAGGTTTAAATGAGAAATATAACTTATATTTGGATGCTGAGTGGGGTAATATATTCAAGACTATTAACACGAAGAAAAGACATGGCTGAAAAATGGGTCACTTGTCCTAAATAGGCTAGCATGGATTTACCACAGACTGACAGGAAAAGACAAATGCAGCATCTCATTTGATGTGACAATGATTAAGTATTGCTTGGAAAACTAACTTATTTTAAGATATGAAATTATAGACATTATTTAAGATAAGAACTCTGATTCTTTTGGAGTAGATAATCTACAAAGATTAGTATATATTTTCAGGAAGGGATCAAGTTTATAAAGTTGACAAATGTCTGATGATAGAAGAAACAATATTATGCCCATATATACTCAGTTTTCTATTCAACTGAAGTCTACTATAAGTTCAAGGTCAATATATACTTAATACACCTGAATATCTGAAAAACTAGACAGGATGTTTATTACTGTGTTTCGAAAGGGATTGACTAAGAAATATGGTCAACTTTATGACATATATGTGACTTTAAATGTATAAATTACCAAGTTACTTTCGATACAAGTATAATCACAATATTTCTATTTGGTTTTGAGTTTACAGTGCATGAAGAAAACACAGAATACCTGTACATTCTTCTCCATTCCAAGTTTGATCAGATCGAGAGCACAGTCTGCCTGTCTAGAGAGCCGTTCTATCTCCTTAGCACGATATTGGTACCAGTCTGTCAATATTTTACCAGTAATATCTCCTCTGTAATTCAAATAAACAGATAAGATTTCAAAAGATGGTTTCAAAGTTTACTACACTCATTTTTACATCTTTTTCTAAGCAATAAGCCCAGCCATGAGGCATGAATGCTTTGAAGATTAATGCACATCACTGCAGTTCTGAAATATACATTCTGTGACATCAAAGGCAAGACTGCCTGATGCTTGCTGCAGATCTACCTGTAAGTCAAATAAGGGTATTCTAGACACGTCCTGCAGTTTCATCGTATTTTAATAACGATTTTGAATTCAGCCAATCAGAAGCTGCATTAGATATATCCCAAGATGAGAAATGTCTATGAGGTGAAACAATCATTCCAGTTTGTCCTGTGCTTTTATAATAATGTCCCAAGTGGTTCTGTCATGTCTTATTACTGCTGACTGCAATCATTCTATTGATAATGAGCTGACATAAATAATTTTCTCTCTAAACACAAGTTTCTCTGTTTGGGCAGTATTATATGTAAATATTAACTAATTAAGTAGCTGACACACAGGTAACCAACATAAAAATAGGCAGAGAAAAGTGCTATGTGAAAAGCCAATATGAGAGCATTCTTGCAGGGATTTTCTGTTTAATGTGTTTTACTTTCAAGTCACAGCAGACAAAGCTTAAAGCCATAGTCGTTAAATACCTGTATTTCCTAAAATCAGGGGTTTCTTCATATATAAACTCCCCTGGATCTTTGATGACTGGTTCCAAAGCATTTCTACATGGTTCTTGTTCTACCCAGTCCAGTGTGTACCATCTGTCAGTGGGCCAGGGAACCAGCTCTGACTCACTATAAAAAGTGAAACAGAAAATATACCAGACTTAAATCTTTCAAAGAATTACCATCAAGATCAGTACCATTCTTTTACTTTTACTTGATACTTTTCTATTGGTTTCTGTTTTCAAACTGTATGATTGTAAAATATAATTAACTTAAATTCAAACTACAACCACACAGAAGATGATTTTCAAGTTTTACTGTAGACTCTACCTCATTTCTGGTAACAATGTCTTGTACTCTGATGGTGGTGTTGTCTCTGGGAAATTGCTTAAAATTGCAAGTCTGAAAGGAAAAAATGAAGAAAATGTATATTAAAGTGCCATTTCAAAATTCCTTTTGGAATGAAACACATATATGAAAATACCTCTTCATAAACAGAATTTATTTGAAGAAGAAACAAATCAGCATATATCTTTTAAACATTAACTGCATTGTTAGGTAAGAGTGATCTGAACTTTATGGAATGGACTAACTATTTTACCATAGCTTCAATTAACTACATGAATGCTCATATATAAACTGACTTAATTTTGTAATCTAGGTAAAGTAATAATGAAACAAAACATGTCAAAGACAAGACATTTTTAGGAAGCAGATATGACTTCAGTACCTGTGGGGAAGAAGCTCTGGGCCGTGAAAAGTAAACAGTGTTTCCAGTGCTTTCCAATCACTGCTCTGTAACGAAAAAAGACAACATTTAGATATATAATATACATGTAACTATCATTTGGCAATAACACAAATAAAAGCAATAATGCTTGATTAATTTTAGCAGAACTAAACACAACTTTGGGTGCAAGGGATGCCACAATGTAACTATAAGTGTAAACTGTGATTGTCTTCCCTTACACCAACACCACAGAAAGCTAGGAAGATTCCTTTGTTTCTTTCTTTTATTGTTTGGTAATAATCCATGGAATTTCATACAGCAGTCCAAGAGTTACAGCACTTGGCTCCTGATCCAGAGGTTGCTGGTTCTAATACCACTAGGGCTGAGAGTCAACAGTGACTTAGAGTACTCCTCACTTTTGGCGGGAGTACTGGCTCGAATCCAGGAAAAGGGAATAAAGAGGAATGAGAGGGATGAATATAAGTTGCAAGAACTTGCTTCCCAACCAATGTATTATAAGATTAAACTAAACTAAAACAGAAGTTCACTTTACCTGTGCATAAGCAACAGCGAGTTCCACAATATTTTCTGATCTGAACTTCTCAAAGAATTTCTGGTCATACCTTTCTGCTGCATAGCTCACACCACCCAAAATATACTGAAAACACATAAAATATACTGAAAACAAACATGAAATATACTGAAAACACATAAAATATATTGAAAACAAACATGAAATATACTGAAAACACATAAAATATACTGAAAACAAACATGAAATATACTGAAAACACATAAAATATACTGAAAATCTGAAATATATATAGAAAAAACACAAAATATTCTGAGAACAAGATATACTGAAAACACACAAGACATAGTAAAAACACAAAAATATTCTGAAAACAGGCAAAATATATGCTGAAAACACACAGTTTATATCAAAACACACACAATAATATGAAAACACACAAAATATTACTGAAAATACTCAGATGCAACTGAAACTGCCCAAAATATACAAAGAAGTGCAATTATCTCTATTTCCTTTTATAAACACTTTAATGCAACTTGTCAAGTTTTCAGTAAAATCTTTTTTATTTTGTATTAATTGGAAGCAAGTTAGTTTGACTTATATTGATTCCCTTTGATGGCTGTTTCCTAGTATGAACCAGGTCTTGCACTAAAACAGTTGAATGAGGAAAGTCACTAGAGACCAATATCCATTGTGGGACTCAAACTAGTGACCTGTGAACTGGGAATCAGGTGTTCAAAGCCATGACCACTGTACTTCCTAAAACTCCTACCTCATATGTTTTGAGCCTATACAGGTATTGTTGAAGTTTTTTTCTGGCTCTGCACAGCTCTCTTTGTTCCAGATTTAAACTGAAAATGCAAGATAGTTACCATTATTCACAATACTTTAACTAACCATCTTTGTTCTTATTACAGGAACATCACGTTAGTTAATATTTATTTTGCATGTCCTTACTTCTCCTGAAAAAAGTGTTCTCACAACCAGTTGATGCCACACACTTATATGGTACAAAATGTTCGTAGCTGTTTTTCTCTAAATCACGTTTTTTTGCCTAGGCTGTAATAAAGCATAAAAAAATCATATACAGTCATTCCTCAATGGCTCAAAGTCAGCTAAACTTGAAGCATTATGGAATTTAAGCCATATAAAAGATACTGCATGTTGTCAAAGATGGCGTCAGTTTAAGAACTACTTTCTCCCTTTGCATATAACGATTTAACATAAAAAGAAATGCAAACACACATGAATATACACTATAGTGAGTAAAAAATAAATAGCACAGATCTGCATCAGATGATTTGGAACAAAGTAGCCATTTGTTGTGAAAAGTGACTTATCTCTCAAACTATTCTACATTCATGCACAGAAGTCACTCATATCAAGTAAGTTAAGTGTCTTATAAACTTAACAACAGTGAAGAAATTCAAGCCACATAAAATCAAGCCATGTTTATAATTAAGATAGGTAGGTGGTAAAAATAGGCCTTAGCCTCAGCTTCATGTGATCGAGGAATTCAAGTGAAGCGAGGTCGAGCCATCGAGGAATAACTGTATACTTGAAATATTTTATTTCAAATATAACAAAATTTCTTTGATAATGTCTTACTTGTTAAAATCCACTTCAGCCAATAGACTGTCAATTTTCTCTTGTTTGAGTTTTTCACGTTTTTCTTCAATCTCTGGATCAAACTGATCTAACTCAATGTCTTCATACAGACCTTCCTCCGGGTCACACAGAATAAACCTGAAATTATCATAAACAATGCAATCTTTACAATGCTTTGTTTACCAGTTACCTGTCTCAACTAAAAGTGCTTATTTCATCATCAAGAGATTTTCTTATATATATGCCATAAAATAAATTCTGTTGTAAGCTTAAGACTAAGAGACAATTTATAATTCTGAAGAAATGTGTTCATATATTTAGCGTTGTATTTGAACAGTAAATTTTATGAACAGTTTTGCTTCAGTCTAGGGGAGATCACAAATATTCCAAGAAATGTAGTACTTACCTCCCTTGGTCTTCTCCTTTACCAATCATGATGAGAGCAGGCAGATCAGTTCCCCTGAGACCAAACTCTAGCAGTTCTTTCATGGCATCTATTTTATCTGACATTCTCTCCATACACTCATGTAAAACCCATGCCCTCTTGCTGATTTTACTCTGAAATATTTTTTGCTCTCAACAGAATGAAAACAATGAGAATCTATCTTACCTAATGCTAAACAGGTAAGATAGTCAGACACAGGATTAACAGTTTTCACTCAGAAAACACTATTTACTCTTAACAGAATCTTAAATTTTTTATTTATCAGAACAATGATTAACAAATGATATTTCCAATATAAGAGATGCTACAATGTCTAGTGATTAGTATCAAGTGTGAAGCAACAGGTAAAAGATCCAAACGAAACTATGGGTTCATTCTGATAAAACTGACTGTTGAGCTACCAGCTACTTAAATAATTGTAACTTACTGCCTGCCTCATTGCCATACAGTACAAGGAATGAGAAGTCAAAATATCTCTTGAAACTAGAAACATCCACAAATTAGGAATGATATGCAAGCTAGTCATAATGCAGAAAAAGTTGATAGTATTACTTAAAGTTGCTCACTCCTTCCACCAACCAACCATTTCATGCTGTGGCATATACAGGTCTTTAAAAGGTCAAAAGCAGCCCTTTCTGAAAAGTGGGGCTGACCTTATAAAAGTAAATGCTTGTTTTATTGTGTCACTCTGCTGTTAAGGACAAGCTTCCACATCTTAGGATCCCTTATACTGTATTCCAGGCACCATGTTACCATTCTTCACCTAACTGGCAACTCACCAACAGGTCTTGTTAGAACAATCCCCTTAAACCATTCAAACCTTCAACCATCCACTCTACAGGTGGGGGCCAAAGAGATAATCAATTGTCACAATAAAGAAGCATGTTATTATACTGTACCAGATAGTCTTGTATGGAGGAGATTTCTACAGGCGACTTTCTCCACTGTCTCTGGTATACTAAATCCACATCTAGGCCATAGGCCTGGGCCAGGGCCTTTGCCTCTCCATACTCCTCATTCTCTAACTGAAAAAGTGTATATATAACATACTGAAGCAAAAAGGCTGATTCTTTGATCATTCTTTGATCATTCTTTTAAGAAGCAGATATAATTTTTGATCATTCTTTGGCCAAATGTTCGCATATTTATAAATTTTTCAAATTCTTCACCTCAGACACTGAAATGCAGTTTCCGATCAATTCTGACAACTAGCCCATATTCTTGTTAATCATGTGTATCACACTGTACCCAATTAACAGACAGATTATAGGATCTGTCATTAGAGATGTGATTTGTATTTTGTGTTTTGATGTAATGCCAAGGGATAAGAAATATCACATTGTTTTCAATTTAATTTAAATCATGTTTAACCAGATTCATATAAAGGAAATAAAGCCCTGGCCAGACATGATAAAGAAAATATGACTAGATTAAATACCTGAGGGGCTAACAACCAGCTTTCCCACATAATGTTGTGGAGACATTAAAATAACAACAACAGACATTACATGGCACTTTTTCTATAAAGCAATATCAGATAAGCAAATATAAAGTAACAGAACGCAAGTTTACACTGAATACCTTGCGAGCAAATAGTTCCTCTGGTGTTGTTGATTTCAAACAAACTAGTCTGTATGTTCTGTTGACAAGTCTGAAAGAAGAGAGGTAAGAATGTGTATTTGCATATTTTAATTATATCACAGCTGACGAAATGGTTATGCTTGTCAAAATTTATAATCTTCAATTTCCACCTGGTAATTAAACTAAAATCTACAAGAAAATGACTGTTAGAACTAGTGTCATTTATTGGTCTTTGTCAAGTTTCAGGCACTTCAAAAATACTTTTCTTTGATTTTACTAGGATGACTTTCTTTTTCTTCTATTACTGGACAATGTGGATATTTGAAATCTGAAACTGACATTTTCAACTTTAACCTTCAAAAATAATTTTAATACATCTCTTACCTGGGTTTTTTCTTTGGTGGTTTAAATCTGTCCATGTCAGTAACATAATGTAAACATTCTTTGGCCACACCCCATGACTTTGACAGAAGCCCTGCCTCCTCCTCATCACTCTCCTCCTCTTCATCGTCAGAACCCGGTAGCAGACGACGCTTGGACGGGAAACGACACTCCACCTTAACATATTCAACAAGAAATACCGAAGTATCAATAACTTAGACAATACCTTAACCTAACCAGTTTACCAGTCAAATACGCGTGTAAGGGTTTCACCTCAAAATTTGTCATTCTGAGGAAAACATACTTCCATTTTCCAAATATAGTATTAAAACATAATTATAACATTTTTTTATAATGTTAGTCTTTGTTCCCATTTGTACTTCTAATGAAAACAATAGCAATTATAATCTAAACTAGGGAACATTGACATACTCAAATTGTTGAAGAGGGGATGCTTTGTTAGCAGAAGACTTAAAGAACTTTAAGTCCTTAAGTTACCTCCAAGCCAAGGAATCCTCCATCATGAACTTCTGAGAGACACGGTGCAGGCTCAAACCACTCAGGCTGGTTCCCCAACAGGTTTTTCAATGTCTTTATTGATGATACTGTCACAGCACCAGTACCTCTTGCTAATATAATTGCCTAGTAGAAAGAAACAAAAACGTTTTAGAGGCCAGACACAGAATTATACATACATTATTACTTCCCATTTTGACTAACAAGCCAGGATGACATAAAATGAGAGTACAAAAACAGCTTTGTCAAGAAAAGGTCTAGTATATATTCTAATAGGTTTATATTCAAAGAATACCTAACAGATTTAACTCTTGTACTGTGACTATACATAAAATGAAAAATACCTCATTTGACCACCAGTTAATGTCCAAAAGATTTCTGGTGTTGACTAGATCTGGAAAAAAAGAATTTCTTGCTCTAATGCATGGTACTGTATACATGTAAATTCCATACAGATAAATTGCAGAAAAATCTATAATATATTTGTATTTTCTGTTCCAAATATCTAAAACTTCTTTCTTCATTGCAAAACAAGGCAAATTTGACAAATGAATTGTAACCTATTTCTAAAAACAGTCAGTACTTTGTCCAAAGGTATGCACAATTATTTGCCAACAAGTCAAATAACATAGGATATCACCTGTGAAAAACTTCTGAATGGAATATTCTGCCAATAAACGAGTAACATACTGTTTACATGATTACATCAACAATATCAGAGCAGTTTACCTTTTATCTGTTTCCTGATCTGAGGGTTCTCTGTAAACTCTGGACTGATATCACCAGAATATGGCTACAAGTAAAAAAATTAAAATAAAAAAGAAAGAACTCAACAAGGGGCATAACTATAACATTATTGTTAGAATGGTCTACTGGGTAATGCTTTAAATCAAATTAATCATTTAAGGGACATGCTTAATAGCCCCATGAAGTTAACTGAACCTAGTCCTAAGCATTTTTCCAGGATTTGTTTGAACAAGAATTTCACAGAGGTGGCCACTGTGGCATGACCTTTGACTTCATAATCGCTTAGGGTCATCTGCTGGTCATGCCCAATAACTGTGTTAAGTTTAATGAACCTAGGCCCAAGAATTCACCAGTAATTGATCAGACAAAATGATATGACCCATATGTACTAATGGACAGATGTACATTCAGCAACAAAGATATATGCCTCCCAATAATCAACAGGGGGACATAAAATTTGACAGACGTCCACTAGACAATATTGCTCACCAAAACACTGCACTGCTCATCAATGAGATCTATCTACTTATAAAGTTTCAAGCTGATAACTCTTATACTTTGTGAGATATGCCCAGGACAAAAAATAAGTATGAGAAATTTCAAAGGGCAATAACTCAAAAATTAATAAAGCAATAGTTATGGTTCTTTTCCACTGCACTGCTCATCAATGAGATCTATCTACTTATAAAGTTTCAAGTTGATAACTCTTATACTTTGTGAGATATGCCCCGGACAAAAAATAAGTATGAGAAATTTCAAAGGGCAATAACTCAAAAATTAATAAAGCAAGAGTTATGGTTCTTATGCACTGCACTGCTCCTTAATGAGATCTAACTACCTATGAAGTTTGGTCTTGATATCTCTCATAGTTTTTGTGTTTTGCTCCGGACAAAATTATGACAGACGAACGAACGGACGGATGGGACGGACGGACGAACCGGCAACTATATGCTCGCCCTTCGGGGAGGATAAAAATTTGACAGAAAGTACAATGAATAAATTCCATAAATTCAGTACAATCTATACCTGGTCCTCGTGTTTCCATGCCTGGATGAGTTTCAGACTCGGCACAGCCCAAAGACAAAGTTTCCCAGAGAAATGGATAGATATCATGTATTGTCGGCATGGTGAAAGACTCAACCTGAACAAGCCCTCTTCCATCTCTCCTTTCAACTGTGACCAGCTTGGTAACTTTAACCTCTTCCTGAGAGACTTCTGACTCTGAGCCTGTGAGTATATAAACAAAAAAGCCACCATGGTTGTAAAGTGCTCACATAACTACTAAGAAAGACAAGTGCAGAGTAATGGTTTTATTTTTAAGAAAAGGAGGGAAAACAAAATGCTTTAAAAAGATTGTCTATATAAGTCCCCAATGGTGGTGCCAAAAATGATCCCAAGGGAAATCTTGGTAAGCTGGGAAATGCTCCATGTCGATTTTCAGAACCCTTGTCCTTGTCATTCTCAAAAAGAGTATGTAAAACACCTCACCTCCTGGCCTTAGCCAAACATATCCCAGAGCAAAGTTTGAACAACTTTGGTAAAGGTGCACTGGTAATAATTGCTTCACTGTTCAAAGATACATTATTTGTGTCTTAACAAAAAGGCTTTTTAGGTTCACAACTTTTTCAAATCATAATTACCAAGCACATGAGAACAGTGGATCAAAGCAATATTTTGGCAGTTTAATGAAAGCCAATGTAATAACATGCATGTTTTAAGAGATGTTCACAACTCACTTCAGACTGGGTCACAAACTTTTGCCCATTTTCTGTAATATCTAAATAATTTTATATCAACTAACTCTGCTTAGGTCCTCTGCATAATCTGTTACTAGCTTGTAATATGGATAATCAGAGAGAATCCGCCATGCTGTAAGCCCCTCCCTAGTAGCTTCTGACACGCCTTCTTCATTCTGACCACACCCACCAACATACAGTAGGTTTGCTTCTGCATGGTATGCCACACAACTAGTTTGAATATAAATTAATACACACGTGTAATTAGATTACAATATACCATTAAAGTCACCTTTTAAGCTTTCACTATGGTATATTCATTGAATTACAACTATTATGTGCATCTGGATCTAACTAGCCTTAATTTAATGTTGGAATAATAAGAAATTGTATAGGAAATACATAAACAAGAGGGCCATGATGGCCCTAAATTGCTCACCTGTGTATAACTGCTAAAAGTGCACAGATGGATTATTTAAAATGCTGTATTTCAATATCTAAGCTTAGGGCTATTTGGTTTAAGAAAAAAAACATATTACAATGTTTCCGCATGAGTTTGTAATTTCTTTAATATTTTTAGGGTTAATATGTAACATCATGATTGGGCAAAAATAATGAAAATGGAAAAATGGCAAAATCTGAATAATATTGGTAGAGGTTCACAAGACAATACTGCATATCAAATACCAGAAGTCTCACAACTGATCATAAAGTTGGAGCTAAAAATAACTCCAGCTGGAAAAGTTGGAACAATCTTGGTAGACGTCCACTAAACAATGCTTTAACTAAAGGGGCAAAATTTGATAAAAATTGGTTGAGGTCTACTACACAATGTCTCGAATCAAATTTTAGAACTTTTGACCTATGGTTTCTTGATGATTTTTGAAAAAATTTATCTATATACATGTACAATGTAAGTCTATGTAAAACATCTGACCCTCAGGGATGAGCCATACCTGCCAAACGTCCCGGATTGTCCGGGATTGTCCCCGAAATCGAGGACCCATCCCGGAGTCCCGGAAAGACACCCAATGTCCCGGAAAACATGGAAAACGCGCATACCTTTGATCAGGCCAGTCAAATTTTTTGACACGCTTCTAATTCTTTTATTATTCCTTATGATAATATGTTCTGATTCGGCGAATACACAGCCTGTCATTGATAACCAATTAACAAATGACCGCTATCGATTTATTGCTTTGCAGTGCATTAATTTATTTGTAAGATATCTGCCCCTTTCAAAGACTGTCGCTGCGGTAATTGGTGTTAATAGAGATGCTACTTAAAATTAAATTTAATGCAAACGCGCGTCGATCTTGCCAAGAAAGACTATGATTTTTAAATCATTAACTTGTTTGTGGTTTGTTTGCTGTCGTCGGAATTTGGTATCAATAGAGATGCTGCTTAAAATTAGACTGAGTTTTTCACATAACGGTCCGACAAAGAAAAGGTAAGTTTACAAGGTATTCATGATGAATATTGTATGTTCGATCAAATCGCGCCAATATTTGTAATACGAAGCATAGACGGCGCTGTCATCAAACGCCCATAATTCAATTTGAATTCGAGTTTATGATGTTAATTAATTAATGGTAAACAGTTATTATTTTATGATTATTGCTACACAATTACTATGCTCTTGCAACTAAAATAAAAGGCATGAAACTGATGGTACTGATGTGTATTTGAAACACATGCACGGCTTATTCCGCCAAAAACGGAATCCCGTCCAATTTTGTGTACCGACAATGGTAGGGCATTGAAAGTATATGAATAGTTGTATGTCCCGGAAAATCGGCTCAAATCCCGGAAATTCGATATCAAAATCTTGGAAATGGCCAGAAAAATTGTGGCAGGTATGGATGAGCCAAAAATAACTCCAGTGACAAAGTTTGAAAAAATCTTGGTAGATGTCTAACTGGCAATGCTTCGTGTTAAAATTTCATAACTCTAGGCCTTATATTTTTTCCCAGACAAGAAGAGTTTTAAAAACTTCCCTATATATTTTCATTTAAAACATGTTACTGCTGGGTGAAATCAAAATAACTCTATGAACATAATCTGAATAATCTTGATAGATATCCACTGGACAATCTTTCACATCAAATATCAGAAGTGTCAGTCCATAGGCTTTGGTTTCTGACAAGAGCATGGAACCCACAAGCGGTAAAAGTTAAATCCTGTAAGTTTTACATGTATTTTCTTCTTACCAGACACTTTATACACAGATACAAGAATCTGTATTTTATGTTGGTTGCTAAAATCTCATAAAAGAGTATTAACCACCGGAGTAGCTATTCCAAAACATAAATGATATGGTACTGTTTCTTTAATTGCAAAATCTGATTCATCTATTAACTCTTGATGTCATGCTGTATAAGTGGGGGCATAACCATTGAACTTAAATCTAAGATTTTTCAAAATGCCCAATCTTACTATTACAAGGGCCATAACTGTAATTATACTTGGACGAGCTGCAAAGAAACCCTAGATGCACAACAACTCATCATGGCAAACATTCCTTGGTGGTTTATTAATTCCATTTTAAATAGTATTGGAGCAATGCACAACACAAACTTTAAAATGCCCATTTTCACTATTTCAATGACAGTAACTGTGGTCATATTGAGCTGACTGCAAACAAGATTCATCATGGTAAGCATTCATGGAAGGTTTTGTGATTTCAATTCAAATACTTTAGGAGCTATATGTGACACAAACTTTAAAATTCCCATTTTTACAAACAAACTCCTAGGTACAAAACACCTCATCAAGGCTAACATTCATAGAAGGTTTTGTGATTTCCAATACCTGAGGAACTACACAGGACACAAACTTTAAAATGCCCATAATTATTTCAAGAGCCATAACTGTAGCCATACTGCCATGAGCTGCCAACAAAACCACAGGTGCACAATAACTTACCATGGCAAACATTCATGGAAGGTTTTGTGATTTCATTTCAGATAGTTCAAGAGCTATGCGTGATACAAACTTTAAAATGGCCATTTTTGCTATTTCAAGGGTGGTAACTGTGTTCATCCCAGGATGAACTGCAAACAAGCAACAACTCATCATGGCTAACATTCATGGAAGGTTTCAAGATTTCATTTCAAATAGTACAGGAACTATGGGAGAAACAAATTTTTCTGACTGACGGACAGACTCATAGACAGTGAGGGCACAAAAATACAACAGTAACAGCTAATTAGTATAGTTAAGCCTTTTTAAGAGGACAGTGTGTTCAATCGATGCATTTTTCTATTTTTACCTTATGCCCAGAGGATAACGATTGTTGAAGAGAAATGTATGCTTAGGTTCAAAGCCCTTATCCCTGTCCACTTTATAACTGCTCAACTTCCCATGATATTTTACCACCAGTAATTCTGAGGACCTGAAACAAAACAAATAAAGGACTCTAAACACATTAGCATAATTCAATAACTTTCTAAAATTTACAATTACCAAACAAGAATTAGTATTTCACTTAACTATATCACTGAAAATAGGTCAATGCCAATGCACCAAAAGTGTGGCACACCACTGTAAGTATGGCACAGAAATAAAAAAAAAATACTGTAGAATGTTACTATTGTAGATTCAAACTGACCAGCCTTCATCAGGGATTTTGTCTATGAAGATGAGGGCACCTACAGCTTCACTCAAGTCTGTAACTCCCTGCACAATCTCCTGAAGAAAAACATACATGTATATATTTCTTTAAGCAAACTATTTTAAAATTAAGTCAAATGTCTCTAAGTTTACAATGCAGAATAGTTAATCTAAACACATAACACCCCATAATACATTATCAAATGAATCATGAATGGACAAAGTTTAGGGAAAGTAAGCTTCAACCTAAACATCATGTATATTTATACGTTTCTTGAAATATATTGAATAACAAATTATAGGCTATGTCTGTAAGCATGTGCAATTGAATGAAATAGCAATTCATTTTTTTCAGCCTGGAAACAAAACATCATCACAAGGGGTCAGTTCAGAACTACAATAACAAGATTTTAAATTTAAAAAAGATATGATAATTTTGCATTAACCACTCCACCATTTTTCTTACCCTTCCTGGAATGGAGAAAAGTTGTGTTCCTACAATATCATACACTTCCACAGCTCCGTTGCTGAATGAACAAGCAAGCATTGTATTGTCCGGACTCCATGCTAGATGGCGCCACTGAGGATGCCTGTCTCGATCCAGTGTGACGCGGCCAGTGATGGTAGCATAGTCATCTCTCTTAGACCTACCACAAACAAGAGCTGTCTGAATGACACTGAAGTTCCCCTTACAAATATCAGAAATCCCCAAAATGAACAGGAATGTCTACTTAGTGTGGTGAGTCTAAATAACAGGATCTGCAGTCATGTACTCAGAAGGCTTAAATACAATGTATGTTTAAAATCCCAGAACTCACTTGTTCTTGAGTAAATGGTTGTGTGAACCTGACATCTGATGTAGTGAGCACAAAATCAATAGGACTTATCCACACATGTTCAACCATTCTGTAAAGTGTGTGGGAAATATGTACAGAAGTTCTTGAGATGTACAGTTGTTCTTCAGTTATTGATCAGAAACCTTTTTCAAACTAAGGGCCCCTGTGAACTTAACCTTTGTCCCAGTGAGCCCAAAAACATAAGGGGTCATCTACATATCATGTCAAACCATCCTGTAAAGTTTGAAGGAAACTGGAAGCAGTTCTTGAATTACTGATTCAAAACCAATTTCAAACTGTGACTTTGACCTATGATTCTGAAGGCCAAAAAACAATAAGGTTCATCTACTTAGCATCCCCAACTATCCTGAAAGTTTTAAGATCCTGGGTGCAATTATTCTTGAGTAATCAATTAGAAACTGTTCTAATGTACAGGCCCCTGTGAGCTTGACCTTTGACCCTGTGGGCCAAATAAAATCAACAGGGTTTCATTCACCATCCTAAACCATCCTGTAAAGAACTCAAATTCTTGGTCTAGTTTTCTGGAAACTTATTTCACACAGCAGGCCCCTGTGAGGTTGACATTTGATCTAATGGGTCAGAAATACAGTTCATCTACAAAAGATGCCCATCTTATCTACAAAATCTTTAGTCTCTGTGTGGGTGCATTCTGAAGCTATTTATCTGAAATCACTTTATCTACCTACAGACTGACAGACACAAGCAAAGCAATATATACCCACTTCTTTGAAATGGGGCAAGATAAACAATTGGTTAAATGTGTCTATCACCTATTTTACCAACTATGACAGATATATCATCGACAGAAGTAAATTTTTACCTAATTTTTTTTTAGCTCCATTGAAGATATATTTCAAAGAAAGTTATCAGACATTGTAACCAGGCACATACACATGTAAAAGGAAAGCTTACATCTAAATACATGTACTAGGATAATTTTGTTCTGGTTCATTTAGAATACAAATCCTTCCAGCTTTTTGTATAAATTACTCTTCTTACACAACTCAAGACAAATCCAAACACCAATCGCTACAGCAAAGATTACCTGATTTCTACACACTGATCTTGCATTATGGCAACCAGACTACCATCCCTGGAAGAAACAGAAATCTACATGTACTGTTAACTTCAGTAAAAATCTGATACTATATACTGGCAAAAGCCCAGCTTTTTTTAATGTAGGACTGCAATTTTTTGTATCACATCTTTCTCTGATAATCAAAGTACTGAAGAGACCAAAGTATATTTCCTTGTAATCTGTTATTTCATTCCATCATGATTTATGGTTTGATTGTTTTTCAGCTGCATACTCAATTGCCTGAATGGTATCTTTCCCTCGGGTATATAGCTAAACAATGCGTCACAAATGAAACTGAAAAATATTACATTATTCTCTTACACACAGGAACAAAAACTAAATTTATCTTACCTGCTAACAGCTATCTGCCAATTAATTGTGCAGTTAACGAGTCTAACCAGGCTTGGCGGAAGATAGCATGGACTGGCTGTTCTGAAATCAGAAAACAAGGAAGTCATCCAAGCGTGCAATGACCTCTCTTTTAATGTCTAGCTATGTTTTATTTTAATATTCAAATCTCTGTGCTCATAAGAGATCTGTCTATAAATACTTGAATCAGAGAGGTTTTCTGGTTGTTTTCTGATAACCTGAATTTAAATGGAATTATTTCTCAGGATTTTTCATTCTGAACAGGTTGTCTTGACATAGGTTTGTAGAATACTGTTGTTCATATATATATCTAAAGATGTAAATAGCTGAAGTCAGTGGTATGGCTTGAGAAGGCAGAGGAAATATAAATAGCAAACTGCCATAACTAAATGATGATGATAATAATGATTATATATAAACCTTTATTTACAGTCAGCAAAGCATAAATAAAATTTAATATAATTAAGCTTCACAGCTTGTTTAGTACAATTTGATTTGAGAGTTAAATTCAAAATGTTTTTAACTACACTGTTAGTTTAAACCTATTAATTATTAAGTAGAATGGGATACAAGTTCTTGGCCCTTATATTAAACCCACTCAACGACTGTTTCCCAAAAAAGGAAGTACTGTTGCTGAAGGTGTGAAATGTGGTATTACACTAGAGAACCACACCTGTAGTGTGATTTGAACCAGTGATCTCCAGTCTAATTTCATTATCAACCCTTCTCCTGCTGGTGGCAATTGTGTTTGCCTTTGCGACCTGTGCAGACCAAGATCAGCTTTCACATGAACAGAACCCCTGTTAACAATAAATGGATCTGTCCAAACTAAAAGATGGAAAAGTCCATTTAAGATATTTAGCAGGCTAAGGGTTAACACAAACTTACTGTATAGGTAAACCAATGCTTCTCAGAACTGTCCATCCTCTTCCTGAAATATTAGTTAGATATGAATCATATTTTAAATGACTGTTTGTTTAACACTTCCCTGTAAATGTTACACCTGTTCTTATCTAAAAAGAGTTCTTTAGAACAAGAAGATTAGGAGTGAGAAAATAGACGTACATGTAACTACATAAATCATTGCTCAAAAGTAATTTACAACTAGAGATACTAAGTTTTGAGAAAAACATAAGTCTCCTCCAAAATGTCATTTACCATGAGGAATACAAAACTTATCTGACAGGAACATGCTGATAATACACCTAACTACACTTGGTCACCATCATTGCTGTGAAGTTTCTTCAAAATCCAACTAATGGTTTTAAAAATATGTTGAACTGTATTCAACTTTGGACAAATCAAGGTCCACAACTCTGCTAAAATTCATCTGACAAGTTTAAGCCAATGATATGCATAACTACATTTGCTACTGATCATTGCTGTAAAGTTTTGTTAAAGTCTAACCAGCAGTTATGGAGATATGCCAAACTGTATTCAAATTTGGACAAAATAAGGGCTGTAACTTTGCTAAAAATCATCCAATCTGAACAAAAATATGCAAAGCTACTCTGGCTTATCTAATCATTCCTGTGAAGTTTCTTCAAAATTATTATTCAAATTTGGACAAAATAAGGGCCATAACTCCACATCCAGTATACCCATAACTACACTTGCTAATGATCATTCCTGTGATGTTTCTTCAAAGTCTGACAAGTGGTTATGAAGATATTCCAATATGTGTTCAAATCTGGACAAACTGAGGCCCATAACTTTACTGAAAATCACTGAACCAGAACATACCAATGATATACTCAACAAGGCTTGGTACCAATAAATCATAGTAATTTCCATTGAAATCCAACCAGTGGTTATTAAGAAGAAGTGCAGACAAACTTTGTGACAGACAGACAGACACACAGAAAGTACAAAAACAATAGTGGTGTGGGAGACATAATTACTCTAGTCTGATTTCTAAAAACTTAAGTTTCTACATTCGCCTTTTACAATTTATTTTGTTTTGAAATCTTTCTTTAAAATCTTTCATCGTGTAAGGGGATTGCCATTTATTTGATTTGCCAGTTTTTATATAAACATATCCAATTCATATTTTAAGATAATATTTCAATTCAGTCTGGTAGTTTGAAATCATTTAAAAACAGATAAATTGCCTTCAAGACTAGAAATTAAAATTAAGACATAATAATAAACTAGTATTGCACCTATGTGCACCTATGCGTGAAGTAAGGTGACTTCAAATTTTTGCACTCATTAAGTAAAGTTAATATCCAACTGATACGAGTGAAATCATTTCGTAACTTACTTTGAGTCGATGATGTGATTTTCCCAAGGGCAGAATGCTGACTATGCTTTCCTGCAGCATATCTCTGTAATTAAATAAGAATAATTAGTTGAAAGAGTGACACAGACAATGTTCTACAGCTAATATGTTACCAAACAGCTGCATTTAATTCATAGGATTTTCATTCACCTTTTTTTAATGTTAATATTATTTATTTATATTTTTGTGTTTATGATGGGAGTTTGTATTTATGACAGAAAACAAATATCTTAAGAGGCATCATTAATTACTAACAGATAAACAGCAATCCTTAAGTCCACAGTTTACTAACACCCTATAATTACCATGTGATAATGTGATTGATAACAGCAATTGGATAATAACTTAACACATATATTTTATGTAAATATTATATATGTAATGGATGAAAGTAATATTTATGCATCTCAAATCTAAATTTTTATTACTGGAAGTCAAAACAATGAACGTAACTGCATTTCATGCATTGAATCTGTTATATCTTTATCATAGTTATAGAAAAATATTTTTTCAAATTCTGTAAGAATCAGGCCCGGATTTACCGGGGGGGCTTATGGGGCCCAAGCCCCCCCAGCTGGCCCGTTTGTAAAAAATATAAAAGGGCTCATTTTTAAAGACTTTAAAACATTTTTTCAGCTCTTTTCACCTGGTAACAAAAACACAGTCAACCTTTCAATTTGCAATTGTCATGCAATATTGCGTAACAACTGATAACGAGTTCGCAACTTTATAGCCCTGTATATTACACAATGGACCGTATATTCGGTGGCACGGATTATCCGAGAGTTCTCCAGACTGATCATGATGTATAGTTTTCAAGCGTCTAGTAACCTTGACGTATTTGATAAAGTTGTTAAATGAGCGTCTGCTGACCATGATCAGTTGCCTGATGATATTGTGCACACTCCAATCGTAACAACTCGGCCTTTTCCGACAACTTCGTATAAAGACTTATTGAAGTCACCCGAGGTGTTCCGAATGGTGCAAACTCCACACAGCGGTTACTTCCCTTCCATACTTTCAGTACAGTAATCACTGCCGACAGTCATGTCACGTGATGATGGTCGAAAGTAAATAAACAAAATTTTAAACTTTTTTTCAAGTTACATTTTTTAAGATTTCATTACACCCAGGCATGTTTAATCGATGCAATTCCAATTGTAACTAAACTAAACAGAGAAAAAAATAAATTCTTTAAAAAAGTTCATACATGTATACATATAGCTGAAATCCAGCTAAGGTTAACCCGTGTCTGCAGAGATCTTTCCAAAGAATGAAGGGGAGATCACTGCGTGGAGAATGGATATTGTGATGACGTTGTTATTTGTTATGCCAATTAATTTATTGATAGATTATTTGTTTCAGAGGACTTTATCAATATAAAATAAAAAAAGTTAAAACTTGTCATATGGTTTTTGCTTTAGTTGAACATTTCAAAGAATACCAGTAAATTTCTTTTAAATTCTTGCACAAATTTCATTATATTTTTATGCCTAAAACGCACCAAAATGAGCCATTTACACCACCTTTTTAGAAAATTTTCTTGGGGAAGGCCCCTCCCCCCCCAACCCCGCCCCCTACGTAAGGGGGTCACCCTCTTCCATACCTTCCCCCAAGCCCCCCCACCAGTCAAAAATTTCTGGATCCGGCCCTGAGAATTGTGTATTGCATATTTTACTTTCATCCATTTTATATATAATATTTACATGAAATATATTTGATAAATTATTATCCAATCATTATTATTTGTTGTTACATACACTATGACAATTACAGAAACTAGAGGCCACAAATAGGGCTGCAATTAGAGCCACAGAAAATGTCCAATAAAATAAGCCATCTTATCACTAACTACCTTGATAAAGCACTTGGAGGACCTTGCTAGTTTATGTATTATGAAAATAATTTGTTATCTAACCCAGGTCAACAGACATCATTTAGTATATTGGTATATTTTGTGTATGTGAGTATATTTGGTGTATCTGTGCATTTCATGCGGCTGCATATTACTTGTAAGATGCATTTTGTATTTCATTTAACATCATTTTTTCATGGCTTCATTGTCTGTCTTTCATTTAAGCGATGATGGTCTGATGATTCAATAAAAAATTATTCAGTTTTGAGGTTAAAAATCCAGCTGAAAAACTTTTGAATTTATCAGTATGCATTATACCCGAACTTTTTTTCTATCCGAATATATGATATTTACATTTGTCATGTAATTTGTTTTTAGTTTTACAAATATTATGCCAAAAAGAAACTGCAAGTTAAGTAAAATTGAGTTTATTATCTCACAAAATGTTCATTCTCTTGTTTCCATTCTGCGTGCACTGTCAAATCGTATAAAATATTGTCCTCAGTAACTTCCACGTCCGTCGTCGCCATCTTCGGAATTCCCTTGACTTATTTTAAGAAACACAACTGCCAGCCATTTCCCCAATAAATGCCGCCTATTCAGTGGCAATCTCAGCGCAGTGATCTCCCCTTCTTTCGTTGAAAAGATCTCTGCAGACATAGGTTAACCCATCCTCGGTAACCCCAGGGGTACTCTCTATATCGGACGGA
Source organism: Cyclina sinensis (assembly GCA_012932295.1). Taxonomy (NCBI): domain Eukaryota; kingdom Metazoa; phylum Mollusca; class Bivalvia; order Venerida; family Veneridae; genus Cyclina; species Cyclina sinensis. The sequence continues at coordinate 7,124,643 of JAAONU010000017.1, forward strand.
ATCAGCACCCGTGGGTTCCGACGATGGGGTTAACATTAGCTGGATTTCAGCTATATATACATGTTTGAAATTTTTTTAAGAATTTTTTTTTTCCTTTTTTTTGTTGAGTTGCAATTGGAATTGCATCGATTAAACATGCTAATTGGCTGACTGAATTCAAACTTGTTGTGCAGCTTTCTTACAATGAGTAGAAGTGTAGTGCACAAGAACCATAGCTCTACCTAGTCCCAATTTTTAATTATCTCCACTTATGATTTTTTTTGTCTTGAACATAGCTTGAAGACTATGAAAGGGATTGACTTGAAACTTAAAGCAAATATAGATGATAAGAGGCAAAAAATGCACTGCATAAGAACTATAACCATACCTGATCCAAATTTTTAGTTATCTCCCCTCTTAATTTTTTTTTGACCGGTGCATAACTTTAGTGCAGTGCCCAAGAATCATAACTATTCTTTATCTAGGTTTTGAGAAAGCTCTTAATCTTTAATCTCAATAACGAATTTTTGTCCGGAGCATAACTTGAACACTTTGAAAGTAGTCTCCTTGAAACTTAAGATAAAGATAGGTGGTAAGAAGTGGAAGTGCAGAGCACAATAACATATCTCTATCTGTTTCCTTTATTGAATTATCTCCATTCTTATTTTTTTTTTTTTTTGTCCGGAGCATAACTTTAAAGATTATGGAGTGAATTGGTGTGAAACTTAAAGTAAAGATAGCTGATGACAAAAGAAAGTGCAATGCCAAAGAAACATAACTGTATCTTATCCAATTTTAAGTTATCTACATTTCTTTTTGTTGTTTTTAATGAATTTTTGTCCAGAGCGTAACTTGATCATTATGAAAGAAATTGATTTGAAACTTAAAATAAAGATATGTGGTAAGATGTAGAAGTGCAGTGTTGAAGAAATAAAATATATCTCTGTCAGGTCTCATTTTAGAATTATCTCCCCTCTTAAAACATTTTTGTTATATAGATATTTTATGGTATATTGATGGAATCTTTTGGCGTCGAATCAACGCAGAGTTGTAAAAATATTCTTACTGAATTTGATGATTTCCAAATATGCTTGCAGTGCCATGTGAAATGTCTGGCATCATCAGTTCGCAGCCTAGGCAGACGGGCGTATATTACATGTGTTCTGCGACACTTTTTCTTGGTGTAATTATATTTTCTGCGTTTTAACAGTAATCATGTCAAATACCTTAAGGAAGAACTCTTTCAGTATGAAAAATTGAAAATGAAAGATAACTAGGGATTGATTTTGAGAAAAAACATATCTCCCTCCCCACAAATGCACTGCAACACCACTAAAAATCATCCGACAGGAACGCGCTTATAATATGCATAACTATTCTTGGTCACGATCAGTGCTGTGAAGTTCCTAAAAATTCAACCTACGGTTATGGAGATGTGCCAAACTGTATTCAAATTTGGACAAACCAAGGGCTGCAACTCTGCTACAAATTATCCTTCCAGTATAAGACAAAAATATGCGTAACTATACTTGCTAATGATCATTGCTGTGAAGTTTTGTCAAAATCTAACTAGCAGTTATGGAGATATGCCCAACTGTATTCAAATTTGGACAAATCAAGGGCCATAACTTAGTTAAAAATCATCCGACCGGAATACGGCGAAACTATGCATAACCATTCTTGCTTATAATAATTCCTGTGAACTTTCCTCAAAATCGGGTCAGCGGTTATGGAAATATGCCTAAATGTATTCAGTTTGGACAAATCAACGGTCAAAGCTCAGCTGAAAATCAGTCGAGCGGAACACATCAATAATACGCCTAACTTTACTTGCGAACGATCGTTTCTGTGAAGTTTCGTCAAATCAGACAAGCGTTTAAGGAGATATGCCCATATGTATTCAAATTTCGATTAATCAAGGCCCATAACTTCGCTACAAATCACTGAACCGAAACATACCGACGATATCCTCTTTCTAGAGGAAATTTACCGAAGGAAACTATTTTACTTAGTGTTAGTCTAAAATAAACGATTTGCTCCATTAAAAGCAGCTCGCCACTTTACAGATGGTCATTGACTAAGAATTGGATTTTAACTGAGTGTAATACGTCTGTCAACACCCAACTACAGACCCATTGTCACTCAAAGCAACACTTCGTGAGTTTAACAAAATGGGTAGTTTCTTCATTATAGGGTATAGCGTAACGAATAGTATAAAACCTAATTTAGAATTTCTATTTTCGTTTGCCGTCAGATGACCGATCACATTCACTCATGCACGTGCATGCGCTGACATCATATCCGTTTTCGAATACAGCTTCGTTAAACCCCAATAAACCCAACCAAACCGTTTTCGAATATTTGGACAAAAAACTACAGGCATTCGTTTCATAGATAAATCCCCTGAACCACTATATAACCAACACAAGGTACGAAAGTCTTGAGAGTGAATCTGAGGGTCACTTTACTTTACTTCAAACAAAATTTAGATTGTCCCTTTAAACATTGCTATCCAAGCGTTGCCATAATATTGAAAATGCAAGATTATCAGCTGATCAAAGTTTATCTATAGGATTCGTTACAAAAATATATAAAGTTCACTAAAGAAAATTGATTTAGATGTTTAGATTAAGTTTGTTCAACAATTTAATCTCTGATTTCCATTTATTGCGTCAGAGATGAGAATTGGTGTTACGCAAAGTTTTGTAAACAAGCGATGAAATTTATTTGAGAGAAATCAGAGGTGCGATGAAAAAAGTGTCTTTTGAATGGAGCTTTTGATTGCTATATTTAGAAGAAAAAAAAGAGATTCAGCTGTCAGAGACAATAAGAGTTACATTGCATCTATCAGGTTAAATTAGAGAAAATCTGAATGAAGTAAAGTGACCATCAGTATCATTCTAATGAACTTTCGTACTTTGTTTTGGTTATAATTATAGCGGTTCGGAACATTTATCCATGAAACGAATAAGTGTAAACGCCACATTCCGGAACGTGACACATGGTACAGTAAGCACCTGCTTCGGGGATCTCCAAGTAGGCGTTTTGAAAAATGCATTTTCTCGTGCATGTGACCTACGCGAGCCGAGGTCTTTTTGGTCGAAAAACTTTTATTTTACTGTTCAGCTTTGATGTATTTATTTAAATACCCTACGTTAAACAGAGTTAGCGAAATTATTCGCTGAAATTTTGGGACAATAAGTAACATAAAACCTTGGTCCTTACATATTTAATACATTTTGGGACAGAGATAAAACTGACCTCAATCATCAAACAATTATCTAACAATGGCAAAGCAATTTCAATGACCACATTTCCATATCATCAGTAGAATTCCCTTAATTGAAATTCATCTATAAAGATTTAAACGCGTAAAGACATACATGCCAAAAAATCTGTTCAATGCTATCTTTACATCTCAAGATGAAAAATATGTAACCTTTAAGTTTTAAACTTTGCATCGCGGATACTTTGAAAACCCGGACGGCATATAGCCTGATTTCCCGCACCCAGTTATGTAGGCAGGTGTCTACTTCTGATAAGATAGTGCAAGCGTCACATACTCGCCGGCTAGCTGGATACAACATGGATACACAACCGCAAGCAATCAAGAACCCCGAAATCAAATACACTCAGGTAAGCATTTTGTACTTAGTGCATTATTGATCATAACTGATTTCTTGAATTTTAGCCAATTTATGCATCATGACACAAGTGTAGAGAAAGCCTTAAGGGGGTTGTCTGACCTTGAATAGCTAGCTTATTTTCAGTTTTCCCTCCGATATAATTTCATAATCTTGCACATTTTCTACTTCGTTAATTGCAAACTGCGAACTTTTGCGATTAAATCCAAAGTTTGCGTCCATTTAAACCAGAACTTAAGGGCGAATTATACTTGTTGTGTGCAATAATTTAGCAGTAAATTGGTAAAAGATGCGAATACCTGTGCATCAATAGATGTTATCCGGAACTCGGCAAATGTGGGTTTTTCCCAGCTAATCCGGGGGATTCAAACAAACACAACCCTTCACAAAAGGTTGATCAACGTGTTGCGCTGATTTACCTTGTTGTAACTGTAAAAGTTTGTACCCCCGGATTAGCTGGGAAAAACCCTAATATTCTTTATTCCGGAGTTAGTCTATTCATTGTGTTAGCAGTCTGAATTTATAAGATATTCAGCATAATTGACTTCAGAAATGTTTACCAAGGCTAGAAACCGTTAAACAGCTTGTTTTTGTCGGTTAATACGAGATTTGATAACACAAAGAAATGTATTCACACTCAAGGCCGTACAGCGAGTGTAACACGTTCGGCGTAGATAAGTTATGCACCTAAATACATGGTTAACAAGTGATCACACACTGCCAATCTCTTTTAAGGCTGACATTTATCAACCTGTTAGAAAAACAACCTTCGGGATCTCTCGCATGATGTTTGTGTATGTAGGGGAAACAGGCAGACATTTATGATAGTGTTAGATTTGGTTATAAATGTCATCAGAGCGTATGAATTTCTTGTTGCCAACGTTTTAACTTAATCTGTATCTTATTTTTTTCGGACATTTGTTTGTAAAGCCTGGTCACTTGACAAATTACTTGAATTGATAGGTTTAAATTCCGTGACATTCCTTTAAAGGACAGAATTAAGTATTTACAATATTAGCCTTCGTTGTGCTTGTCCGGTTTTTCGCAATAAATATGCAAAACATCCTTTATTTAATATAATAATACATGATAAAGATACAAAACTTATTCTTCGTGGGCGGGCGACTTTGACCTATTACATGTGCACACTGACGATGCATAATCTATATTATAGAATTGTTCACGGGCGTATCTGGAAGCTTTGAGCTTTTACATGTTCACTATTCACGGACGTAACATGTGGATTGATTACGGGCGTAGCTAGAGTCTTTTACCTTCTAAATACGCACTGTTCACGGGCGTAGCTGGGGACTTAACCTTTTATATGTGCACTGTTTACGGGCGTTGCTGATGTCTTTTACATTTTAAATGTGCACTGTTCACGGGCGTAGCTGGCGAATTTACATTTCACATGGCATTGTTCACGGGCGTACCTAGAGTATTTCACCTTCTTACTTGTGCACTGTTCACGAGCGTAGCTAGAATCTTTTACCTTTTAAATGTGCACTGTTCACGGGCGTACCTAAAGTCTTTTACCTTCTACACTTGCACTGTTCAGGGGCGTAGCTATGGAGTCTACCTTTTACATTTGCACTGTTCACGGGCGTGCATAGAGTCTTTTACCTTCTGCATGTGCACTGTTCACGGACGTGCATAGAGTCTTTTACCTTCTGCATGTGCACTGTTCACGGGCGTGCCTAGAGTCTTTTACCTTCTGCATGTGCACTGATCACCGGTGTAGCTAGAGACTTTTCCCTGTGCAATCTGATGGTACAAAAAAAATGAACAAACAAAAAAGAAAGAAAAAAAAAAAGAAAGAAAGAAATAAGTTATGTTTTTTGTGCGACAGCTTCAACGAGAACAATACAAGCCAATCGTTATTTTGATATTCACAAAAGATTAATGATCGATTAACACGTAAGTAACTAGGTGGCGTTATATGTTTTATAAATGCAGAAAAATGAAGAGAAAGTATAATGTTTTGTTGAATTCGCTGTATCAAAAGTCAAGAGGCATGTCACGTAGTCTGTCTTTTATTGTTGTAATAAAGAGTTCAGGGTTTCTTTGGGACCCTACTGACGCCACAGCAGCAGGACTACGTATTTTTATGCCGAATTTATCTAGCATGGAATTTCTTAACAAACAGCATTTTTTGTTAATTATGTTGTAGATATTTTTCAGATTTTGATCAACAATGAGTGGGTGAATTCAGCCTCCGGACGGACGTTCCCGACGATCAATCCGGCTACAGCACAGAAAATAGTTGACGTGCAAGAAGGGGACAAGGTAGCTAATATGTGCACGACGCCTTATTTCAGCAATCGAATACTGAGTCAAACTTTTGAAATTTTCTGTTCTGGTGGTTTTTAACTTCGTATAACTCTATTTTGAAGTCAGATGTTAAGTACATCAGTCCAGATAAACAAAAAGCTTCTTTTCCATACATACGTAGAAAAAGTTTTTGTATGTGTTCAATGTTTTTTTATTCCATGCACTTTTATTTATAATAAGATCTATAAATACATAAGAATTCGTTTATTTATTTTCCACTTCAGATGGATTTTCAGCTATAAAATATTTGGAAATAAAAAAAATATTTGTTACAGTTATTACAGTACAATACGGCATCAATTTCAGGCGGACGTCGACAAGGCTGTTGCTGCGGCCAAGGAAGCCTTCAAGCTCGGGTCAACATGGCGGCGTATGGACGCTAGCGAGAGAGGACGGCTTCTAAACAAGTATGCGGACCTGTTAGAAAGGGACATAGCCTACATTGCTGTAGGTTTTACTTTGTAGCTGGTCTTTAAGTTAACAAAATCACGGCTGCCTTTGAGTATACCGACTTCGTATGAAATTGCTGATGTTTTAAGGTTTAAGAATACTAATAAACATTTTGTCAGCCCTCATTGAATGTAGCTTTTTTAAGAAATATACTACCTTAGGACAAAATATAGACCATGTAAGACTCTTCTACGTTGAGTTTCAAGAAATGACAAATATTCAATCTTCACCCGACTTAATGGGTTTATGAGGTATAGACAAACACAATGTTACTTGGTATGCTATCATTCACATTATGACGACCTACTTACTGCTGACAAAAAGCAAACAAAATTAAAAGCCGGAAGTAAGAAGAACGAAATACGATTATTCATGTACTATGTTGAACAAATAGGCAAACGTAGAATAGTTTTACCAACGTTTTGGAGAAATTAATAACTGAAATCACAGATACCCAATTTTCATCAATTTGCCATGTTGAAAAGCTTTGTAACAATTGACATATAATTAAAACGAAAGAAATTGAATTTGAATTCGATAAAAGTTACTGTTATAAAACCACGTGAGTCACGTGAGCAGTTATAATTAAGATTGCATGATCGTCACAAGTGAAGTCTCAAAAATGTCTTTGAATCTTATTTCACCGTGACGATAACTATCCAACATGTTGACAGTACTTTTTATAGATGTAAACATCTCCAGTCATTTGAAAAGAGTCATTTTAAACATCCTTATATGGGACGCCTAAACTGCCTTGACATTAGAGTTTTCATTTGTTGTACTCATTCGAGTATATATCTGTCGTGTGCATTTCGGTACAAACCACAGTTTGTTATGTAGAGACATAACAAATGTATGAAATGAATTTACTGAGAAAGCACATGACAAACTAATACCATGACAGAACAAACTTGTAAATGTATATAACAAAATCTTCTGAACAAATTAGAATTTGTATCTACTATAAGGTAAGTGAACATAACGAACTATTACTGGGACAGAACAAACTGGAAATGGCACAGCACAAACAGGTTAATCTGCAGAGTTTAATAGTAAATTTCACACATCTATATATCGTTTTTTGTAACTGCAGATGTTCATTTTTGTTTTCGTGAAAAGCGCGGTTACTAGGAAGTAAATGCAGATTGAGCACTTGAAGTATGTAGTTATCAAGTCACTGGTAAAGGTTTATATTAACGAACGAAACATGCAGAATTGTTAAACTACCATACCGTAAAAACGAGTTTGTTCATGAGGACAAAATTTGGCAAACGTTGGTAAACGGGCATCGAATAGTAATTTGGTTGAAGAAATCACGCGTTAACATCTTTGTCGCGTAACGTTTACGTTCCCGTGAGTGGTTTGGCATTAAAGTAAAATGGATAGATGGATGGATGAACGGACGGACATACAGAATAACTATAGCCACTGTTTGTTTTAGTTTTGATGAACTCGTATCTTATATTGTTCATTAATTTTTACTCAGAGTCTGGAGACCTTGGACAATGGAAAACCTTTTAACAACGCCGTCGGGGACTTGAGATTTGCTATTAAAGTGATCAGGTACTATGCGGGCTGGGCGGACAAAAATCATGGCAAAACAATACCCGTCGGTAAGATTTCAGGCATTTTATTTAAGGCAACTCATTCACAGATGGTCATTGACTAAGAATTTGATTTTATCTATCTGTTTGTATTACGTCTATACAGACGCATTGTCGCCCAGTGCAACATCTGGTGATTGTTATAAAATAATGGGTAGTTTTTCCATCAAAGGCTATAGCGTTACGAACGGTATAAAATATATTTAGAATTTCTGTTCTAGTGTGCCGTCACATGACTGATCACATTCACACTTCGTGCATGCGCTCACATTATATCTGTTTACGAATATTGGACCCAAAACGACAGGCATTCATTTCATAAATAAATGCCCCGAACTATATAACCAAGGTACGAAAATCTGAGAGTCAATTTACGTTACTTCAAACATGATTTTAATTGTCCCTCCAAATATCGCTAGTGTTGCCATAATATTGGAAATGAAAGTATACCAGCTGATTCGAGTTTTTTTTTATCTACAGGATCCGTTACAAAAATATATAACGTCCACTAAAGATTTCAGTTTATTTATATAATAAATCTGAAACTCGAATGAGATGTTTAGATTGAGTTTGTTCAACAATTAAATACCTAAGTTTTGTTCATTTCATAAGAGACCGGAAGTGGCGACACGGTAAGTTTTGTAAACAATCGATAAAATTCATTTTAGAGAAATCAGAGGTACGGTGGAAAAATGTTCTCTTTTTGAATGAAGTCATTGATTTGCTATAGGCCTATTTAGAAAAATAAGCTTAAATTGGAGAAAATCTCTTTGAAGTAAAGTGACCCTCAGATTCATTCTTGTGTACCTTCCTACTTTGTGGTTCGGGACATTTATTAGTGAAACGAATGCTGAGATGGGCGAAGACGCCATGTTGCTGAACATGTCACGTGTTACAGCAACCACCTGCTTCGGGGATATCGTGTAACTATATTTAACCAATTTTCCCCAATTGACGTTTACGAAAAATGCGTCTTCCCATGCAATGACCTACGCGAGCCGAGTTTTTTGGTCACACCAACGGTTACGAGGGAGGGTAGCAAAAAAAACTTTTTTCTTTAACTCTGCCGTTCAGCTGTGAACGAGCTGCTTTAAGGACAACACTAAACTCTCCGTTACTCTCACGGAAAGTTCCTAAAATGACCGAGCTGGTACGATTGTTATGTACAGAGACAAGTCCTCATAGATTCTAGCTTTGTACTGTACGTCTGTACGTGTGTGTGTGGGTAAACAGAGTACATGTTCAAATCACGCCACTTAAACATATACATATATAATTGTTATTTACATTTGACAGTGTTATCAAATACTTAAATATCGTATCTTAGTTTCTATAATCTTTTGATTCAATACTTGAATGTTTAATGGATTAAAACTGGAACAATTTGGAAAGACAAAATGTCAAAAGTTAATGTTTATCTTATTGTCAAAATATGAACCGCAAACTTGTGTTATCACTGTAAACGATGTCTGAAGTACTGATTTTGATTGTTGAAAGTCAGATATTATATTAGCCTACTGCATGTAACATTTGTTTGTTTAAGTATGGAAACATCGGAATAAATAGTTTCTAGCTCCACTTTTAGAAGAAAAAAAGTGGATCTATTGTCATGATCCTCTCATCGGCGTCGGTTAACTTGTTTGTTAAGGTCCATTTCTCAGAAACTATCAAAGCTATTCGCTTTGAATCTAGAATACATGTTCGCTATCAAAATGTGACACCATGTCTAAAAGGCAGATAACCTTCAAATTTATTTTTGCAAAGTTAGGCCCCTTTTTCGACTTAGAATTACTTGGTTAACCTTTTTCGTTAATGTCCATTTCTCAAAAAGTGTCAAAGATATTCCCTTCAAACTTGGAATACTTGATCACCAGCAAAACCCCTACAAAGATTGTCGGTACCTATGTCCCTGGGGTCAAAATTAGCCCCACCCCCAGGGATCACTTGATTTTGCTTAGACTTATGTAGGAAAAACTTCCTAGCCTAGAAATAAAATATTTACTTACATGGGATTGGTAGGTACGTCCCTGCCCCCCTGCATGGGACCACCACCTGGTATCCCCGCCCCTCACCCGACACCACCGATTTATTTTTTTTCATATTTTTTAAATATATAGGTACTTCATTCCCCCCAGACCCTCCCCTATCAGACCCCCCCACCCCCCCCCCCCCAAAAAAAAAAAAAAAAAAAAAAAAAAAAAAAAAATCTTGCATGAGTAACCCGGCCCCCCTTACCTCCCCCACCAAAAAAATCTTTCTTACACGAGTAGGTACTTGCCCTCCCCCCAACAATTTTGTTTCACTTGGGTCTCTTGTTTGACTTAGCTTGAACTTATTATCCAGCGCTGAGAAAAGTAGAACATGCCGTCCGCAATAATAGGAAAAGATTTCGTGGTACAGTAGTTTAGCCCTTTTTGATATACATAAGCGAGGGTCATCGGTACGAATGATGTACTTAATGATTTTCTTCTCCCGTTTTCAAGCCGTATAGAAGCTTAAAACTGTATTTCGAAATAGTATTTTGACTTCTTTTTAATTCCAAGGGAGAAACATATTTTAAAGTTTAATATTCTGGAGGTCAGTACCTTCCAAGACGAATAGTTAAAACGACAGATTGTTACATGTCTAAATTGACAGTTTCAACATTCCAAATGTACTTTAGATCGTTTGATTAATTGCTCAGTGAAGGTCTGTACTGAATACAGTTAATCTACAGGCTGTCCTACAGAAAATGTCTGAAAATTTGTTGTATATTTCAGACGGAGATTTTTTCACTTACACAAGACACGAACCTGTAGGAATATGCGGACAGATCATTCCTGTAAGTATTTGCTCTGTCCATTAAATTTATAGATTTGAGGGGTTTTCACAGAATCATAGGCTTCACAATTTTTTTTGAATTTATATCAGTTTGGTACATTTTAGTATGCAAGTTAGTTTATAAAGCTTTAAGCGGGTCAGAGGTTCGATGCAACACATCTCAATCTAAGTGTTTAAATATTATTGGCAAAATAATTTTATATGCATAAACGTTGCTCTAGAATCTCAGAAAACGAAATTATGTCATCAATTTCATGAACCCAGTTTTTTGTTTACCTTTTCAGTGGAACTATCCTATGTTGATGTACTCGTGGAAATTTGCACCTGCTCTTGCCATGGGCAATGTAATAGTGATGAAACCAGCTGAGCAAACGCCTCTCACTGCGCTGTATGCAGGGGCTCTTACAATCGAGGTACGCTGAAAGCTGAGTCCATCCTTCAACTTTTAGAAGAAGAAAACGACCTGTTCTGATTTGGGTCTTCACTAGTGACATTTACTCATATCCGTTTACAAAGTAATCATAGCAAATCAAGTACTGTCACAGTTGTAACAATAGACTCCTACAATGCCTTTCTTTTTTTAATTAAATAAACCCTTGATTCCTGAGTAATATTAGCTCCTACTATTCCTTTCTCTTCATGAGAACAATAAACTCCTACCATACCAATCGGTACTTCAATACAGTATTTAACTCCTACCATACAAATCTGTTCTTGAATATAATAAAATTCTTACCATACCTATCTGTTCTGGAATACAATAAAATTCTTACCATACCTATCTGTTCTTGAATACATTAAAATTCATACCATACCAATCTGTACTTCAATACAGTATTTAACTCCTACCATACAAATCTGTTCTGGAATACAATAAAATTCTTACCATACCTATCTGTTCTGGAATACAATAAAATTCTTACCATACCTATCTGTTCTTGAATACATTAAAATTCATACCATACCCATCTGTACTTCAATACAGTATTTAACTCCTACCATACAAATCTGTTCTTGAATACAATTAAATTCTTACCATACCTATCTGTACTTGAATACAATAAAATTCTTACCATACCTTCTGTTATTGAATACAATAACATTCATAACCCATCTATACTTCAATACATTATTGAACTCCTACCATACAAATCTGTTCTTGAATACAATAAAATTCTTACCATACCTATCTGTTCTTGAATACAATAAAATTCCTACCATACAAATCTGTTTTTGAATACAATAAACACCTACTATACTTTCTTTTTTAAAATACAATGCACGAAGCTCCTATTATATTTGTTTAATCTGCACAAACATATAGAACATGAAATGGTATGTTTACAGGCCGGATTTCCACCAGGCGTTTTTAACATCGTCCCTGGTTACGGACCGACAGCGGGCGCAGCCTTGACCAGTCATCCGGATGTTAACAAAGTGGCCTTCACGGGATCAACTGAGGTCAGTTATTTTCACTGAAATCTTGTGTTTGTAATAATTCTCATTCAATACAGTGACTGAAATGAGTTCGTTACACCAAACTACACACAGAATTTCCTCTTATTTTATGTGGAAAATGGAATTGAAAATGTTTAAATAAATAAATGCATCAAGCCAATTTCAGGTGCACGTCACCATCAACAGTCTTTATACCCCAGTACTGTGCTACTTCAAATTTTGTTGCAAAATAGACTTACTCCGGAATAAAGAATATTTGGGTTTTTCCCAGCTAATCCGGGGGTACAAACAAACTTTTACAGTTACAACAAGGTAAATCAGCGCAACACGTTGATCAACCTTTTGTGAAGGGTTGTGTACCGTGAAGCCATAACGGTAAAAGTTTGTTTGTACCCCCGGATTAGCTGGGAAAAACCCACATTTGCCGAGTTCCGGATAACATCTATTCTTCGCCAAACTCCACACAGAGTTACTTCCCCTGTCCCTGTATCGGTTACTTTTGCGAGCCACCAAAACCTTAGCGTCTGCACAATTGCTGTTGCAGATTGTAACAAAACCAAATATTCGTTAAAAACTTTAGTGCTCAAAATGTTATGAATTCATTCCAGACTAATGTAACTTCTGCATGTTCATTTTAGGTGGGCCAGTTGATTATGCAAGCAGCCGGGTCATCCAACTTAAAGCGGACGACACTGGAATTAGGCGGGAAAAGTCCGAACGTGATCTTCCCGGATGTAGACAGTACGATTTCTTTACTGCGTCGTTAGATTTGTTATTATAGTTCTACGACTTTTTGAAAAATGCATGAAATCGAATTGATGTCATTGTTTGTCTTTTTGTAAGCAGTATGCAAACTGCAATACTGATACATCCCTGAAGATTTCAAAGTTGAAATTATCAACTGATTTTTTTCCAGACGGGAATTCGTGATAATTTTTTTAAATATTTTAAATATGACAACTCCCGTTTTTGAATATTTGTCTACTTTATAAGAACAGGAACTTATGAAATTTACAAATGAACAGTCATTCATTTAGCAGGCTCAGCTGTATATTGAGTGAATATCACTTTCATATTAACAGTCGACAAAGTCGTGGAGTTCGCAAACGAGGCAGCCATGGCAAACATGGGTCAGTGTTGTATTGCGGGGTCAAGGACGTTTGTCCACGAGGATATTTATGACGAATTTGTGAAAAAGAGTATAGAGAGAGCCAAGCGAAGGACGGTTGGTGACCCGTGGGAAAATCCGGAAAACGGACCCCAGGTGGGTTTCTTCGAAGCGTGGTACTGTGTAGTTTATCTAGATAGAATTATCTTACCAAACACTAGTAGATCTGTAGGCTATGTTACATTCTCTAGCATGTATATAGAAAAGAAGCTAGCATGGCTATGATTTGGTTGACACTGCTAATGTATACCAGCTTTTATTGTCAGGTTAACTGAGATTTTCCCCTTTCTGTGTCTGAATTTTGTAACTGAAACCAAACCTTATTTTACAAAGAAACGACATACATCTTATAGAGAATACTATTTATATAAAAAAGCCGATAGTCACCAAGTGAACACAGGGTCATGTTCCCCTGACAGAAACTTTTTAGAGGCTCGAATTGTTAAAGGTATATGCATATACGGTAGTTTTCAAGTGACTGTTTGGTCATGTGCTCATGACAGTTAAAAATATGTATTCAGTAGTTTTCAAGCTGAATGGTAGCTCATGTAGGTCTGTTAGTAACATAACACTTTCTTCTATATTTGTTAATAGATTGACGAGGAACAGTTTAACAAGATTCTGGGCCTAATCAAAGCTGGGCAAGAAGACGGTGCTAAATTAGAATGTGGTGGCGGTCGCCATGGTGATGTGGGATATTTTATCCAGCCAACAGTGTTCAGTGGAGTTCAGGATAACATGCGTATAGCTCGAGAAGAGGTAGGTGTGAGCTTCTAAAATGATGTAAGTGGAGGACAGTAGTCGCAGAATATGGTTAAACACTGCACTACCGATTCGGAGGTCGCTGGTTTGAATTCCTCAAGAGGTTAGACCCTCCATCGAATTTCTGCATTTCACATTTGCTCGATGCGAGCATGCGTTTTAGCTTAGGGAGCAGTCATCGAGCAGGATTAATATAAGTTTCAAGAACTTGTTTCCCAATCGATATAAAATAAATAGCCGTAATTTGATAATAAGAACGTTTAATAGTGTAGTGTTACAAACGCGTGTCTTAGAATTTTATGTTATACTTTAGTTTGCAAAATCTGCTTGCTGTAACACTATGATTTGTGTAATTCTTCTTGTATCTTTTATTCAGATATTTGGTCCAGTTCAGAGTATTTTCAAGTTCAAGACAATGGAAGAAGTGCTTGAGCGGGCTAACGACACGTACTACGGACTTGCGGCAGCTGTGTTCACTAACGACATCAACAAAGCAATGACATACACGCAAGGCATTAAGGCGGGAACCGTCTGGTAAGGCAAAATGTGTCAAAACTTAAACAGAAACTTTGAAATATTATGTCATCCATGTATATTTAGTAGACGTATATTTAAGCTTCATATAAAACTCTTGATTCCGTTTTAAGATACAATGTATAAATTATTTTCGCGAACTTTGCACGTTTACAACTTAACGTTCTACTATATAGAAAGTCGGCATACTGTGGTAGTTATGGTAACCTAGGTCATTAAACAGGTCGAAAACACTAAGTGACTCTCTAATAAGCCTACTCTTTCTTTGCATTTTACATTAAAGTGAATACTGAAAATCTGGAAAGGCCTATATTAGTAAATAAAAAAGACTTTCTATGATATTTCAGGGTCAATTGTTACGAGGTAGTTAGAGCACAAGCACCGTTCGGCGGTTTCAAGATGTCAGGTTTAGGTCGAGAACTGTAAGTTTTTAAACATTTACAAAACATTTTAGAGGTTTGATATGTACAAGATTTTACAAAGCCTAGAATCGCTCTTAAAGCTCATAAACTATTCCATATTCTTTGTTTCAAATAAAGTCACAAATGTCCGTAAATTTCGCTCTGCAGATAGCGATAAAAAGAAAAAAACACCTTAAAACGCAACCTAAAAACAAAACACTAGCGTTTAAATAGAGTGCAGTTGCAATAGGAAGACTGTATGGTTTTAACTTGAGGAGTAAAATTTATACAGACGCTCCCATGTTGCTTACATCAGCAATCTGCCATGAAAATTGTGTGAAGTGTCCTTACGTTTGATAAAACAAGCAGGATTTTTTCTACATCTCGGGTGCTGACGTGAGATATGTTAATGGTTAATGAATGCACCATGTTGATCTGTGGTAACGTGCTGGACATGTAATCCAAGGGTCATGAGTTCGATCCCTGCTCCAGGACTAACATTACTACTAGTAATTGTCTTCCGGATGAGACGTTAAACTAAGGTCCCATGTATCAGTGCTTTACACTGAGAAAGGAAAAGAATAAGGGACGTCTCTGGAATGGGATGCTTTCTGTAACTAGCATTATCACCCCAAACCTAAAATTACGTGTATCTTTAGTGGGCGTCGGTTATATGGGCAGCTTGTACCGACAGTAAATAAAGTCAAATGAAGAGAGAACATTGAAATATCTTTGATCTTCACAGTTTTTCATTTGTTATGGAAATAGTTTATAGAATTTGAGAAATGTCTTCTTTCAACAATGTTGAATCTATATTACAGTGGAGAATATGGCCTGAGTCAGTACACAGAGGTGAAAAATGTAAGTGTTTTACTTACAGACGCTGATAAAAGAAATTTGAATATGGAGAGATAGAAATGATTGGCAGATAAAGTGGTTTAGCACTCGAGAGTAAAATATTTTGATTGAAAAAAAACTCTTTTTTTTTAATTTTGAAGATATAAATGTTTGTGCTGTGATAGAAATATCCGTTTTCTTACTACATGTGTATAAATATTGACATAATATTTGTCATGGAAGATAGCTTAAAGTGAAGCAATCTTCCTTCTAGAGGAAGTGGACAATGGTGAAAAATAAGGTGTAGTTATAACCACTTGCATGGAGAGCTGCCATTAGAGCTAGCGGTTGATTACTGTTGAATTGTAGCAATATAAATCGATAAAAGATGTCTAACATTGCTATGGAAACTGCGGTCGAATCGGAAATGATGTATTAGTTTTAATTTTTTCACTTTAAAGACCCATTTATATGGATTCTGGACATGGCACACAAAGGAGATAAGTAATTTTAGTATAAATTTGTTCCAGAAAGGTCAAATAATTGATGTATCTGGATTTTTTAATTAAGACAGCATATAGACGCATTTCTTAAAGGATTTTGCCTTTAAATGTAAAATACTTCTACATCTATTTAAGATAACTGCTTTGTTTTGCAGGTTGTGATCAAGATTCCACAGAAGAATTCCTAAGTCATCGAACAGTTTGCCAGGCTCGTTTATGAGAAATTGCAAAAAAAGAACATTTCGTTTTTTTTGACAAGAACAGAGACGCTTGCAGATCAGCCTTGTTTCATTCTGTCAAAAATTCATGCTTTTATATATTTTCGTCATGAAACCAACGTATATATCACATTGCTACACGGAAAATATTTCTCGTTTAATCTATTTCTGTCTCATAAATAAGTTTTACAGTTACTTGTTTTTCATGTATTTTTGCTTTGTTTTTGAACAATTCAAGTATTTTTTCTTTATTTTTTCAAAGATAAAATCCAGGATATTACAGCTGTATAATCACGCAAATGCGTACGTAAAAGTGTTGGAAGGAGTTTATGGCGTTTCTTTTTAGTGGCTTTCCCCTTAGCTGGCTGAATAATATACAAGTGCAAGATACCTTTATTTTTCCAGCACAGTTACCTCCCTTGAACGTACCCCGACATTTATAATAGTTCTAGCAATTAGATATACGAGTTTAATGTACGAAATATGGCTGAAAAAATAAAGGACTACATTGAATTTATTTGTTTGCTTACTAAAGAAACCCAAGCCTGTTTGACTCTTGATCTAGTAGATTGTATATCGATTTTCCTTCACAAAGATTCATTCCCTCTGCCTTGAATCTGCAAGGAGGACTTGCGCGGCCCCTTGGACTCACTCAGATTTGCAGGTGCATCCACGCAGTTTTGGCCTAGCTACGCCCCTGTTTCAGAGATATATGTTTTCATCTCTTTGCCTGCGTTCTTTTCTTTATTCTGAGTGACGACGATTTTCAATTAAACTTTTTTTACCATGAACTCTCTCTAATGACCAAAGATGTTGCAAGCACAGACACAGATTTCATTAAAAGTATGATAACTCTGTAGATTACCTTCATATTTGAAATAAAACTTTGTTTTTTAACGACGAACTCCCATCCGTTTCCATAGCAACAGGCTCCAAAGTTCAGAAAATGAAATATTTAGAAGCGCGGGAGGAGGGGGAGACATGGTTAAAGGAAAATTGTAGTTATACATGTATAAACATATAGAAGATACAGTTTTTCCACCAACATTTCTCGGTTGCTAGCCATCGCAGCACCATCAAATGCATTTTATTACGTTTAGGATAACATGCCATTCTCTATTCAAGTCGTCACCAATACTAATTTATTAATCTATAAAAATGATAAATGTTAATGGATTTTCGGAAATGTGGTTATTTGTTTCTGGAGGATTTCATTAGTTGCTGGAAGTTGAATGAATTAATCGCAAATTTCTTTCGATCGGATTTCATTCGTTACGGTCGTGCGTTCGTACATGTACGGAAGTTAAAAAATGAATGATTACTAAATAAATTGACCATGGCATTGCACGGTTAAAGGTTGGGCAATTTTGAATGGACATTTTTTTATCTATTAATGTTCAAACCTTTTTTGATTTTTGAAAGCACATGAAAACAGGGATAAAAAACACATTCATAATGTCAATAGAATCACCAGGTACTTTTAAATTATGGTGTAGAAAAATCCCAAATGTATAAGTAGTTGACAGTATAATAGAGCACACAACCTCTTAAAATTACCTGAGGATATACAGGTAAAAGTAAAAACATTTTTAGGGCTTATATTCTCAGTAAAACTGTCACCTATGGTTTACGGCTGTCAATCTTTGTAACCTGGGTTAGAGAAAAAAAAGTCGAATTAATTTCTCGAGGAAAACATCACTAGCAAGATATTAATTTGCATGAATTGCAATCAAGATAAACTGAGTGAAAACAAGGCCATGTTTTATTGTTTGTATAACAGTCAACAACGATCAAATGGAATTATCCATCTTTTCCGGAAAAATGGCGATGACGTCAGTGTTTCCCCTTAGTGACGTCTCTTTATTATCATCATTCTAGTATAAAATCGCTTGTTTTTGCCCGTTTTGCCTATGTTTTAACGAGAGCAAAAATGTGTGTTAACAAGAAAGTTCTCGCGCTCAGGCGCTGTTATTACCCGTTGTCAGTTATGCGCGTTACAGGGCCTTTGTAAATAATGGACGCTGATCCGTCTTTTTTGCCCCTAATCGGCAGTTTTTGTAACTTTGCAGGTCGGAACGTAGACGAAACATTCATGATTATTGATAAAAAATCAATGGATGGCCTTGTCCACATTATCTGATTAAATCCAGATTCACATGAAATCCTTCCAAATATTTTTTTAATCGACACTTTTAAAGTTTCAAGATGGCCGCTCGACAGGTTGAGACATGTTGACGTGTCGCCCTGGAACGCATATTTAAAACACGTATCCAAAACAACCTAAAGGCGACTGTACTATTATTTATTTTATTTTATTATATTTTTTTCATAAACGTGTCTTTTCTAGATCATTTTATGCTAGAATAGCGTTAAAGCACGTTTTTTCGTGTCACAGCAATTGCAGAATCCCTCGGAATATGTTGGTGCCCTCGCCCTACGGGCTCGGGCACCAAACATCCATCGGGATTCTGCAGATGTTATAACACGAAAAATGTGCGTTAACCCTATATTCATCACTAGGCCAGTGCTAGTGTTTATATTTTTTTCCTTTTTTTCTTTTCTTTTCTAAGAAAAGCAGACCAGGCCTACTTAGGAGCTCCAACCTCTGACTTTTACTCAGTGAGTTTCACGTATTTAAAAGATCATCGAAGTCAAACACTATAAGAAAGTAGAAACAACTGTAATCTGATGAACCTATACTACAGAGAATACACAAATGGTGCCGCGTTGAAGCTGAAATGGGCGAGCCTTGGCTATATTCTATACTATCGAGCCTCGTATTACGCTTGAGAGCCTCGTTTGGGAGTACATTTGCACTTCCTTAAGAATAGAATAGAAAAGAATAGAGTATTTTATTTCAGTGTCATTTACAGTTCATGTACATATACAATTTATAGATCAATTTTACATTTTACAACATGCATGTGACCAGTCAATTAATGATTTGCAAGAGACTATAGAAAATACTATATACATTGTATGATATAAAATATAAAACTATCACATCACATTAAGTCATGTCTAAGATATCAAAATTGGCTAGTTTACTTATATTAGTTTACTTATATACATCACCATAGTTAAATGTAAGACCATGACATCTCCATTCATGCATAGAGTTTCCTACAATAAGACTCGGTTTTTTGTTTGTTTTTGTTTGTTTGTTTTTAAATCTCTTCTGTACATGAGTTTTTGTTACAATATTATAATTATATATAAAACTGTGATTAGCAAAACCTCATTAGTGTCTATGACCCCGAATATAAAAGTTTCTTTCTATCAAATAAAATGTTAAAGCGGGTTTTAGCGGCAATATACTTAACTATTATTACTAAAAGTCATAATTAATTTATAGTTGTCTGACATATTTTCATACATAATTATATCTATACAAAGCAGATTAAAACAACATCTTCCATTTAATGGCAAAACATTCATATCTTCCGGTCTATATTCTAACAGGCGCCACACCACATCTAAATTTAGTATATGCAGATCTATCGCAAAAAGGTAGGTTTGACTTTAAAAAGTACTTTTCAGTTTCAAATTCTGACTTAAACAATCTGTAGGTTCTTAGTTTGTTGCCACTATTTCTTCTAGCAGATTGACCCCTACGCAACATAGAATTCAATTTTTCTTTTTCTAACTCAAACAAGACTCAGTTAAGGACATTGCAGGTTTTGCATTCCCGATATTTTCATTCAACAAATGCTCACAATCAAGATCTTGTAGTAATTTCAACATTCTGTTAAAACCATTTCTTTCATCTACATTCCTCGATTACATAAATATTATTCTGTTCTTTCTAGTATTTTGTATATTAATTTCTCTAAAATATTGTCTAAAAACTGAAACCAAGAGTCGAACATTTAGTAGTTTCCATCCAGTCTCCCAACTGACTGCCGTGTTTGGTAAGAGGACAACATCGTCCGCATAAAAAGAATGCTTGTTTTGACATCATCAACTTTATACCTTTTTCTAAGCAATTCATCAAAGATGCTAAATCATTTATATACAAGTTGATACGCACTGGGGACAGAGGGCAGCCCTGCTTCAAGCCACACTTTATATCAAACCAGTGAGTATCAAACCCATTTAGACGCACACAACAATTTACATCTTTATACAATGATATATTGGCTTGATCCAGTCGACCACCAAGTCCTAAATGCCGCAACTTTTCCCATAAACAATTTACATCTTTATACAATGATATAATGGCTTAAGCCAGTCGACCATCAAGTCCTAAATGCCGCAACTTTTCCCATAAACAATTTACATCTTTATACAATGATATAATGGTTTGAGCCAGTCGACCATCAAGTCCTAAATGCCGCAACTTTTCCCATAAACAATTTACATCTTTATACAATGATATAATGGTTTGAGCCAGTCGACCATCAAGTCCTAAATGCCGCAACTTTTCCCATAAACAATTTACATCTTTATACAATGATATAATGGTTTGAGCCAGTCGACCATCAAGTCCTAAATGCCGCAACTTTTCCCATAAACAATTTACATCTTTAAACAATGATATAATGGCTTGAGCCAGTCGACCATCAAGTCCTAAATGCTGCAACTTTTCCCATAAACAATTTACATCTTTATACAATGATATAATGGCTTAAGCCAGTCGACCATCAAGTCCTAAATGCCGCAACTTTTCCCATAAACAATTTACATCTTTATTCAATGATATAATGGCTTAAGCCAGTCGACCATCAAGTCCTAAATGCCGCAACTTTTCCCATAAACAATTGATATCTTTAAACCATGATATAATGGCTTGAGCCAGTCGACCACCAAGTCCTAAATGCCGCAACTTTTCCCATAAACAATTTACATCTTTATACAATGATATAATGGCTTAAGCCAGTCGACCATCAAGTCCTAAATGCCGCAACTTTTCCCATAAACAATTTACATCTTTAAACAATGATATAATGGTTTGAGCCAGTCGACCATCAAGTCCTAAATGCCGCAACTTTTCCCATAAACAATTTACATCTTTAAACAATGATATAATGGTTTGAGCCAGTCGACCATCAAGTCCTAAATGCCGCAACTTTTCCCATAAACAATTTACATCTTTATACAATGATATAATGGCTTAAGCCAGTCGACCATCAAGTCCTATATGCCGCAACTTTTCCCATTAACGATTTCTATCAAACATATCGTACGCCTTCTTGAAGTCAATGATTGCGGCAGAAGTTGATAGCCTTTTTAATTTACGAGTTTCAATAACAGTGGTGAGTGATTGTACTTGGTCTATCCTCATTCAAAATATGTACACACCCTGAATCACTCGTAGTGTTCGAAGGGTTAAGAAGTGTCTTAAAATCAGATGCCGATTTTTGAAGAAATACCCCTGGATCAGAACTTAAGTGTAATTTCAAAAGGAATCTTTTTCTGACGTTAATTTCCAATACCGATTTTACCAGTTTTCTTAAAAAAAGATCTGGGGGCCTTGTCTGAGCTTGAAAAGCATACTGCCTCTAGGCCCTCTGAACACTACGATTAAATTCTTTTCGTTAAGTTACATATACATGTTTTAGATGCTGTCGGATACTGTCATTACATTTCAACTAATCTCTTTCAGCTATACACATATTTTTCACAATCCTGTAAGTTCTACAGCCCACCAAGGATTTTTTATTTTATGCTTCTTACTACCATGATTACTAGATAAAAAGTACCTAGACCGGGGCAAAACGGAACACGGGGCAAAATGAAACAACTCGAAAAGCGTCGCAATGACTTCACCTATGATGAAAAAGAACAGTAGCGATTCTGCCATTTCCCTGTTTTATTCCTGCGGGGCTGAAGTGTAACGTAAACTTAAGAAAAAAAAATTGTTGCCGCAAAAAAAATCTGTAATTCTGTAAATTTTTTAACTATCGCAGATCACATTTGTACGAGGTAAAACTATTGAAATCTGTATGGAAGATGTATCTGCATTTGTTTATTTTTACTCATTGCAATGACTGCTTCCTGTGTAACTACCACTTGATTCAGTGTCAAAGGTAATTACCGTGATGGGGCAAAATGGAACATGTGTAACGGGGCATAATGGAACAGTAACAGCTGTAGCACAGTTGATATTTTTTACACAGTTATACGAGAAAGTTCAGAATACTGCAGTTGGGTCCCGTGTGAGTCATACAATTTTCAGTATTCTCTAAAACTATATTCCTCTTTAAAATTGAATGGTCTGTGGTAACAGGTGTATTGAGTTGTGTAAAAACTGGTGTAAAATCTAACAATTTTGACATAGTAATAACGTCTAAATCAACAAAACTATAAGTGTCTCGTAAGGAATTAAAAAGAAGTCAACCACCGAAGCACCCTGTGGTCCAATAAACATAAAATCGTTATTTTTTTATATTACGCCCATTTAAAATACAAAAATTTACATTTATTGAAAATTCTATTGAAAGAGAGCCATATGAATTTGTTGCTAAATATTTTACATCTCGGTCAGGTAAATCGTCAATACCTAGTATGTAATCTAACTCATCAGAACATCTGCTGTTAAATTCTCCGCAAACATACATCAATGTATTTTCATTCTGCTTTTTTTCCAATCTGACACATTAAATTGTCATAGAATATCATTTTGCCTGGTGGAATGCCAAGAGGGAAAATAACAAACACATGTTACAATATCAATATACACACATTTTTGCATGACAGGTAAATCCATAAAATTCCTTCAAACTCATTAATCATTTAAATATTCATCCCTAATAAGGAAAGCTCCTGAACCTTCTCTGGCATTTCTATGTAAATTGTTTCTGTTGTGTCCTTTAAAAGTATACCCATCAACAATTTTTATTTTCATCTGCGTTTCTGCAAGAGCCAAAATGCCAAAATTACACTGTAGAAGAACTTTCAAACTGAATGTTCTTTAATTTTATCAGGTTCTAAGTTCATTATATGCGTTACCGTAAGTCCACGCTAGCGCTCGCGTTTAAATGAATGGAAGTTTCGAGAAAAAAAACACCTCATACTGTATAGTCAGTAAATAAATGCTTTACTATGGACGTAGTGATTTGATGGTATTTTGAAAAATTCGGAAAGAAATTCTGAGTGTTATAATAGGGGAATAATATCTGGAATTAAAACGGTAACTTATGAATGTGATAAAGTGCAATTTAGGCATGAACCCATGTATGTTGCTGGGAAGCAGAAAAGCACAATCTGCCCCGCTAGGCAAAAAAACACGCCACAACAGTCATGTTCATGATAGATCTACTTTACTAGTGATTTATCAGGACTAATCAAATACAAAAAGTTCGCCCTACATGGGAAATTTTCCTCTTAACTAAGGCTACACTGGTCAGTCATTCATCGCAACTTTTTTATAAGGTGAAAAGGAACATTATTGATTTATTGGAAACTCATTAGTTCACCCTAGTAACATCTATTTGTAGGTGGCGTTTTACCTTTTTTGCTTTAAAAAAAACGAGAAAAAGAAATGGATCTACTGAACCTTATCCTATATGAAATAGGATGCTGTAAGTATATGATGCGTATACGGAGTTTATTTGTGAGGGGAAAAATACGGCGAAATATATAATTTTGTAAATTGCAAGGTAAGAAAACCTTCACTTATGTTTTTTTATCTATTATTTTTGTTGCATATTTTTCATCAACTTGGGGTGGTCTGACGTAAAAAAGACGTATATTTTTTTTCTATTTGAAAATTCTGTTCAGGTTTTGCTCTTAAATGACGATTCTGTTTATATACTATATATTGCACGTATTACGTCATATAATAACTTTGAATAAAATGAGAAAAGTAAAAGATAAATCAATAAAGTTAAAAAACGCCCCAAAAATCCCCCCCACCCCCAAATCAAAACATAAAACAACTGTTGTTGTATCTGTCTTTCCCCTTCGAAATCTTATAGATGTGAATAAAATTAAACAGTTTTTTAGAACAACCGGTAGCTGAAAACATTTATACCAATTTTTTATTGAGAGTTGTTGTATAATTTTGGGATAGATAACGATTTTATTATAAATGAACACTCCTAGTGTTTCATACTTTAAGGAATTATTTCGTACTTAAGTTCTTCTTTACATAATTAATTTTTTCTCAATGACTTGGGACAATATAACGGGTTTAGGGTAAAAATTAACAAGCATAAAACGTACGTCTAGACTAGTTTTTTCTTAATGCCTATGAACGGCATCGCGGGCCTGTTTAATTAAAGTATACGTAGCCTTTAAGGGCGTGTTATGTACATCTTATTTCGTGACTATTAAGCACGAACAAGACTACAACAAAATTGGATATGACTGGGTGACAATCTATTTTTAAACGACACAGTCTAACTCTTGCTCTGTGTATAGCTTCGTTCATTCTGAATGATCGCATTGTTGGCGTGAATGTCGTTTATTACAGTGAATATCTTGACAAACAGTGGTTATGGGTGGGTAATCATGTGAAGAGACTTTTTAAATGGCAATTATTACAGTTACACAGTCATGTGGAAAAAATAACCGTCTAATGTTTCACTGTTGGGTCAGATTTAGATTTTGCGGTTTTTACAAAAAAAAGTATCAGTAACAATAACACTAGTTGTAAGCAGTCGAAACATCTTGAAACAAAGAAAGTCCTGGAGGGGAGGAAGTTTTAAAGGAAGTAAATGCATGGGTTTTTAAGCGACTGGCCCATTGATGGCTCGACGATGCATAAAAAAGAAAATGTTTATACATATAAAAATTCTGGTTGTAGTTGTGAAGAACATATCTAAACTAAGTTACTGTCTCAGTTTTTGTTACAGAAACAAATCATTATATAATGTTTTTCACACTTTTATCGGTAAAACATTTAATCACGTTAAAGAACATTTCGTATGGCTTAGTGCTCTCGGCTGCTGCTTCTAATTTTACTGACATGAAGCGCATGGGTTCAAATTCTGTCAAAATCTATTTCTTTTTTCTTCAGTAATCATGATGTATGGAAGTGTAAAACTAGTTGTTTTTTTTATAATAATTAATCTGAATTCTGTGAGTCAGTTCGCTTTAGGACTGCAGTGCCCCAAATCCAATTCAAGCATCAAAAGTCTGTTCTATATGCAAGTGCGCACATCATTTTTTTTTTGTCATACGATAAGTCTCGCAAACATAAAAGTAAAAATAATAAATAAAATTAACGAAAAAAATTACTGGAACTGGAAACCCCTGTCTTTTAGTATATGTATCTTTTTCCATGAAACAAGTCACTACAAAATGTCATGTGCGTCAATCTTAGAAACAACAGGTTTACTTAACGCATTTACATCAGTCTTTTTAAATAGAGAGTTCTTGTTGTATAATTTTTGGGTGGATAGCTGTTTATTATAGAGGAAGACTAGTGCTTCATACTACAAGGTTTTGTTTCATGCGTACATTCTTCTTTACACAATAAATTGTTTTATAAGTGTTATAAACACTTTTTCTCTAATTCTATCACGATGAATTATCTTTAGTATTGTATGTAATATAACAATGTGCATATAGTGAATAAATATTGTTTAAACCAAAAGAATTAAATGCATCTGAAAAACATCTGGCCCGCATGGGATTGAACTCACGACCACAGTTTACAAGCATGTTAATACAACACTCTATCTATCTATTTATTTGAGCTTATTTATCGTCGGTACCGGCTGCCCATGTGACCGACGCTTCCTGAAGAGATAAGTTATTTTATGTTGTGGGGGTCGTGCAAGATACAGAAAGCATCCAATTCAAGAGACACTCCTGTCCTTTTTTTTTTTGCATGCTCAGTGTATAGCACTGATACATGGGACCTCGGTTTAAGGTCTCATCCACAGTTGTGATTCCCAGCCTTGATCAAGCAAACAAACTGATTTTCCGTTTAAAATATTAACAACGAAAGTTGTTTAACCATTTTTAATGAATATCAAATCTTGTATACCGGAACTTTTTTATGCTTGTTTTTGTTTTAAGCAGTAAAATGGTCAATAAATAAACTTTATTTATTCCTAGGTATTGGTTACAAATAACCTAAATAAAAACACACACATATCTGAGTGTAAGTAAAAAGAACATTTATACCTGTGGGCAGCTAAAAAACACACACATATCTGAGTGTAAGTAAAAAAAACATTCATGCCTGTGGGCAGCTAAAAAGCACACTCATATCTGAGTGTAAGTAAAAAGAACATTCATGCCTGTGTGTTAGTAAAAGGAACACCCATGCTTGTGTGTAAGTAAAAGGAACACCCATGCTTGTGTGTAAGTAAAAGGAACACCCATGCTTGTGTGTAAGTAAAAAGAACACCCATGCTTGTGTGTAAGTAAAAGGAACACCCATGCTTGTGTGTAAGTAAAAGGAACACCCATGCTTGTGTGTAAGTAAAAAGAACACCCATGCTTGTGTGTAAGTAAAAGGAACACCCATGCTTGTGTGTAAGTAAAACACCCATGCTTGTGTGTAAGTAAAAGGAACACCCATGCCTGTGTCTAAGTAAAAGGAACACACATGCCTTGTTGTAAGTAAAAAGAACACCCATGCTTGTGTGTAAGTAAAAGGAACACCCATGCCTGTGTCTAAGTGAAAGGAACACCCATGCTTGTGTGTAAGTAAACAGAACACCCATACCTGTGTGTAAGTAAACAGAACACCCATGCCTGTGTGTAAGAAAACAGAACACCCATCCCTGTGTGTAAGTAAAAGGAACACCCATACAGGTGTGTAAGTAAACAGAACACTCATGCCTGTGTGTTAGTAAACAGAACATTCATGCCTGTGTGTAAGTAAACAGAACATTATGCCTGTGTGTTAGTAAAAAAAGAACATTCATGCCTGTGTGTAAGTAAACAGAACACTCATGCCTGTGTGTTAGTAAACAGAACACTTATGCCTGTGTGTAAGTAAACAGAACAATCATGCAGGTGTGTAAGTAAAAATAACACTCATGCCTGTGTGTAAGTAAACAGAACACTAATGCAGGTGTGTAAGAACACAGAACACTCATGCCTGTGTGTAAGTACAAAGAACACCCGTGCCTGTGTGTAAGTAAAAGGAACACCCATACAGGTGTGTAAGTAAACAGAACACTCATGCCTGGGTGTTAGTAAACAGAACATTCATGCCTGTGTGTAGGTAAACAGAACATTCATGCCTGTGTGTAAGAAAAAAAAAGAACATTCATGCCTGTGTGTAATTAAACAGAACACTCATTTCTGTGTGTTAGTAAACAGAACACTCATGCCTGTGTGTAAGTAAACAGAACAGTCATGCAGGTTTTTAAGTAAAAAGGCCACTCATGCCTGTGTATAAGTAACCAGAACACTCATGCAGGTGTGAAAGTAAAAATAACACTCATGCAGGTGTGTAAGTAAATAGAACACTCATGCAGGTGTGTAAGTAAACATAACACTCATGCCTGTGTGTAAGTAAACAGAACACTCATGCAAGTGTGTAAGTAAACAGAACACTCATGCCTGTGTTTAAGTAAACAGAACACTCATGCAGGTGTTTTAGTAAAAAAAAAACACTTATGCCTGTGTTAGTACAAAGAACATTCATACCTGTGTGTTAGTAAACCTAACAGTCATGCCTTTGTGTAAGTACAAAGGACATTCATACCTGGCAGGTAAAAAACACACTCATACCTTTGAGAAAGAATAAAAAAACACTCTCATACATGTTGGTTGGCAAAAAGCACACTCATACCTGTGGGCAGGTAAAAAGCACATTCACACTTGTTGTGGGTAGGTAAAAAGCACATTCACACTTGTTGTGGGTAGGTAAAAAGCACATTCACACTTGTTGTGGGCAGGTAAAAAGCACATTCACACTTGTTGTGGGTAGGTAAAGGCACATTCACACTTGTTGTGGGCAGGTAAAAAGCACATTCACACTTGTTGTGAGTAGGTAAAAAGCACATTCACACTTGTTGTGGGTAGGTAAAAAGCACGCTTATTTCTTTGGGTAATTAAAAAGAACACTCATGCCTGTGGGCAGGTAAAAAGCACACTCATACCTGAGGGTAGCTAAAAAAGCACATCCATACCAGTGGGTAGCTTAAAAAGTACACCCTTACCAGTGGGTAGCTTAAAAAGTACACCCATACCAGTGGGTAGCTAAAAAAGCACACCCATACCAGTAGGTAGGTAAAAAGTACACCCATACCAGTGGGTAGGTAAAAAGTACACCCATACCAGTGGGTAGGTAAAAAGCACACTCAAACTGTAGGAAAGATAAAGCACACTCATATATGTTGGCAGGTAAAATGCATACTCAGATTTACCTATGAGTAGGTAAAAGTCACACTCATTTCTACACCTGATCTGACACCAAGCAAAAAACATTTTTTTTTCAATTTTCTTCCTTTTAGGTTTTAGGTTATTTGTTCGTAAGCAAAAACGGAAAAAGAGTGAACTACTATTATTATTATGACAGGGGAGTAACTCTCTGTTTGAAATTCCTTCCAACGTAGTGCAAAATTGTTTCCCTTACCATGTGTATCCACGATAGTATGTCATTTTCCCTTTCTGATAAAGAAAGTATTTAGTGAAAGCTGTATAATACCGTATGTTGGAAATCTACTTATTTGTTCTAGATACTAAAAACTACTTCCTTGGCTCATGAATAGAGAACATATAACAGATGACTGCTTTATAATTCCATTGGGAAGGTAGCCGCGAACCTAAAATATAACGAGATATTTAAACAAATTAAAACTGACACTTTTAAGGAAATGTAAAAAGATAATTTAAGCACATTAACAACAGTGGTGCACTTATACCGAAAGAGATGATGATTGGTTCATATTATTCTTTTTTTAATCATATTTTTAAGAATTTTTACTAAGTGTAAAAGGAACTGGTTTCTGTCTGATCAATGTACTTTTTTTATCTGTAGTGTAGTTTCAATGTGCTATTTTGCCTATAGTCTAGTTCCAATGTAAGTATTTTGTCCAAAGTCTAGTTTCAATGTAAGTATTTTTCTAAAGTCTAATTTCAATGTAAGTATTTTTCTAAAGTCTAATTTCAATGTAAGTATTTTGTCTAAAGTCTAGTTTCAAAGTACTATTTTGTTTATGGTATAGTTTCAATGTAAGTATTTTGTCTTTTGTCTAGTTTCAATGTACTATTTTGTCTACAGTCTAGTTTCAGTGTATTTTCTCTCATGATAGTCTAGTTCGAATGTTAGTTTTTTGTCTATAGTCTAGTTTCAGTGTACGCATTCTGTCTATAGTCTAGTTTCAATGTAAGTATTTTGTCTATAGTCTAGTTTCGATGAATTCAGAAATTGTTCTCGCCGTACATAAGAGAAGTCTCCAGCAAGTAATTGCTACAACTCAGAACCAACTTGATTTCTATTGCGTAATTACAGGTCCTCTCTTGTTGAAGAATAGCTTCATATTTACCGAGTTTTAGCGATACTTTAAAATTTGCCATTTCAACTCTTAAATGTAAGGTTATCACTTTTTTCTAGTATTTTCAAATAAGATCCAAACTTATGAATATCTTTAAAACTATTCTAGATTTTTTTCTTAATTTTATTAACATTGATCTATCAAACATGGTTTATGGAATTTATGAATGTCTGAACTTGTAATCTTCTCCAGTAATAACCAAAGATCTGGTTGGCAAAAGGAGCCTGTAATATCTTTATTGCATTGAATGTATTTATATCTTACGTTAGGCTGATTAAACGTCAAACAATATATTTAAAATGAGATGTTTTACGTTTTGACCTAATAAGACGGTTAAAAAAAATATAAAAATATCATATGCTGTTTTAATAACGACAGAAATCGGATCTCTTCCAAATTCTCCCATTAGCATAAAACATTGTTATTGCTTTATGTGCTTTGGCAATTATTCGTTGAAAGTTGGTATGATTTTAAAAAAAAATCTTTTCAATAATATCAAGATATTACAAATGAAATATTTCAGATCCGTAAGTTTGAAAAGGAAACAGCTTTATAATTTAATCGATGGGCAAATCTTCGTTGTTTGACTTAATGAATAATAGATACATGGTTTGTATTGCCTTTTGTCTACAGTTTTCCTGGTTTTTATAAAACCATTACTTGAAAAAATAACTCCCAGATAATGGTACTTATCAGTTATTTCAATGTCTTTATTTCGAAATTAAAGTTAAAGTAACATGACTCACCGGCCCCTAATACTACGATTTTTGTTTTATTTATTTATTTATTCATTTATTTCTAACCACCGAATGACAGTTATTACAGTATGTATGAAAAAGGTCTAAGCTGGTTTGCAGGTCGGTAGTTGACCTACATAACAAAACGATGTCGTTTGCATAAAGCAGAACTAGTATCTTAAGCAAAGGCGTAAAATCGAAGAATCTTGTAATTCCACTCCAAAAGTACCATTAATTTCTTTACATCAATAATCCAGAACATCTTTAGTGCTCTCCTAGTGCACTTCGACGTACACTTGTAATGCATTCCTTATTTACAGCTTGTGCACTTCAAGTGCACTTTGTGTCAAGTTTAATGTTAAGAGTATTTTGCAAACGTCATTTTATGTTCCTGAAGAAATGTGACATCTGCAGGGTACAAATCTAGGTGGGTGAGAACTCGTACAGAAAATTTCTACATAGAGTTCTAACTCGATATGGTGATATTTTTTACAGAACAATCAATAAATAGAGCTGCGTTAACAATGATCATTAATTTATCTGTTGAAGTTTTTATCAAGGTGAAGAGAAGCACTATTGATTTTATTGAGAATCCATTATTTTATCTAGGTACATTCTAGAAATAAGTTACTGTGCGCCCTAACTCTAAGAAATAAAAGCAGGTGGACACCTGATCTGAATTGTACAATTTTACATGTATCACAAAGGAAGTTCTGATATTAAGCCGATTTTAAATTTATATAGAATGTACACACCAGATAAACACCAGATAAACCAGGGTAAGGGAATTTTTAATTCTTTTGAAACTCAAATGTTAAATTATTTTCAAGGTAAGAAATCTTTATTTACGTATCATTATTATACATTTTGGACATTTTTGAAAAAGGAAATAGATAAAACAACAACAACAACAAACCGGAAACCTCTTTTGTAGAAAACGCAATTTTTGATCGCTGTCTCGTCTCATGAATCTGAAAAAAAGACCACTTTCATTTTTCTCTCAGACCTGAGGCTAGTATATTTAAACTTAAAGAGGCATACCCTAAAAAGTGCAACAGTTAAACGGAAAGAAAGTTGTTGTTGTTGTTCCAATTTTTGGTGAGTTGCCATTTATTTCATACGAACACTTTCTGAGAATTTTGATTCCTGAAGGAGACATTTTTGAACATAATTATGTTCTGTAAAGTATCAATAGTTTTAATTTTATCCAGGATGAGCCACTGTAGGCTAAAATAGATATGCGGGGTATCAAAAATCAGTTGTTGGGTATGTTGGGCACAAATTATATCAGCGATATTCTTTGGAAGAATTCAGCAGCAATGTCAACCAATCTGTCTTTACCTTCACGTAAACGCGGGGATGAATATATTTGATTATTTTTTTCTTCTAATATCCAGTTATGACCGTAGACAACAGTTTAGCTGGTATCTAGTACAGATACTTAAGACCTTATCTGTACTCAAGAAACATTGCATTGTTTCTCATTGTAAATGTATAGTTTTGTCTAATGAGCATATTAGTTAATGGATTTATATGAAGTAAACTTGTAAGACTTATATTGAACATATGAACTCCTAAAAAGAATCCTGTATGATTAAGAGTATCAGTACGGTTCATAGAGCAATTTATCATTATTAGGGAGTTTACTTTCCACTTGTCCACTTGAATGTATTTCCTTTTTACTCTCTGTATTCTCAAGCACATTGACAAATGAAGGGCACCACTAACAAATCATTATTGGAAATTACTGAACGCATCTACTTACAAACTAGTCGGAGATATTTATTGATAAATACTTATGTTTGCCGATGGTGTTTTCATTCTAGTCTATATAGAAAACTATTAAAATGAAAAAAGAAATCAAATTGTCAATACTTATGGCCGATGGTGGTCATGTTTTGTAATTTTGTTCTTACTTGAAAAGAAGAGTACACAAGCAATGATATGGTTAAAAACCTTTTTCTAAGCGTTGTACTTATGACATCATTTGATGCGATTCCGAGCAATTTGAATTTGTGCAATTTTAAAAAAGTGTTTCTTCTAATGTGTTTATCATAATTTATATCTATTAAATGAGACTGTTGAATATGGTGTACAGTATACATGTATTTGCTAAATGGTTAGGTTATTTATCATTCTTCTGTACAATACGGAAATATATTTGGATAGGTAAACAGACGGAAAAGTCATATTGGACGAGCCAAAATGACCTTTTCGCTCTGTACGAATGCTTTAACGAATCATTCAGTCTATATCTTACTTACCGATATTTTTTTCAAACAATTTATTCATGTTATGAATGAACATGACCTTAAGTCCCCTGATATGAAAGAAATATTGAAATGAAAAAAAATCTAAAAGACATCAATTGTGATACCATTTTCTGTTTGTTAATACGAAACAAGTATATATCGAGGGATGAATAAAAAAATCCAAGTGCTATAAAATGTATAAGCAGACAGAACTATCCAGTGCAGAAAAATACAGGATTTTTGTTTGTATGATATGGAAATATAATTGTACGGTCACGTGGTACCAGTTGACGTTCACGATTGGACGATAAATTAGATGTAGAATAGAAAACCATAATTCATTAATACAAAAGACATTAAAGTCAATAAAATTCAGACATATTTTACCTTACTTATTAGTGAATTTTTTCTTGAACAAGATAAAGTTTCGCCCATCAGGTTTTAATGGCATATGAATATGGCTGTCTTGTTGTTTAGCCATATACATCAAAACCAATTTTTAAAGTCTAAAAAGAGCAATATTTTACAATGAATTCAATCAAATCTTAACTTGTTATTCGAAATATTCAATTAACTGTATTAAAGTTTCAAGTCAAAATTTCCAGTAGATCCAATTACTGGTTGAGTCTCAGTTTCAGCCTCTTTCTGGTAATAATTCACAAAATTCATCCAACAATCATTTAACGTGGCTATTAGATATTTCTGGTGGCTCTTTTGTAAAATAAATTACTTAGAAAGTAGACATGTAAGTCTTATGCATGTAAATGTATAAACTTTCAGTGTCAAAACAAACACAAGGACGACTGCAGTAGCCTTCCTTGATCTTTTGAATTGGATTAAATATTTATATTGAAAACAAATGTTGTCATGGCAATTAATCTTGATAAACCGTTTAACACTTTTTTTTGCTTGTTTGAATTTTTGTTGTTGTGTTTTTGCAGATTGCCTTGGACATACGTCAACATTTAACATCATTAGTTAATACAGCGTTTACTGAGAGTCAACGAAGACAGCACATTCAAGAATAAAACTACAGACTATCTAGGAGGAAGCCAGAGGCTACATAGAAATAACTGTTTATTACATATACCTCATATGCAGTGAGCAAAACTCGTACTGAATCACATGAGATAAAAATACCAATCGAAACTTGTTTTGTTGAGCCATACTTTGACCTTAAAGTCAATGATCCGGAAACATCTCCGTCGATTAATTTTTTCTTTTGTTTCTTTTTACGTGCTTCTTATCTTTGTCATTCACAGAAACATTCCAGTCGCGTCACTTCCGTCTAAAAAAGATATAAATCAGACAAATTTAATTGAGACAGGCATTAATATATCTGTAAGAGCAAGTGTGTCATTCAATAACAAGTCAACTAATGTAACTTTGAATAAATCGACAATTCATAACTCGGTGGAAACTTTACAGCCCGTAGCAGTTCATAGATTTAAACAATCAATAAATTTTACACTGCCAAAATTCAACAAAACCCGACCTATAGTATTTCTACATATAGGCAAAAATGGCGGCACTGCATTTGATAGCAGTGTAAAACCTGTAATCACTAAGCTTCATGGAAGATATACAGGAAACAAACACTTTGACTGGTCATATATCGAGACAATTCCGAATGCGGATGTTGTTGTGTTGCTACGGGAACCAGTATCACGAGCTGTTTCTCATTACTACTTTATGAGAAAATGGTCAAAGAACAAACTAAACACAGGTCCTCTATCAACCTATTTACATAACCCAAAGGAAATGCTGGAGACTCGAGATTGTTGGCAGGACGGTCAAGCGTCTGTCGCATGGCTCACGGGAACACATGTGGCCAACTGGGTGGGGATAAAGAAAGAAAAAGTACCAGAGCGTGAACGCATGTCGTTAAATATATCAGAAATGTGTTTGTTGGCCGCAAGACGCATTGAAAGCACATTCTGGTTTGGGATACTAGAAGACCAAGATAGATCATTAGAATTATTACAGCATCAATTAGGATTGTCGCAGAAAATTAATTTTCCAAAGGCAAACATGAACAAACATACGGCAGCATCCAGAAATGAAACTGAAATACTAGCTAGTCTAATGCCACAGGATATCTGGCTTTATGAGTACGCAAAACTTATTTTTGAAGCCCGCTGGACCTACTACAAGACCGGTGTGTACACGCACCCTGATATGCCACCAGTTCCTACACTGGACAATGTGCCGTGCATTTCTACGCGATTTTTACTTCTTTGTAAAAAGGGACCTTTAAGTCCGCTGTATCACGTTAATAAAAATTCAAAAGAACATGGGTTACCCGATGAAATACTGAATAATCTTAAACTTGATCCAACATTTTTCTCTCAAGGTAACTTTTCTCAGTAATCCGACAAAAAGGATATGTTGATAAAAATGTGTCATTTAAAATTACAAAGACTTGCAACGCAATCCTTTTCAACCAAAGGAGTTAACAATGTACAGCATGAACATGCTATTTGTTATTATTTGGAACAAAAGACAAAGGAAAAAATAAGTATCGAAATGTAGCACAGGATCGTTTATTTGATAATGGGACAATAATGGGACAAATATTCTAATCACACTACAGAACTTCTTGCCTTAAGTAACAGAATAGAACAACTTCGTGTTCGTGACTTCGTCGGAGAAATTTACTTACTCTAGGATGGGACATGCTGTTTCCTGAAACCCATTCGGCAAAACCACTCACAGACTTTTGTTTATGTATATCGACATCTGTGGCTTTAAAAGCGTGTAGAGTCATGTAAGTGACATGTGTTCTGTGAATGTGGAAGCCAGGTTGTTTTAAGAAATCACTTGACGCATTTCGAAAGATGTTATAAAACATCTCTCATTAAAAACTGTATGTCATTGTTTTCTGTTGATACTTTTTATCTTTTTGACAACTGACTATCTCCATTAATATGAATATTTTGCCTATATTTCGCAATAAATATCTGTCAATTTCTGCTCAAAATAATTGAATTTTTGTATTCATACTATAGCTATTGTATAATTTATCTGTATACAAACGACCCTGATCAGAATTTGCACTTCATTTTGAATATTTGTTTTTGAAACATTCAAGATTAGCAAATAGGTTTTACTTCATCTGAATAAAAAACCCATTGATCTTTAAATGATTCCTCTACTTTTTGACTGTGTAGGGAGGCTGTATTTTTTAATTTTTCTTGTTCTTCCTTACCTAGAGGAGTTGTTATCATTACTTGAACGCGCACTTCATTTATGTCGGTACAGTATCCTGTCCAATTTTTTTAGAGACTAGAAATGTAAGTTAGGTTTTAAATGAAGATTTATTTTTAGCAATGTCTTAATTAACAAAACGTCGTAGAAATGGTGCTTTGGTATAAGTAGGTTAACGGAGCAAAAACTTAGATTTTCAACAGGAAACCTTAAACACCTTCTTGTCTTTAACAATCAGATCCAGTAATATGTAGTAAGTAGCATTCCCTAGTAAACCTCTACCAAAATATTCAAATTATGTCCCTAGGGTCACTACTGGTCCCGCCCTAGAGGGGAAGGGTCACATGATTTACACTGAAATATACAGGAAACTCTTTAAATCCTTAAAGTCACTACTGGCTCGCTACAGTGTCATTGTTTATAACTTTATATATATAATTGTCAAATGGATCAAATCATGTCCATGGAGTTACTATAAGCCCGACTCCAGGGATCACATGTTTTTACATAGATATAGATAGGAAACACCTTTGTTGTCTAAATATTTTGTGTAGCATTGTTTTGTGAACTTCTTTCTAGACTGTTCAATGATGACGCTAGGGTTTAAATTGGCACCACCCCAGGGGTCACTTGGTTTAACACAGTCTAACTTTGTACATTAGATTTAAAAAAAATCTTCTTCTTAGAAATAATAATGAAAAAGCACCTAAACCTTAGTTATTTAGATCGTGGCATAATGTTGTGGTTTCCCACAAAAGTTCTTCTGTTCATGGTCCTATGGTCACAATTGACCCCTCCCCAGAGGTCACTTTCTAATGTAGACTTATTTAGGAAAATTAAATTATTCTAAATAATTATAGAAGGAACATTCATGCCAACATTTTTACCATGACCTTCAGGAAGCCTTGACCTTTAACGTGGCCTTCTGACCTAATTCCTTATTTTTTGCAGATACAGCACAGGACTTTTAACTGTTTTTAAAACTTTTACTTTAGCCGACTTAACCGTGACCTTCTGACCTACTATCTTAATTAGCTACATCTATGACGTTAGAATCATATGTACAGTTCTGCACGTAGATTTCAACTTTAACATTGATTAAGCTGTACCTCGACCTGCTTCCTCGTTATCTACGCTTTAACATTAAAACTCTGTTTGCAAATTTCAATTTTTGAACTTGGCAAACTAAGATCCTTACCTACTTAAGCCTTGGTGTATAGTGCAACGGTACCTTTTTAATAATCTATTTTGTTGATAACGAACTCTGTATATTAATGACGTCACAGTTATATTTTGAAAATCGCAGCTCGACTTATATTTCAACGACAAGGAGCTATGTTAGTCACAATTTACTATAACGTCGATGTAGAAAGTAATTCTATTTGACTAAGACTATTAATGAGCTGTGTTGTCATGCGGTTTCCTTTGTTCAATCCACTTGAGTTTATCATGTATTTCCTTTCTGGTGTACATAGTTTAAGCTTCTCTTGTATATAAGTAAAAAAAATACCAATTACATATCATAATTGGAAAAAAAAATCGAATAATTTCTCCGTACAAAATTCATTGGAGTGGTAAACTGCGAACGTTTTAATTAGTTATTGGTAATTATTTTTGCCGATGGCATTTTTATTCGATAACCTTACTCTGTATAGGAAAATCACAGACCCGGAAAAAAACATTATCAAGAAGACGATTGTGTATAGGAAGGAAGTTTGAAGACTACTGTTTAGAGAATAATAAAAGTGTGAGTTTTTTTTATCTCTTCTTTATTTACTTATCAAAAATTAGAGGCTGTATAACGAGTTATCTCAACAATTAGAAGTGTATAACGCACCAAAACTAGTTAAAAAGAATCCTTTTAAATATATAAATTTGACCGTTACATTCAGCAAACAATTTTAGATATATAAACTTGAATTATATTCAGCCATTTTTTCCTGAAAAATATAAACTTGAATTAAATTCAGCCAAACCTTTGAAATGTATTAACTTTAATTAAATTCAGTCAGTTCTGACTTTTGTTTATTGTCTTAAATTCATTTGATGTTCAAAAATGGCTGTGTCTGGTTTGTATAATAATGAACACTAATTCTTAGCACATATTCTTCGTCTTTAAGACCACTAATGGTCGAAGGGTAAGAGCGCCGGACTCCCGAGCCGGAGGTCGCTTGTTCAAATCCCACCAGGGGTGAGAGTCTACGGTGACTTTCCGCGAGTACTGGTCTAAACACAGGAAGCAGTCACCGAGAGGGATGAATATAAGTTGCAAGACCTGCTTCCTAATCAATGTAAAATTTATGAATTAAACTAAGACAATTACAACTTGATTTATCATCTCGGTCATAACTGTTATGCACATTTTTGTCGTTATTTTAAAATCAGTGCTCAAAAATGATTCTGACAGAATTATGTGTAGTTTACAGTTACTGTTTGATAAAGAGGTGAATATTTATTTTATGGACCTGGCTAATGCGATATTTACTGAGTCAGTACACCGAGGTGAATATCACCCTTATAATATTGTAACTGTTTTATTATTTGAACTTATACAGATAAACAAAATGTATCTCAGAGACGCTTCATCAGCAAAGGGTCATCTCATCACCGTATAAGAAACGATATAAAAATTTTTATATCTCTTACATCTACTTTTCTATTTCTGTTTTTATTTTTATTTTCGGAAATCTTGGGGTAAATCCGGTGCTAATGTTAGAAAACACATGCTCAGCATAATGACACAATGTAAATTTGAACCAATATAACATTTTTAGGATAGTGTCACTTTCTATCGACTCAAACGTCATCAGTAATGTTCCCGTCGCAATTCATATAGTTTATAAGTCATTTAATAATACACTGCTCAAATTAATTAAAGGAGCGCCCATATAATCTATAAAATACCATATGCGTTGAGTATATTTATGAATATCTTTTACAGAAATAACAAAATCGTTCTTTTTACAAAAACAAATCGGCATTTTCATCGCCAACAGGCACATTCCCGAACAGAGACAGAGTCCAGGATATGAGCACTATCAAATTAACTTAGAAATGGTGGTCTTACAGGAGAACAAGCCATGCCTGTAAAAGCAGATTCAGGCCTGGAAACGTTTCATAGTCAGTGTCAGTAATGAGTGTATCCACCTCGGGCGTTTAGGCACTCTCTGCATCGTCTGGGCATGCTCCTGATGACACGTCTGATCATATCCTGTGGTATGGCATCCCATTCTGTTAAAAGAGCATGAGAAAGCTCACGGACTTTCTGCACAGGCTTCGGACGCGAAGAAAGTCTTCGAGAAAGCATGTCCCAGACATCTATAGAGTTAAGATTGGGAGACCTCGCTGGCCAGTCTATGACCTCAATACCTTCGTCATCAAAGAAGTTCCGGACGATTCTTGCAGTGTGTGCTCGAGCATTATCTTGCACTAAACGAAAAGGTTCACCTACTGCACCAGAATAT
This sequence comes from Cyclina sinensis, assembly GCA_012932295.1. Lineage (NCBI taxonomy): Eukaryota > Metazoa > Mollusca > Bivalvia > Venerida > Veneridae > Cyclina > Cyclina sinensis. The sequence goes on from JAAONU010000017.1 coordinate 7,164,421, forward strand.
GGCCTAACAATTGGTTTTAGGATCTCGTCCCGATATCTCAGGGCCGTCAGACTACCTCCTGGAATCACATCAAGGTCTGTGCGCCCGTCAATGGATATCCCTGTCCACACCATAACTGACCCACCCCCAAACCTGTCATATAGAATAAAGTTACATTCCGCATACCTCTCTACTTGGTGACGCCACACCCTCAAACACCAGTCACAGATCGAAACATGTTAGCGGCTCTCGTCTGTAAAGAGCACAGATCGTCTGTGGCGCAGTTGCCAGGTGACGTGTTCCTGGGCAAACTCTAAGCGAGCTCTCCGGTGAGCTACGATCAGAATTGGTCTTTTGGCAGGTCTTCGGGCATCCAAACCATCTTCATGAAGACGATTTCGGACAGTTTGAGTGGACACACGAACCCTTGTAGCTTGCCGTAAATCAATTTCAGTGCCAGTAGCAGTACACTGACGATATCTGAGGGCCAAAGTTCTCAGATATCGGTCCTGACGAGGTGTAGTTGCACACCCTGGACCGTTGTCAAAAGAGCAGATATAGTAAAAAGTTGCACTAAAACATTCATTTTGTCAAATGTGCTATCGTGAACGAACTGTGCACATGCAAAAGTCTAAATCTTATTCGGGGGTTACACAACGAAAAAAAAATAATAACCATGCTTTGTAAATTTATTGTTAAGTCCACGTGTTTCTTGAGGATATTGACCGTCGATACCTACAAACGAAATTTGCAGCGAATATCTAGTATGGTGGGCAATTTACGCCATAACATATTTGCGCTCTAATTAATTTGAGCAGTATATTTTCTACGCAACCAATTTACCAAATATTTTAAGACTATTAAAACCATCAACTTTCATTATCTAAACCAAAATATAACCTTTGACTGCTGAGTCCGTCGAATCAAATAAATACTTTGTGAGATAATAAAAAAATAGCATACTTGTGTCTTACAAGCAAAAAAAGGTCAAGTCAGTTTCGCTAAAGCCAACAAAATACTAGTAAAGACTACTAGAATTCCCAATGCATCGCTCAATCAAGCTTCGTGATTAAATACAACTTTTTTGCAGACAGATATCGCTTAGTTATGAAATTATGAATTGCATGAATATGTAGTCTTGCTTGTGTAAGGTGTATAGACTCGAAAATTACTTGGTTTCTGATTGGTTGATTGTTGATCGCGTAACAGTCAATAGAAAGTGATATTTGCCTCGAAAGAGATATTTTTGCAAACAAACAATGCGTCATTATGATGTGCACGAGTTTCCAAATATGAGCACAGGAATGTCATTTCAGTCTTTAAATGGTAATGTCGAAGAGTCTCATACCTTTGTGAATAATATTTGAAAACAGTCATTTTATTACGTATTAAATCGGTGAATATCCCAGTCTACGGACCTGGCAATGTGATATTTACCTCGAATGTTTTGGCTCGGTAAATATCAAATTCGCCAGGTCCATTAGCTCGAATATTCTCATTATACAATATTTGTACGTATGATAATGAGGGTGTCGTTCTCGTGTGTGGTATTTAGCAAAGTATAGTTAGTTTACTTATTTATTCTTTACATTTCGCAAGACTTAATTTGTATGTTTAACTGGTCACGTGACGAACACGATTTTCACACCGTGTATTCTCGTTTTTGCAAATTCTGCCAAGTTTTGTTAGTCAGCTAGAGATTTAAAGTCTAAACAGATTGATAAGATATACTAAGTAAGTATAAATAATCAAAGCAAAACAATCGCTGCTCTTTACATGCAAAATATTAAACAAAACCGGCTTATTTCTTAACAATTCATATCTTCTAATCAAACTGCATAGTTTCGTAACTAGGTCAGGTCACGACCTGAACATACATGAGTTAGCTGGCGTATATCTAAAAATAGCAATGACTTTGAATCACTGCGCTACATAGAACATTTGACAGAAAATTATAAATATTGAAAAAAAACTTTCTCTCATACCACGATAGTTAGAAATGTTTGGAATAAGGTAATTTGTATATTGCTAAATTTTCGCTGATCTTCTGATTAAGTAAATATTGTGAAAAATGCAACTTCAGTTACAGTACAAGTGGACCTAGATTGGCTTTGAATTGAATAATATAAAGTCCTGGTGATTTATTCAGAAGAAAAAGAAAGAGTTGTTACCTATTCATTTAAGACTTGTAGTGACTTAGTGAAAAAAGTAAGACTAATTTTGTTTAAAATTAGGGACTTGCGAGCAATTTGGCTTTAAATATATCAACAAAAGACAAACAGGATAATAAGGGAGAAATTATTAGGTATATAATAATGAGAAAATCTGAATTCAAATCTGAATATACTCTTAAAGGGGGTGACAAATCCTTCTGGCATTTAGTACTGAAAAATTCTTTTCAATTAAAATACCTGAATTATTTCAAAATTACTTTGGACATTGTACAGTATATTGTATGATAAAGTACCTAAGGTCATTTTTGTAACTTCCAATGTCAACAAAGTAAAAGAAATGTTCAATATTTTGACAAAACAAGGCAATTTGAAGATCTTTATGTTTGATTAAAATAATTTATTTTAAATGATTGAAAAAATAGAACTATTTCCTTTGGTGGTAGGGTAGAAAATTCTGGTCGTTGTTAGGTTATTTGCAATAAGCCCGGTGTCCTTTATAGTGTTGGATCGACTGTGTGACAATGGATCCAAAATGTCAGAAATTTCTTTTTTCTTCAAATATTCAATCTTTTCTCTTTCAATCTCCTGAATAATTTTTTATCAAATCTATGAAGTTGAATATCTTGTGAACCAGGTACTTAATAAACAAGATTCTGTGATAATGTACACCAGAATCTATAAGAAACAATACATTAAAAGCGTTTGGTGCATTTTTACAGATTTTTGACTCTGTAATCTTTGTTAAAAAATCGACGAATTAAAATTGTATGGGCAATTTATTAGTTTATTAAAGCGCTTATCAAATTGGAATCAGATTAAAGTCTTATGTCATTGTAGTAAGAGAAAATAACATATGGATGTAAGGTTGAATTCATGTGCAGTTAAAAGACGTAAAACGTTCATCAGTCCATGAACCAGTGTCGATACCTTAAGTTGCAGTCAAATACGTAAAACGTTCATCAGTCCATGAACCAGTGTCGATACCTTAAGTTGCAGTAAAATACGTAAAACGTTCATCAGTCCATGAACCAGTGTCGATACCTTAAGTTGCAGTAAAATAGGAAAAAAACTGCATCAGCTTGTAAACCGCTGTGGAAACGTTAAGTAATCCTGTGTTACACTTATTGCGTGTATTTGTTTTTGGCGGCAGGACAAAAATATGGTAAAATTACAATTAATAACAAATAGTGAAACTGCTCTTTAGTGTTTTTGTTAATTAAATATTGGAAATGAAAAAATAGCTGTTTCTTTTCTAGTTAATCAACAATTTAGCGTGACAATAAAGAAGATATTTGGCTGAAAAAAAGAAACTCTGCTACATTAAGTATGCATTTTTATTGTCTCTTTATGCTTGTTACAAATGTCACGCTGAAATATTGTCTCAATTTTACAGTTAAGGGTTCCTGAGGAAAAGTCGACACCGTACTAACTTAAAATTAAAATGAATGTCCATTGATCAATTTAATTTGCAAATAATACAAAAACCAGTTACATTTTATTATTTGAAAAAAAAAAGATTTTATATTATGCCTGATTCGATCAATTCATGACCATAAGGAAAGAAAGAAAGAAAGATAGAAAGAAAGAATAATAAAGAGATACCCGGAGAGGTTATTCGTCTTCATAACATACGTAGGATTTTATATCTTTTTATTTTTCTTCTTACATTGCATTTAACTTATAAATCGATGCGTTGCTATATATCTAACATATATATGTATAATCAATATCCTGGAGACATGTGTTTTCGACAGTTTAAACAAATAATGTCAATATTTTAAATAAATAAAAAAATCTCGCCTGGTTTTTGCTGAAAAAATTAAAATCAGACTTTTTCCAATAAATCTAATGCAGGAAATGGTAAAATTTCAAATGTTTTTCGGATTTTTATCCTATGGCCTACTTTCCGTTTCGGGGAAAGCCTGACATCTATTCTCGAGCTAGTTTTAGAAACAGTTTCAAAAATTACCATTCTGAATATGCTCCACGAAAAGAATTATGTTACTCTCTTTATTTTAAACAAATCATCAGTCAAATAAGAATTAAGCAGATTAAAACCTCATTTTTACAAAATATTTACTTGAGACAACAGTTGCATACAAATGGAGTGTGTTTTAAAGCAACTCTAGTATAGTACAAGTATTAGCATTTCCAAAAATGCTTGAAATCGCCGTTCAGCCATGCATTTCGTCTTATCCATAGATGAATGTATTTCATGTTCTTCATTCATTAATTTGATAATCTTACAACATGCTTTGCACTGAAAAGCGAAGTTATATTTGATAATTTTCACACAGAAATTATAAAGTAGATTAAATATACATTGTAATTTTATTGTAGCTGGACTATTTTTGAAAGCGGACGATTTGGCTTCTTAATGAAAAACATCCCAATAATTTTATACATCATGTTAAAATTTGCAGCATTTAAACCTTGTAAATATTGCTTTGTTGTAAACCAGTCTACGCTTAATTAATTGACTATTTGCGTAGTTTTTTAACTTTATTTATTAGTAAAAATGTATACTAAACAAAAGCTAGATACAGTTCTTCAATACCATAAGAATATTATATGTACAATTTTAACAGAATAAATTTTAAATAAAAAATACGATATCGCCCTTACCCTAATGAAGCATATATAAAAATCCTGATCAAACTCCTCGCACCGGTTAAACTTTTACTGTACTAATCAGGGGAAGTAACCCCTGCGGGGAGTTTGTATCCTGATTAGAACCGGCCGGAAGCAAACATTTATTTTTTTCTTTAAGTGCAAGTTTTGGAAAAAAACAAACAAACCATACTCTTATTTCGACTACATTCTCTAGTTAAAAATGACATGTAGCAAAAAATATTGCGATTATCCTGTGTTTATCCTACACGAGCCTGAAGACTGGTACTGAGATCGTACATTCATGATGGTATTTTTCAGTTGTAAGAATAAGTAACCCGACAAACATGGCGGTTGGGCGAGTCCATTTCGCACCCCTTGCAGAAGAATTTTGACGTCCATTTTGTTATCATGTGATATGAAATGCTTTGCTTTGATTGGCTAAAGGCAGGCGGTGTACAGGCAAAACTGTTCAAATCTTGTTAATTGTATATATCGCCGTTCAGGAACGGCGATAATTACAAAAGTTCCCAGTGACAACATAAATCACAGGCAACCCAGTACATAATGAAAAAGTTGCCCTACACCTTAACTCGTGGTACAAAATAATTTTTCTTAAACACAGCAGAATTTGAGGGTGAGTAGTTTCTAAGGAGCTTCTAACTGATGGTGTCAAGTAAAAAAATCATTAAATACGATGTAGCGTATCCCTGTAAATTTAATAAGCGCATATTTCAAAGAGTGAAAATAAAAAATTGATACGTTATTGAACATGGGGACAGAAACTTATGGTAAAGAGACCATGCGCTTGCTGTCAAAATTTACAATCGATTTAATAAAATATTTCAAATGTGAAAGAAAAAGTATTTATAATTAAAAAAAAATAAACATTTTGCAATCATAAGGCCTTTTTCTCAGTTTCACTTTAAAGATTGTGCCGATTTTTTTTATTTTGTAGTTAGAGATGTTTTATTTTTACATTTTGATGTATTTACATCCGGCAAAAATGCCGCGTGCGTGAAAATATATTGATATCCAAAAACAGCTCGAGAACACATGTTTACCGAGAACATATGCCGCCGGGATACTATTTATAAACTGCGCAAATCATTTCGTAAAGATACTTCTAGAATTAGAAGTGGAAGTGTTGGATAATTAAGGAGGTGACAAGATAATGGTATTAGTTTTGTATAAATCATATGAATATAGAAGTAAAGCTATTAATTTTACGATACTAGTAGTAAAATATTTTTTCGGGTCAAGTATTCAAAAATACGAATATTTAATAATTAAAAAAGTATATAGTAGTAGAAATAGGACAAGAAATTGCATTAATAGCAAAGAACCCTGAACAACTTAACAGAAATTTGGCATTGTAAAGATATATCGGATGCTGTCTTGTAGTCTAAAGAAATATTTTGAGCAAGAGGATGTGACTATTTACACTGACATGCATTTCGGAGTGGTTTTTTTCCCTCATATTTCCATACGAGACAGCCCAAAGGCGTACATTCTGAAAATTTATTACAAAATGTTGTTTAAACCTTCTTAAATGTTGACAAATGTATTCAATAGTATTTGTACTTAAGATACCACATTTTCTAAAATTTCTTTATGTCTGTAGCAAATGTCCTATAGACTTGTAATGGTAGTTTTAAATATCTGACTATTCATATTTGTCCATTCGATCTGGTTGTTTTGCAGACTATTTTCTCAGTTTGTGTTCAGGCTTTTATTATAGAGAATATACAAGAAGTATTTCATTTTTAAATAGATTTATAGTTAGATTATGCTGTTTGCCATATGTGTATGAATACAATGCCACATAGGTCTATGACCTTCTGGTTTTGAAATGAATTAGTCTTGAATCTTGAAAGTTTATTTCCAGTTTTTGTTTTTAACATCTATTGTTTGTTAAAAACAATTCATTCTTGTCGTTTTTCCTAGAACAAGTTTGATTCTATTTTTGTTTATTTTAAGTTATGTCTGTCATTTGTTGTAAATAAATCTAAAACCTCTTAATGAGTATAAACAGTTTCGTCTTAAATCAAAGTAGTGATCTATTTATTTAATTCTTTTTTTTAAAGTCAGTTGTTTATATTAAATAAACGGTACTGTTAGCATTTTTATAACTGCGTTATTCAATAGAGTTTTTGTGTTCTTTACTAGTACATTTTGTAACGCTACATTATTTATTACAATTATCGTATTTATTCAACATGAACAAGAGAGCAAAGGTCTAAAAAAACCTTCAATGGAGAAGTTATGTCCCAGACAGGCAAATCCGTCTACATTTTTACCTTTATGCTGTTATTGTGACATTGGCTTTTGACCAAAGAACCTGGGTCTTGGCTTTTCACCAAAGAACCTGTGACATTGGCTTTTGACCAAAGAACCTGGGTCTTGCACGAGACTTGCCGTATCATCAGGATGAACAAAAGTGCCATGGTATTTTAAAATCCTTCCATGCATGGAGATGTTATGGTTCGGACAAGAAAAGAAGTCCTGCACTATCCCCCACAACATAAAATAACTAATCTGTATAAGGAGGTGGGGGCGTTGGTCATATGTGCAACCGGTGCTGACGATAAATAAACTCAGAAATAGATAGAAATGTTTTTTTGCTATGTCCATACCCCGTGTCGTCAATGTACCCCGGGTAGCACCATGTACCCTGTGGTCGTACCATGTACCCTAATAAAGTAATTTGTACATACTTGTAAACTTTTTTGCAGATTTTCCGTGGCACACACTCGAATAACGTCTCTTCACATATGAACTACGAGCAAAGACGAACAGCGTGTTCCTGAAAACAATTTATGAGCGCCGACTTTTTGAGACTTTTTGGAGAAAACTGATGTCTGATATTTACTATTAAAGAAAGGAGAAAAAGTGATTTTGACACTTCTGGAAAAGTATTAAATGTACAAACGGATATGAGGATTTATATGGTTGTATCTTGATTTTATCAAGTTTACAAATGATCCAAAAACGTCTTCACCGATTGATATTCTTTACCATTTCTATTTATATATTTCTGATCTTGACCTTTCACAATCGTATTTCAAAGCTGTCTATGCCATTTGGAAAAGACATGAATCAAAAAAATGTACACAAGAAAAATGTAAATATTTCAAAACGTGAAACTGAGTCTTTCAGGAACGATTCAACAATAGCAATTTTGAATAAGTCGACAATTATTAGGAGCTTTAGTAAATCTTTACAGTCAGTAACAATTCAAAGCTCTAAATCCTATATAAATTTTACACTACCAAAATTCAACGAAACCCGACCTATTGTATTTCTTCATATAGGCAAAAATGGAGGCACTTCATTTGATAGAACTGTGGGACCTATAATAAAGAAACTTAGAGGCAAATATATAGGGAGCATACATTTTGATTGGTCACGTATCGAGACAATTCCGAATGCGGATGTTGTTGTGTTGCTACGGGAACCAGTATCACGAGCTGTTTCACATTATTTCTTTACGAGGAAATGGTCAAAGAATAAACTGAACACGGGTCCTCTAGAAACCTATTTACATAACCCAAAGGAAATGCTGGAGACTCGAGATTGTTGGCAGGACGGTCAAGCGTCTGTCGCATGGCTCACGGGAACACATGTGGCCAACTGGGTGGGGATAAAGAAAGAAAAAGTACCAGAACGTGAACGCATGTCGTTAAATATATCAGAAATGTGTTTGTTGGCCGCAAGACGCCTTGAAAGCACATTTTGGTTTGGAATACTGGAAGACCAAGAAAGATCGTTAGAGTTATTACAGCATCAATTAGGATTGTCGCAGAAAATCAATTTTCCAAAGGCAAACATGAACAAACATACGGAGGCATCCAGAAATGAAACTGAAATACTAGCTAGTCTAATGCCACAGGATATTTGGCTTTATGCATATGCTAAACTTCTTTTTGAAGCCCGCTGGACCTATTACAAGACCGGTGTGTACACGCACCCTGATATGCCACCAATTCCTACACTGGAAAATGTGTCATGTATTTCTACCCGATTTTTACTGCTTTGTAAAAAGGGACCTTTAAGTCCATTGTTTTACGTTAATAAAAATTCGAAAGAACATGGGTTACCAGATGAAATACTGAATAAACTTAAACTTGATGAAACATTTTTCTCTCAAGGGACATTGTCTAAGTAATCTTGCACAAAGGATATATTGATAAAAATGTGACATTAAAGAAGACAAAGAATTGAAACACATTTTTTTAACTAAGTCAGTTTACAATCTACAACATAAACATCGACGATTTTATTTATATTAGTTTGAACAAAAGACAAAGGAAAAGATAAGTATCGCAATGCATCACAGGATCATTAATTTGATAAGTGTCATATATTCTAATTACACTACAAAAATTCTTGTATTAATCACAGACCACGTAACAACATGTTCGTCGGAAAAATGTGCTTCAAATTGTAGTAACGACGAATCTCAAAGGATTATGAATAATGTTGATGTCATATCTTAAAACAGTTATAGTATGAATATATCGGGGAATATCTATTTACCACGAATGTCTGGCTCGGTAAATATATCACATTCGTCATGTCCATTGACTGGAATATTCACATAATCATTCAATATCTGTAGAATACGAGGTTTGTTGGAAAGTTTTGAGACAATGGTCTAACCTTTAAAAAAAAAAAAAACGTAAAAATATGACAACAGTTTGATATATCCGACTCTGACATGTGCTCTGTGCGCTGTGTCAGATACATGTTCTGGTCCATTATTGTCAAGTTTGAAGGCGTTCTGATCACTGAGTAGAAAATGAAGGAATTAGTCTCAAAACTTACCGAACAACACTCGTATATGAGGTCTAGTTAAAAGTCTTTTCATTTCGCGAGACTCAGTGGGAAAAATAATGAAAAAATATGTCGAAAATTTCTTTTTAATGTTTTCATTAAATATTCATTCTATTCTCTTTCGATCTGCCGAATTACATTTTTCTCAAAAGCTTCATAAAGCGATAAAATATTGATTTAAATTGATATCCTGTTCTATCAAATTTCGAAGTTTTTCGAAGTAGAAGAAGCTTAGTGGGATACCGCATGGGATCTAGTAGTTATAAAATTATCGGTAATATGAAACGTTGCATGTTCGGTCTTAGGGCCTCGACCTGAAACGAGGAAAAGTTAAACAAAAGTACATGTGACTTTTCATAATTAGGATAAATGTTGACTGACACAGAAGAGAATAATCATTTCAAAATTAAGTAGAACATTAATATTTATTGATGTAATCTTTTATTTTTTCAGATTACTTGGCAAAGTCTGTATGAGACTGAATGTTTTCGATGACCTTGTATAATCTTTCGAAAAAAACAACAACAACAGCTTATCCAGCATTGAGCTTTTAAAGCTCCTAGTCTAATATATAATAAAAAAGCGACTGAGTCAAACTGAAATTTACAAAAGAGCAACAGTTTTTATTACCAATAGCAAAATTAACTCAATAGGCATCTTTTTCTTGAAGTACTTAAACACGTATTATTATTAACTCAAATTTTCAACTTAATTGAGGCAATGCAAGTTAATTATTTATCCCTTCTGTGAAGACGCCGAAAGGTGTGGAAAAACGAGACATCGGCGGCAATTATGCAAACACTTATTAGAAAGTTTGGATTACTGACTGAAATCAATGAAGAAATTCCTACGTAAGTACCGACGATTTCACTTCGGACAACTGGAATTTCGGATTTCAACACTTCTGATTTCACCATGTTTAATTAGTTAAATTAATAAAAAAAAAATATTCAGATTATTGAAGTTCGGACTATTGATGTTCCACTGTAGACAATTTTTCGGAGCACACTGATGAACCTGTCATGCTTCTGTTTAAAGAAGCTTATCTGTATCATTACATATTCTTTTTTTCCGTTCGCCCTTATTTTAGTTAACGTATATTCTGCAATTGTATACAGTGAACATTTAACTGTCCAGTTACCATGGTACGAGGTAACGGAAAAAGCCCTTCAAACTAGACGACTTACGTTTGAAAAGAAGATGATAATAGTAAAGATAAGTTAACAAGACTTGGTCATTTATCTTCCACCACTCCGAAATCAAAACTTAAAAAACGCTGAAAGACTCGGCTGCATAGAAGGCGAAGGTTCATGCTGATTTTGTTGCTTTTGAAATCGTTCCTCTGTTTGGAATCAAGAGTGTCTTCAAAGAAACGAAGTGTTAATTTTTGATGTGCGTTTTAGCATTCGATACTGCTTCCTTGTTTTAGAAGCTACATCAATGACATTTTAACTTATTGCATATTGTTTTACGCAGACTTGACTGACCTTGTGTTCTATTTTAGGGGTTTACAGTGAGAGGTAGAAGTGTTAAGGGAGACAACTCATTCTTTTGTTATTCAGTAAGAGCGTTGTTTTCCTTGCCATTGGTTTGTAACAATAAGAACAGATATTCCGGACGATGCTGTGGTGGAAGCAATCTCCTCGCAGTGATCTCCCCTTCAGTCGTTACTGTACTGAAAGTATGAAAGGGAAGTAACCGCTGTGTGGAGTTTGGTGTGGGAGAGAATAAACTTGTGAAAACGTGCTTCAGTTATTTCATTTATTTCTTCAAGATAGCTAATTCCCCTATCCCCAAACATTTGACCTAGACCTACTATCTACTTCCTTGTCCTTGTTTTTGAAGCTATGTCATTGAAATCTTAACTATTTGAATAAGTTTGCAAACAGACTTCCGCTTTGATCTTGGTATACCTGGACATATTGACCGACCTTATTTCTGTTTTAAAGCTATTTACATGGCATTTGTACCATGAGTTAAGCTTTGATAGCAGATTTTATTCCTGCCATTTGCTGACATTTTGATATGTTTCTATAGTATCCTGGTGAGGGATATAAGGGCCATCATGACGTCTAATGCGGTATTTTAACCATCTGCCATTTGACACATTAATAGCCCCTGCACCCGGTCCCCCTACTTCCACCCCCCCCCCCCCTCCCACACACATACACACACATCTCCAAAACACACATATGTGTTTGGCATGAATAAATCAATTAATAACTCTTATTTATTCGTTTCGCACAAGACCTATCTGATAAAACATTTCTTTTTGGAGTTCCCCAAAATCGATCAGTCACGTGATGTCTGAAATGCCGTTTAGGGAACACCTTGCGCGATTCGTAACATCTCAAGACGTCTTCTCCATTTTATTACTTCAAGAATAGATTAGAGAGTATATTGTGTGTTCTTCGTAAATAAGAAAACTAAAAGAGTGACTTAGTGCTCTCACATGTATGTAACATCGATCAATGCTGACTGGTAATACGTACATCATGTCACCATTTTTCCATATTTAGAACTTTGTTTTAGTCAAAAGCACTCGTACTAAATGAATATAAATTAGTATTACGGTCTCAGTAAGTACTTGGATGCTCCTTAAAGGGTTTATTGTCCCCCGCTTTTTCGAAGAAAAAAGTGGGATATAGAAATGGGCTCCGTCCGTCCGCCCGTCCTTCCGTCTGTCTGTCCGTCCGTCACACTTTCGTGTCAAGTCCATAACAAAGCCATTCATCAACAGAATTTGAAATATTTTGGCACAAATTTTTGTACTAATAAGACAATGTGTCATGCGTGACATCCATACCCCTACCACCAAGATCAAGGTCACACTTGATAATTAAAGGTCAACATTGTCTGTTGGAGTGTTCATGTCGTGTTCGGTCCATAACTTTCTCATTCATCAAGGGATATTGAAAATACCTGGCAAAAATGTTCACAGTAATGAGACGACGTGTCATGCACAACACCCAGACGCCTACCTCCAAGGTCAAGGTCACTCTTTAAGGTCAAAGCTTAACATGGTCTGTTATATGTTATATTTTGTGTCTAGTCCATAACTTTTTCATAGATCAAGGGATTTTGAAATGTCTTGGCACAAATGTTCACAATAATGAGACGACGTGTCATGCGCAACACCCTGACCGCTACCTCAAAGGTCAAGGTCACACTTGGAGGTCAAATGAATTTATAAGCATTGATGAACAAAAGCCATTAAAAGGAACAGTATTTTTAGCTCGACTTTTTTCGAAGAAAAAAGCGAGTTATTGCTATAGTCATGGCGTCGTTGCTGTTCCCGTCCGAAAACTAAAACATTGATCATAATCTTTTTTATTAGTTAATGGATTGTCTTCATAATTAAACACAACAACCCTTTGGATAAGGTCAAATTATTAAATTTTGCTAAAATTGGCCATAACTTTGTTATTTGTTGTTGGGTTTCATTCATACTTGGACAAAACAACATGTATGACAAATCTAACATTATGATTCTTTTAGGTACGACCTTGACCTTTAAATAACATTGACAGTCAAGGTCAAATTATTGAATTTTGCTAAAACTGGCCATAACTTTGTTATTTACCGTTAGATTTGAATCAAACTTGGACAAAACAACACTTATGACAAAGCCGACTTTAAATTTATTCAAGTGTGACCTTTAACCTTAAAATGACGTCAAAGCGTCAAGGTCAGATTATCAAATTTTGCCTAAATTCTCATAAATGTGTTGTTCATGGTTTGATTTGATTCATCCTTGGACAAAACATTAATAATGACAAAACCGACATGTTGAATAACTCAGGTGTGACCATAACCTAAAAATGACCTTGACCATCAAGGTCAGATGATTGAATTTTGCTTAAATTGTCATAACTTTCTCATTTATTTATTGATTTGATTCATACTTGGACAATACAACACAAACGACACATCTGACATTATGATTCTTTAAAGTATGACCTTGACCTTTAAACGACCTTGACAATCAAGGACAAAATTGAATTTTGCTAAAACTGGCCATAACTTTGTTATTTGGGTTGGATTTTAATCATACTTGGACAATACAACACCTATGACAAAGCCGACATGATAAATTATCAATAATAAATCAAGTGTGAACTTACTCTTAAAATGACCGTGACCATCAAGGTCAAATTATTGAAATTTGCTCAGATTGTCATAACTTTCTCATTTATTCATGGATTTGATTCATACTTGGACAAAACAACACTTATGACAAATCCAACATTATGGTTCTTTCATGTGTGACCTTGACCTTAAAATGACATTGACAGCCAAGGTCAAATAATTGAACTTGCTAAAATTTCCCATAACTTTGTTACTTGTTGTTGGATTTGATTCATACTTGGACAAAACAACACTTAGGACAAAACCGAAATGTCGAATAACGCAAATGTGACCATGACCTAAAAATAACTTGACCGTCAAGGTCAGATGATTAAATTTTGCTTAAATTGTCATAACTGTCTTATTTATATATGGAATTGATTCATACTTGGACAAAACTATACTTATGACAAATCCGACATTTGACAAGCAAGATCAAATTATTGAATTTTGCAAAAATTGGTATGGATGAATTTGATAATTATATTTCCAAATGATGTTTCATTTGAAATCCCTTTACCACAATGTGCTTCCTCTGATGTGTTTGCCTTTGGAAATAGGAAAAAGTCGAGCGTGGCCCCCGCTTGCGGTGGCTCTTGTTAAAGTTTTCTGATCAGAGCATTGGAAGAGAAATTAAAAAGAGATGCCCACAACATTTAAGAGATTGTGTACCAATCCAGGCCATCACTGTTATATTCTTACCCACATCTGAATGTCCAGTTCCTGTCGAGAGAAAAATATCAGGTAAGTACCTACACACACTGTATTGCTAACCTCGACCTACCTCTAAACATCAAGTCTGTCATGCAGGGTCATGTTAATACAATGCGCAGCAGAGCAACGCCACGTGATGGTTTGAAGTTAGTCAATTTTACTGCAGACAAAATCAAAGTGAACAAGTCGGCTCTAATAGAAATGGACAGGCTGTGTGAGCACCGTACTTTCAGTTGGGAACATCCATTCAAAAACTCGGACCCTAATGCAAGTGTGCACATAGATTTTCTCAATATTCGTTCACTTAAAGCCCACCCTCAGACTTGGTTATCCAAAGACATATTTCAAGATTGAATGCTCTTTGCTTAACAGAAACTCACACTACAGAAGAATATTCTTTAGCAGGATTCTGCGGATACTTTAAGCCGACACAACATGGTCTTACAAAGTTCACTAAAAGAGAGTCAACTGATTTTGAAAATAACAGTTCCCTCCAGTTTATGCCAAGAATAGTTTCAGACCAAGGTATAATCTTTCTCATAGCTGTTACTAACAGACCACCTCAATTCAACAAAACATGTTTTTTACTCTCCTCTCATCTGCCGTCAATGATGTCAGTGTCTTTGGAAATTAAGAATTAGAAATGAAAGGAATTTCTATTCTTTTCGTTTCTAGTTAATCAACAGTCCAGCGCGACCAGAAACAAGACATTTGTTAAAGACAAGAAACTCTGCCATATTAGGTATACTTTTTATTGTGTTTGATTGTTGTCTCATAACTTTTATAACTGTTACTTTATGTGTCATGCTGAATTACTGTGACACTTCATGCTAATGGTTTTGATGAAAAGTCGACGATATGAATGTGCATTCATAAATTCATAATTCGCAAATGATACAAAAACCGGATACATTTTCCTGATAAAAAATAAAAACGGTCCTTATTCGGAAATACCGACACAAGCGAGTGAGTATCCAAGGAAGCAAAACATTCGTTACTTTGTTTTCAAAATTTACTTCTTGCCTGCTTAAAACTTACTTTTATAAAATTATGATGAATAAGTGGAATTTTTACCCTCTAAAATGAAAAAAGAAATTGTGTCTTTGTGTTCAAAGACATCTCGTGGGCTTAGCCCAAAACGGTCGTCACTGAAATTTTAAAAACTTTTCAGGAGAGTAAAAACAGCTTTACCGTTTTCTTTTGATCTTGATGAAAAAAACACAAACTTTTGCAAATAAGTAGGTCTTTGAATTAACTTTATATTAACAATTTTGGTGTTTATTTGATTTGTCTATTAAAGAAGTTTGTGAAAAATTCAGTTACAACTGTTTTGCGCTGAAAATGACAAATTTGTTTTCTTTGCAGAACAGCCATATCTGAAACTGAAATGAAATTTTGTCCTTGAAAGTTTATATATAACTGCTTAATTTTGTTAAGTTTCTTATTTCATATGTAAGAAATAATTACTTAGAAATGTTGCAATCAAGGTTACAAATGGACTATCTGTAAATTTCAGCATTGAGAAGCTGATATATAAAACAGGAAAAGAATGAAATAATAAAATTTAATTGTCTGCAATGTTTACTTCATTCTGTATAACGCAAGTCACCAAGTACTTCTTCAGTATACACAACAAACTAACAATTAAATGTCTGTCACCTATCTATTGTTGTTTTGTTTGTCTATTTAATGTAATATCCTTCCATGGCTGTTCAAATTCAGCGTCAGGCTAAAATATTCTAACTAAAATATACAGTATGAACAATTCAACATAATACCCTTCAATCAACATAACTAGATCACTAATTGACAATTGTACTCACAACTATACCAAATTACTCATGTGAAAAGACTGATATAGGTGTCGAGACCGAAAAGACCGCTGTAGGCGTTGATCGTGGAAATACTGATGTAGGTGTTGAGACCGAAAAGACTAACGTAGGTGTTGGAAGTGAAATTACTGATGAAGGTGTTGAGAGTGAAAAGACTGATGTAGGTTTTGAGAGTGAAAAGACTGATGAAGGTGTTGAAAGTGAAAATACTGATGAAGGTGTTGAAAGTAAAAATACTGATGTAGGTGTTGAGAGTAAAAATACTGATGAAGGTGCTGAAAAGGAAAAGACTGATGTAGGTGTTGAGAGTAAAAAGACTGATGAAGGTGTTGAGAGTGAAAATACTGATGAAGGTATTGAAAGTGAAAATACTGATGAAGGTGTTGAGAGTGAAAATACTGATGAAGGTGTTTAAAGTGAAAAGACTGATGTAGGTGTTGAGAGTGAAAAGACTGATGTAGGAGTTGAGAGAATAAACATACTGATGGTGTTTAGAGTGAAAATACTGATGAAGGTGTTGATCGTGAAAATACTGATGAAGGTGTTGAGAGTGAAAAAACTGATGTAGGTATTGAAAGTGAAAATACTGATGAAGGTGTTGAGAGTGAAAATACTGATGAAGGGGTTGATCGTGAAAATACTTATGAAGGTGTTGAGAGTGAAAATACTGATGGCGATGAGAGTGAAAATATTGATGAAATTGTTGATCGTGAAAATACTTATGAAGGTGTTGAGACAGAAAATACTGCTGAAGGTGTTGATCGTGAAAATACTGATGAAGGTGTTGAGAGTGAAAAGACTGATGAAGGTTTTGATCGCAAAAATACTGATGAAGGTGTTGAGAATGAAAATACCGATGGTGTTGATCGTGAAAATACTTATGAAGGTGTTGAGAGTGAAAATACTGATGGTGTTGAAAGTAAAAATACTGATGTAGGTTTTGAGAGTGAAAATACTGATGAAGGTGTTGAGAGTGAAAATACTGATGAAGGTGTTGAAAAAGAAAATACTGATGTAGGTGAGTGAAAAGACCAATGTAGGTGTTGAGAGTTAAAAGACCGATGTAGGTGTTGAGAGTAAAAAGACCGATGTAATTGTTCAGAGTGAAAAGACCGATGAGGGTGTTGACAGTGAAAATACTGATATAGGTATTGAGAGTGAAAAGACCAATGTAGGTGTTACAAAGGAAAAGACCAATAAAGGTGTTAAGAGTGAAAAGACCAATAAAGGTGTTGAGAGTGAAGAGACTGATGTAGGTGTTAAGAGTGAAAATACTGATGTAGGCGTCGATAGTGAAAATACTGATGTAGGTTTTGAGAGGAAAAGACCAATGTAGGTGTTGAGAGTAAAAAGACCAATGTAGGTGTTGAAAGGGAAAAGACCAATGAAGGTGTTGAGAGTGAAAATACTGATGTAGGTGTTGAGAGTAAAAAAAATGATGTAAGTGTTGAGAGTAAAAAGACCGATGTAGTTGTTGAGAGTGAAAATACTGATGTAGGTGTTGGGAGTTGAAAGACTGATTCCGGTGTTGAGAGTTAAAAGACTGATTTAGGTGTTGAGAGTAAAAGACCGATCTAGTGTTGAGAGTGATAATACTGATGTAGGTGTTGAGAGTGATAATACTGATGTAGGTGTTGAGAGTGACAATACTGATGGTGTTGAGAGTGAAAATACTGATGTAGGTGTTGAGAGTGATAATACTGATGGTGTTGAGAGTGAAAATACTGATGTAGGTGTTGAGAGTGATAATACTGATGTAGGTGTTGAGAGTGATAATACTGATGGTGTTGAGAGTGAAAATACTGATGTACGTGTTGTGAGTAAAAAGACTGATTGAGGTGTTGAGAGTGAAAAGACCGATGTAATTGTTGAGAGTAAAAATACTGATGTAGGTGTTGAGATTAAAAAGACCGATGTAGGTGTTGAGAGTAAAAAGACCGATGTAGGTGTTGAGATTAAAAAGACCGATGTAGGTGTTGAGAGTGATAATGCTGATGTAGTTGTTGAGAGTGAAAATACTGATGTAGATGTTGGGAGTGAAAATACTGGTGTAGGTATTGATAGTGAAAATACTGGTGAGGGTGTTGAGAGTAAAAATAATGATGAAGGTGTTGAGGGTGAAAATATTGATGTAGGTATTGATAGTGAAAATACTGTTGTAGGTGTTGAGAGTAAAAAGACCGATGTAGGTGTTGACAGTGAAAATACTGATGTAGGTGTTGAGAGTTAAAATAATGATGAAGGTGTTGAGAGTGAAAATACTGATGTAGGTATTGATAGTGAAAATAATGATGTAGGTGTTGAGAGTAAAGAGGACTGATGTAGGTGTTGAAAGTGAAAATACTGATGTAGGTGTTGAGAGTTAAAATAATGATGAAGGTGTTGAGAGTGAAAATACTGATGTAGGTATTGATAGTGAAAATAATGATGTAGGTGTTGAGAGTAAAGAGGACTGATGTAGGTGTTGAAAGTGAAAATACTGATTCTTTTTTAAATTAAAGGTAAAAGACAACTTTAAAGTAATAGGAAAAGTTAAAAAAATGTCAGTTACAACTGTTCTGCGCTAAGCTCACGATCTGTGAAAAACAGATCGTTTACAACGTACTAAAATGTTAGTCATTCATAGAAAGGCCTCACATATGCATCCAACATTTCACGTTCATATTTTTCTTTTTTTAAGTTTTATGTTTATTTGCCGTTAACATGATGGTAGACCATGTACTCCTATGAAGTAATTTATGCATACCTGTAAACGTTTTTGCAGATTTCATTACACATTCGAAAAAAGTCTTTCCACATACGAAAAGCGAGCAAAGACGGACAGCTTGTTCCTGAAAACAATTAATGGTGACTCTTGGGGGAAAGACCGATGTCTTAAACTACATCTTCAAGAAGTGATATTAATTATATAGTTTTTATATATAGAAGAAAGAAGAAAAAACCTGCTAGGTTTGACATTCTAGGAAAGTATTAAAATCGACAATTACAAAATGATCCGAAAAATACTTTGTTTATTGCTTTTCTTTGCCATTTTTGTTTATATATTTCAGATCTTTCTCATTTGTATTTCAAAGGTGTCTCTGCTATTTGGCAAAGACGTGGATCAAACAAATGTATCCTCAAAAAATGAAAATATTTTCGAAAATGCATCTGGGTCTTTCGGGAACAATTCAACAATAAGAATTTTGAATAAGTCGACGGTTTTAAGGAGCTTTAGTAAAGCTTTACAGCCGGAAACAATTCAAAGCTTTAAATCAGAAATAAATTTTATACTACCAAAATTCAATAAAACCCGACCTATTGTATTTCTTCATATAGGCAAAAATGGAGGCACTTCATTTGATAGAACTGTGGGACCTTTAATAATGAAACTTAGAGGCAAATATATAGGGTACAAACATTTTGATTGGTCTCGTATCGAGACAATTCCGAATGCGGATGTTGTTGTGTCGCTACGGGAACCAGTATCACGAGCTGTTTCTCATTACTACTTTATGAGGAAAAGGTCAAAGAACAAACTGAACACGGGTCCTCTAGAAACCTATTTGCATAACCCAAGAGAAATGCTGGAGACTCGAGGTTGTTGGCAAGACGGTCAAGCGTCTGTCGCATGGCTCACGGGAACACATGTAGCCAATTGGGTGGGGATAAAGAAGGAAAAAGTACCAGAACGTGAACGCATGTCGTTAAATATATCAGAAATGTGTTTGTTGGCCGCAAGACGCCTTGAAAGCACATTCTGGTTTGGAATACTGGAAGACCAAGAAAGATCGTTAGAGTTATTACAGCATCAATTAGGATTGTCGCAGAAAATAAACTTTCCAAATGCAAACATGAACAAACATACGGAGGCATCCAGAAATGAAACTGAAATACTAGCTAGTCTAATGCCACAGGATATCTGGCTTTATGAGTACGCAAAACTTCTTTTTGAAGCCCGCTGGACATATTACAAGACCGGTGTGTACATGCACCCTGATATGCCACCAGTTCCTACACTGGAAAATGTGTCATGTATTTCTACCCGATTTTTACTGCTTTGTAAAAAGGGACCTTTAAGTCCAATGTTTTACGTTAATAAAAATTCGAAAGAACAAGGGTTACCAAATGAAATACTGAATAAACTTAAACTTGATGAAACATTTTTCTCACAAGGGACATTGTCTAAGTAATCTTGCACAAAGGATATATTGATAAAAATGTGACATTAAAGAAGACAAAGAATTGAAACACATTTTTTTAACTAAGTCAGTTTACAATCTACAACATACACATCGACGATTTTATTTATATTAGTCTGAACAAAAGACAAAGGAAAAGATAAGTATCGCAATGCATCACGGGATCATTAATTTGATAAGTGTCATATATTCTAATTACACTACAAAATTCTTGTATTAATCACAGACCACGTAACAACATGTTCGTCGGAAAAATGTGCTTCAAATTGTAGTAACGACGAATCTCAAAGGATTATGAATAATGTTGATGTCATATCTTAAAACAGTTATAGTATAAATATGTCGGGGAATATCAATTTACCACGAATGTCTGGCTCGGTAAATATCACATTCGTCATGTCCATTGACTGGAATATTCACATAATCATTTAATATCTGTAGAATACGAGGTTTGTTGGAAAGTTTTGAGACAATGGTCTAACCTTTTACAAAAAAAAAAAACGTAACAATATGACAACAGTTTGATATATCCGACTCTGACATGTGCTCTGTGCGCTTTGTCAGATACATGTTCTGGTCCATTATTGTCAAGTTTGAAGGCGTTCTGATCACTGAGTAGAAAATGAAGGAATTAGTCTCAAAACTTACCGAACAACACTCGTATATGAGGTCTAGTTAAAAGTCTTTTCATTTCGCGAGACTCAGTGGGAAAAATAATGAAAAAAAATGTCGAAAATTTCTTTTTAATGTTTTCATTAAATATTCATTCTATTCTCTTTCGATCTGCCGAATTACATTTTTCTCAAAAGCTTCATAAAGCGATAAAATATTGATTTAAATTGATATCCTGTTCTATCAAATTTCGAAGTTTTTCGAAGTAGAAGAAGCTTAGTGGGATACCGCATGGGATCTAGTAGTTATAAAATTATCGGTAATATGAAACGTTGCATGTTCGGTCTTAGGGCCTCGACCTGAAACGAGGAAAACTTAAACAAAAGTACATGTGATTTTTCATAATTAGGATAAATGTTGACTGACACAGAAGAGAATAATCATTTCAAAATTAAGTAGAACATTAATATTTATTGATGTAATCTTTTATTTCTCAGATTACTTGGCAAACTCTGTATGAAACTGAATGTTTTCGATGACCTTGTATAACCTTTCGAAAAAAACAACAACAACAGCTTATCCAGCATTGAGCTTTTAAAGCTCCTAGTCTAATATATAATAAAAAAGCGACTGAGTCAAACTGAAATTTACAAAAGAGCAACAGTTTTTATTACCAATAGCAAAATTAACTCAATAGGCATCTTTTTCTTGAAGTACTTAAACACGTATTATTATTAACTCAAATTTTCAACTTAATTGAGGCAATGCAAGTTAATTATTTATCCCTTCTGTGAAGACGCCGAAAGGTGTGGAAAAACGAGACATCGGCGGCAATTATGCAAACACTTATTAGAAAGTTTGGATTACTGACTGAAATCAATGAAGAAATTCCTACGTAAGTACCGACGATTTCACTTCGGACAACTGGAATTTCGGATTTCAACACTTCTGATTTCACCATGTTTAATTAGTTAAATTAATAAAAAAAAATATTCAGATTATTGAAGTTCGGACTATTGATGTTCCACTGTAGACAATTTTTCGGAGCACACTGATGAACCTGTCATGCTTCTGTTTAAAGAAGCTTATCTGTATCATTACATATTCTTTTTTTCCGTTCGCCCTTATTTTAGTTAACGTATATTCTGCAACTGTATACAGTGAACATTTAACTGTCCAGTTACCATGGTACGAGGTAACGGAAAAAGCCCTTCAAACTAGACGACTTACGTTTGAAAAGAAGATGATAATAGTAAAGATAAGTTAACAAGACTTGGTCATTTATCTTCCACCACTCCGAAATCAAAACTTAAAAAACGCTGAAAGACTCGGCTGCATAGAAGGCGAAGGTTCATGCTGATTTTGTTGCTTTTGAAATCGTTCCTCTGTTTGGAATCAAGAGTGTCTTCAAAGAAACGAAGTGTTAATTTTTGATGTGCGTTTTAGCATTCGATACTGCTTCCTTGTTTTAGAAGCTACATCAATGACATTTTAACTTATTGCATATTGTTTTACGCAGACTTGACTGACCTTGTGTTCTATTTTAGGGGTTTACAGTGAGAGGTAGAAGTGTTAAGGGAGACAACTCATTCTTTTGTTATTCAGTAAGAGCGTTGTTTTCCTTGCCATTGGTTTGTAACAATAAGAACAGATATTCCGGACGATGCTGTGGTGGAAGCAATCTCCTCGCAGTGATCTCCCCTTCAGTCGTTACTGTACTGAAAGTATGAAAGGGAAGTAACCGCTGTGTGGAGTTTGGTGTGGGAGAGAATAAACTTGTGAAAACGTGCTTCAGTTATTTCATTTATTTCTTCAAGATAGCTAATTCCCCTATCCCCAAACATTTGACCTAGACCTACTATCTACTTCCTTGTCCTTGTTTTTGAAGCTATGTCATTGAAATCTTAACTATTTGAATAAGTTTGCAAACAGACTTCCGCTTTGATCTTGGTATACCTGGACATATTGACCGACCTTATTTCTGTTTTAAAGCTATTTACATGGCATTTGTACCATGAGTTAAGCTTTGATAGCAGATTTTATTCCTGCCATTTGCTGACATTTTGATATGTTTCAATAGTATCCTGGTGAGGGATATAAGGGCCATCATGACGTCTAATGCGGTATTTTAACCATCTGCCATTTGACACATTAATCACCGGTCCCCCTACTTCCACCCCCCCCCCCCCCCTCCCACACACATACACACACATCTCCAAAACACACATATGTGTTTGGCATGAATAAATCAATTAATAACTCTTATTTATTCGTTTCGCACAAGACCTATCTGATAAAACATTTCTTTTTGGAGTTCCCCAAAATCGATCAGTCACGTGATGTCTGAAATGCCGTTTAGGGAACACCTTGCGCGATTCGTAACATCTCAAGACGTCTTCTCCATTTTATTACTTCAAGAATAGATTAGAGAGTATATTGTGTGTTCTTCGTAAATAAGAAAACTAAAAGAGTGACTTAGTGCTCTCACATGTATGTAACATCGATCAATGCTGACTGGTAATACGTACATCATGTCACCATTTTTCCATATTTAGAACTTTGTTTTAGTCAAAAGCACTCGTACTAAATGAATATAAATTAGTATTACGGTCTCAGTAAGTACTTGGATGCTCCTTAAAGGGTTTATTGTCCCCCGCTTTTTCGAAGAAAAAAGTGGGATATAGAAATGGGCTCCGTCCGTCCGCCCGTCCTTCCGTCTGTCTGTCCGTCCGTCACACTTTCGTGTCCAGTCCATAACAAAGCCATTCATCAACAGAATTTGAAATATTTTGGCACAAATTTTTGTACTAATAAGACAATGTGTCATGCGTGACATCCATACCCCTACCACCAAGATCAAGGTCACACTTGATAATTAAAGGTCAACATTGTCTGTTGGAGTGTTCATGTCGTGTTCGGTCCATAACTTTCTCATTCATCAAGGGATATTGAAAATACCTGGCAAAAATGTTCACAGTAATGAGACGACGTGTCATGCACAACACCCAGACGCCTACCTCCAAGGTCAAGGTCACTCTTTAAGGTCAAAGCTTAACATGGTCTGTTATATGTTATATTTTGTGTCTAGTCCATAACTTTTTCATAGATCAAGGGATTTTGAAATGTCTTGGCACAAATGTTCACAATAATGAGACGACGTGTCATGCGCAACACCCTGACCGCTACCTCAAAGGTCAAGGTCACACTTGGAGGTCAAATGAATTTATAAGCATTGATGAACAAAAGCCATTAAAAGGAACAGTATTTTTAGCTCGACTTTTTTCGAAGAAAAAAGCGAGTTATTGCTATAGTCATGGCGTCGTTGCTGTTCCCGTCCGAAAACTAAAACATTGATCATAATCTTTTTTATTAGTTAATGGATTGTCTTCATAATTAAACACAACAACCCTTTGGATAAGGTCAAATTATTAAATTTTGCTAAAATTGGCCATAACTTTGTTATTTGTTGTTGGGTTTCATTCATACTTGGACAAAACAACATGTATGACAAATCTAACATTATGATTCTTTTAGGTACGACCTTGACCTTTAAATAACATTGACAGTCAAGGTCAAATTATTGAATTTTGCTAAAACTGGCCATAACTTTGTTATTTACCGTTAGATTTGAATCAAACTTGGACAAAACAACACTTATGACAAAGCCGACTTTAAATTTATTCAAGTGTGACCTTTAACCTTAAAATGACGTCAAAGCGTCAAGGTCAGATTATCAAATTTTGCCTAAATTCTCATAAATGTGTTGTTCATGGTTTGATTTGATTCATCCTTGGACAAAACATTAATAATGACAAAACCGACATGTTGAATAACTCAGGTGTGACCATAACCTAAAAATGACCTTGACCATCAAGGTCAGATGATTGAATTTTGCTTAAATTGTCATAACTTTCTCATTTATTTATTGATTTGATTCATACTTGGACAATACAACACAAACGACACATCTGACATTATGATTCTTTAAAGTATGACCTTGACCTTTAAACGACCTTGACAATCAAGGACAAAATTGAATTTTGCTAAAACTGGCCATAACTTTGTTATTTGGGTTGGATTTTAATCATACTTGGACAATACAACACCTATGACAAAGCCGACATGATAAATTATCAATAATAAATCAAGTGTGAACTTACCCTTAAAATGACCGTGACCATCAAGGTCAAATTATTGAAATTTGCTCAGATTGTCATAACTTTCTCATTTATTCATGGATTTGATTCATACTTGGACAAAACAACACTTATGACAAATCCAACATTATGGTTCTTTCATGTGTGACCTTGACCTTAAAATGACATTGACAGCCAAGGTCAAATAATTGAACTTGCTAAAATTTCCCATAACTTTGTTACTTGTTGTTGGATTTGATTCATACTTGGACAAAACAACACTTAGGACAAAACCGAAATGTCGAATAACGCAAATGTGACCATGACCTAAAAATAACTTGACCGTCAAGGTCAGATGATTAAATTTTGCTTAAATTGTCATAACTGTCTTATTTATATATGGAATTGATTCATACTTGGACAAAACTATACTTATGACAAATCCGACATTTGACAAGCAAGATCAAATTATTGAATTTTGCAAAAATTGGTATGGATGAATTTGATAATTATATTTCCAAATGATGTTTCATTTGAAATCCCTTTACCACAATGTGCTTCCTCTGATGTGTTTGCCTTTGGAAATAGGAAAAAGTCGAGCGTGGCCCCCGCTTGCGGTGGCTCTTGTTAAAGTTTTCTGATCAGAGCATTGGAAGAGAAATTAAAAAGAGATGCCCACAACATTTAAGAGATTGTGTACCAATCCAGGCCATCACTGTTATATTCTTACCCACATCTGAATGTCCAGTTCCTGTCGAGAGAAAAATATCAGGTAAGTACCTACACACACTGTATTGCTAACCTCGACCTACCTCTAAACATCAAGTCTGTCATGCAGGGTCATGTTAATACAATGCGCAGCAGAGCAACGCCACGTGATGGTTTGAAGTTAGTCAATTTTACTGCAGACAAAATCAAAGTAAACAAGTCGGCTCTAATAGAAATGGACAGGCTGTGTGAGCACCGTACTTTCAGTTGGGAACATCCATTCAAAAACTCGGACCCTAATGCAAGTGTGCACATAGATTTTCTCAATATTCGTTCACTTAAAGCCCACCCTCAGACTTGGTTATCCAAAGACATATTTCAAGATTGAATGCTCTTTGCTTAACAGAAACTCACACTACAGAAGAATATTCTTTAGCAGGATTCTGCGGATACTTTAAGCCGACACAACATGGTCTTACAAAGTTCACTAAAAGAGAGTCAACTGATTTTGAAAATAACAGTTCCCTCCAGTTTATGCCAAGAATAGTTTCAGACCAAGGTATAATCTTTCTCATAGCTGTTACTAACAGACCACCTCAATTCAACAAAACATGTTTTTTACTCTCCTCTCATCTGCCGTCAATGATGTCAGTGTCTTTGGAAATTAAGAATTAGAAATGAAAGGAATTACTATTCTTTTCGTTTCTAGTTAATCAACAGTCCAGCGCGACCAGAAACAAGACATTTGTTAAAGACAAGAAACTCTGCCATATTAGGTATACTTTTTATTGTGTTTGATTGTTGTCTCATAACTTTTATAACTGTTACTTTATGTGTCATGCTGAATTACTGTGACACTTCATGCTAATGGTTTTGATGAAAAGTCGACGATATGAATGTGCATTCATAAATTCATAATTCGCAAATGATACAAAAACCGGATACATTTTCCTGATAAAAAATAAAAACGGTCCTTATTCGGAAATACCGACACAAGCGAGTGAGTATCCAAGGAAGCAAAACATTCGTTACTTTGTTTTCAAAATTTACTTCTTGCCTGCTTAAAACTTACTTTTATAAAATTATGATGAATAAGTGGAATTTTTACCCTCTAAAATGAAAAAAGAAATTGTGTCTTTGTGTTCAAAGACATCTCGTGGGCTTAGCCCAAAACGGTCGTCACTGAAATTTTAAAAACTTTTCAGGAGAGTAAAAACAGCTTTACCGTTTTCTTTTGATCTTGATGAAAAAAACACAAACTTTTGCAAATAAGTAGGTCTTTGAATTAACTTTATATTAACAATTTTGGTGTTTATTTGATTTGTCTATTAAAGAAGTTTGTGAAAAATTCAGTTACAACTGTTTTGCGCTGAAAATGACAAATTTGTTTTCTTTGCAGAACAGCCATATCTGAAACTGAAATGAAATTTTGTCCTTGAAAGTTTATATATAACTGCTTAATTTTGTTAAGTTTCTTATTTCATATGTAAGAAATAATTACTTAGAAATGTTGCAATCAAGGTTACAAATGGACTATCTGTAAATTTCAGCATTGAGAAGCTGATATATAAAACAGGAAAAGAATGAAATAATAAAATTTAATTGTCTGCAATGTTTACTTCATTCTGTATAACGCAAGTCACTAAGTACTTCTTCAGTATACACAACAAACTAACAATTAAATGTCTGTCACCTATCTATTGTTGTTTTGTTTGTCTATTTAATGTAATATCCTTCCATGGCTGTTCAAATTCAGCGTCAGGCTAAAATATTCTAACTAAAATATACAGTATGAACAATTCAACATAATACCCTTCAATCAACATAACTAGATCACTAATTGACAATTGTACTCACAACTATACCAAATTACTCATGTGAAAAGACTGATATAGGTGTCGAGACCGAAAAGACCGCTGTAGGCGTTGATCGTGGAAATACTGATGTTGGTGTTGAGACCGAAAAGACTAACGTAGGTGTTGGAAGTGAAATTACTGATGAAGGTGTTGAGAGTGAAAAGACTGATGTAGGTTTTGAGAGTGAAAAGACTGATGAAGGTGTTGAAAGTGAAAATACTGATGAAGGTGTTGAAAGTAAAAATACTGATGTAGGTGTTGAGAGTAAAAATACTGATGAAGGTGCTGAAAAGGAAAAGACTGATGTAGGTGTTGAGAGTAAAAAGACTGATGAAGGTGTTGAGATTGAAAATACTGATGAAGGTATTGAAAGTGAAAATACTGATGAAGGTGTTGAGAGTGAAAATACTGATGAAGGTGTTTAAAGTGAAAAGACTGATGTAGGTGTTGAGAGTGAAAAGACTGATGTAGGAGTTGAGAGAATAAACATACTGATGGTGTTTAGAGTGAAAATACTGATGAAGGTGTTGATCGTGAAAATACTGATGAAGGTGTTGAGAGTGAAAAAACTGATGTAGGTATTGAAAGTGAAAATACTGATGAAGGTGTTGAGAGTGAAAATACTGATGAAGGGGTTGATCGTGAAAATACTTATGAAGGTGTTGAGAGTGAAAATACTGATGGCGATGAGAGTGAAAATATTGATGAAATTGTTGATCGTGAAAATACTTATGAAGGTGTTGAGACAGAAAATACTGCTGAAGGTGTTGATCGTGAAAATACTGATGAAGGTGTTGAGAGTGAAAAGACTGATGAAGGTTTTGATCGCAAAAATACTGATGAAGGTGTTGAGAATGAAAATACCGATGGTGTTGATCGTGAAAATACTTATGAAGGTGTTGAGAGTGAAAATACTGATGGTGTTGAAAGTAAAAATACTGATGTAGGTTTTGAGAGTGAAAATACTGATGAAGGTGTTGAGAGTGAAAATACTGATGAAGGTGTTGAAAAAGAAAATACTGATGTAGGTGAGTGAAAAGACCAATGTAGGTGTTGAGAGTTAAAAGACCGATGTAGGTGTTGAGAGTAAAAAGACCGATGTAATTGTTCAGAGTGAAAAGACCGATGAGGGTGTTGACAGTGAAAATACTGATATAGGTATTGAGAGTGAAAAGACCAATGTAGGTGTTACAAAGAAAAAGACCAATAAAGGTGTTAAGAGTGAAAAGACCAATAAAGGTGTTGAGAGTGAAGAGACTGATGTAGGTGTTAAGAGTGAAAATACTGATGTAGGCGTCGATAGTGAAAATACTGATGTAGGTTTTGAGAGGAAAAGACCAATGTAGGTGTTGAGAGTAAAAAGACCAATGTAGGTGTTGAAAGGGAAAAGACCAATGAAGGTGTTGAGAGTGAAAATACTGATGTAGGTGTTGAGAGTAAAAAAAATGATGTAAGTGTTGAGAGTAAAAAGACCGATGTAGTTGTTGAGAGTGAAAATACTGATGTAGGTGTTGGGAGTTGAAAGACTGATTCCGGTGTTGAGAGTTAAAAGACTGATTTAGGTGTTGAGAGTAAAAGACCGATCTAGTGTTGAGAGTGATAATACTGATGTAGGTGTTGAGAGTGATAATACTGATGTAGGTGTTGAGAGTGACAATACTGATGGTGTTGAGAGTGAAAATACTGATGTAGGTGTTGAGAGTGATAATACTGATGGTGTTGAGAGTGAAAATACTGATGTAGGTGTTGAGAGTGATAATACTGATGTAGGTGTTGAGAGTGATAATACTGATGGTGTTGAGAGTGAAAATACTGATGTACGTGTTGTGAGTAAAAAGACTGATTGAGGTGTTGAGAGTGAAAAGACCGATGTAATTGTTGAGAGTAAAAATACTGATGTAGGTGTTGAGATTAAAAAGACCGATGTAGGTGTTGAGAGTAAAAAGACCGATGTAGGTGTTGAGATTAAAAAGACCGATGTAGGTGTTGAGAGTGATAATGCTGATGTAGTTGTTGAGAGTGAAAATACTGATGTAGATGTTGGGAGTGAAAATACTGGTGTAGGTATTGATAGTGAAAATACTGGTGAGGGTGTTGAGAGTAAAAATAATGATGAAGGTGTTGAGGGTGAAAATATTGATGTAGGTATTGATAGTGAAAATACTGTTGTAGGTGTTGAGAGTAAAAAGACCGATGTAGGTGTTGACAGTGAAAATACTGATGTAGGTGTTGAGAGTTAAAATAATGATGAAGGTGTTGAGAGTGAAAATACTGATGTAGGTATTGATAGTGAAAATAATGATGTAGGTGTTGAGAGTAAAGAGGACTGATGTAGGTGTTGAAAGTGAAAATACTGATGTAGGTGTTGAGAGTTAAAATAATGATGAAGGTGTTGAGAGTGAAAATACTGATGTAGGTATTGATAGTGAAAATAATGATGTAGGTGTTGAGAGTAAAGAGGACTGATGTAGGTGTTGAAAGTGAAAATACTGATTCTTTTTTAAATTAAAGGTAAAAGACAACTTTAAAGTAATAGGAAAAGTTAAAAAAATGTCAGTTACAACTGTTCTGCGCTAAGCTCACGATCTGTGAAAAACAGATCGTTTACAACGTACTAAAATGTTAGTCATTCATAGAAAGGCCTCACATATGCATCCAACATTTCACGTTCATATTTTTCTTTTTTTACGTTTTATGTTTATTTGCCGTTAACATGATGGTAGACCATGTACTCCTATGAAGTAATTTATGCATACCTGTAAACGTTTTTGCAGATTTCATTACACATTCGAAAAAAGTCTTTCCACATACGAAAAGCGAGCAAAGACGGACAGCTTGTTCCTGAAAACAATTAATGGTGACTCTTGGGGGAAAGACCGATGTCTTAAACTACATCTTCAAGAAGTGATATTAATTATATAGTTTTTATATATAGAAGAAAGAAGAAAAAACCTGCTAGGTTTGACATTCTAGGAAAGTATTAAAATCGACAATTACAAAATGATCCGAAAAATACTTTGTTTATTGCTTTTCTTTGCCATTTTTGTTTATATATTTCAGATCTTTCTCATTTGTATTTCAAAGGTGTCTCTGCTATTTGGCAAAGACGTGGATCAAACAAATGTATCCTCAAAAAATGAAAATATTTTCGAAAATGCATCTGGGTCTTTCGGGAACAATTCAACAATAAGAATTTTGAATAAGTCGACGGTTTTAAGGAGCTTTAGTAAAGCTTTACAGCCGGAAACAATTCAAAGCTTTAAATCAGAAATAAATTTTATACTACCAAAATTCAATAAAACCCGACCTATTGTATTTCTTCATATAGGCAAAAATGGAGGCACTTCATTTGATAGAACTGTGGGACCTTTAATAATGAAACTTAGAGGCAAATATATAGGGTACAAACATTTTGATTGGTCTCGTATCGAGACAATTCCGAATGCGGATGTTGTTGTGTCGCTACGGGAACCAGTATCACGAGCTGTTTCTCATTACTACTTTATGAGGAAAAGGTCAAAGAACAAACTGAACACGGGTCCTCTAGAAACCTATTTGCATAACCCAAGAGAAATGCTGGAGACTCGAGGTTGTTGGCAAGACGGTCAAGCGTCTGTCGCATGGCTCACGGGAACACATGTAGCCAATTGGGTGGGGATAAAGAAGGAAAAAGTACCAGAACGTGAACGCATGTCGTTAAATATATCAGAAATGTGTTTGTTGGCCGCAAGACGCCTTGAAAGCACATTCTGGTTTGGAATACTAGAAGACAAAGAAAGATCGTTAGAGTTATTACAGCATCAATTAGGATTATCGCAGAAAATAAACTTTCCAAAGGCAAACATGAACAAACATACAGAGGCATCCAGAAATGAAACAGAAATACTAGCTAGTCTAATGCCACAAGATATCTGGCTTTATGAGTACGCAAAACTTCTTTTTGAAGCCCGCTGGGTTTACTACAAGACCGGTGTGTACATGCACCCTGATATGCCGCCAATTCCTACATTGGAAAATGTGCCATGTATTTCTACACGATTTATACTTCTTTGTAAAAAGGGACCTTTAAGTCCGTTGTTTCATGTTAACAGAAATTCATCTTTGCAAGATCAAAGGCTACCAGAAAATATACTTGATAAATTTGTAATCGATGAAAACTTCTTTATTCACATTAACCTAACAATCTCTTAATGCAGGGACTAAGCATATATCATTATTTGGAATAGAGAAATGACATTTTAATTCTTATAACCTTACTTCTATCAATATAATTGTTTTTTTTTTCGAACCAAGTGTAAAACTGGATAGCGTGTGCGATAGTGCTAGGACATTGCTTTTATAAAGTCATTGACTTTAATTCATACAATATGCCAGAAACGTTTGTCTGCTACCAATCGTATAATGAACAACATTTCTTGGATCTTTAGTTTTCTTTTGTATAAAAGAGGGGAAATATTGCATATATATTGCATATATAATATTTTCATTACTACGTAACATTCATCAAGTCATATGAGCGTGCTGGAAAAACGGCTTGTCATTGACGACTGACGATATTTGTGTTTCAAGTTTATAATAACATCTCCTTAAAACTATTATAATAACATCTCCTTAAAACTATTGCGCTATATTTTACATGTAAATCTGATTTTGCTGTTAGATGTACTTGTGCTCATTATGAAAATTCTCTTTTCTAGCCTGACAGCTCTCTGTATTCTATGAATGCGTGAATTTTTAAAGTAATAAAAACAATATTCCTTTGCTTAACTTTTTACGTGTACCATTTCAGTGGGAAATAAATTCATAGATTTTGTATCACTGTTCATTTTAAATGTCTTCAGTCAAAAATTATCTAGAGCTGAATGCGATTCATACCCCAACCAGTGCTTAGATGGATGGAAGGGAATTAAGGAAGGGAAGAATGTTACTAAAATCATATAATACTGATAGCAATAGGTTACTCTAAGGTAACTTGACTTCTTCTTAACTTGAAGAGGACGAACCATATTAGTAAAGTAAGCCTTCTGCTAGAATGGCTGTAAAAGAAACTATAACCGTACAAAACCGGGCAGAGAAAATTTCCTATAAAATGTCTGACTTCTTGTCAAAGCATGCAGAAAATTAAACAAGAGATGTTTGTAAAACATATATTTCTCCCCTAGCACCTTATCCCTAGAGGCAGCCATGAAGTTTTGAGGAGCTGGGACCAAGCATTCAGTATTGATGGGAAACCATTTTGCTGTTCAGGGACACTGTGACTTTGACCTGGTGACATGAAAAATCAAAGGGCTCATTTTTAAGTCATGAACAACTTATATACCAAGATCGAGGTACATGCGCCCAATCGTTCTACAGTTATTCATCGAAAACCATTTTGCTTTTCCAGGTCACTGTGACCCTTGACCTTTGACCTAATATCCCTAAAAATGCCAGGGGTCATTTAATTGTCATGACCAACTTACCTATGAAGTTTTGAGGAGCTGGGCCCAAGTGTTCTATAGTAATTGATCGGAAAATATTTTACTACACAAAGTCAGTGTGACATTGACCTTTGACCTGGTAACCTGAAATGCTATAGGGGTTATCTACTGGTCATGGCTAACCAATATACCTTGTCTGAGGAACCTGGGCCAAAGCATTCTATAGTTATTACTTTTAAATCATTTTGTTTTTCAAGGTTACGGTGACCTTGGTCTTTGACCTGGTGAACTGAAATAGTATAGGAATCATGTACTAGTCATGAACAACCTACACAATAAGGTTGATAAACCTGGGACCAAGGATTCTTCAGTTACTGATCGAAAACCGTTTTACCTTTCAAGGTCACTTTGACCTTGACCTTTGACCTGATGACCTAAAACAACTATAGGGGTCATTTACTGGTTATGACCAAGTATGGAAAAACCTGGAACCAAGCCTTGTCTAGTAATTGATCAGAAACTGTTTTGCTTTTCAAGGTCACTATGACCTTGATATTTGACCTGGTGACGTGAAAAACTAAAGGGTCATTTACTAGTCACAACCAACCTACATACTAAGTTTGAAGAATCTGGGACCAAGGGTTCTAGAGTTATTGATCAGAAACCATTTTGCTATTCAAGGTCATTGTGACCTTGCCCTTTGATCTGAAAAGTACAGGTATCATCTATTAATCATAACCAACCTACCTACAAAGTTTGAGGAACCTGAGACCAAGGGTTCTGTAGTTATTGATCGGAAACCGTTTTGCCATTCAAGGTCACTTTGACCTTGACCTGAAAAACTATAGGGGTCATCTACTTGTCATGATCAACCTATACACTAAGTTTGAAGAACCTGGGATCAAGGGTTCTATAGTTATTGATCGGAAACCAGTGTCTACCGACCTGCATAAAAATATTACATAAAGTTTAAATCCTAGGCAATAATATTTTGGACAATTAGAAAATGTCATTTTCTAAATGAAGGGGAATAATTATGTCAAAATAAAAGCTAGAGTTATGACACTTGACAAGGGACTTTCCTTATGACCCATCCTGATATACATGTATGTAGCTTACATTAAGGGTAATACATGTGTACTGATTCCTAAGTTATTCAATGAAATGGATTTTTGAGGGGGTAATTTTCTGAGTTGCAAAAAGAGGGCATAATAATTGTAAAATAAGAATCACGGTTCCAATTACAATTCCTTCTTTGCATTATATTCATAAAACAATTCAGGAAAATATCTATTTAGGGACATTCTCTAAGTGAAAAGAGTGCATATAAATGTCAAAATGCAAGTCAGTTATAAACTTGCCCTACTGAACTAGCTTGTGACACTTCATATATATTTCAAGTTAATATAAGTACCGGTTTCAAAGACATTCAAGAAATTTTTGGACATTATCTACCATTATACACTCGCTTATAAGACACACTTTTTGTTCTCAGAATTCAAACTCAGAGTGGGAGTGCGTCTTATAAGTGCATTCTACAAGTATCTTTCCAGAAGCAAAAACGACTTTTGCTGACCATTATCCACCACCAGCCAGCATAAATACATGTACTACATTTATGGTTCAAGGGTCATTCTTAAAAGCAACCGACAAATTTACATCCGGAATCAAGCATCAGCTGAATGCGAGGACAGATGTGACCGGAATTCCTATAAATTACAAGTACACTTAAAACATCCAATAAGTATGCCTAGAGTCTTCTTCATTTCATACCATGTATTATAATAGTCATTGCAAAAGTACAGGGTTTTGACCCAAAATTAGGGATGCATTTTATAAGCTGCCCGATAAGGGGAAACAGAGGGCAAGTGAAAAGGGGGCATAATTACATCAAAGTACAAGTCAGAATTATCAAACTTGGAGATTGTCTCTTTGTATATGTTTAAGTTTCAAGTTAATAACTATGCTGGTTCCACAGATATTCAGGAGAAATGTTAATTTTGGGACATTTTCTAAGTGATAAAGGGGCATATGAATTTAAAGTTAATATAACATTTCGGAGACAACCAAGAAAAAGTAAATTTTGGGACATTATGAAAGTGAAAAGGGGCAATAATTACCTTTTAATAAAAGTCAGAGTTATCAAATTTGATGCTTGGAGTTGCATTGTGATCTTTCATCTACATTTTGATTTTCAAGTTAACAACTATACTGATTCAAAGGATATTCAAGAAAAATGTCAATTTTGGAACATTTTCTGAGTGATAAAGGGGTATAATTAAGTCAAAATACAACTCTGTGATCTTTCAGATAAATTTTAAATTAATGTAAGGTTTCAGCGATAACCAAGAACAAGTAAATTTTGGGACACGATGAAAGTGAAAAATATATCATATTAGAGTTATCAAACTTTTGCTTGGAGTTGCAATGTGATCTTTGATGAAATACCTACACTGGTTTCAGAGACATACAAGAAAAAAATAGGACCAAATGGGACGGAGGGACAGGACAAAGTGATTCCTATATAGCTCTCCCCCACCGCCAAAACTATGTCTGGTGGGGCTATAAAAAGCAATGCTTCACCAAAAAGTTGCTGTAACCAGTGATGACACTAAGGTTGTAATAAGATTAACTTTGGTTGAGGTCCCTAGTCAATTTCATTACACTTATTTTTTCATTAGGTATTGATTGAAAATTTTCTTTATACAAAAATTCCAAGCCAGAACGAGTTACTGCTCCAGGGGCATAACCAGAAGTCTATTCGACCTAGATTGCAACAATTTTGTGAAATTTGATGGAAAATCACCTTGCGGTTTAGATTTTTATTTTTTTATTTTTTAACTTTTGCAGCCCTTATGTGCAATGGAGCAGAATGGTTTGAGTAATTTTAGAAAAAGGCAACATAATGAACACTTTTATCAAGTTTGGTTAACAATGTAGTAAGAGGAGATAATGAGAAAATTAGCCAAGATGAGTTATGGTTCTTATAGTCCTCTTATGAAGTTTAAAGTAAATCCTTTCATTGTTGTTTGAGTTATTCTCAGGATAAAACTGGCCAGATAACCAGAAGGACATGTTGCTGACTATATGCTCTCCCTTTGGGGAGCATAAGTATAATATTAAAGTAAAAACAGATCAGTTCACTTACTAGAGAAGGTGCGATATTTTTACCTCTAAAAACGTAACCTATCATGTGAAATTTTAACAGATGAAATAAAAACAACACAATTTTTGTAAACTTTTCATGATTTGTTTTCAATGCATGAATATTTATAACATTTCTTAACAGGACAATAAACAGTACAGACAGAATTACAACAATAGTACTACATAAACATTGAAATAGTGATTATGAAATATTTTTTATCATGTCATAACATCAATTTCTGTTGATAAACTGCCAATCTGATAAATTTAGCTTTATCAGTCACCCCAAGTTTATCAGACACCTCATCAATACACAGTCTGACTTTGACGGAACTACATTAATTTGTTTATTTTGTGATTTCTTATATCCTGTTCCTTTATTAAATACTCAACTAATAAAATTTGAATCAAACACTTTTATGAAAATATTAAAGTCTCTCTTACTTTTGACTAAAAACATTGTAGATGACTATTTCTTACTGATTTAACCCTTGGCTGTAAATTTGCACATTAGTGTGTGCAACATAACCTCGATAGGCTCTGGAGAGGTGTTTTGATTTATGTAAAATTTTAATAACAGAAAACATGTTAAATAGAATACCAAGGAAGTGTCT
Organism: Cyclina sinensis; assembly: GCA_012932295.1. Taxonomy (NCBI): domain Eukaryota; kingdom Metazoa; phylum Mollusca; class Bivalvia; order Venerida; family Veneridae; genus Cyclina; species Cyclina sinensis. Next base: position 7,201,368 of record JAAONU010000017.1, read on the forward strand.
GATATTATATAATTTATCAAGCTCGGCATGAAAAAAATGAAGAGCTCGGCAGAGCCTAGCCTTATTTTTTCTAAGCCTTGACTGATTTTATAATATCAGACACAAGCATGGTATTCTATATATATATATCAATCTCTCATGAATTCATCGCTGTGAAATACAGGCTGAAGATGGCTTTGTTAATTCAGATGGTATCGAGGTCAGGTTTCAGATGTCAAGGTCATAGTTCAAATGATGTTTAGGTCACAGTTCTCAATGAAAGGGGACAGATAAGAGGAAATTTGCCCTGTACTTCACTTGAATCTTTCTTCTTTTTGCATCAGCCCTCACACTATCCTTGACAACAAATTTAGAGACATATGTACCAATCTAATGTTTGTAGAAGTCAATTTTTTTCCTCCACATGTAAAAGTCCTTGTTGAAAATCTGTTTAAATGTCATTTGGTCTAACTGAGCTGAACATCCCCTAACAGTCCAAGTCATATTGTCGGGCTGTATACCTTACCAACATTTTGGGAAGAACCAGTACTAGCCTTCCTTTTTCCATAAGAAACTGCCAACAATTCATATAAATGATAATGGTTGATAGAGGGGGTCAAACCCACATCCATCAATCAGTGAGAGATAATTATTCATGTCAGTAACTTTAACCCTTTACCACAAGGTTAAGTGTTAAATCGCATATGCGACCAGTGCAGATCCAGATCAGCCTGCACATCTGTGCAGTCTGATCTGGATCTCCACTGTTCGCTTTTCAGACAGAAATATTTTTATGGATATGGATGGTCGCATATGCATTAAAACACGTATCTATGGAGTAAAGGGTTAACAACTCAATTAGAGAGATAGGTTTCATGTGAAAGTCGATTGTGGCATCTTCTACATACAATTTAATGTAAAAACATCTTTGGACAAAAAGAGCTTTTTTAAATCCGTAATTTGTCTGGCTAAATACTTTTACCTAAGAATCTGCTATAAGGCCATGTTTGGTCTTTAAAATCATTTTCAGTTAATATGTCAATGCTTTGAACACATGAACACATTTCTTATAGTTTATCAATGGTCTGAATAAACAAAAAATGCAGGGCATACCTCATAACTAACAGTAATTTTTTCAATGTGCAAATGAACAAAAGTTTTTTTTTTCAAATCTACACAGTAATAATGGTATAGTCCAATACAAGCCCTGGTTCTTACCAAAAAAAAGAAATGCCATGTAAATTTTAAAGTTTGAATATGGAGTAAAAAAACTATAACTATGTGTTCTATGATCCCTTAATACTACAAGAGATTCAGCTTTAAAGATTCTATTCAACATTTCACATAGAAATGTCCTTCATATTTAAGGCACTTCATGAATACAAGATCACTGAATACAACAGGAATGCATTTTAAGCACAGCAGTTTTTTTGCTACAACATAAATTTAACCATACATAATGTGCTAGTATTCTATACAAAACAAAAAATGAGTCCATAGAAAACTGATGCTCCCACTTTGGAGTGTTTCCAAGATGCATAAAAAACTACTCATCTGTTCAAGTTTGAAGCAAATCCTCCAAACAGTGAAAAATACAATGGCGCATAATTCCAGTAAAACTAAGTACAACAAAAATTCCCTCATTTACGACCATCTTCACACTTAAGCTGTTCATCTGTTAAAGTTCGAAGTAAATCAAAATGGGAGCATAATAAAAACGGATAATTACTCAATGGCAAAAATAACTCACAGTGAAAACAATTAACTGTCAACTAATAAACTTGATGCCCCTTTGAAGAAACTGCTCTTGGGCGTTAACTCTCATTATGTCTCCCTGCAGTTTTGCCTAACTTTACATATAAGCAGCCCAGCCGATGTACATCTGGCATAGGTTATTTTCATCTGTAGCTTCTCGTATTAAATGATTAACGTGTCCCTCCACTGACAGAGCGAGCCCGCTTCGTTTTGTACCTTTGTTTAAGATACCCTGAAGTCTTTGTTCTATGTTCTGTACATGAACGCGTCCCTGTAACACAAAGTCTGAGTAAGATCCTAGGCAAAATAACATCAAATCTGTTACCCATCTTATTTTGAACAAGAAAGCATACACAATATAGTCATACAATTCTGCAAGAGGGGCACATATCTTCATAAAAAATTTTACAAATTAATATTATAAACAGATTTACTGAAACATATTTTAATTAGAGTTTGTCAAAACCTATATTGCTAAACAAGTTCAATACAGTATCTGGTAAATTTCGGCATTATTTATAGTATAATCAGTCTGGCCAGTTCGAAACTGGTTTCTGCTGGGTTTTATTTTGGCTTTATAGGCACAGCATCTATAGAGTTACATGTAAAATGTCAACAGTTTATCACTTTAAAAATCTATTTTTTCTAACAATCTTGATTACATATATAGCTCATGTACACAAGTACCTGTTCATTTGTAATTTCTCCTGATTCTGTGGGGTTCAGCCTGTGACCCCGTGACGGTTTGCTCCATTCTACTAAAGGATCATAAACAAAAGGCTTCAACACACTGAAATTAGAAGATTTATGAAATCTCATATCAACAGAAAATAATCTTCTATGACTGTACAAGAACAAGTTTTCACTAAACTTACTGCCTGATAATATGTATGGCTTAAATAAAGCTTAACAAAATGACAATTTCACTTTATTTTGTGATTAAATGTGTACGAGGCTTGTCTGACATAATTACCTCATAAGTGGTTCTGATTCCTTTCTCATTACTCGAAGAGTTACCTCACATGCTTGGCGAAATATTCCCTCTAGTTTCAATGGGCCCTGTTGGACAAAAACAACAATTTCAATAAGAAATTTTTATCAAACCCTTAAAACCAAGCAGATCTACACTGAGATTTTTTTTACATGAATTAAGAAATCTTAATTAAAATGACAGTTTTTTCTTTAAATTTGTAGTTTACTTATACATTTTTGGTTCACTTATATATTACTTGAGCTCAAATATTTGGTTTGGTTTAATTGAGTTAAAACCCCCTCAAATGTGGGCAGTTTATCCAACCATCATTCCCACGAAGGACAAGTTCCAGCCTTCCATTCTCCATAAGAAGGTGTCGACCTTCTCACATAAATTGTAACTGTTGGTAGTGAAACTTAGTCCTTGAACCATCAATCAATGAGAGATTAAGTGACTTGAGCTCAAGTCGTACTTAGATTTCAAATTCCTTTAACCTGTGTTAATTCTAAGGAATCAAAACTGTGATTATAATACAACAGTACACATTCATACAATATTAACTCACCATTGCATGTACAAGGTTATGGGTCAACCTGAAGGGAACTTTTTCTGGCCATTCAAAAGACTCTCCCTGAAACATAACAACCTTACTGACATTTTGGGATTTCAATCTTTTTTTTTCAAATATCATATACATTACTGATCTGATGTGTTTACTCAAAAACTATAAAAAAATTCTTTTAACTAACGACTTACATGTAAACAGGTGCCAATAGTCAGAAAATTTAATTAAAGGTTTTTAACTATTGCCCAAAATTATTTCAAATTCTAAAATGAAAAAAATACCTTTAACTTGCAATTGTATGTTTTATCAATCTTTTAAAGTCGATACTTGGTTTGAAACCTGAATAACAGCTGGTGCATTTTTTATGGGATATACATGACAAGACTGAACAAGACTCTGATTTTATGAAGTCGATATACTGAGAGGAGTATAATCATGATTTAACATGAAAGGTATTGCAAATCTGAAACTCTGAATTGAAAAACTGTCAGCTCTTATCTTGTCTATAAAGACAGCATGTAACTTATAATGATTTATTTACAAACATTTTGGTTTCGTCCAGAATAACGCCGACTGTGGTGTTGTAAAACAAAATAATGTAAGACTGTGACTAAGAAAAGTCCAATCACTTTTACACCTATAAACATATTAATCTTCATTCAATATTGTACTTTTCTTTAATGGTTTAGATTTTTCATGACTTGATTTTCAAAGAGGCTGAACTTACTTTGTGTTTTTGGATGAAAATAAATTTGAACCAATAGTACGAGTAGAACTGACTGTTTTCACATTAACTGTACTAATTTTCAAACCATATGTCAAAAAATAAAGAAACTGAAAAACGTTAGCTTTAGGAAGGTGTTGTTGAGAATCCTGACTTCCATTTTCCTTTAACATAAGCCTATTATAGTCACCCAAAATACACCAGTAGGCAAAATACTCCATGAGGAATAACAATCCTAAAAGTTGTCATACATATGTAAGAATCAAGGTCCTTCATAAATATCAACCAACAAAGGGGCTGACAAAATATAAAGAAATTCGCCATATCTTGTGCAAAAGAACTTACCCTGTTGAACAGGCAGTTAAGATCCACATGTATGCAGTCTCCAGAGGTCGAGTCAAACAGAATGTTTTCACCATGTCTGTCACCAAGGCCAAGAATATAACCAACCATCGACATCACAGCCACTGTCTTACAGTATGCAAGTCGAGCATTGTACCTGGTAGTGTACATATAGTTTTATTCTATGCTTATTCATTTTAGCTCAATTGCAACACGTTTCTCAACTTATACACCGCTCTTCACACACCACTCAAGATGGAATCAGTCACTAATGAAAGTAGACAAAATATTAAAGATAAGCTGACACATGATTTAAATTGGAAGAAATGTCTTATTTACTTTACAAATATGTATTAATGTAACTAAGTGTCAAAGAGATAAGATTACCAAGAAGTAGGATCTGGAAATGTTCGTAGAAACCATTCCCCAAACACTGGAGGATGTCTTGGTAATAGTTTGTTCTTGTACACATTCAGTTTGGTCCTGCAAAAAAACTAAAGCTATCAATAAATGTGATTAATACCCCTGCAAGACTGCTTCTGACTTAGGCAGTTTTTAGTAACAGAATACTTTGTAAAAGAAATTGAACTGAAATTGAATGGCTGTGGGCAATTAAAGATAGTTGTGGTTCTTGTATATTGCATTTCTTTTCACTGTGGTTGACCATTGTTAGAAGTTGTATTGAATTCCAACCATTAGTTTTCAAGTTATGCTCTGGACAAGGAAAACCAACAAAGAGCAATAACACTGCAAATACTGAAGATGAAGTTATGGCTCTAGTACATGCACTTCCTGTCATTGTGCTTGACCATTGTATGAAGTTGCATTGAACTCCAACCATTAATTTTCAAGTTAATTACTGTTGACAAGGAAAACCAACAAAGGATAATAACTCTGCAAATAGTGAAGATGGAGTTATGATTCTTGAACACTGCACTACCTCTCATTGTGCTTGACCATTGTATGAAGTTGCATTGAAATTCAAACCATTTGTTTTCAAGTTCTACTCCAGACACAGAAATTGTAACAGACCGACTGACCACCCGCCCGCCCGACTAACCAACCACCGGGTGACTCCTATATACCCACCCCGAAACTTCTTTTCAGGGTTATAAAAAGGGTGTCAAAATACGCCCATCACAAAAGCTTTGCAGAAGATGTGGGCATAATGGATAACAAGAGGGCCATGATGGCCATAGATCGCTCACCTGAGTATTTTGCCTTAGGTTCTGCTGTTGAGCAATCATCAAAAGCTCTTTAAAGATTCTCCCTATATCAATCTATATGAATTCAAGTGATCCCCAAGGTAGAGCCAATTTTTACTCGAAGGACATAATGTGAACAAACTTGGTAGATGACCTCTAGCTGATGGTCCATTAAAAATATCTTGGCTTTGTGGTTTCAGACAAAAAGTTTTTTTTTAAAGTTTAGCCTATGCAAAATCAATTTGCCCCCGGGGTGGGGCCAAGTTTGAACCCAGGGGCACAATTTGAACAAACTTGGTAGAGGTCCACTAGCAATGCTAGATACCAAATCTTAAGACTCAGGGCCTTGTCGTTTCAGACAAGAAGATTTTCAAAGTTTTTCCTTTCAGTTGCCATAGCAACCAGAGTTCTTGATGGAATTCAATTCTTTGAACAACTTTGGTAGAACTTCATGCAAGGAATATCCCAGGCATGTTTCATCAAAGTTGGCTTAGCAGTTTAAGAGGATAAGTCGTTCAAGTCAAATTGTTGACAACGCACGTTGACGCATGTCGGACGATCAATGATCCCAATAGCTCACCTTTTAAGCACTTTGAGCTCAGGTGAGCTAAAAAAGAGGTGTTAGAAGGGAAGCAAGTTTGACTATTTCTAGTGCTGGATAGAGAAAGAAACATTTGAAATGAACTTCTGACCTCTAAGTGTGACATTGACCTTTGACCTAGAGACCTGGTTCATGCGCACAACTCTATGTTTCATGATGGTCAACTTTTGTATCAAGTAATACTAAAATCCCTCAATGCATGTAGAAGGTATGTTCCCCGACAAAATCTGGACATTTCATAATCTCTAGTGACCCTGACCTTACATATATGGACCAGGATCATGCGTTTAATGCTCAGTCTCATGATGGTGAAAATTTATTTTCGAATCCCTAAATTCATGATGACTAAATGGTCCATACTCACATTTTCATATTTTTGTCTGACCTTTGACCCGTGTGTGACCTTGACCTTGACCACAGGGACCTAAATTTTGCATGTGACACTTTGCCTCTCAATGGTGAACATTTATGCTAGGTTATATTAAAATCTCTCAATGCAAGTAGAAGTTTTTCTCCGGACAAGCGTTTTTACTGAGGTCTAGGTGTGACCTTGACCTTTGACCTAGAGACCTGGTTCATGCCCGCGACACTACCCCCATGATAGTGAACATTCGTACCAAGTATCATTAAAATCAATCCATGCACGTTGAAGATATGCTCCGGACAAAACTGGACACTGCCCGCCCGCCTTCCCATAATACGTCCCATTTTTCAAACAGGCGTATAAAGAAAAGCTCCGTGGAGTGGTGCCAACACTCGCCTGTTTCACATGTCTACAATAGCGGCCAAAGTTATGGTTCTTGTGCACTACTCCTGAAGAAGGTCTATATACCTCTGACGTTTCAAGATGTTAATATCGTTCATATTGATACCTTTCATCATTCAACTTAATAAGCAACTTTGGCAAAAATTTAAAGTTAAAAAGGGACATAACCCAAAAGATATAGCTTTCAGAATAATGTCCCTTGTGTTACAACTGCCTCTTGTCATGATAAGCAAGCATTCAAAGTTTCATATTGATACCTTTTAAGTTGTTTGAGTAATGGGCTACATTAAAGTTTTTGCACGACAACGATGAAGACGCCGCAGCAATCATAATAGCTTGACTTTTTCTTTGAAACAGACCAGCTAAAAACCATTCAGGTTAGCCTTATTAGTGGAAATTTACAGGTATACAATAGTTTGGTAACTTACTCTATTGGTGCCTGTAATGCCGGCATCATCGCCTTCAGTATGGAGCCACCAGTGTATATACCCTTCTCCTTATACAACCTAGCTAAGATATGTCGGAGGCCACTCGTGTTGTTAACCCATTCTATCAAACCACACTCCTCATTTAGTGGAATAACAGTCTGAAAATAAATGGTGACCCCTGTTTTACTGAACACTAGGTCTATATCTGCGTTTACCTTCTATTAATCCATTTAAACTATAAAAAGCTTCAGGAATGAATTTAATAACTGTCTTTTGATCTGTCATTAACTGTAATACATGTGTAATTAGATGTTTTTTTTGTCTTTGAACCTACTAAAAGGTTCTCGGAAATAGTGAATAGCCATTAACAATGCCATGTCTGTCAGATCGTTTTGAGTGGTGAATAGGAAAAAGTGGTATCAGCTTCATTCACTCCTGGATTTTCTCTTTATTTTATGTTTTAAGGCTGCGCTGATCTGTGATGTTACTAACAAGAACAGAACAATTTATCTAACTGTCCAATTTGGACTCGTTTATGTTCAACTGTTCAGAACTGACAAATAGTAAGCAATGATATAAATTACATACAAGCCAGACCAGCTAAAATGACCCATCAAATAGCGACCTTAGTGATGATTCAGTCTTAATCACAGGTTTAATGTGTTCTGAATGGTTCCTTCAAATTGCGTATTTTAGCATGATTTTAAAATAATCAAAGCATTCATATTAACAGGTCTTTACTGTACTGCATAAAACATTTTTTCCCACTAAGTGAATAAAAACTGTTAATTAGGAAGGACCTTAACGTGCTGGAACCGAAAGTGATTAGCCTTTGCCACCAGTATAGAGCCAGGTCAGCCTGCACATCCGTGCAGTCTGACCAGGCTCTATACCTGTGGTAGCTCCATTTTTGTATTTTGATATTGAAATCCCTTAAACTTTGAATTGACTGTTCCAAATTCAAAGCTGGGCAAATCCATTCCAAAATTTCAGCATGTTCAGGGTTAATACAAAATTTACTCACATAAGTCCGTATGTAGAGATATCTCTTTCTGGACTCTGCGTCTTTCCTCAAGAACTTGTTCACAATTCCATTAAACTCCATTAACCTGCAGTCTTTCCTCAGATCATCCTGTACAAAAATATACTCATTTTAAAATTATATTCAGATCGAGTCATTTAAGCTAAATTTCCCTCAGATCATTTGAATCAGTCTCATTATAAGAGTCAAGACAGAGCTAAGTTCTTCATTGAATAGCATTCTTAAATGGTACCAATTAAAATATAGGTAAACAGACACATTTGTATGAGGTGTCTCTGCCTAGGATTGTACCTTGCACTCTGGCCAGATATAATATCTGGGACCTTCCAGCTCTTACCACCGAGCTATCAAGGCCCACATTAATTTTAGTTTCATAGCTAACTTTTTTTTGTAACTTGAATATTGTTGACTGTAAAAAAATCTCATGCTCTAAACAATAGCTCCAACTTGTTTAAACAGATTGAATTTCGGAGTTCAAAATGAGTTTCACAAGGCAATATTAGCTCCTTTTTTTTATATTATGGACTAAACAATCTTTAGACTGAAGCAATCTCTTCAGAATCATGTTCACTCTGGCAAGACCAACACCACATATTCTTATACATAGCATATGAAATAAAACATCATAGTTCTATCTTCTAACTGGCCAAATGTACGATTCAGTAACATGCACTTCAATACCAAACTGCATTAACTTGAATTCTAAATAACTAGAAGAACATAAAACTTATGTGAGAGTTACCTTGGGTTTGCACATCATCACATACAGGTTTCCATAACCAGAAGAACATAAAACTTATGTGAGAGTTACCTTGGGTTTGCACATCATCACATACAGGTTTCCATAACCAGAAGAACATAAAACTTATGTGAGAGTTACCTTGGGTTTGCACATCATCACATACAGGTTTCCATAACCAGAAGAACATAAAACTTATGTGAGAGTTACCTTGGGTTTGCACATCATCACATACAGGTTTCCATTACCAGAAGAACATAAAACTTATGTGAGAGTTACCTTGGGTTTGCACATCATCACATACAGGTTTCCATCACTTCCTTTCATTGTGATCTTCTTTGGTTTTTGCAAGGATGGCAAAATTTCAATCTGAAATGGTTAAAAAACATTTTAGAAGTAATCAAACTACCTTGCCTGTTTGCTGATAAGGGTCTTTGCTCAAGAAAATTTTCACATAGGGTGGAAAGTGTTTTACTTAAATGTAATGATATATCACTAATTTTACATGGAACTGCTACCAAGTTTTTGTTAACGGTCATTGGACATAATTATTGAACCTCGAGATATTCATATGAGAGAAAATATATTTATCTAAGTAAGACAGTCAAACAAAAGTCTGCACTTAATTTTGATCTTAAAGATGTTTTTGTAGCAAATTAATATCCATAAAACATGCACTTAGTCACGCACACCTGTCACGCAAGAAACAGGATGTGATGTACATTTATCCCTTGCCACTTGACAAAGCTAACTTGATTGTTAACAAATCTTTAAAATTATGAATGAAAGTGAAAATGTAGACTGAAAAGTGTCGAATAACAAAATTCAACAAGAGGAGCAGACGGTCCTGGGTTGCTCACCTGAAAAGAAACTATCTATAAGCTTGTGGAGAGGGGAGGGGTGGGAGGGTGGTACCTAAGAGATGTATCAAATGGCAGAAAGTTCCAATACTATAAATTAGATATTAAAAAAATACTTTTAAACCAAAAAAGGTCAATAATCCAACGTAAACTGAAATCAAATTTGAAGTCTGTACGCAAACTTATACAAAGAGTTAAAATTTCAAACACATAGCTTTAGAAACAAGAAAGTAGGTCAGTAGGTCAAGGTCAGCCAAGGTCAAAATGCAAGCCTGCATGAAAACTTATATAAATACTAAAATTCTCATTGATTCAGCTTCAATAAACAAGGAATCAGGTCAGTAGGTCACATGATGGTCAAGGACAAAGATGTTAAATACCTTCCTACCCCATCCAATGATTTTTGTTTCCTGGAGCACGGGATGGTGGGGGGAAGCTTTCACTTCCTTTAAAACTTTTTCCTGTATAACTCTTTAACTCCCACAGCCATAATTTATATAAGTTTAGTAGAGGACCTCTAGATGATGTTATCAACCAAATAAGTAAGCTCTAGGCCTTCAGACAAGAAGATCTTTAAAAACTTTTTTCCTATATAAAGTAAGATCAAGTGGCCCCTGGGGTGGACAATTTTGATTCAGGGGCTATGATTTGTAAAAACTTGGTAGAGGTCCACTAGAAAATCATACACACCAAAACATCTTAACTCTAGGCCTCGTGGTTCATGTAAAATCAAGTTACCCCTAGGCCAATTCTGACCCCAGGGCCATGATTTACAAAATTTTGGTAGAGGTCCACTAGGTAGGTAATGCTATCAACCAAATATGTAAGCTCTAGGCCTTGTGGTTTCAGACAAAAAAGTTTTTAAAAAACTTTTTTCCTATATAACTCTATGTAAGATCAAGTGAACCCCTGGGGCAGGGCCAATTTTGTTCTAGGGGCCATGTTTTGTACAAACTTGGTAGAGGTCCACTAGACAATCATACAAACCAAACTTCTTATCTCTAAGCCTCATGGTTTCTGACAAGAAGACTGTAAAACATTTTCCTATATAAATCTATGTAAAATCAAGTGACCCCTGGGGTTGGGCCAATTTTGACCCCAGGGACATGATTTATAACTTTGGTAAAGGTACACTAGATGATGTTATCAACCAAATATGTAAGCTCTAGGTCTTGTAGTTTCAGACAAGAACATTTTTAAAGTTTTTCCTTTCAGCTGCCATGGCAACCAGAGTTCAGCACGGAATTCCATTTTTTATATAAATTTGAAAGAGGACTATACAAGCATCATTTCTGCAATTGACCCAGAAAGATCAAAAGTAATTCAAAATATTTTTAACATCACTCTTCATAAAATTTGCTAATTGTCTCTTCTTTAACAATGATTGGGGCAAAAAAAAAAATTGTTAATTGCTATGTTTCGACAGCTATGGAGAATATGCAAGGGTCCCTGTGGATAGGTTAATTTGCATGAATCCCATAGTAGGAGGCATGATTTATGGATCTTTGACATTTCACTGTTTCACTTCTATAAGCAGACACAAATTCCTGCTTAATGGACAGGCCAAATAATTCTTCTCAGTGCAATGTGAAAATTGGGTAAATTTCCATTCCAGTCTGAATTCACTACATTTCTTCTACACTTGCATGACAGATATTGTTAATGACGTAAATCATCTAGGAACAAGTGCCAAAGTGTAACGCAACTTGTACAATGTTGAGAGGATAATTTTTATTGCATCATTGATATTTCAAACCAAAACATGGAAGAAATTGGAATGTTTAAACACATTCATCACTGAGGTAAAATTTCAACCAGTTTTTCCAGTACAAAAGTTCAATTTACTTATAACAAGTGCTATGTTTGAACGAATGTCATGCCCCCAGGAGTGTATTGACCTTTGACCCTGTGACCTCTATGTGGGTCTTGCAGTTAGAGCTCATAAATGTGCATGCACCTGTGAAGTTTGGAGGCTGTAGGTGAAAGGACTATCATGTTATGGTCAAGGTTAAAGTTTTGAGACAAACAAAAAAACAGACACACCAAAAACAATATGCCCTTCCTCCTGGGGCATAAAAACAATATGCCCTCCATTTTGAGGAATGGATGGAGGCACATTCCTATTAAGGCCAAGGTTAATATTTGCTCTTATTTTTGTCATGTTGACCTTGACCTTTGACCCTGTGACCTCTGTGTCTGCTGGACAGAGCACATCAAAGTGAATACATAAAGTAAGAAAGGCTTGGTTGGAAGCACTTTCATTTTTTTGGCCAAGGTTAATATTTGCTATATGTTGACCTTGACCGTTGAAATTGGGACCTCTAATGGGTCTGGCAGATAGAGCCCATCAAGGTGCATAAACATGTGAAGTTATAATGCTTTGGATGGAAGCCTGTCTATTTTATGGCCTAAGTAAATATTAGCTATTTGGCATCATGGTGACCTTGACCTTTAACCACCTGACCTCTAAGTGGGTCTTGCAGGTAGAGTGCATCAAGGTGCATATATCTCTGGGAGCATAAAAATTGATTAGAAACCGCATTATTTTTGGAACATAATAATTTACATAAGTGTGCCTTTATTGTGTTTCTTGCACTTGTGGTTTATTGTAATTTTTGCATTTTAAAATAGATACATATTTAGCAGTGTAATTCTACATTACTGCCTTCATTTGAAGGAAAAATCTAAATCACCGTCAAAAATAGCAGCAAAATCTACCGATGTCGTGACGGACACAGCCAATCATAAACATCATGTTTTTCTCATCAAAAGCAATAATTTCATAATTCTGCAATCACACCATTTACATCATGATGTTATGATTATTTTATGAAGCAAAGTCGTTATAATTTCATTCATGTCCAATGACCTTATAGTCATTTTTCTTTGCAGAAACACAATTTCTTAAAAACAATAGCTAACAGTAACATAAGCTTTGTAAAACCAATACCGTATCATCAAAGCCGCGTATAAAGACAAGATTTCCTGGAAATGGATTGTAGTCTGCAGCCTTGTCCACCTTGTTTGGCAACGTTACTGTCATGGATGACTGCAGAGGTAACAACACAGGTGTAAAACTGAAATATGAAAATGTTTCTTGTCCAACAAAATGTTATAAGAACAAGCAAAGCTTCAGAATGATTTGAATACAGTAAACATAATCAAGCGTTCAGTGCAAAAACTAGTGTAACAACATGTAAAATAAGAGGCGATACATGTAACTTTTCACTGAACGCTTGTTATGTTGTATGCACATCACAGTTCTGTTTTTACAGTCATATGTTTGAAAAATTACTGTGTACAATAGGCAAATTGTATCAAAACTGAAATTGGCTCCAATTCTATCCCTTCTAAACAACTGGTCTGGTATGCTGTCTTGCACTTTTTTCAATTCACTAACTCTTGCAAAAATATGAAACAGCAACCTAGAGATTGGGAGAGCTTAAAGTTTGTAACTGAAAAGGCATAAATAAAAACCGGAGATGACAGACCTTGGACTTAAATACAAACTTTTTAAAATGGAGGTTTACATTTTATCTGTGAATATTTTATTTATGTATTACCCATCATCCTCCAGCAGTCGTTTAAGGGGTCGGAAACTTTTGTCGATACTTGCTGTTGACAGTCCTGGTAGATCTTTCTCACATAGTTCCAGCAGTCTGTCAGTCAACTTTAGGTAGTCCTTAAAAGGTTATAATAGTATCACTGGAAGGTGTTGACAGAAACCTGGCTTTTGTTTATAAAATGTGATTTTAATACAATGTATTCAAAAATTCAATTTCATACATCTTTACATATAGAAATGCTTATTCAACCAGTCAGTGAATATGAAATAATTACTGGAGCAATTTATCATATAAAGACTGAATAAAAAATTTCATACGATACTGTTAACATTTGAAAACAAGTTCTACATTCGAATGAAGGCCATGCCCCGCAGCTGTGTTGACCTTGACCCCGTGAACTCTAAGTGAGTCTGGCAGGTAGAGCTCATTAAGGTGCATACACCCATAAAATTTGGAGGCTGTAGGTGGAAGGACTTCCGTGTTATGGTCAAAGTTAAAGTTTTGTGACAAACAACAAGAACTATCACTGTAAGATGACAATGACCCTGAGAGTGGTGCTTTGACCTTTGAGCTGAGGGCCAGTCATTCATGGCTCAAGGTCAAATAAATATAGCTCTATTCCTAAGGGGTGTTTTGTTAAAGTATGGAGTATATCCACTTACTAATATGAAAGTTATGGCCAAATGCTAGTTTTTTGGACAATTGGATATTCAGGGGTAAAAGTCAAATAAATTATAGGTCAGTGGGAAGATCTTGCCCAAAGGGGTGTTGTGTCCAAGTATGAAGTAAATCCACTTACTAATAAGGAAGTTATGCCCAATGTAAAAGTTTTTGGACAACTGGATCTTCAAGGTGAAGGTCATTCAGGGGTCAAGTTCAAATAAATATGGGTGTCAGTGGGAAGATCTTGTCCAAAGGGGTGTTGTGTCCAAGTATGAAGTAAATCCACTTACTAATAAGGTAGTTATGACCAATGTTTAAGTTTTTGGATGGACTGAAGGACTGACAGTTCAAAAACTATATGCTTCCCTTCGGAGGCATAAAAAGACCAACAAGAATTTGTAACAGAGATACCAATGTCACCGGCCTAAGGGAAGTTTTACATGAAACGAACAAATGTACTATTTCAAAAGTTTGAGGTATGGATCCGGACTTTCAGTGCAAAATCTTGATAAATGCTAGATCTGCACATGCAATAAACATGGGTGTTGCACATGACATGTCATCTTATTTTGGTGAACATTTGTGCAAAACTTATTTTAAAATCCTTTGAATGGAAAAGTTGTGGACCAGAAACAAAACAGACCTTACAACAGACCATGTTGAGCTTTGACCTCTAAGTGTGACCTTGACCTTGGAGGTAGGGGTCTAGGTGTTGCGCATGACATGTCGTCTTGTTATGGTGAACATTTGTGCCAAGTTATTTCAAAATCCCTTGATGAATGGCTTAGTTATGGACCGGACGTTGTGATGGACAGACAGAGCCCTTTTTTCTTCAGAAAGGTGGGGGACAAAAACAATATTCCTCCCTCCAGGGGCATAAAAATGCATGGCAAACTCTAACTAAAATAACCAAATCAGAGTAATAATTTTACAAGCAATAGTGACATCTTTTTTTAAAATCAGATCTGTTCAAAAGAAAATAAATGAAAGACTATAGTACCTGAATAACTTTTGTAAGACCTTTATCCATCTCTCTGAAAGATTGGAAACAACAAAATCATAGAGAGAGAAAAAAAAGTTGTTTCAGCTCTTTTCACAATGTTTTTATTTTTTCTACAACAATAGACACGCGACCTAATTTTATCTTTTACCTAATTATATCTTCTGTTTCCCTATATCTGTTAAAATGTGAATGCACATTTCTTGCAAGTTATTACCTGTTAACAAAACAGTACAAGAGTTCTGAAATGAACAATACACAGTTTTTTTCCAGTGAAACTCCAGAACATATTTTTTTTAAAATCTGAACTGAGAACTTGATAAAGATGTATGATCAATTGAGCAAAAGACTGTGCAGATGAATGGATGCCACAAACCTTGCTGTAGCAAAGATCTCCTGACATCTTCTGGCTCTCATCTGGTATGAAGACTGGAAAATAAATATCATGTCAGGCCAATGTTCTTGTCACATACCTATGGAAGGTTTATGGAGAGGTTTATGGAGAGGTACAGAATTTAAGTCTTAACCATGTCAAGTCAACTTAGTCAACTTAACTTAAAAGCTCAGTGTCACTTACAAACATATAGTATAAAACATGATTTACATATGTGTTTACAACAATGCTTTAAATGAACACTCGCATTATTCCATCATCTAAAATATATCACCAACAGTTTCACTAACCTGATGATACATCAACTAAATGCAAATTAGCTATGGTCACATGGACAGTCAAGAGACCCTAGGCAGATCTATATTTATCACAAATACAATGAATGTCAAATGACTGTTATAAATTCAGATACTCCTTAGAATAATAGTAGCATGCATATATGTAAATCATGTTATTTAAGTAAATCTGATCAAAATCAGCTCCTAAATAACGCTCTGCTATAATGATCCGAATGTCACCAAAAGAAGGTCACCTTCTCATGACATTTCAATCAGCCAATCAGTGCCTAGCTTTCAAGTTTTTTGAAGGTGAATCAGTTTCTATTTTTAACCATTTGAACACATGTGAAAAATCTGTATTTAACTGGGATCCCAAATAACTTGGTTGTTTTCTGCCATAAATGTCACAGTTAATTGAGGAAATAATTGTATGTGGGGGGAAATTTTCAGTAGCTTTTGACATTTGATAGATACTGCATGTATACCAAAATAAGCCTGTTTACTTTAATTTTTTTTCGTCACCATGCTCATACTCTAATTTATATTCATTTTTTAAATACAAACCGAAACTTAAATAAACTTATATTAATGGAAGGAGAATTCATTTATCCTACGATGCACAAAATATTCAAGATGATTTAAACATGCTATAGAAGTTTACATATTCAACATTAACATGCCATGTGTACAGGTAAACCATAAAGAAGCGTCATAAGATGCTGTCTCATGGGCTGGGATATGACTAACAATACTGCAAATCCAGATTATCAAGAATATTGAATGGGTTGCCTTCAGATCTAACTGTAGTTATATCGTTTACTTCAGTCAGATAGTTATTTAAGTATACTTTAATCTCTGTAACTGACACTGGTCATTAACTGTGGTATCACCTATCTATCTGACAGACAGGTTATAACTCAAGACGTACCGTAAACACTCGAATATTATACACTAACATGTAAAATACACATCCCTGATCTGGCCTCAAATCTAGGAAAAATGCCCCAACTGGAAGGAAATTCCCACAGAACTTCTGTCTGGAAATTGAGGTCCATTTCGTGATTTTTTTTTTCATTCTTGAAGCGGCCATTTTCTGTGCAAGTATTCTTTATGTGCCGGAAACAGCGAATATTGACCGGCAAAGTAAGCATTGCCATTGGTTACACAATTGAAACAAGTCAGATTTCTTTGAGAATTTTCTTTTTATCTTTACCAGTTATAACATCTTAAAAAAACCCTTAAAAAAAACCCTTAAAAAACCCTGGCATTTTAAAGCACCTTTTATGATACTGTTCTTTCAGTACAAATGACACTGGTTTTCTCCCCTGAGCAGCACTTCCGAAAAAAAGTGTGAATCATATTCGAGCATTTATCATAGTTAATAAAGCTAAAAGAAATAGGAACTACAAGTTACACACATCTAAAACATTCAGTTAGAAATAACCTTAATTTTTCTCTTTCAAGTTAAGAATGTTCTGTAAAAATTTTCACTTAACAACCCTCTCTTGACAACTAACAATTTCTTCATTTAAATGCTTTTCAAGCAATGTTGAAGTGTTGTACATTATTACATAGGTTGTTACAGGAAAGGTCTTTTACAAGAGGTTTGCTTTAAATTTTGCACCTTACCTTGGATACAGCCACCAAAAACCAGAGAGCCTGTTGGGGATAGCTGACCACTAGTCTGGCTATGATCAACTGAAATATAAATATACATGTCCCAGACTACAAATAAACTATGTTTCGTAATACTTTGACAGTATAACTGTCATAAACATCATAAATCATAAACAGCTATAAAATGAACCAGCCTATAATAATAGAAATATACTCAAGGGATAAAGAAACGCAGGGTGACATTATTTGCAATATCTTGCAAAAGCCTTGTTAAAAAACAATGAAAATCGGTGAAGCAACTCTCAGCTTACAGTGCACGTGGTCCTGTATCAAAAGTCACATAACGGGATTGCGTAACGATGTCTCCCAGGGAAAGCATCAAATGGGAAAAACTTGTGCACAGCAGTGCTGTGACATAGAGTTACACAGCTCATCATACCACTAGGTAGTCTTCATAGACACACATCATTATCCGATATTTTAAATATTTTTGATAGCATTAAACAATGGCATGGCTAATGGAAGTTCAGAGGGGTCAGGCTGTTGCTATGATTATCCAAGGTCAAAGGCAAATACAGATTGCAAGACATTTCAGTGTCCATGTTTGCACTATAGAATGTCTCGTTAGATGTCTAAGGGAAACTGGGTGGGTTGCTGACTGACCTAGGTCTGGGCGTCCGCGTGTGATGTCACAACAGGTTTATTCGTCTCGCACATTTGCGCAATCGTCACCTTACTGCCAGTGAATCTGCCCTTTATACCATAGGTACGCATAACCCTCCTATCCATGCTGCAACTGTAAGGAAACGATTGCAGGAAGTTGGTCTGGGGAGTGTCACCCGTATGTAGGTCAGCCCCTTACCATTGCTCGTCTCCAGCGTCGTATGGCTTGGGTGGTGGCACATGCACCCAGAATATTCCCATTGAGGCAGTGGAGGTGGGTCTTGTTTACAGATGAGTCCCTGTTTCGAGCAGACGGTTGACGTTGTGTATACCGATGTGGAGAACGTTTTGCCAAAAACGCTGACGTCAAAGTATTATTACACTTGTGTAACATAAAAAAATTTAACACAGCTTTATAACATGCCCATGATATAAACAATGGTACCTTGAGTTGTAAGAAGACCTCTGGATGGGCATGACAGATCCTTGATGTAAGTTGTGAAAATGTGAAATACAGCTGGTATGGGGCCAGTGTCTTCCCAAATGAACCTATTTTCTGAAAGGATGAAGAGAATAATTGTCCATCTGAAAATATTCTTGATTATTTCATAATTGCTCAGTGTCCCTGAATAGCAATTTGAGTTGATGACACTATTTTGACCAGATATCATTTGGCAAGGCACTATCTTTCCAAGGCAGAATGCATGACACATTAAATTTTGTATATGGTAATAAGATTACACTTTATATTACATTTTTAAATCAAAACTCTTCTACTTTCTTCAAATTTGAGAATACATGTATGCAAAATATTTAAAAATCCTCTCAAGATGCTAATAAGCCAGCTGTTTTAGATACTAGAAAAATGTCTTACACTGTTAAGTTTAGCTAGGTTATTCCTGTTTTTCAGCAGTGTTTGGGAAGTTGTGGATGTGGTCTTAGACCGTTCTTTCTTCTCCTGGTCAATCACTGATGTACCAAAGTCCAGCCATAAACTAAGTAACCGTGGCAACGACTGGTAGATAAACTGGTTCCCGTAGCGTAGGGATGTTCCAAGGTTCTTCACCACTTGGACTACAAATTCTCTGAAAGCAAGAAATCAAAATATGAATAAATGTTCCATCAACATCAAAATCTTCACAAATAAAATACTGGAGACCTTAATATAGTGGAAACATGGGTCTCTGAATCAGACAGACGTGGAAATTTCTTCACCAAATCACATTTTTTTGTTGCGTACTACTTACATCTTCTATTTCTAGTAATAAGTCGAATGATTTGTAGTAAACCAGAGATTCATAATCAGCTTGACAGCATTTTAACTGTACATTATGATACATCACAATGTGTACTCTATAGTGTTTGCCTTTGTGGGTTTAGTTTTAGGCTTTACAAAATATTCACACCTTGAGCAGATGATACGTGTCAACAAAATCGAATCAAATCCAGTCAATTCTAGGTAAACTGAATGCAATAAGTGCAGCCAGTGGCCACAGACATGAAGTGACCATCTAATTAACATGTTTTTAAGAAGAATTTTCAAGCATCATAAAATGACCATTTACACTAGATAAACACCTATATAACGTGACCATTTGGGCAGGTTAGACTGAGGAGCAGATCAGTGGTTCAGTGGTAACGCGCTGGACTGGTAACCCAGGGGTCCCGAGATCGATCCACCGCTCCTCCACTAACATTACTAATTGTCTTTCAGATCAGATGTTAAACTGAGGTCCCATGTATTAGTGCTGTACACTGAGCATGCAAAAGAACCAGGGGTGTCTCTGGAATTGGATGCTTTCTCTATCTTGCACTATCCCCCACAACAAAAAATAACTAATCTCTGCAGGGGGTGTCAGTCATATGGGCAACCAGTACCAATGATAAATAAACCCAAATAGATAGGTTAGACTGCTTATGAAAAATCTCAAGCTTTTTTTGTTCCCTCCATATCCTTTCAGCCATGAAAACAATTATCTTCAAATAATTTGTCTGTCTGACAAGAGAACAAATTTATCTAGCTTGTTCTTACCATCAGTATTTGGCTTTGATTCCTTGAAATTCTAATCAAGGTGCCATTTTGAAAGTATTTGTTTAAAACTACACAATCTGTTAAACAATAATACAGTTTTTACCAGAACTAATAGACAGGCAAACATATACCCTTGTTTTGAAAAATCGTCTTTATCATCGACTAAAGCTGTCATAATTTTGTCAAAATATTTCCCAAGATAGAAGTGTCCATGTTCCCAGTTGGGTGCCGCCTCTATGACTTCCCTATATTGTTTCACGATTGCATTACTCTCAATCTTTGAAGTATCTTCAGAGTATCTTCCATACAACAAAAGTGCCTGTTACAAGAAAAATTTCAAATTTACTTCTCTGAATTTTGTACCAATTTTTTTACAGATACAGCTAAAACCCTTTTTGCATCTGAAATAACCTGAATTTTTGTTGAACCGCATTTTTCATTCCATCACAATTTTTCTTCTAATTAAAAAAGTACTGAATGACCCAAAACATGATTTTGTTATATCTCAATTTGCTGAGTGACATTTTCACTGTGCATAACAACAAAGAGAAAATTAACAATGCCTTCAACTACTCCCTTGTTACAAGATATACCACTGGCAAAAATTTTTTATGTTTCAAATTTTTGCATGTTGTGCATTCTAAAATTTTCTGTACAGAGTAGATTTTCACTTTTAATTTTTACAAGCTGTGCATTTGTAAATCTTTCTTTGTTACCGAAAAGTGGGTATGCACTTTGGCGTATAGTAAATTTCACCTCTGACAAGTGCATCTGGGAATCAATTCTTAGGCTCAGTGTTCTAGAGTGTTGGATTTTCCAGCAATCTGTGACCCAATAGGCATGTGTTTGAATCCCAAGGGGATCAAGACTTTTTCTGATACTTTGCATCTTTGCATTATGGACAGAAATTTGTAAGACATTTTTTCCAACAAGCATGCAAGAAGATATATATTTTTTACCTTGGCGTAGACTTTTCTCTTGCTTTCATCAGAGTTATCTGCCTTGAACTGAGTGGTGTTACCAAAATGGTGCAACATTTCTCTCTCAAGCAGAGACAAAGCCTGGTCATGTTCTCCCTATATTTTTTAGACAAAGTAATTTGTTAAGTTTCTCCTTAGCACTGAAAATTATATCAGAGTTCAAAATCAACAAGTTGCATGTCAGTCATGATAAATGTTGAAAAAACACGGTGATTGTTAATAAATTATGCAAGTTTAAAGTAGCAAAGACTTCTTTATGAAGTATACAAATAAAAAATGTACCTTCCAGAATAGTTGTAAATTTAAATTGACATTGCCAGATTTTTTTTTAGTGAATTTAACTTTTCTCAATGGCAGTAAAACTTTTTCTCAATGATTAAATTAATGTAAAAAGATAGTCATGTTTGTTTTTCTAAGAGTACACATCAGCGGGAACTTTACTCAGGGTCACTTTGACCCTTAATATAATTTTCAGGAAGTCAGCCTGTTTAAGCTTAACCCTTAGCCTGCTAAATCATGATCAGACAGCAAGGATGTGAAGGCTGACCTTGGTCTGCACTGGTTGCATAGGCAGAATCAATTGCCTCCAACATGGTAGGGGCTAAACTAATTTGTCAATTTAAATAACCATTCACCTAAACCTGCCATAATATGGATGCATTAAGAAATTACCTATGAGAAAATAAGCACTGCTGAACAAGAAACAATTATAGTCTGGTGTGAAAAGTGAGTCAACATGTTATAGGACATAAACAAAATTTTACATACTTAGTCATTTGTTTACATAAGCAGTCCTGAACATGTTTCAAATCTATCATGACAATATGCTTAACCTCATCTCCTGTCATTTTCAACTGATCTTGATGACAAAATTATATAAAACATTAACTACAGACCTTTTCCCAATGCCATTTTGCCTTCTGTAGACAAAATTCTGGCAAGCTGAACTCACTGGCTTGTAGCAGAAAACTGTAGGCAGTCTGCAGATTTCCTGTCCTAAATAGAATGTACATTTTATATAAATATCATCTGTACCATGAATGATACTGAACCTTAAACACAACAGTAAAAATGATCAAAGTAAAAAGAAGGTCAAGGTCACAATCACTGATAATGCTGTATGAGTGAAGTAAGAAAAAAAAATGTGCGGTCAATTGTAAAACTATAATTTAAATAAAAAATATATAAATAAATGTATATAAACATGTTCTGAATCATTTCTAGTCTGAAAATATGAATATACTTACTTCTGTGCAATTTTTGCACTGCTCAGCCAACTATGACCTATTTCTCTATCTAGGTCAAAGTCACTATGACCTTCATGTTGATTCAAGGTCATCAGAGTTCTTCTCATGGTTAAAACTGGTTCTTGTATACGAAATGATGACTGGAAATGAATTAAAAATGTTTATAGATATTTCAGAGGTCACAATCAGACCTGTTACCTTATAAGCTGTATGTGAACTGCTCTTAAAGGATCATCTTTATCCAATATATTCTCAAGCATCTTAATAAAAAACATGAAACAGAAAAGCAATAATTCACCTGTATCCTTCTGTCAAGGTAACACAAATACGATTGTAAGCAAAAAGATCTTGGTCCAAATACAAGGGCGATCAGTGATCACATGTGTCGCCTGATGATAGCCAATTAAACAGTGGTATTGAGAGGTGATTGGACAGTTTGTAGGCTAAAACACATTTTTTATTCAAGGGCCATAAATCAGCCAAAAATCATCCAACAGAAAAATCTGTTAGACAAGTACTTGAGGTACTGATCAATCCTGTAAAATTTCATTCAAATTGCATAAGTAGTATAAGAGAAGTAGTCCAGACAAACTTAAAAAATAAAAATCATAAAAGGGCCATAACTTTGACAAAAATCATTGAACTGGAAAATGCTGATAATTTTGCACAACTAGACTAGGTACTGATCATTCCTTTAAAGTTTGGATGAAATCGCACCAGTAGTTTCTGAGGAGTAGTCCGGACAAGTTTTGTGATGGACAGACAGACGGACGGACAGAAAGATGATGGAGAAGTGACCTCTTTATGTCATGGCTACTTTGTAGCATGTCTCAGCTACTGTGAAGCCTGCAACACAAAAATCATTATTTGGCCAAAATGCCTTTTTCATTCAAGGGCCATAACTCAGCCAAAAATCATTCATCCGAAAAACCCGTTAGAAATGCACAAGTACTTGAGGTACTGATCAATCCTGTAAAATGTCATTCAAATTGCATTAGTAGTATAAGAGAAGTACAGTAGTCCGGACAAACTTTAAAAATAAAAATCATAAACGGCCATAACTCTGACAAAAATCATTGGACTGGAAAATGCAGATGATATGCAAAACTAGACTTGGTACTGATCATTCCTGTAAAGTTTGGATGAAAATGCACCAGTAGTTTCTGAGGAGTAGTTCGGACAAGTTTTGTGACGGATGGACGGATGGACAGACGGACGGACAGATGACGGAGAAGTGATCCCTATATGTCACGGCTACTTTGTAGCAGGCGACACAACAAAAGAAGACATTTTGCTTTGTAAATGTGCAACACCTAAAGGATTTTGTAAATGTGACTGGTTCAATAATGGGGAGTGCCCCAAGAGAAAATATTCCATTTTAAAAAGGCTCTGGAAAACTTGAGCTAAAATCAAGTGGCATCCATTCATTTATACACATGTCCAGATACCTGCATCATTTTAAGCCTGGTCTGCCACTGTGACAGGAGCTCTTGTTTGGAGATGTTACCACTATCATCTTGTCCAAGGTTCATAAACACATGCATATTCTCCTCTATCTCGTTCAGGAGATGTAGTCTGAAATGCACAAGTAACAAGTTTGTCTGGTAACTGCAAAACCAGAAAATTTATTTCCTATATATATTCTACCTTCTATATAAATATTTCACAGTCACTAAGATGTTTCTTTATTTCAGTATTTCATCTCAACAGGCTTAAGTAACAAGGGTCCCTCATATAAATTATCACAGAAAAGTAACACTGCCTTAAGTCTTGACATTTTTTATCATCTAACACAAAATCAAGTCAATTTAATATCACATCTGTTTTTGGCTTTTGTTTTGAACTTAAAAACATGTCTTGCCAACACTTCAACAGATTTGAAACAAAGACTTACAAAGAATGTAAGAAAGATCAGATTTGGACTGTTCTGAACTGATTGTCCTATGAAAGATAATTTCCCAAAGGCTTACTCTAACAAGATATAAACATCATATCTTTAAGTAAAGGTGTCTGATCTTTAGAGGTGTAATTTGTGGCAGTTTTAACAGTATGAGCTTATGGGAATATTCTGAGATATGATCAGTAAGGAAGAATTCTGTCTCCCAGACTAGCTTTTCATTAACTCTGTACTTACCTTACAATATATTCATATCCCCTCTGGTAAGAGCCCATCTCAAAACTGGCTGCTGACAGAGGTCCCACCTGCTCTTGTCTGGCCACCTGCAGATGCTGCAAGAAATCTTCCTCTTTCTGAAATTCCAAACCAAATATACATGTACATGTTTATGTATCAAAGAATTTTAAATTTCACTTGTTAACAGGTTGAAGAAAGTACACAACATTTTCTGCCTTTTTTGTTTTAACATTTAACAACCAAACTACTGAGAAATTTTTTGTTAAGTGAAACCCATGATCATCCACCATACTGATGGAAATCTTACCTTGGCTTTAGCAGCCAGAAGGATTCTTCCAAGCATTACAGGCCAACTTCTACTGGTCTTGTCCTGTAATATACAATATCCTACATCATATCTAAATCCTCCGAAAAATGGTGTAAACTTTTTGGTCATTCATTTGATTTATGTCACACCACAGAACTGAAACCTAAGTATTATTCTTAAAGGGTCTTTTCAATTTTTTGTTTCTAGACTTTTATAAAAAGATATTTTGGTATTTCTTCATTTATTCAAAAACGTACAGTTGCATGGAAAAAAATCAGAATTACTGGTCACATCTCAAGCTCCTTACTGGTATTATAGTTTATGCCAAAGTTATTTTAGTTCGATTGTGTAGGAAGCTTTTAGCTCATAGACACACTCTCAAATCCGTTCCTGGAACTAACCAGTACTAAGCAATGAGTGAAAAGTTTCTTGCTCAAGGAAATAACGGCTGGCCCCTGACTGGGTCTGAACCCGTGTGGCTAGCAATCCTTTGACTACTAGTCCGAGGCGTTAACCACTCGGCCACGCCGCCACTGGTATTGTACATTTTAATATAATTATTGCCATAAACTGTTACAGGATAATTCCGAAATTAATAAAGAATTTTATCCTGTCATTAATAACAATTTCAAGCCAATAACAAGGTTTATTTTATTTTATCTATGGCAGTTGGTCACGTGATCTTGATATATGGTTACCTTGTCAGTAACAAACAAACAAAACTATGTGACAGGATAAATAGAATAATAGGTCAGTGTTGTGGATGGGAAAAGTTTATCTGGCTCAGCTCCGAAATTTATCGGGTTTGCCTTCAGCTCCCAAGTTAAATTCCAACCCCTTGCCAGATAAACTGTCTCCAGGGCATTCCCCAGGCCATTTTAGCGCCCCGGCAGCGGGGCGCTTGATTTTCATGATCCAAGTTACCGGGGCGCTTGAATTTCGGCTTGCACGTTGATTTTAGAGGCGGGGCGCTTGAATTTTTAGAGCAGCAGACGACTGCGTATCACTGAACTGTTACTTAATATACACAGCAGCCATCGATCAATAAATCCCGTGTAATGAAAGGATGTATGGATAAACATGTAACAGCTAATAATGGGCCATATTTTGAAGAAGTAATTTAAAGAAATATGTTTAATGATCACGTGGCATTAATTGCTCTTGATTGAAAAATGGTTGTTTGAGCTATTATAAGTTATATAGTCCGACGCTGGGGACAATTTTTCTCGGACAACCGACTGTAAACAAAATTTTTGCCCTGGACAACTCTCATTTTGACAGTCAGAAATATAGGCCAACTGTCCAAAAACACAGCCCACTCTAATAAACAGTCGATTTCTTACCATGTTGAAATTAATTCTGACATTCCATAGGCACCATGTAAGTGAAAATATCTTGGATAATCCGTTTGTTACCTGTTTTCGCGACCCCGACGTATTTTTACTTTTTGTTTAGAGAAAACTGTGTCCTGGAGACACAGCAACCTTACAAAATTAAATTTTTTGATTAAGATGAATGGTCAAGATTTGTTCATTTGTACCAATTATTTTTCTTTGTCATTGAGAAAGTTTCTTTTCCTCTTGAAAATTGCTGTCATTCATCGCCTTCAAAAGATGTACACAGTTCAACTTCAACTTATTACTGCTAAAAGTCCATACTGAATATACTAGGCAGTTTCTGTTGAAAGTTTTCATAAGACCATAAAGGTTTCCTTCCTTCTGAATACATGTATCTGTATATTTTTGTTTCTTTTTTTTTTTAAATATGATGACAGAAAAAAAACTATTTATTTATAATTCTCACTCAAAAACTGATTTTGGGACAACTCTGTTTTGCCATGGTCAGTTGTCCCAAACTCATACTCAGAAAAATTTGTAGACCTTTTGATTATATTATTATGCACCTATTTATGATTATTTATTAAAGATGGTGAACGATGTTAAAAATATGTTAATACTGAACACCTTTTGTTTGTTTAAACTCCCATTAAACTTACCCCAAAATGATTCATTTCATTGTAAGGATTAAAAATTTTTCGACATGCGGGAAGGGGGATTACCCCCTCCCGCACCCACCCCCTCACAGTTGCGCTTGGAAAATTCTCTGGGGAAGGCCCTGTGTCTCCATTCATGACACCAACATTTTATTCTTAATTTATCTGGTCTCTAGACCATTTTTTCAGAGTGTCCAATACTGAACATAATACAAAAATTTGGGTCTCAATCAAAATGGCAGGAAAATTCAACACAAGACTGAGAAAATGCTAATACTGCAAAATTCACTGAACACTCAGGCTTGATTCAAGTTTTCACCACAGAAATCATCCCTAAAAGCTTACCACTTTGGTAAAGTTTTCCAAATCTGTCCAGTTTCCAAGTTTCCAGGCTGCTTCCACTTGGAATGGTAACAACTGCGGGGCCCAGGCTTTTCTGGAAAAGAGTTTTCAAACACTGTCACATCATATACCAGGATATGCAAGTCGTAATTTCATGTCTAGAAATAAAATTTCATAAAACCATTCAAGTCAGTTATCCTTTTTTCAGGGAATCCTTGTCTAAAACACTATGTTGGTACACAATGACCAAAATTTCTCCATTTAATTGCCAAAAGGGTGACTGGCACAAACTACTATACATATACATACTCATTTACTGGAAATCTTGACCACTTAACCATTGAGAAGTTTAAGACTTTGCTGTAAACTCTTAAAGTCTGATATATCAACTAAATATATCAAAAAAATCAACTTCATTCCACTTGTGTTTACTTTTTCTTATAACATTTTAAACGGTTACAAACATTTATCATTACATCAAAAATATGAACCTGATGCAAACTAATCATTACATCAAAGATATGAACTTGATGTAAACTAATCATTACATCAAAAATATGAACCTGATGCAAACTAATCATTACATCAAAAATATGAACCTGATGTAAACTAATCATTACATCAAAAATATGAACTTGATGTAAACTAATCATTACATCAAAAATATGAACTTGATGCAAACTAATCACTACTTCAAAAATATGAACTTGATGCAAACTTATCATTACATCAAAAATATGAACTTGATGCAAACTAATCACTACTTTAAAAAATATGAACTTGATGCAAACTAATCATTATATCAAAACTATGAATTTGATGTAAACTAATGAGTTAACTAAAACACCTACCTGTTAGCTATAACTCCTGTAGCATGATGTAAGGCCTGTGATGGTTGGCCGAGATCCATCAAGCACCTAAGAAGACCCTGATGATTACTGAGATCATCTGGTTCAGACTGGATTGCCTGTTCATAACACGTCTGCAACTCTATCTGACAACCTACAGAAAAACAAGTAGCTATCCTTAAATGTGAACATACCCCAACACATGAATTGGCATATGATGCAGTCATACAATAAATGCCACACATATGTACAGATTAAGGTATTCTTACAAACTTAATGTTAAAAACTGACAGATGAAATGCACCAGAAAAAATATCAATATGTGGGACTCAAGATTTTGCCTGCTGGGTCATGAGAAGTCTGAAACCCAACACTCTAGACCACAGAGCCAAAGAAATGATTCCCTGATGGAGATGCGCATACATGCCGTTTTCCGTTACTCGCCGGGTTCTTCCAATATTTAGACCCTTACCCCGTCGCCAGGGCGAAGCACCCAAATCTCCCGATAAATCAACATTTTGCCTTGAAAGAAAAACATAAAATTCGTTGAATACACAAGTCCAAGTTTGAATATACCAAGTTTGAATATACCAAGTCAAAACCTTGACACGCGAGATCGACAATTGGTTGATTAGGTGACAAAAGTCGGCTCTTTCTTACACGCATTAGTATTAATTGTTAGTAACATCTGGTCATTGGCCGGGGTAATACTTAGCGCCTGGCTGATGTAATTGACAGGCTTGCAGAAGTCCGACAAATTGTCGGTTTTTACCGATTCAGAACATCTGGGACCGGTCCGCATCTCCGAAAATCCCATTTAATCGGTCCAAAAATTCACTGTTTTCTGTTCCTAATGTAAATCCAGACAGTATAAAAATCTGCCAAAAACGAATCCACAACATAAGTCCCGGACCGTCACACCTCGCTAATCCGTTTCAATGACACCCTAATAAACTTGTCAAAGACCAAATGACCGTGAAAAACAAGTTCGATAATTGATAACTTCTTTCAGTGCCTTCGAATTAATAAATGAAATCCTTTAGCCTAATGTTTGCAGCTAGCACTACGTCAGCCCATGTGTACATAGAAGTCGGCTCCTTTGAAGTCAGTTGAAAGATGAACGACCTTTACACAGTTACTTTTAAGCTGAATTAGCGGTGCGTTTTTTATGCTCCATACTGTTTGATGTTTGGAAATTGAGTAACAAAGCAATTTATTTTCGAAATACATCATTCAATAGTGTATTTTTTTTTTATTTTTATGCAGTTACACACTGTGTAAATAAAACAGAAGGCGGTAGGCAATTATTTTGTACTCGCAAGTGTTTTATACGTATCAATCCAGGGAACAAATTTTTCATTCAGTGACGAGGACGAGTGACCAAAATTTCTACACTTCTGTATCACCATCACCATTCCTGGAGACCTAGGAGAAAAAAGACAACGGTACTGTGCGGTTTACTGAATTTAAAAAGGCGCAGTGCTCCCCCTTACTCACGCTTCCGGTTTCGTTTTGACAGCATATTACATCTACATGGAGAATTACTGTCGGTAAACTGTGACGTTATGATATACACTTCCATCGGTATATTTCCATCGGTATATTTCTTGCGTTTTCTGCACTCGTTCTGCAGGACAAGTGATCAGATATAACCGGAATCATACGAGCGAACGTGTTTTTTTTTTTTTTTTTTTTTTCGTTTTTACCCCGTTGTGATGTCCAAAAACCCGGCGATTTTCCACAAATCTCCCGTTAATGATCCAAACCCTAAACGGCATGTATGGAGATGAGGCTGAATTTAAATAAGCAAAGGAAGGTTTGCATGTAACTGTAACAGTATAGGCAGAAAGTTCTTTTAGTCAATCGGCATATAACTGTTCAATTATTCGGCTCCACGGAACTACGACAAAAGCTAAAAAAAGGGGCAACCTCTCTTGCACCCATTCAAAATTGGTTTTGAAGAGGAACTGAAAAGAAAAGGTAAATTCTCAAATCCAGACACCCAAAACTGTAAACAAATTGTGACAAAGGTTTGCCTTTCAGAACCTACATCATTAATTCAGCTGTTTTTCACCTCCATTTTTAACAACTAATTTATGAAATTATCAGTACAGAACTAATGTTATAACATAACCTCAGTATGTTCAGAAAGTTTCAAAAGACAATTTTGAAAAAGACTCAACAATAATTTTGAAACATACCAAGTTTACCACTGAAAGCAAGTATTTGCTCCTGTAGGGAGGGCGGAGCTTGTCTGATGGCTGCCACGCCCTGAACACCATCTGGCTCATCTAACTCCACAAACAGTCTCTGAAAAATGGAAGGAATTGTTTTAGCTTATATGCACACAATTTGGCAAAACAAAAACCACCCTAACTTGACATGTCCTACAGTTTTATAGTATTTCTATTATTTCTGTTTCAAATACAAAATAGACAAGAGTTCAGAATTTTCAGCTTAGGCCAATCAGTGGTACAGCGGTAATGCACTGGACAGGCAATCCAGGGGCCACAATTTCGAAACCCCACACTCCTCCAATAACAAAACTAATTATTAATTGGATGAGGCATTTAACCAAGGTCCCATGTAAATATACCATAAACCGAGTATGTCAAGGACAAGAAGTGTCTGTAGAAAGGGATGCTATCAGTACTTTGCACTATCCCCCAGAACCTAAAACAATTAACTAAACTATTAACTAAACATATGGGCAACTTGTACCAATGACAAACTTGAAACAGAAACTTTAGCAAAACTGTTAGGCTGATTTAACAGATGAGACCTTGCACACCTGAAGGCTTATTGCAAGCTTGACTGAAAAGGATCTTAATACTTTGGACTACAGTAATTTAAAAAGATTTTTTGTTTATATTTTAAAACAATATGAGAAAGACCATTATGTGGCCGTCAGGTAAACCAGACTACAATGCATGCATATAATCTGTATTCCTATACATAAAAATTATCATTATTGTCTGAATATAGGCCACACTTCTATATTGGCTGTACCATACAAACATCAAGTCTGATGAAAAGTAGGTCAAGGTAACACATTCAATCATATATATATATTAACAGCATAATGATATAATGGTAATATATATAGACAGTGACAGTATTTCTACTACTATGAAAATTATAAAGTGCAACTTTCTTCTTCAGACATGACAGATTTAAACTTTGGATCTAAACTTCAGAACAACATCTGTACCTGCATGAAATCGAGCTCTTCCTTCGACAGACTGGTTTTACCATTCAGATGAAGCTCAAAATGCATCAGGGCTCGAGTGTATGCCTTACAACTGAACGACACTTGTGCTATCTTGTCTTGTGGTATACGATCCAGAAAATTGTATACCTTCTTGTACCCTTCCTCTGTGAGGTTTAGCATTAAGCTAGCACCTGAAAGGACAATTTTATCAAACAGCTTTTAATAAAACAAACATGGCTGAGGTGGGTTACTTCATTTCATGTAAATAAAATTTATTATTCTTCCTTGTAATTCCAGATTTTCATTTATTCGAATATAAATTTACATAGTTTACAGTTAAATTTTCTGCCACAGAAATTTTTAAAATAGTACATCACTTGAGGATGGAATGAATTTATTTATTGCAATAAAGAAATGCTTCTACATGTTTTGAAACAGTTAAATTTCGAACACAGACCTTTCTTTTTTTCACTCTCTGCTGCCTTGAGCTGAAGTACAAAGTATTTCCACTTGGTCAGGTAGTCTAGTATGGAAAACACAGTCTGTGCACTCATGTGATGAAAGTTTGAGCCCTTGGGCTTGCGATCACTTCTTGTGCCCTGGCTCAATACCTCATTTATCTCAGCACAAATCTGTGAACACACAATGATGGAACATTACATTAAATGAGCACTGCTACGTGAAAACTTGTATAGAGACACTCATATTTATATCTAATACTGAACATTGAGATTTTCGCTCAACAAAGTAAGTGTATAAGCTGCAATCCTATATACAACGTACATATTTTTTTTTATGGGAAAGCCTACTAAAATGTTTACATTTCTCTTTCCGTCAATGATAGTTATGTAACTGTATGTCCCGTATGTCCAGCAAATAGACATGAACCGTCATATGCAACTGAAATATATCTAACAAAGTATCTATCCCAAGAAATATTCTTACATGATCATCATGTAACTAACATGATCATCATGTAACTAACATGATCATCATGTAACTACTAATAGAGTAGACGTTAGTGGGCTGTTTCATGAAGTATCAGAATTCCTGAACATTTAAAAATCTGTCAGACATTTGTTCTGACAAGATTTTGCTCCTGTTCCTTTTTGGCAAGTATGGGTTAACATGGACAATTCCCCTCCCAAAATTCTGTAGTTGTAATATTCATTATTCTTTTCTCTTACAAAACTTGCTCAAAAAATTTCTACAACTGATTAATGCAGCATAGATCATAAGATTTCTCTATAACTCTCAAATTCACTTCTGTTCCATACATTCTAAGATATAATCAGGATTTATCTTGAGAATTAAAAGGTCAAAATTGCAAAAGGGAAATTTTCTGCCGTCTATTAATTATTGGATGAGAGTTGTCCTGTGTGGTCAAAATCTACCAAAATGAGAGTAAGAGGGGAATTGTACGGGAGGGGGACAGCCTGGGATTTAAACATGTCAATATTGACCTCATTTACGTCTTCCTCTGAGCCATCCTGTAGCACATGCAGCACGACATAGGGGAGAATGTAGATAGCAATGTGAGTGTCAAAGTTCAACATGGCACTGCAGGATTTAAACACCTTGTATGGCTTACTGTCTGCCTTCACCTGTAGAACATTAAAGAAAATGTCAGTGGATTCTACATGTATAAACTATATTCTTGTTATATATTTTACATATGAAGTCAAAATGATGTGCTGTAAATACAAATAAATTGTCAGGCTTTAGGATTGTATAGTCAAAAATAGTGTTTTTGAATTGCTTTGCATTCAGAAAGCTTGTACAATAGTATATACATTATTTAAAAGATAAATATAGAATTCATTTGAAACAGTTTTTTAACTGTCGTTGTTGCCTTTAAGAATATGTTGGTTCAATGTCAAACTGTGGTTGCAAAAGGTTGGAAAGTGGTTACATTATGGTTAGAAATATGCTCCAAAAATGATTACACTGTTGTGAAGATGTCAAGCTTTCAATGAAAATCCAACTATCAGCCTATGTTTATCAAAAGTCAGGGTCTAATGTCTATACAATGTTTATACATCTTTTGTTTGCTGCTACCAATCTTGAGAATCACACTTTGATTGTAGCAGCACTTTTGTACTGGAAACCTAGAAAAATAAATTGTTCACAAAAAATCTGTCTGACTTTTTATGACCAGTATATATAAATATACATGTATATTTTTTATTTGAATCTTCGAAAAAGGTTATGTCTAGAATATTTACTCACCTTGGAAGAGAGGTAACCTGTCCAAGTGCTGACCCAGTCTTTGAAAGAGTTACCTTTCTTTGAGCAGTATATAGGTTTTTGCAGGGTGGACCAGTTATGGTCTGTTGCAAGGATATACCTGAAAAAGGTAATGAATGTGTCTGTTCTTAGTCATAACTTTCAACAAAATTTCGCTTACGTAGTCTGGAAATTCATTTGGTTAATTCTGTTCAGTTCTGTTCCTATTCCTTTATATTTCTGTTATTCAGTTCTTTAGTCTTTGGGAATTCCTGATAAATATCGTAACTTTTTACCCTGCAATTATGTGTAATATTAAGATATATGATTACAGAAAAGAAGGAGCACCTCCCTTACAGCTCAGCAGTTGCATAGGATTTTGTATTTGTTATTTTTCATACAGTGGCGAAAGGTCACTGAAAGGAATGTTAAAGCTGGTTATTTGCATTATCTGGTCAAAACTGACATATGGAGAGTTAGTGTGATAGACAATAACCTCTGAGGTATGTCTGACATCATGTTTTTTGTTCTTTGTGAGGAGTAAGTTCTAAAAGTATGCTTTTTTGTAAGGCATTACTCATGCTATTAACTAATTTTGGTCTATTTTGGGTCATGTACTCTCAATAACTGATTTCTATAACACGTCACTGCACATTAACTTGATGAGGATGATGCAATAGTCACATTGAACAGCTTATTAAGAAATTTTAATTTCAACAAAGAATCTGCAAACAAGCAGCTTTTAAATGAAAAAAAAAAATTAAGTGATTTCAAGATTTACTTTGAGCTCAGCAGTGGTATGAGGATCTCTTGTATCGGTTCTCTGAATTCATTCCACAATTTCTGCGAATGTCTGTCATCACTGGACTCCGATATTCTATATATGGAGAGGAGTTCTTGCAGTGCGAATGCCGAGCAGTCCTGGATTCTGGGCGTGTTAGCTGCCAGATATGACTTTACTACCTCGTTGATTAATGCTACAGCAAACTTGTCATCTTCTATGCTTTAAAAACAAATAACAGAATTTCTTATTAACAATTTCATTCCACATAAAGTGGTCTCCCTTGAACAACTACAGTATTGAACAGCTGTTTTTCTGTAAGCACTTTTCATTTTATTGAATTAGTTTTGTAACAATGAATAAACCGTCAAAACAAAATTCAATGAATCGTGATAAGAGCAAGATTATGTTGTCCTCCAATAACATAATGCAAGATCTAAGTGAGCCTAAAAATGAGCTCATTATCGAAACTTCTGGATAAGCTTTTCAAACTTAATTGATCTAAACTGAGAAATAAATTTAAAACTTGATCTAGAACATAACATTTTGCTGTCTTAACTTATGTTCAGATCTACTTTGACACAGTTAAAAAGTTTTTTTCTTTTTTCTAGAATAAAAAAAGAATCTTACCTGACATGAAGCTTAGCCAGTTCTGCCTTCGGATTATTGATGGAGAGTTCTAGCCTTCCTGGATCTATAGCACTACAGTTACCCAAACACTCAGCATACAGTCTCTGAGCCCGCACATCTGTCTCTCTACAACCCTTCAGTAACTGGTGTAAATAATGCCAAAAATACTGGTATTTTTCAACTTTTTTTTTAATTTCTTTTTTGAAACACTAAATTAACAGGTAATTTTTCTTGCATTTTCTTCAAGTACAAACATGCTGTTTTGTTTAATACCTGCACTTTATTTCAATCAGGTCTTTCTATGTACATAGATAGATGCTTGTGTATAATACACACCCCTTTGTGGAAACTGAAAATTCTTGAAAAAAAGTGCATATTATATTCGAGTTTTTACAGTAACTATCTTAAAAACCAATAACAAGACAGTATAATTAAATGCAATAAATTTCAGTGAACTTAAACCGTTAACTATTTCTAAAATAACTCTTACATGAAACAATAATTCAACTTGTGTGAACCTGGGTTAAGAAACATATTGTTAGTCTAGTAAAAGTTTCTATGATGTGAACAGTACAAGTGGTCGACAGTGTGAAAGACAGAAATCAACCTCATATATCGTTCTTTCTGTGTGGGAAAGACACAAGCATAGGAAACATGAAACACCTCAAGTCATACACTCTTTTGGTGTCATGCTACCCATGAACAGGTCTTAACTGCACAGAAAGACCTTATACTTAGTCAAAATCCTATACCTGTCTAACCATTAGCCTTTCTGACAGACAAGAATGTCTAAAGATGTGGCAGTTTTTCTTTTTTATATATGCAAAGAATGGAGACGGCCATCACAACTTACGACAAACATTACACAATTAAAAAATTTATATATATATATCTTTGTAAATATCTCAGACAATTTTTTATTACGATAAACAATTAATTTAAATGTGACACACAGACCTAGGTTGTAGTCCAGTAATTTCCTTTCTCTCTCTATTTTTGAGTTTATTTATACATGTACTTGGTTCGAGCTGCCCATATGAATGATGCCCACAGCAGAGATACTCATTTTATGTTGTGGGAAATTTTGCAAGATACAAAAATCATCCCACTCCAGAGACACCCCTAGTTCTGCTCAGTGTATAGCACTGATACATAGGACCTCAGTTTAATGTCCCATCTTAATGACAATAATTATAAGCAATGCAAATTGAGGAGACTGATCTAACTCACAACCGCTGGTTTACCTGTCCTGGGCGTTACCACTTGACCACTGATCCACTTCCTATGGGATGCAATATTGTCTTTTATACAGAGAGATATGATAAAGAACTTACCATTGAGATGAGATGTGACACGGTTTGACTTGCAGTCTCACTCTCCATGACCAGCTGGAAGAATGCTTGCTGTATGAAACAGAATTTATTCCTTCATAAATTCATTATGCTAAATCTGTCTGCTAGACTAAGTAACAAATCTTGGTGACTAACAGTTCAAAGAGTCAACAGAAAATTAAGTATTGTCTTACACAAAAGCCTTAAAAAAAAAAAAAAAAAAAAAAAAAAAAAAAAAAAAAAAAAAAAGCCTTTTAGATTTTTGAATGAATGTGATTTTATGGGCCAGTTGACAGCTTTGGTCAATTTTGGTAAGAAAAAAGAAGCTTACAAAATTTCAGAATAAAACTAAACGAAGCATTAAGAACACATATTATAAAACACCCTTGTAATAATGTAGTATTTTTACACAGCTCAAAAACAGTCTTTGTTCTTGAACTTAAAAAAGTTTACCCTTTCGTCTTTGAGAAGATTCTTCAACTTGGACAAGGCATGGAGGCGTACATCTAAGCTTTCATGTTGGATTCCTTGCATGGTGTGTTCCAGTCTATTCTTGAAGTCTGACTGACTGTAAACAGACAGATATACATGTAAGTTTAGGTCATGGCTATTATGATTTCATTTAGAGTTCAAAAAATATTATCTGATCTCAAAAACTTCCTTGAAATTCTAATTACTATTTCAGGCCTCCAAGCAGGGCAGGTAAAAAAATGAGTGGATACAAACTTGGCCCACAAGAATGATGCGGGGAGCATAATGATGGTCATGGCATATGAAAATAAGCCTACCTCTATCGGCCTTATTTTTTAACAGTTCTGTTCAAATTTCATGAGTTTTGTAAATGGACGCCCAAAATACATTAAAATCTGCCAAGTAGTTTTAAAAAGAAGATTTTAAGAGTTTCTTCAATAGGAACATAAGGAAAATTAGTCCTACACTCATTAAGCCACTTTTTTTCATGGATACCTATTTGTATGATTTTCAACTCCGGCCAGCAGTATCTCACACAGAACAAGAGCTATCATTGATTGTCAGACGAAAAGAGAGAAATATAAAAAGTGTCATGCACATCTATACTTATTATTGATCTTGCACACCAAGTTTCAATAGGTCCTAGAAATGTAGAAAAAGTAAAAACAGAGCTGGCATTGGTGTGCATGAAAATCATGTCACGCACATCAACACTTATCGGTTAACATGCACACCAAGTTTCAAAAAGATAGTCAAATGTTATATTGACCGAGGCGAATATCACATCATATTCTATGGCACACTAGTCAATAACTGTTTTATTATATGACTACATACAATTGTTTCTACTAAGTTTTCTTCCAGACTGATTTTACATTCATTACAATGTGTTAATTTTTTGTAGGGCTTTTTATACTCATTCTCACATTACAATAATACTCAGAAGTCTGACAGGTGATTTTGAAATCCAATATAACATCAAAAAATTAAAAAAAAACACACACCAGACGCCATTTCTTAGAAAAAGTCTAAGTGCCCGGATGTATTTTGTTTATTTCCCGGCATTAGAGTAATTTTGTTAACTGATTGCTGGGCACCAGACAGCACTACTACAAGTATCAACTGCAATCTATTTTTAGACCTAAAATATAACATGGGAAAAACCCAGAATGCAGGAATATAACGATATATTGTTGGTCGCCGACTGCACTTTGAACTAATGGGATCGCATCTATTTATAGGTCATATAATAATACTTGTGACTTGTTGTGTTGGCTATATAACACTGACTGTACAGTAGATAATACATACTAGTCAGTGACTTGTGGTGATGCTATAACACAGACAGTACAGTAGATAATACTAGTTAGTGACTTGTGGTGATGACTATATAACATTGTCTGTGCAGTAGATGGTACTACTTAGTGACTTGAGAGACTGGGAAACCTTTTATTTTTTCAACTTGGAGACCTATTTTTTGCAACAACCTTACATACAATAACTGTTTCACTGACAAAAGTCAGGTCCTCTTTAAATATTGAAGGCTGTTTGCATCAATCATAAAATTACCTTGATGGACCATCTGAATATTCCTTCAATACCGTGTTAGCTTCACTTAGTTCTGGCAGATCTGGCAGGAAGTAAATATCATGGAAATGGCTTTTCAAGGCATTCCTAGCAGAAAAAAGAAACACATTTCTACTGTGCTGTGTATGCATTCTGCTTCATTTATGTTAGAAGCTGAAAATATCCCTCTGCATGGAGAATAATAATACATCATCGGACAGATCTTATTAACTTTTTAATTTTGTTCAGTTTCTGAAGCATAAAACTATGAGATAATCATTTCAAAATCATGTATCTGTAGATGCATAACTCTAAATGAAACACTCAGTGTCAAGTTTTTTATGAATCTCAACAAAACTCTTACTTGTTACAAAAAGTGCCTTACCTATTCTCCACAATCATATAGTTAAATATATCTGCCACTTGTTTTGGCAGAAGTTTCAACAGAGGTAACAAAGTGGCCACAATCTGTGGTAACATCTGACCCAGGAAAGGTAACTCCAAACTGAAGAGAAAAGTGACAGATACTGTATATTTCCAGCCATACATGAAGATTGTCTGACTAAAATATAAGTTGTGATGGACAAATGGCCAAGATATAAAATGCATACCCTATTGTTTTTCCATTTTCTGATCAAATACTGTGTTTTTATGCAAGCCCAGTACAACATCTTCAGCAGGTTTTACCAAAGACACTTCCAAAACCGAGAATGTACTGGTGTAGTGGATCTGAAAAATTGCTGAATGGCCATACAATTTAATATTCAGACCACAAAATTTAGACATTTTCTCCCGTCTACAAATACAATACTCAGACACATCTTTTGTTATATGCAATATGCTATTTACAGACAGTGCTAATTGCAATATATTTTTTCATCTTTTAACATGAATACTTTTCTATCAGCCCAAACTTAAATCACGTATAATTGAAGAAGATGTATTGTTGTTAATATGCGGTAACTGTATTTAGATAGAAATTTAAGAGAAATCTTATAACTGAAGACATGTAATTAAAAGTTCATTTAATTACTTGTTTACTTGAAGGCAAATACATCTCTTATAATCACTATAAACAGCTTCTTATTACTGGTACAAGAATGAAATTAGTTAGTGAGCCATTTCAATTCAATGTTTGTATCATGTATAGCCTGTTTTTTCTCTTGTCAATAAATATGACAGGTTTTTTATCACTGCCATAATGACAATGTCGGAAGATTTTTAGAAAATGATACAGTTTTGTGCAGATGCTGTAATGTCACCAAGACAATAAAGAAAAACAGAGCACTGAACATTGAACAATGAAAATAATAAAGATACTGATAAAATACCATAATGTATAGTTACAGTGACCTTGACCAAATTAGGTTTAAATGCTAAATGTCTTAAAACTAGAGACCAATTGTAACTCAAGATACTGAGCCAAAACCAATATCCTTTTTTTAAGTAACAGAGACAAGTCTTCCGACAAGCTGACTACTGCAAAATACATATATGGTTACAACTGCAGTTGGAAGCAAGTGTACAAATTAACCCTTTGCCTGCTAAGTATCTTAAATGGACTTGTCTATCTTTGGAATTGGACAGATCCATTAGTTGTTTACAGGGGTGTTTATTGAAAATTTACCAACTGAATGGCCAATAGTGCACTGCATGGATGTGCAGTCTGATCTTTGTCTGCCCTGGTCAGAAAGGCAAACACAATTACCGCCAACAGCAGAAGGGTTAAACCATTCTTAACCCCTGTAAAAAATCAATGAAAACTCTTCTACTTTGAGAACAGACAAGGGTTATTTGGCATATTTTAGTAATATTCAAGGGCTGTAACTGAGTGCTAGAAGGGATCTGACTAGTTATCTAACTTGGCTGAGGTATTATGCCTTAAAAATGTTATCAGCAAGTTTGATAAATATAATATATAACTAAGAAAATGGACAAGATTAATCTAGCCAAATCTGGATAATTCAAGGGCCATAACTCTAGAGTGGGATTTGGCTGGTTATCAAACTTGGCATAACAAATAAGTCATCAAACATTATCAGCAACAGATCAGTGAAAACTCTTTCAATCGGCGATAAAAAGGAAGTTGTGAATTTGTATGTCCACTCACCTTCTGACAAAGCAGTTCCATGCTCTACAAGAGATTTCAATGAACTCTTTGTCTGTAAACTGTAGACCGATTCTCAGTGTGTTCATCACTTTATGTCTTATACTGCTGATGTTCTTAGAACCCATCAACCTGATGATTGAGATAAGGCTTTCAAGAGCCTACAATGAAAAAAAAGGTGGTCATTTCAAATCGGTGTATACTGCTTATAGGGGATTATCTAAAACTGAAGTACATATCAGTAATCATGTGTAAACCTATCCACTGGAATCATAAAACATTGATTTATCACTTTAAAATGATGAATGTTTTCATAGAAAAGAAAATGTCATGATTATTTTGGTGAAAATACTGGTATATTTACCTGATATTGTTGAAATACAAGAAAAAAGTCATTATTTGTAGAACATTTAAGTGTAACAAAAGCTTCATATAACAGATTTTTGAACAATTAAATTTTAACAAATGGGAGATGTGTAAGCAGTAGTTTCAAGGATACTGTATGTGTATTTGAATTTGCGGAGGCAAATTTTCGCAGAAAGGTCCATTTTGGGGGTCTATACAAATATTTGCGCTATTTTGAATTTGTGGAGGTGACTGCTGAAAATCATAAAATTTACGTGGACCGCTCAGGTTAAAAAAATAAGGGAAATTACTCTTACAAGTTTTTCAAATGGTGTAAAATACGGACGAATGCAAACGATGTTACAAATCAAAATACAATGTATAGCGGTAGGCGTAGGCACTGGTTTTCGCAAACAGCCTTCATTCATTTTACATAATTTTTACTGTAATTATCGTGGGAGTTCACAGTTATTTTCAATACCTGGTGTCAAACAATACGCTATTGTATAGAACAAAGACACAGTCTAGTTTACTGATTATGGCAAACAAAGGAATGCCCGTTAACGTGCATGATTTTTCACAGTTTTACAAAGTTTTACACTGAACTGAACGAGACCTTAATCTTTTCACCTATCAGTAACATTATACAGCGTTTTAATAAAATGGTATGTATTGAAAGCATATAACACACTGATATACATTGTTCTATAGAAGCGCGAAAATATGACTACTAAGAAATTATTGGTGTGGAAAAATTCGCACTAAACATGAATTCGCAGATCGAATGTCACCGCAAAGATCGCAAAAATTTGAAGCCCGCGAATATTTCTACACATACAGTATACTGAAAACGGAACTGGTCACCTGATGTTATTCTGGGCAAAGAGTATCTAGAGCCATTGACTTACTGGTCTTTTCTCCTCCATAGGTACACTAGACTGTAAAAGTTGTGAATCAAAGTGGGCCAGTACACCTAGCAACCTCGGCTGAAGATAATTTGCCATTCCTTCATTTGTTGTGACTGGTCCATCTTTATACTGACCATCATATGATGACAAAATTTTCAACCCATGAAATACCTTAAACATTCAAAAGATACTTAAAGTTTTAAAAAATGCTTCACATGCAAGTTAAACCTATGATTTTTCAGCAAGTATTTGAAGTTTGAACCAATGCATTTCAGTTACTATGTAGTTTACAAGTTGATGAGTTACTAATCTAACCTCATGATTAAAAATCTCACCTAAATAATTTCTATTTTTTTTTCCTTTCCTTTGATTAACAAAAAGGTTAAACAATGCACAGCATCATGATAAATACAAATGTAGCTCCACTTTTTTTTCTCTGAAAAGTGGAGCTTAAGACAACAACAACAGTTTTATTCCCTAACATTAAGATATTCCTGTGTGTAACTTACCTGAGAGTAATCAGTACCTAAGTGAAGCAATAACTCATTGTGTACCCTCTGGAAATCTATCCTCAACAGGTCAGCCAGCTCAAATTTAGTCTCTTTCTGAAATCACAACACATATTATCAGAAGTTTTGTTTTAAGTTATTCACTTTACTCGTCAAACCAGTTCAAGCAACAAAAATGTAGCATGTGGACAATGGAAACTCTCACTCCTCATTGGATTCAAACCAGCAACCTCAGTAATCTACTGTTGCATTATATTCAATGACTACAGCTCATTAAATCAAAAGCATGCTTAATGTTTACAAGGTTGCAAACTTTTTTGCCTGTTCTCCATTTATCAGAAAAAAAAACCTGCAAGGCAAATAAATGTTCTGTAGAAGAAATGAATAAAAAAATCAGTTCAATTTGATAAAAGACATACCTGTAGATAATGTATGGCTGCTTGTAGATCCACCTCTTTCTGTTTGAAGCGAACCAAATATGAGAACACATACTTTGTGTTGCTAATTAACAACTTACTGCGACTCTGCAATATACAATGTAGGTCAAGCATTTTAAAAAGTGTTTTAACACAAGCTGTGAGATTTTGTCACAATTTCAACTGCAATGAGTTTTTGTTTTCTGTACTTTCTAAAATTTTGAATGGGAAAGTCTTGGATTACCATGGTGATACATACAGTAAAATTCCTCTATTAAGACCACCATTGGGTATAAAGGGAAGTGGTCTTAATTGTGAGTTGGTCTTAATACTGGGTCGAGTCCCCGGCAAACTATTTGTTTTTTATATGCAAGTTCATAAAGGGAAAAACAGAACACTATTTAGAATATCAAAACACATTATTAATCACTATGTTTGTTGTTATTACATTCAATAAATAAACATTTCAAGATGAATAAACCTTTCAATATTTCATTTTCGTTTCTCTATGCTAGAGATTTTGTCTGACATAATTAAAATTTAACTGTAAATGTTCTGAATTTTGTTGAAGTTAGAATAAATTTTAAAATGAGATGTTACGTTCTGTTTTCTTATTCGATCAACATAGGTAAGCATCGATCTAAAATTATATTTTGCTTTGAACCCCTGCAAACTGAAAACTAATTATAACTACAAGGATTCCATTCTATTCCCAATTATCTACTTGCGTCGCAATCAGGTTGTAATAAAATCAATTTTGATTAACACTTAAACAATCCTTTTGTATCCTTACTTTCAGTAAGCACATGAAAAAAAATTTGTTTTTCACAATACAGAATTTCTTTTGTTTACACATGCAACTGTCGTAAAGCAGTGTCGTAATCATGGCGGTGTACTTGATTGATATTGATGACATGCCCGGAAGGCACTAATTTGAGTGGTCGTAATTGAGACATTACAATAAGAGGAAAATATACAACATGATCTTGACAAGATGGTCGTATTACCGGATTATCGGCGTGGTCTTAATTCTGATAAATATCTGTAATAGGACAAGAATAAAAATGTTTTGTTCTTTTCAAAAGTGCCCGTAAT
Source organism: Cyclina sinensis (assembly GCA_012932295.1). Taxonomy (NCBI): domain Eukaryota; kingdom Metazoa; phylum Mollusca; class Bivalvia; order Venerida; family Veneridae; genus Cyclina; species Cyclina sinensis. The sequence goes on from JAAONU010000017.1 coordinate 7,245,007, forward strand.
AGCGGCCCTTGAAAACAATAAAAGGGTTTAATTAACACACTGGACCCATAAAAACACATCAAACCTCAGAATAACTAGATGGTATTTGTAAAAAAAAAAAAGCCAAGATGTCTTCTTCCTGCAACATTCAAGATCACAAAGACCTTTGTCCTACTGACCCCAAAGACAGTACTCCGCTATTTGAGCGGAAACAAAGCGTGACAGATGGACAGGGCCAAAATAATATGTTCCCCTCACCCAGATGGGGGAGATATAATTTAAGTATTACGACTTCAAGCTATTTTTATATTTCAATACTGAAATATAAGGAGGAAAATCAGGACCTATTGTCAACTTCAAGCCATCAAAAACAGAGTGAAGAAAATTTGAGTTATCAAGGAATGACTGTACTTTCTTTCCAGGAGCTTTATATAATTTTTTAAAAACAAAATTGTTCCTCAGACATGTACTTACAGCTACAGAAAGTTGTGTGGCCACCATCTTAATCAGGTTGGATGCTGCTGTTGTCCCCTTGCTCACCAGGTATGGCACAATATACTTCTCTGTCCCCTAAAATGACAACACGGAGAAAGGAGAAATCAAATCAATGTTTATGAACAGTAAAATCGAATCAATGTTTATGAACAGTAAAATCGAATCAATGTTTATGAACAGTAAAATAAAATCAATGTTTATGAACAGTAAAATCAAATCAATGTTTATGAACAGTAACAAGAAGTTTGTTCAATAAGAAATGGATGAAACTACCAATAAAGATTACCTGTATCCTACATCAACATAAAATTAATGACCGTTCCATTTTAACATGCTATAAACTATGGATCAGTAAGAACTATTGTAAATTTTATTTACCGATAAGAATGTTTTCACATCGGGAAAGCCCAGAACTTGTGACACTTCAATGAGAATGTCTTCTGCTGATTTCTTGATCTTGCCACTTTGAGCATCGTGCATGGCCTCCACAAGAAACTTACAAACATCCTGTCGGCATCTCATGAACAAATCCTGGGGAGTTGTTTTCTTGTGGCTGGCAATATCTTTCAACTAAAATAGAACAAGACATTTTGAAAAACTGTGTCGGACAATATTGCGTCTTTCCACATTCAAAAATGGAAAAATCAGTTAAAGTTACCTAATTATAGAATTTCTTTTCAATGAGGTATACTTTAAACATTAGAGTCAGGTATGTCAAAATATTTTGAAGTCTGGCAAAATAAACAAGTACATATTTACTTAAACAAGTACAACATACTTCTTCAACCCAAACACTACATCAACTTAAACAGGTAAACAAGCGTGCTTGTTATTAGAGGTAAACAAGTTAAGATTGGATTTTGTGGGTAAACAAGTACATATTTGCTTTAACAGGTAAATAAGTACAACAAATACCTCTTCGTGTGCTACAGCAGCTACTAGTGGAGTGGGTGACAACATACTTTCCAGTAATATTATAATCACGACCATCAACAGCTCACCTTCTGATACTCTGCAATAAACATGCATATAATACAGCCGGTTACAGAAAAACTGTCTTGAGTTCCATCTGTACTTTTTGCTAGAAACGAAAGAAATGAATGATGCAACACAACCAAAAATGTGATTCAACCAAAAAAACATGATCACACTGAAAAGGAAAAGAATGCTTCAAATGTCATTCACTTAAAAAAAATGTTTGTATAGTATACTGAAATAATGGATAATGCACGTTTCTATGTACAAGGTACAGGAAGACAAAGCAGGTAAAGAAGTAGTCTAAAAACTAACTGCAACTTGATTAGAGTCATTTCTACACTGTAAATGATCAAAATTGATAGCTAAATTTGGTTTAACCCATTGAAATATTTAGCAACAGCTTTCCCTTTTCAGCCTTCCTTTCTGCGGAGAGCTTTGCTAGACACTAAAGCAGCTGGACTGTACACTGATTTTGTGACGTACCTTCCTAGCTGTGCTATGGTTAGCAGTACTGTTTCCTGTAATCTGGCATTACTGTCTTTCTGGGCCTGTGAGAACACCTCTCGCAATTTACTTAGTACCAGCTCATTGGTTCCCTCTGAACCTTCCACCATACTGTCTCCCAGGAGGTACTGTATCATTTCACTGTAATTGTGTATAATTATATTACTCTGACAAAAGTTTTAAAAATTTCACACAGATTAACTTGGCATTTAGCATAGTCTACAGTGAAATGAAGGTAAAGCTTTTATTAGACAGACAGGTGAATGGGAGGGGACAAATATCAATTGGTTTTTTCCTGCTAAAGAGGAAATACAGGATAAGAGTACTTTTAAATCCTGCAGTCTGTGAATCACTGGAAAACTTCTGGCAAATTATTTCCTTTGTCAAATAAAACACACCATGCCAAATGCAAAAAAAAAAATTCATTTGCTTCAATTTCTGTGTATAAATCAGACCAGCAGACGGCGCTACAAACACCTTACCTGAAGTCTGTCCTTGTCTCATAGTCAGGGTCCTCTGTAAGTTTAAGAGCTGTATTGAGGGCATTGATGGTTGCTGTGTTGTTCTTGCGTACACCAATATGACCAAACATTCGTCTCATGCTTCTTACCAAGGCTAGAATAGAGCAGTTGCCATGGTAACAATGATATTTTTGATTTACTTTCTAGCAGGTTAATGTACTCCGTCATAAAATTAGGGACTTCTAATGCATGCATTATCAAACTAACTTCTGTATGTTCATTAAAATGCAAAAGAAAACCTAGTGTATTCTTTAACAACTTTATATCAAAGAACTTTTACCTGCTATTGTGATAAAAAAATGCTTTTATAACAAAAGCATTAAGTCCATTTCTACATTTAAGATGAAGATGCTTTAGAGTACTGATCAATGAAGCTAGTAGTTTCCTAAATGAAGTATCAGTCACCTGTCAACATTTCACTAATTTACTTATTTCATTCATAAACAGGGATAAACTTCAGTGTTTTATAAACATACCTTGTTTAACCTCTGGTTTATCACTCTGGACTAACTGTAGAAATGGTAGGAACATGTTGGCATCCACTAGTTTAGGGCGTTCCTTAGGACTCCCTGTAACATCTGTCACTGGAAACATTTTCTTTTACAATTGTAACCTTCATCAGACATCAAATTTCTTACTAAATAACTAAATGTTTTAAACTCTTTTTTTCAGCTCCAAAAAAGTCACTTGCTCTATAAAGTCTTAACAAATAAGATTTTGATATTTTTTTATATAATGCAATTGCTACTTACAAATAAGATAACTCTGTAAGTCTTACATTGTTCAAATTTGACCTCAGAAATCAGACACATTGAAATTGTCAAAAATGAGCAATGATTGATAACCAAGCACAAAACTCCTTTTTTGTTACTTATACAATCATGTATTTAACTTCTAGCATGGAAAGAAACTAGCAAACAAAAGGTACACATACTTGTAGAGCAATCACAGGACAGACAACCCACACTGATCTTCTTATACAGTGGTACAACTACACTTATCTCCCTTGATCTGCACAAAAAAACAAGAATACAAAATATGAGTAGGCTGATGAATGTTGTCACAGTACACTGTAATTTCATACAAAGTACAAGCACATTTTGAATGTACTTGGCTATATATCATAATAACTGCACGTAAATAACTAAGAAATTTCATCCATTTGTTTTTGTTTTGTTTTTTTTACAGCCTGAAGAAGATACTTTGTTACAGACTGTCAGACAGATGTCGAGTAAATGTATTTTGTCAAGTATATCAAAATTCTATCATAAAATGTTCACTCTGTAGTAACTCTTCCAATATAACAAAACAATTTCTATTTCATCTTTTTACTTAAAAGTTCTTTGAACTTATATTAATCCCACACAATGACTGCTTCCTGGGTTCAAACCAGTACTCATGTCAAAAGTGTGGAATGCAGAAAGTCACTGGTGAATTTCACCCTTATTGCATCGTCGGAAACCCACGTTCGATCCATTCCGTTTCACTCTATTTATCTACCGTGGGACAATTGGCTGGTAAAATTTCGTATTCATGAATAATTCGTTACCTACTTTCATTGGTTTCCGTAAGATTTCCCTTGCCGAATCTCAGCCAATGAAATTACTTGTTACAATTTGCCTTCCGCGCCTATGTTTAAATCCTGGGAAATACGTGTGTTTTAAGTAACTTGTCATTATGCCTACTCTCCACACTGAAGAGTGTCTATTTGTAATATGGCAGCTCATTTGACGAACAGTTACATCCCTTTGCTAATAAATATTCATGAAAACGAATAATCAGCAGTCAATTATCCCACGGTACATAATGTAGTTATGCGGAATATGTACCGGGGGTCACCGAGGATACCCTTATTGATTCCAAACAGTGATCTCCAAATTGGGAGTCAGGCTCACAAACGTATTGACCACTTATCCTTTTCATACTATCTAACTAAAGAAACACTACTGAACATGTCCTTACTTGTTAAGTACAGCCTTTCTGCTGACAACACAGGCCACAGGTCCTGATATAGCAGCTAGTGATCTGTGTATAATCTCCACCTTGTCTTCAACACATGGACTGAAACACAATACCTTTATTTTATATGATGTGGTTTATCTGAATGAAAAATATCTGTGAAAGATATCATTGAATAACCAGTCTTAGCAGTGAAAATTTGTCTTTACCATGTTAACATGTTATCCTAACACTAGAAAACAACTTTTCCCACTGCAAAGATTTTATTTTCATAACTTCTAATGATACATGTAACATTCTATTGCATCAAGAACAGTGTTCTCAATGAAATGAATGCCTAAAATACCTAAAAGGGGGCAATTTTTACCCAAAAAATGTCTGTGTCAAGAACAGTGTTCTCAATGAAATGAATGCCTAAAATACCTAAAAGGGGGCAATTTTTAACCAAAAAATGTCTGTGTCAAGAACAGTGTTCTCAATGAAATGAACCCCTAAAATACTGTAAAAGGCGGCAATTTTTACCCAAAGAATGTCTGATCACATATTGACATAAGAATAAAAGGAAAAGACTATTTATTGCTAGACAAAAGCCAAATAGAAAATACCAACTACATACAAACTACATTCAAATATCATGATTGTCTGGACAAGTTCCAAATAAAACAAACAAAAACCATAACTGGAATCGCATTCAGTTAGACAGATGGATGGAAGGATGACTGAGTATAACATAATCCATCCTTCCAGGTGAATAAAACTTCCTCATAATTTTTTCGGAAATATTAATAAGACATTCAGCAGTGAAACCAGAATATACTTACTGTAAAAGATCATACACCAGATGGTTGGCATTTGGTCCTAAATGATACAACACCACTGGGAACACACTGATTGCTGCTTGTTTTACCTCTACTGTACTATCACTCTACAACGATGTTTGAAAACAAATAAGCTCTTCTTTATTTCAAGACACCTTTTGTGCAAATATTGGTATAATTCCCGGAATCAATAATCAAACAGGATTAATGTAAGCTGAATATAAAAACTTGTTTCTCAGTTGATTGAAAAATAAATACATGTAGGTTTCAAATAAACTAATGCTTAAAAATCTGAAAAGTATTGAAAGACTGACAACATGACTGTCACTAAAAATTTCTGGAACAATTTGGTGGCTTCAAACAGACAGAATTTCAGTTATATTTTAATTTGTTTTAGAGGCATTTTAATTTTTCAGTGCAAATATACATGTAATTCTTACAATAATCAAGCTATCACACTTTTCCAGTACAATAAAGGTTATGTATGAAATCTAAAACAGAAATGAAAAAGCACAAATTTCTGACATGTGAAACAAATAAAAGATTTTCATTTATCACCAATTCAGCACAAAACATCAGCCATGAAATCAGAAATATATTAATTATCTTAGCTTGCAAAGACAAATTATTTTTCTGGTTTTTCAATTCTTTTCCGCTGTCAGTCAGAATGAAACACATCTACATTTACATCTATGGGCGTACTCTCAAAAATCAATTACTGATTACACTGAGAGGCCGGGGACAGTGTTAAAATGCTATTTTACAATACATGCAGCAACATGCTGTGATAAAAGATAAAATGTGCTATCATACATGAATGATTAAAAGGTAAAATCTATATGATGTCTAGAACATATGAGCTTGGAGACCAGATGTGAAAGATGACAGCTTCACACAGGTCTTTAGTTCAGTTGGTAGTGCATTCCAGTATCTGATAGTTTGTGGGAAAAAGGAAGTTGAATGGTAGTTGGTTCTAGAATGAGGAATAACATAGTTATAAGGTTTTCTGATAGTTGGAATAAGATGGTGATGATCAACCATTACTAAGTTAATTGATATTTTAAATAGCATGACTAAGGATGAAAAGATGCGTCTTTGTTCAAGAGTTTGCCATTTTAATGTTTCTAGCATAGATGTTACACTGCTGTAATGTGAATAATCATTCATGACATATCGAGCAGCAGCTCTCTGAACTTTCTCAATTTCATATTTAAGGTTTTCTTGCCACGGGTGCCAGTTGGTATTGCAATATTCTAATTGTGGCCGAACATAAGTTTTATAAGCAGTTTCTTTGATTTTGCGATTATTTGTTTGGATGTTACGTTTAATAAATTTAAGAGTAATGTTGCCTTTAGCAGATGTGTTTAGAATATGCTTTTTCCAGGTAAAGTCATCACTGATAGTTACGCCCAAATATTTGGAGTGTTTAGTAGACTTTAGTTCCATGTTATGTAATTTATAGGGAAACAATTTAATTTTGTCGTTTGTAGTAATTCTCATAACTTTGCACTTTTCAGGATTAAACTCCATCGACCAGTCTCTTTCCCATTTTTCTAAATTTTCAAGACCTTTCTATAGTTTTTCTGAATCAGTGGTGGAGCCTATAGTTAAATAAATGATGGTATCGTCTGCAAAAAGTCTGATTCTACATCTAACTGATTCAGGCATGTCATTGATAAAACAGAGAAAGAGACACGGGCCTAGCACCGAGCCCTGAGGAACACCTGACATGACTGGCAATGTGGATGAATGGGAACCATCTACTACAACTGATTGTGTTCTGTTATTTAGGAAAGAGCTGATCCAGGATGTTGCAGTTTTATTTACACCAAGTTTCATGAGTTTATATAATAACAATTTATGATCAACTTTATCAAAAGCTTTGGAAAAATCCATCACAATTAAGTCAGTTTGTTTACCTTTTTCTAGATTGTCAAAAATTTCTTGAGAAAATGATAATAGTTGAGTTTCACAGCTATGCTTTGAGCGAAAACCATGTTGGAAGGGAGTAAGGAGATTATTATTATCTAAGTGGTTCATGATGTTTGATACCATTATGTGTTCCATAAGTTTAGAGCAGATGCATGTTAAGGAAATGGGTCGATAATTACTAGGTTTACATTTAGGTCCTTTTTTGTAAGCTGGGGCTATAACAGCTGATTTCCAATCATTCGGAACAATACCAGACTGTAGGGAAGATCTAAAAGACCTGCACATCTCTTCAGTCTGAACACTACTTACCAATGCCTGTCTGAACACATGGACTCTCCACTTTGGGGCCACTTCTTTTGGTAACAGGGCAAGCACAGTCAAACACTCACCACTGCAGTTGCTCTCTGGAAAAAAAATACATCTATTACAATTCCAAAGACTCAAAGGACCTTGACCCTAAATGACCTTCACCTTGAGGTCAAACAGTATCTTTAGTCAGTTGCAAAGCTCATATAATGCTTGTTAAATATGGCTTTTGCTTTTCTGTAATGTTTAATAGTACTTCAGTGAAGTAGGCATGCTATTTACTTACCAACCATTCTCAGAAAATTCTACCAAAAGAAACTAACAACTCTGTTTAAGCTTCAGCCAGCTACTGGTGCTTGTTTTTGCCATTACAAGCAGTGCAGACCATGGTCTACCTGCACATCTCTTCAGTCTGATCATGGTCTGCAGTGTTCACCATTCAGGAAGTGAACTCTTATCAATCCCCCCTATTCATGATAAAAGAATCGGTCCAAACTAAAAAATGGACAAGTCTATTTAAGAATTTAGGAGGGTACTGGTTAAACTGAATTCTCAAACCCATGCCTCTACATCAATGATCATTTCTAGAGGTAAGCAACTTAAATGCTTTACTATAGTGGCAGAGCAGTTCAGTATGTTTATAACAAAGTCACTGATTTGCTGATTAGTCAATTCCTCAATGAAACAAACATACAGCAGTAACCAATGATCTGTGAACAATTATTGATAAACTGTCATAATATTATCCTTGATGTATCACATAACTGTGAAGTCCGCCCACTTAGCTCAATAGGTAGAGCACTGGATTAGTAATCCAACGGTCGACCCCTGGGCAAGGCAAAATTTCTGCATGACAACTGATCTCAGACATTGTGTCAAATGTTCATTTGTCTCTCAACGCTGATTCAGAGTAGATCAAGTGGGAACAGTAGTCAGTCACTTGCGGAGAAATTGGCAATTACTGGTTAGTTATCCAGGAAAACCGGTTAGGTGGACTGACCGCCGAGATATAACCTGTATGTTGAAATCGGCGTTAAACCTCAAAACAAACAGATTACTGTAGTATACATTGTATACTATACAAAGGTATGAGAAAATTTGTTACTTTATACAATAACAGACAACAGAATGTAATCAGTCTGAAAAATAGCAAACTGGTATGATTATGTAATTTCATACACATTTAACATTTATAAATTGTAATATTAAGAATGCTTTTTTTTCAGTTTCATGCATTAACCTGCAATACACAGATCATCAGTTTGTAGTTCTTCAGACTAAAACAAAAGCTAATGCATAAGATTCTAAACAGTACTAAATTCAGAATTAAATATCTGTATTTCAATAACTGGTCCCCAGCTGACTATGAGGATATTTTACTCACCAAGTTTAGGAACCAGTGCATTGGCTATCTTTACTATATCTCTAGCATTAATAGGTTTCAAGTCTACCCAGGATGGATCGTTCTGTAATGTGCAAAAAAACCCAGTAATTTTTGTATTTTTTTCTGAAGAGAATACATTCATCAAAGTACCAGGTAACAGATATACAAACAAAATATTGCCTTGTGATGCTCTTATGGACATGAAAGTTTGTAACAGCAAGATTCAATGCATCTTGAAAAAGGTCACCATAAGTGGGATTCGAACTCAGGTATTCCCACATCGGGAACCAATACTCTAGACCACTGAGCCAAAGAAATGATTCCCTGATGCAGTTGTCAAAGGTTGTAATTATACAGATTATAGGTCAGTGTGCACTGGACCGTAACACACCCTGTCTTCAGATTATATGCCAGTGTGCACTGGACCATAACACACCCAGTCTTGAGATTATTTGCCAGTGTGCACTGGACCATAACACACCCCGTCTTCAGATTATATGCCAGTGTGCACTGGACCATAACACACCCAGTCTTGAGATTATTTGCCAGTGTGCACTGGACCGTAACACACCCTGTCTTCAGATTATATGCCAGTGTGCACTGGACCATAACACACCCCGTCTTGAGATTATTCGCCGGTATGCACTGGACCGTAACACACCCTGTCTTCAGATTATTTGCCAGTGTGCACTGGACCATAACACACCCAGTCTTGAGATTATTTGCCAGTGTGCACTGGACCATAACACACCCTGTCTTCAGATTATATGCCAGTGTGCACTGGACCATAACACACCCTGTCTTGAGATTATAGGCCAGTGTGCACTGGACCATAACACACCCTGTCTTCAGATTATATGCCAGTGTGCACTGGACCGTAACACACCCTGTCTTCAGATTATAGGCCAGTGTGCACTGGACCGTAACACCCCTGTCTTGAGATTCTTTACTTATGCAATGAATGCAGTGGTCTATATTTATATAAGAAATCTTGAAAGTCTTTTTTTTCTATTATTATTTTTACTCAGTCCTGGAAGGGTTATCCTGGATAAGCTCCCATTACAGACATGCATCTTGGAAAAGATCACCTGAAGCAGGATTCAAACTCAAGTCTTCCTGCATTGTAAACCAAGGCTCTAACCAATGAGCCAAAGAATTGATTCCCGAATGCAGTTGTCAAAGGTTGTACTTTTTTAGAGCGGTGTACACTGGTACAATGCAATCTAGTGTATTTCAAGATAATGTTTTCAATATTCCATGAAGTTGTTTTTTTTAACAACAGTAGACTAAGACCATTTAAGTGACACAAAGGCAGTTTTCTTACAGAGGATCAGCGTCTACTTCTGAAAAATAACAGTTACATGTACATAAACTACCATGGTAACACTGTATTTTAAGAGGGTTTTAAAGTCCAGCTAACCCCCACCACCCCGCTCCCCCACAAACATCCCCCACCCCACAAAAAAAATCCTATAAAACAAGAATCTCAGCTCAGATATCTTTTTCTTTACATCTTCATTCTTCTTTTATAAATATTGCTTAGCAAAATTGCTTATTCTTAATTATGACAGCTAACAAATGATTATTTTTAGAAAAATAGCTTGAATAAGCTGTCAGAATGAATTAGTATGGGTATAAGAGAATTATATTTTTTGTAAAAACTATCTTCAGATGTTATAGGGAAAGAGCATCAATTCTTATCTTACCAGTAACCATGGCAATGACACAATCCACCCAAATGTCTGATATATGTCTGGATCATACTCTGCATTGTCTGAAACAGTTACAACCAACATTTACACACAAACAGATGTGTAAGACATTCCCCAGTCAAACAGATGAGGTAAATAATATCAATTTCATAATAACAACAACAAGCTTTTTATTTTTATGGCTTAAATACATGTACATTATACATGTATGTCACATATTCTTTCGCACAAATACATGTATGCTTTATACCACAGATTTATCTACTAAATTAAGCAATGTATCAAACATCATTTGTTAACAGATCCTTTGCCTTATGATTTAAAAATATGCATATAAACTCTAATGCTTATTGTCAGCTGGTATAATAGTGAAATCTAGAAACATGTACAATTATTACCTTGTATGAAAAGCAGAGCTCCAACCATTTTCACTATGGACAGAAAGCAAGTGTTTATTTCTGTCACTGGTTTCTCGCACACTGTTAGGTACTGCAGTACACGGAACAGGAAACCACACACCTCATTACAGCATTCGTTACTAACCCAAGAGGTAAGCTTGGTGAACTCTGTCCACTGTCTAAAATAAATTAATGTCACAGGTTTGGAAAAATCATAGTGGACCTGCTACCATCAGCTTGTAGGTCATATGCAACCAAGGCAAACAATAGTAGGACAGTAGCTATATAAACCAAGTAATTGGACATAAATGTTGAAGAAATGTAGCACATTTTTATAATGTTGATCCATTAAGTTTCAAGCCATTTGGTTCCCGAGAAGTAGCCTGGAAACCAAAGTATGCCAGACAGATGAACAGACAGACTAGAAACTATATGCACCCACCTTCCTGGTGCATAACAACAGCTGATAAACAAAGGAAAATGCACACTTAATGAGTTTTAGAAATAAATGGTTCAAAACACATTCTTACTAGAAGGACTCTTGCATATTTATGACCTGATACCCCATTTCTGACCATTAAACAGCAAACTGCTTAACTTCTGTAGTCTCTACTTGTTTATCTTACCTTTGTTTATTAGCCTCAGTTTTATGAATGTACAGTTGTATACATGTTGAAACAACCTCAAGAATGGTTTGGACACCTTCCACTTTCTTGCAAACATCATCCTGAAAAATAATATCCTCTTCACTTGTCAACAGTATAGCATCCCAATTTTTGTTTGTTACTCTAAAATTCAGCATTTGTTTTGCAATGATTCTTAATAAAATGTATGTTTTTTGAAAAACAGCTTCACACAGTTATAGAAAATACATGAAGTAATCATACTATAACTTACTGGATACCATAGAAAACAAGAACTTTAATCAGGTGATAATGATTTCAGATTTCTTCATAACTACAACATTCTCACAATCATCCTGAATATGACTGGGAAAAAATTAAAAATATTTCACTCCTCCTGCTATCCAGTGAAACAATTTGTACCACCCATAGCCCTTTTTATTTGAACTATGTGTAAGCCCTTTTTCTACATCAGGAATGATAACTCTAGCTAATATTGTTCTCATCCTTCTTACCAGATTTTCTGTGTATTTCTCATCAACATGTGAATGTCTGGGTTCATTTCTGCTCTCCAAACATATAAGGAAATTTTCATTAAAAGCCAACCTGTATATCTTGGTCAAGAACTTTGTCTAGCTTTGATTTCATGACTTTGTAAGTAGTGCTCAACCCCTCGACCTTCACTGGTGACCTCTGTCCTTCGTCTAACTTCCTGTAAACAAAGCCTATTTTAACTTCAAGGACAACCTTTCTTACTTTAATAAATCTAATGAACTCTCTGAGTCTGCAGGAATAATGAACAATTTATTTCTTCTTTCATAATCAAAACCAAGATTAAATTACCTAATGAAATGATTTCAACAACTGAAGAAAATAATCTTTCTTACTTACAGTGAAAAGCATTTATATTGTAGTTTAAGAAATTATTTGTAAAGAGCATTTAAAATTAAAACAACCTTTTTCTTCCTAATTTTCCTGGTTTTGGAGTACTACCTTCAACTTCATCTGACCTTGACATATTGTCCTTGACCCCAAGGTCATCTGTCACTTTAACGCTCAAATCACACATGACTGCCTTTACCAAGGGACCTACTAAATACTGCAAAAAAGTAAATGATATATGTTTCAAGAAATTATATAACTTCTAAACTGACCTAAATTCTGGCATACAGAGTTGCAGAGAAAAAACAACAGTTTTATTTAAGTTGCATATCTAGTAAATTACCCTTGTCTTTTCTTGGAAAACAAGTAGCATACTTGTGAACCTACATGATTCAGCCATGAAAATTACGAATGGAAAGGGAGTTCACGATCAGCCCAGTTGTGATTTGAAAAACATTATTGGGAAAAAATTAAAAATATTTCACTCCTCCTGCTATCCAGCGGGACAATTTGTACCACAATTAACAACAAAACAGCTCTTAGTCCAATCAAAATGGAAAACCGAATGTGTTTTACATCTCGTGACACTGAAAATGACTGTTTGTACACATGCTAAATTTGAAGAAATAAGTCAGATCTAGAGATAGCACCTTAAATCATGATAGATAATTGCAGTTTTAATAATTATGCTTTTGAAGGCTTTAAAGGTAAGTATATCTTATATATCTTGATCCTGAATTATGATCTGTAGTCTCTGAAGCCTAAAAATGTACTGAAACTGTTTAAAAAATGTCTCATGTAAATAACATTTTTCAAAATGTCTTCTTTGAAGGGTTCTGCATCAATTAATGTAGATACTCCAAATAAAAGCAAGAAAATTTGCTTCGTTTTCACAAATTTGTGTGGACTAAGGATAATCCTGGAACTGTTGCTAGTGAAAAGGGGGATGGTTTTGCTTTCTGTGTCCACTGTAATTCACATTTTGGAGTATCTAACAGTGGCCTGTATGATGTCTTTTATATATTGACAGGCTAATATAAGACATAAAGAAACAAATATAGGCTGTAATAGACTGTTCAGTTGGTCATGCAAGAATGATCCCACTTGAGGACTGAAAATCACCCTTCTGGCAATCAGTAATCCCCCTCCCCCACCGAGTCCTGAAACAGGTACACAAGTATGTCTGTGACTACACATTTCTATTGGTTAAAGAAAAGTCTGATCATTTAGGCAGTTATTATTTGGTCAGGGTAGATTTTAGGTCTTTTATAGAATACAAGAAGTTCTACTGCCTCTAACAGCAAAGTAATTACTAAATTCCCACAATCTTTTTCTTCAAAAAATAAAAACCTTGCCCCAACTCCCTCACCCAACCTTTTAACTCACAAAAATAAACTTATACCTACCTGTAAGTCCATACAGAATCCTATTTCACTGATTAAGGCAGCAATAAGTTGGTTTCTTTGTGATTTACAGGCCAAGCTCAGTAAGTACTGGGGCGTCAGTCTATCTTGTACCTCACACAATACAGAGCTAATAGCAGCTTTTAATTCTAGAGTCTGTAGCCGTGACAAACCGTTGTTCTCGAAGGTGATGGCCATCTTACAAAGGAATGTATGAAGAGTAGTTTCATATGAAGACAGGATTTCACAGTTGCCTCTAGCAACTAAACCAATAAAGACTGAAGCTGTTGCTCTTTCTAAATCTTGTATTTCTCTGAAAAAAGTATCAGCGACTTCAAGGTAAAATTTAACTGTAACAAAGACTTCTCCTTTAGATATTTTTATTTTTTTGTCACACTGAAAAATATCAAGTCATATTTCTTCTTACAGTGAGCTGAAAAAACCCTTATAATAGATGTCATGAACAGATACATGTTTCTTCCGTCAAACAACTACCGGTAAATAAATTCTTCAAGGACAAGCAATGTCATAGTGGTCTATGAATTTCCTATTCCAAAATTCTAAGATATAGGATTAAATGGTGCTTCACAATGCATGGTTCTTATTAATAAATTGCAGTTTTCTTTTGAAAGTTTTACATTTTACAAGAACATGACATTTAAATTACGTACTCTTTTGTTACACCTTCAACCAATGGTAAACCGGTTGAAAGTAGTTCCAGTACAGCTGTCAGACATCCAAGGAAGTATTCCTCCACCTCTTGCGGTACCCTTGTATACTTCAGCAGTTCACCTAGCAAACTTAATGATACCTAGAAAATAAAATGGATATCTTTTCTTACAGTTAAATTGCTATAACAGACCATTAATCAGCATTAGCACAAAGACATTGTAATTAAGACTAAGAATTTTTAAATCAATATAAAAAAAATTTTTTTGCACCTTGCAAAATTAAAGCCTGTCATTTCATTTTCTAAAATAAGCATAAATCAATACCATATGCAAGACTGCACAAAGACTGTTGCAGTTCTACAAGACTCTTAAAACTTCAACAAGACTTGGAAAAGGAAGAATAAACAAGGTGTGGTCAACAATAATTTAATGAAGACTTATAAATCATGTATAGAGGAATGTATAAAATTGTAAAGTAAACTTTCAGAGAACTTACAGTTTTCAGGGCCATGTCCCCATTTTCCACATGGTAACATAAACTTGCCCACAGTGCATTCACTTGGTTCTCATAACAGAACTTGTTCAAGTCTGAAGACACCTTACACAGTATTTTCCTGAAAACATACGAATAAACAATCGGCTGTCAGACCGATACTGATGCCCCCTTGACCTTTGATGTAGGGAGCATAAAACCAACAGGGTTTATCTACATGTACATATGCCTAATCATCCTGTAAAGTTTCAGGGACCTATGTACAGTAGTTCTTGTGTTATAGACTGGAAACTATTTCATCTCTGCAGGTTGTTGTACCCTTGACCTTTGACCCAAAATAGCCAAGTAAAATCAAGGTAATCTACTGATCATGCCTAACCATCCTTTAAAACTGGGAGCAGTTATTTAAGATTTGTTGACCTAAAACTGTCTTCAAAGTGTAGGCCCCTGTGAACTTGACATTTGACCTTGTGGGCCTACAAACAGAAGGGGTCATCTACTTATCATGCCTAAACATCCTGTAAAGTTTGAATGTTCTGGGGGCACTGAGTTGTTCTTGAATTATTGATTGGAAACCAACTTGTAGTGCTGGCCACTGTGAGCTTAACACTTGACCCTGTGGGCCTAAAATGATAGGGTTTATCTATCCATGCCAAACCATTTTTAAGGTCATTGTAGCTGTTCTTCTTCAGTTCTTGAACAAAATCGTTTGCTTAGTGTGGGCCTCTGTGAGTGTGACCTTTGACCCCATGGGCCAAAAAGCAAACAGTGTTCCTCTATTGATCATGCCCAACCATCCTGTAAAGTTCTACCTCCTAGGAGCAGTTGCTCTTGAGTTACTGATTGGAAACCGTATTCAAAGTGCAGGTCCCTGTGAGCTTGACCTTTGATCCTGTGAGCCCAAAAACAGTCAAGCTCACCTACTCATCATGCATAACTATCCTGTAAAGTTTGAAGTTGGGTGCAGTTTTTTTTTAGTTTTTGATCGGAAATCATTATCATGAAGCAGGCCCATGACTTTGACCTTTGACCTAGCTGGTCAAAAAACAATAGGGTCCAGCTACAGAAGATACTAAATCTACATACTAGGCCTATGTGTTCTCAAGTTATTGATCAGAAATAAATTAGGGTACAGATTGACCAAAAAACATGAGCAATAAACCCCCACCCCCATCCCCCTCACTCAATTCTTTGAAGAGGGCATAAGAAACACTTCTCTATTATAATTACATACCTCACTATAACAGTATCAATTTTTATCTTAATTACAATTGGAAGTGATTCCTGCAACTGCCAATGAACCTGAATGTTTTTTTCGTATAATTAGATTTTTTCAATGTATCACACCCTTAAATATTGAAGGGACAAAAGAATATCTTGATTGTATAGCATAATTATATCCCATCGCAAATACCTCAGTTGCATTTTAACTGTAATAGTGGTAAGTTTACCAAACTGGGTATATAAGAAGTTGTGCTCATATGCCATTGTCACAATCTATGTGCTATATACCCTCTGTTATTTGTTCTTTGGTATTATAACAACATGTCATATAATAAATTAATAAATTTGCTCTATCTTTGTTGTAGTAAACCATACATGCCAGACTCATTTACAGTGTAAGCTATCATCTTCATGATAATAACATATCAATTTAGCAAGTTATCTTTATGTGATATAACATCAAACAAAACTTACGTGATATTTAACTGTAAGAGCTCACAGCAGTATATGTCTTCAACAGTAAAATCTGCTGGTGACAGCGTTACTTCACAAGCCTCCTCTCTCTAAAATTAAACAAAAGCATGAAACAGCTATGATGAAAGACAGGTCAAAGGATCTATCTCCACAACTGGTGTAAACCTTAACCAAGTAACTGTGTAAATAAGACAGCAAAAAACAAACTGCAAGGCTGTAAACTTGAAGAACATGAACAACAACAAAATTTCTTGAAATATTAAATATTTCTGAAGAACAGCTGGTCACAATGCTTGGCTGAACACTTGAACAATATGTACAATGAAACAAATTCTTGAAATATTTCTGAATAACAGCAACACAAAACAGAAACATAGAAACCAAATATCAAAAAAAAATTTTGTAGTAAAGGAATAATAAGGTTAGCATTTCTAATCTTATATCAGCTAGCTCTTATGGCAATAGCCTATTTTAAGAACCAAAGGTCTTGTGTTTGAATCCACCTTGGAGGGTGTGGATGTTTTGTGGGTACAACTGTCATTTAACAATTGGATTAGACCCAAGACCTTAGATTAAGGATTTTATATGAATCTAACTATAAAGATAAATAAACAGAAATAAAAGCACCCTCTTTTGAATTAAACATTTTTTGTTTTCATCATACTTTACTATACATGTATTTAAATCTTCATCATTAATGTTGCAATGACATGATTCCCTACACTGCAACTGATGGACATTTTAAGGTCTACTAAACAGGCATCTATACTGTCAGTTGCATTTACCTTGACTGGTTCCTGTAGACTCTGTAGAACTTTTGTGATTTGTACTGGGAACCGGAACAGTCTGTCACCCTCTATCTTACCATCAAACATTTCTTCTGATATATGAACTAAATCTACAAAATGTTTAAACTTATTAACGTAAACATTAGAGCCAGAATAAAGGACTCACAATCCAGAGGTCCTAGTCCAAATCCCATGAGAAGTAATAGTCTCTTGTAACTCTATATTCCACATCTTTGCACGAACTTGATCTGGACAGATATTTTCCTTCTTAATTTACCTCCAGCAACTTGAAGTTGCTGAATGCACAAGATGCCCTTTTATCACTCACCTGACTACAACTGCAACTACTTTCATTCACACACCAAATATTTAAACTCCAGGCCTTGTTGTTTATATGGCAATACCCATAAAATGTTTATGAACATACATACCATATATATATATGATATCGGTCAATAATAAAAACTCTTTTGGGAAAAGTAGAAAAATCTATTTTCAGCCTTAGTCACCTTGACCTTGAATTGCAGAGATTCATGCCAGGTGCCTTCATACCAAAAACCTAGGATATCGGTTAATAAATAAAGGCTCTATGACAACTAGATGGGTGTTCAGTGGAACACTTGTGTCGCTCTTGGGTACTCTGTTAGAATTACAAAAAGGTAAACAAGAGCCTGCTGGAAAAGACAGCATGCTAGTCAAAGTACAACAAGACCTGTCCACAGACAGCATGCTCCACTTTTCTCAGTGCTGGATAATTCATTATAAGCCAAGTTAAACAAGAGGCCCAAGTGAAAAAATTTGACTGGGGCAGGTTAAGTACCTAGTCATACAAGATGAACTAGAACTATCGCTGAATGTGATTCATACCCCCACCAATGTCCTTGACAGAAGACGACATGGAAAGGTGGTTAAGGGAATAATTTTAGTGGCACAAATACATATACATAAAAAGAAATTATCTCTGGTGAAAAAAACAAACAAATTGTACAGGTAATAGTATAAATATATATTGTCAAATCATGTTCGAAACAGTTACAAATAACCTTTCATTTTCCCAATGTACTAAAACAAACAAAAGCAGTGAAGTTAAGAAAATAGCATAATTATGTCAAAATGTAATTAAGAGTGGAAAAACTTTGCATACTGAGCTTACTTGTTCTAGTTTTAGAAATATTCAAGTACATGTTAAAATTTCAGAACATTTTCTAAGTCAATTTTTGACCTTCAAATGTGGCCTTGACCTTAAGCTGGCACAAGGGTAAGATGAGTTCTGCATGTTGCCCAGTTGGGGTGAACATTTGAGTCAAGTTTGAAGAAAATCCTTCCATTAGTATAGAATTTATAGAGCGGACACGACATATTGTCTAGTATTGATTGTAAGTAAATTAAAAGACTTAAAAAGGGGCATAACTTTGTCAAAATGCAATACAGAGTTATGAAACTTGACCTGCATATCTTACTTGTGATACCTCATATATCTTTTAAGTTTTAAGCAAATACCTGTGCTAGTTTCAGAAATATTCAAGTACATGTTAAAATTTAAGAACATTTTCTAAGTCAATTTTGTCCTTCAAGTGTGACCTTGACCTTAAGCCGGCACAAAGGTAACATGGGTTCTGCACATAACTTTGTTGAGTTGAACATTTGAGTAAAGTTTGAAGAAATTTCTTCCATTAGTATAGGATTTATAGAGCGGACACGACATATTGTCTAATATTTGATTGTATGTAAATTTGAAGACTTAAAAAGGGGCATAACTTTGTCAAAATGCAATATAAAGTTATGAAACTTTACCTGCATATCCTAATTGTGACACTTCATATATATTTTAAGTTTCAAGCAAATACGTTTTCTAGTTTCAGAAATATTCAAATACATGTTAAAATTTAAGAATATTTTCTAAGTCAAATTTTGACCTTCAAGTGTGACCTTGACCTTAAGCTGGCAAAAGGGTAACATGGGTTCTGCACATCTCCTTGTTGCAGTGAACATTTGAGCCAAGATTAAAGAAAATCTTTCAGTTGGTATAGGACTTACAGAGCGGACACGACATAATGTCTAATATTTGATTGTTTGATATTTGACCTTCAATTGTGACCTTGACCTTGAGCTGACACATGGGCAACATGGGTTCTGCACATCCCCTTGTTGAGGTGAACATTTCAGCCAAGTTTGAAGAAAATCCTTCAATTGGTATAGGATTTATAGAGCGGACACGATAATGGAGACCGACCGACCGACGCGACAAAGCGAATCCATTATAAAAAATTGGGGCCCCGATAGAAGGAGGGATGTGGGGGGGGGGAAATGTGTGTGTGTGTGTGTGTGTGTGTGTGTGTGTGTGTGTGTGTGTGTGTGTGTGTGTGTGTGTGTGGGTGATGGGAAGTCAAGTACCTATGTATTAAAATTTAAAAAATAAAAAAATATATAAAAAAAAATAGGGCCCAGGGGGGTAAAAACAATGGGGGGGGCAGTACTTACCCATCTCATGTCAGTTAATATTTTATTTCTAGGCTTAAGAAGTTTTTTTCCTATATATAAGTACATGTATAAGCAAAATCAAGTGACCCCTGGGGGTGGGGCTAACTGTGACCCCAGGGACATGGGTACCAACAATCTTTGCAGGGGTCTTGCTGGTGATCAAGCATTCCAAGTTTGAATGGAATATCTTTGACACTTTTTGAGACATGGACATAAAGAAAAAGGTTAACCAAGAAATTTTAACTTGAAAAAGAGGCATAACATTGCAAAAAAAAATTTGAGGGTTATCTGCCCTTGAGAAATGGTGTTGTCTTAAGTGATACAATTGTAAGCATTACAACTGGAAAGTTTGATGAAGAAACATTAAGAAATGGCATATTTATAGCCAATGTTAAGTTTTTATGACAAAATCCAAGTACCAAAAGGGGCATAACTCTGTCAATTGTGACCTTGACCTACACATTTTGGCATCATCACGACCCTGTTGTCATAAGCAATATAAATTGATAGTTTGATGTTGAAATGTTAAGAAATGGCAAAGTTATAGCCAACGTTAAGTTTTCATGACGGACCAACGGACAAAGCGATCCCTATGTATCGCCTTTTTTTTTCGAAAGGGCGACACAAAAAGTAGAAAAGTTTACTTTTAGCCTCAGTGA
Organism: Cyclina sinensis; assembly: GCA_012932295.1. Classification (NCBI taxonomy): domain Eukaryota; kingdom Metazoa; phylum Mollusca; class Bivalvia; order Venerida; family Veneridae; genus Cyclina; species Cyclina sinensis. The sequence goes on from JAAONU010000017.1 coordinate 7,265,691, forward strand.
CCCTAGGGACAGGGCCAATTTCGGCCACATGGCCAAGATTTGAACAAATTTGATTAAGGTCCATTAGGCCATGTTACACATCAAATATCTTTACACTAAGCCTTATGGTTTCTGACAAGAAGATGTTTAAAGTTTTTTCCTATGGAAGTATTTAGGTAAATCAAGTGACCCCTGGGGCAGGGTCAAAGTAGCACAGTTTGAACAACCTTGGTAAAGGACCTCTAGATGATGCTCCACGCAAAATATCTACACCCTAGGCCTTGTGGTTTCCTAGAAGACTTTCCAAGTTTTCCCTATATATGTCTATATTAAATCAAGTGACCTCTAGGTAAACCTGTATACATACAAAATATATTCTAAATTTTAGGCCTTGCGGTTTCACAGTGTTTTCTTTCTGTTGCCACAGTGACCAGAGTTCTTAATGGAATTCAAATCTTTGAACAACTTTGATAGAGCTTCATGCGAGGATCATCCCAGCAAAGTTTTATCAACTTCAACCTTGTGGTTTAGGAGGAGATGTTGTTCAAAGGTAAAAACGGATGATGCATAACACAGTGTGCGACTGACACAAGACGATCCTAAAAGCTCATCTTGAGCATATGCACAGGAGAGCTAAAAACTAATGCTTTAATACACTGAGCCAAATAGAGCATGAAAAACTAACGCTCCAAATCACTGTGCCAAAAAGGAGCAAGAAATAGTTGTCAGAGGCTGTATTTATTTTGATCAAAGAAGTTACAACCATAACATTTGGAAACTGACTGTCACTCAGTTATACAAAAGTAGTAAAATGGCTATATACCTGTTATACAGAGGACAAGCTCCTTCAACAAACGACCATATAGGAAGGCATCTCTACAATACACCGCTTGTAACACATCATGTATTGTATCAATGGCACGTTTGTGCAACATCTCACATTTCTGCTGACCAACAAGAACTAACATTCTTGAAAAGAACCAAAGCAGGAACTCTGAAATAAATGCATGACATGAATGTGTTTGTTTTATAAGGTCTCTCACTCTTTAAACAAATGTTAATAGTTTTAGTGCAATATTTTTTTGAATTTTAAAAAGGGCTTACACTGTCACATATATGATTTCTTGCATCTGTATCTTATTGGCTAATTTTTAATGAAATGGAAATTTTTTTTCAAAATTTAAAGAAGAACATGCTCTTGATATTTTCTTTTAATACAGCATAGAGACACTATAAGAAAGTATTTATTTGTATCAAATCACTATCCACCCAACAATTCACAATAAATCAACAGTTCTCTACTGAAAGACTAATATTTATGGACTGACTGAGGGATGATTCCTCCAATACCATTCACATTTATATCATTTTGAAGGAAAAGTGTGCTCTAGATTTTATGGTATGTCTGTTTAATTATGTGTTGCTAAAGTACATGTAGATAAACTTAAAATTTGTGTTGCTAACTCAGAACATGACAAAATCCAACTTGGTTAAAAATATCTGTGTAAATGGGGCATATGAAGTAAAGTAAAATCAACTGAACTGACTTCTTTAATCCTGTTACAAGCCTATTTAGAAAAATCACTGGTCCTCACCACTACCAAAGGATGCTTTTGAAGAAGCCAGCTGAACGATGAAAAAAAAAAGGAAAACCAATATTTTTCCTTTAATCAGTACTGTTTTTTACCCTGCTGCAAGTAAATGCCTACATCTTTATGGGGGATAAAAAGCAAAATCTATCTGGAATTTGACTTGGTACTGTTTTGTAAATTGTACCTTGGGTAAGATTATCTTCCTGCAAACTGTCACCTGGTCTGTTCAGGGGTGGAGTTCCAGGTGCTTGATTTGGAGGGGATGCTAGAAATACCTCTGACCTGTCCCTCAGGAAGATACCACAGAACTGTAGGGGTGCAAGGTACTCACTGCTCATTCCATCCTTCTTCAAAGCTGCAGATACTGAAAAAAAAAACAACAAAATAAACTGTTGTTTTTCTTTTCTTTAATTGCTAAATTTATATTCTAAGTAGTCTTCAAAAAAGGATCATACCAATCATTCATGTCTGCTATTTACAATGTAAAATTCCAACATGTTAAATGATTCATCTTATGTTTGTCTACAGAAAATTGTCCTTAGTCTTAAAATGTACAAACTAATTATTGCGTGATTTAAAATAACCATCTTATTATTCATATTTTTTCCCAGCAGTTTTGGAAGCAACTTTCTTATTCCCAAAATGCACAAAAGAAAAAAACCCATTGTCAGTCTGGAACAAGGCATATCAGCTGGATGATTTTTTTTTTTAATTCATCCAAGCTACAGCTGTTGCTTCATGGCATCTTATTTACTATCGAACAATAGACTATATGTATCACCAAGAACAACTGGATAAAGAATTACCTTTATTCATATCAGTTAGGAAGTTCTCCACTAGACGCCCAAGAAATGTGCGACAGGCATACACACTCTGCCCCCCTGCACCAGAAGCTCCATGCTTGCTGAAACTGGAATCAAATAAACATTACAACATTATCAATAGCTTTGATAGCAAAATGAAGTATCTTCAAAAATGTCTAGATCAATAAATAACCTTTAACAAAAGAATACTCAAAACTAAACACTAGTTTTTCTCTCTTTTTAGTATGTATCTTTACTAAGTTTAGAAAAAATATACTGTTTTTTGTATGATTTTTATATTCTACTTCGTTTCTAAAGAGTACACTCAACGAATTGATTTGTAAAGACAAAAAACAAATAACCTTCAAAGTTTATGCAGCACGTTTCATCTGAAGAAACACGGGTAGAAAGATAATAACCTGCCTGTCAGAGAGATGTACTATAACTAGTATTTCAACTATAACTCACTAAATTCTACCGGCCTAAAAAAGTAGTATTATTATACAGTTACATAAAAGACACAAACAGTAGTTGGTAATAAAGAAACTAGTAGCTGAATGGTAAAAAATCCTACTTCTGCAGGAATTCAACACTTTCTGCCAACATTCTGAGTGTCTACAGATTTCTTTGCACTATCAGCCTCTTGTTCCGGTTACCATGGCAACATTCTCTGATACTTCAAGCTCTGAAAATGAATATAAAAAGAAAAACAATTATATATGTATTTTTATTTTCAGCTATCAGGATCTGATGAGGATGCTCTAAAATGAGCATTATCAAAAAGCTTTGAAACAATCAGATGCTGACGACAATGACTCAGTGACCATAATAGCTCTTCTTTTTCTTCGAAAACAGACAAGCTTTAAATACAGACCTGAATCATGCATGTAACACTCAGTCTCATGATAATGAACATTTGTGATAGAATCCCTTAACTCATGATGACTAAAAACACACGTTTTCATACTTTCATTGGACCTTTGACCTCTGTGTGTGACCTTTAACTTGGCCAAAGGGACCTGAATTTTGCACTCAACACTCTGCTTCAAAATGGTGAACATTTGTTCAAAATTATATTAAAACACCTCAATGCATGAAGAAGTTTAGCTCCAGACAAGCATTTTCCGCTCATCTTCAAGTGTGACCTTGACCTTTGACCTAGAGACCTGGTTCATGAGCGCAACACAATATCTGATGATGCTGAACATTTGTATCAGGTAATACTAAAATGTATGTAGAAGATAGGCTCCGGACAAAATGTGAACATTTCATCATGCCTTCATCTTGCATACTGGCCTGAGACCAATCACCGAGAGGGTACCAAAAGCCGAAACCAATAATTTATTCAATTAAATCGTATTGATTTTTCAATCTATTGCACCGTTTCTTTTTATACAATGATCTCCATGACTACAGCCAAGAATCATTTACAGCTGTTAAGGTTTTGTGATTAATTTCTTAACTGTTTTGGTACATGTCACATGGTAATACAAATGCCACCCTGTCAGTTTCCGCTGTGTATTTTTCTAGAACTACTTGACATAAAAAAATTTAAATGTTGTTTTAAAAAAAGGCAGTTATCGTGTTCATTAAATGGAGTGATAAAACTCAAACAGGGGTTAACATTATTCCGATACAGCCTATTTTGGTTATTGGTCCTCTTTCTGACAAATTACGGCAGTTTTCAGTACCCCTTTCCAGGGCCTCAAAAATAAATATGCACGTGAATGTCATATCAGTTGGAAGTGAAAGCGAAAATTGAAAGACTGACCTTTTTTCTAAAAATATCTCTCGGTTGTTTTCAAATAGTGAACAAAAAAGAGCAATTTTCTTTCGGCTAATGGTCTCAGATATATGCAATTACTAAATTACAAACACAAAAGTACTGAAAAAGCTTTTTTTCCAAATAACGCACAAAGTTGATTCGAGTATTTATGTATATCTGTATTCATAAAACCTGTTAATATATATGAAAGCAGTGACAAGTGTGCCACTAATTAAACCAGGAAGTTGTCGCGAAAATATATTACATTGGCAGTAAGAACTATCATGCAAATAACGAATCCTTCGCAATTGAAAGAAAAAAATATAGAGAATGAATATTGTTTCATTATAAACCTTTGCTGGCAGATAAATGGGAATAAATAAATATATTTAAGTCTTTTTTACTTTCCATTTACTCCACGCGCCAAATTTACTTTTTGCACTTCAACTTTGAAGAGTACAGGTCTGGACTGGGTTTAGATACTTCCCACAGGACATCCTTATTCTGCGGCCCTGCGGCCCTCTTTGCGGCCCTATTTGCGGCCTCATTTGCGGCTCTAGTTTTATCACCTTTTGTTCTGTAATTGTCATAGTACAGACCTTTGTTACAACAAATAATAATGAGTGGATAATAATTTATTACATATATTTCTTATTAATATAATATATAATGAATGAAATATACAAAACATAATCTAGCAGAATTCAATTAATAATTATATAAACTATGGAATAAAATACTTTATCATCATGTAAATATTATTCATAAAGGATAAAAGTAAAATCTACACAACATAAGAAAACCTTTCCAGAATGTATGCGCACGACCTGGAAAAAATAGAAGAAAAAAAACCATACTAAAACTTATTTTTTACAGTATTTTTTCCAGTTCAATTCTATCCCACAGACATAAAAACGGGATCGACACACATTAAATAGACGCGATAATCCGATGATTGCATTATTGGATATCGGAATGTATATGTTTATTGGGTTGACGCGTGACCGTAATTGGCAAAGTTGTTTTTTGTTGTTGTTTTTTTTTCACATAGAAAGCATCAACATTCAATATACAATTCAATTCAATTTTTTATTTTGCCAATACGTTGTTACAATGTATGGCGGTAAATATTAACATACATGAGAAAAGTATGACATAATTTATCACATCAACATATTTACAATACATTCGAAAAGTTACAGATATATACTTCATCGTTTAATCTTACATTTCTACGTTTGCAATTAGCAATATATATATATTTGGCAAGTTTGTTAAGCGTGCATTTATGTTCACCTTTCCACAAATTTTCAGACTTCTTGTATACTTGGCCAAGAATTGTAATATTTAGGCAGATATTCCATTCTTATTGCTCTATAATATGGACATATCACCAAAATATGGTATTCGTTTTCAACCATATTCATGTTGCATTTAGTGAATTTTCTATTATTTCTATCAATATTACGATGTCGGCCTTCTTCTATCAACAAGTCATGAGCAGAGCATCTAAATCTACATAGTGCATTTCTGTAAATTACATTGTTAATACAATTAAGATATTTCTCTACGTAAATTCGTTTTTAAAGAAGCAATATGTGTCTAATTTTTGAAATACCATGTAAATCATTAACAACATATATTACAACATGTACATATTTACTTTTACGATACATAACAATACAATATACCATGATTTCTTCATTTTCACTGATACATTAATTATAATGCCGAAATGAAGTTTTTATATATTATATTTAGAACTTAACCTAATAAGAGCCAACCATTTACCAAACATTGTAACTGATAGTTTAATCATTTTTTTTTAATTAATAATCTGTACGTCTACAGTGTATCCCGAAATAGCCTTACGCCTATGTCACTTTAGTTTTCAGCACCAGCACGTGCAATCTAAGCCTGTGTTTGTATAAAGGAAGAAAAGAATATAGATAAATAGAAATTCATTAGGACCATATTATGATTTTGTGGTATATATCAGTATCAGTTTATTTCATATTTAATTCAATTATTTCATAATGATGTTCATCAAACAAACATATAAAAGTTAAATCAGTACTATTGATTATAGTGCTAATTTTAAAATATAATTGCGTCATACAAACTTCAAAACAAATAGGAACGTGCGCCTTTTCATCTTATCTATGGCATAAAACAATACAATAAGAAATCAAAAACTTTGTTTCAAATCAAACAGAATTATTGTTTTTTTACAATTAAAGAATAAAAACAAATATTTGCCTATCACTATGATATATCAGATACAATACATTAAATGCGGATACGTTCATTGAATTGACTCCCAGTAGTAAAAATTTAGATTTTATAAGCGTAAATAATAATTTCATCCATTATATATATCTAATATTTACATGAAATATATGTAATATGTTATTATCCAATCGCTATTATTTGTTTTTACATATACTATGAAAATTACAGAACAAAAGGTGATAAAACTAGAGCCGCATATAGGGCCGCAAATAGGGCCGCAGGGCCGCAGAATAAGGATGTCCCTTCCCACATAAACAATTTCGTAATAGATTTGAAACTGTAACCCAGTCCAGGTACGCATGTCACAACTCCCACGAAATGTCATACTGACCTGTCACTTACATAGATTGGAAACTGCAAGTATAAAACTGCTTATTTATACCAAATTTTATTACGCACTGGTAAACAAACAAATTGATACTTATTTTTTTCTACTTTATTCATTTCTGTCTTATAGAAGTCTTTATTGACTCGGAAGGGGGACGCTCAAAATCCCCTTGATCATAATCCCCTTGGTTGATAAACGACATAGTGATCGAAATCCCCTCAACAGAAATGACAGGGTTATCATAATCCCCTTGGCAAAAATAAAGGGGTGGTCATAATCCCCTCAGTGGGTAGTCAAAATCCCCTCAAATAATGTGAAATGGTTGGGAAATTTCTTAAGATTTTTTTCTTATTTTTCTTTTTAGTTCAATGAATTTAAGAACCAACTGCTTCAAGAATTGCTGAAAAAAAGAGAAAAGCATACAAACAATTAAAAGGTGTATGAAAAACAACATGTTTGCACCAACATGAGGTCAACTTTATTTTTATGTTCAAACTTTATTATGAAGGAACCAGGAAATGAAATCCTTTTTAAAATACATCTTACCCAGACCAATTATGTATTAGAAAGATCTTTATTGTCTCCTTGTTTTTCACAAGTTGAGGGGATTTTGACCACCCCATCATTTTTGCCAAGGGGATTTTGACTATCCATCAAGGGGATTATGAACACCCTGTCATTTCTGTTGAGGGGATTTCGATCAATATGTCATTTTTCAACCAAGGGGATTATGATCAAGGGGATTTTGATATACACTCGACTCGGAACAGTGTTTTATACACATGCAGTTTCGAGTTCCTTTTATTATTTACTGACACAAATCATAGTTTTATCTTTAAGCGTTTATTTTAAACAGTTCAACACTTTTTCGAAAATTTCACTGAAAATGGACTACAGAAATAAGTTAATTGAAATATTTTACTCAAGTGCATCTATTCTGTTGAAAATGCCGTTGAAAATTAAGTAAATATTATTTTGAAACAAAGGGAAACAAATGGGTTTTATGGGAGTGTCGAACGTTTCGGTAAATGACCAGTTCGGTAAATTGGATTTATATAGTAAACCCTTTGGACGTTTCGGTAAAAAGGTAATTGAATAGTAATAGTGGAGAAAGTTGTCACACACATGAAAAACACATAATAATTACCTAGTTTGTTTACTTTTTGACTCCTCATCCCGTCGGATAATGTCTAAACTATACTTAAGATTAAGAGTACAGTTTGGACCCAGATTAATCAGTTATACTTTGGTTTCACGACATCACTACGATATGCAGGTAGAGATATATACGTGCGTTTTATTTATTTATTTATTAATTTATTTAATACAGTCAGTGCTCTGATATTTTCGGGCAAATGTCTATAAATACTCAATTAGCGGGTTTTAAAGATCGCTAATGTGTTGAGTACAAATAAGAGATTAAAGAAAACCGCTGTAATTTAATTAGTGACTGTCCTAATTGTTTGTCTTTAATTATGTGCCATTCTTTACAAATATGAGTTGATAATTTTATCAGTTAGTGATTAAAAGTCATTGTTACCATATAATTACTATATAATTGCCTTCTTACCGAAACGTCTAAAGAGTTTACTATATAAATCCAATTTACCGAACTGGTCATTTACCGAAACGTCCGTAAATCTTTTATGGTTCTAGCTGGGTTATTCAGGATCAGCTGAAGTCAGAACTTGTCCAAAATCACAATGGCACAGATACCAGATATTGTTATGCATTATATGTTAAATGGTTGCAGTGACTGTGATTTCTGTCAAGTTTTGACCACAATTAAGTGACCCAAAATACATCTACATTTTACTGCTACAATTTAAGATCGTTCACAATCACACTAAGCAGGTGCATAGCTCTGTTCCACCCCACTTTGAATTTGAGGATCAAGTGGTATCATAACATTGTGATGCAATGCTTAAATATTAAAATCAGTTGTATTCTTTCCTTTCCATTTTCAGGTCCAAGGTAAATCAGCCCTCGGTTTAAAATTGCAGCAATGCCGACACAGCCAAGGACTTCTGCAAATAAGGGTAACAGAAAGCAAAAGCAAGCCTTTAGTGCAGCAGAAGACATCATACCTTATGCTGCAGGATTTAAACCTCCAACTGTGAAAGAAAGCAAAAATGCCATTGGTTTCACAGGAGAAATTCGTAAAGAATTCACCCTTGGACCTGATCAGAAATTTTTTTCACATCTGCCCAAACCCACAAATGTTGATGACTGGTTAGCACAGTATTGTGAAGAAGGGCAGACATATAGCAAGTTCCTCAGGGAATGTCCTTGGTTGTCCAGTCGTAAAAGGAAGTATATGTCTCAGGAATTCTCACCCTCTGGGCAAACAATCAAGGAAAAGTACCCAAATGGTAAAGTTTATATTGTACCTGTTGGAGATTTTGATGAGAGTGACACAAAGTTTTTCTCATATTTGAAGGAATACACCAGTGTATTTCTTGGTTTACCAGTTGAGTCACTACCAGAGATAAACTTACAGATCGAAGATGGGAAAGTGTTCTGGATTGATGAACCAAAGAATAAAACTAACAGCAAAAGGAGAACCAGTCAAAGAACAAAACGTCATCAACTAACCAGTCGTTACAACCTTGAGACTAAACATTTGCAGGTCTGTGTTGATAGTAACCTGATGCAGTTGCGAAACCTGATTCCTGAAGATGCCATATGCATGATTGGATTAACAATGTTAGATTTATATGGGGAGAACAGTGACTTATTTGTAGCAGGAATGGCAGCTGGCAACCAGCGTGTTGCTATTTTCAGTTTGTATCGCTATGATCCCTGTCTCAGTTTTTCAACTGAGCACTGGTTTCAAATTGTAGAAGGTAAAGAGATTTCCCCAAAAGAGCAACAACGTCTCATTCTCCAGCGGGGATGCAAACTTCTTGTTCATGAAATATGCCATTTACTTGGCATAGATCATTGTATTTACTATGACTGTTGCATGAACGGCTCAGGACATTTGTCTGAAGATTTCCGGCAACCAATGCATCTGTGTCCAGTTGATTTACGTAAACTTCACACTTTAGTTGGATTTGACATTATTGAGCGTTACAAGTCACTGTATCAGTATTACAAGAAACATGGCTTTAAGGAGGAGGAACAGTGGGTCGAAAAAAGAATAAAGTTTATATGCCAGAAGAAATAGTGTTGCCTTACTCTTTGAGAGTGACTCTGGAAATTAAAGTTTGTAGGTCTTGAATATATATGCTAAAAGCTTAGATGTCAGATAAGACCTTTTCTGACTGGTCTTTGAAGTGGAATTGTCAGAGAACAAAAGTGATAGCTAACAAATCCTCTTTTGTTATAATTTATTTGCATACAGTGTAAGATACACAGATTTCTATGAAAGAGTTTGTCAGATTTGTTTATGACATGTTATTTGTAAAACACATCCAGTATGTAACTTCTTAAAGTATATTTTAAGGATCATTTTTGTTGTTTTCCTGGTAGTTTAAACTTATATATATTACAAATAACACATCATATATGTCAGTTCTTTTACACTTATTAGAGAGACAGTTTATTGTCATGTCAGTTTTACAGAAGGAAAGTGATACCTAATAATACTTAAGGAATTACTGTTATTGTAATAACGGGATATTACCATTTATTAGGAAAGTACATTTAATAGATGTAATTTTCAGTTTCACCAAACAAATAACTTTTTTGCAAAATGTGTATATTGTTGTTTGCATTTTTTTTTTTGCATTTAGCTCAGTGTCAATAGGGGAAAACCAACATCTGTGTAACAGTGTGCTCAGACCATCTGTCTATAAAACATCAAGCCTTGTCTTGTTTATGCTATGTAGGTTACATTCTTTTTTTAAGTCTTAGAAATTGTTGGCCATGAGGAAAGATTGCTTCACATGCTTTGTTGTTGTTTTTGGAAAAAGAGAAAATTGAAAACAACATTGAATCTTGTACTGCATTTTCATAGCAAGGTAGATGTAGGGATGCCTAGCTTGTGATTCATGTAAATGTAGCAAAAATATTATCTAGTCTGGATTACCTGCCCCTAACACTATGTTATTGTGTCTTAATAATTGAAGATATATTAGGCAGGGAACCAGAGAAAGATATTATAAATCCAGCAAATTCTCAGGTATGTAGGTTCATTTAGATCATAACTTTCATCAGTTCATATTATATCATGTAAAGTTAGGGCAATCACAACAATAGTGTATGCAACTGTATTGATACAGGTCACCATATATCAAAGGTTGGACTTAGAGATCTCAAAGACAAAACTGAGTTGGTGATGTTCTTAATTTCTTTTCATGTATATAGCTTATATAGAACTTAAATATTTCTATTTACAATGTTCAGTGGAGCCTAAAATACCATTTTGTACATATTATATATTTATACATTAATCTATACAATTTTGTATAATGTATTTATTTAATGCCGAGTTGGAGGAGTGAACGTTAAAATGGTTTTAACAGACACTTAGTAAAGTAGCAAGTAAAATCTTTTGGCTCTCACCCCTCAGATTATATTTTTTATTTCCTATAGCTACAACAGTATTGTCAGCATTATTATATTCTTTGGAAATGCAGCTTTGTGATAATTTCATGATAATTAGTCCTTGCAATAAAAGTCTTTCATATTTTAATTTTGCTTTTATTAGTACTTTATTTCTAACAGGGGATGCTGTGTGCATAAAAATTCCCCATATATTCAAAATCCAGTTATACTTCCCGTTGCCTTATCATGCTTCTAAAGAATTATCTTTTATCAGTTACTATTTTTCATAAGTTATCTGACTTATCTAGCTTTTGAATTATAGTTCATGTTTGTTGAATGCTTTAACATTGTTTTTATTGGAATGTTACAGAGCCACATAATCTTTATGTTTATGTTAGTGTTATGTGATACACCTTTGTGTTGCAAGCTTACCTTTCTTTTGAATTTCATTTCTTTATAATAAGTGGCTAAAGTTCACAGCTTTTGTTTGAATTTTTTAAAGGTGTAAAATGGTTATAGCACACAGTGTCCTGTAAGAATTACAAAAACATTTGTTTAAAATGTATGGATATGATGTTGTATTGTTTTAAAAGAAAATGTTTTACAATTTCCTTTTTTACTGGTCTTTTTACTAGCATGAGTCTTGCACAAAATTGCTATTGTCTTTCTCTTGCATACAAGAAGTTTTACAATGTCTTTTTACTGTTCTTGTTTCTAGTATGAGTCTGGCACAAAATTGCTATTGTCTCTGAAATGTATAACAGTAAGTAATTGTGGTCTAGTGAACTTTTTATATTTGTTTTCTGTGATCCAGTGCAGTCCGAGGGAATAAATTATTCAATATTCTCTTGACATGTGTTCTGTCTGTAATTTATCATACCAGATGAACTGATTGGCAAAAACTCCTGAGGTCTCTGTGACAACTGGCTTCACTGTCAGTTCAGTATGGAATATTACAGCTGTACTTGTCTCATTGGCCACCTGTATACATCAACCAGTAAGCCTGAATAACATATCTTAGTATTTTTTCCACCAATACCGTATTATTCCTCTGTGCTCATTCGGTAATAAGTTTGGTAACAAAACCTATAGCTGTGGTGTCCAAAACTTCGGATGGAAATACTTCAAAGTCATAATCACTATGTACATATACTGGTAAAATCTTAACAGTACACATGTGTACTGTGCTGGCAAATACATTCTGCTGATTGTTATTCAGTGCTGGCAGTACCTCTGTTCTGGCCATTAGGTACTGAGAGTAACTTGTTGACAATAATTGATGTATTGACAGTATTTACTTTCAACAATTCTGTGTGAGCTGCCATACTTTGCTGCTAATTCATCTGCAATGACAATATTTCTCTGCTGACTAGCTCTCAGAAATTGAACACTTTCTTTAAGCAATATTTTTTCTTGCAATGTCTTACTTTCCATACCTGTGTACTTTCAAAAGTTCTACAGAGTATTGAAATCAGTTACCTGCTTGTAACAAGTCACAGCTGCCAATCATAGAGGGCTGTTAATCAAGCAATGTATGCTATATTCAGCGATAAAGCTGTTTAGGCAAAACTTTCTATGTATGTATATCTCTGCCATGGCTAGAAGTGTTAATAAAGTTTTATGTGCGTGCATGCAATATTTCTGCTATGACAAAACATGCTTTATTTGCAACATTTATGCTGTATATGCAAAACTTTCCATGTAAGCATGCAGTTTCTTTGCTATGACAATAAAAATGTTCAGGTGTGCAATATTTCTGCCATGGAAATAAGTACAGTAAAACTTTACCATTGTGATATATTACTGCTATGTTAATATACCCTGCGTGCCAAGGTAATGAACGTATTGGCTAAATTTCCCTCTAGAAGTAAATCAAGACTCTGTCACAGACAGTATATCCCCCACCGATTAGTGCTTGTTTGAAGAAAGTGTAAAGTCAGAATTTGCATGTAAAGAAAATGGGAAAAAGTAATCGTTTTTTTCAAAGAATAACTTTGTGGTTATCATCTTGATCAAAGTGCAATAACTCCTTCAAAAAATTGTGCAGTCGCAAAAATTGATGATATGCACTGCAGTTCATGTTGATAAACATATTCTTTGAAAGTTTGGTGGAAATCGCATACGAAATGTAGGAGTTGTGCACAGAAACATTTATACAATAATTATTAAAATCATTTAACGCAACAACTCCTTCAAAAATAATGCCATCACAAAATCCTAACAATATGCACTGCAGCAAATGATGTAATTATGTGAAAGTGTGGTGAAAATTGCATGCAAAATGTAAGAGTTGCAAACAGAAGCATTAGTAGGTAAAACAAGCTTTCTTTATGCAAGAAATTTATACAATTTATTCTCAGGAAATTATGGAACAACTTTTAGAAACAGCTAGCTCTTTTTATATTTACATCTTTAAGTTTTGTCAAGACTGTTATTTTTTGATACAGCAATGGCAAATAGAACTCAACATCCAAGTTCCATCAAACATCCCCATTTTGAGAATAACCAACTCGATGATAAATAACACACTCTAGCTTTTTCTTATTTCAAATTTTGGTCAAACCACTGATCAGGAGTGATAATGACATTCCTTGTCATTCATTTTAAAATAAACACTAAATTTTCATCTTCAGCTTCGAGAAAAAATGTTATTCTTTTTACATAGTGAATAACTATTCAGGGACCATAACTCTGTGTTAAACGGTCCGACCGGGACATTTCAATGACATGCACATCTTTTGGTAGCGATGATTCCCATTACTGAGTTTCGTTGAAATCCAGAAAGCAGTTGCCGAGAAATAGCGCGGAAACAAATGTTACTCTGATTGCATACTGAATAACTAATCAAGGACCTTAACTCTATGTTGAAGTGTCAAACCGGAATAAGCCAAGGATATGCGCATCTCCTTTTTGTATTGAAAGTTCCCACAAAGTTTTATTGAAATCCTTTCTGTAGTTGCAGAGAAATGGCACGGAAACGAAATATTATTTAGAGGCCATTATAACTCTGTGTTATAGATGGTCTGACCGAGACATGTCAGTGACATGCGCATCTCTTTTTGGTATTGACGGTTCCCATAAAGTTTCGTTGAAAACCAGTAGGAAGTTGCCGAGAAATAGCGCGGAAACAAATGTTACTCTGTATACATACTGCATAACTATTCAAGGACCATCAATCTGTGTTGAATGGTCCAACCGGAACATGCCGAGGATATTCGCATCCCCATTTGGTATTGAAAGTGCTAACAAGGTTTCACTGAAATCCAGTTATAGTTGCCAAGAAATAGCGCGGAAACGAAACTCGGACGGAAAGAATGACGGACGGATGGACAACGCCAAAAACAATTTCCCCCTTCCGATTCCATCGGCGGGGGATAACTATTGTTTGTGTGCAAATTTCTGCCATGGCAGCTACATGTGTCGGAAAGACTTCCCTGCTTGCAACAAAATACCATGACAATATCTGTATATAAAACTTTCCTTCTATGCAAGATATTCTGTCGTGGCTATAAACAACATAAATGACTCCCCATCTATACAATATTCTGCTAAAAGCAATAAACGTCCCCATCATGCAATATTTTCCCACGGAAATAAACACGACATAGTAGAATATTCTCATTATGAAATATTCTTTCATGGCAAGAGCAAGTCTTTCTTGAACGCACTATTTTACATGGCTCCTTGCTTGTATGATTTTGCCATAGAAACAACGTATTATATTGGAAACATTCCTTTCATGAACATGCCTGACATATCAATAAACAAGTGTTAATAAAATAATTAATATGCGATAATCATTTGTAAAGACATACATTCACATTTGTCACGGCAAAATGCATGTCCATGCAAAACTATCCCTGCATATATAAATATTCCGAGAGGTAAACATTGTGTAGGAAAACCTTCCTTTACATACACTGTTACTTCAGTAAACATGTGGCAAACATTCCATGTATACAATTTTCTGCCATGTAAAAGTAAAATCTGCGAGCTAAGTAAAGTTAAACTATCCTTTGCATCTATTGTTCGTCCATGGCAGTAAATACGTGTACGTTATGATCCTGATATATTCTGCCATGCAATAAACATGATCGAATAGTAAAATTAACGCCGCCCCTGTTACAACACTAAAATGTGAGGGAAACATTTACTGCATACAATATTCTGCCATGGCAAAAAAATACATGGTGTGAGAAAACCACTCAATCATGCAATATCCTATGGCAATAAACATGTGTAGGGAAGGAATTCTTTCAAGTAATATTCTCCCATGGATATAAAAACATCTGCGAGCAAAACTCTCTTGCTTTCGCTCTTATACTATGGCAAGCAATACTTCCCTGTTGTATTTACCTTGCATGATTACAGGAATCACCAGCAAGTAATTATCTTTCATAGGCGGCATAATCAATGGTAGGATACTACGTCATCGCACACCTGTTTTATGCTCTCCCGCGGACCTTTTTTTTGGTCAACAATCTGTCGCTTGAAAGGTTATATGGTCTTTTTCAATAATTAAGAAATCTGTAAAATTTTCAGAAAATCATGTTGTGCACCGAAGATTGGGTGGTGTACATTGTATTAACGTGAAGAATTTTTATAATGTAAAATTTTAGTTTAGGCCTGAAAATTGGCGAACACATCTGAACTCTAGGCCTTGTGGTTTCTAACAAGAAGATTTTATAGTTTTCCCTATATAAATCTATGTAAAATCAACTGACCCCTGGGGTTGGGTCAGTTTTGACCCCAGGATCACAATTTGAACAAACTAGGTAGAGGTTCCCTAGATGATCTTTTATACCAAATATCTAAGCTTCCGGCCTTGAGGTTTCGGAGAAGATTTTTAAAGATCCAACGTTTAAAATCTAATTTTAGCTCCAGTGAACCAGAAATGCAATGGACCAGAACCATTTGAACAATCTTGGTAGAGCTTCATCCAAGGAACATCCCAGGCAAGTTTTATTAAATTTGGCCCACTGGTTTCAGAGGAGATGTCATTTTTGGTGTGCAGCATTGTCCGGTGGACCTCTACCAAGTTTCTAAATCATGGCCCCTGGGTCAAAAATGGCCCGCCCCATGGATCACATGTTTTACATAGAGTTATATAGGGAAAACTTTAAAAAATCTTCTTGTAAGAAACAGCAAGGCCTATAGTTTAGATATTTGATGTGTAGCATTGTCTAGTGAACCTCTACTAAGTTTGTTCAAATCATAGCCACTGGGTCAAAATAGGCCCTGCCCCGGGGGTCACTTGTTTACATAGAGTTATATAGGAAAAAGTTTAAAAAATCTTCACATCAGAAACCAAACGGCATAGAGCGTAGATATTTGGTGTGTAGCATTGTCAAGAGGACCTCTACCAAGTTTGTTCAAATCATGGCCCCTGGGTCAAAAATGGCCCCGCCCCAGTGGTCACATCTTTTATATAGAGTTATATAGGGAAAACTTTAAAAATCTTCTTGTCAGAAAACACAAGGACTAGAGTTTGGATATTTAATGTGCAGCATTGTCTAGTGAACCTTTACCAAGTTAGTTCAAATCATGACCCTCGGGTCAAAACTGGCCCCACCCGGTGAGGGGGGGGGGGGGGGGTCATTTGATTTTACACAAATAGGGAAATCTTAAAAAAATCTGCTGCTCTGAAACACCAAGGGCTAACCCTTCAATTGATCGTTGTTATGTCTCCCCACCCCCTCAACCATGCCCTTCTGATGCAGACATATTGTTTTTGCCCTGTCCATGGGTGTCTGTTTGTCTGTCTGTCTGTCACACTTTGTTTCCTTTCAATAACTTGAGTACCAGTTGACCCTAGGCCTTCATAGTGACAGAGATCAAAAGTCAATCAACCGGTGAGGTCTTTTTTTCATAATCCTCAAAACCTTTAATGACAGCCAGATTCTTGTATTTAATCCTTCAAAAAAATCGTCTGCTGAAGCAGGGTTTCAATCGAAAATGTTCAAAACGAGTTATGGTATTAGTACATTGTTTTGTACCGAGTTACAGCCAAAACCCCTTTCATATAAACGTTTCTTTTCCACTTTTCAATTGTTTCTTCTCATTTTACCGTGTAATTGCCCTTTCAAAGCAACAAGTATGTTCTAAGTGTGGAACGACCCTTAAAAGTGCAATCTACATATATAATTATAGTCTTCCGATGCAGTCACACTTTCTAGGAAATATAAATAAAAAGTTTTCCTTGACAGGATGTGAGGAGTATCAATTAGACGCTTGTTAACAATTTAACGAAGAAGCGTCTAAATGATGCTTGAAATTAATGTTGCCAGACAGCATATGCACTACTTTTCCATGTCGCCGGATTTGGGTGTCAAAATTTCTTGCTCCGTTCATTTTATTCGGTCCAAGCTGTTTAAAGGAAAGGCTCAGACATGTAAATTAGCATGAATGTTTAGCAAAACACGTCCGTTACGACGAGTGTTTTAAAAAAGATGAAAGGACCTTGTCGATTTTCGATCGCTATCACTATTAAATGGTTTGTTTATTTTCTACAGCATTTATGCCAAAAACACAGAAAAACATTTTTGAATGACTATGTCGGGACAAACCTGCAGTTACAAGGATGTGTTCTTTGATCTTCGACTGTGTACCATGCAGGTATATATACAGCCGTGCACGTCATTACTTTGCTCTGTGGCATATTAAGTATTTACAGCAATTTTCAGATATATGGGATCAAACTGCACACACGGCCCTCGTGAGCGTATAGATTCTAATTAGTTTAATTAAACTTTAACAACAATGCTGTTATTTAAAGTTTAAAGGAAACAAAATACGGAAACAGACTGTTGGAGTCCCACAACTACAGCCGTATAAACATCCACGCCGCGTTGAAGGCCCTGTCTTCTTAATTCACAGTCTTTTACTGCTATGGAATGTTACTTCAGTAATTACAAGCAATGCAATAATTGTAGAAGAAACGCGTCTACCGCAGCTGTCGATATTGGTTATTCTCAGCTACGCCCCTGCTCGACTATTGTGTGACGTCAAAAGAAGGCGGTACGACTGGATTAGCTCTATCGATTGTGACTATTTAACCGGTGTAACGGCGTGTTTAATGTTTATTTCATAGTTCTGAAGTGCACAAAAAGAGGATAATATAAACTATAACTTTCTCTGGCTATGTAAGCGCGTTCATGCAACCATGAGTTTCGATATTTTTGACTTTGTTACCGACGTTCTCAAATTTAATATATCCGCCATTGATTACTGGGGTTTGGATAAAACATCTTTCGAATTGCCGCAAGAAAATATCAACATCAGCCGCGCCGTTGCACCGGGCGACCATCGCCTTCTCCAGTATATTTGGGATGTACGTATTGGAAGAGAGGAATTCTTTTCGTCACCATTATTCCCCGTCATCCTGTCGGTAACATTTTATTTTTCCTTCTGTACGCCTTTCATGATATTCGACTTGCTTGGTGAGCGATGGAGTTGGATGCACAAGTTTAAAATCCAGCCAGAGTTTAAAGTAAACTCTTCACATTTATGGGACACCCTCGGTTTGACGTTCTGGAATCATGTTCTTTTCGTTCTGCCAGCCGCCTGTGCCCAGTGGGTGTGGACCCCGCCGACGCCATTACCAGACCTTGCCCCAACCTTGTTCGAATTTTTCTGGCACCAGATGGCTGGGTTGTTGATTTTTGACTTTCAGTATTTCGTTTGGCATTGGTCTCACCACAAAATCCGTTTTCTCTACAAACACGTGCATGCACTTCACCACCGGTACCATGCCCCTTTCGTCTGGGTGACTCAATACTTACACCCGTGGGAACTTATTACGGTTGGCTTTCTTACAACAACGAATACTTGGTTTTTCGACTGTCATCCACTCACAATCTGGAGTTACATGATTCTATCCATAATTGTCAGTGTTGAGGCCCATATTGGATACGATTATCCATTCACGCTGAACTATATCACCTTTGGAATTCTTGGAGGTGCCCCAAAGCACGACATGCACCATTATAAGCCTATGACAAACTTTCAACCATTCTTTAACCACTGGGACAAGATCTTCGACACTTTCTGTCCACCAATGGAAGCAGGTGGAGTGAAACCCAAGAATCTACAAGATTACGAAAGAAAACAGAAAGAAACGAAAAAGATGCGATAACGCCATATTTGACAGAAACAACGAACCACTCGGATAAAGGATGCGGCTGGAAATAGAACGGGACCGGACACCTCCCATCAAAAGAAAGGGTGCTATAGTAGTAGCGTTTTATTTAATAGAAGTGCAGTTGTTCACGTGTTTTAGAATTACCCATTTTAAAAAAAATGTATAATTTCTTTTCGAGTATTACCTGCATACCGTTATGAGATTATTGACGTACAACATTTAAAAAGTAATTTTCTACAGCTAAATATTATTTTTTTATCTAGACTGACTTGTTTCCACCTGACTTGTTTCTATCTGACTTGTTTCCGTCTGGCTTGTTACCAGAATCGAGTCAACCAAAGTCATAAAAGTCCTTAATAAGAAAACGCTTAAAATGTTACACCATGTATTTAGTTTACGTCGTTTAAAATCGTTTTAATAGAAATAGGTGTATACAATTCCATTTTGATGAATAGAGGTTAGATAATACATTTTTTCATGAAAAGTTTTCAAAGTTAAATTGATGAGAAGTTTTCATAGTTAAATTATTGATGAAAAGTTTTAAAATTCAACATTACGGTTTATTGTGGACATAGCTTCTTTGAAAACTAGTGTAAAACGCATTCCTGGTCTGTTAAACGATATTTTTCGTTTTCAGTAAATTTCTTTATTCTTGGGTAGTTGTTAAGTATTGATATTTGAAACGTTTTTTTTTTAAAAGAATTTCTAGAAAGCGTTCTATTTTCGCCAAACAAGATTGTTCAACAAAATGCCTTTATACAACTCCTTTGTGCTTGATTTATTATAAAGTCGACTTTGAGAAACCTCATTCACTTAAAGTTATTATTTATTCAGTCGTTTCTTTACGGGAAAAACACTGTTTTTATTAATTTACATTTATTTAGAAGAATTACGTTGCTGACTGAAATTTCGCGACACCCGTGAAATGTTGACTGATTACGTTTCTTTTTTTTACTGAAACATATTTCACTATATCGAGATGAAAACAAAGAAAATTTGGTATTTTGTATTTTACATTTAGACCAGTATTAAGTAGATGCAAGTGATTGACTTGTCATGTGAGTATTTCTGTCTCTGTTTTTATTTTCGATTTCGATTTTATTTACATTAGTTTAAAGATATACGTCGGACAGTCGGCTGTTTTATCCAGAGATGTTTAAATGTACCTATGTCTTCGATATTTTAGTGATGCAAACTATTGCAATTTTTAATTCAAATTTATAGCACATTTATTTTTATTTTGTTAACTTTTTATCTTAGCCTTTTTATTTACCTTACCGAATATTTAAAGTCTTACGTATGCCTTTGAACAAGGCACACTGATATAGGGTCAAGGGTTGATGAGTATCTGAGTGAATACAAATAGTTTTATCGCTTATATATATTTTTTTGGTAGTTTGCCCATTGAAAATGTTAAATACAAAAGTATTTTTGGGATTTGGGCGGTTTAAACTAGATTTTCTAATCGTAAAAAGCTTTTTTATTATAATAGGTTTTAATACTTTGCCCTTAAAGAAAGAAAAAGAAAAAAAAAACAAGGAAGTTGTACTAGTATCTGAGCCATAAAATTGTTCATTTACAAAAGTAATGAGGGCAAGACGTTTTTGTATTTAAAGATATCCGATAGCTGATTTGTGAAACTTAATATGTCGTGTCTAGTGATCGAATCATATAACTTCAGTTTAACCTTTTTTATGATATGGTCGAAGTTACTTCTACGTAGAAAATTATTAGAATCGTTACCTTAATAGTAAAATTGTATAAGTGTTCTTGGCGAAACGTTTAACAGAAATTAAAGTTATTACCAGGTTAGATACTGACGAATAGTCTTCCTAGAAAGTTAATAGTGTCAGATCATTCTTAATATTTCATGTATGTTTCCATGACGATATCCTGAAACTTGATAATACAGACATTGTTAATATATTGATTGAGTTTGTGAACAGTAACGGTTTGGTTTTTCTTAAATAATGTTACCTCAGAAAATGAATGCATTGCATGTTGGCCAACATGAAATTTTAAGTGAAGTGCATGTTAAGATTTTTTTTATTATATTTCCACATAAAACAGATGAGATAAAGTTTTTCTTCATTACCTAATCAAAGGTTGATCATTAAGTTGATTTGTTACGAGTAAAGAACAGCAGTCAATGCATTCGTAGGAGATTTTAGATATCTAAGTCAGTCTTTAATTGTTGTGAAATATTTAAAGATTTTTTTCAACAAGAGCAAAAAAAAAAAATACGAAAAAATAAGAATTTTCTTCATTCAGAATTTCAGTATTTCCCAGACTTTATTTCCGTGACTTACATGATTGTTACATTGATTTGATTTTATCTAGTATATTTAATCCTGTGCATTTTTTTTAAAAGCTAGCTGTCGTTCTTTGCCCTTGAAAAATCTTGCCATACTATTTATTTTCACATTTTAAAGCACTAAAATGACAACGACAATGTCACAGTATTTTATTGCCAGATCAGTTGTTTACAATATTTTATATATAGCCTGTAGTATTAGTGGGTATCAAGTTTTAGTCTTGTTTTTGTTGGATGTTTGTTTATTTGATTCTTTCTCGGTTGATTTCGACCTTATCAGGCAAATATTGAAAAAGACTTTATTGAACTTTTCTAGATAAGTCATTCTGAATATCAGTCTATATTCATACAATTGAACATTACAACTGAAGGAATTTAATCTTTATTGTGTCCAAAAACAGCAACACAGACACACGTCTTCGGTGAGTTTAAGTCATTTTAACTTTTCAGTACATTTAGTTCAGGGTTGAAATCCAGTAAGTTAAATTAAGGTGAGCAGAACTGAAGTACTTATGTGCTGTTGTAGACGTGTCTCATAAGCCTGGAAGGCTGGTTTTTTTTCATTTTGGGTGACACTTTAATAATCAAGCACTTTATTTACTTTAACATGCTTACAAAAAGGTTTGCTCTGACATTTCACGATTAAAAGTATGAAATCTCAGCACTTGATACATATCAATTTCTTTCAGGTTCAAATGTGTATTGTTAAATTAAAAAAAATATTATTAACAGTTTCTTTCTAGTTAAATATTTGAAAACAAAATTTCTCATAACCCAGTTTTTTGCCATATACATATATGTATATGTTCTCTGAAAACCTTACAGTGTATTTGTTTAGAGTGATAAATTTCAGGCTAGTTATTAGGTCAGACAAATATAATCAGATTTTATCAAACTAATTTACATTATTCTTGATAAACACACGTCGATTAGACTTATTTCAACATTACTCACACTGTGCTTTTGACCATCGTCGGAAACCCACGTTCGATCCATTCCGTTTCACTCTATTTACATAATGTAGTTGTGCGGAATATGTACCGGAGGTCACCGACGATGGGTTTGACTAGACCTAAGAGAACCACGAAATTATATATACGTTTTGCATGAATGTATTTCTGTACAATTTTCTTTGTTATTTATTTGTAAGAACTGCGTTATTCCATCATTTATACATGTATACACGTATACACATTGTTTTCGAAAGCAGATTTTTTTTTTAATGTAAAAGTTGTCTAAAACAATGTAACTTTGGACATCAGAGGTTTTTTTTTCTAACGTAGATGAGCTGTTCCATAGATTACCGAGTTTTAATCTCGTTTGAAATTAAAGTACACAGTCTTCTTTTTGAGATTATAATATTTTTACCAGATTGGAAGGAAGTATTATGTTAAATGGTATTCAGCTCGCGGAAACCGGTGCTTCCGAATGTACTTTAACCGTATATTGTGAATGTAATGACAAGAAGTAGCCCACTTTTCACTGAATTTTGAAAACAATGCATTGTACTCGTCAGCTTAGCCTAGATGATAACTACACCGCTTTAAGAAACGATCAAATATCAACACATTGTAAGTGCTATTTTTGAAACTGACTATAACCATATATATGAATATATATGCAGTAAAATATCGTGTTTATTAATTACTGCTATGTTTATAACATATATTTCTTCAGTTCTGTACGTTAAGTGTTAGTTATGTTAAGTTTGATGTAAAACGAGACATTCTTCAAAGTATGTGATTATTGATTATATTTTAGATATTAAGTATATTAACTATCAGTACTTCCTTGATATCAATTAATGATATGCTTTCTACATGTCAATAGGTAAAAACACAAAAGTTCTAACTAACATTGAAGAAAGAAGCAGTTACTATCTTTTCGCTTTCATAGCTCGAGCATACGTTTAACTTTTGAATATCAGTATGAAATATGTTGAACGAACCTTCAATGATCTGCAGTTTGAGTTCATGCACTATTGTAGGAGATAGTAACCCCTAGTGAATACTGTTAATGAGGAAAGTACAAGGTGTCCACGCCACTGGTCAGCTCGTGTACAGACTAAATGACGTGTTTCTGAGCAACAAAACTCAGCGATGCCGACACAGTCCTACATGTACGACCAGTTTGGCACGGTCGAAGGTTGACCATTGGTCCCATAATTTAAAAGCAGGTGCCCTTTAGCTCACGTGTACGAATGACGTGCCGTATAAAAACACCCCTTACACGGCATCGATGTTAACGTCAAAGCTATAGGTACTGTGTCTTATTTTATTTATGAATGTTCTATTTTCAGCCTGTCATTCCTTTTCCGGTTGTATATATTCATTCATTTTTTATGTATAGCATATTTTAATTAATTGTCATTGTTCTTGTATCTTGTATGTAGATGTTACTTGTAAAGTTAAGATGAACTGTGACGTCACTGGCGTACTTTGAGTGTGAATGACGTAACGGAATTTGTAACCAGTCAGATTTCTGTACCGACAGTACACAAAGAACGTCACCACGTGACATTATGGCTAGTCACTGTGTTATTTTGCTTCCATACATATAGAAGTGAGCAAACTTCTTGTTGTTACTTTGTTGTCAAATGTATCTTGAAACTTGCCAAGTGAAATCACGACGTAGGGTACATACTTGTGTGCGAATGAAGTCAAGTGATCTATAACAAATTAGATCCAGTGCTGATTGTACACAGTTTATACCTTGTAAGAATGATTTCCTAAATATATAATCAGTTATATTGTTTGAAATGTTCTGTAATTTTGTAATGTTTTATTAAGATTGTATATCGAAGCTTTTTCTAAGATCGGTTAAGACTGTTACCATAGTTACAAGGGTTAGGTATGAATGACGTATTATACAATACTGATTGTACCTCAATGTGCACTTTGGTGAGTTAATATTTACGTGTGTGTGCTTTTTTGCTGTGATGATATTGAATTTTGTTCTAAGACATTTATATTTTATTAAGGAGAGCACAACGTGCTCAAGGTGAGCTTTTGTGATAGCCCTGTATCCGTCGTGCGTCGTTAACCTTTAACTTTAAATCGCAACATCTTCTCCTAACTAGGTCAATATTGATGAAACCTAGCAGGAATATTCCTTGCATAAAGGTCTACCAAAGTTTTTCAAAGAATTTGTTTCCATGGAGAATACTGGTTGCTATGGCAACAAGAATGAAACGCTTAAAAACTCTTCTTGTCTAAACCTCCAGGCCCAGAGCTCTTAAATTTGGTGTGTAACATTGTCTAGTGGATCTCTACCAAGATAATTCAAACTATATCCCTGCATTCTATATTGGTTCCACCTCAAGTGTCATTGTTTTATACATTTCTAAAAATCTTCTCTAAAAACTCAGGACCTGTAATCTACATAATTGGATTGTAACATGGTTGAGTATACTTTTAATTATATTCTTCAAACAATATTTCTGGCGTAACTTTTTGGCTCCGCCATTGAAGTCAGATGTTTTACATAGCCTTATATAGACAAACTCTTCAAAAATCTTCTTTACAGAAACCGTAAGCATGTGAGTCCTGAAATTTGTAGTGTAGCATTATCTGGTGGCACTCTACCAAGATTCTTCAAATTATGTTGCTGGAGTCATTATTGGCTCCTCCTTGGTCACATGTTTTACATATTTTTGAAATATAAAGGAGATTTTTTAAAAAAAAACTCTTGTTATCTGAAACCTTGTGACCCGGAGTTCTCAAATTTGGCTTAAAGTATTGCCCAGTAAATCTCTTCCAATATAGCCTAAAGATTTGATATTTGGATGTATCACTTTCTAGTTTTTTTTTATTTTAATAATAAATCCATAGACTGCACTTATCGTTTACTCTCAGGTGAGATATAAAGGGTCATCATGGCCCTCTCGTTACTGAATAATACTGATCTCTTTTGAGTCACTATTACAAGGCTGACTTAATATCAATGCACGTACAGGGTTACAAATTTCCGCTAGGATTGATTGTCTGAGTAACCGGTGTTACACTGAAGAACAAATATTTAAACAGATCAACTTTTCGTATTTATGATGAGGTACTAAATTTGTATGACTTTCCATTTCAATGACCAAAGCGTTTAAAATATTTGACGCACAAGAGGACCAACATTTCAGATAAAATTGATTCCTGCAGCAGACGATGCTTCATTGACGTAATACATGCTCGAACACGATTTTCACGCAGGATGCTATTCATACGTCTTCTTAACAACCAGTTTATTTATTTACATCTTCTTTCAGTGATTATCATGACATTTGTTCTTTGTATGTCAGGAAGGGTTTAGTTTATTTTGAGAAACTGTTCAGATTCTTTTAATCACAGCTGCGTAGGTAAACTTAGGTTTGCACAAATGTTCGCTTGACTTCTTTCAACGTCTATGTAATAAGAAAAAAAATTGTTTATTAACTTCATGTATATGCTGTTATTTGTCAACACGTCTACTGGCAGTTTATTTGGTTAAAACCTTTGAAAAAAATACACGTTTTGTGATTTTGATTAAGAATTTACAGATTTACATTTTCGTGTTAAAAAGTATCTCATATGTTAAATGGCGAATATTATTCATGCAAAAATCGATTAAATTTCCTTGCTAGTCTTACTTTTTCTTCGTTATTTACAATTCCACAACACAGAAATGATAACGTTTGATCGTGCCCACTCGATTATTCGCCATTGTTACTCCGGCGACACATGCAATTTTGAAAATAATCACTAATGATACGAAGAAAAAGAAGAACATGTTTGGTCCGCCAGCGGCTTTTCGAGCACCCATCAAGACTGAGTAAACAAGAACATGATTGGCCCGTCGAAGTCTTTTCGAGCACGCATCAAGACTGAGTAACCAAAATCATGTTTGGCCCGTTAGAGTCTTTTTCGAGCACGCATCAGGACTGAGTAAAACTAGAACATGTCTGGCCCGTCAGTGTCTTTTCGAGCACCCATCAAGACTGAGTAAACAAGAACATGTTTGGCCCGTCAGATTCTTTACGAGCATGCATCAAAACTGAGAAAACAAGAACATGTTTGGCCCGTCAGATTCTTTACGAGCATGCATTAAAACTGAGAAAACAAGAACAGGTATGTCCCGTCAGAGTCTTTTCGAGCACGCATCAAGACTGGGTAAACAAGAACATGTTTGACCCGTCAGAGTCTTTTCGAGCACACATCAAGACTGGGTAAACAAGAACATGTTTGGCCTGTCAGTGTCTTTTCGAGCACGCATCAAGACTGAGTAAACAAGAACATGTTTGACCCGTCAGTGTCTTTTCGAGCACGCATCAAGACTGAGTAAACAAGAACATGTTTGACCCGTCAGTGTCCTTTCGAGCACGCATCAAGACTGAGTTAACAAGAACATGCTTGGCCCGTCAGTGTCATTCCGAGAATCCATCAAGACTGAGTAAATAAGAAAATGTTTGGCCCGTCACTGTCTTTTCGAGCACCCACCAAGACTGAGTAAATAAAAAAATGTTTGGCCCGTCAGTGTCTTTTCGAGCACCCATCAAGACTGAGTAAACTAGAAAATGTGGCTCGTCAGTGTCTTTTCGAGCATCCATCAAGACTGAGTAAATAAGAACATGTTAGGCCCGTCAGTGTCTTTTCGAGCACCTATCAAGACTGAGTAAATTAGAACATGTTTGGCCCGCCAGTGTCATTTCAAGCACCCATCAAGACTGAGTAAATTAGAACATGTTAGGCCCGTCAGTGTCTTTTCGAGCATCCATCAAGACTGAGTAAATTAGAAAATGTTTGGCCCGCCAGTGTCATTTCAAGCACCAATCAAGACTGAGTAAACTAGAACATGTTTGGTCCGTCAGTGTATCTTCGAGCACCCATCAAGACTGAATAAATTAGAACATGTTTTGCCCGTCAGTGTCTTTTCGAGCACCCATCAAGACTGAGTAAACTATAACATGTTAAGCCCGTCAGTGTCTTTTCGAGCACCCAACAAGACTGAGTAAACTATAAAATGTTAGGCCCGTCAGTGTCATTTCAAGCACTCATCAAGACTGAGTAAACTATAACATGTTAGGCCCGTCAGTGTCATTTCAAGCACTCATCAAGACTGAGTAAACTAGAACATGTTAGGCCCGTCAGTGTCTTTTCGAGCATCCATCAAGACTGAGTAAATTAGAAAATGTTTGGCCCGCCAGTGTCATTTCAAGCACCAATCAAGACTGAGTAAACTAGAACATGTTTGGTCCGTCAGTGTATTTTCGAGCACCCATCAAGACTGAGTAAATTAGAAAATGTTTGGCCCGCCAGTGTCATTTCGAGCACCAATCAAGACTGAGTGAACTATAACATGTTTGGTCCGTCAGTGTCTTTTCGAGCACCCAAAAAGACTGAGTAAATAAGAAAATGTTTAACTCGTAAGTGTCATTTCAAGCACCAATCAAGACTGAGTAAACTAGAACATGTTTGGTCCGTCAGTGTCATTTCGAGCACCCAACAAGACTGAGTAAATAAGAAAATGTTTGGCTCGTAAGTGTCATTTCAAGCACCAATCAAGACTGAGTAAACTAGAACATGTTTGGTCCGTCAGTGTCTTTTCGAGCACACAACAAGACTGAGTAAATAAGAAAATGTTTGGCTCCTAAGTGTCTTTTCGAGCACCCATCAAGACTGAGTAAACAAGAACATGTTTGGCCCGTCAGTGTCATTTCGAGCACCCATCAAGAATGAGAAATTAGAAAATGTTTGGCCCGTAAGTGTCTTTTCGAGCACCCATCAAGACTGAGTAAATTAAAAAATGTTATGCCCCTAAGTGTCTTTTTGAGCACCCACCAAGACTGAGTAAATTAGAACATGTTTGGCCCGTCACTGTCTTTTCGAGCATCCATCAAGACTGAGTAAACTAGAACATGTTTGGCCCGTCAGTGTCTTTTCGAGCACTCATCAAGACTGAGTAAACTAGAACATGTTAGGCCCGTCAGTGTCTTTTCGAGAAACCTTTCCTGATCTTTAGGTAGGTTGATGGAGCCAAGGCCGGTTGATAAGGTGAGCAACACCATAGGAGCTTGAACTTGTATTTTAGTCATTCAGGAGTCGAAACTGTATTTCTAGCTTCTATTCTGTATATAAAAAACACAAAGGATTTGTGCTGGTAAGTTTTAGTGTCTGCTGAGTGACAGGACTGACAGATACATGCACCTGCGTGCATTTTAGCAGTTGCGGCTTGGATTCTTAGTGGGCTGGGCAGTGCGCGTTTCATTCCTTGTATTTTTATATATAGAAAAAGAAGCTAGATTAACAGTTTCGACTCCTGAATGAATAAAAAGATACAATTTCAAGCTTCTGTGGCAACACAATTAATTGCTGTTTTAGGTCATTTCAAACAAAATAAATTGTAAACGAGCTTTCAGCAAGTAAACCGAATCAGTGTGTTAGATATTGCTCATAGACAACATTACAATGTTTACAGAGGTTTTCAAATACTTCACAGACAAATTGAAACAAGGTGTCTGATTTACTTGCGGCATCGAGTAATTTGGAATACAAATATTTAGTTTACCTTGACACATAAAGGTAAAAACGATAAATTATTTGTTTTAAAGGTCATAATTGAGTAATTAAGTAGGGCTAAGTAGGTCGCAATTTTTTTAAATACATTACTAACACATAAATTTTAATCGTTATTTATCTAGACATTAAATCATGATATACATGTATTTAAATTTGTAATAAGAAAATAAAATTGAAAATAAAATAGAAAATAAATTTTAAATAATATTTCTTTCATTTGTCCAAAATGGAAAAAAATCTTTTTTTAAAAAAAAGGATTGCAAAGTTAGGAAAGGCTTAAATTAAGTATTCAGTTGAAACGAGAGTAGATAAACCGAGTTCAAGATTCATATTGTTAGAAAAGTAGGCTATCGTACTAAAAGTAAATATTTTTCTACCTTCACTTAATATCTGTGTTCACCAAGGTATCGGTGGCTTGCCGAAAATTCAGTTGACCAGGTACATTAGCATACAAATACATTTACTTACTGGTAGGGTTATCATTGTTTTTATTTGACCAAGAGACTATGCTCCACCCTCTCTCCCGAGCTGTCAAATGTTTAAAAAATAAGTCAGTTTGACATCTCTGGGTAACAACTTTGTCATGTTTGGAGGAGTCTTAAAATAACTTTGCATAAGTATGTACATAAACAAGACGGCGATTCTCTTTTTTCACTTCTAAGAAGCAGGTTTATAGTTCAAGGTTAAAGTCAAAGGGTGATGTGTTAGATAAATCAATCGTGCATTTTTAGCTTGTCCGGAATATATTTATTTTATCTTACTTTAAATAATTTTCAGATGTTCTTGCACGCCTGTGTACCTATACAAAATGGAATGTCAGATGTCAGAACCAGATCTGTTGTTTTAAAGTCATAGCTTACACTAAGTTTTTAAGGTAAAAAACAGCTGAACTTATCCTGGCAAAAGCTCTTTCATGTCTAGAATGCCTTAGAATAACTTAATTTTGTACTAATGTGTACTTTGCTAAGAACAAACAAGCATCATGGAACAGTTGTGGTCGTCCATCAAAATGAACCCATATTTGCTTCTATATACAAGCTTACATGGACATCTAACATGCCGTCGATGTAGCGTTGGGCAGTGAAGATAACGCGGGCAAGGACGCAGAGGTCGGTGCGTTCATTACAGCTGATGCCACCTGAGCCCACCACTGACCCTCAACCATAGCGGCAGTTTGCATCAAAGTGAGCTGAGTGGAAACGCTGTCACGGTCGTCTACATACTAGTACCCTGGCTCGCCTGTCTGTATAGGTTAGACAATACCTAGACTAGACAATAAACAGATAGGTTCACCATTTCTCCCTGGTTAAGCCATTGTGGTCCATGGCCCATTCGTATCGTGCACTGCGGTGATTTTGGGCTAACGGGGTGCGTTTACCACACAGTCATTCCCAATGTAGCTGGGTGGTCGCAGTAAAACACAAAAATGTTAAACGATTTCTTCGGGTCTGGATGATCAAAAAAAAAAAGAGAAAAGAAATCCTAAGCTGGAGTGGCCCTATCTCTGCTACCAACATATCGCCAGACCGGTGTACCGAACTGCTGGAACACGGACCTGGCTCTGTTGTTACCTGCGTGGTTCACACCAAGAGCTCCACCAACCTGGAGATGGGATAACCCCTTGCACCACAACATTTATGGGACACTCTCGGTTTGACGTTCTGGAATCATGTTCTTTTCGTTCTGCCAGCCGCCTGTGCCCAGTGGGTGTGGACCCCGCCGACGCCATTACCAGAACTTGTCCCAACCCTGTTCGAATTTTTCTGGCACCAGATGGCTGGGTTGTTGATTTTTGACTTTCAGTATTTCGTTTGGCATTGGTCTCACCGCAAAATCCGTTTTCTCTACAAACACGTGCATGCACTTCACCACCGGTACCATGCCCCTTTCGTCTGGGTGACTCAATACTTACACCCGTGGGAACTTATTACGGTTGGCTTTCTTACAACAACGAATACTTGGTTTTTCGACTGTCATCCACTCACAATCTGGAGTTACATGATTCTATCCATAATTGT
Source organism: Cyclina sinensis (assembly GCA_012932295.1). NCBI lineage: Eukaryota > Metazoa > Mollusca > Bivalvia > Venerida > Veneridae > Cyclina > Cyclina sinensis. The sequence continues at coordinate 7,296,954 of JAAONU010000017.1, forward strand.
CAGTGTTGAGGCCCATATTGGATACGATTATCCTTTCACGCTGAACTATATCACGTTTGGAATGATTGGAGGTGCCCCAAAACACGACATGCACCATTATAAGCCTATGACAAACTTTCAACCATTCTTTAACCACTGGGACAAGATCTTCGACACTTTCTGTCCACCAATGGAAGCAGGTGGAGTGAAACCCAAGAATCTACAAGATTACGAAAGAAAACAGAAAGAAACGAAGAAGACGCGATAACGCTATATTTGACAGAAACAACGAACCACTCGGATAAAGGATGCGGCTGGAAATAGAACGGGACCGGACACCTCCCATCAAAAGAAAGGGTGTTGTAGAAGTAGCGTTTTTTTTAAATAGAAGTGCAGTTTTCACGTGTTTTAGAATACCCATTTTAAAATTTGTATAATTTATTTTCGAGTATTACCTGCATACCATTATGAGATTATTGATGTACAACATTCCAAAAAGTAATTTTCTACAGCTATTATTTTTTTATCTAGACCGACTTGTTTCCACCTGACTTGTTTCTATCTGACTTGTTTCCGTCTGGCTTGTTACCAGAATCGAGTCAACCAAAGTCATAAAAGTCCTTAATAAGAAAACGCTTAAAATGTTACACCATGTATTAAGCTTACGTCGTTTAAAATCGTTTAAAAAGAAATAGGTGTATCGATTTCATCTTGATGAATAGAGGTTAGATAATACATTTTTTCATGAAAAATTTTCAAAGTTAAATTGATGAGAAGTTTTCATAGTTAAATTATTGATGAAAAGTTTTAAAATTCAACATTACGGTTTATTGTGGACATAGCTTCTTTGAAAACTAGTGTAAAACGCATTCCTGGTCTGTTAAACGATATTTTTCGTTTTCAGTAAATTTCTTTATTCTTCGGTAGTTGTTAAGTATGGATATTTGAAACGTTGTTTTTTTAAAAGAATTTCTAGAAAGCGTTCTATTTTCGCCAAACAAAATTGTTCAACAAAATGCCTTTATACAACTCCTTTGTGCTTGATTTATTGTAAAGTCGACTTTGAGAAACCTCATTCACTTAAAGTTATTATTTATTCAGTCGTTTCTTTACGGGAAAAACACTGTTTTTATTAATTTACATTTATTTAGAAGAATTACGTTGCTGACTGAAATTTCGCGACACCCGTGAAATGTTGACTGATCACGTTTCTTTTTTTTACTGAAACATATTTCACTAAATCGAGATGAAAACAAAGAAAGTTTGGTATTTTGTATTTTACATTTAGACCAGTATTAAGTAGATGCAAGTGGTTGACTTGTCATGTGAGTATTTCTGTCTCTGTTTTTATTTTCGATTTCGATTTTATTTACATTAGTTTAAAGATATACGTCGGACAGTCGGCTGTTATATCCAGAGATGTTTAAATGTACCTATGTCTTCGATATTTTAGTGATGCAAACTATTGCAATTTTTAATTCAAATTTATAGCACATTTATTTTTATTTTGTTAACTTTTTATCTTAGCCTTTTTATTTACCTTACCGAACAAGTCTCACGTATGCCTTTGAACAAGGCACACTGATATAGGGTCAAGGGTTGATGAGTATCTGAGTGAATACAAATAGTTTTATCGCTTATATATATCTTTTTGGTAGTTTGCCCATTGAAAATGTTAAATACAAAAGTATTTTTGGGATTTGGGCGGTTTAAACTAGATTTTCTAATCGTACAAAGCTTTTTTATTATATTAGGTTTTAATACTTTGCCCTTAAAGAAAGAAAAAGAAAAACAAAACAAAACAAGGAAGTTGTGCTAGTATTGAGCCATAAATGTTCATTTACAAAAGTAATGAGGGCAAGACGTTTTTGTATTTAAAGATATCCGATAGCTGATTTGTGAAACTTAATATGTCGTGTCAAGTGATCGAATTATATAACTTCAGTTTAAATTTTTTTTATGATATGGTCCAAGTTACTTTTATGCAAAAAAATATTGGAATCGTTACCTAAATAGAACAATTGTATAAGTGTTCTTGGCGAAACGTTTAACAGAAATTAACAAAGTTATTACCAGGTTAGATACTGACGAATAGTCTTCCTAGAAATTTAATAGTGTCAGATCATTCTTAATATTTCATGTATGTTTCCATGACGATATCTTGAAACTTGATAATACAGACATTGTTAATATATTGATTGAGTTTGTGAACAGTAACGGTTTGGTTTTTCTTTAATAATGTTACTTGAGAAAATGAATGCATTGCATGTTAGCCGCCATAAAATTTCAAGTGAAGTGCATGTTAAGATTTTTTTTTATTATATATCCACATAAAACAGATGAGATAAAGTTTTTTTCATTACCTAATCGAAGGTTGATCTTTAAGTTGATTTGTTACGAGTAAAGAACACCAGTCAATGTATTCGTAGGAGATTTTAGATATCTAAGTCATTTTTGATCGCGGAAACCACATACTTTAATTGTTGTGAAATATTTAAAGAGTTTTTTCAACAAGAGCAAAAAAAAAAAATATACGAAAAAATAAGGTTTTTCTTCATTCAGAATTTCAGTATTTCCCAGACTTTATTTCCGTGACTTACATGATTGATACAGTGATTTTATTTTATCTAGTATATTTAATCCTGTGCATTTTTTTAAAAGCTAGCTGTCGTTCTTTGCCCTTGAAAAATCTTGCCATACTATTTATTTTCACATTTTAAAGCACTAAAAAGACAACGACAATGTCACAGTATTTAATTGCCAGGTCAGTTGTTTACAATATTTTTTTTCAAATGTGTAGCCAGTAGTGATTTCGACCTTATCAGGCAAATATTGAAAAAGACTTTATTGAACTTTTCTAGATAAGTCATTATGAATATCAGTCTATATTCATACAGTTGAACATTACAACTTTAAGGAACTTAATCTTTTTTTTTGTCCAAAAACCGCAACACAGACAAACGTTTTCAGTGTGTATAAGTCATTTTAACTTTTCAGTACATTTAGTTCAGGGTTGATATCTAGTAAGTTAAATTAAGGTGAGCGGAACTGAAGTACTTCTGTGCAGTAGTAGCGGTGTCTGATAAGCCTGGAAGGCTGGGTATTTTCATTTGAGGTGACACTATAATAATCAAGCACTTCATTTACTTTTATATACTTGCAAAAAGGTTTGCTTTGACATTTCACGATTAAAAGTATGAAATCTCAGTTATTACATAGAGGATATTTGTTTGTTTTTGTGGAATATGAGAATTTATTTCATCGAGTGAACACCATATGTGATATTTTCACGAGTGGCGCAGCCACGAGTGAAAATATCAACATATGGTGTTCACGAGATGAAATAAATTCCCATCTTCCACTATAAAACAAACAAATTTTCTTTTTATTTTATGCCAACACGTCAAAAATGGGTTTTTTTTATGATATTTTTAATCAGGGCCTTCAATAAATTCCCCATGGTTAGCCCCAAATCAGTTAATGCGTACTTTGGTTACTCCACACACAAAAAAAGTGCAGACAATCTCCAATACATATGATAACTTTACTTCTGCTGAAATAAACTGAATACACTTTTATCAAATAACATTTATTTTTGTCTACACAGTTTATCAATATTTATTGAACTTTTGCCATACATACTTTAATTATAAAAGCGGATTAATACCGAGTAATATTCAATAAATTGAATTGAAAGTCGGCCATATTGGATATTGTCCATGTGAGTTATGTAAACAAATCAGACATTTTAAATAATTTATGGCGAATTTCATCATTGTTCACAACTAGTTAGGCTCAGGAATTCAATATTATAATTGGATATAATAAGGTAAATAAATTTCACTCGCTGTCACAGTCTGAAATACAGCGGATTCTCTTGTGGTGGGGAAATTCCTGAAGTTTCATCAAGCAGTAGTTCCGGCACAAACAGTGTATTATCAAAATGGTAATTAACTGATTCAAAACAGTGTATTATCACTTTTATCTCACTGATATTTCCCTATATTTCATTGGTAGGCATAAAATAAATATCAATTTCTTTCAGGTTCAAATGTGTATTGTTATATTAAAAAATATTATTAACATTTTTTTTCTCGCTAAAAATTTGAAAACAAAATTTCTCATAACCCAGTTTTTTGCCATATACACATATGTATATGTTCTCTGAAAACCTTACAGTGTATTTGTTTACAGTGATAAATTTCAAGCTAGTTATTAGGTCAGATAAATATAATCAGATTTTATCAAACTAATTTACATTATTCTTGATAAACACACGTCGATTAGACTTATTTCAACATTACTTACACTGTGGTTTTGACCATCGTCGGAAACCCACGTTCGATCCATTCCGTTTCACTCTATTTACTTAATGTAGTTGCGCAGAATATGTACCGGAGGTCACCGACGATGGGTTCTGACTAGACCTAAGAGAACCACGAAATTATATATACTTTTTGCATGAATGTATTTCTGTACAATTTTCTTTGTTATTTATTTGTAAGAACTGCGTTATTCCATCATTTATACATGTATACACGTATACACATTGTTTTCGAAAGCAGATTTTTTTAATGTAAAAGTTGTCTAAAACAATGTAACTTGACATCAGAAGTTTTTTTTCTAACGTAGGTAAGCTGTTTCATTGATTACTGAGTTTTAATCTCGTTTGAAATTAAAGTACACAGTATTCTTTTTGAGATTATATTTTTTTTACAAGATTGGAAGGAAGTATTATGTTAAATGGTATTCAGCTCGCGGAAACCGGTGTTTCCGAATGTACTTTTACCGTATATTGTGAATATAATGACAAGAAGTAGCCCACTTTTCACTGAATTTTGAAAACGATGCATTGTACTCGTCAGCTTAGCCTAGATGATAACGACACCGCTTTAAGAAACGATCAAATATCAACACATTGTAAGTGCTATTTTTGAAACTGACTATAACCATATATATGAATATATATGCAGTAAAAATATCGTGTTTATCAATTAACTTATATTTCTTCAGTTCTGTACATTAATTGTTAGTTAAGTTTGATGTAAAACGAGACATTCTTCAAAGTATGTGATTATTGATTATATTTTAGATATTAAGTATATTAACTATCAGTACTTCCTTGATGTCAATTGATGATATGCTTTCTACATGTCAATGGGTAAAAACACAAAAGTTGTAACTAACATTGAAGAAAGAAGCAGTTACTATCTTTTCGCTTTCATACCTCGAGCATACATTTAAGTTTTGAATATCAGTATGAAATATGTTGAACGTACCTTCAATGATCTACAGTTTGAGTTCATGCACTATTGTAGGAGATAGTTACCCCTAGTGAATACTGTTAATGAGGAAAGTACAAGGTGTCCACGCCACTGGTCAGCTCGTGTACAGACTAAATGACGTGTTTCTGAGCAACAAAACTCAGCGATGCCGACACAGTCCTACATGTACGACCAGTTTGGCACGGTCGAAGGTTGACCATTGGTCCCATAATTTAAAAGCAGGTGCCCTTTAGCTCACGTGTACGAATGACGTGCCGTATAAAAACACCCTTTACACGGCATCGATGTTAACGTCAAAGCTATAGGTACTGTGTCTTATTTTATTTATGAATGTTCTATTTTCAGCCTGTCATTCCTTTTCCGGTTGTATATATTCATTCATTTTTTATGTATAGCATATTTTAATGAATTGCCAATTGTCATTGTTCTTGTATCTTGTATGTAGATGTTACTTGTAAAGTTAAGATAAACTGTGACGTCACTGGCGTACTTTGAGTGTGAATGACGTAACGGAATTTGTAACCAGTCAGATTTCTGTACCGACAGTACACAAAGAACGTCACCACGTGACATTATGGCTAGTCACTGTGTAATTTTGCTTGTGAGCAAACTTCTTGTTGTTACTTTGTTGTCAAATGTATCTTGAAACTTGCCCAGTGAAATCACGACGTAGGGTACTTACTTGTGTGCGAATGAAGTCAAGTGATCTATAACAAATTAGATCCAGTGCTGATTGTACACAGTTTATACCTTGTAAGAATGATTTCCTTAATATATAATCAGTCATATTGTTTGAAATGTTCTGTAATTTTGTAATGTTTTTATTAAGATTGTATATCGAAGCTTTTTCTAAGATCGGTTAAGACTGTTACCATAGTTACAAGGGTTGGGTATGAATGACGTATTATACAATACTGATTGTACCTCAATGTGCACTTTGGTGAGTTAATATTTACGTGTGTGTGCTTTTTTGCTGTGATGATATTGAATTTTGTTCTAAGACATTTATATTTTAATAAGGAGAGCACAACGTGCTCAAGGTGAGCTTTTGTGATAGCCCTGCATCCGTCGTGCGTCGTTAACCTTTAACTTTAAATCGCAACATCTTCTCCTAAACCACTAGGTCAATATTGATGAAACCTAGCAGGAATATTCCTTGTATAAATGTCTACCACATTTTTTCAAGAATTTTTTTCCATGGAGAACTCTGGTTGCTATGGCAACAAGAATGAAACGCTTTAAAACTCTTCTTGTCTTAACCTCCAGGCCCAGAGCTCTAAAATTTGGTGTGTAACATTGTCTAGTGGACCTCAACCAAGATGATTCAAACTATATCCCTGGATTCTCTGTTGGTTCCGCCTCAAGTGTCATTGTTTTGTACATAAATATATTGAGGAAAATTTCTAAAAATCTTCTCTAAAAACGCAGGACCTGTAATCTACATAATTGGTTTGTAACATGGTTGAGTATACTTTTAATTATATTCTTCAAACAATATTTCTGGAGTAACTTCTTGGCTCCGCCATTGAAGTCAGATGTTTTACATAGCCTTATATAGACAAACTCTTCAAAAATCTTCTTAACAGAAACCGTAAGCATGTGAGTCCTGAAATTTGTAGTGTAGCATTATCTGGTGGCACTCTACCAAGATTCTTCAAATTATGTTGCTGGAATCATTATTGGCTCCTCCTTGGTCACATGTTTTACATATTTTTGAAATATAAAGGAGATTTTTTTAAAAACTCTTGTTACCTGAAACCTTGTGGCCCAGAGTTCTGAAATTTGGCTTGAAATATTGCCCAGTAAATCTCTTCCAATATAGCCTAAAGATTTGATACTGGGTTGAATCATTTTCTAGTTCTTTTTTTTTGAATTTTAATAATAAATCCATAGACTGCACTTATCGTTTACTCTCAGGTGAGCTTAATTAAGGGTCATCATGGCCCTCTCGTTACTGAATAATACTGATCTCTTTTGAGTCACTATTACAAGGCTGACTTAATATCAGTGCACGTATAGGGTTACACATTTTCGCTAGGGATTGATTGTCTGAGTAACCGGTGTTACACTGAAGAACAATTATTTAAACAGATCAACCTTTCGTATTTTTGATGAGGTACTAAATTTGTATGACTTTCCATTGTTTTTAAATGGCCAAAGCGTTTAAAATATTTGACGCACAAGAGGACCAACATTTCAGATAAAATTGATTCCTGCAGCAGACGATGCTTCATTGACGTAATACATGTTCGAACACGATTTTCACACAGGATGCTATTCATACGTCTCCTTAACAACCAGTTTATTTATTTACATCTTCTTTCAGTGATTATCATGACATTTGTTCTTTGTATGTCAGGAAGGGTTTAGTTTATTTTGAGAAACTGTTCAGATTCTTTTAATCACAGTTGGGTAGGTAAACTAAGTTTGCACAAATGTTCGCTTGACTTCTTTCAACGTCTATGAAATAAGAAAAAAATAGTTTATTAACTACACGTATATGCTGTTATTTGTCAACAAGTCTATTGGCAGTTTATTTGGTTAAAACTTTTGAAAAAAACACACGTTTTGTGTTTTTGCTTAAGAATTCTTCAGATTTACATTTTCGTGTTAAAGTGTAACTCATATTCTCATATGTTAAATGGCAAATATTATTCATGCCAAAATCGATTAAATTTCCTTGCTAGTCTTAATTTTTCTTCGTTATTTTTAATTCCAGAACACAAAAATAATAACATTTGATCGTGCCCACTCGATTATTCCCCTTTGTTACTCCGCCGACACTTGCAATTTAAAAACAATTACTAATGATAGGAAGAAAAACAAGACCATGTTTGGCCCTTTTCGAACACCCATCAAGGCTAAGTAAACTAGAACATGTTTGGCCCGTCAGTCTTTTCGAGCACCCATCAAGACTAAGAAAACTAGAACATGTTTGGCCCGTCAGTCTTTTCGAGCACCCATCAAGACTAAGTAAACTAGAACATGTTTGGCCCGTCAGTGTCTTTTCGAGCACCCATCAAGACTAAGTAAACTAGAACATGTTTGGCCCGTCAGTCTTTTCGAGCACCCATCAAGACTAAGTAAACTAGAACATGTTTGGCCCGTCAGTCTTTTCGAGCACCCATCAAGACTAAGTAAACTAGAACATGTTTGGCCCGTCAGTCTTTTCGAGCACCCATCAAGACTAAGTAAACTAGAGCATGTTTGGCCCGTCAGTCTTTTCGAGCACCCATCAAGACTAAGTAAACTAGAACATGTTTGGCCCGTCAGTCTTTTCGAGCACCCATCAAGACTAAGTAATCTAGAACATGTTTGGCCCGTCAGTGTCTTTTCGAGCACCCATCAAGACTGATAAACTAGAGCATGTTTGGCCTCTCAGAGTCTTCTCGAGCAACTATCTAGACTGATAAACTAGAACATGTTTGGCCCGCCAGTGTCTCTTCGAGCACCCATCAAGACTGAGTAAACTGACTAGAACATGTTTGGCCCGTCAGAGTCTTCTCGAGCAACCATCAAGACTGATAAACTAGAACATGTTTGGCCCGTCAGTGTCTCTTCGAGCACCCATCAAGACTGAAAAACTAGAACATGTTTGGCCCGTCAGAGTCTTCTCGAGCAACCATCAAGACTGATAAACTAGAACATGTTTGGCCCGTCAGTGTCTATTCGAGCACCCACCAAGACTAAGTAAACTAGAACATGTTTGACCCGTCAGTCTTTTCGAGCACCCATCAAGACTAATTAAACTAGAACATGTTTGGCCCGTCAGTGTATTTTTTGCATCCATGAAGACTGAGTAAACTAGAACATGTTGGACCCGTCAGTGTCTTTTCGAGCACCCATCAAGACTGAGTAAACTGACTAGAACATGTTTGGCCCGCCAGTTTTTTTTCGAGCACCCATCAAGACTGAGTAAACTAGAACATGTTTGGCCCGTCAGTGTCTTTTCGAGCACCCATCAAGCATAATTAAACTAGAACATGTTTGGCCCGTCAGTGTATTTTTTGCATCCATGAAGACTGAGTAAACTAGAACATGTTGGACCCGTCAGTGTCTTTTCGAGCACCCATCAAGACTAAGTAAAGTAGAAAATGTTTGGCCCGTCAGTGACTTTTCGAGCACCCATCAAGACTGAGTAAACTAGAACATGTTTTGCCCGTCAGTGTCTTTCGAGAACCCAGGCGCGTAGCTGCCTATACGCGAGTACGCAGCTGAATCCACATTATTTTGACAAAAAAAAGCTTTTTTGAAAAAGCTATTCATCTCCATTTTTATGCTAAAATAAATGGATTTTCGTTGGTCAAGAAAGCTCTCCGGAGGCCCCAAAACGCACCTAATTGCACCATTTATTTCAAAATTTTCAGGGGGGGCATGCCCCCTGACCTCCCTAGATTATTTTGAATCCACATTCTTTATAGGCTAGCTACGCGCCTGGAACCCATCACCTTTCCTGATCTTTAGGTAGTTGGATGGAGCCAAGGCCGGTTGATAAAGTGAGCAACAACATAGGAGCTTGAATTTGTATTTTAGTCATTCAAGAGTCGAAACTGTATTTCTAGCTTCTATTCTGTATATAAAAACACAAAGGCTTTATTTTGGTAAGTTTTAGTGTCGGCTGAGTGACAGGACTGACAGATACCTGCACCTGCGTGCATTTTAGCAGTTGCGGCTTGGATTCTTAGTGGGCTGGACATTTCATTCACACGTTTCATTCCTTGTGTTTTTATATATAGGAAAAGAAGCTAGATTAACAGTTTCGACTCCTGAATGAATAAAAAAATACAGTTTCAAGCTTCTGTGGCAACACAATGAATTTTGCTGTTTAAGAAAATAAAATAGAAAATAAATTTTTAATAATATTTCTTTCATTTGTCCAAAGTGGAAAAAAGAAAAAAAAAGGATTGTAATGTTAGGAAAGGCTTAAATTCAGTTGAAACGAGAGTAGATAAACCGAGTTCAAGATTCATATTGTTAGAAAAGTAGGTTATCGTACTAAAAGTAAATATTTTTCCACTTTCACTTAATATCTGTGTTCACCAAGGTATCAGTGGCTTGTCGAAAATTCAGTTGACTAGGTATATCAGCATACAAATACATTTTCTTACTGGTAGGGTTATCATTGTTTTTATTTGACCAAGAGACTATGCTCCACCCCCTCTCCCGAACTGTCAAATGTTTAAAAAAATAAGTCAGTTTGACATCTCTGGGTAACAACTTTGTCATGTTTGGAGGAGTCATAAAATAACTTTGCATAAGTATGTACATAAACAAGACGGCGATTCTCTTTTGTCACTTCTAAGAAGCAGGTTTTTTGTTCAAGGTTAAAGTCAAAGGGTGATGTTTTAGATAAATCAATCGTGCATTTTAGCTTGTCCGGAATATATTTTTTGTATCTTCAAATGTTCTTGCACGCCTGTGTACCTATACAAAATGGAATGTCAGATGTCAGAACCAGATCTGTTGTTTTAAAGTCATAGCTTACACTAAGTTTTTAAGGTAAAAAACAGCTGAACTTATCCGAGCAAAAGCTCTTTCATGTCTAGAATGCCTTAGAATAACTTAATTTTGTACTAATGTGTACTTTGCTAAGAACAAAAGCATCATGGAACGGGTGTGGTCGTCCATCAAAATGAACTAATATTTGCTCCTATATACAACCTTACTTGGACATCTTACATGCCGTCGATGTAGAGTTGGACAGTGAAGATACCGCGGGCAAGGACGCAGAGGTCGGTGCGTTCATTACAGCTGATGCCACCTGAGCCCACCACTAACCCTCAACAATAGCGGCAATTTGGATCAAAGTGTGCTGAGTGGAAACGCTCTCACGATCGTCTACATACTAGTACCCTGGCTCGCCTGTCTGTATAGGTTAGGCAATACCTAGACTAGACAATGAACAGACAGGTTCACCATTTCTCCCTGGTTAAGCCATTGTGGTCCATGGCCCATTCGTATCGTACACTGCGGTGATTTTGGGCTAACTGGGTGCGTTGACCCCACAGTCATTCCCAATGTAGCTGGGTGGTCGCAGTAAAACACAAAAATGTTAAACGGTTTCTTCGGGTCTGGATGATCAAAAAAAAAAAAAGAGAAATCCTAAGCTGGAGTGGCCCTATCTCTGCTACCAACATATCGCCAGACCGGTGTACCGAACTGCTGGAACACTGACCAGACTCTGTTGTTCACTGCGTGGTTCATTCCAAGAGCTTCAGCAACCTGGAGATAGGATAACCCCTTGCGCCACCATACAAACAGCATCAGCTTCAGACAGATTCTTTTTAACATTTCTGTTCTCCATTTTCAACCATAAAACGAGGTTCTGTGCTTAAAGTAAAAGTGAATGCCCTATAAAGGCCTTGCATATGTAAGTGTACTGAAATAATCTCAATACACTCTGACATAATACCCACATTAAACATCACAAATATCCCACATACAAATTGCATATGTAACGTGTTACATTTGTGGTGATAGCGAACTTTGAGTAGTATATATTACATGTATGCCGACATAAAGTCTTAAAGCTCCCGGAAAAAATCTACATACCAAACATAATGCAGTTGCGTCTGATCCAAGGCTGATCTCACAGTTGATCTGCTGCACGCAAAGCAAATCTTTCTAGGCATTAGTTGTAAGTAAGGTTTTGAGAATGCTCGAGTTTGCTTGTTCAAACAAACCACATACCATGATTTCGCTTTGAACTTTATAAAGTTTTATTCCGTTAATTCGAATGACAAAAAGCCTCCAACGATATTACGTAATTCTCTTTATTTCATTTTATAACGAGTTTTTTAAATGTCAGTTTTTATTAAAATCTAGCTGTCGTTCATTGACCTTGTAAGATCTCAGTCTGTATAATTTTACATTCACACACAAGGTACTTAAATCAAACAACGGTGTACTTTAGTGTTGTTGGTTCGTTCTTGCCAAAACACCTGTTGTGCATTATTTACAAACTTGTAGCCTAAAGTATACAAGTGTATACCCTTTTGACTTTTTCTGTTTGTTTCAATGTTTTATCTAATTCCTTCACGATTGATTTTGTCCTTACCAGGTTATAACTGAACAAATATTTATTAAACTTTTCTAAATACCAGACTTTCAACAAGTCAGTCAGTACTCAAAGAGTAAAAAGTAATGTTCTTTCTTGACTAAATTTTATTTATTTCCCGCCAAAAGCAATGGCAATGACTGTATGTCTTTTTGTACGTCTGCTCTATGAGATCTGGTTGAAACCTAAATAGCCAAAGGAAGGCAAAACAGAACTAAATTAGCAACATGAATAGCTGGAAAAGGAGGCGCTCGGAGTATTTATGATAACAATGTCGTTATATCAGATTTTGAAGCGTTACCATTACCATATATGGGGGTTGGTTCGCTGAATCGTAGTAAATCATTTTAAAGTACATGATATAAAAAGGGTAAAGGTTAAAGTTTGTAATGCAAAATTTAACTGTATTCCTTCAGGAATTGAAATGTTTTTTTTAAATGGACTGATGGTATATCGTTTTTATTTTTCACAAAATTCGAAAGAAAAGATTTTCCCGTGACAATAGAATTTTGTCATACTAGTTATCTTCGTATCACAGTTTTGTTTGTTTTTCAAGTTTTTATTTTATATATTTTTTTTTGGAGGCCCCTAACTGGGTAACCCCGTTTATTCTCCCCGTCCATGGGCTATGCAGGGGTCGGGGAACCATCCCCTACTAGCCTTACAAAGTTGTTTCAAGCCAAACTATACAAACTTTTATACATTACACACTCTCTTTAGACATGCAACTTTTCTAATATAATATTTCTATAACATAGTGTTTTCTTATAATAATATTGTCTATAGCCAGATGGGAGAGAACAAACTAACATAATACTGTGATATTGTGTATAGCCAGACGGGAGCGAACAAACTAACATAGTACTGATAATGAGAATTAGTACATGGATACAGTAAGCGACCTCAAGGTCACATTTACAGACAAATCTTACCCACACTTATTAATGACATTGACTTTTAATTGACTTTAATTGACTTTTATTTTATATTTGTTTTTTTATAGAAACTGCATTTTTACGACAAAATAAAAAAACGTCTGTATGTACATTTGTACATGTTCCTTTTCACCTACACTCTACGTTTGTTTACAAAGATTATTTCTGTTAGGTCATTAGGTGGAATGTAATCTGAATTATCTATCATATCAAACGCATTGACATTTTTCTATATTAGGATACAATACATCGCTCAGACTTTGACTACGTTTTATTGTTGCTCCAGTTGTAACGGAAACAAATTACATCAAGTCGGATTCAGTTTGTGTCTCATCCGACAACAGTTGTGTAAGTGGGGGAACGGGGGATCGAACACCTGACCCTGACATCTGCTTGTCAAAGTTATTTTGTCAATATTTATGTTTCTTATCAATTTAATTTATAGAAGTTGTTAAAACGAGACTGGGTTAACCCCATTACCTTTGATTTATATCGTGAGGACAGTCCGAAGTATGTTTTCATAAAATAAATAGTTTCTACACTCACCAAAATGCTACAGGCAGGGATCGAAAACGAGGTACTCTAGGTAAAAATTATATCAGCGTGTAAATATTGTTACACACTGCATAGAAAGTCAGTTTTTAAGTGAAGAAATAATCCTTTTTTAGCTCTTAAAATATTTTAAAAAAATACACATATCGAGCAGACATTCATTGTTTCGGCGGGTTGCAATGTGGTAGCTATATAGCAAAATGACGTTAATTACAATGTCTGGTACAAGTTCTAATGCCCGCGTAAAGTTAAAGAAAATTAGTTTAAACGTTGTCAAATGCATGTATATGAACTCATTGTCGGAATTGCTGCTTTGCTTTTCTTTATTTTTTTTTCATGACGTCTCACATTCTCAAATTCGAAATTAATCAGTAGTTTCATTCGGTAGACATAAACTTAATCTTTTTGATAATGAAATAATATTTCAAATTAACACATCAGTTTTATTTACTATCTTTTGTAATATCTATAGCGGACGACATTTCATTGTAGGTCAATATATATTAGAACTTTCGAAATGTGTTGTAACGTGACAGTTTGTGAGTACTCGCCACCCTTGAAACATGGACCTTGTATCGAACATGTAAACATTTAGTCACATGCGATGCGACAGCTCCGACGTCTGTTAACACGTTCAACGTTACATGTTCTTCATTTGAAACGATCTTAGATTAAGGTTAGCAAAGACTTTAAATCCTAATTAATATATTGAAGTTTAAAAGATTTTCAAAAATAGAGCATACCGGTTGTCCACGTACGTGTCGTTTCAAATGTCTTATGGAAAATGTAAAACTGGTATTAAAGTTGCCCACTTTGGGACGTGAGCATCGTCGGTCACCCATTGTACATATTCCTTACAAATACAAAGGTGAAAAGAATATTTCCGACAACGTGTCATTAGCGGCAACCTAGCAACCGCTTCTTTGACCAAGCCGTGTCTTATTCTGTTCCAGTTTGCCATTATACCTGAAGTAGGACATAGATGGGATTGTTCGGGACCTCTGAAACTCTACGAGCAAACTCAACAGCGATTCATTATGACCTTTACTTATACGATAGGGGAAGTCTTGCTTTCACAGTTTGTTTTTATCAAGGAAACAGCATTAATTGTTAAATTAAAGTACTAGCGTTTCATTCCAGTAAGAAATATGACAGCACAGAGACATTTTTCATGATAAATAGGAAGGCAGCTTGAGTTTCTAAGGATCAGTAAAATGGCCATATATTTGACCACGGTGACTCAAAAATCAGTTCGGGCATAGATCAAATTTAGTCACTATTACTTTTACATAGATATATTTTTTTTCGGAAACAGGCATCGTTATACATCTGTAAAACCTTCACCACGAAAAACAGCTAAGCGGATAAAAACAATTCTCCCATGTGATACGCGAAACGGTCAAATAAGTTTATGAAACTGTGTTTATTCGTACTGACGTTATCAATTGAGAAAGCTTTATATCAAATGTACTCTGTCGCGTTTCTAGGTTTCTGTTTTGATCTCGCGACCTCGTTTAACACTAATCTATAGATAACAATAAAATCGAAACTACAGGAAAATCAACGGACATTGATAAAAGCATAAGAAAGTGTTATGATTATAATTAAACGACACAGATGACGTCAAAGACAAATTTGATGACGACGACGATGGGTTGTGGTATTGAAAAACATAGTGCAACGTCTAGGATTTGTTCGCTTTCAGACCTCGGGAGGCAGCTCTTTGCTAAATTGTCAATGTAGATCTATATATTTAACGTAATTTTATGACCCCCCGAAGGGAGAGCATATAGTCGCCGCCTTGTCCGTTCTTCCGTCCGTCCGTCACACTCTTGCATATTTTTTTAATTATCTCCCTTAAGTTAATAATGTTTGTCCGGAATATAACCCTTAAACTGTCCATGATCATTCACTGAAACTTCACACAGTTACAGAGACTAGTCAGAGAAAGTGCAATGTCAAATAAGCATAACTCTAATTAACTTAGTTTTTTTTAATTATCTCCCTTTATAATACTTGATAATGCTTGTCAAGATATTAATTTGAAAAGTATTGAAGGAATTTGATTAAAACTTCCCACAGTCATAGATACTGTGGGAGTGAAAGTGCACTGTTCAATAACCATTATGTCTACCTTGCTTAATTTTTGAATAATCTCCCTTAATGATACTTAAAACGTTTAAAAATGAGTGTCCGTAGTACAGCTTCTTTATAAAACTTAATATAGCAACCCCGATCGATACATAAATCAATGGCTTATCAGCTGGAATTCTGGAGAACAACACTGATTATATGAAGTACATGTCTACTTTTTACACTTGCCAGCCAAACACTTGACACCTCTTGTTGTGATTATAAAAATTCTGGCAAACATTCACAGATTAAACAAGTAGCAGGTAAATTTTGCAATAAATCATCTGTCCTTACAAATGTGGATTTTTATACTATAAATCCTAAAATATTTTTCATCATGATTATCCATACTATAACTTAAAAGTATTTAATTTCACATGTCATTAAAATACTATGGACAGTACATTTCTTACTTTTCTGCCATTCTGAACAAAAAATATTTCGGGGAGCATTATTTGGTTTTAGCAGTGTCTTGTTTATGGTTTTATTGGGGTTTAACGCCAGTTTAACAGCTAAGGTCATATCCCGGCGGTCGGTCCACCTAACCAATGTTCCTGGGTGTCTAACCAGTTTACTAACCAATTTCTCCACAAGTGACTGATTGCTTCCTCACTTGCTTCAGAGGTGCGGGACAAGTGACTGATAGATCAATTATCACGGAAAAATTTTGCCGGCCCTGATGAGGATTGAAACGGGATTGTCAAGACTGACGATCCGATCTAACGACTGAGCTAGCCGGACCGGCTTACCAGTTTCTTGTTTTTCTTGGCAGCATATGGTATTGTAAGCGTTATACTTTCCTGTGAGACATTTCATTCTGTATCCATATTAACTGTTAAACCGCGCATCAGTTATCTTCTGAGATGTATCTTCCATTTAAATCTTTTTGGCTCAAGGCAAAAAGCATTAAACTGAGGTGGTTGTATTTGAAAATGGGAAACAAGAAGTATCTCACTGCGCTACATGCAAACGCATTTGTCCCCCTTGATTGTAAGTTTCTTTCTCGACCATATTGATTGAAAATAAAACATTTCGACATATTTTGCAGACTGATGTTAAATGCATGTTTTAAATTAAAAAAATGTATTTAAACTGGCATTTTGGTCTAATTAAAGAAGGTTAGTACTTTTAATCTTTTGGTTTGAGATTTCCATCAAATAGTGGATCCAGAGGGAGGCGCACCCGGCACGCGCCCCCTAAAATTCCCTGACCATAGGTGTTATTGTAGGTCTATTTTGAATATGTCTTTAAAAATGTATACTTTATTGTTCAATATTGAATTGAGTAATCAGAGGCGCATGTAATATTGCCAAATCAGTATACTTTAGCATAACCACAACCGTTGAAATGAGGTAGAAAACGGACACAAATTGGGCCAAACATTTTGCGCCCCCTAACCTGAAATCCTGGAGCCGCCCCTGCCATCAGTTTGAAGGGTGACCAAGTGATTGTGCAAAAGAGCCTATTTTCTGAGCAAATTCAGATTATCCTAAGATAATTATATCTATACAGAAAAGTTCGAGTTTGGGAAAATCATTTAAACAATGTCAGCAGAGATTGGACCCGTCTAATGTAAGCCTGTGGGAAACAATTTAGTATTTCCTGACCTTAGGGGGCAGGGGACATAAAAATGAGCAATTTCTAAGGTCCGAGTGGCCGTGAATACCATTCTTATTATTTCGAAACATTCTACACAAGCAACAAACCTGTCACTTTGCATTATTCAAGCATATATAACATACATTTAAGAAAATAACAGTTTCCATTCAATGTTCCTGATAATAAAATCTGATAGCAATATATTTTCCCCCCACCCACCCAAAATCACAGTGGAAAAAGCTGAATATGGCCAAACTTCATGAAGATGTACAACATTCAAAATAGCCCCAATTGTTTTAATGTTAATATTTATCTGCAGTAAAGTTATTGAAAACTTCAAAAATGCCCAATAAAGTAGCCGTCATAGGTTTAGATTTTTCACAATATAAAATCAAAGTCCCTCGCCGGTTTTGCAGCAGCAGTCAATGTTTACATTTTCAGTTTCCATACCTCCTTTTGAAGAGTCAAAAATGCATACAAAGCTACCAAATGTTTAGTTTCGTGCACAAATCCAGAAATATTGCTCATTTCCTACACACAAATGACAAAGAATTACACTGACAAAACATTCTCAATAATTTTCAATACCTTCAAAACACCAAGTCTGTTTTATTAAGAAATTTCACCAGGGCCAAAGTTCGAATATGTCCCCTGCCCCCTTAATTCAATCTACGGGAGATCACTACGAAGAAGTGGGAGAATAGCAGAATACACATGGTCAACGGTCAATCGTAACAACTCGGCCTTTTCCGACAACTTCGTATATAGACTTATTGAAGTCGCCCGAGGTGTTCCGAATTGGTCAACGGTAAGGTACTATACCCTAAGTTATTCTAGGCATGACACTAGATGTCGCTTGTCAGCAAAACAAGCCATTATTTATTTGTATTACATGAAAAATAGTGCTTCCAGTAGCAGCGAAAAAAAAAAACCTATGTACTAGTAAACATCCAAACACATCATAAGTTTGATTTACCTAACGTCTTATGTTTTCTTTGATACAAAGTTCCAGAGGAATTTTTAATTTAAACCCAAAAGGTTATTTAAGGCCGGGATGTTATCTTCTTACGTAAGGGCCACTGGAATATTTCTCCTCTTTCGGGATACTATTCGGTATTGGGTCTGTGGCATGTTCCTTACAAAGAAAACGAAATGATCGGCTTAAAAATATTTTATAAAGTCAGTAAAATGTACTTAAACAAATCTCGTCTTTACAAGCATGAAGTGCAAAAATAAATTTGACATTGTATTACCCCGGTAGTCTAAAGTTGGTTTGAAAAAAAGGTATTGGTCGTACAAAAAGTCTTATCTTTATAATATTATATTATAATAATTGTGTCAGTGTTATATGAAGAACTGTTTAGGTCCTTCCGTTAACAACAACAACAATAACTGATATCCGGTTGATTTCTTGACGAAATATTTAAACATTTAGTGCAGACGGTGCTCAACATATAATTTAGTGTACGCGTTTCGTGTCATCTTCTAATATTCTTCCTCCCCTAAATCTTCATCACCTTCGATCGAGTCAACACCAACTTCCTCATAATCTTTCTCTAAAGCGGCCAGATCTTCCCTCGCCTCGGCAAACTCGCCTTCTTCCATACCTTCACCCACATACCAGTGCACAAACGCCCTCTTTGCGTACATTAGATCAAACTTATGATCCAGGCGAGCCCAGGCCTCGGCGATGGCTGTCGTATTACTCAGCATACACACAGCGCGCTGGACCTTGGCTAAATCCCCTCCTGGTACGGCCGTAGGTGGTTGGTAGTTAATACCGACTTTGAAACCAGTAGGACACCAATCTACAAACTGGATCGATCTCTTTGTTTTGATGGTAGCGATGGCTGCATTAACGTCTTTTGGTACAACGTCACCACGGTACAACATGCAACATGCCATATACTTTCCGTGACGTGGGTCACACTTCACCATCTGATTGGCTGGTTCAAAACAGGCATTTGTAATTTCTGCAACTGAAAGTTGCTCGTGATATGCTTTCTCAGCGGAGATGACAGGGGCGTATGTGGCAAGAGGGAAATGAATACGGGGATATGGCACCAAATTTGTCTGGAACTCGGTGAGATCGACATTCAATGCGCCGTCAAAGCGTAGAGATGCAGTGATCGAGGAAACTATCTGACCAATAAGGCGGTTCAGGTTAGTGTAAGTTGGCCTTTCAATGTCAAGGTTGCGGCGACAGATATCATAAATTGCCTCGTTATCAACCATGAAGGCGCAGTCAGAATGCTCGAGCGTCGTGTGAGTGGTCAGTATAGAGTTGTAGGGTTCTACTACAGCGGTGGCGACCTGAGGGGCAGGGTACACAGCAAACTCAAGTTTCGATTTCTTTCCGTAGTCAACTGACAGACGTTCCATCAGAAGAGAAGCAAACCCAGACCCAGTGCCGCCACCGAAACTATGGAAGATCAGAAACCCTTGCAGTCCCGTACATTGATCGGACAACTTCCGGATCCGGTCTAAAACTAGGTCAACGATCTCTCTACCGATGGTGTAGTGACCTCGGGCATAGTTGTTGGCGGCGTCCTCCTTGCCTGTGATAAGTTGTTCTGGGTGAAACAGCTGGCGGTACATACCAGTTCGAACCTCATCTGTAATTCATATAAATGCATTTTTAGTTAATATCGAAATTGTAATTAAAATTAAACAGTTCAGGAGACTCGACGGTTTCTTGTAGTAAAAATAAGTTATAATTATTTTTAGGGATTCTCAAGTATGCGGCATATGTATTCATCTACATCCAGTTCTCAAAATTCAACCCACGAACTTGTAGTAAGCACATGTTTTTATAACATGTTTAAAACACAGACAGGCATTCTGTGTCTCCTTTGTCTCACTGACAAAAATGAGTAATGCTTTGTGGTATTTCACTGAAAATTGTAACAGCTGATTATTCAAAAACTGCTCGAAAAGATTAGAAAACATTACAGAAAGAGTGTCTACAAACGAAAGGTACTGACTGATACACAGAGACGCCTCATTGTTCAAGCTCTGAGTGTACGGTAGTGACTCACGACAGGTAGATACCGAGCGTATCCGAGTGTGTGAATAATAAACTAATCACAGACATTCCAAGGCAATGTCTTACATTTACATTCTGACGTGCATTACTATCCTAAAATACTGTTCTGAGACTCATAGGTGAAACATATCGTTTTTGTAAGTAAACGTCGTTTTTTTCCCTCGCCGTTGCCATGGTTACAAGATCAAGAATTGTAGGAAACGGCGTATAATGCCTAACAGGTGCCATTTTATGCAGTTATTTATTCATAGACTTTAAAATCTTTATCATTTTTCTGACTAAAATAATTTATACACATTTTTACTTAAAACATAGGAAGTAGTAAAATTAATTGTTCGGAAGTCCACGACGTTAATTATACTTTTACATCATAATGACAATTAACAATTAATTAAGTATTTTGACCACAGAAGTGTTGTTTTGTTTATACGTTGTACGAGGATGACCTCATATATTACAACATAGAGCATCTCAGTGCAATATGCATTTAAAAAAGATTATGTTTTTGTTGTGGGTGGGCGTGGGCAACATAGCCAAGTTTTCTGATTGGTTACGTGTTGTTCTGCGTTGAGTCAACAGGTTTGTTAGTTATGTAGACGGGTATTTTTTTCAAGTATTGTCCCTGAAAACATCCGGCAACGAAACCTTATCCTCTGTACGGAAGGTTGATAGCGGACTCGAGCCTGTCACTCTTATATTACGTACGTTCCATTTATTTACCAAACAGCGAAACTGATCAAAAGAAATTGCCATTTGAAACACTTCTGAAGGTCAATATCAGAAGACAAAAATTAAATGAAATAACTTTTTTAAGGCAAAGTGGGAAGGGTTAAGATTCAACCATATTGTTTCGCATCTATGAAGTGTGCACAACTATGGACTGTGTAGTTTAAACTGTTAACATGATATTTCGTTACTGAGAGCATACTACATACCGACGACAGTTGGTTCAAGGTCTACAAATACAGCTCTTGGAACGTGCTTCCCAGCTCCAGTCTCGCTGAAGAACGTATTAAAAGAGTCATCCCCACTTCCAATAGTCTTATCGCTTGGCATGGTACCATCGGGCTGGATCCCGTGCTCAAGGCAGTACAGTTCCCAGCATGCATTGCCAATCTGGACCCCGGCTTGACCCACATGGATGGAAATACACTCTCGCTAAAATTTAGAAGAATGCTTTTATAATCGTTCATGAATTATAAACACGGTATATATCATCATTCAGTTATTGATTGTAGAAATTAGCAAATATTTATTGCAATTTATCTCGTGGCATAACAGCGTCAGATGTATTTACGTAGATGACTGATTAATGAAATATTCGAGAAAAACATCAAACCAAGATAAATATAAGTCTGTCAAAGGAGCCATTCCCGTTTACTGGTTCCGCAATAACATTCAACAGCTTTTTAATAGGCTGAAGTATTGGGGCTGTCCATAAAGCCTCGACAAACACCATGTGTGACAGCTGTGTCCTAGTTGTCGATTGAAGGCCGACTGGGAAATCAGCAAATTAAAGAGAAAGGTATTAATTCAGTTAGTATATTGATCAAAGTATCTGGAAATTTCATAGCCTTAAAATTCCTTCTCTGCCAAGCATATAAATAAAGAAACAAACAAAAAATGAATGAATGAACGAACGAACGAACGAATAAATGAATGAATGAATGAATTAATTAATTAATTAATTAATTAATTAATCAATTAATTAATTAATTAATGACGTGTCAGAGAAAATACTCAACAAAGGAAAA
This sequence comes from Cyclina sinensis, assembly GCA_012932295.1. Taxonomy (NCBI): domain Eukaryota; kingdom Metazoa; phylum Mollusca; class Bivalvia; order Venerida; family Veneridae; genus Cyclina; species Cyclina sinensis. The sequence continues at coordinate 7,319,294 of JAAONU010000017.1, forward strand.
TTAGTGTGGAAAGAAGAAAAAGGGAGAAGAGGGAATCGGCAGAAAGGACTGGGAGAAACGAAAGAAGGAACGAAACGTATTTTTTTAGTAACAGGAAACTATCGTCACCGACCTCAAAATAGCTTTTTATATCAGTTATAGCAACATCTATTTCATCGTTAACAAGTGCATGACCAGTGCAAGGGGACGGCAAAAAGAGATTTGCCATAAAGCCTTAAAAATACTTTATTCCAGACCATTCCTTAAAGTTTGAAAGAACATGTATCGTGATTATGGATCGTGGATCCTTAGAGCACTGCACTCGTGCACCCTAAGGCGACCTAAAATTATGCCGACACATTACTCATAACTTCTAGTCTTGACATTTAAAATTCTAAAATGTGCTACTAAGTTTTCAAAAGTATATATACATATATGAAAACAACTCACCATGTCTGCTGTTATTCCAAAATACGTAGATAAGATAGATAAGAAAGAATTGTTCACAAATCTCACGGCGACCTGATCTGTCTGTAGTGAGATTACAACTGAAGCTGGCAGTGACGCGCACTTGGCATCTGTTACAAAGGCACGTGCCGTATTTACCCGCTCATTAGACACGTTCTATATGAAACACGCGTGTGCAGCCAACCAGCGTAGATAAAGAAAAAACGCACTTTGCATATACCTCTCATATACCTCTCACGGCGTAAAGTACATTCAGTTTTGCTTTTGTTTTCATCTGTTTTAGAATAAAACCTTTACTACATTCCTTTTCAACAGGATTCTATCACTTTTCTTGTTCAATTTTTCTTTGAAATGCCAGAATCTGCCTACCCCTAAGTAAGAATATTCAAGTTTTTTAGTATAAAACTCAGGTCTGTGGCAGAACTCGAACCGATTACAACTGACGGGTAAAAAATTCAGAGTTTTACAATGATCTTAAAAACATAATGTAAAGTATATGATACTGACACTCAGAAAAAAGAACGTCCAGATTCTGTTTTTGCAAATGAGTTATATGCGTAACTTTGAACATCTGAACAGTAGAATCATGTACTGTCGCGTGCTCTTATCATTATTTCGAAATTGACATCGCTTATGAAGGGATAAGAAAGACATTTAGATTAAATGCTTAAGTCTGCTGTTTTGTTTGTCCTCGAGTCTCCAGGAGAACACCCAGATAATCACATGATTCTAGACTTTTTTTTACAAGTATAGATCACACTGGAGTTGGAAATGAAAGATTTAAAACATTCATTTTGAAATAAGATTACCGGACGGTTCCATCAGTTCGCATTCTGAATTCTTTACTCTGCAAGTACTTCGCTTAGTTTTGAAAAAAAATGAAGTTGCAATTAATCCAGAAGTGATTTCGAAGACAGCTCGGATTTCAATGTTTTATTTACTATAGACAAGTCCGTTACTCCATAATAACAGATTAACACACTGGTGTGATTATAGTAATCTTGTAATTTTAATGATGTTATGTCTTAAGAACAAAATGTTTTTCGAAAAAAGTATAAGTACTACAAATAATGTTCAATCTCTGACGACTGTCACTAAAACACGTCAGTAAAAAAAACAACAACAACAACAACAAAAAAAGAAAAAAAAGAAAAGAAACTACTATTTTTCTTGCTTCGTTGATTTTAAGAAATCGATATACCATTTGGAAAAAGATATGAGATTGCGTAGTTAGTCTGGAGTTCCTTCCCTTGACACTACGTTATGTCCGGGAACCAGACTTGTGCGTAAAGATGTAAAACGATTTGGTATCAAATAGTTTGTGATCAAAATATGGTTTAAAGCAGGATTGTCTGCTCTCTCCTATATTGTTCAACGTCTATAGCAATGATTAAGTTCAGAATATTGAAACCTGGGATAAAGGAGATAGAAAAATGTTGAACATTGTATGACTGTCGCTGAAAGTGCCAGGTTATGTTTGTTAGAACTATCAACAGTCAGGCGGTGTGGTGCACACCAAATAGGATGACAATTAATTGTGATAATAAAGAATATGCATTTTCAAACTAATAGTGTGTCAAACTTAGAAAGTATATTCAACACAGATGTTTAAGAAACTGTTCATTGTGACAAATATTTAGGAGTTGCATTAAAAGTATTTTGAATAAATTCATGAAATTGCAAATACTGTAGCAATAACAGCATTCAGAACACTTGGACGTATTATCTATAAGAATAAAAAGCCTGGTGGTTTCCATTGTTCTATATGTGTCCTCCATTAAGGCAGTATTGTATACTTGGCTGCTAAATCATGCTATAGTATTTTATATCAAAGAAAAATGATGTCTGTATTCCAGGTCATGAAATATAAATATTAATACTTTAGCATAGTTTTTAACAGTAATCTTATACTGTAGGGTTTTAAGTATATAAATAAGTGACACAGTTTTACTTATCTCTCACAACTCACTGATGAGTGTCTAAGTACAAAAAAATTAAATGAGTTTTGCTTTTATTTTGTATTTATATAAACCAGTATTTACATTGATGACCCTTTGATGAATTTTGTTTTGTTTCGTAAAACCATTTCTGTCATCCTCGGTGTATATAGGTAAATATATTTTGAATTCCGTGAATTACAATTCATTTATGTTTTATACTTAGAAACGTAATACAAATTTCGCTAGCCGGAATGCTAATAAGCATGGTAAATGTTGCATTAAAACAGGGAAATGAAAATAAATTAAATGTTGTGTCCTTACTCCTTAATGTCACACATTATTGTCAGATGAAAATGTTTGGTTCTGTTCTGAACTTCTGTGAGTCCGCTGATTCAGCGATAGACAGAAGATTCCAACGCGAGCACATTCTGGGTATATATGACAATAAGTTCATTCAATGGACATATTTCTTGTTAGCCAAACCACGTGATTTTGTACAGCAAGACATCAAAAAGACCGTCAGTACAGAAAGTCACATGAAAGACTGTGCTTATTGCTTGTACTATGAGACACTAAAAAGGCTGTCATGATAGTATTGTTGTACAGCTAGACGCTAAAAAGCTTTCAAACTAGTGTTGCTTGCACAGTGAGACGCCAGATCGCTTTCACCCAAGTATTGTTTGTACAATGAAATGCGTAAAGGCTTTCAAACTAGTATTGCTTGATCAATAAGATGCCAGAGTGCTTTCACCCAAGTATTGCTTAAACTATGACACGCTAAAAGGCTGTCACATTAGTAGTTTAGAACAATGAGGCGCCATAATTATGGCTTTCACCGAAGTATTGCTTTTACAATGGACGCCAGATGGCTTCCACAGAATTATTGCTTGTACAATGAGACGCCAGATGGCTTTCCACCAAGTATTGCTTGTACGGTGAGATGCTTAAAGGCTGACTCATTAGTATTGCTGGAAAATTAGACGAAAAATAGCTTTCAAACAAGTATTGCTTATACAATGAGACGCTAGATGGATTTCATCCAAGTATTGATTGTACCATGAGAGACCAGATTGCTTCCATCCATGTATTGCTTGTTCATTGAGACACCAGATGGATTTCATCCATGTATTGCTTGTTCAGTGAGACGCCAGATGGCTTTCACCCAAGTTTTGCTTGTACCATGAGAGGCCAGATGGCTTTCATCCATGTATTGCTTGTTCAGTGAGGCACCAGATGGCTTCCACCCACGTATTGCTTGTTCATTGAGACACCAGATGGATTTCATCCATGTATTGCTTGTTCAGTGAGACGCCAGATGGCTTTCACCCAAGTATTCTTTGTACAATGAGAAGCCAGATGGATTTCATCCATGTATTGCTTGTTCAGTGAGACGCCAGATGGCTTTCACCCAAGTATTCTTTGTACAATGAGAAGCCAGATGGATTTCATCCATGTATTGCTTGTTCAGTGAGGCACCAGATGGCTTCCACCCACGTATTGCTTGTACAATGAGAAGCCAGATGGATTTCATCCATGTATTGCTTGTTCAGTGAGACGCCAGATGGCTTCCACCCAAGTATTCTTTGTACAATGAGAAGCCAGATGGATTTCATCCATGTATTGCTTGTTCAGTGAGACGCCAGATGGCTTTCACCCAAGTATTCTTTGTACAATGAGAAGCCAGATGGATTTCATCCATGTATTGCTTGTTCAGTGAGACGCCAGATGGCTTCCACCCACGTATTGCTTGTTCATTGAGACACCAGATGGATTTCATCCATGTATTGCTTGTTCAGTGAGACGCCAGATGGCTTTCACCCACGTATTGCTTGTACAATGAGAAGCCAGATGGATTTCATCCATGTATTGCTTGTTCAGTGAGACGCCAGATGGCTTCCACCCACGTATTGCTTGTTCATTGAGACACCAGATGGATTTCATCCATGTATTGCTTGTTCAGTGAGACGCCAGATGGCTTTCACCCACGTATTGCTTGTACAATGAGAAGCCAGATGGATTTCATCCATGTATTGCTTGTTCAGTGAGACGCCAGATGGCTTTCACCCAAGTATTCTTTGTACAATGAGAAGCCAGATGGATTTCATCCATGTATTGCTTGTTCAGTGAGACGCCAGATGGCTTTCACCCAAGTATTCTTTGTACAATGAGAAGCCAGATGGATTTCATCCATGTATTGCTTGTTCAGTGAGACGCCAGATGGCTTTCACCCATGTTTTGCTTGTACCATGAGAAGCCAGATGGCTTTCATCCATGTATTGCTTGTTCAATGAGACAGTACACCATATTGCTTTCACCCAAGTATTCTTTGTACAATAAGAGGCCAGGTGGCTTTCATCCATGTATTGCTTGTTCAATGAGACACCATATGGCTTTCACGCAATTATTGCTTGTACAATGAGAAGCCAGATGGATTTTGCACAAGTATTGCTTGTATAATGAGAAGCCAGGTGGCTTTCAGCCAGGAATTGTTTGTACGATGAGACACTGAGAGGCTGTCGCCCTAATATTTCTTGTAAAATGAAAAGTTCAAAGCTTGTCATCCTTGTGAGACGCTCAAAGCATTTCACCCTTGTTTGTACATTGGGACGATAATAGGTTGTCATTTTAATGTTTCTTGTACAATGAGTCACTCAAACGACTGCCATCCTAGCTAGTATTCCGTACGACACTAAGACGTTTGTCACCCAGTTTTGCTGTTAAACTGGACGCTTAGCGTCGTTGCGTGCTTAAGGAAATACTTGTAATGTGTTTTGAAAGCGGCATATTTGTAGTTTTTTGTTTATGTTTTGGGTGCAATGCGATGATGTCATGTTGTTTTTAGTGCATGGCGATGATGTTATGTTGTTTTTAGCGTATGGCGATGATATGATGTCGTGTTGTTTTTAGTACATTGCGATGATGTCATGTTGTTTTTAGCGGATGGCGATGATGTCATTTTGTTTTTAGCGCATGGCGATGATGTCATGTTGTTTTTACCGCAAAGCGATGATGTCATGTTGTTTTTAGTGCATTGCGATGATGTCATGTTGTTTCTATTGCACTGCGATGATGTCATGTTGTTTTTGGTTCTTGGCGATGATGTAATGTTGTTTTTAGTGCATGGTGATGATGTTACCACATGTCGACTGGAGCTTGCTGCGTGGTCAGGTACTCATGCAGACTCCATATAAAAACGGAAAAGCAGGGTTCGAAACCATCGGAGCGCCAAATTAAACACGGATGTTAAAACCTGCCATTCCATGTCATATATCACTCAAATTTAAACCATCACAACTTTAATCAGAACAATGTAATAGGAAATATAAAAATATAACACAAATTGATTAAAACAGACAGCCTTTGATTAACAATGATGAAGACAGCAATTAAAGTGTCATGTTCATTTAAATTTGTAACTTTTTTGACAATGTAAGATATTTATAGGTTAATTTAACATTGTTCTATACAATACAGAGATATATTTGTACGAGAAAACAGCTGCAAAAGTCATATTAATGACAAAACTTTGACACGTATTTGCCAGCCTAGCACAGATATATCGTTTGTTTACAGAACGATCTAAAATGATCTTTTTACATGTCCTTCGGATTATTCAGTATTTTACGGTCAAAACAAACTACATGCGCAGCTAATGCATGTGGTATCAACCCCAAAAACAAATCGTAATTAACCCTAACCCTGCTGGAGGCAAATGACTCTGCCTTTGCGACCAGTGCAGTCCAAGATCAACCTTACACATCCGTGCAGTCTGCACTATTCGCCTCTCAGTCAGTAAATTTTCAATAAGTATCACCATAAACAATTAATGGGTCAATCCAAATTGAAAGCTGGACAAGTTCGTTTAAGATGTCTAGCATGGTAAGGGTTAATCAGTACGGTACAACTTAGGTAGGGTAAGACTTAAAAGTACAATAAATACTTAGTTAATTGACGTTTATCCTCTCTGAATGATCTCTCATTAGGTGTAAGGTCAAGGTTACTAATTGGATTCACAAGACTGATGCAAAGGGTAGGAAATACTTTATGCCTACCCTGCTATCTGAACATCAAGACAAACAAGAACCAGAAGTTGCCTGTAACACGATGAACGGAAAGGCCATACGAAAGGAATAGGTCAAAAAGTGCAATTTTCCTGTCCGTAAAAAATGTTTCTTTATGAGCGATAAGTGAACTTATCATCACCCAGTAGAAGCTATGTTTTTTTTATTATTATTCCGAGATGATATCGCAATGTTGTGCATAAAAACTGCATATTCGTTACAAATTTATTCGGAAAATACTATTCAGATAAAAAAATAGTTATCTGGATACTGGAATATCATTCTGGTATTCGAATAACCGGATAACCACATAACCGTTTCAATCCCTAGTTTCCTAGATTTACAATCAAATGTTTCATAAAAACTAACGGTGATTTTGAAATTTAGAACTAATATTTTCACGAAATAAGAATTGCAAATGTAAATGAAATAATTTTCTTTAAAAAGATATTTATTTCGTAATTGCAAAATGTTATTTCGTAAAATAACGAATTAACATTTCGCTACGAAATAATAATTCGTAACTACAAAATAGAATAAACAAAATATATCTTCAAAACAGATGATCGTCATAGATTCAGTACAGAATTTATGCCCCATAAGTTTATTGTTTTCGGACAAACAGTTAAAACGTTTTGATATTTAATTTACGGCTGTATTTATGTTATTATTATTGCATTATTTTCAGACGCAATTAAACTAAAAATTACGAATTCTGCACTAAATTTTCATAACAGCAACACTCACTTTCAACCAATGGAACACTTCCCTCTTCAGCTGAAGATTTGTATCGCTACAAATTTAGGTCAAAATCGATTTTAATACAGCTGCACCAAAAAAATGCCATGGCACTTTTGGGGCTCCGAAGAAGAAAACTGTAGGACGATAAACATATATTGTACGGATTACTCTGTTTTAAGATGCTGCAAACATTCCTCTCTTCACTTTAGGGAGAAAGACAAAGGTAACCTGCGGACAGCTTTTTTGGGTCGGACTATGACATAATATAATGTTTCAAATGCCTGTCATACAGAGTTGTCGGCCCTTATACTGAATAACCAACACCGGGTAGTTTATATATGGTACAAAATTATGCGAACAAATAGATAGATAGATGTACAAATAAGAAACCAACATTAAGTATATTTCTCTAGACAAGTTGTCGTGATGTGGTTATTACTTGAAGACTGCATGCAGAAACATTTACGTGACAGGTAAAAAAAGGATAATTTTATCCTAAGACCCTAAGGGTATTTATTCGACCAATTTAACTGGTTTATGTAGAAAGTGGAAAGAGTAAAAGCTATTGTCCAAGATAGATTGAGGTTCCTTAGTGCACAAGCACTAAAATACACATTAACATTGATGTTTCCCCAAAACAAAGATAATGTACTAAACACATTTAAATAAATGTTCTGTTGTAAACAGCTATAATACTTTCATAATGTATATAGAACAGAACAGAACAAAACAAATGTTTAGTTCTGTTCTGTTCTGTATATTCGTATAGATAGTTTCATTTGAACAATAGATCTACATCCATGAGTTCATACAGATACAAGTAACATCCATGTAATAGTAATTGACAATAATCATTTATCAAAAAGAATTCACAGTAATGGATAAAGGGGGTAAGGTAATGGCAGTACATATGAGAAAGATTAAGGTGTTATAATGTAATTAAAACATATCTTAACAATTAGATAGAAGTACTATATAATTCATTACATATTTCTGTTTTATAAACTTGCTGTATTATAAATAATTTTAAGAAAGTTCACCTTTTTTATTTATTTTTTTTTGCGGAGAAAGTGTTGATTAATTATATAAAAGCTCACCTCGCAATTTAAAGCCTTTGTAAACAAATATTGACAGGTTCCTAACTGTCGTTTTGTATATAGAACACACCATTTACATGTATGAAATAAGTGATTATACAATATTATTCAACAAATTGCATTACAAATACGTACACTTAAAAAACGCTGAACATTATTTTTGTTGACGTAAATTCCTGAAAAAAAAATCGGAAGAGCTTTTAGTCATCATGATGACAACTCAAAGTGTTATATAACAAATGTCCACTTTTCATCCATGACATGTAAGAATTCGAGGTAGAAAACTGTGGGTTTACTGCACACTCATGGTGAACTAAATGTGAATAAATTTTAATAAACACTTACTATATATCTATGTATATTTCATTTTAATGACACTGAACAAAGAGAAATATTAATGACAAAGCGTGCCCAAATACAAAATTATTTCAAATAACTGAAGGCCTGCTGTGTTGTGCAGGTTGCGCTAAATATAGTTGGGTTTCTGACAAATCTATAATGGATGTACACAAGTGAACGTATTTCCTGTATGAACATCGTTTTCTATATTAATCTGCCAAATGATTCAGCCATTTGCAATGCAGAGAAACAGAAAATCGAATTCACGACCTACACGTACATATTGTGTATGTAGGTAAAGCTTCAACCCAGTGATGCTGGGGTGGGCGGGGACTACTGTAAACAAGCACGTGACATGGTCCGAAAGCGTTTAATGATACAGAGTTTACAGACGTTAATTTAGAGGCACGACGCGTGTCGAATATTGTTGTTGTTATCGCATTAACCTTTTACCGAAATGTGGTCCATAAAACATAAACGGACAGGTTAATTGCAGAGGTTAATTGCCCTTTCTTTACCTTAATTCATATATAAATACAGTGGACAAATGTTAACATTTTAAAGTTATTTATTTCTTCATATTCAGTGACATGATTTCTCTGTTTTTACAAAATGCATTGCAACGAAGTGTTTTTTGTTACACATGTTTAATATTTTCTAGATAAAAACGAAAATGCAAAAAATGCTCGGTATCAAAGAGATCTATACGATGTGACTTGTGAGCGATTTTTGCCGTTTGCGTTTAATATTGCGACACATATTTGCCTTTTATCAGAAGTGAAGTAATTAAGTTTAACGTTCTGTCCGTGTTATTATTCTTCAATACATAACAGACGAAGACAAATTTCGAAATCAAATTCAAAATAAACTATGTGGCTTGTCTGACGTGAGCAGTAATAAAAGTCATCAGGCTACCAATCTTAAATATGCAATGAACGTTATTAAATGAAAGAAACAATTATTAAGTATAAACCGTCGGTGACAAGGCGAATCACATCTCGATCATTCGCTCACTTTTATTATTGATAACGTATTTTTCAAGGAACTGTTTACGTTACGTTATTATTCCGTGCAACGGAAGCTAAAACATTTGACGTAACAAATAAACGGGAATCATGCTTCAGCTCTGAAGCAAGGTGTGACTTTTTAAGAAGAAATTTATTTTAAACGTGATGTAATTGAAGAAATCTGTTAAAGAAAAAAACTTCTGAGTGTGAATATTTGTAGGTTTAATTTCAGTGATTTATTTGCATTTGAATTCTTTGAATAATCATTAAAGGACAATGTTGGCAATATTTTGGATATATTTATTACTTGGCATAGTGACGGACACTGTTTCCGGACAGGGACGGCTTTTATCACCACCAGGCCGCAGTTCCTTGTGGAGATTTGGCTACGGTACACCCGAGAATAACAACGATAATGTGCTGTCCTGTGGAGGTATAAAAGTAAGTAATTATACAAATAGTTTGCATCATGTACTTTTATAGTAAGCATTATACTGCCCAAATATGTCTGCTTTACAAAATAATTTCTTTCCTTTTTATGTTAGTTAAATTTATGGGTTTGTTTTGTTAGCGACTATGATAGGACTTTAGAAGTAACGGACATCCTGAAGAAATGTGATACAAGACAAATATTTACCACTGACGAAGTATAATCAGCAACATTTTTTGCGTTGAACAAACGTACGTGTTGCTTCGGCTAAGTACTTTGGTTTGGAACCCAAGCCCCCTTCTCCAAACAACCACACATTCTCTCACTTTAACCTATTCATCTCTACTGCCTAAGACAGTTATAGCATCTCCAGTTCTTGAACAGTTAGTAGCTCAGTTCTTTTAGACCAAAAAGGTACAGGACTCAACACATTAAGTCATTTGTTCAGTGTTTGCTCTGATTGGACAAGGTTTATTGCTGACAATGTACGACGTCCGAATACGTAGCAGACACATCAGTTAGTTAATGTTTTATGTTCTGCAATTAATTTATGCCGTTAATTTTGCAGTTTACCAATGATAACCGCCGAAAACTGATTTGTAAAAACTATCAAGAGCTTTAACTCGACGACGTGACTCTGAACATTATCTTATGAAAAAAAAAGAAGAAAAAAGCCCCCCGCCCCACCAAAAAAAAAAATCATATCAACATTAGTACCATTTGCAATGGCTTATATAGCCTGTAATCAAATATAAGACTTGTTGAAACGGCCGGTAGGTGTATTTCACCCACATATTATCACCAGGCAGCAATTCAAAATACATTTCAAAGACATTATATCTAGCTCGAATCATGCAAAATCTCCGTGCAGTTTGTCTACATATGTTTCCCATAATCTTAAAGAATGCGTTACTGTCAGTTTTTGAAAAGGTCTTCCTTTAAATCACTCGAAGTGCATTCCTTTGCAGTGTAAACAAGTGTGATGATGTCTGTTGACAGTTCCAACTAATGCCACCTAGTTCGGCCGAAACAAGGAACTTTAGAATTCTTAATATTTGTACAAAAATCTCATATGTGTCTTCTCAAGCATCGTTGACAAGCACCATATGGTATTCGAGAAATAGCGCACGGAAAATGTGTCCAAAGACAAACCGACGGACAGGCATGACTACCGTTTATCTCCACATACACGTGACACAGTACACCGAAACACGTTCTCGCACAGTTCAGTAAGAGTTCGATGTCCCAGATAAAATCAATAATCGATAAATTTTGTAATCACTCCAAGTTTATGTAAAGAGAATGTCTTTAAGGTCTTTTGTGCTCAGTGCTAGTTCCTAAGTTGTGGGAGATACCTTTCCTAAGTTCATTGAAGTTGGACGTGAATAGTCAAATAGTCCAATAATTGAAGATGTGAATATTCTTTGTGACGGAAGATTTAGAAATGACGCCAAAAATCAATCCTTCGAAAGAGCTAACCATAGGCAATTGAGTTCAGGTTAACAAAATCTGTTTCCTCCGAAAGGAGACTAACCCGGATTACGACTGACGAGATCCTTGTCTGTTGAAAGTGTACGTCATTGTTAAATCGTAAAAAAACTATATACTTAAAAATAGAGGAACTAAGCAGTGAAAAGCAATACAGAAATACAACACGGGTCACACGATGTAGGACAGGCTTAAAATTTTATCTCTTTTTACGCGTGCATATGCGTAATAAATAATTATATATGAAGTAATTAAAGACAATTAAGATGACTACAAGGTTGTATTTTGATTTCGTAAAGGTTATGTTAAGTTAATCATCGCCCTTTTAATTTTATTTTCAGTGCATCTTAAATTCATAGACACAAATTAGCGAGAACATTTATTCATGAAACATACTTTACTGAAATGTATGTATATTGAAATACACTGCATAAAATATTGACCGACTTCCTCAGAAACAACCTTAAGGTTTTAGACAGATCTTAGTATTCCCTAAGCTCTGTTCAATTCAGTCTCTTCTTTGGCAACTAACCACTGCGTTGAAACGTGTATTACAGTACGAAACTGTTTCCTCAAAGCAAAAGTTTAAACTTATATTGTAAGATAAAGCTATAATACAGTTTTGATCAGACTGTTTTTATGAAAGAAGAGACAGCTAGAGGGGAATTACATCGAATTTCACCGACACCAAGATCGCCTGAGAAATGCTGTATATTCGAGGGACAACACCCACTTTAAAAACAAGTATTTTATTGCAAAACGAGAATTTCTCAGTGACTTTCTTCTTAAGGCTTGTGTTTAATGTTTTTTTCAATGATTGCATCGGCTGTAATATTACATTCTCGTTAAGAAATGAACAGTTGAATAGTTTGCAACATTTATTGCTCCTACGTCTCTGGCAATCTGTTTGATTGTATAACACAAGTACAATATGCAACTACATGTACGCTGGCTGTGGTTATTTGATCTGACAAACGTATTGAAATATGACATTTATGATATGTTTAAATGCAGACACTATGATTTACACGAGCAAAGATCAAGCAATCAGGTATAATATTTGTTTTCTGCATGGCTTTTTAGCAACTCTTCTGTTTCACATCTACTCGAGTTAGCATTCATTCAAAGTTGGGCCAGTTTATGAACTTAAAGAAATGCCAAGGTCGTTACTGAAGGTCACACTACCAGGATTCGAACTATTGGTCTCCGTGCAAAACGTCACCAGTTTTGCAAAAGTTTTAGGATATTTATTTTGCGTCGTAATTTGAAACTGTTTTGTATTTAATGAAACAGTGTTACGTACGGAAAATTTCCAAATCCGGAACAAGGTAAGAGGCGAAGACTTGTAAGACAAAAATTTACATGCGTATGTACCCTTTTCAAGCTAAAGAGAGCCATTACCTACGTTTTCTTTATTTTACAGCATAGATGGGAAGTCAATAAAGGAAAGTGTGGCGTGTGTGGCGACCCATGGGACAACAAACCACGTGACAACGAAGCGGGCGGTCTGTACGCCAAAGAGATTGTCTCAGGGGTTTATAAATCCGGTACATATCTGCAAGCCATTGTAGATGTGGCGAACGCTAATGGTGGATACTTTGAATTTCGACTTTGCCCAAATAATAACTTTTCTTCTCCAGTGAAAGAAGAATGCCTGAACAAAGGCATTCTGACATTGGAAGACGGTGTTTCGACGCGATTTGACAAAATACATGATGGTATGAATATTGTCATGTTGAAATTACCGGACGATCTGACATGTGATCAGTGCGTGCTACAATGGAAATATCGCTCAGGTCAGTATAGGGATGTAAACGATGATAATAATTTAATTTCACAACCTTGATTTATGTGACAGATTTTTTCATTCGAGGAAATGTTCACTCAATGAAATCTCAAACAAATGAAGTTTAAAATTTGGCCAATAAATTCCGTTTTTGGAATATACCGGTAGGTAAATAAAATGCCGCAATAAAACCACGATGGATCATTTGGTTGACAAAACCCACGAGTTTTTTTTTTTTTATAGTCGGCAATAGTTAATAATTCATTTAGCTTTTTTTCTAAGAACTGAGGGCATACCATAGTTATTGCCGAATGTTTTAGATTTTTTGTTAGACATCCGGACATCCTTATGGCCTTGTCCGCGAAATTCACTTTGCAATTATTCTATAACTTGTCATTTTATTGGTTTTATGTTCATAAACTATGCAAAACAGAATATTTTTAACTTCAAAATTGTTTCAAAAACCCTAATTTGTCAGAAATAACATTAAGGTGGTTTCATTTGAAGACATGAACTGTCTTTGCATGTAGCTTTTATGGTTTATGTAAAAGTGTTTCAACAGTGATAAAGCCAACATCTCTACTCACGAAGAGGAAACAATGAATTCATTTAAAAAGCACCAGAGATCATGGTTTTTTTATTTTATTCAGAGACGCCCTCTTTTTGCTGACGTATAAGCAGATATTATACGCCATCGGGTTCCCCACTTCACAATGTCCAGTTGCAAAGAAAACGATCAATACATCAGAGAACATACCAATACTTATTTCAACAAAGTCTTTTTCATGCATTTTACTGTGGGGTATTCTTTAAAAATTCAATTTATAAAAAAGGATATATTCATGAGCTGACAGACGTAGGCAAATTTTTATTAAAGAAAGGTTAAGTTTAGCTAGGAGTTAAATGCTATTTACTAAAAAGGGACTGATAGTAGAACTAGACTCTGCAAGACATTGTTTATTGATAGCATTTATCCTTGCATCTAGGATAACCTGATGTGGGTCTTTAATATGCTGCAAGTTCCTCTTTGCATGTTTCATGTAATGGCACCAATATGTAGTTAGTGTCGTATGCAAAAAAACCTTGACGCAACATTAGATCAGAATTTGTTCTGTGATAAAGAAAGATAACAAGAAGTTAAAATTCCTTTATTGTAAACGTGAATTTCTCGCCAGTCATACTGAGAAAATGTGTGGCTATGACTGTTTCTCAGAGCCACATTCACAATGTCTATTCATTTTACGATTATGTTTTTCCGGATATTGGAAGGACAAACTACAGGTTACTCAGAACAAAAACACCAGACCAGTTCTGAATACTTCTCACATATCCCTCAGGAATCTACAGACTTCACAGAACAAAAATCGCCAGACTTGTTCTCAATTTCAATCACATATCTTACTTTGAACCACAAGGGACTCAGAGCAAAATCGGCAGACTTGTTCTCAATTTTTAACACCTATCCCACTTTGATCTACAAGGGACTCAGAGCAAAATCGCCAGACTTGTTCTCAATTTTTAACACAAATCCCACTTTGATCTACAAGGGACTCAGAGCAAAATCGCCAGACTTGTTCTCAATTTTTATCACATATCTTACTAGTATCCACAAGGGACTCAGAGCATAATCACCAGACTTGTTCACAATTTTTATCACATATCCCACTTAGGTCTACAAGGGGCTCAGACAAAAATCGCCAGACTTGTTCTCAATTTTTATCACATATCCCACTTTGATCTACAAGGACTCAGAGCAAAATCGGCAGACTTGTTCTCATTTTTTATCACATATCCCACTTTGATCTACAAGGGACTCAGAGCAAAGTTGCCGGACTTGTTCTCAATTTTAATCACATAACCGACTTTGATCTACAAGGACTCAGAGCAAAATCGGCAGACTTGTTCTCATTTTTTATCACATATCCCACTTTGATCTACAAGGGACTCAGAGCAAAGTTGCCAGACTTGTTCTCAATTTTAATCACATATCCCACTTTGATCTACAAGGGACTCAGAGCAAAATCGGCAGACTTGTTCTCAATTTTAATCACATAACCCACTTTGATCTACAAGGACTCAGAGCAAAATCGGCAGACTTGTTCTCTTTTTTTATCACATATCCCACTTTGATCTTCAAGGAACCCAAAGCAAAATTGCTAGACTTGTTCTCAATTTTAATCACATATCCCACTTTGATCTACAAGGGACTCAGAGCAAAATCACGAAACTTGATCTCAATTTTAATCACATATCCCACTTTAATCTTCAAGGACTCAGAGCAAAATCGGCAGACTTGTTCTCATTTTTTATCAAATATCCCACTTTGATCTATAAGAAACTCAGAGCAAAACTGCCAGACTTGTTCTCAATTTTTATCACATATCCAACATTGATCTACAAGTGTCTCGGTGCAAAACTGCCAGACTTGTTCTCAATTTTAATCACATATCCCACTTTAATCTACAAGGGACTCAGAGCAAAACTGCTAGTCTTGTTCTCAATTTTTATCACATATCCCACTTTGATCTACAAGGGACTCAGAGCAAAATCGGCAGACTTGTTCTAAATTTATCACATATCCCACTTTGATCTACAAGGGACTCAGACCGAAAATGTCAGACTTGTTCTCAATTTCTATCACATTTCCCACTTTGATCTACAAGGGACGCAGAGCGAAATTCTCAGAAATGTTCTCAATTTGTATCACATATCCTACTTTGATCCACAAAGGACTCAGACCAAAATCGCCAGACTTGTTCTCAATTTATCACATATCCCACTTTGATCTACAAGGGACTCAGAGCAAAATCACCAGACCTGTTCTTAATTTAACACATATCCCACTTTGATCTACAAGGGGCTCAGACCAAAATCGCCAGACTTGTTCTCAATTTTTAACACAAATCCCACTTTGATCTACAAGGGACTCAGAGCAAAATCGCCAGACTTGTTCTCAATTTTTATCACATATCTTACTAGCATCCACAAGGGACTCAGAGCATAATCACCAGACTTGTTCACAATTTTTATCACATATCCCACTTAGGTCTACAAGGGGCTCAGACAAAAATCGCCAGACTTGTTCTCAATTTTTATCACATATCCCACTTTGATCTACAAGGGACACAGAGCAAAATCGCCGGACTTGTTCTCAATTTTAATCACATAACCGACTTTGATCTACAAGGACTCAGAGCAAAATCGGCAGACTTGTTCTCTTTTTTTATTACATATCCCACTTTGATCTACAAGGGACTCAGAGCAAAGTTGCCAGACTTGTTCTCAATTTTAATCACATATCCCACTTTGATCTACAAGGGACTCAGAGCAAAATCGGCAGACTTGTTCTCAATTTTAATCACATAACCCACTTTGATCTACAAGGACTCAGAGCAAAATCGGCAGACTTGTTCTCATTTTTTATCACATATCCCACTTTGATCTTCAAGGAACCCAAAGCAAAATTGCTAGACTTGTTCTCAATTTTAATCACATATCCCACTTTGATCTACAAGGGACTCAGAGCAAAATCACGAAACTTGATCTCAATTTTAATCACATATCCCACTTTGATCTACAAGGGACTCAGAGAAAAATCGACAGACTTGTTCTCATTTTTTATCACATATCCCACTTTGATCTACAAGGGACTCAGAGAAAAATCGGCAGACTTGTTCTCAATTTTAATCACATAACCCACTTTGATCTTCAAGGACTCAGAGCAAAATCGGCAGACTTGTTCTCATTTTTTATCACATATCCCACTTTGATCTACAAGAAACTCAGAGCAAAACTGCCAGACTTGTTCTCAATTTTTATCACATATCCAACATTGATCTACAAGTGTCTCGGTGCAAAACTGCCAGACTTGTTCTCAATTTTAATCACATATCCCACTTTAATCTACAAGGGACTCAGAGCAAAACTGCTAGTCTTGTTCTCAATTTTTATCACATATCCCACTTTGATCTACAAGGGACTCAGAGCAAAATCGGCAGACTTGTTCTAAATTTATCACATATCCCACTATGATCTACAAGGGACTCAGACCGAAAATGCCAGACTTGTTCTCAATTTCTATCACATTTCCCACTTTGATCTACAAGGGACTCAGAGCGAAATCCTCAGAAATGTTCTCAATTTTTATCACATATCCTACTTTGATCCACAAAGGACTCAGACCAAAATCGTCAGACTCGTTCTCAATTTATCACATATCCCACTTTGATCTACAAGTGACTCAGACCCAAATCGCCAGACTTGTTATCAATTTATCACATATCCCACTTTGATCTACAAGGGACTCAGAGCAAAATCACCAGACCTGTTCTTAATTTAACACATATCCCACTTTGATCTACAAGGGGCTCAGACCAAAATCGTTAGACTTGTTCTTAATTTAACACATATCCCACTTTGATCTACAAGGGGTTCAGACCAAAATCGTCAGACTTGTTCTAAATTTATCACATATCCCACTAAGATCTTCAAAGGGCTCAGAGTAAAATCACCAGACTTGTTCTTAATTTATCACATATCCCACTTTGATCTACCAGGGGCTCAGAACAAAATTGTCAGACTTGTTCTAAATTGATCACATTTTCCACTTTGATCTACAAGGGGTTCAGACCAAAATCGTCAGACTTGTTCTAAATTTATCACATATCCCTCATTGATATAAAAAAGGCTCAGACCAAAATCGTCTGACTTGTTCTAAATTTATCACAGATCCCACTTTGATCTTCAAGGGACTCAGACCAAAATCGTCAGAAATGTTCTCAATTTTTATCACATATCCCTCATTGATCTACAAAGGAGTCAGACCAAAATCGTCAGACTTGTTCTAAATTTATCACATATCCCTCATTGATATACAAAGGGCTCAGACCAATATCGTCTGACTTGTTCTAAATTTATCACAGATCCCACTTTGATCTTCAAGGGACTCAGACCAAAATCGTCAGAAATGTTCTCAATTTTTATCACATATCCCTCATTGATCTACAAAGGAGTCAGACCAAAATCGTCTGACTTGTTCTAAATTTATCACAGATCCCACTTTGATCTACAAGGGACTCAGACCAAAATCGTCAGACTTGTTCTAAATTTATCACATATCCCACTTTGATCTACAAGGGACTCAGACCAAAATCGTCAGACTTGTTCTAAATTTATCACAATTTTTTCTTTGATCTAAAAGGGACTCAGACCAAAATCGTCAGACTTTTTAACAATTTATCACATATCCCTCTATGATCTACAAGGGGCTCAGACCAAACTCGTCAGACTTGTTCTAAATTTATCACATATCCCACTTTGATCTACAAGGGACTCCGACCAAAATCGTCAGACTTGTTCTAAATTTAACACATATCCCTCTTTGATCTACAAGGAGCTCAGACCAAAATCGTCAGACTTGTTCTAAATTTATCTCATATTCCACTTTGATCAACAGGGGCCTCAGACCAAAATCGTCAGACTTGTTCTAAATTTATTACATATCCATCTTTGATCTACAAGTGGCTCAGACCAAAATCATCAGACTTGTTCTAAATTTATCACATATTCCACTTTGATCAACAGGGGCCTGAGACCAAAATCGTCAGACTTGTTCTAAATTTATAACATATCCCACTTTGATATACAAGGGACTCAGACCAAAATCGTCAGACTTGTTCTAAATTTATCACATATCCCACTTTGATCTACAAGGGGCTCAGACCAAAATCGTCAGACTTGGTCTAAATCTATCACATATTCCACTTTGATCTACAAGGGACTCGTTGCAAAATCGCTAGACTTCTAAATCTTTATAACATATACAACTTTGATCTACAAGAGACTCAAAATCGTCAAACTTTGATCTGGGCCTTTATCACATATCGCACATATATCTCATGAATCTCTGGGTCGGGATTTCTATGCGCTTCTATAATAGACACGTTTTATTTCGAGAGCTCTATGTATCAGGAGTTCTATACAGTCTTACAATGCCTGCCTTATTTTTCTTTTACAAAATTACACTTTTTCAAAATAAAATTTTGTGTCGAATTGTACATATATCTATACCGTTAACAATTATTTAGAGCAATCAGTTTGTTTTGAATGATGAGGTAGTTAAGATATTTTCTAATATCTTACAAGTTTGTTTGAGAGCTCATAATATTGTCTTGACATTTTACACGCTTTTCTAATGTTTACAAGTTACTTTACAATAGGTCAGTCTGACGTCTTCTGCCATTACATGACATTCCTAACGTGCGTTGTTAAATAAGAAATACTTTTAGTTAGTCCTTATCGTAAAAAAAAATATTTCAAAATATTCCCCATTCTTTTGCATAAACATGAAAATATCAGGAAATGTTTGCTGTATTTACAACCCCTTTTGATGAAATCGGTAACTTCGTTTTAATTCACTGACAGAGATGCAAATTTCCATTTTTATTACAAAAGATTGTCATCAACTTGTCTAGTGTCATTAAAAACAAGAACGCCCCACTAATCAACTTGCACCGTTAGGTCTTAAAAAGGGCTTGAAAGTAATTATTATTTTATCAAAAGACAATAATAATGACTCTCTAGAAGGGTCACTGCTGTGAAACAAAGGTGTATTTTGTATCCCATTCCATACCATTACGTCATCTTATTACTTGTATATTGTTTCTCACGTCATACCTTTCGGAATGTTGGCGACTCAACAACATAGAACAAAATGACATAATTCACACCCTCTTATAACGTTCTTTACAGATGAAAAGTATTATTATTAAATTATTCTGTATCTTTATGTCTTTAATAATAACTTCAAAGTTTGTTCTTTCAGCGGACCAGTACGGTTGCGAAGAAAGTACAGGTTCTGAGAAAAAGTGCGGTTTTGGTCTTGGAGAAATGCAAACAGAGTATTACGCATGCGCGGATATTGCTATCTACTCCGATATAAGCGAGCACGACAATTTCGGTCCTAGTGCATACAACGTCGATACAACTGGAAGAATAAAAAACCTTCAAAATGACACGTCGTCATTCAGCATAAGGCCCAAACGCGCTGCCCATATGTTCCACTATGAGAGAAATACTGGGATCCGTTTCAGCCCAGCGTTTCAAAACGGAATGCAACTGCAATTCGAGTCAAAGCCATTGCGATCTATACCAGACCAATCTCAAATAAAATGGATGTGGTCAATTAGGGATCCCAATGGCGGAAACCGACAACGAAGACAAATGAATGTGCCAGAGGGTATAAGCATTGCTAATCCGCATCTTAACGGCATTATTCCATCACTCCAAAATGGTGCAGGCCGAGTGAGATCAAGTTTTAATCAAAGACGGAATGGTCCTGTCACAAGTAATGGTGTATCGATAAATAACATTATTGTACCCGAACCAGTTGTGACTAAAACACAATCTGTACGGACAATTTCAAGACCAATAGCAAAAATATCTGTGAAAAGAGTCAAAATTACAAAACCTGTATTTTCTGTCAATACAGTTACAAATACACAACAAGGTTCTCCCGTTTTATCATTACCGAAACCGACATATAAGAAAAAGACATTTGGTGCGCACAGGAATTTTATAGATCCGTTAGCTACACAAGTTTCAAGTCAGACGCAACGAGTTCTGTCACGATCAAACTACAAACCTACAAAACAGTGTCAACATTGTCCTTTTGACCAGTGTTTAGACGACAAACTGAGAATAGATCATTTATTTCCGGGACTATTTGACAGCCCTACACAATTTTTTGAGTGTAAACGGTTTGAACGAGTGTTTACACTGGGCAATTATGACGTAGTACAAGAAGGCCTCCCGAGCTGTCAACATCCGAGATTTAAGCGCCAACTTTCTGCTGTGCAGTTTGATGACGACGACATCGGTTGCTGCGCAACGTAAGTGCTCTCACTTTTACAGATATCATGGTATAAGCCCTGACAATTATACTCAACTGTTTCAAGGAGCCTATAATCTGTTAACTATAATTTCTTTATATATATAAGGAATTGCAACTCGTGCTTTTTATCAAAGTGCTGATTATATCCAATGGTCTTGCCAAAGTAAAAACTATTTTGACGAGTTCATGATCGCTGTCAGTCGTAACTGTCATCAAATATAGTTCCGGATTTTGATGAGCGGAAGAATATTTTGAGGAAATATAACAACTAACAGTACCTTGAAAACCAAACATATCCGTATAAAATATAAGAACATGCAAAATAATAATTTAAAAAATCGGCCCATCGATTGACTATGTCTCACTGTTGACAATGGATAATAATTATTTAAGCACAAACATTTTTATTTAATTTTGAAAAAAGTCCATTACATTTTTTTTCTAAATGCGTGTGTGTACTCTGCAAAGAAGTCTAAAATCATTCAGTCCGTTTGAATAGTTGAATTCCTGCCTTTAGTTGATACAAAAATACCATCTATCTAGTCATAACTTCTCAATGGACCTGGTCTAGTCATGATCAATTCGCACCGCAATGATTTTCATGTTTATGTTAATAACTTAAAAACAGTAATGATGACGATGTAAATAAAAAAAATAATGCTTTTGTGTAAGGAAAATGACAGCATGTATATAAAAACACAATTAATCAAAATGAAAGCTCTCCGTGTAATAGTGACCGCCATTAGATTGGAAAACCGCAAGAAAAGAATATTTTGACAGCGGCCGGGTTAGTAATTTAGTTTGAGATTTCAACAGTAAAAGGATCTGATTATGTTCTTGTCCGTCAGTGACATTAACGGTTGGTCGTGTCTGGATTTACTTTTTGTTGCTGACATTTCAAAAATATGAATAATAGCTTTCTTTTGTAAAAAAAGTGACAGAAAAGAAAAACAGTTAGGTTTGTAAATGTCACTGCATTTCTGATGGTGAAAAAGATCTAACTTGCAGAAATAGTAACTCTGTCATGTAAATGACAATTTAAAAGGTCAGAACTGAGAAGTATATTTACAGACAGTTAGATCTGAATTTGTTGTTTTTTCCCCAAAATTTATGCATTAAGCCTATTTTTCATCTTACAAAGGTTTTATACTTCTTTGATGTTTTAATGACTTGTGAGTAAAAAACTTCTACATATTTCCGTATCAAAATTACTGCAAGCCTGTTTTTCCAAAAACATTCCTTTAAAACAAAGCCTCAAATACCTTTTATTGCCCATTTATTCATAAAAGGTAAATGTCACTGCATATTTCAAATTTTATGGATTTCTCTTTTGTGGCAGATACTCGGACAGGAAAATAAACTCCAGTGATCAGCAAGTACTGTGAAAGAAAATAAATTTTGAGTATTCAGCAAGTACTCAGACAGGATAATAAATTTTGAGTATTCGACAAGTACTCAGATAGTAAAATAAATTTTGAGTATTCGACAAGTACTCAGACAGGATAATAAATTTTGAGTATTCGACAAGTACTCGGAAAGGATAATACATTTTGAATATTCGACGAGTACTCAGATAGGAAAATAGATTTTCGAATAATTTTCTATTAAAGTAAAAAGATTTTTTCGACAGGAAAGCACCTGTGATGCTCTCGAATTAGACAATGGATTGCACAATCCTCCTGATACTAATTCTGTGTGCCTAACCAGTATCACAAATAAACCTTGAACGAACTTTGACAAAAACATACTCTTATACAACAATATCCTTTTTGATATTCCATTAAGGTTGATTCTGACACATGTATAAGTGTTACTGAAAATGATACAGGTTAAAAATTGCATGAAATACAAAAAACAACGGTGCACTTAAACAAACATCTCAGATAGCTGCAATTCAGTCAATTCATATGTCAATCCACGAAGGATTACTCAAAATTTTCACAGCAGGTGAATTTGGTAAAAATTACTAACTGACCGCAACAAACTAACTGCCGAGGTTCTGCAATCAAACGAGGGAATCTACTGAAAACAACCCATACTTAACTTAGTCTTGACAGCGGACAAGAAGTTAATCCACAGTCAACAAACATCCTGACTTTCAAGTGAAAAACATTGAATATGCTTTTGTATCTATTTCAGACGACCTCAGGTTATTCTGCCGCTGACAGTCGAAGCTGAAAATGATACATTTAGTGTCGTACAATTAGGGGACGCCAAGAAACAATTTATCGTGCAGGGAATTTGTGGGTAAGTCAGGAAATTTCAGTTTTGACGAAAATCTGATACAATATCCACATGTTTACTACATGTCAAGGTAGACTATAGGATGAAAAAATATATCAAAGTTTCACATTTCCAGATTAACAAATTCATGGTCTCCGTGAAGAGATCTTCCAATTTGTTGATACAGAAGAATGTTCTTGTTGAAAAGGAAATAATTAAAAGTTTCCTGCTTATTTCTAATGCACCAAATATTCTGAAAATTTATCAGAAATCGCTGCTTAACCACCACAGTTTGCTTTACCATTATGTATAGAACAAAACTTATTGCTGGAATGGGGTTACAGTTTTGTTGACAACTATTTATTTCTTTTAGCAACGGATGGAGGTAAGCTTTTTCAAAGAGCTACTGCTTTATACGATTTATGCAAATGTTTGCAATTTCATAACTTCTGCATGAGCAATTTTTCATTTTTATAGGACTTTTTGTTTTCCATTTTGGTTGTTTTGAGTTTTTTGAACTCTTAACTTTTAGTTTATGACTAATCCAATTTTTGTTTCAGACAGATAAGCACGGAGTCTTTAGATGACTTAACATTTTTATTTTCTTGGAACACTCATTTTGTTTCGTAATTGTGAAAAAAGTGTGTAATGTAAGGACTTTCTACACTTTTATTAAGGACTTCCTACACGTTTATTAAGGACTTTCTACATTATTTATTTTTTTATGATTTGTTTTTGTATATGTGGTTTTGTTGTGCATCTTTTTTTAAGATTTTATTTGGAACTTCTAACTATAGACAAATAACTAACAGACTTTTTGCTTATTTAAGACCGTTCAACCATTTAAACGGAACGAAAACCAATTCTATTTCAAACTATGAATGAATATAATTTTATAACATAAATGTTTTATCTAAAAGAAACTAATGCTTTCGTTAGAATGATCTTTTGTAAGTCACATATGACAGATTTCAGATATGTCAAGATGACGTAATCAAATACGTATAAAGCGCGAGGTCCTGTACGATTCTTATTCAACTTCAAACTTTCAAAGTCTTTTTGAACAATTTTACTGTTTATGATAAAAGTAGGCTTTGATTATTCCAATTTTGTCATAAATAATGTAACGTTCGGCAATGACATACTGCTGTTTGTAGATAAACAATTTCTAATAGCAACCTTTAAGTTATACCGTTGATCTAAAACCTCGAATCATTAATATCTGATCACCGACAAAATTGTTGATCTCTAATTTTTCAAAAGTTTTTTCTTTCAAATTTCTGTACAGTATTAATCAAGGTTTTGTCATCTGGCTTCAAATTTTATCTTTATTAAAAACTTTTGTTTTACTTAAAATAACCATGAGGCGATCTGACTGTAAATGTGCTTTCGGTCTTAAATATGATCAACTGATTTGGATGGGGTATTTCCTGTTCTACAACTATATCTTTAAATTTTCTTCCATGCTACACTGCATCTGTTTTCAGTATGCTTCGTGTGTGCAACAACATTAACCTAGACAAATGCATTTTTGTGCTTCTAGATTTTTTCGGCATAGTTGTATTAAAAATCGATTTTGACCTATATTTGTAACAAATGGTATTGTTAGATACAAAATCGTCAGCTGTAGAAGAAAGTTAGCCATTGGTTCAAAGTGTTGCTGTTATGAAATTTTAGGGCAGAATTCGTAATTGTTAGTTTAATTGCCTCTGAAAAAAATGCAATAATAATTACCTTAATATAGCCGTAAATTAAATATCAAAAACGTTTAACCATGAAGCCTTATATTAAATGGAATAAATATATAATAAATATGACTTAATATTTTATTTATTTAATTTAAAATGATATTGACACACTGTTAGCATTAAACTCAGCATTTTTGTAAATAACCGGCTGTTATGGAAAAAGAACATTTGATTACTAATGCGCGTTCAATATTTGCCAATGTCCGAAAACTAAACACTTAAGGAGCAATAATTTTGTACTTTATCTACGCCCAGCAGTTTTTAAAAAAGATATTTCTTGTTGTTATTATTTTCCATTTTTGACGTTATAATTTGTATTGATGGCACAGATTTAATGTTCTTATACATGTTTAAGTGACATAAAATACTATTTGAATTTTAAATATGAATAACAGCATGTATTAACAAAGAGTACATGATATATTAGACTTTCTTTCGGCATTACTTTCAAACAAAAGGCTAACTCAGTTCCCATGCAACAATAACATGAAAGGCAATTCATTTCACAAATAAACATATCAGCATTCTTTTAAAACTATAGTTTGGTTCCTGACAAGGTGCCATTAACCTGCCATCGATATTTAAATACTTCAAACAGACAAAAAGGTATGGACGATTGACAGATACTAGGGAACACTCTTCGCTCAAAGTCATTATATTACCTGGATAATTAACATTCTATAAATAGAAACGAATTCTTTGATGTCACAATACTAAAAGGTATAAATCTGACAGTGAAACATTTTAAACAAAATTAACGCACAGCCCTTCCTAGATTGATTAATTGTCGAAGAAAAATGACGCCAATTGTCAGCAACCTTGATTGTTTTTCTATACACACCTTGTATATCTTTGAATAGTGCAAGCGAACGCGCCTTCAGTATATTCGCTTTTATTTTACATTGCTAACAAGAAGAACAACACCTCAGTCGTTTCGAATTGACTATGACTTAAACATTATATTAATGGCCAATCAATGTAGATTTACAGTCATAGCTAACAAAATGAATTAACTTCTAAAACTAAAAAGTAACACAGTCTCGAAGGCTGAGGTTATATGAGAAATATTGCAAAATTTCATTAATGAAATATAAAAGGTACCTATATTTTAATGCTAGTTATAATCAAAGCAGTTTGTTTAAAATTTCATCATCATATCTTTGTAGAAAAAGGTGGAAACTGCCTAAGAAATATTCGCAATTAAATTCCTGATATGCAATTGGTATCCTTTATTGCAAGAACAATAAGTAAAACAGGAACAATGTCCAATCCATTTTATCATATTTTTTGCAGGAAGAGCAATACAACATCTTGTACGGTTTGTGCTGCGGAGAACAACTTCCAGTGGGTATTGGTCTATGACCCCAGAGTGAACACCAACCCTCCTGTGTCATTCGTGCCTGTGAAATTTCCACACTACTGCCGCTGTTATAACTATATGCAGCTCAAAGGATAGCACCCACTATATTACCAGGGGAACCTTCAGGAATCATACACGTCTTGTTTGTGTAGCTGTCATATTTATCCGTAACGTCGAAGTTCGTATAGGGTTAGGTGTTGTATATTATGTTTGTACAGTTAGTTAGAAACGTTATAGTAATAAACGATAGTTACAGATGTACTCTCTATCATTTAGTAAAAGCTTGAGGCACAAAAATTTCTTTTTGTTTTATGTAAGGCTAAACGCCTGTATGTTGAGCTATTGTTATACACATGTAATCATGTTTAGTATTGCCAGTATGAATTTGTTAATCAATATCCATTTCAAATTTTATTAGTGTTTATTATCTGATACAAGCCTTGTAACATGTTGCCTGGTACACTTTTATGTTTGAGAAACTGAAAAAACAAACAAACAAACAAACAAAAAACAGACCGGTAAATTCCATTGACGTCTTACATATACACCTAAGTTGGGTCAAAGTTAAGTTGGGTAAAACAGGATACCAAATATTCAATTATTCTTTGATACACTTAAAGAAATTAAAAAATGTCAAATTTTTATCATCCACATAGATAGCTTGGTAAAGTAAAAAAAATCCTTTGCTATAGCAGAAAACCTTTACACCACACACCCTGACTTATCTCTAATGTAAGCTTGCGACCTGTAAATTGTTCTCTTCCCTGTTGATGGTGTTCTTTACAAAACCTTAATTCTTCTCAGGCAGTCATTTTAAATAAGACCTCGGCATATATATTTTGTTAACATGCCATAAAAAACACAATAAATCTTAGAAATTTTGTGTGTGTTACTTCTGTAAGTGTTTTCACTTATTTGAAGATACCTGGGACCTTTCTGGTCTTCGGCTACATGTCGGGGCTAAGTTCTAATCCAGTTGCCAGCATGATTCCTTAAAGACTTTGTAACTCTTTATTTCTTTTAATATTGTTACAGTTGTTAATAAAAGCTCATATGGGGTGATTACCCTTTTCTAAATCTGCTTAGGTGGGGATAAAGGCTTTATTTATTTTTATCTATTAAAATGTTTGACTCTTAAATGTGTCTGATAAAGAAACATAATGCATAAAGCCAGATTGCAGTCAATATGATAAAATAACAAAATGCATAATGTCATTGCAGTCAACAAGATAAAGAGACAAAATGCATATTGCAAGATTGCAGTCAATATGATAAAGAAACAAAATGCATACAGTCATTGTAGTCAACAAGATAAAGTGGCATAAATATGATGAAAAACAAATGTATACAGTCATTGCAGTCAACATGATAAAGAAAAAAAAACATCAAAAAAAAACAACAAAAAAAACATAAAGCCAATGCAGTCTACATGATAAAGACGTAAAGTGTATATAGTCAAATTGCAGTCAACATGATAATGTAACAAAATGCATAAAGTCAGATTGCAGTCAATATGATAAAAGTACAAAATGCATATAGTCAGATTGCAGTCAATATGATAAAAGTACAAAATGCATATAGTCAGATTGCATTCAACATGATAAAAGTACAAAATACATATAGTCATTGTAGTCATCAAAATAAAGTATATAATATATATTGTAAGTGCAGACTACAAATGTATATCATAAATTAAGAAAATGCAAATAGCCACTGGAGTCAACATAATACGGTTACAAAATGCATATAGTCTTTGTATTAGATATGATAAAGTAACAAAATGCATAAAGTCATTGCAGTCAACATGATAAAATTACAAAATGCATTTCATCATTACAATCAATATGAAAAAGTGATAAAATGCATATTGTCTTTGCAGCCAGCATGATAAAAATACAAAATGCATACAGTCAAATTGCAGTAACAAAATACATAAAAACAGACTGCATTCAACATGATAACGGTACAAAATACATACAGTCAGACTGCAGTCAACCTGATAAAGAAAAAAATCTTATAGTCAGGTTGCAGCCAAAGACTGAGATATTTCAAATATAAATTGATAAAATGGTTATCAAAAACAAACTGATACTACAGAACTTTCAAGGCAATCAAAAATCAGAAATTAGACTAAGATGAAGATGACGTTTATGACTATACCTGGCAGCCGCGTGTCAGGAACATTAAAATTGTCAAAGATAAAAAACAAAGTAAACAAGATTTTTACAACAGATCTTACTTAACATGTGATCATTTAAAATGCATAAAACTTGTTCAAGCCACTGATAAAAGCTGGTACATTTGGGGTAGTCTTAATCTCGGCCGATAATTCAATCCAGTGTCGTATAGTCCTTGGGAAGAATGAGTTTATGCGATGTTGTGTTTTTGACTGCGGGACGAGGAATTTTTTGTTTCTTGTGTCTGTGAGATGATTGTTATCGACATTGACCTGTTTATATTTTATTTTGTATAGCATGACCAGGCTGGCTTGGTTTCGCCTTTGCTGGAGTGTTGACCATTTTAATTCCTTAATCATGTTACACTGCTTGTATAGTTGTAATCATTATGAACATACCTTGCGGCTGACCTCTGGACCATTTCTGTTCTGTGAGTGAGATATTTTTGTCATGGGTGCCATATGGTTGAACAGTATTCGACCTGGTGTTTCTTTGAGCCGTTTGTTTTGTGTTTTGACATTTCGTCTGATGAATCTTAAGCTGTTTCTTTTGCTTGGATTGTGAAGTTGTTGATTTGGGATGACCAGTTCAGGTTACTACTTATAATAACTCCTAAGTATTTTGCATTTTCTGTGGTTTTCAGAATAGTGCTGTGTAGGGTGTAGGGAAAGATGACTGCTTTTTTTCCTGTGTATTCTGAGTACTTCACACTTGTCAGGGTTAAACTCCATTGACCATTATTTTTCAGATATTTCAAGGTTGTGCAAATCATTTTGTAAGCTTTGTGCTGATGCTTGTGATTTAATTGTTAAATAAGCTATGGTGTCGTCCGCAAATAGACGCACCCGGCTCCTGACACTTCCTGGTAGATCATTGATGTGTGCGTGAAAGAGACAAGGCCCTAGGACCGATCCCTGAGGGAATTCAGAAAGCACAGAGAGCCTGTCTGAGACCTTGTTTTCGACTAATACTTGTTGCGATCTTTTTTTGAGAAAGTTTTGTATCCATAAAGAGATATATTGGTGAACTAAGCATTTAGACATTTAGAACATGTGCATTTTGAATAAATGTTTATCCACTCAAAATTGTAAACAACAATCTGTATAAAAACTTTCATCAATGCATTTAGTTTATCTGTTATACTTTGAATTTTTGACCGACAACAACTTGGCATCGTTAACATTTACACGGTTTTAAAGAAAATGAAATACTGTAGATTTCAGGGCATGCCTCTTTAAGAGAGAAAAAATATTATCAGAACTCATGTTTAATTATTACTTATATTCAAACATCCACCTCTGCTTCCTTTCTCGTTTCTTTTTTGTGACAAAGTTATTAATTTAGTCAATCTTGAAATAAATAAGTCCAAAAAAGTGAAAAATATATTTCAAAATACAAATCTTTGGACATGAATAATATGTTTTATTTTTTCTTTAACAGAAAACTGCTAGCCAAAACAAGACTGTGAACACTAATTTATGTTTTCCAGTAAATAATTGAGTTTTCTCAGTGAAATAAAATTGATAATCCACTGTTTTAAAACTGTGGAATACATTTTAATGTTCACTGTTTTTTGCCGAGTACTTTTTAAAACTTATTACCTTAAACTTATTACTGTCACAAGTTCTACACAACAGTCCCATAATTTCATATCCAGCTGGATCTCCAGCTCGTCCTCTATACAAGAGAATAAGGCAGATAATTGATAGCCCTCCACAGGGAACAAGGAATTCTATGTTTTAGTTTCTCACGAAAATATAAAATGAATAGAAAATTTGTTTGTTTCAGTGAAACACCAATTTTATATCACTCGTGAAGACCAAAAAACTGACATTTTCACTCGTGGTTATGCCACTTGTGAAAATATCTGTTTTTTCGTCTTCGCTCGTAAATAAAATCGATATTTCCCTGAAACAAACAAATATCCTCTATTTCTTCTTCCGCGTGATTCTAAATGAGTGAAATAACACAAGAAAATGAAAAAATTGTGAAGTTATTATACGAATTTTGAAAATAACACAAAATCTTATTTTTGTGAAGTTCAAACTTTCAGGACGGTGTTTGGAACTATGTCAAAGAGGTTTACCTGTATGTCTTCTGGGGTCAAAAACAATGTCCCTATATGTTGTTTTACACGTGTACTAGTAGGCAAATTAACGGCCTGCTATGATTTTTATAGGCCTTCACATCTTGTGAATGCAATTAAAAAGCTGACATTCTATGCCTCAAGATTGATGTAAAGGGAGACTACACGAAAATGAAATGACAAACATAAAAACATCTATGCTTGTTCTTTGACTGTAACTAAGAAAATGACTAATTCTGGAATAACTACGCTTACATTTGAACGATAAAAGAGGCAACTGCCGTGAGTTTGAAGCCGTTTCAATGCAGAGTTACTTCCCTTGAGATATCACTAAGCTAAGTTTTAAAATTGAAAAATTCTGACAGCAACTCCATCGTTTGATTGATAAATGTATGGATAAATGAATTGAATAATTTGTTGTTTTAAGGATAAAATTATGGTAGATTAAAAGGAGAAGAAAGACAAAGAGAATGAAAGAAAGAGGAAATGAAAAAAGAACAAAATGAATCTATTTATAAATATTTTGAGAATAAAACTGAAGATTAAGGTTATCATGACACCGCTTTAACTCTGCATTAAGTTTTTCCCTCGCACGCGCAGAACAAAATTTGAATGGGTATTTACATTTGGATGAGCATGAAAAACACTTTCTGATTTAAAAAGGAAAAAAACACACTTAAAAGACGGAGTTGCCTGATTTACGTTGGGAGCTATGGTCGAAGAGTTGGGGTGCCAGACCTCAGATCCGGAGGTCGCTGGTCCGAATCCCACCAGGGGTTAGAGTCTCGAGAAATGTTCACCAATACCAAGTCCGGTGCGAGTTCTGGTTTCAAGCCGGGAAGCAGTCAACAAGAAGGATTAATGTAAAATACATTAAGAGCCATGTTGACATGGCCACCTCCCGCCGAATGTGTTTGCTTAGTTATCATTCTTGAGCACAACACTCTTCCCCAATGAAATCTATCAACCTATGAAGTTTTAAGCTGATTTCTCAAACACTTCTTGAGATATTGTCCGAACAAAAAAATTAAGCATGAAAAATAACAAAGGGCAATAACTAAAAAGTTATGAAGGGTAGAGTTAGCATTCTTGTGTACTGCATTCCTCCTCAATGAGATCTATCAATCGATGAAGTTTCAAGCTGATATCTCAAATATTTTTTTAGTTATCCTCCGGACAAAAACTATGCATGAAGAATAACAAAAACCAATTACTAGAAATTGTAGCGGGTAGAGTTATCGTTATTGTATACATAAAAGTATTTGGAGATGGTTCCTTAAAGCTCCGGTTCCTTAAAATTGTTTACATTTTCTTAGTAGTCTTTTTTTTCCAAACTGTCTTACAACGATCTTAGCAGCGTTTTTTAATAGTTTTAAAATTATGCTTGCATATATATAAATTATGTTAACGGGGTTACACATTCGGTGCCTCAAACAAATCTTCTCTAAATTGAATTTCGAGTAATTAAACTGTTTATAAGCGTGCGCTAGTAACATGTGCAACCAGCCACCATTAACCCAGTATCGGATATCCATGCTAATTATCCTGTTAGCATAAAATTATGGTCATGGATCGGACGTGACTATCCGACAATTTAAGAGTCATGTTGTAGATCCATGAATTCAAAGCACTGAAGATACTTGTAGGAGGAGTGGGGGCGTTAGTTTTGAAAGGAATTGTGAACTTAAGAAACCCAAATTCAAATCAGGCAGAAAACCATGTCTGTTCTATCATCATGTATTAATGAGCGCTTCTGTTTCTTTTCTACATGTTCGGGTCAGTGCTCACGTACTCGGACTCATATTGAATTCCTAGATTGTTACGTAAGATGTATTTTTTTGGACAGAATTTAATAAGACATTAGAAAAAGTGGGTCTATCATCATACAATTACGAAATATTTTATAAAGAGTTTAAACGATATTAAACTTTCGACTGGTGAAAAATGAAATTCAAATAATTTCCTAAGTTAATTGCACTAGGAATAGGACTCAATGAACGCGACGTGACCGTGCGACCTCATACACGCATCACGGATTTCCTCCCCTTCTCAGAAAAGAAAGGGAAACAACTTGTTCGCAGTACGAACTCCTAACCGATTATCTCGTAATCCCCTCGGGAAATTTGTAGGGGATTAGCATTCGGCAGGTGAATATACATAAAATTTCAACATTTTATATATCAAGTCATAAATTTCTTTTTGTTAATACATTTATTCATGAAA
Source organism: Cyclina sinensis (assembly GCA_012932295.1). NCBI lineage: Eukaryota > Metazoa > Mollusca > Bivalvia > Venerida > Veneridae > Cyclina > Cyclina sinensis. Next base: position 7,352,338 of record JAAONU010000017.1, read on the forward strand.
AATAATCAAAATATTTACAAAATATGACAATTCTTATTACATTTATATACTATCTTATTTTTTTATTTTTGTTTTCACTGATTAAATGGGTGAGATTGCAATTTGATCAATTTCTCTTGTTCTCGAACGTTTTGGATTCGTTTCTTCACACCTTTTCGTACACAACCACACATGCATCCTAAAACTTTGAAAAGCAGATAGATATCTCTATTTGTCAGAAACCACAAAGCCTAGTTATAAGATATTTGATGTGTAACGTTGATCTCTCCCGAGTTTGTTCAAATCTTGGCCCTTTGGTCAAATTTTGCCCTGTCCCTGGGGTCAGCAATGCTAAAAATAGAATGTTCAACGTTTTGCCATAGAGCCTTTATTTATAGAACAATGTCTTATATATTTCGTATATAAGCACCTGACATAAACTGCCATTCACTGTCAAGATAACCTGGGCTAAAAATGATTTTTGTACTTTTCTCCATAGATTCTTTATTTATTGATCAATATCTTAGATATTGTAGTTGTAGGTTCTTTGCAAGGACCTCTACACTAAGGTGGGGTTTGAGGTGAAGGGTCAAAGTCAAGGTTACCAAGGTTAGTATTAGACATTTCACTTTCAGTCATAGAGCCTTTTTATTGCCCAATATTTCAGAAATTTGGTATACAGGCTCCTTCCATTAACCTCTACCATTCACTGGGGTCATGGTTACCAAGGTAAAACACATTTTCAACTTTTTGTCATGGAACCTGCATTTATTGACCGATATCAAAGATATATGGTATAAAGGCAATTTGCATGGACCTCTTTCTTTGCGTGGATTTGAGATCACTAAGGTCAAGGTCACAGAGGTTAAACTAGATTATTCTGCCTTACCAGATAATGTTATGCTCGCATTCGATTCAATTTCAACCAAATTTTCACAAAACATTTATAAACAGTAGATATTCTTCCTTTTCCTGAATCATCCTGAACTTCTCATGAGTTATGGTGGCAAAAATCAGCTTACTTTGCCATGTCTTCATGAAACTGGTTTCACAGCTTTGATAATCTTACAAACCACTGGCCTGAATCTTCATTTAAAGACCAATTTCACAGATATCTGCCATTTGGTTGGGTTTTAGGAAACTAGGGTCAAAGCCACAGTAGCTAAAATTCAACGTTGCTCCAACACTTTTTAGAAAGTTAAACTGTAGTCTTCTTAAGCTATCTAACGACATTCTACATTTTGTAATGTACATTACCGTTGGAAACTGAAAAGAAAGGCTTTTTTTGGTAAACCACCATGCCATTAGCGTTACCGACATGATCAAGCAGTGCACCGCCTACACAAGTGTTACCATGTATTTTCTCTTAAAAACATCTTTTCCGATAGTTTTAAATTTCAAACAGATTAAACAGGATGGTAAATTAGTGCCAGTCGGACTTTCCTCGTTGAGTTGCGATCACTGCATTTTCGAAACATATCAATGCCCCCGTTTTATCGCATTCACATAAATGTTCGTGTTTTTCATGAATGATACCGAAAACGGCAAAAAACTGGGAGAAGACAGACTCGGATGAGAATTCGTATATAATACCAGATCATCTTGTGCGTAGACTTAATGTCAAACTTTTCAATCCACCTCAAAAATAATTCAGTTTTCTTACTTGAGGGTCCAATTTTACATGTTCTTAGTAGTCTTCTTCCAAACTGCCTTACAGCAATCTTAGGAGCGTCTTTTAGTAGTTTAAAAAGTTTAAAAATTATGTTTTTCTCCACTAATCTAGATAATTGATTGTATATTAAACCTCATTTCTACTTAATAGGCAATTTACTCTTCTTATCAAAGTTCAAGATGAATATATAAATACAAAATATTTAATTATTTATAAGACATGTCCATGCATCTTTGTGAACAAAGAAAATGACGTCCTCATAATTTATGAGCTGATCCACAGTGTCCATACGTTTCCAGTGGAGGTGCTGCAAGTAACGCTGGTCTGCGGTGTATTACGCCGGTTTTGCGGTAGAAATCGGACACTCAAGTAAGAAAATTGAATTATTTATGAGGTGGATTGTAAAATTGGACATTAAGACTACGCACAAGATAATCTCATATTATATACGAAGTCTCCTCCGAGTCTGCCTTCTCCCAGATTTTTGCCGTTTTCTGTATCATTCTATGACAGAAAGTGAAATATCTAATACTAGCCTTGGTGACATTGACTTTGACCCTTCAGCTCAAACCCCACCTTAACGATAGAGGTCCTTGCAAAGAAGTTACAACTAAAATATCTAAGATATTGGTCAATAAATGAAGAATCTATGGAGAAAAGTACAAAAATCATTTTTGGCCCAGGTTATCTTGACCTTGACTCCAGAGAATGGCAATTTATGTCAGGTGCTTATATACGAAATAAATAATACATTGTTCTATAAATAAAGGTTCTATGGCAAAAAGTTGAACAGTCTATTTTTAGCATTAGTGACCCCAGGGGCAGGGCAAATTTTGACCAAAGGCCCAAGATTTGAACAAACTCGGGGAGGTCCACGTTACACATCAAATATCTTATAACTAGGCCTCGTGGTTTCTGACAAGAAGTTTTTTAAAGGTTTTCTTTATAAGATAGAGATATCTATCTGCTTTTCAAAGTTTGAGGATGCATGTGTGGTTGTGTACGAAAAGGTGTGAAGAAACGTATCCGAAACGTTCGAGAACAACAGAAATTGATCAAACTGCAATCTCACCCATTTAATCTGTGAAAACAAAAATAAAAAAATAAAATAGTGTATAAATATAATAAGAATTGTCATATTTTGTAAATATTTTATTTTCATGAATAAATGTATTAGCACAAAGAAATTTATGACTTGATATATAAAATGTTGAAACTTTATGTATATTCACCTGCTGAATGCTAATCCCCTACAAATTTCACGAGGGGATTACGAGATAATCGGTTAGGAGTTCGTACTGCGAACAAGTTGTTTCCCTTTCTTTTCGAAGAACGGGAAGAAATCCGTGATGCGTGTATGAGATCGCACGGTCACGTCGCGTTCATTGAGTCCTAATCCTAATTCGATGAACTTAGGAAAATTATTTGAATCTCATTTTTCACTAGTCGAAAGTTTAGTATCGTTACAACTCTCTTGAAAATGTTTCGTAATTATATGATGATAGACCCACTTTTTTCTAATCTCTTCCAAAACAAAAATACATATTGCACACATTCTTCATCCCCCACTACGCCTCCAACGCCTCCCAAAGTATCTTCAGTGCTCTGAATTCATGGATCAACAACATGACTCTTAAATCGTCGGATAGTCACGTCCAATCTATGTCCTATTTTTTGCTAACAGGATAATTAGCATTGGTATCCGACACTGGGTTAATGGTGGCTGGTTACACATGTTACCAGCGCACGCTTATAAACAGTTTTACTACTCGGAATTCAATTTAGAGAAGATTTTTAATTTTGGAGGCACCGAATGTTATCCCCGTTTTTTTTTTAATAACAAATCTAATTTATATATATATGCAATATACAGATGTAATACACAGAATTAGAGCATAATTATGTTTTTCAACAAAAAGCAAAAGTTACACATTTCATATAAAACTAAAAAAAATATGTTGTTATTACAAACTATTTTGAAAAGGTAAGAAAGGAAGGAAAAGGTCGTTTTGTCCTTGGATTTGTTGAGTGTATAAATGATTTAAAGAAATAAGAATGATCGTTTTCTCACTGTATTTATGAATATATGACTTGTTTTGTTTATGTTTTTTGGTTAATACATATTTAAAATGATTTGTCGCTAAAAACTGACCATTTCTCTTCATGTCTGAATAAATGAATTTAAAGAAGATTTTGGTATTGTAATAGTAGAGAAGACTATACCGCTGAAAATACAATATTCATTTTAATACATATTATAGTGATGACCAAATATTTGACAATAAATACAAACTTAGAACTTTTGTCGCGGTCGTGCTTTGGCAGGAAGTTGAGTATGCGACAGGTATTGGACTCGTCCGAAAAGTCGGCTTTAAGATCTAAAGGGTCCGAACTCTTACCACTAGAAATGATGGTCTAAATCAGTAAATTACATGGCGCCAAAGAATATATAAAACAAAGCGATACTATTCTTTTCAATAATTTCTCCCACATTCGTATGCTTACGAACTTCTCTCAGTAACAGAAGAATGCAATGCCAGGTTCTGTGCGTACTTCGCTGTGTATTTTAAAGATGTAGCAAGTTGGGGAACAAGACGAGCAATTGTCGAACGATTTTATTAAGATGGATGGAAATTTTGTGAAATATTGAAGTTTTGTTATGAAATCTGAAAAATGATACCAGTTATTTTGATTTACGTTACTATGAAGATAGATTATTCCCATAAACATTTATATTTTTATATTTATAATGCATAATAGTGTTTTTTTACCATTTATTGGAACGTTTTCAGACAGACATCACATGTGTTAAATGCGAGTGGCAAATGGCTAAAAGCATTTATGAAACGATTACAGTTTCTTAACGTTCCGTTTAGAAGTAAAAAAGAGATATTGTTAAGCCTTTAACTCATATTCTTAAAAAGTCAGTGTTATCAGAAGGTTTCCATTAACAAGGAAAATAAAAAAACATGTGTTATTCAACTTGTTTTGTTTAACAGACAGAATTTCCACTCTTGTCACACTCTGAAAATTATTATTAAAGTTTTACTTCTCTTTTCATTATGATCACGTTGTGAGCACCGTTTTACAGATCAGACGAATTTTTGCATGACTAGTCGCAACTTCTGCAGCAATGACAGAATTCGTTATTACAGGAAGATGTCATTTTTCACATTTCACACAATTGTTATAAATCGCCAGTATTTCATTACATTAAAAAATAGAAGATAAAAGAAAAAATATATAAACAGATTAATCACATTAAAAATTTGTCATTTATTACCTCTTCAAAAAAGAGTACTGCATAAATGGAATTTTAATAATTCTTATAAGTAGTTTCACCTTGATCAACTTTCAAAAAATGAAGTAGTTTGTTGTTTAAGTTATTTCACACATCATTCCATTGATGAATGTGTAGTTTTTAAAAGTATGTTGAAAATTTGTAGAAGACTATCTGCATAATGATTAAAGTATACTAGCAAACGGTAAGTATTACATTATTGTATGCATAAAGGTATTTGAACTTAAAGTAAAGAAAGTGTTAACATGTTCTTAGTTGTCTTCTTCCAAATGTCTTACAACAATCTTAGCAGCGTCTTTTAATAGTTTAAAAGTTATGTTTTTCTCCACTAATCTAGATAATGGATTTTATATTAAACCCCATTTCTAATTAATAGGCAATTTATTCTTCTTATCAAAGTTCAATCATGAATATTTAGTTTAGGTAGTACACCCCTAATCAGCACTATAAGGAACTGAAAAAATGACAGTACAGTTAAGTTGAATGCCTTAATTGACACCAGTATGCAAAATTTAAACAAAATTTACCGTGATTCAGGAAAAGGAAGAATATCTACTGTTTATAAATGTTTTGTGAAAATTTGGTTGAAATTGAATAGAATGCGAGCATAACACTGTCTGGTAAGGTAGAAAAGTTTAACGTCTGTGACCTTGACCTTAGGGACCTCAGAGGAATTTTTGCATGATTAGTCGCAACTTCTGCAGCAATGACAGAATTCGTTGATACAGGAAAATGTCATTTTTCACATTTCACAAAATTGTTATAAATCGCCAGTATTTCATTATATTAAAAAATAGAAGATAAAAAAAATATATAAACATTTGTAGATTAATCACATTAAAAAGTTGTCATATATTATCTCTTCAACAAACAGTACTGCATAAATGGATTTTTTATAATTCTAATAAGTAGTATCAATTTGATCTAAAAATGAAGTAGTTTGTTGTTTAAGTTATTTCACACATCATTCCATTGATGAATATGTAGTTTTTGTAAGTATGTTAAAATTCTTTTTAAAACTATCTGCAGAATGATTAAAGCATACTAGCAAACGCTGAGTATTACATTATTGTATGCATAAAGGTATTTGACCTTAAAGTAAAGTAAGTCTTTGCATGTTCTTAGTAGTCTTCTTCCAAACTGTCTTACAACAATCTTAGCAGCGTCTTTTAATAGTTTAAAAATTATGTTTTTTTCCGCTAATCTAGATAATGGATTTTATATTAAACCCCATTTCTAATTAATAGGCAATTTATTCTTCTCTTCAAAGTTCAAGATGAATATTTAGTTACAAAATATTTAATAGTTTATAAGACATGTTCGTTGTCGTGATTTTGTTTGTTATTGTTCTTAAACCCAGTGCTCAAGTCAACAGAAAAAGAGTTACGGTGTGTCTTTATAAACAGCTGCTTGCATTTTTATGAACAAAGAAAACGACGTCCGCATGATTTTAGAGCTGATTCACAGTGTCCATACGTTACTAGTGGAGGTGCTGCAAGTAACGATGGTCTGCGGTGCATAACGTCGGTTTTGCGGTAGAATTTGGACCCTCAGGTAAGAAAATTGAATTATTTATGTGATGGATTGTAAAGTTTGACATTAAGACTACGCACAAGATGATCTCATATTATATACGAATTCTCATCCGAGTCTGCCTTCTCCCAGATTTTTGCCGTTTTCGGTATCATTCATGAAAAACACGAACATTTATGTGAATGCGATAAAACGGGGGCATTGGAAAGTTTCGAAAATGCAGTGATCGCAACTCAACGAGGAAAGTCCGACTGGCACTAATTTACCATCCTGTTTAATCTGTTTGAAATTTAAAACTATCGGAAAAGATGTTTTTAAGAGAAAAATGAATTGTAACACTTGTGTAGGCGGTGCACTGCTTGATCATGGCGGAAACGCTAGTGGCATTGTGGTTTAACAAAAATACCTTTCTTTTCAGTTTCCAACGGTAATGTACATTGCAAAAATGTAAAAAAGACTACAGTTAAACTTTCTAAAAAGTGGTGAAGCAAACGTTGAATTTTAGCTCCGGTGGCTTTAACCCTAGTTTCCTAAAATCCAACCAAGTTGCAGATATCTGAGAAATTAGACTTTAAATGAAGATTCAGGCCAGTGGTTTGTAAGATTATAAAAGAGACTAGAAAGAATCAAGCACAGCCATGAAAACATAAATAAAAGAAAAGGGGGGAAAAGTGAACTTTTTTTGTAAATATATCTAACAAATTTGAAAAATGTGAGCATGTCTTAGTACATCTGTTTGTAGTTTTGATAGTGTTAAGCTGATAGGACGGTGAAATATCGGTAAAAGGTAAAAAAAGGAGAAAATTTGATAACTGAAATACCCCACCACCCGACCAGTAACCTGCTGAGCAACAAGGTGAACGAAGGTGAATACCCCACCCAACGGTTTAGTGAACCTTTAGCTATAAGATATATATAATAAGATATATATTTTGGTGTTGCTGTTCTGGACTGGAAAAAGAAACGTGTTGACCGATTTCAAATATAAAATATAAAACCTAACTCAATCTTAGTGAAGATGTCACAAAGGGGTGCTGCTAGAAGAGATTCAGTTTGTAGTTCTCTGGAAGAGAAACAAAAATTAAGAGAAAAGCCAAGTGCTCAGATAGAGAATGAGAAACAAAAACAGAAAACAGACAAAGACAAAAGTCCAAATCAGTTAGACAAGGAGTTTAGTCAGTTTAGATCAGAAATAAAAGAATTATTTAAGCAGTTTGATGAGAAAATGGATAAGAAGCTTGACAAATTTGAGAAAAAATTTACATCTGTTCTGGATGAAGTGAAAAGAGAAATTGAAATTGTAAGATTAGAAGTCACTGGTACAAAAGAAGATGTCAAAGAACTAAACTCAAAAGTATGTGAAATAGAAAAAAGTGTCAGCTTCCAGGCTGAAATGCAAGATACAATTCAAGAGAGACAAGATGACAAAATCAACAAAGTTAATTATGAGCTGGAAGAGATGAAAAAAAAACTTATGTTTATGGAAAAGCATGACAGAAAATATAACCTCCTCTTTTATGGCATGGCAGAAGAAGAAAATGAAGACTTGAACTCCAAAATGAGAACCTTTTTTAAAGACCAACTTGAAATAGAAGAGGATAGAGTGAAAGCTATACATTTTGTGAACTGTCATAGAACTCCATATGAAGGGGAAGGTCCAAAACCAGTGATATTAAGATTTGTGTCATATGAAGATAGGGAACTTATATATTCAAAGTCATTTATGCAAGTATTGAGAAATAAAAAAATGAGAATTTTGTCAGACTTGCCAGTTGAAATGAAAATCAAAAGATCAAAATTAGCCAAAGAGGCATACAAACTAAGAAAGGAGGAGGGTTTCAAAACAAGAATCATAGAAAAGGGCCTCTCTGTTTATTTGGAAGCCAGGAAAACAAAATTAGACCCCTGGGAACGAAGACAATAGAAATGTAAATCAAAATGAAAATTTAAATCTCAATAAAACATATACAAATATCTATTCTAACAAGCCTTAGTAAGGGAAATTATAACATGATTGTTTTTTTATATTTTTTTTTATTTTTTTATATATATATATATAAATTAATAAACAATTCAAATACACATATCAGTTTACATCCGTTTGCCGTAATAGTATTTATAAAACAAGATATGTAAACATTATCTTACTATTGCTTGTGTTTTGTTTGGACTTTTTTATGAATGGGAGCACGTAATTTCCGTGCCGATTTTTATACCGCGTATTCTTAAAGTTGTTGTTGTTTTTATACAATGAATGTTTAGATAGATTAAAAACAGGTGAAATAAACGCGAATATATGATTATATTTTTAACGAAAGGTACAAACTTACAATTTACAGGTGTGCTGTACTCGTTGTGTCGCCTGGATTGTTATTCCTCCATGTTGTTGTTTATTATTTTTATTATTATTATCACTACAAACTAAAGTGAATGTACAAAAAAATCATCTCGATAAGTAGGATTATCAAAAGAAAAAAAAAAAAAACAGCTACCGGTGACAGTTTGTTATAACAACAGTATTGAAAAGAATTAGTATTGAACGTGTCTAATGGATGACTCATAAAATAGTGATATGTGTCATGATGTAGTTGAGAACTGGATACGATATTAAAAGTACATTTGCATATCGTACTGATGCTATAAGTATTTTGTAAGCGTCAACAGACTATGTATAATTTGACATACTCTATGTTAAACTTTTTTTTGTTACGGACCAGTATATAATTCAGACCTGGTACCGTAGTTTTTACACACTGGCATATATTGAGGCTAGCACCACTGTACAGTGTATTACTATTAGTTATCACTGAACATTAATAATGTAAAAAGTTGTGTTAAATTATCATGATTTATAATTTAGTACTTGTGCCTTAGATTTATTATCATGATTTATAATTTAGTACTTGTGCCTTAGATTTATTATCATGATTTATAATTTAGTACTTGTGCCTTAGATTTATTATCATGATTTATAATTTAGTACTTGTGCCTTAGATTTATTATAATGAGCAATAATGTTTCGTTATTTTTTTCACTTTATACCCTTGCTTCTGCGTTCGTTATAGTGCGTATGAAGAAGGTGCTTATTCTTTCTATGTTTGTCAAACTTTGTATATATACAATGTTTATAAAGTATGGAATATATGTCAAGTTCCATTACTTTTTTTGTTCTTTTTGTTTATTTTTGTTTATTAGTTCTTATACAATCACGTTTACATGCATGAAACTAACCCTCGTAATGTTTATATATTACATGTATACTACTTTTGTTATGTGGACACAAGTCCACAAAAATACAGCCTATCTAAATGGCTAATGTTAAAATTATTTCTTATAATTGTAGAGGCTTACATGATCTTAATAAAAGAACTGATGTTTTCCATTTCTTAAAAGAAAGAAATGCAGATGTTTACTGTGTTCAAGATGTACATTTTACGCCTGAAATGAGTAAAAAGTTGTATAATGAATGGAACGGTGAATGTTTCTTTAGTTTTGGTACAGCTAACTCGAGAGGAGTAGGTACTTTTTTTAAACGTTCCACAGATTTTAAAATACATACACAATATACTGATAAAGATGGTAATTACCTTATATTAGATTTAACACTTCATTCAAAACGGTTTACACTTGTGAATATATATGGACCAAATATAGATAGACCAATATTTTATGAAAAAATATTTCAAATTATAGATGACATAGGAAATGAATCTTTAGTATGGTGCGGAGATTTTAATTTAGTCTTGAATGTGGATTTGGATTATTATAACTATAAGTCAGTTAATAATAATAAAAGAGCAAGAACTTTTTTGTTAAATGCTATAAAAGAAAGACATTTATACGATCCATTTCGAGAACTCAATGGTAATTTAAGAAATTACTCCTGGAGAAAAGCAACACCTGTTCAACAAGCTAGACTTGATTTCTTTTTAATCACAGAAGATTTTCTTCCAACAATCAGAAGCTGTAGTATAAATACTGGTTATAGATCAGATCATTCGTTGGTGGTTCTTAATTTAAATTTTGAAAATATTTCACATGGAAAAGGATTATGGAAATTTAATAATTCTTTATTATATGATAATGAATATTTAAAATGTATTAATGAAAAAATTTTAGAAGTTAAATCTCAGTATTGTTTGCCTGTTTATAACATAGAAAACATCACAGAAATCAAAGATGAAGAAATACAATTTACTGTTAATGATCAACTCTTTTTAGACACTTTGTTGATGGAAATAAGAGGGAAAACTATTTCATACTCTAGTTATAAAAATAAAAGTAAAAATGAAAGAGAAGGGCGTCTACTTACGCAAATTAAAGATCTTGAAGAAAATTTTGCAGAAAATGTTAAGGAATTGTTAGTAAATTTAAAATCTGAGCTACAAAACTTGAGACAGGAAAAAATGAGAGGTCATATGATTAGGTCTAGAGCAAATTGGATTGACAATGGGGAAAAACCTACAAACTATTTTTGTAATCTCGAGAAAAATCATTATGTAAGTAAAACTGTTTCTTTCTTAGAGAAAGATAACGGAAATGTAATACACAGGCAAAATGAAATTCTAAAAGAAGCAGAATTGTTTTACAAATCGTTGTATACAAAAGTTTCTAGCACGTCTTTCAACCATAACGATTTCTTAGGTAATATTATGGCAACAAAATTAACTGATAAACAGGCAAACAAATTAGAAGGACTATTAACATATTCAGAAGTCACTGACACATTAAAAGATATGAAGAATGATAAGAGCCCAGGCTCTGATGGATTTTCTGCAATTTTTTTTTAAAATGTTCTGGAAACAACTTGGACATTTTGTTGTGAGAGCAATAAATTTTTCATATCTTAAAGGTGAACTATCTGTTACACAAAGGCAAGGCATTATTATTTGTATACCAAAAGAGAAAAAACCAAGACAGTTTTTAAAAAATTGGCGCCCAATTACATTGTTAAATACCGTCTATAAATTAGCGTCGGGTTCAATAGCCAAAAGGTTAAAGCTGGTACTAGATATACTAATAAATAATGACCAGACGGGGTTCATAAAAGGTAGATTTATTGGAGAAAATACACGTCTTTTGTATGATATAATGAATTACACTGAACATAACAAAATTCCGGGACTCTTGATGATGATTGACTTCGAAAAAGCTTTTGATACACTGTCAACTGAATTTATTAAAGAAACTTTTAATTTTTTTAACTTTGGTCCCATGTTTAAAAAATGGATATCGTTATTTTATACTGACATCACTGCATCTGTTCAACTGAATGGATATCTATCAGATTTCTTTACAATAGGGCGAGGGTGTCGTCAGGGTGATCCAGTCAGCCCTTATATATTTATTCTCTGTGCAGAAATACTTGCTATTAAGATACGAAATACTAAAGATATTAAGGGTATTACAATCGATGGTGTAGAATACAAAATATCTCAATTTGCAGACGACACTTCATTACTGTTAGATGGCTCTGAAAACTCTTTAAATTGTACTCTGAATATTTTACAGGAATTTGCTTTTTATTCAGGTTTAAAGGTTAATTTTGAAAAAACAAATATTGTATGGATAGGCGCTTCAAAATATAGCACACGGTCAATAAAAACAAAATGGAAATTAAATTGGGGTACTACTTCTTTTAAATTGTTGGGTTTGATTTTTCACATTGATCTTGATAAAATGACAGAGCTAAATTTTAGGGAAAAAATAGAAAAAATAAAAAATAGCATTCTCCACTGGAAGAGAAGAGAACTTACGCCTATCGGTAGAATAACAGTGGTGAAAACATTTCTTTTACCACTTTTGACTCATCTTTTTACATCCTTACCTAATCCTGATAGTGAAATGATAAAGGAGATAGATAAACTGTTTTTTGATTTCATATGGCAAGGCACTCCAAAAATTAAGAGGTCTGTTATAATAAAAGATATAACTGAAGGTGGTCTTAATATGATAGATGTTTTTTATTACATGGAAAGTCTAAAGTTAACGTGGTTAAGAAGAACAGTTATGGCAAGAAATAATACGTGTTATGGTTTTGTTAAGAACATAATAAATTTTGAAAAAATTTACAACTATGGTAAACTTTACGTAAATGAAGTGGTAAAGCAAATTAAAAATAATTTTTGGAAAGATGTTTTATACGCATATTCTAAGTTGATTGACAATATACAGATTTCAACAATGCAAGGCTTTTCAGAAATGCCCCTTTTTTATAACCATAATTTTCTAATTGGTAATAAAGGTATATTTATAAAATCATGGAATGATACAGGTATAAGATACGTTAAAGATATCCTTAAAGAAAATGGTACATTTCTTGACAAGCATGAATTAGAAAGGAAAACGGGTTTAACTATAAATTTTTTAACATATCTAGGTGTCAAAAATGCGGTGAAAAAATATTTTAACAAATTACATTTTAAAGATGATTCCCTTAGCATAGAGTATATCTTCCCTATAATACCAATTTACCTAAAGCATATTCTTAAGGATAGTAAAGGTGTACGACATATCTATAGTTTATTTATAAGAAATACAGAAAAACCTTCATGCAATGAAAAATGGTGTAATATTTTTGAGATTGAAGCCAATGATTGGATGTATATATACAGCTGTGTCTTTTTAGTTAGCAACGATACATATTTACAGTGGTTTCAAACAAGAATTGTCCACAGAATATTAGGTACAAATGTACTGTTGTATAGAATGAATAAAAGCTTGACTGAATTGTGTAATTTTTGTAAAAATGATAATGAAACTCTTCTACATTTATTTTGGGAATGTATTTTTGTCCAGAGTTTAATAACAGAAATTAAAAATATGGTAAAACGCTACGATAAAGAATTCTACATTAACAGCAAAACATTTATATTGGGTTACAATAGTAAAAATTTGGGACATTATAATATATTGTGTTTAGAAATAAAGAAATATATATTCCTGTGTAAAAGGAAAGAAATTATACCATCTATTCAAGGTCTTAAGGCCAGTTTAAAATTTGTCTCTTCAATTATTGATAAAACTAGCAGAATAGAAAACAAAAAAGTATACTGGTGGTTGATAAATTGTATATGTTCTACATGTCATTAATAAGTGAGGGTAAGATCTGTCTGTAAATGTGACCTTGAGGTCGCTTACTGTATCCATGTACTAATTCTCATTATCAGTACTATGTTAGTTTGTTCGCTCCCGTCTGGCTATAGACAATATCACAGTATTATGTTAGTTTGTTCTCTTCCATCTGGCTATAGACAATATTATTATAAGAAAACACTATGTTATAGAAATATTATATTAGAAAAGTTGCATGTCCAAAGAGAGTGTGTACTGTATAAAAGTTTGTATAGTTTGACTTGAAACAACTTTGTAAGGCTAGTAGGGGATGGTTCCCCGACCCCTGCATAGCCCATGGACGGGGAGAATAAACGGGGTTACCCAGTTAGGGGCCTCAAAAAAAAAAAAAAAAAAAAAAAAAAAGATTATAAAAGCTGTGAAACCAGTTTCATGAAGACATGGCAAAGTAAGCTGAGTTTTAACCCCATACCTCTGGAACTCACGAAAAGATCGAAATGATTCAGGAAAAGGAAGAATATGTACTGTTTATAAATGTTTTGTAAAAATTTGGTTGAAATTGAATCGAATGCGAGCATAACACTATCTGGTAAGGTAGAAAAGTTTAACCTCTGTGACCTTGACCTTAGTGACCTCAAATCCCACGCAAAGAAAGAGGTCCATTCAAAGTACCTATATACCATATATCTATGATATCGGTCAACAAATGAAGGTTCCATGACAAAAAGTTGAAAATGTATTTCGCCTTTGTGGCCTTGACCCCAGTGAATGGTAGAGGTTCATAAAAGAACCCTGTATTACAAATGTCTGAAATTGGGCAATAAAAAGGCTCTTTGAGGCAGGACCAGGGCAAATTTTGACCAAAGGGCCAAGATTTGAACAAACTCGGTAGAGGTCCACGTTACTCATCAAATATCTTATAACTAGGGCTCGTGGTTTTCTGACAAAAAGTGTTTTTATAAAGGTTTTTCTTATGCAAGATAGAGATATCTATCTGCTTTTCAAATTTTGAGGATGCATGTGTGGTTGTGTACGTAAAGGTGTGAAGAAACGTATCCAAAACGTTCGAGATTAAGAGAAATTGATAAAATTGCAATCTTACTCATTTAATCAGTGAAAACAAAAATAAAAAAAAATAACATAATATATAAATGTAATAAGATTTGTCATATTTTGTAAATATTTTGATTATTTTCATGAACAAATGTATTAACAAAAAGAAACTTATGACTTGATATATAAAATGTTAAAACTTTATTTATATTTACCTGCTAATCCCCTACAAATTTCCCAAGGGGATTACGAGATAATCGGTTAGGAGTTCGTTCTGCGAACAAGTTGTTTCCCCTTCTTTTCTGAGAAGGGGAGGAAATCCGTGATGCGTGTATGAGGTCGCACGGTCACGTCGCGTTCATTCAGTCCAAATCTTAGGGCATCTAACTTAGGAAAAATGTCTTAATTTCATTTTTCACAAGTCGAAAGTTTAATATCGTTTCAACTCTCTTGAAAATGTCTCGTAATTATATGATGATAGACTCACTTTTTCTATTGTCTTAATACATTCTGTCCAAAAGAAAAATTAAAAAGAAATACATACTACTTATGTAAAAAAATATATGAATTCAATTTGAGTCCGTGTACGTGAGCACTGACCCGAACATGTAGAAAAGAAAATGAAGCGCTCTTTAAAACATCATGATAGAACAGACATAGTTTTCTGCCTGAATTAGATTTGGGTTTCTTAAGTTCACAATTCCTTTCAAAACTAACGCCCCCTTCCCCCCACCCACAACACGCACTCTTAATCCCCTCCCACAAGTATCTTCAGTGCTTCGAATTCATGCATCCACAACATGACTCTTAAATCGTCAGATAGACACGTCCAATCCATGTCCATAATTTTATGCTTACAAGATAAGAAGTGTGGGTATCCGACACTGGGTTAATTGATGGTTGGTTGCACATGTTAGTAATGCACGCTTATAAACAGTTTCATTACACGGAATTCGATTTAGAGCAGATTTTTTTGAGGCACCGAATGTGTAACCCCGTTTATTTTGAATAGCAAACATAATTTATATATATGCAATATACAGATGTAATACACATAATTAGAGCATTATTATGTTTTTCAAGAAAAAACAAAAGTTACACATTTCATATAAAACTAAAAAAAATATGTTCTTATTACAAACTATTTTGAAAAGGTAAGAAAGGAAGGAAAAGGTCTTTTTGTCCCCTGGATTTGTTTAGTGTATTACTGATTTAAAGAAATAAAAATGATCGTTTCCGCATTGTATTCATGAATATATGACTTGTTTTGTTTATGTTTTTTTGGATTAATATATATTTCAAATTAGATGTCGCTTAAAATTGACCATTTCTCTTCATATCTAAATAAATTAATTTAAAGAAGATTTTGGTATTGTGATGGTATAGAAGACTATACCGCTGAAAATACAATATTCATTTTAATACACTTTATAGTGATGACGAAATATTTGACAATAAATACAAACTTAGAACTCTTGTCGGGCTCATGCTTTGGCAGGAAGTTGAGTATGTGACAGGTGTTAGGCTCGTCCGAAAAGTCGGCTTTAAGATCTAAAGGGTCCGTACTCTTACCACTAAAAATGATGGTCCAAATCAATAAATTATATGGCGCCAAAGAATATATAAAACAAAGCGATACTGTTCTTTTCAATATTTGGAATTTCTCTCACATTCGTATGCTTGCGAACTTCTGTCAGTAACAGAAGAATGCGATGCCAAGTTCTGTGTGTACTTCGCTGTGTATTTTAAAGATGTAGCAAGTTGGGGAACCAGACGAGCAATTGTCGAACGTTTGTGTTAAGATGGATGGAAATTTTATGAAATATTGAAGTTTTGTTATGAAATTTGTTGGCAAAAATGATACCAGTTATTTTGATTTACGTAACTGTGAAGATAGATTATTCACTTAAACATTTATATCTTTATATTTATAATGCATAATAGTAGGATTCTTACCATTTATTGGAACGTTTTCAGACACACACCACATGTGTTAAATGCGAGTGTCTAATTACTAAAAACATGTATGAAATGATTACAGTTTCTTAACGTTCCTTTCAGAAGTAAAAAAGAGATATTGTTAAGACTTTAACTGATATTTTTAAAAAAAGTCAGTGTCATCAGAAGGTTTCCATTAACAAGGAAAATAAAACATGTGTTATTCAACTTGTTTTGTTTAACAGAGAGAATTACACTCTTGTCTCACTCTGAATATAATAATTAAAGTTTTACGTCTCTTTTCATTATGATCACGTTGTGCGCACAGTTTTACACATCAGAGGAATTTTTGCATGACTAGTCGCAACTTCTGCAGCAATGACAGAATTCGTTATTACAGGAAGATGTCATTTTTCACATTTCACACAATTGTTATAAATCGCCAGTATTTCATTATATTAAAAAAATAGAAGATAAAAGAAAAATATATAAACATTTTCAGATTAATCACATTAAAAAGTTGTCATTTATAACCTCTTCAAGAAAGGTTACTGCATAAATGGAATTTTAATAATTCTAATAAGTAGTATCACCTTGATCTACTTTCAAAAAATGAAGTAGTTTGTTGTTTAAGTTATTTCACACATCATTCCATTGATGAATGTGTAGTTTTTAAAAGTATGTTGAAAATTTGTAAAAGACTATCTGCAGAATGATTAAAGCATACTAGCAAACGCTAAGTAATACATTATTGTATGCATAAAGGTATTTGACCTTAAAGTAAAGTAAGTCTTTGCATGTTCTTAGTTGTCTTGTTCCAAACTGTCTTACAATAATCTTAGCAGCGTCTTTAAATCGTTTAAAAATTATGTTTTTCTCCACTAATCTAGATAATGGATTTTATATTAAACCCCATTTCTAATTAATATGCAATCTTTTCTTCTCTTCAAAGTTCAAGATGAATATTTAGTTACAAATATTCAATAGTTTATAAGACATGTCCATTGTCGTGATTTTGTTTGTTAATGTTCTTAAACCCAGTGCTCAAGTCAACAGAAAAAGAGTTACGGTGTGTATTTGTAAAAAGCTGCTTGCATCTTTGTGAACATAGAAAACGACGTCTGCATGATTTATGAGCTGATTCACAGTGTCCATACGTTACCAGTGGAGCAGTGCTGCAAGTAACGCTGGTCTGCGGTGTACAACGCCGGTTTTGTGGTAAATATTGGACCCTCAGGTAAGAAAATTGAATAATTTATGAGGTGGATTGTAAAGTTTGACATTAAGACTACGCAGAAGATGATCTCATATTATATACGAATTCTCATCCGAGTCTGCCTTCTCCCAGATTATTGCCGTTTTCGGTATCATTAATGAAAAACACAAACATTTATGTGAATGCGATATACGGGGCATTGGAAAGTTTCGAAAATGCAGTGATCGCAACTCAACAAGGAAAGTCCGACTGGCACTAATTTACAATCCTGTTTACTCCATTTGAAATTTAACACTATCGAGTAAGATGTTTTCAGGAGAAAATAAATTGTAACACTTGTGTATGCGTTGCACTGCGTGATCATGGCGGTAACGCTAGTGTCATGGTGGTTTACCAAAATTGCCTTTCTTTTCAGTTTCAAACGGTAAAAAATTGCAAAAATGTGAAAAAAGACTACAGTTAAACTTTCTAAAAAGTGGTGGAGCATACGTTGAATTTTAGCTCCGGTGGCTTTGACCCTAGTCTCGTAAAATTCAACCAAGTTGCAGATATCTGAGAAATTGGTCTTTAAATGAAGATTTAGGCCAGTGGTTTGTAAGATTATCAAAGCTGTGAAACCAGTTTCATGAAGACATGGCAAAGTAAGCTGATGTTTGCCCCCATAACTCTGGAACTCATGAAAAGATCGAAATGATTCAGGAAAAGGAAGAATATGTACTGTTTATAAATGTTTTGTAAAAATTTGGTTGAAATTGATCCAAAGGGACAAGGTTTGAACAAACTCGGGAGAGGTCCACATTACACATCAAATATCTTACAACTATGCCTCGTGGTTTCTGACAAGAAGTTTTTTTTAAAGGTTTTTCTTATGCAATATAGAGATATATTCTGCTTTTCAAAGTTTGAGGATGCATGTGTTGTTGTGTACGAAAGGTGTGAAGAAACGTATCCGAAACGTTCGAGAACAACAGAAATTGATAAAATTGCAATCTCACCCATTCAATCTGTGAAAACAAAAATAAAAAAAATAACATAATATATAAATGTAATAAGAATTGTCATATTTTGTAAATATCTTGATTACTTTTATGAATAAATGTATTAACAAAAAGGAACTTATGACTTGATATATAAAATGTTGAAATTTTATGTACATTCACCTGCCGAATGCTAATCCCCTACAAATTTCCCAAGGGGATTACGAGATAATCGGTTAGGAGTTCGTACTGCGAACAAGTTGTTTCCCTTTCTTTTCGAAGAACGGGAGGAAATCCGTGATGCGTGTATGAGGTCGCACGGTCACATCGCGTTCATTCAGTCCTAATCCTAGTGCAGTGAACTTAGGAAAATTATTTTAATTTCATTTTTCACAAGTCGAAAGTTTAATATCGTTTCAACTTTTTTGAAAATGTTTCGTATTTTTATGATGATAGACCCACTTTTTCTAATGTCTTAATAAATTCTGTCCAAAAAATTAAAAAATACATACAACTTCTGTAAAAAATTCATGAATTCAATTTGAGTCCAAGTACGTGAGCACTGACCGGAACACATGGAAAAGAAACTGAAGCGCTCATTAATACATGATGATAGAACAGACATGATTTTCTGCCTGATTTGGATTTGGGTTTCTTAAGTTCACAATTGCTTTCAAAACTAACGTCCCTCCCCCAGAAACACACCTTTCACCCCCGACCCCCACTCCTCCCACAAGTATGTTCAGTGCTTTGAATTCATTAATCCACAACATGACTCTTAAATCGTCGGATAGTCACGTCCAATCCATGTCCATAATTTTATGCTAACAGGATAAGTAGCATGGGTATCCGACACTGGGTTAATGGTGGCTGGTTGCACACGTTACTAGCGCACGCTTATAAACAGTTTAATTACTCGGAATTCGATTTAGAGAAGATTTTTTTTAAAGGCACCGAATTTGTCATTTTTTCACATTTCACAAAATTGTTATAAATTGCCATTATTTCATTATATTAAAAACCAAAGATAAAAGAAAAATATAACCATTTGCGGATTAATCACATTAAAAAGTTGTCATTTATTACCTCTTCAACAAAGAGTACTGCATAAATGGAATTTTAATAAGTAGTATCACCTTGATCTACTTTTAGAAACTATGTTATTAATGTTTCACTGATTGGTCATTGTTTACAGATTTACGTTAAAAACAACATATCTCTTTTAGAACGAAAAAGTATTCTCTTAAGAACGTGGCACATTTATATATTAATAATTGTATTCATAATTCGTGACATGAAAAATCGAAATGAACTGGGATAAAGAACAAAAATAATACAGCCCCCTTGTTATTGACTGTACTCTACAATATTTTTCAGAAATTTGAAATTGTAAAGAAATCAGAAATAAGAAATTGTGTTGTTGAAAACAACTGCAGTTATAGTTTCAATTCTTTAATTATTGTCAAAAAGATAGACCTATCTGTGTATATGTAAATCCATTTAAGATCGATTCAGTGATCACTTTAAAACTGTTTACTTTATTGAAAAATTAGTGGTCCAGACGCATGTTATATTTTATAACAATCACTGAACGACAACTCAATTTTTTGAACTTGTCCTATTACTTTCCGGACAAACCTCGTACATGTAATAACTTATAACCATGCATGATAAACAACACAGACACATGGAAGTTAACCTAACTGCATTACAAATGATAAAGAGCCAAGATGTAATTGTCATTTGGCAGTATGCATGTACTAGCGGATATCCCCTTCCATACACAAAATACAGGTAAATAATAAGCCCACTGACATTTATTTTGTAGCCAGCCTAAGGCGGACACGAGTTACATAATTTGACAAAAATATAACATTATTTTTTCTTAAAACATGTCGGCTTTTTCTTAACAGAAAGACCTTGCAGAATGTTCATGTTTCATCCAAGTGATGAATGTTTTTGGTAAGTTAATTTAGCTTATAATTATCAACCTAATAACACATAAGTTAATCATTTGTCCTAAACCAAACTTTTACAGAGACTGATTTGTGCATATGTTCTGGTTAAAATATTACAAATGCAAACTTTATAAAACATGCATTAAGTAAAATTTCTGACCTTGATAAAACACAAAGAAATGAAATAATTTTTAAATGCACAAGTTAAAGGTTAAAAGACACTTAAAATAGGGTCAGAGGTTGGTGTTGTCTTGTCAAAACCCGTGTTACATTATGACTATAAAAGATGGAATGAGTTTTTTTTTCTCTTTATAAACATCGTTACCAGTATTCCTTTGTGTTTAAAATACAATTTTTATCCCTTTTGGTAAGATGTTACATTAAAATTTCATAAATGTTTCTGGATGAGTTGAAGTCAACAACTAGTTCCTTGAGCTAAAGCTTTTCATTTCTTGAGTCAATGTTCCTGCCTTTACATTTGAGTCAAAGTTCAAAGCTCTAAAATCTTTAGGCTAGTCAAAATTAAAAACAATACATTACTTTCCTCAAACTTCAAGCATTTACGTTTTCTTAGTCAAGTTACGAGCCTTTACATTTCTTTAGGCAAATTTCAACGCTTTACATTCCATCAGTTAACGTTCAAAGCTTTACATTTTCTTAGTCAGGGTTTAAGGCTTTACATATCTTTAAAAAGTCCAAAACTGTATGTTTTTTTTTATTGAAAATTCAAAGTTTTACATTTCCTAAGTCAAAGTTCAAGCCTTAACATTTTTAACGCTTAATTATTCATTATTAAAAGTTTTACATTTTTGTAGCCTTAGTACAAAGCTTTACATATCTTTAGTCAAAAGTCAGAGCTTAACATTTCCTCAGTCAAAGTAAAAGCTTTACATTTCTTAAGTCCAAGTTCAATGCATTACATTTTATATGTTCAAGCTCAAAGCTTTCAATTTCTTTAGTCCATGTTCAAAGCTTTTCCTCACTTTCGACACGAGCACTGATTTGAGCACAGGAAGCAGTCATCGAGAGGGATAATTATATAAAATGCAAGAACTTTTTTTCATCGATTGAGAAAATCAATAAAAAAATAAGTTTAAACTAAAGTTTTAAACTTCTTAAGCCCAAGGTCAAATCTTTATATTTAGCCAGTCTAAGATCAAACCTGTACATTTTTTAGTCCAAAGTCGAGTGTTTATATCTCTCCAGTCTCAGTTCAAGACTTAACCGATCTTGAGTCAAAGTTCAAAGCTTGAAATTTCTTATGTCCAAAGTCGAGTGTATACATCTCTCCAATCTCAGTTCAAGTCTTTACCTTTCTTAAGTCAAACTCCAAAGCTCTATTTCTTTAGCCCTTAGTCGAGTGTTTACATCTTTCCAGTCTATGTTCGAAGCTTTAAATTTCTTTAGTATAAAGTCGAGTGTTTATAGCTTTCCAGTTTATGTTCAGTATAATTTCTTTAGTCCAAAATAGAGTGTTTACATTTATCCAGTCAAAGTGCAATGCTTTACCTATCTTTAGTCTTAATTCAAAGCTCTAAATTTCTTTAATCCAAAGGCGAGTGTTTATATCTCTCTAGTCTATATTTAATGTTTTTTTTATCTTGAGTTTTAGTTCAAAGCTTGAAATTTCTTATGTCCAAAGTCGAGTGTATACATCTCTCCAATCTCAGTTCAAGTCTTTACCTTTCTTAAGTCAAACTCCAAAGCTCTATTTCTTTAGCCCTTAGTCGAGTGTTTACATCTTTCCAGTCTATGTTCGAAGCTTTAAATTTCTTTAGTATAAAGTCGAGTGTTTATAGCTTTCCAGTTTATGTTCAGTATAATTTCTTTAGTCCAAAGTAGAGTGTTTACATTTATCCAGTCAAAGTGCAATGCTTTACCTATCGTTAGTCTTAATTCAAAGCTCTAAATTTCTTTAATCCAAAGGCGAGTGTTTATATCTCTCTAGTCTATATTTAATGTTTTTTTTATCTTGAGTTTTAGTTAAAAGCTTAAAATTTCTTTAGTCCAAAGGCGAGTGTTTACATCTCTCCAGGCTATGTTTAATATTTTACCTATGTTGAGTCAAAGTTCAAAGCTTTAAATTTCTTTAATCCACAGGCGAGTGTTTACATCTCTCCAGTCTATGTTCAATGCTTGATCTATCTTGAGTCAAAGTTCAAAATTTTTAATTTCTTTAGTCCAAAGTCGAGTGCTTACATCTCTCCAGTCCATGTTAAATGCTTTACCTATCTTGAGTCTTTGTTCAAAGCTTTAAATTTCTTTAGTTTAAAGTCGAGTGTTTATATCTCTCCGGTCTATGTTCAAGGCTTTTCGCATCTTCAGTCTCATTTCAAAGCTTTATATTTCTTTAGCCTAAAGTCGAGTGTTTATATCTCTCCGGTCTATGTTCAAGGATTTACCTATAATGTTTCTTAGTTCAAAGCTTTAAATTTCTTAAGTGTAATGTCGAGTGTTTATATCTCCACAGTCTATGTTCAAGGCTTTACCTATCTTAAGTCAAGTTCAAAGCTTTTCATTTCTCCGGTCTTAGTTCAAAATCTTACATTTTTTCAATCCCAGATCAAAGATTTACAATTTTTTTCAGTCCAATTTCAAAACTTTATTTTTTTATTTCTTTTTAGTCTAAGTTCATTTCTATCAAGTCCATGTTCAAAGCTTAATATTTCTAAGTTCAAATTCACACTTTACATTTCTTCAGTCCAAGAACAAAGCTTTATTTTTTTTCAGTCAAAGTTCAAGACTTTATATTTTTTATTCCTTCAATGTTCAGAGGTTTATATTTCTTATGTCTATGATCAAAGCTTAACATTTCTTTAGTAATGGTCCAAGGCATACATGTCTTTAGTCCAAATCCGAAGCTTTACATTTCTTAAGTCAAGGTTCAAAGCTTTAAATGTCTTCATTTTTAGTTTAAATCTTTACATTTCTGTAGTTCAAGTTTTAAAGCTTGTCATATCTTCAGTTCAACTTCAAAGCTTCATATTTCCAAAGTGAAAGTTCAAGACTTTTCCTTGTGTTAAACATTTGTTGTGTAAACTTTCCTTGAGTCAAAATTCAAAGCTTTACATTTCTTAAGTTTAAGGCTTTATATTCTTTTTGTACAATTTCAGAGCTTGACTCCTCTATAATAAATGTTCAAAGCTTTACATTTCTTCAGTCCAGGTTCAAAGATTTACATATCTGTAGTCTTTATACAAGGCTTAACATTTCTTTAGTTTTAATTCAAAGCGTTACATTTCTCATGTCCAAGTTCAAAGGTTAACATTTCTCGAGTCTGACTTCAAAGCTTTAATTTCTACAGTCTAAGTTCATAATTTTACATTTGTGCAGTCTAAGTTCAATCTTTTACTTTGTCTGGTCCAAGATTTACATTTCTTTAGTCCAAGTTAAAAGTTGTACATTTCTTAAGTCCAAGATCACGGCTTAGCATATTTTCAGTCTTCATATTATTATTTTAGATTAATTATTTGAAACATATTTTTTCAGGAGTTTTGAAAATTAAAGAAACGCACATATAATTTTTCTTTTAGAGTGTTTCAACTTTTCATCGTAGAGAACTTCGTCATTATCGGTTTAGTGAATAAGAACATTCGGTTTGGGAACTAAAAATGAACTTTCCAAATAAATATATGCACAAGGAAAGACTGGTATTGCGGGTGATTTATTCCTGATAATGTATTCATATATAATGACGAATCGTTTAATTAATGTTGTATCCTCAATTAAGACGTGTGTTCACTTGATATAGTAACATGTAATGCTGTCAGAATGCCAAAAAGATTGACGAATGATTAAACCTGGAATAATTTGAATGCGTAGACAGCTTCTGGCGTCAAAACTTGTGCCGTTGGGGTCATTGTTTTTTTGATGCGCAATTTAACATGCTAATATGGTAACACTTGACCTGAAAGAGATTACTTATTCTTTGATAAAGAAGATATTTTATATTTGAGGAACACTTAACGTTTGTAAACTTCTGTTTCGGTATGAGTGGAATTCTTAAAACTATTTTCTTAAAAATTCTTTACGGGCTCTACGTTGCAGTTTCAGAGCGATGTTTTGTCATGGCAGACGAGCTGACTGTAACAAAATAGCTTAATAAAATATCTTCTTCTGCCCCATAAACGGATAAGTATAGTTTTTCATTTATTACGTTTAAAGTGGGTCTAAGCCAAATACTGGTATGGCAAAAAAGGGACACAATATATATATGGTTTAAAGGTTTTCATGTTTGAATTTAGCATCATAACGACGAAACTGAGTAAATATGATATCACAACCAAGATAAGTCATCATTTTTAAAATCTGATTTTCACAAAATTGAGTAAAACAATAAACCAGATATTGTGAAGGATCTAGGCGAACTGTGAATAGAAAAGATGAGAGATACTTAATAATAACTCAACATGGTCTTCTCAAAGCACGATTTAAAAAGATTAATTTTACAAATGACAACACACTCTCACGGCGTGACGAAAATGAATAAAACCATTTGAATACTCAGTCGCCATTTAGATTTGGACTAGCGCAGATAAAAATAATACCCAATACATGAACTTTTAATCAATAAACTTTTGTAGCAAACTGATCTTAACTAGCAAGCCTCACCATCTCAAGTTGTCATTGATATCAGCACTCCTAAAAGAAAGAGACAAAGAATAGTGATTCTCAGCTTTATTCTTTTCAATTATTTGATTTTCCTTCAGTTTCGGCAGATTATGTGTTTTCTGACATGTTTGGAAGCCACTGTGGCAATTTATCTTTAGACTATACAATCATAATTCACAATCTCTTAAGAGAAAGTATCATCATCATTTGGATAATCATTTATTTGTAGAGGTAATATAAGACCAGACTGTCAGCCCTTTCCGAGACCCAAGCCCTTTCCGAGAACGTCCTCAAGCCCTTTCCGAGAACGACACAAGACCTTTCCGAGAACGACCACAAGCACTTTCCGAGAACGACCTCAGTGCCTTTTTTGTGCAATCTTCGTTTTATCATATATTAGTTTTGTTGTTGTGTTTTTTAATGGAAACATGATCACAATAGGAAAAAACGCAAAGTTACTCATTATATGCATGTAAGTTATTTAAAACTTTAATTTAATATTATCTAAATAATAATTTAGATAATTACACACGGGAGGTTTTGCAATCACAATATTTTTTGAATATCTGACAAAGGAATAATATACTTTTTGTAGTTTGTTTTAAGAAAGAAGTTTATTTAGACCATCGGGTCCAACTATTAATTCATTTTCAACGAGTAAATGTTGGTCCATTGATCGCACAAACCTCCAGTGTTAAAAGTTACATATTATTATTTTTTCAGAAATATCAAACAGAAATAAAACAAATAAACAAACAAAATAGAACAACAACATTTCCGATAATCATGCAGTCAAGAATTAGCTATCCACAAAGTTCAAACACTGTACTATAACAGTAAAAAACATTTAATTATTGATAAGGTTTCTCATTTGAAGTTAACCGATGGTCAAAATAATTTACGAGATCAGATATTTCTAAACCCCTGAATATCACATCATTCATACAGAAATATAATCTTCAAGAAAATATCAATGTTCCTTTCAAAACAAAAAAATAACTTATTTTATATTACAATGACTTTTGTAGACGGCATTTATGTTCAAGTTTCACAGTTCCAAGGAACTTTCCCTGTTATTTCAGACACCGGAACTGGATTTTGCATCCATGTTATAATGTCGTCTGATGAAACAACATAAACATCTTTCAAAGTAAGCAGTTTGGAAATGAAATCTTTCAATCCCTGTATATTCCCACTATAAGCAGGATGAGTGAACCAAACTTGCCGAAGGTGAATGCCAAAAGGAGCCCTGTTCGTCTTATAGTTGTACATGAAGTTATCCCAAAGAAATTTGACAGTGTCTGCGCTGGTAGGTGGGTTGAACATACACCCGTCTACGTAATTGCATTCAAACATTTTCCGATAATCTGTCACGGCAACTGACGGGATTTCCCAAAGCCCAGGAAAACTCCTAGTGGGACATTTCGGGATGACACATTCTCCTGTATAACCAAAGTCTAGAGTGTAAGGCCATGGCTTGTGTTCTGACGCTGTTGGTATGTTTTCAGAAAGAGTTGCGTCATATTTGAAGCCATACTTCTGAAGCAGTCGGAACTGCTCGTTGCCTAACGCTTTTAGTTCTGGGGTTTTCCATCCGGTGGCGTTCACACCAGTCTTTTTCATTGAGATAAGCTGGGCTATAACTTCTTCTTCCATATGCTGAGAGTTTTCATAATGGTGTTCATGTAATCCCTGCATGGCTACTTCAGCTCCAAGTTTTATCAGTTTCTTAGCAATCTGGGGCAAGGTTCCTCTCTGAGACGCAAACAGTGTTCCCCTTACTCGGCAGCCATTAGGATTCTTTTTGTTGGCCACGAGTTGCTTATATCGCCTGTAAACTGCAGCATTAATGCTCCCGTCTATGGTAAGATACACCATTTGGGGTGTCTCTGATAGTTTCAAATTATTCGGTATTTTGGTACCCTGGCAGAAACAATTCGGAAGGTGGCAGTTGACATTTTGTGCGCAGCCACTTGGTAAAACGTTATAGGATGTCGTCTGCTTCCAAATTGCCCACCATGGCTGGTTATTTACTAAAGGAGGATTTGTTTCCTCGAATACTGATGATACGAAGGGTTGTACTTCGGTCGCAGCAGGTCCTGTTGTTTTGTGACTGTGGCTATGACTATGATCATCATGCTTATGTATATTATCATTTACTGCCTGAAGTGTTAATAGATCTTGTATTCTTATTGCGGGCTGTCTCAAAAATACCTTCTGTCTTTGCACTGGCGCTTCTGTTTGTCTTGGTGTCCTTTTTGTTGTTGTTGTTGCTCTTGTTGTAGTTGTTGTTGTAGGCGAAGTTGTCGTTGACCTCGTTGTCGTCGTTGGTGTGGTTGTTGTTGTTGTTGGCGTTGTTGTTGTCGTCGTTGGTGTGGTTGTTGTTGTCGTTGTTGTTGTCGTCGTAGGGGTCGTTGTCGTTGGTGTGGTTGTAGTCGGTGTAGTCGTCGTCGGCCTTTTTGTCGTTTGTTTTGTGGTTGTCGTAGTCGGTCGAGGAGTGGTGGTTGTTGTGGTGGTGGTGGAGGTTCTTAGAGTCTGTCGCCTTCCGCTTATTCTGTCTGTCCTCCATCTCCTCAGTATTTCATTTCTCCACGAGTTAGGTCTTGAAGGCTGGGCTGGTCTCGTTTGTACTGGCTGGGCAACAAAATGCCGGTTTGCCGGTACAGTTTGCACAACTTGGTCTGAAATTAAAAAAAATATATATATATCAAAAATTATTCGATCATAAATCTGTTTAAATAAAAGGCCGTTTCTCAAAAAGACCAGTGTGTAATTTATCATCGTTTAGTTTAAGCAAACACATGATGTAGAAATGTATAAGATGGCTTTTTATAACTGTAATTTACACCGTCTTTCCGTCTGAAGTTATATCCTATCCATCATCTCTGATACCTTTCATATCAACTATATTAAGATATAGGAAATTAACTGGTACATGAGAAATGTTGTATTTTGATAAACTATAGCAATACATTGTGACGTATTGGAATGAATACATTTTAAGTCCATATAAAGAAAATTAGTGTTGCAATGCTGATGAATCAGGCGTTAATGATGATGATGATGATGATGATGGAAACTTTGATTTCAATTTCAAAATGAAATAATATAATAGTCATTACTCTTAAGATAATTATTATTGTTGTCGTATAACATTATAATTATTTTTTTTATCATCGTCGTCGTGGTTATTTCATCAATGATATTTCTTTAATATAAGATTTTCATACAGTAACTGTCCGAGTCCTTCAGTAAAGAATAATGTTTATTTCATGCCTACCAATGAAATATAGGGAAATATCAGTGAGATAAAAGTGATAATCCACTGTTTTGAATCAGTGAAATTACCATTTTGATAATACACTGTTTGTGCCGGAACTACTGCTTGATGAAACTTCAGGAATTTCCCCACCACATAAATACAAGAGAATCCGCTGTATTTCAGACTGTGACAGTGAGTGAAATTTATTTACCTTGTTAAATCCAATTATAATATTGAATTCCTGAGCCTAACTAGTTGTGAACAATGATGAAATTCGCCATAAATTATTTAAAATGTCTGATTTGTTTACATAACTCACATGGACAATATCCAATATGGCCGACTTTCAATTCAATTGATTAAATATTACTCGGTATTAATCCGCTTTTATAATTAAAGTATGTATGGCTAAAATTCAATAAATATTGATAAACTGTGTAGAGGAAAATAAATGTTATTTGATGAAAGTGTATTCAGTTTATTTCAGCAGAAGTAAAGTTATCATATGTATTGGAGATTGTCTGCACTTTTTTTGTGCGGAGTAACCAAAGTACGCATTAACTGATTTGGGGCTCACCATGAGGAATTTATTGAAGGCCCTGATTAAAAATGTCATAAAATACCCATTTTTGACGTGTTGGCATAAAATAAAAAGAAAATTTGTTTGTTTTTTAGTGGAAGATGGGAATTTATTTCATCTCGTGAACACCGTATGTTGATATTTTCACTCGTGGCTGCGCCACTCGTGAAAATATCACATATGGTGTTCACTCGATGAAATAAATTCTCATCTTCTACAAAAACAAACAAATATCCTCTATTTATTTTATGCCTACCAATGAAATATAGGGAAATATCAGTGAGATAAAAGTGATAATCCACTGTTTTGAATCAGTGAAATTACCATTTTGATAATCCACTGTTTGTGCCGGAACTACTTTTCCCCACCACGTAAATACAAGAGAATCCGCTGTATTTCAGACAGTGACAGCGAGTGAACTTTATTTACCTTGTTAAATCCAGTTATAATATTGAATTCCTGAGCCTAATTAGTTGTGAACAATGATGAAATTCGCCATAAATTATTTAAAATGTCTGATTTGTTTACACAACTCACATGGACAATATCCAATATGGCCGACTTTCAATTCAATTGATTGAATATTACTCGGTATTAATCCGCTTTTATAATTAAAGTATGTATGGCTAAAATTCAATAAATATTGATAAACTGTGAAGAGAAAAATAAATGTTATTTGATGAAAGTGTATTCAGTTTATTTCAGCAGAAGTAAAGTTATCATATGTATTGGAGATTGTCTGCACTTTTTGTGTGCGGGGTAACGGTTTGACCGCATTAACTGATTTGGGGTTCACCATGGGGAATTAATTGAAGGCTCTGAGTAAAATGTCATAAAATACCCATTTTTGACGTGTTGGCATAAAATAAAAAGAAAATTTGTTTGTTTTTTAGTGGAAGATGGGAATTTATTTCATCTCGTGAACAACAATATGTTTATATTTTCACTCGTGGCTGCGCCACTCGTGAAAATATCACATATGGCGTTCACTCGATGAAATAAATTCTCATCTTCTACAAAAACAAACAAATATCCTCTATATATTTTTACCCTGTGCATTATTTTGTACAGGAGCGGATGTGGTCCAGTGGTAACGCGCTGGACTGGTATACCAGGGGTCCCGAGTTCGATCCCCCGCTCCTCCACTAACATTACTAATAGTCTTTCGGATGAGACTTTAAACCGAGGTCCCATGTAACAGTGCTATACACTAAGCATGTAAAAGAACCAGGAGTGTCTCTGGAATGGGATGCTTTCTGTATCTTGCACTACCCCCACAACATAAAATAACTAATCTCTCCAGGGGGCGTCGGTCATATGGGCAACCGGTACCGACGATAAATAAGCTTAAATAGATATTTTGTACATTAAAAAAAATGAAAATTTATTTGACAATTATGAATATTGACATTGACATGTTTTAGGAAAAAATCACCTGCAGAACTGTTACATTTTCTACAAGTTCACAAATTGTATACTATCTTCATATCGTTTACAGACATGGTTTATGAAACTGATAATGTGGAAACAATAAACACCTAGACAACTAAACAGACCATCCACCAGTGAACCTAAAGTGTTATTTGTTACCAAGAATTTCATTTGCATTATGTGTACAGAAGGAGAGAGAGAGAGAGGGAGAGAGAGAGAGAGAGAGAGAGCATTCAGGATTCTGATATAAATACCAAAATGAGTGTGAGACCTTTATTTCAAGTTTGGCTGTTTAATAATACACTAACATTCAGGGGTGTTATCCAAAATGCTGTTCGTTTAAAACTAAGCTTACTTCAAAGAAATGTGTGCATTGCACCATTGCATACAATAATAACACAAAACATGGCTTTAATAATAATAGTTTAAAATTAGTGTTGCAATGCTGATGAATCAGGCGTTAATGATGATGATGATGATGATGATGATGATGGAAACTTTGATTTCAATTTCAAAATGAAATAATATAATAGTCATCACTCTTAAGATAATCATTACTGTTGTCGTATAACATTATAATTATTTTTTATCATCGTCGTCGTGGTTATTTCATCAATGATATTTCTTTATTATAAGATTTTCATACAGTAATTGTCCGAGTCCTTCAGTAAGGAATAATGTTTATTTCATGCCTACCAATGAAATATAGGGAAATATCAGTGAGATAAAAGTGATAATCCACTGTTTTGAATCAGTGAAACTACCATTTTGATAATACACTGTTTGTGCCTGAACTACTGCTTGATGAAACTTCAGGAATTTCCCCACCACATAAATACAAGAGAATCCGCTGTATTTCAGACTGTGACAGCGAGTGAAATTTATTTACCTTGTTAAATCCAATTATAATATTGAATTCCTGAGCCTAACTAGTTGTGAACAATGATGAAATTCGCCATAAATTATTTAAAATGTCTGATTTGTTTACATAACTCACATGGACAATATCCAATATGGCCGACTTTCAATTCAATTGATTGAATATTACTCGGTATTAATCCGCTTTTATAATTAAAGTATGTATGGCTAAAATTCAATAAATATTGATAAACTGTGTAGAGAAAAATAAATGTAATTTGATGAAAGTGTATTCAGTTTATTTCAGCAGAAGTAAAGTTATCATATGTATTGGAGATTGTCTGCACTTTTTTTGTGCGGAGTAACCAAAGTACGCATTAACTGATTTGGGGCTCACCATGGGGAATTTATTGAAGGCCCTGCGCCACTCGTGAAAATATCACATATGGTGTTCACTCGATGAAATAAATTCTCATCTTCTACAAAAACAAACAAATATCCTCTATGTTATAGACTCTTTGGAAAATAAGCAGATGTCAAAAGGTGAAAACAACCAGTTGTCATAAGGTGAAAACAAGTCTGTATACAAGTATTAGAAAAATAATAATGTGTTAAAAAGCACTTCTAGTATGATATGGTTAATATGTCTTCGAAATTATGTCATTTACGATGTTAACATTATGTGCATGTCATATTTACATTAAGGTTATATCATGTTTACATTAAGGTCATTTCATATTAACATTAAGGCCATGTCGTGTTTACATTAGGGTCATGTCATGTTTACATAAAAGTCATGTCATATTTACGTAAAGGTCATGCCAAGTTAACATTAAGGTCATTTCGTATTAACATAAAGGACATATCATGCTAATATTAATGTCATGTCATAATTACATTACGCTATTGTCATATCTACATTAAGGTCATATTTACATTTGTCATGTCATATTTACATTAAGGTCATGTCATGTTTACATTAACGCCATGCCATGTTTACATAAAGGTCATTTCATATTTAGATTAAGGTCATGTCATGTTAAAATTAAGGTCATTTCATATTAACATTAAGGTCATGTCATATTTTAAATGAAGATCATGTCATGTTTACATTAAGGTCATGTTTGCTTGCTTCTCGTAAGTTAGGTTGTACGTTATTGTAGGCGTTTTTTGTTGTTGTAATCACTTGAATGCACTTAATTCTAAACGATGTTCAGCTGGAAATATATGAACATCCGGAAAATGAACACTATCAAAATGTCTAGGTGTTATCTGGCAAGTATAAACAATTCAGCTATCCAGTAAATAAAAACAGTAATGAAGTATAAGAAAGGAAAACATGCTGATGCAACTAGACGGATCATTCAAACATTCCATTTATGTGCGCCTGACGCTTTGCGCATGCGCAACCTCATTTTATTTATTTTTATCCGTTTTTTTCTTGTTTTACACTGATAAATGTGCTGTAATTTGCACTTTAAATGCATTAAATAAAAGTAAATGAAATAAAACAGCATACAATTAAGATAATGGGCTAATACATGTTCATCTTAAATAACATTTAGAGATTTGGAGATGTTTTGAAATATGTGTACAAAAATAAGTTCAAACTAAACTTTTAAGAGTTTAATATACAAAAAATTTCAGAAATATACAAGGGTAGCTTACAGGCCACCGATCTTACAAAATACAAAACGGTTTAAGCTCTGAAATGTGTATATAAATGCACTTTAATTATTAATGATAAAATCATTTTTATGTGAACAGTTTCAGTAAAGTAAGAAAAAATAGAAGATATAAGTGAGAGAATAAACTTTGACTTCCACTTCAATGGAAGAGTTTTCTAGTACAAATGTGTATAAACTGAGCTGACATGAAAAGGCTGTAATATATGTGCCCTTCTTTCCGCAATAAAGTTTGTGTTGAAATTCATTTATTTTTTTAGTTTTTAAAAAAACCTATTATTGTACTGCTGGTTTTAGAGAATTCAATAAAGCATTAAATATACGCTGTAAATAACTTTGGAAACTTCAAAATCGCCGATTACAATGTATGCTGGATACTATATGTAGTTTTGTTGTTTGTTTACTTAAAACATACAGCGAGAAACGAATCTAAACATGTAAAAAAAATGCCGTCACCGCCTTGCAGCAACATAAACTTGTCATTAATCCGCCGTAATTTTAATGTTTAACGCCCTGAAGAAAGGATGAAATTTGTTTTGTTACATTTTCGTGTAATTTAGTTGTCTACAGACAAATTAGTTTTTACTACATTTGTCGTGACGAAATATCAAGCGTAATTTACACTATTTAATTAACATTCAGCTTTTCCTTAAATTGTAAACCACGATCATACCTTTTAACATTTGGTTGAAAAGGGTGCAAAAACGAAAGGCCAATGAGGCTTTCATGTCTTCTGGAGCCATAACGCCAATTTCAAATCAAATTATTTGTAGAATATTTTTGCATACAGATGTTCGTATAGAGAAAATTCTAATTGGTTTTTTTTTGTTTTTGTTTTTGTTTTTGTTTTTTTGTTTGTTTTTTTTTTGGGGGGGGGGGGGGGGGGGGGGGGGGGTTCTAGTTTATATTATTTTCGCGTATGTGTTTAGAATCAAGTTGAAATTTGCTAAAGTAAAGCATTCTACGAAGAAAAAAGCGGCGTTTATTTAGATATACTTTTGTTGGCGTTCCTACGCTGAATGTGGATCCTTCGTGAATGAAAAAGTGTTTGCCCTGTCTATAAAAAAGAAATAGTAAAGACTGTAACATGTATTCATGTGGGCGAAGGCGAGACAAAAAAATGCAGGAAACTCGTGTCAGTCATTATTAAGAAGATCACGACTTACGGTTGTCAATGAAGCAAGTTTTGCTATTTACATAATGTTTTAAATGCTGTCACTTCGTTTGCTACACGCTTTTGTTTAGTTTGTCGTTTTCTTATGCTTTCGTAAATAATGCATACGGCGCGCATAACTTGCGCAAGTATCAAATTGATTGTAATTTTTCTTACATTTCTTTAAAACGTGTATTGTCTGACCACGTGATTATCTTCGTCTTGTATTACGTATTGTCACGTATTAAATTTATCTTTCTCGTACTCGTTACGTATTTCTGTGCGTTCTACGTATTGCTGTGCGTTACGTATTTCCGTGCGTTACGTAGTTCAGTGCGTTTACGTATTACTGTGTGTTAGGTATTGTTACGTATTTCCGTGCGTTTTACGTATTGCTGTGTGTTAGGTATTGTTACGTATTTCCGTGCGTTTTACGTATTGCTGTGCGTTACATATTGCTGTGCGTCACGTATTGCTTAGCGTTACGTATTGTCGTGCATTACGTATTCCCGTGCGTCTGACGTATTGCTGTGCGTTACGTATTACTGTACGTGACGTATTGTCGTGCATTACGTATTTCTGTGTGTCTGAAGTTTTGCTGTGCGTTAGGTATTGTTGTGCGTTACGTTTTGTTGTACTTTACGTATTTCTGTGCGTCTGACGTATTGCTGTACGTTACTATTGTTGTGCGTTACATATTGCAGTACTTTACGTAATTTGTTCGTAACGTATTGCTGTACGTTACGTATTTCCGTGTGTCTGACGTATTGCTGTGCGTTACGTATTGCTGTGCGTTACGTTTTGCTGTACGTTACGTATTGTCGTGCGTTTTACGTATCGATTAATGTGGTTTTTTTCTCGCATTTTGTTGAATCTGTCATGTTAGGTCTCCTCGCAAGACCATCTTTTTGAAGTTGAATAAATGACAAAAATGGTAACTATGGGATAAGAAAAAAAAACGGACGTCAAGAAGTCTAGATTGTCTTTGTTTCGTGCACATTTTAAACTTCAGTTTGAATTAGCTAACGACCAACAGTGTACTCGTGACAATTCTGTGAATCGCCAGACGTCGTGCTAATGAATTGAAATTATAATAAATTTACCAATTACCGAAAACTAAGCATGTTTCAAGACCGTTTAATAATACATTATATTGACTGATGTTGGCCTTTTGGTTCGTGTTCGTCTGACAGCTGATTAGCGTATAAACCCTTTGTCGTGATCTGCATGAACAATACCTGTGCACCGTAAAATAGATTTTATGACTATGCCAGATGATAAATCAATTGCTATATTGGCCTAATGTGATTTATTCTTTACTCAAGATATAAATTACAGGTAAGCCTTTCGTCATTAATGGCTTATCATGATTTAAGAACTTCCAATTTTAAACTACTTGAATATGAGCCACATACCTATAGTTTCTTTTCATCAATTTTCATCAGGAAGTTTCAAGAGCTTTATTACCTTCAGACACAACAAAAATAAACCTTACCTTCATTTTTTCGTTCAAATTTGGAAACCGTCATAGCGAAAAAGATATTCAATATATATTTAACTAATTTATTCAAATGATTGATAAGTAATTCATAAATAACCGCAAGCAAATGCATATGTCTCATTTTACCAAAGCACGTTTTAATTTGGTTAGCTTCAGGTCGCGTCACACTTTTCCCAAGGTGCACGAAAAATTCTTGCGCACATGAGGTGCATCTTCAAATATTACAATGTTGCTTATAAAACTTTGAATATAAACTTTTATAACGATTTGTCATCATGATTTATTCTGTAATTAATTTTTGGAAATTACTGTTGTTACATTACAGGTTCAATGTAAAACTCTGATAACAATTTTGCTGATTAGGTAAAAATGAATTTATGCTTGTAGCAGACGGTAAAAAAATAATTTACATTCATTCATACCTAATGAACTGAAGGAAAATGAGATATCAAGGCACGTGATGTTTTAATGAATTAAGTTTTGCAATATGAAAATGATAATTTAAAAATATGCGCTTTGTCCGTGAGAACTGGTGCAGAATAATTTTGAGCAGCTAACATGCAGTAATACAATGGACTGTAGGACAACACACGGACTACTGAACATGGAAACATTTAAGCTCGCTACTGGAGCTAAGCTTACTTTAGACTTTTCGTGGGGAGATGATAACTAAACTGCACTTGCTATAAGTTGTTTTCTCACTACTTTTACATAATTTCCATACAGCATATCCATAAAATCCGTAAAAGCTTCTCTTGAGCAGCTTTCTGCGGTGTACTGACCAGTACAGGTCCCAAGAAGTGGAAAAATCGTTCGAACTGCATACGGGATTTAAAGTTGCTACCTACTTGTTAAAAAAACTTAATTACCTCTGCAAATTCTCATAACAAATTTATATTGGTAACCCTAACCAAATTGTTCAGAATGATGAGGACTTTATTGAGTTAGTTCTTGTTCCTGATGGTAATGAAATTTGTCTCTTAGCTTGCTGAAATTTAACATTTTTATGTATACGAAACCTTTACAAATAACCAGTTTATCTTACATTTATCGCTTAGAAAATCTTATATTCTCCTAAATGAATTATGTTAGACTGAAGAAACTTAAGATTTAAATAGTCATTTTGTGAAATTTTGGTATCAGCTAAATAAAAGTTAATTAGTGAGTCAGTGAAATATTTCAAACATAAAATTTCACAAATATATAATTGCTAGAAATAAATATACCTTAATTGTACTCTTGAACAATTCTCAGTTAATTATTGTTTATGATATTAAGATAGCTGACAAAACTTTGTTTCATTGTATTATTAAAAACACACCCAGATTTTTTTCTTTGAGTGAATATGTCGTTTAGAATCATGATGTCTGTTGGTTGCCTGACGTGTAAATTTGGTTTTTATCAAAATGCTTTGAACGTTTGTGAGAAAGTCCA
Organism: Cyclina sinensis; assembly: GCA_012932295.1. Taxonomy (NCBI): domain Eukaryota; kingdom Metazoa; phylum Mollusca; class Bivalvia; order Venerida; family Veneridae; genus Cyclina; species Cyclina sinensis. Next base: position 7,389,554 of record JAAONU010000017.1, read on the forward strand.
TTCAAAAGATGTGACAAACGCAGCCATATAAATTTTAAAGTTAATGAAATATGTTCGAAAATAAAGCAATATTATAAAAATTTATAAATATTCATGTTATTAAGAAATTGTTGAACATATAAGAGAACAGAAACGGTGATAAAACTGGCAGAAAAGTCAAACAGACCTTGCTCTGGTTCCGCCTCCTGACAGCCCCAGGATTTCAGGTTGCGTATGTTCGATACAGTGGTCGGGTTCTTCATCCAGTCCAGCATTTGTTTTACGGTAACCACGTAGACATCGTCCAGTTTCTGCAACTCGTCCAGGAATCGCATCATCGCCTTCAGATTGTAACGCGTGTAGAACCAGGCCGCGTGCATGTTCAGGCCGAAAGGCGTTCGTGTCGTGTTGTAGTAGGACATAAAGTTATTCCACAGAAAATTAAATGATTCTTCCTCGTTAGACGCTCTGACAGCGCAGCCATCCACATAAGAACAAGGATATTGACTCTTGTGGTCCATAAGACTAACTACAGGTACCGCCCAAAAGTTTTTAACGTGGGCGCTTTTACTTGTTGGGCATGGTTTAATACCACACTGGTACGGCCAACCATCGTCCATTGTGAATGGCCAAGGTTTGGGGACGTCCATACTTGGTCTGGAGTATGTGAGAGATATGTCATACTCAAAACCAAGCTCTTTTAGTATTTTAGGCTGGTTATTTCCGGCAGTTTTTAAGAATGGTGATCTCCATCCTACAATATCTTCTTTTCTAACTCCGGCAAGTTTTATTAAATTATCTTTTTGTATTTTGGCCTCTTTTCGTAATATATTGTCATTGTCAATTGCCGAATGGGTAACACTGTGAACAGCAATTTCATGACCGTCTTGATAAAACTGTTTCACTTTTTTATAGTCCGTATATTGATGTGAAATATAAAGCGTCATCTTCATTTTACACCCGTTCGGGTTTGTTCGTTTCTTTGTAAATAGTCTGTTGTAAAGCGACGCCATAATGACATTGACGGCATCATCAAAGCCAAAGTACACTATCTGTGGAATCTCTCGTCTGTCCATTGGATAACTCATTCTGGGGCACGAGCAATCCGGGGGTGTACACGTGGCTCGACATGCCTGTGACTGCGTTCTTCCGACAAGTAGCGCTATTGCAAGAACTCCTAAAACTCCGTGAATAAGTTCCATTCTATATTTTCAGCTATAATTTTCTTGATACAGCGTTAGTTCGAAGTGAACAAGACTAAATAAATCCCTGCGTTGCGAAATGTTTATATATATGCACGCGCTGAATTATTCCGTTAATGCACAACTGTCAACCGCAGGTCGAAAATAAAATTCGAACTTGGAGCCCAGAAGTTTTCGCGCTGTGACTTGGTCTTGTCAACGCGCACGTTTGTTATGACGCTAACAGACTGAGCTAGGATGATGAATCTTTGGCTTTTAGTCGCTAGACAATTTTGCCTGAGGGCTTTTTGAATTTTAATTATATCACAATGTATTCAGCATACTTGGTGGAGCGTTTGTTTTACCACAGTTGCGGTTCGATTACAATCGTTTGTAATCAGTCAAGGGTCAAGCTGAACCAATGGGGTTTTCTTAAACTTGTGTAGCTAAAAATAGTTTCATTTCTTAAATGATATTTCATTTATTTAACCACATAAACTGTATGGATATGTGACGGCGTTAGCTAAAGTAACCGCTTTAAGTGAATTAAACCCCGATTATAGATTTTCTATTCCGCATATTACTGCAAGAAGTTTATGTTGTGTCTTTCATTTCTCTGGTAAGGCATAGAAGTCTTTTTTCGACAGTACAAACATACTAGAACGCCAGTATAAAAAGTTTCATCATTTACTTAAGTGTCAATGACCTATTAAGATAAACATGTACTAGACACTTCTTTTTTTTTTACTTTATTTACTCATATTATTTGATTCTTGGGGGGAGGGGAGAAATGGGGATTTTTCTGAAATGTTCACCTCTTTTTGGTAACAAAATAGTATTAGTATTTCTTCGTTTTCAAATCCTCTTGGGATAGAGTCAAGACCTAAGGTGTTTTATAACTTTGTAAATGTCATTATAAATAATTGATTGAGTATCTAAATCATTATCATACATATGAAAATTTGTAAGACTGTCCTTTTCCTCTAGATGTCTATGTTAGAAAGTGATCCATGGGGTGGGGCAAATAGTGACCCTAGAGACGTAATTTTAAGAGTCTTGGCAGAAGTCCACTAGACAATGCGGCGCATCTAATTCAAACCTATGGGATTGACTGTTAGACATGAAATGTTTTTAAAAAAATTCTACGTCACTGATTTTACGGAATTAGAATCAAAGATACACCGTGTTATGCAGAAAAAAAGTATTGCAGTCCTTTATAAAAGTTGATCGTCGTCGATAAAGTACAAGATTTAAGCTTCCTAAGTGTATAGTTTTCAGACATTGGTAAATATTTAATGCGCAATTTAATCGAATGTCGTATTTCCGAATATTTTCGAAGATTTTTTACAATGGTATAAATTAAATATTGAGGAATATTTGTTATATATTTAATCCAGTTAGTATAATGTTTCATGGTTGAAACGTTTAGATATTTGATTTACGGCTGTATTGATATTATTATTACAACCAATGGTAAACTTCCTTATCCAGCCGAAGATTTTGTATCTGTCAATTTCATTCGTTACAAATATAGGTCAAAATCGATTTTAATACAGCTACGCTAAATAAACAATCTATATTGTACTTCTAAAGGCAACGGATTGACAAAACACTATGGTGCAATGCGACGGTTATGAAAGGTCATTGCAACCTTGAAGTAGATGTCTTTAGCTGCTATGAAATAAACGACAAAAAGCAACAAATAAAAGTTTTACTTGTTTGTTTGTTACACAAATTAATCATATTAATCCTTGTTTTTTGTCTTCAAGTCTTCAATAATTTATTGTTTCAATAATGAACTTTCGCCTCCTATCCAGCCGACAGTCTTTCAGCGTTTTAAACACTTTGATTTTTCGTTTCTGTCAAACCACTGCAATCACAGAATTCTGTTCAAAGTAGGGATCGTTTCAGGCTAAATTGTTTAAATTCTGGATTTGTTATGTCCAAGACTGAAAAAATGACAAGCTATTTTGCCCAGCCTAGCTGAATGACAGACTTTTAATCAAAACAAAACCCAGACTGTGGCTATTTTAACTGATAGCGTTTCAATCTGTTTTTATCTTGATATTTGATTCATCATCTCTGCAATGAATTGTTCCAAAAAATCAGAGTGTATCTTTCTGCACAAAAAAATACATAAATCAACAACAAACAAATTCTTTCCTGCTATTGTTGTTTTGATAACGGATCAAAACGTCTGGAAAAATATCATTCAATTTTAATACGAAGCCAATATTGATACAATATCTATTTATGTCTTTTCCTTTCTTGTTTTCACGATCATCAGTTGCATGACGTTTTAACCACATTTGAAGCCATGTGCATGTTATGGATACAGAATATTAATTGCTAATGTTTATTCCTGTCTCAGGTTTCCAAAAGCTGAACTAAACACTTCCTGAATAATCAATACATCTTCTTAGGCTTTGTCTTGGTACTTATTTATTGGTTGAAATAATAAGATGATTTTTTGCTTGTAGTTTCTGTCTTGCATGGATCAAACTGGAAAACTTATATTGTATGTAATTATATGATTGTAAGTCTTATCTTTTCTGAGCATCCTGAACACACGTGGTATATTTGCCAAAATACAACAGTACGAAGAAATATTTATTATCAGAAACTTGGAGACCTTGACGTTTAGGCACGCGTATAAGACTAAAATTGATAAAACCAAGAGTTATAGCCATTTTCAAAAATAATTCATCGTAGAATGTTAATTTACAGATTGTCTGTGCTATGTTTCATTTATAACAACGACGAACTTTCGCAGACTAATTTCATATAATCAGATTGTGTGAATTCATTACATATATCACTGTGTTACTATTTATTTGACACTTGTTGGTACTGACGTTATGAAGTATAGTCCTGTAGTTTGCTGGACCTCAAAAGAATTATTTCCTGTCTTTGCATATGTTTAACTATTTTAAGTCACAGAGCCCATACACCAGAATATAGTCTTCGCAGACATATTGATGGCTTGTCTAATAACACTTCCTCAAGTTATAATGACAACATAAACGTGATAGATGGTCGCCATATGACATTGCTGTTTCATCATTACCATTGTGAATGTAATATAATTTATCTTTCTCTTAACTTGTGTAAGATCTTTAAATCAATAATTCATAATCACAATGAATTAATTCTAATTAATGAATGAATTACAAAAGTTCTTTTATTAGCTTCTGTACGGAAACAATTAGACAATTAGATGAATTAGTTGATAATTAATTCACATACACATTTACTTGCTTTGACGCATATCTGTACATTTAAAATCAGAGCCACAATTGACCAATTTTTTTTTTTTATCTTTGAAAATACTGATATTATTAATACTGGCAGTAAATATTAAGAAAAAATCTATAGAGGATATTCAAGTTGTTTCTTTAAATACGGAATTTATTTTCATCAAGTGGTATGAAAAATATATATTTCATGAGTGGCCATAGAAAAAAACTTGAATTTTTTGTTTATTATATACTTTCTCTCTTTTTTGACCTTAGGATTCAAAAGAATTCCCTTTTAATTGTGTGTATTGGCTGAATTTAGAAGAAAGTAGTCCGGCAAGACACCAGTGAAAATACGGAAAATATGTTTCATTGCAGTGAAAAATAAATTTTTACAGTGAAAATACGGAAAATGAAAATACTCATTTTATTTCATCAATATTTCTCAATTTTTCATTTATAAGTATGTAATAAAAGTATTAAATTCTATTTTACAAATAAATATTTAAGCTTTGACGTTGCAGAACTAATTTGCATAAAGCTTATGCATATTTATATCTATGATTTTTTTTATTTTCAATATAAGCTATTGTAAAAATGTTTGGTATTCAAATCTTATTTGATACAGGATTTTGAAGGTTTATCAAGTCTTCAGTTGTAATTAAGAAACTGATAATTATAAGATTACGTCTTTATTTTAAATAATTTATCTGTTATAATTATTTGTAAAATGACCACATTGTTAAACCATTTTAGGACTATTTAAGTTGATAAGACTAATAAACTAATTCCATATAATATTATGTGACTGAATCAGTTTCAACTAAAACAATGTTTCTATGAATGTAGGGGGACATTGCAAAGAAAACGACTGCATCGAAGGGTCTTAAATAAAGAATAGAAATACCACGTAACCTTATACATGTACGTGACAGAGATGTTCTTTTGAATGTATATAAACATTCTAACATAGCCTTAAATGGATAAAGTACCTTAACAAAACTCACAAAAAAATGGAAATTCGTCAAAAGTGCATTATAGAGATTATTTTGTGAATTTGCAAGTCACTTATTTTTTACTGTACGCAGCAATACATGTTTGTTTAACCTACATCGTTAAAACAATGAACTATAATATTAAAGTGACCTTTAACATCGGCAAAACTAGATGACTATTTGAAAAAACAAACAGAGCGAAAATGACAGATTCCCATGGTGACAAAACGAAAGAAGACATTAATGATCCGGGGAAAAAACAGGAAGGAAATCAAGATCAAACGCTGTACCATTTAAGAGAGAAACTTCACACAAACCATGCTAACAACACGAAAACCTTCTCTTAAGTGTCAAAAGTATTTATGTAAATTTACAGTAAATGTCTCATAACAAAGTAGCAATTGTTCTGTTTTGAAATATTGATGAATAATTATATTGCTATTACAATTAAATTAAAGGCCACTGTTTATCATGAGACATGCATGAAATTGTCAAATGTATTTACTTTAAGTGCACTTATTTTATGTTGTTCTTTTGCTATGGTGCCACTAAAGTGGCGTCGGAAACTTATAACTTTTGACTTGCACATTCATTTTTTTCTATCGTATTTTACGAACTTTTATTTTATAAGAACGAAATATTTATTCGCTTTTGTGCAATGCTATTTTACGAAATATTACCTTTCACGAAATATTACATAAAACATATTAGAACAAATATTACAAAAACAAACATATAGTAAAAAAATAAAAAAGCAGCAAATATAATCCCTTAAATAAAATCAAAGCAATTGGAATGACAAACATAAGCAGTTGAAATAAAACAGTGAAAATTAAAAAAGCTGATACGTAAAATGAAAAAAGAAAGAAAAAAAAAGAAAAAAAAGGATTGCGTAGTCTTGTCTTTGACTTACCAAAATAAGAAATAAATTCATAATCATAATATTTCAGTTTCAAATATTTTGCAAGTTGCATTGTGTAAAATAGCGTTAATACTGCTAGAAAAATGCGGTTCTTGCACCCTATTTGACACTGTAATTATTTCATTTTCATTCTCATGATCCTACGATTTTTTAGAACAGAATAAGAAACTTCAAAACTGCATCCTGCAATTACCGATTCCAACGATAGAAAGCAATAGGCTGCTGATAAGCAGTATAGAAAATATTTTTTCGAAACCTTAACCATATTGTAAACGAAAGAATGTATTTTTGGTGTTGTCATTGCAAACATCAATGTTTGAATCGCCTTGCCTTAACAAGTTTGGATATATTACGATTCTTTATATGTATTTTCTTTAATTGTTTTAAAATCATTTCATTTTCTATGCATTCCGATCACAAGTTTTTCACATATACGATACCACCATGGCTGCATATTTAGAGGTTTTTGCTGTATGCTATTAATAGCCACTCACATGACGTCAGTGCTGCGTGCACATGTTGCGCAAAGTTGTTCAGTATTGTTTATAATGAATAAAGGACTTAAATCTGAACAAGAGCCATGTCGACATGTCCATCCCTCGCCGAATGTGTCTGCTGTTGGAAAAAGTATGTGTTAGAGAGGAGAATAATTTATTTTAATAATTCATAATTCATTTTTTTAAACCTTTTGGTAATGAAGACTGATGGTTGAAGAGATTATAGAAACCCATTTGAAGACCTACTTTTGAGTTATTGTCCGAACAAAAATTCAGCATGAAAAATAAAAAAGGGCAATAACTGAAAATATATGAAAGGTAAGGTTATCATTCTTATGCTCTGCACTCCTCCTAAATGAGATATATCAACCTGTGAAGTTTCAAGTTGATATCTCAAACACTTTTCCAGTTCTGCTCTGGGCAAAAATTAAGCATGAAAAACAACAAGAAACAATAACTAAAAAATTAAGAAAGGAAGGGTTATTATTCTCTTGCATTGCACTCCTCCTCAATCAGATCTATCCACGTAAGAAGTTTCAAGTTGATATCTCAAATACCTTTTTAATTTAGCTCCGGACAATAATTATGCATAAAAATTACAAAGGGCAATAACTAAAAAATATGAAGGGTAGAGTTATTATTTTTTTGCACTACATTCCTCCTTAATGAGATCTATCTACCTATGAAGGTTCAAGTTGATATCTCAAATACTTTTCGAGTTATGCTTCGGCCAAAAATGTGGGACTGAAGGACGGAGACTGTTACCATATCCCCCGCCGCCTTCTCGTAGGGGGATAACAAAGAAGATTCATAAATTGATAAAGATGCGGAAGTACCTTCAATTTGAAAATTGGATGATGCATCGATCACATTCATTAAACATCATGACATTGCAAAAACACAGTCATCAGATAATTTTTCTGAAAGCCTTTTTACTAGTCTTATCTGAACGTCTTGCCAGACAGATTGTTTTTTTCTAAAGTGAGCAATGAAAGGCGATATTTCATTAATTTTCACTTTTATTTAACATTTTTAAAGACTCATAGAAAATCAGTTGGGGACAATCATATCATAGATACGTAAAACCTAACTTAAAACCACATGACATGAACCAGATTTAATTCATGAACGTAATTCCATTTGATTTCTCAATTAATCATAGAAAGAAAAGGAAGCAGCGACAGACACGTGACGCCATTGTAAATCAACTTGCCTAATCAAGTACAAAGGCAAGAAAGATATTGCGGAGATTATTTGGAATCCAAGTCCTATTGATCAGACAACGAACAGAGTTTGTTAACAAATCATGGGTCGTGCTGATTCCTCCAAAAACTGAATTGCTTTAATTTCATATATATCTTCTTGTTAAATCTTGTAGCAAAAAATGAACTTTTTAAATTCGCCTAGGAACCATAAGAAGTGGAAGACCTGTTCTGTCAAATGGTTATTAAGTAAAATCCATGGAATGAATCTGATGTCGAACAAAAAAGTAGTGATGGCAATATTAATTGTTGCAAGGCCAAAAATTAACGTTGAACCAAACTAAATTTCATTTATCTCATGTGACCGGCATTTGAACGTTGCTAGACTTCCATCATCGACATTTACTTGTTATTACATTTCTTACATTATCATCATCGAACCTAAAGAGTCTTCATTATCATATGGTTGACTTTAGTTTGGTTTCTAAAACATGATCCGTAGCCTGCAACGAATAATGAATGTACTGAAAATTCTTCAGGCCAGATTTCTGAAAATTTTAATCAGACTTAGAGAAAACGCCTTTTTTTCCCCGGAAACCTCTACATCAATTTTTTAAATCATTTTAGATCAATTATTCACTATGAGAACAAAACGTATACTCGAACAGTTAGCTAAGTTGTTCAAAGGATAACATTGACAATTCAGTGGAGTCAGGTTACTTTATCTTCAAAGAACTTGGTCGAAATAATGGTTTGTTTGTATAGAAATTTTACAATACAAATTAATCAGCCTAGAATACAGATACGAGAAATGGAATAAAAATTGACGCTACGGAACAGAAACGAAAATTGCAAAATACAAATGTTAATTTATTGAATATAGATGAAGACGTTATTAAATATACAATACATATTGATATAATTCTAAAATACAAATGAAACAATATAAAATAAAAATGTTAACATAGAATAATGCAGCGATTCACATGCCTTATTTATATTCGTTGGTTTATATATATTGTTAGAAGCTCTAGTCTAGAGTTGTTTTACCAATCATTCCAAATCTATGCTTAATACATTCGTTTGTTTGTTGTTGTTTCTTTTTAAACTACAATGTTCGGTTTATGACAGATCCACTTTTAGAAGCGAGGATATGCAGTTATCGTTTCATCATACGATTAAAAAGACTGACAATTTATGAAATGAATGATTATCCAAGCTCTGTTTGTAACAGCAAAACACAGAGTTGACAATGATCAATAGGCACTTTAATGAATGACATATCATGAGAAGGGACATAACTTGACCAGTTTTTGTTTTTAGTTTTAGTTTTTATTTTGATTCCATAATATTTTCTTTTGCAAGACCAATCAATTACGCATGATAGTAAGTTATTAAGAAGTGATGAAAAATGTTGACGTGTCTAAATTAACTGTACTATATTTTTTTCTTGTAGATGAGTTTACCCAACGTTTCATTTAGCTGTTCTGGTATGGCTTATCGAAGATTATTGTACGACAATTTTCAAAAAATATATTCAGCCTACTGATGCTGTAATTAGAGAAAAACTGTTGCAGAAATATGAGTGCCGTTTCTGTATTACCAAATATTGCAGTTTATAGATTACAAGTTTATCATTCTAATTTCGAATATTTTTGAGTGACTTGAATTTGAAAATTTGACATGTTTCAATCGATAATATTTTAAGTATTTAAGTTATTACTCGCACTTATTTAGTTAGCACTTTCTCTTATTTAAGATTTAATGTTCTTTTTCTCTTTTTTTTTTTTTTTTTTTTTTTTTTGGTTTCTTAAACCTTTCCTTAAAAGAACATGCCGAAAGAGCGTACTGACCCATTGTAGAACTAGAAAAAACATTGACTGACTTTTTCTTTTACAAAATATATATATCTTGAGGTGTAGGGCTTTCGTATCTAGTTGTAACCAATATGTAACATAAAACTCATCTTGAGAAAAAAAAATAGTACAAGAGTGAAAAAGATCGTTTTTAGTGAGTCTCCATTGATCGAACTGCATTAACCACTGAATTGGGTCACTCTGTATCCTGTCAATTAATAGACACTTTCATTTGTAAAGAGAACTAAAAATGTAAATTTTTCAGAGAGAATAAAAATACTAAGTTATCTTACAAGCGACCTTTTTCGTTGACTCCATGTTTTGACATTTTGACAGAGTATATCAAACGAAAACTCCTGACATTTTTGTTGACAACGCATGGGAAGACATTAATGAAAAGACAAAAAACCAGGAAGAAAATTGCGATCAAACATTGTATAAATAAATAATGTTAACCGATTTTAACGAACGGCGTGAAATGATAAAGACATCTACACGTATGTCAAAATACCTGAAATTATAGTACAGTAAATGTCTTGTAACAAAGTTGAAATTGTTTTGTGCGGTAAATATATCTGCAAATAATAATGCATGTATTAAGTTTTTAAACCACTGTTTATCAGTGAAACCTGTATGAATGTCAAAATTTGACGTTTTTAATACAGATTCATTTATATCATGATTAAAATATATTTTGCGGTTTGAAAACTGGAAACTTTGGTCTCCTCTGCAGTAAAGGTCAATATGACAAGCGAGAAAAAATATAACAGAAACGCCTTTCTTATTTCCCTGAATGTTATAAACAGTCAGAGTATATAAAAAAAATAAGTCACGAAATTTTCATGAAAACTATTCATTTTTCTTCGAATACACACTTTTTATCTCCTGAATTAATACTTAATGTTTGGAAACTAATTTGTAGACTTGAATGTTAATTTAAAAATCAGCAAAGATAATAAAAGATAATAAAACTTTTAATCAGTTTAAAGAAGTCAAACAAAAAATGCCACAAAGTTTTAGTATTAATATTTGACCATGAATGACAGATAATGTTTAACATTCTTGTTTCGGTACTTCATAAGACAGTGGATGCACACTTTTTTAGATTATATTTGAAATATATCTTTTGTGCGAATCCCACGGGGAACGTGATCATTTTTAAACATGATTACTTCATAATCAGCCAAATTAGAACTGACAGCATTAGCATTATGAGTATGTCATGAATAACTTCAAGAAAGCGTGGCTAGCTTGTTAACACTATAAAAGACACATTTTGCATTAAATGAATATGAACGTTAATCGGGTTTTTATTTTGATGGCTGATATGTTAGCTATGAATGTGGAGGAGAAGAAGACCCATAACAAAGCCACTGGCTAAAATCAAATAAAGCTGATGTTTACACTCTAGGTCACATTTTGAATTCAGTCATCAGAACAGAACAGAACAGAACATTTATTTAGACGTGTACAAGGTACATTGTCCTGTTATACATATATACACATTGAATTCATTCATGACATTAGGTATGAATGTTTGCACTGATGATCTGTATGTGAAATTGGAATATAGGTCAACTGGTGTCACAGACTAAGATACTGACCTAAATCAATAGAAAATGTGGTTAACACTCATCATGATTTTATTTATCAAAATGTTTGCCTTGATGAGTTTTAGGTCAAGTTCGAATGCAGGTTACCTTGGGCCAACAACTAGCTTACCGTGTCAAATACAAGGATAATTTTGTTTACACTCTAGGGGATGCATTAAGCATTCAGTTATGACTTTTTTTATCAGATTGTTTCTCTTGGTTATTTCTAGGTCAAATTCAGATGTGGGTCAGTTGAGGTTAATAATTAGCCCGCTAGTTAAAATAAATGCTGGAGTGAACATAGATGTGTTCTTACGCATCTTTAAGAAAATTGAACAGAAAATAACTGCAGGTGTGTCTGTTGCTGCTTTGTTTGTATCTTTCAGGTTAACTACTAGTCGCAGCCAAGTTTGCAGTTTTTATACTAAAGACAACTATTGTTATCCCATAGCTGAGGCAGAAATTGATCAGATTGTCCCTTGTTTATTCTACATGCATGAAATTTGAACCAAGTGCACAGTTTTGCGTACAAATTTCAACTTTGATGTACCTTATTTTGACCTTTAAGATGTCTGAGTATGCTGTAGTTTAGTTTAAATTGAAGACATTCATTGGTACTCAAGTGAGCGATACAAGGTCACCACTGTCTTCAGTGTCATGAATTCTTTTCAATCTTTCCTCACGTTTAATGCAAGTATTTTAGTTTTATGTTTATCATATATAGGAACGATAAATCGTATAAATTATAAAAATAATTTTTACGAGAGAATTAAGACTGCCGTATAACGTCAGTGTTAAGCATATGACGATGTTCTTTCCCTGATAAGTTAAAGCGCAGCTATGAAAAATACTTCTCGACATATCCAGGCAGTGGTTTATACGAAAGTTGCCTGTTATTTTTTATATTTCTAGTTATTGATATTCTGATTTTTTTCACTGCTAAAAGTTTAAAAAAGCATGTGGATGCTTGATGTAGTATTTCTCGTATATTCATTTATTAATCACTTGCCAATCACTTTTGATGAAAGCAGGGCTGTGATAAAAAAAATGTTAAGCTCTCCCATCCTGCTCTTTTATTATCTTAAAACGTTTTAAAAATATCCACAGTCCTGATATTAAATATGTTGCCTGAACATAATAATAATGAGCTTTTTCAAACTTGATTCAGTTTTTTTTTTTTGTCTAGATGACAGATTTTGACAGACTTTTGATTGGAAATCCGGATGTGGGAACGACATTTTATCATAAGTTATTAAAATAGAGGAAATATTTAAATATGAAAAGATATAGAGGATATTTGTTTGTTTTTGTGGAAGATGAGAATTTATTTCATCGAGTGAACACCATATGTGATATTTTCACGAGTAGCGCAGCCACGAGTGAAAATATAAACATATGGTGCTCACGAGATGAAATAAATTCCCATCTTCCACTAAAAAACAAACAAATTTTCTTTTTATTTTATGCCAACACGTCAAAAATGGGTATTTTATGACATTTTTACTCAGGGCCTTCAATAGATTCCCCATGGTGAGCCCCAAATCAGTTAATGCGTACTTTGGTCAAACCGTTACACCGCACAAAAAAAAGTGCAGACAATCTCCAATACATATGATAACTTTACTTCTGCTGAAATAAACTGAATACACTTTCATCAAATAACATTTATTTTTCTCTACACAGTTTATCAATATTTATTGAATTTTAGCCATACATACTTTAATTATATAAGCGGATTAATACCGAGTAATATTCAATCAATTGAATTGAAAGTCGGCCATATTGGATATTGTCCATGTGAGGTATGTAAACAAATCAGACATAAATAATCAATCATAAATAATTTATGGCGAATTTCATCATTGTTCACAACTAGTTAGGCTCAGAAATTCAATAGTATAACTGGATTTAACAGGGTAAATAAATTTCATTCGCTGTCACTGTCTGAAATACAGTGGATTTTCTTGTATTTCCCTTGATAGAAAAGTAGTTCCGGCACAAACAGTGGATTATCAAAATGGTAATTTCACTGATTCAAAACAGTGGATTATCACTTTTATCTCACTGATATTTCCCTATATTTCATTGGTAGGCATAAAATAAATTAAATTAAATCCGTTATGCACATGTGTCATTCGTAAAAACAACAACAACACAGATATTTTACACTGCAGAATCTTGACAATGATAAGTTAACTTACAGAATACGTGACATAATATGGCTTGTGATAAACCATTGAGCGTTTGAAAGAAAATTTGACTCCATTACATATTTTTGTTGCAAACAGAGAAATTAGTTAATAATAAGAATAAATAGTTTATTTATTATTAAGTTTATTGTCTCATCCATTTCATGTATAAATATAAATATATCACACAGTTTATACATACATAGTTTACATGAATGGCCGATCTAGGAAGATCTATAGGAGACATAGCATTAGAACATGAATAAGTCGAAGCATAAATTACTTCTTCTTAATACAATGTACACTATACACATATGAACAGTTAACACCTATAATACCCTTGTTAATCTAAGTTAAAGACTACCTTTAAACAAACTAGTAATAAAAAACTGAAATCTTATAATATGGCAAAAAACCCACATTACAAAATGGATATAAAATAATGGAATATGTTTGATCAGATCAAACATAATTTGATTAACAAGAGTATTTTAGGAGGGCATAAAACAATTAAATGCATTACTAAAACAAAAGATAAAAAAGTAAGTATAGACTTTGTTTTAGATGTTCATAAGTCTAAATACGACAGACTTTGAATCTTAACTGTATCCATATATATCTTCAGAATCTATCATATTCGCCCCGCAAAGTAAAAGTCTGCGAGGCAAGAATCTGATGATCTAGAAATCTTTTTTTTAAAATAAAATACTGAAATTCATTTATCCGAAACAGGAATTTACATTACGTTTTGTTTTTACAAATCGTGCCTATAACTACACAACACATAACAAATATATTAATTCCCTCACTGACATGTTGTTACGTAGAAATTTAACTGATCACTGCAGTGACTTTCCTAGGTTTTGTGATTTTACGATTTTTTTCTTAAACATCCTAATTTCATAACTTGGCATTTACGATTTAATGATATCATCCAAAAATCTAAAATTTCAAAATTCCATGATATCAAAATTAAGCAATTTTTCTTAAATGTCATAATTTCATGATTTTTGAATAAACACGTGAAATCATGAAATCTTGAAATCGTAAAATTTTAAGATAAATTAGTGCCGTCGAAACATCGAGAAATTTCAGGATATATCGTGAAATCGTGATATCAAGCAATTTTGAAATTCTTGAAAATGTAAAAATTGAAATAATAAGGGTGAAACAATTAAGAAATTAATTAACAATAAGAACAAGTACGGCAGTCTTTAAATCTTAGATGAATCAATATATATCTTCAATATTTGATTATTTCGTGATTTCACGATTGTTTCTTTTTCATAATTTCACGATTTCATAACTTTGCAATGTCACATTTTACGATTTCATGATTTTATCCTAAAATTTTGCGATCTTAAGTTTCCGTGACATCACGATTTTGCGAATTTTCTTGAAATTTTTTAATTTCGTGATTTTAGGATAAAACTGCAATTTCATGAAATCAAGACATCGTGAACTTTCAGAATGATATCGTGAATTTTTGTGATTGTGAACTCCTGAATACGTAAAAACATTCAGAAAATAAGGTTGAAGTCGTGTACTTTAGAAGTGAAAATCATGAAATGTTTAACCTGAAATGTTGCCACAGCTTTTTGGAAGTAAGTCTTTGATATTAATGAAGTGAGTATCAAGTTTTTCAAAGAAAAGTGTTACAGGGAGTAATGAGGTAGGAGGTTTCAAACTACCAACATCTTTGATATTTTAACTTCAATTTTCAGTATATCTGATGGATATGTAAAGCCTCTTTCAAGTCAATCTAGAGTTTTTACTTTTACTTACAGGGAAAAGGAGCTATTAAACGTTGACAAGAAAGAGAAAGTTAATAAATCTCAACTCTGTTTTTAGGTGTGTTGGATAATGTTGATTTGAAATTAACATTTAGTCTCGGTCGCGAAAAGTCGCATCAAAGCTTTTTATTTTTATTTTGGATTTTTAGATAATGACAGATATCTGTAGTATAAGTTAATGCTAATGGGCAAATTTAACGAAACATATATAAAGTATAAAATTTATAATCAAAATAACTAGTAAATCAAATTTTTTAAACGAACGAAATGCATTTTAAAAAGGTGACAAATCTACTTGTTTACTTTTATTTGTGTGATGTATATTCGTTTAAATAATTTAAAAGTTGTCTTGCAGTAAGAACTGCAGCTTAAGTTTAAGAGATTTATTAGCTGAAAACATTTCATATACTTGTGTTCACCTACAGCATTTTTATTTAAGCTATTATTTTGCTTTTGGAGAGAAAGACCTCCGAAGGTCAAACGCCTACAGGTGGAGTTTCACTTATTCGGACAAAGGCGCACCTCAACCCCTTCCTGCAAAATGACTGTCTCTAATACGGACAGTTTATCATGCTTACATACGCAAAAGTAAAAATCTACGTAATGTATAAAACATAGATGTAGATTCTAAGAGAGAGTTCCATGCTTAAGTTTCACATTTCTGTCTCGGACATTTATTCAGTGTTTTCCAGACCATGTTTTATCTAATAAAAGTTTTCTTTTTTATTCAAAATAAAGCCACTACTACGTTTTAACAAGAAGTAACTGGTTTAAGATTTTCGTTTTATTTTAAGTATGTAATTAGATCGTTTCATTACATCATATATCATGTATTTTTTGACGTAACAAAACTTTACATAACTAATTCTCTCTCAATAAAAATCTTCAAATTAAGATGAAACTGCAATAATCATTTGTAATGTTCGACCCAACTAGCAGGTAATCTATAATATGTCATGCGTTTATCATAATTAACTTTTTTTTATTTCACGTTTTTATATAACCAATGAAGTTAAGTTAAACCTTTTTAAGTAAAGCTTGAAATATAATAAACTCCTTTTACACTGAAAATAAAGTCTCTTCTTTAATACCAATGTTGTTCTTGGATTCTGCAAATCATGTAAATTCTATTATATATGAAATGAAGTGGGCAATATGGAAATATAAAATTAAGTGTAAATTTGATGATAATGTGTGTTGTGTAAATGTTATGGAGAAAAATATAAATTTTGTATTATCCATGATTGATGAAGAAAGAAACATACTATGTGAAGACTTTTAAAAATATTGTCTAATGATTATATTTTTCCGGTTTAAAAAACTCACTTAAGCGTTATAATAAGTATGCATGGCAATCATTATTAATTTCATAATTAAAATTTTCATTGTTTGAATCTTTTAAGGCCCATATCATTTTTAAAGTTATTAAAAGTTAAGACCTTTCTTTTTAAATGTGTTCGCATTAATTACAGCTTGCGTGTGCATTGAACACAGCTTGCGTGCGCATAAATTTAAACTTGCATGCGCGTGAAATACAGCTTGCTTCCGGATAAAAACACAGTTTGCGTGCGGATTAAATACAGCTTGCGCGTGGGTGAAATACAGCTATCGTGCGCATACAATACAACTTGCGTAAAGATAAAACATTTCATTTTCCAAATCTCTTTAAGCCTCATATCATTTGTAACTTATTTCAATGTTAAGACCTTTGTCTTAAATGCTTGCTTGCAGGTAAAACATATTTGATAAGTAACCTTCACAGATTGACGAATCAGGTGTTTTTGTCTGAATGATAAAAATCAAACATTAATTACTTCACACGTGTTTGAAACCCATTCACCTTAGATACAAACATATATAAATATTTGCCATATATTATCGAAAAACATATAAAGTTTTGAGTTCCGATTCATTAGCAGCCTCATTAGCAGCCTAAAAACAATTATTTTATTCACTGATACTGAAGACCGTATTCCTCATTTCAATTTTAAGCTCGCCTCAAGAAAAAGTGCTCAAGGGTAAACTGTTGTGGTTAGTCAAAATCGTCTTCCAACAGTCGTCAACATTTTTCGTCTAGGACATCTCCTAAACGACAGAGCCACTTTCAACCAGTCTTCACAGGAATGTTCATTAATTCGTCTCTCTTAAAAATCCTTTATCATTAAAATGGTTTCATGCAGAACTCTGAATGTATGACTAACAAGCTGCGGGGCAAGTTTTCACTGTATGACTTTGAAATGTTTTAGAAACGGCTGGCCAGATTTCAAAATAAATTCACAGAAAAGTTCCGTAGCGGACCCTTTATCAAATTCTTTCAAGAATGTTTCTCCCCGAAATGTCTATGTAAAATCAATGGCAACTGGGACTGGGCCAAAATTTACGCAAACGTATAATTTGAACAATCTTTGTAAAGGACAACTAGGCTATGCTACACACTAAATATCTAAGCCCTGTGTTTTCCGAGAAGAAGATTTTGATTTTTTCCTTATATGTCTATGTAAAAACAATGATACATTGGGTGGGGTATAATTTGAATAGTCTTCTCTACTAAACAATACTACACGCACATTTTCGGATCTCTGAGACTTGCAGTTTTAGACAATAGGATTTTAAAATTGTTTTTCATTTAAATTGCCATACTAACAAGAGCTCTTCATACAATGGAATTCTGTGAACATCTTTCGTCGAGCTTTCGAATATCCCTGACAAGCCTCTGGCTTAGGTGCTAAAGATGCATAAATTGTTTCTAAAGTTTAAAGACCTTTCTTTCTAAATTTTTAAATGGACAGAACACTTTCTTCCATATAAAGCAAGATTCGACAATAGCGTATATGTTATGCATTAAATATGCACCTGAAGACCCACTTTTGAACCAGAAAATGCATTGTCGATGAAAAACTCCCAGTACCTGTAATTTCAGTCATAGTGATACACCTGCAATGTCAGGCATACATGTAAGCCATACTCCTGATGGATTTTTTTTCTTTTACAAAATATATATGGATAGATATTATCCAATTGTAAAAATTTGCAACATAAAACTCATTTTGTGAAGAAAACAAGTAATGTTACAACACTGAAAAAGGCAGTTTTTGTTTTGAAGAGTCTTGATGGGACTGCATAACTACTGAATGAGGTCATTGTGTGTCCTGACGATAAAATGGTAGAAATAATACAACGCTTTCATCTGTAATCTAAATTTTCAGAGAGTACAAAAATATTGAATTAACCAGTATATCAACCATTTCTTATTCGACATTTGTTTTTCGCACGAAAGAAAACATGGCAATAATTCAAATAAGTAATATCATTCTTTCCAAATATTTAGATGGTTTGTCTCAATTGTAACTACTTAAAGAGGCTGTACTCCAGTTTTGACACAAATTTTTTTTTTTCATAAATTATATTCTTAGATGCCGTGAGATTATAACAACATAATATTTTATTTCAAAACTGATTATAAAAGTCAAAATAGATAAAAAAATATTTTCGCTCCAGCCTGATGTGAACTCTGGACCCTCATGTTAACAAAATATTTCCAACGCTTTTACTGTCACCACTATCGCCGCATGTGATATTACAGATATTTACTTTAAATCTTATACGATATAGTTATACCGTCGCGTTACGGTATAGCACTTTGAAAGGGAAAAAAATCAATTTATAATGTAATTATTTGACTTATTTTTTGTCAGTAAGTTATTTTTTAAGCATTAGTCATAAATATTACAAGAAATTTATAATACAAGAAAACTTTCTTTTTTTGTCATCTGGAGCACAGCCCCTTTAAATATGCAGATTGCAAAGGTTCAACAGGTTAAAGATCATTCAGACGAAAATTTTGACAACATATTTTCTGAATTCGTATCTTCAAGTAGAGCATGACCACACAGATTACTGGGGACTGGTTCTAAAGATATGGGCTTCAAATCTTGAGGTTTCTTAAGGTTTAACATCAGTTCGATACATAAAAATGGATGCCGCCAACACTGGAGAAGTCTGATGATCTCTGCAATTAAAGATATTCATTGCTACTCAGGTGAATGATATGAGGTTATCATTGCCCTCTTGTTTGTCATTGCCATGCATTCCTTTCAAACTTGTCTCACGTTATATCACGTATTTAGTATCATGTATATCATATTTAGAAACGATAAATCGGATGAATAATAACAGTTATTTTAACGACATAATTAAGGCTGCAATATGACGTCAGTGTTGTGCGTGCGACGATGTTCTTTTCCTGATAAGTTAAAGCGCATCTATGAATAATACTTCTCGAAATAACCAGGCACCAGTTTATTACAAAAGTTGTCTGTTAATGTCGATGTTTGATGCAGTACTTTCCGTAATTTATTGATTAGGCCAAGCATTATTGATGAGAAAAGAGAACTGTGATAAAATTGTTGACTTAAACTCCCATCCCCCTACCCCTGTATCAGTTATTTCTCTCTAGATGACAAATTAATGATAGACTTACAGTTGGGAGCCCGGATGTGGGAACGACATTTAATCATAGGTTAGAATTGAATTTAAAAAAACAACAAATATAACAATTCCGTTAACCACATGCAACATCTGTCGCTCGTAATAAAAAACAGATGTTTTACACTGCAAAATCTTGACAATGATAAGTTACCGTAGAAAATACGTGACATAATATGGCTTGCAATAAACCCTCTAGCGTTTGAAAGAAAATTAACTTCTTTACATGTTCTTTTTTTTGCAAATAGAGAAAATAAATTAATAATAAGAACAAATACGACATTCTTTGAATCTTTAATGTATCAGTATTTACTTTCAGTATCTATTATATTTGCTCCATAAAGTAAAAGTTTGTATGGCAAGAAACGGGTGTGTGTGCTTTTCTGATACCGAAATTCACATGTCCGAAATAGGAATTTACATGACGTTTTGTTAGAAACTATCTATACACGTAAAAAGTACGAAATAATTTACGAATTTGCTTAAAATATCAAAATTTTTTAATTTCCTAATTTCACATTTTGCGATTTTATCCTAAAATTTCTCAAAAGTTTATAACTGTATCATTAAATCGCGAAATCGTGAAATCGCAAAATCGTGAAATCGCAAAAATTTAAGATGAAATTTTGCAATCCAGACATCGTGAAATCGTGAATTCTTCAAAATGTGCAAACTTAAAATGATAAGAGTGAAATAGTGTTACAATGTATTTTGAGTGAAAATCGTGAAATGTTTAAGTTGAAATCGGGTTTCAAAACTCGGGTTTTCGTAACCCTTTGATATCTATTAAAAGTGGACCGAGTTTTTCAAAGAAAAATGTTACAGGTTGTAATGAAGCAGTAGTTTGCAAACTACTGATATCTTTTTTTTACATCAATTTGCAAAAAATCTGATGGATATGTGAAGCCCCGTTCAAGTCAATCTAGAAAATTTCGCTTGCAACAGGGAGGAACTATGACATTGACAGAAAAGAGAAGTTAATTAAGCTTAACTTAAACGTTTGTTCTGGGTCGCAAAAACAACGCATCAAAGTAACCAGTATAAAAATAATTCTCACATACTTACGTTCACCTTGGGTATTATTGTTTTCTTTGTTCATGTTGTTCCATGTTACCATTTTCTTTAAGGTCAAACTTGTTGCATTTTTGAAAAAAATACCGTCCTGAACAAAACCTACAGTTTGATTGTCACTTATCCGGACAAAGGCGAACCCCAATCCCTCAATACAAACATCTTCATCATGCTGACATTAGAAAATGTAAAAATACTACGTAATATATAAAACATAAATGTAGGTTCTAAGAGTTTTAAACTTTGGATGCACATTTCTGTACATGGCTCGGAGATTTATTCAGTGTAGATACGAAACTTACCTTATAAAAGCTTTTTTTATAATCAAAACAAAGTCACTATGGAAGTTGTTAAATATGTAGAAATTGTTATAAGTAAGTAATCAAATACAATTACATTACTATATATAATATATTTTGCGACGTCACAAAACTTTACCTAACACATTCTCCTACACACACTCCTAGTAAAATGAAATTGCAATAATCATTTGTTATTTTCGATCCAACTAGCAAGTAATCACACAATTTGTGATGCATTTTATCATATTTAAAATTTTTATTGTGCGAATCTTTTTAAGCCTCATATCATTTTCTAAATCATTTCAAAGTTAAAACATTTGTCGTAAATGTGTACGCATAAAATACAAATAAGAACAAAATAACTTGTATTTGTTTTTCAGCAATTTTACAAGCGCATACAAATAGGTTTTATGCCGTCAAAACTAAAGCAAAACTGTCAACATTGGCTCCAGTTGAAAATCGTGTTAGTCTAAGGAAAAAAATATAAGCGTTCAACAGAATGCAGGATCTCCATCATCAGCTGAGCCGTTTTTTCAAGCACTACGTGAAACCTTAGAATTTGTTTTTATGCGAAGTTTCACGTAGTGCTTGAAAAAACGGTCCAGCTGATGATGGAAATCCAATGTTATGTTGAAAGCTTATATTTTTCTCCTTAGGCTGATACATATACCATAGAAATCGATGAAGAATAAAAAATACTTGAGTGTAATTTTCTGTTTTCAAGCGAAGCCAATGTTGACAATTTTGTCATGGTTTTGAAGCCTTTAGTGACGTCACGGTCACAGGTTTGCTACACTGTAATTGCTAGATGTTTAGCAGTTGAGAGTTGGCAGGTTTTGGCTTTGCATGTCAACCACTGGCTGTGTCAGTCCTGTAGTCACAACTATGTCCATTAAGTGAACATAAGCGCAAGCATTGACGCTTGTTAGACAATCCGGTTATTTATCGTCATTCACTGTACTAAGGTATTTATTCTAATCTTTGTATTTATTAAATAATCTGTGAGTATAGTTGTATTGTTGATATATTTTGACACAATGAATATTGTACAGTTCATGGTTATATTTTTAAGTTTATAATGGTGATGTTATGGCGGAACTAAAACGCATTCTTTGATTTAATAAGGTATTCATACTGATCTTTTCAGATTACAGATTCAGAATCAGATTTTTTGATTACAGTTAAACAATAAAATCTGGAGAAAAGTGGTAAAGTAATGTAAAAAAAACTTGGCAAACCATTTTGTTCTTCTTTTTATGACCTGGCCGAGGTTACACAAATATTGACAGGCCAGGTGCATTTTGCTTAATGTTCAAAGACCATGTGTTTGAAACTAATTAAATACAAACAGATATAAGTAAGTGCCATGTATTGTCGGTGAACATATAAAAGTTCGTGTCCGGATTTCATTACATATAAGCCATAAATAAGCAGCATTAAAACGACCATTTTATTCACTGATTTTTACAACCGTATTCCTTATTGTGATTTTGAGCTCACTTGAGCAAAAAGAGCTTAAGGATGAGCTGCTGTGGAAAGTGACTGTCGTCGTCAACTCTTTTCTTCAGACGACATCTCTTCCTAAGCCATGGCCAATTTCAACATAACTTCAAAGGAATGTTCGTTAATCGGTTCTTTCAAATTTCTTAACACTAAATGGTTCCGATGCCAAGACCGACAAGGGGCAGTGCAAGTTTTCACTATATGACTACATGGAAGACTTTGGAAATCTTAGAAACCGCTAGCCACGTTTTAAAATCAATTCTTGGGAATGTTCAGTAGGGGACTCTTTATTATTCTTTTTTCAAGTAAATTTCTTCTCGAAAAATGTCAGTGTAAAAACAATGACATCTGGGGCGGGGCCAAAAGTGACCCCTAAATATAATTTAAACAATCGTGTTAGAGGTCTTTTAGGCAATACACACTAAATATCAAGAGTCTAAGCCCTGCGGTTTCCGAGAAGAAGACTTTAAAGTCTGTCCCCTTATGTCTATGTAAAAACAATGACGCCTTGGCGAAGTCAATAATTACCCCATTTACATTATTTGAATTATCTTGGTAGAGCTACACTAGACAATGCTACACACACACATTTTTAGAGCTCTAATACTTGCGGTTTTAAACAATTACATTTTTTAAGTATTCATTTAAGTTGCCATACCAAACAGAGTTCTTTTTAGTGTAATTGTTTGAACATCTTTGGTCGAACTTTCTTTAAGAAATATCGCTGCCAAGTGTCATCAACTTTGGCGTAGTAGATTCAGAAGCCTCTGGCTCAGATGTTAAAGATGCATGAATGGGTTTTTTCTAAAATTTAAAGACATGTTTTTCTAATTCTTAATATTGACATAGCACATGTAAAGGTGAAGACCTCTTCTTGTAAAAACAAGATTCGAATGTAACGTTCATTACATGCATTAAATATGCACTGCAGGTTTTGTTGCTTAACATTTTACTTCATGTTACTTTTTTGTGGCAAAAACGCTTGTTAGACATCATTTAATTGTGCAATAATAAAATTTGTCATTTGTAATGTTTGAGCCAAAACAAAAAAGTTTTTAAATTTACTTTCATTAAACATTCTGACATGCATTTTATCAAAATAAAGTATTAAAATGATTGAATAGGAGGATACCTCAGATCATTCTTAAATTGTTTTAAGTCCCAAGTTTTTATCCTCACATGTGAGTGCAAATAGAGTTTGTGTTTTTAAATAGCCTAGAGTTTTTCGGTGCAATTTTTTAAGAATCTCTACAGACATTTGTGATGAAGTGTATTATCTGTCGGCAATAAAAATGCAGTTTGTTTTCTCAAAAAACCTTTATTGTGAACTTCGACTGTTTGCGGATGTTTTGCACTCAAAACTATTATTTTATAGCTGATAAAATCATACTTATAAATACTGAAATAATAATGTCTACAAATTGACGTTTTGAAATGTCTTGTTAATGGAAGTACTTAATTAGCTTTTGAGGCGTAAGTATAGTTTACGTAAAAAATAAGTATTCATTCTTACGTTAAGAAATGGACATTCAGTTGTAGTCTTTTGAATGCTTGTTGTCCTTGGTGTTTTACGTAACCAAAACAAGAGAAGTTGTGACTTATCTGATAAAATCTGTGGTAAGAGTTTCTCCCGTCTTGGACAGTCCGCCCATAACTTGAGGAATAATGTAATGTGTATATTTTTCCATAGAAAGCAGGGGGCAGTAGATGCCTTGAAATCACGCAAATCGCCTCGTCTTCGTCTTTGAACCAACACTCGCTTTCACAGAATAAAAACCTGATATACTTGATTGCATGGTCATTTACCAATATTAACCTGTCTGGAATCTTTAAACAACTATAACCTACCAATAATCAAGAGTTGTGAAAAATCATGATATATGATGGTTTTATTCCTATTTTGCCTCCTATTAAGAATCCAATGAAACAGTAAGGGGAAATGTTGGATTAAACAGTGGACTCCAGTACACCTTTTAGGATTGGATATTTACAGAAAAGTAAGCTTCCCACACTGAGCCATAATTCAGAGACTGTAGTGTCATCTGAACTTACGATATCTACCTACATTACCTTATCTTATCTTACCTCACCTTACCTGCCTATCGTACCGATCTAACTACCTAACTAGCTAGCCACCTAACAGGTTCCTGGGGATAGAAGAGACATTACTGGTTTGTTTCCACGCTAAGCGTATGGTACTGATACATTGGACCTTGGTTGAACGGATGGATTATAATGGATTATAAATAACGCATTGAGGTTTAAGAAATAAAATAGAAAAAAATCACAATATATTGGTACAGATATAATCATCAGTCATTTTGGCGCACTTACATAGTTGTATTTATTTTTACCAGCCCCAGGAGAATTATCAAACATACCTGAGTTTGTCGAATTAGTCACGGTTGTTTGGTCATTGCTGGGAAATCAAAAGTAACTTATTAAATCAAATTTTTCCGGAGAAAAAAATATCAGCATAAATATTAGAGTATAGTTTTTTGTACCGTTATAAACTTATTTTTTCTAACAACTTCTTAAACGTTTTCTAAAAGATCGGGACAGATATTTATTTCTTTTTAGATAGCCACCTTATCAAATATTACCCTGTTTTAAAGGTCTCGAACATTATATATAATGAAACGGTGTCAGAAATTAACTATATAATTTATGCAGTAACTACTGCTTACAAGGAAAAGACAGCTACGACAAACGCAGTACTGACGTCATCTAAGCATTTATAATTCTGGCAAAAATATGTAATAGGTGCAATATATTTATTTCATATGTGACAAACCTAATGAACGTTATGCACTGAACGTGAGATTTAAATAATTTTATGACAGCTGAAATGAAATGATTTCTTAATATAAGCCGATCTGATTTGTATTCATTTCAAGACATTTGATCTTATAGAAGCTTTGATGCTTGTTTGAAGACGTCTGGTAGAAGCTGTCGTCAGCTAAGAATGACTGTAATGATTATACTGATCTACTCAAGAGTCAACACTTGTTTAAAAGTTTCTGCAGACATTTTACATATGAATTCTTTAATGTTACCGCGGTGTTCTACAAGGAGGGTCATCACAACCCATGCTTTTTTTTATAAAAGATACCGTGAAATTCCTTAAGTTCAGTAATTTGAAAGAAAACTATTATAACGTGTTGTAGAAGATCATAGTTTTATATACTAGTATAGATTCCATTCTTATTTGAACAAATATAAGTCAGCAGCTTAGATTAAAAGCCTATTCAAAAATTATGTGAAAGGACGATTCGACAGTCACTGTCGCTCTATTTCACATCTTTTTAAACAAATTGTCAACCAGAAAAGTCGAAGGTGTTTAAAAGACAAAAATCCAGGATTTTTATTTGCCTAAAATTATTGCTATTTATTGCAACTTTGTCCAGCTTTTGTTACAAATCTTGCCTACTTCGCAAAACCTTGCTCACAGAAACACACACTGGTTTTTTCTGTTTGAAAAAGAGGTTATTCTCGTACATTATTTTCATTTTTATCTTTATTTTCAAAACAAATAAATGTATTTCTGGGCTTTCCTGCGTTTCATTTATTAGGGTGATCCTTTTTATACTGCAGATTGTTTTAAATAACCTGTTTGATAAATTTCAACCGACTTCTAATATAGATTTGTCAACAATACTGCATTAGATAGTAGCTTAATAGTATCATCATTTAAAAAGAGAGACTATTTTAGACTTGTAGTATCTACATCTGCTAAGTAGGTTACATGCAATGATCCTTCACTTTTCACGTTTGAAAACTAGGTAATTTGATATTAATGTATGCCGCTTAAGTTTTATGTGAATGAAATGTAAAACGCTCTTTTTGTCTTAATATATCATTTTAATTATCTTTTAGTTATTACAGATTATTAAGATGCTAAATGGCAGAAATGGTTCAAACGGAGTTTTTCGTGTTGTTTGACACAGAGGTCAGTGTCACGTGCCAAGGAATTAACAATGAAAATGACACATCCTGTGTGGTCTTAACAACCTTACTTTGTTATTCTCTAGAGTCTCTACCTTATAGCGCTTCCTGTTTCAGAGTTGGCAGTAAAACTTTATCGTCTATCCATTTCAATTTATTTAAGTTTATTAAGAATGATAGGGAGATAACAAAGTGCATTGTACTCAAGAATGTCTGTATCTTAGTTTTTATGTATATAGCATTTGCTGGAAACAATTAGGACTTAAACATACTCCAGGGGGATTAATGGTGTAAAGATAAACTGAACAAAATGAGGTTGAAAACATTAGCCATACTAACCTTTAATGGTGGTAAACGCCGGAGAGTTCTGATTGGAAAATTTGTATGCCAAAAACGAAAAAAGGTCTTAATAACTGTAAGTGGCAATCAATCAAACTTGCTGTTTGACCTAATTACCCACATAGTACTTGAATATATGTCAAGCCATTACTTTAAATCAAATTATTCTGTCAAAGAAAGATGGTTTTAAGTGTTGAAATATTAAAAGGCGGATTATTTATGTATATGGTTTTACCACTGCTTTTGATTTTCTGTCGGCGTTAACTGTCAGAGGCAAGACAATAGTGTGTACTCATCTCATATTTCTTATCTCTGCTAGAATCTTTTGCTGTGTCGTAAATACTATTGGCGAAAAGAAAAACTTATAGCAAGCTATTTCTTTTGATGATCTTCCCTAATTGATAGTTTCCAATTATAGAAACAGAGAGAAATTCATACATCAGCTTCGGATAGGTATATATCTATGTGTATGAAGTTAGCTTCCGGTTTATTTTTTTTTATTTTTTTTATTTGAATGTTGTGCTAGCACGATTTTCGATTTTAAAATCACTTGAATTATGAATGTTGTGCTAACACGATACTCAAGATTCGAATTATAATTCTTTGTACTTGAATGTTATGTTAGCACGACATCTGAATCTTAATCGTTTTGGTTTGAATGCTGTGTCAGGACGACAGTCGGCATTTTAAGTTTGGTTTTTTTTTCATTTGTATTTGAATTCGTGTTTTCACGAGATTCATCATTAGAGTTTGAAATCACTTAAATTTTAAATGTTGTCTTTGTACGAATTTCATTATTTTAGCTAAGTGCAAAAAGAGAAATAAGCAATGGTTAGTTTTTGTGGTTCCTTTTAAGAGATGAAGTTGTCTTCCAGAAAATTTAAAGTGCTTCTGTTATTTTTATCTGAGTTTAGTGTTTTATTGGCTTCTCTAGTCACTCGGCTATTGTCGCCTTAAACAGGGTGAAAACTTGCATGCACAATTTAACCAACACAACATTTGAAGTGTTAGAAAAAATATATACACACAGGAAGTAGAGTATTGTGCTACAATTTTGAAAAGAATCTTTTCAAAAAAAATCCAGATTCACGTGAAGAACGTGATAATGGACTGAATAAAACTAAGATATTCATGTGTTAAATATGAATGTACTACAACCAATATGTTTTACAGGTGCGTTATACTGCCAAACAGTTGAGTGTCTGTTATTTCCTATTAAAATGTCACATGTTCATAATTTACTACCACTTTATTTCTAAGGAAGAGAAATTAAAATATTGTGAGTTTAGAATGCAGACAATGTTTGTTTCTGTCCATCAAGGTATGAATAAGATAATGATTTGTTCTTGAAATTCATGATACTTTTTTGTGGTCGAGCTGGGGCATCATTAACATTCTGCACGCTTTGCCAAACTGGGGTTGTCTAGTGCAAGCAACAATATATGTACTGTGATGTTCACAGGTCAAATGATAACGTTGCAACAATTTCATTTAGTCATGACACGCGACTATATCATATATCTTACTGACTCAGTCTAGAAGGAATTTGTAACTTCCGGTATTCTCAAAATTTAATTTAATAATAATAATAATAATAATAAAACGATTACTAGTCTGTACACAGCCAACATCAATTAAATCAAATGCCACCAGCTTATTTGAATTAGATGAATATAATTTCAGAAGTGAAAACAAACGTAAAATAAATCCGCAGTTAGATGTACTTTTCAGTAAAATTGCTTATGGGACTCATTCTTACGCAAATTGTCTATCGTAGTAAGTCAGTGAAACCGGTTTTACAATATTTATTTCACGTGGTACTCAAAACACGTGTAATCACCGCTGACAGTGTGACAACTGTCTGACGACAAACAGCACATAAACGTTCTTAAACTTCTAAAAGGGAAATCACTATGAAATGACATTTAAAGCAAAAGAAGGTATAAAACAAATTTTTGAGAGAGAGAGAGAGAGAGAGAGAGAGAGAGAGTTTCTTTCTTCCAGATATGAATTAAAGGTATCTTCACAATGTACTCCTGCACTACCTGACATAGTGCATAGAATACATTCTTATACCACAGTGAACGTCAGTCAGTGTCTGTTCTTCTGTGTGTATTTTGATACATTATTGAAGGTATATCAAGTGTCAGATTCGTAAGCAATTACACAGCGCGCACTCTGACATTTGTGCCAGGCAAGATGACGTCACTTCAGTTTATTTTTACTCGTACTGCATACTCGGTAGGTCCTCTTGCACTATAAATCAAAAAAACTTATGTTGTAAATATACCTTAAAAAATCTGCAGATCTAGAATAAGTGGCCCCCAAAATTTTATTATGTTCGTGGGTGTATTTAGAAAGAAATAACACAATAGTTAATTGTGACTTTTGTAATCTTGCATCATACTTATTTTGAAAACTAAATCTCATGATTTAGACATATTTACTTTTTTTTCAATTTTCTTGTCCATTCACATGCAAGTTAATTTTTATCTAACTTAAAAACTTTTTCATAAGCTAATTTGATATTTTCATACATTAGGCCTACATTTAAATCAAAGCTGATAAAATCGCTATATTTTATTTATGTGTATAAAAGTTTTCATAACTTCCTGATGGTTTTGAAAAAGCATACATTTTTCGTTTTCTTTTCTATAAATGTTGCTAAAGGAAAATATAATGAAAGTAAATTATCTACAAAAACACGAATGTATTTACTAGTTGCATCTATAAGAAACCATGTTTCAGTACCATCTGTTCTTCGTCTTTTCATCACTGTCAAAATAGTACGATATAAATTCAACTTTTTTGTGTTTTATTACTACAGGCAAAACATAAACACGAGTCTTTTTTATAAGCTGTTTCCATTCTGACTGGCTATGGTTTAATGTCATTCCAAAATCCGTTCTCTAATTCTGTATCCAGCTATAAACAAGCTATACATTTTAACAAACACTTACAGCATTCACTTGAATTACTTTCAGTAGATCACCCTGACCAAAAAAAACCCTGGACAAATATGCCTGCAAATTAAGTTTATCGAATAACTCAGCATTGCTATTCCTGCATTTGTTTACTCATTCACATCAGTGGTCTCTCTGTTTGTCTGAAGTTTTCAGGCTAGTGCGTGAAGCACCAAATTAACACTTTCGAGATGGCATGCACTCTTACTGCCTCTCTAGCTGATCAATGTCGGAACAGGTCGTCTTTGCATCAATTATTGTGCGTGCGTGCATATGTGGGCGTACGTACGTCTGCAAGTGCATGCGAGCGTTCGCACGTGTCCTAGCTTATGTTGTGCCTACTGTATTTTAAGAAGACTCAATTTTTACATTTAAAATTTAAGTTTATTCCAGCTCGTCAGTGCTTTATTGCGTTTTGCAAACATGCTATAAACTATGTCAGCTTTTTCTCGTCATTGCAATGAATAAACATCTCATTCGTGTTTTGTGGTTTAAAGCGAAAATGGCAAAATATCTTAAATCATACCACGGAACCGCCAGCTGTTTAAGTAGAGGGACAACACTTACAGTTGTGTCTTTCTGTTTGCCTTAATGAACAACAACATTACTGTATTTTCAGCAATAACTGCAACGCATATTAGGAGGCGTTTACAAACATTAACGTCAGGTAAATGGACCCCACAATTTTCTCTACCGTAAAAAAAATGTGAATTATTACAACGTTGCTGCACAATCGGGAGGCACGCAATCACGCATTGAGTAGTTTGTTTTTAGTATTATATAATGTCATTCTGACGTTCTGTTCATAGGTAAAAAGTAACCATAAAATAATCAATTGACCAAACTTAGTGACGTGCATGTACAACGTACGTGTCAGTTTTTTCTATAAAAGTCCTATTTTTATCTATTTATTAATGATTTTCATCACCAAAAGGTAAGAAATGTGGTTTGTTTTTACATGTGTTTGTAATTATGCACTTTGATCATTTTGCATTTGGTTTCCTACCGACTTTAAATGATAGTTAAAAGTATATATGTATATTTTTTTCGATCAAATTGACGTTTTTGACCAATCTGATACTAGCACCTATGATCTTAATTTGCAGGCAAAACTCTTTCAAATACCATAGGGATAATGATAAAATATCAGGCGACCAATTTTACCCCCGTGCACGCACGCACTCAGGCACACACGCACACACACACACACACACACACATTGAGTAGTTTGATCCTGCTATTATATCAATTATTCTGATGTTTTACGATTACATGTTGATAATGAAAAAAGCTTTCTCCTGTGAAAAAAAAATTAAATGGTTTATTGACCGATCTTAGTGACGTGCATGTACAAACGTCCTATTTTTATCTATTTACGATGATGAATTTGATCACTAAAAGATGAAAAATGTGGTTTGTTTTTACGTGTATTTGTAATTATGCACTTGACTTCGATCAATTTGGTTTCCTAGCGACTTCAAAATGATGACCTTGAGCGGTTGCTTCACTTTACCAGGCCAATGTCACGTGAATGACGTTCTGTACAGCATTCATACCTATAAATGTCATATTAAATATATTTTGGATATTGTGGTTAAAGATCAAGTTTCACTTGCAAAGATATATATACACAAATAACCGACTTTATATACGTCCTTCTTCTATTCTTCTAATGAGCATCTAAATTTAAAACAGACATAACGTATTTGTTAAGTTTGTAAAGTTTGTAATTTGCCTAAGGTTTCGTGACTTCCCACGTGACCGTGGCTAATTTGAATTTAGCTGATGTATCATCAAGTTAGTGAAACCGTTGGTGTTCGTTATTTTAATCTCATTGACGTATAATGTGTAAATTATTTATTGCGTAGTAAATTTTATAGCAGTAATCATGTGACCCCCCCCCCGCCCCCCAAAGAAAGAAACAGTTTTCTATCTGTAATTTATCCACACGTGTTCCTTTTGTTTATATTAGCCAAAGACACGAAAATGTACAATACACTGAATAAAGCCGGATACCTGAGATCGTAAAATATACGTGTACAATGATACCTTATTTTCTATGAATTTCTGACGGATACAAGTTACAGAATGGTATTGCATTTTAGCTCACCTGAGCACAACGTGCTCATGGTGAGCTTTTGTGATCCCCCTGTGTCCGGCGTCCGTCGTCGTGCGTCGTGCGGCGCGCGTCGTGCGTCGTCCGTCGTCAACAATTTCATAAAAACAACATCTCCTCTGAAACCAATGACTGCACATTAACCAAACTATACAGGAATGATCCTTGGGTGGTCCCCTTTCAAAGTTGTTCAAATGGTTCTGGTCTGTTGAATAAGTAGGTCACAGGGCCAAAAAAGAAGTTTCAAAAATGCAAATTAAAAAAAATCTTCTTGTCAGAAAGTACAAGGCCAAGAGCTTTGATATTTGGTATATGACATCATCTATAGGTCCTCTACCAAAGTTGTTCAAATTATGCCCCTAGTGCCAAAATTGGCCCCGCCCCAGGGGGTCATAGCTTTTCTTTATATGTATATAGTAAAAATTTAAAAAATCTTCTCCTCTGAAATGACAAAGGCTAGAGATTTGATAGTTGGTATATGATATCATCTATAGGTCCTCTACCAAAGTTGTTCAAATTATGCCCCTAGTGCCAAAATTGGACCCGTCCCAGGGGGTCATAGGTTTTCCATATATGTATATAGTAAAAATTTAAAAAAAATCTTCTCCTCTGAAATGACAAAGGCTAGAGTTTTGATATTTGGTATATGACATTATATATAGGTCCTCTTCAAAAGTTGTTCAAATTATGCCCCTAGTGCCAAAATTAGCCCCGTCCCAGGGGGTCATAGGTTTTCCATATATGTATATAGTAAAAACTTAAAAAATCTTCTCCTCTGAAATGACAAAGCCTTAAGCTTAATTATTTGGCATGAAATATTGTCTAGTGAACCTGTTCCAAGTTTGTACAAATTATATCCGGAGTAAAAATTGGGCCTGCCCGGAGTCATTGATATTCATTATTTGCATATAGTAAAAACTTATAAGAAATTATCCTTTGAAGCTTCAAAGGCTAGAGCTTAGATTTACAAGAAATAATGATAGCTTCCACACAAATAACAGTCTGTCCTCAGGAAAGCGCTTTTGGGCCAATGGCCCCATTGTTTTTTGTTTTGTTTTGTTTTGTTTTACCCGAAACATTTGTTTGGTACGATTAATACGGGCTTATAAAAAGGATTTATGACTTTCTGCAATAAATAAATAAATAAATAAAAGCGTTCATTTGAATACAGCTTCAACTTTTATCCTCCTTACATTCAGGTAGATTGTATACAGACATAATATCTTTTGAACACTCACCCTGTTAGAACTTCCTGTTAGATGACAGACTTTTACGTATTCACTAATGTCGTATTTGTGGTTGCATTATATTCTAACCTTTCCGTTTATATATTGTGCCTACCCTAAACAATTAGCCCTTGGCTAGTGTGCAGAATAACAATTTTTACGCAGTTCGCCAATAAATTTATGCTGAAATTTTAAATATTGATTGATTGACTCAGTTGTATTCATATAAAGAGAAAGAAGCATTACTTAGATGTCAAAATTCACACTGTTTTAATGTTTCACCTAAATATATTATGATTAATGTCAGTGAATTATTTACACTTGTAACTTTTAAAGGGAGTCGATTGTTCGCAAAATCATTCACCTGTTCATAACTAGCAAATAAATACAATCCCGTATGGCACGACGAAGCTGCCTTCACCATTTACTTATAATGTAGTCATGTTCTTTACTGGATTTCCATTGTTGCTTAGTAGTCATGCACTTCAGTTGACAATCTAACATGCTCTCCATACATTTAGATTCAGTTCCATCTTCTTGGTAACCTGGATTTCTTAAACTTTTTAGATGTGTCGTCGACAGTCTTTTAGCACCGCAAATCAAAATTAGGCATCGAGGGACACGTCCACTTTAACATTGATATATCATTGCGTCCACACTAGCGCATCCACATATTTAATTTATATACTAGGGTAAATAGTCACACATGCTTTCAGAAAATAAATATATTACGGTATTTTTTTATCATGATGCCTACCTCATACATTGTCTTTTTGTCAAGATGATATTTTTGGTGAACACTATAAATGTGGAAAAGTACGTCTAGATTCTGAGATCCTGGGCACAGCAAGCGAAATATTGTTTAATAATAAAAATAATATATGTAAATGCGCACATACTTTTTTTCAACGCCATTGAGAATACAATAATAATACAAAGAAGCACCGTGTAGTGAAGTTATAAAAACCATCTAGATCGTGACTGACTCTGTATTCCCGTCTATTGGTGAAGTGATCTTTTCATATTGTGATGAGGATCTCCAGTGCCGTGCAATAGTCCCGTCTGTTGAAGAAGTGCTCTTTTCATATCGTGATGAGGATCTCCAGTGTCGTGCAGTTGTCCCGTGTGTTGAAGAAGTCATCTTTTCATATCGTGATGAGGATCTCCAGTGCTGTGCAGTAGTCCCGTCTGTTGAAGAAGTGATCTTTTCATATCGTGATGAGGATCTCCAGTGCCGTGCAGTAGTCCCGTCTATTGAAGAAGTGATCTTTTCATATCGCGATCAGAATCTCCAGTGCCCTGCAGTAGTCCCGTCTATTGAAGAAATGATCTTTTCATATTGTGATGAGGATCTCCAGTGCCCTGCAGTAGTCCCGTTTGTTGGTGAAGTGATCTTTTCATATCGTGATGAGGATCTCCAGTGCCGTCAAGTAGTCCCGTCTGTTGAAGAAGTGCTCTTTTCATATCGTAATGAGGATCTCCAGTGCCGTGCAGTAGTCCCGTCTGTTGGGGAAGTGATCTTTTCATATCGTGATTAGGATCTTCAGTGCCGTGCAGTAGTCCCGTCTGTTGAAGAAGTGATCTTTTTATATCGTGATGAGGATCTCCAGTGCCGTGCAGTAGCCCCGTCTGTTGGGGAAGTGATCTTTTCATATCGTGATGAGGATCTCCAGTGCCGTGCAGTAGTCCCGTCTGTTGGGGAAGTGATCTTTTCATATCATGATTAGGATCTTCAGTGCCGTGCAGTAGTCCCGTCTGTTGGTGAAGTGGTCTTTACATATCGTGATCAGGATCTCCAGTGCCGTGCATTAGTCCCGTCTGTTGAAGAAGTCATCTTTTCATAACGTGATGAGGATCTCCGGTGCCGTGCACAAAACAATTGTAGCAATTTCAACGTCGCTTTGGTTAGACTTTACGATTTAAACAAAAATTTCAATAAAGACCAAATTGGATTGGCAGAAGAGCAACACTTCTCTACTAAAGATTTGAAATACAATATCTAGCGTTACATTTTCCTATTAAAACACTGAAAAACTGGAACCAATGCCAAGATAATTCAAATTTGCTTCTGATATCGATGACGTTGTTATTACCATTTTTTCTACCGACAGAATATTTCAGATCAACATTATCAACAAGTTGCAAAAATTAATAACAAGATGGAAAATACATTTTACGACAATAGGCATAGACATCATAGAATTGTGTGATCACAATGATACATTTAAAACACCTGACCTGACTACTTCACGACATTGAACTCAACATCATACATATACACCACATCACAAACTGACGTGGGTACTACACGGCAAGAATATATGAATTGCATTTCACTAGTTGACACGAGTACTACACTATGATAACAATTTCACAGCATGACGTGGAACGATCACTTCACGAACTGACGTGACTATCACACGAAATAAGAAATCTACTTCACGACATGCAAAGAGCTTATTATAAACTGTATAAATTGGCATAACTACATAACAGTTTTTAACTTTATGTAGAAGGCAGTTTTGGTGTGCCATATTTCTGCCACAGATGTTTCTAATCTCTTCACAACAAACATTTGGTAGATGTCAGTGATAAGGTATTTAAACACGAATATAGTATTGTTTTGCAGTGTTCAGTAGTCATTGGCTGCATCTGTCAATATATTATACAAATTATACGGTGAAATGGTTGAATTAAATATCTTCGCACATTTATTTAGAAAGAATTTTATGTTTCATACAACTGATTACTTTGCATTAATTTTCTCGCCTAGACGATATAGTTCACCTACTCTCAACCAACTTTGACGGTTTAAATATAATGACGTTGTTTAAAGTATAAAGAGGCGGTTTTCTAAGCGGAGCAAGATGTTTTTGAAAATAAAATGCTTGCTCAACTGATTATCAATGTATTCGACTGTCTTTTTCTTCTTCTGTGTTTACCTCATTATTGATTGATGGATGCTTTTTACTAATTAAACATTTATGATTCCTAATATCTAATGTGCAGAATTAATTTTTTCGTATGCAAATAACTTTATCAAAAGAACAACGCCACTGTATTTTCTTTACAGTGATTTCATTCAAACTGGTGTCTAAAAACTCGTGAAATTGGCATAGAGGTTAAACAGTTAAATGTTTTATTGCTACAGAAATCTTAATTGTACACTTACTGTACTTACTTACTTCCCCTACGAGCACAGTCATAATTTGTTGAGAAAAAATATCATATGAAGGCTAACATACTGCTCTGAGGTATGTGAAGACAGTGTTTCATATGCCAGCGAAATAACATTACTGCATTTAAATATTTAATATAAATATTAAATGTTTGTTTCAACACAGTCTATTCAACTAAAGACTTCTTCAATATAGACAAATTCATATAAAACTTAATTCAGAAAACTTAGATATAGAGACTGACTTCTGCAATGAACTCATAAAAGTTTTTTTGAATTCAAAAAGGGAACAGGGGAGAATATAAAACTACCTAAATGTTATTTCAAATACCCCTCTTAGAAAGGTTGCAGACCGATCTCATGCTAAGAACGCCATACTGTACGTGTAACAACAGGAATCTGTATTCAGTCTTACCATTAAAGGGACATAGCCTACGTTTAACGAATGATATACTGAATATATATATCTTACTCATAAGCTGTGAAACAAAAAATGATACTTTAAAGAAGAATGTATCTTCAAAAATTTCTTCTTTTTGGCGATAAGACAGTCAGAAGGCGTCCATTTGGAATAAATGACCAGCCACCAAAATTGTACAACAACTCTCTTTAAAAAGACTAAAAGTAATGTTTTCAGTTCATCGGCTGTTCCAAGAATTTTTACTGACATCAGGGCTTTAATTTACATTTAATGTAAATTAAAGCCCTGCTGACATCTTGACTCTAAGTATTATAATTACCTCGATATAATACTTTAAAAGAAAATACTCTTAACTTTAAGGTATGCCTCTTTAAGTTGATAATACGATAGTAGTGAATTTGTGGACGTAACAGTAAAAGTTACATTATTTTCACCTTAAAACCAACTGCTCCTCAAATTGAACTTTAATGTATATTCAGACTTTTGTCACGGTTTGGTTCATTATAAAATAACGTGTTGCACCTTGTACACTGTACATCAAATTGGACTTGAAAAAATAACTTTCATTTCTCGTTTGCCGTTAATATCGAATCTGTGAAAAATAATGTTAAAACTTTAATAACTCCCGTCCTTTTGTTTTGTAAAATAAGGGGAAGTAACACCTTGTCGAATTCAGTTACGGCAATAATTCGTACGGAAACCAAAAATTTCCAAATTTCTATTTTAAGAAACAAACATTACAACTTCCGGAACACGTCACTGACGTGTTGTCACCAGTTTACATGCTGTAATTTTTATTTTTAGACATTTTCAAGACTATTTTGGATAAAAATTGAGTAGGTATTATCTGTCTACAAAACCTGTGTTTTATTTTGCTGAATTCGTGAAAAAAGTATGAAAACTTGGTGTTTTCAATAATTTTGTCCGTTTGTTTACTTCCTGTTTCAGTGTTTGTTGTTTGACATCACCACGCAAAAGTTGACATTTACACTCTGTTTTCAGTGACGTGGCTTGTGTTGATGTCAAGAGTGCCAGATCAGCTTTGATAGA
Source organism: Cyclina sinensis (assembly GCA_012932295.1). Taxonomy (NCBI): domain Eukaryota; kingdom Metazoa; phylum Mollusca; class Bivalvia; order Venerida; family Veneridae; genus Cyclina; species Cyclina sinensis. The sequence goes on from JAAONU010000017.1 coordinate 7,427,595, forward strand.
CCTTGACCTACAAAGAGAAAATGGCGGGTCAAACCTCTGCCATTCTAGATATGCTTTTTGACCAGTCAGAAGGGATATTGAAAGAGGAGGTGCCAGAAATACAGACACTTGATTTTGTAAGTAACGAAGTTCACAGCACACTGGTGTTAATCATTTGTTTCTGACTGGTTAACATATATTGTCATGCGAATGAAAGCTGACAGCGGCAAGAAATATCTGGATTTTACACAGAAACTGTGTGTCACAGCTGTGCTCTCAGTGATTGGTCCATATACATGATACAGAAAACCCTGACTTGCATCATATAATGGTAAAGCACAGTTGTAGGGAAGATACACGGATGTTACTTACTGGATGATTAGATTGAAATATCCAAATATCCTCAGTCAAAATGGAATTACATTTACAAACTACATACCCGCTATTAGATGATATTAATTATTCTGTGGAGGATATTAACGATGACTGGGTGCTAAGAGTATGGAAAACTTGACTAGATTTATTCACTATCTGTTTTCATGATCTGAATTTAATATGAAAATGCATTTGTTTGTCTGTTAAAGAGGCAGATTACCTGCTGTCAAGGTGTCAACTGAAAATTCTTAGTACATATAGCAAACTGGTGCACAAATTTTAGTCTTTGTTGAGAGACTTGTTGGTGGAGATAGCTTGAAATTAATTCGGAGCATTATTTAGAAGCTTACCAGTATATAACACTATTCTGTTAAATCAAATAATTGCAGTAACAACAGCTTCAAAATATAAGTTCTTGTGCACTCTGTCAGAGAAAAAAACATGAAGATCAAAGAAGGTATACAACAAGATTTAACCTGCTTTTTCATTGTTAACAGAAAAGATAGTTTGTTTATGCTGAGATTGACAGCAGTTGTTTTCTCAAATTACAATAAATATACTGAGGAATGCATTAGGCTTGTCTGTAGAAACAAGTAACTTGATGGTTTGTTTATTTTTCTTATTTTACAGTCCAACCTTGGTTTGATGTCAGGAGAATTTGATGATTTATTTGATGGTTGTCTTTTGTCTGAAATAGAAAAACCAACAGCTCCACAGACACCGTCAGCTTTCACAGACCACGATTATGTTATGCAGCCAGCAAAATCTCCTGCAGGAAGTGACAGTGGAGTATCAGTAGACTCTGGTGGACATTCTCCCCGTAATTCAGAAAATGACCTGTCACACATACATGCTGATTTAAATAGCTTATCAGGTTCCCCTCATAGTGACTTTCAGTACAGTCCACAAATGGTTCCCAGCAATGAATTGAGCCCAGCCTCAGCTGGGGACCAGCTGTCATGCAGTCCAGGTTTGACTGGTCATTTGGGAGTTGACAGTGTTGATCTAGAGAATTTTGACTTTAGTGATATAACAGATATGAATCTGGACACTGTTGATGCTAGCGCACTAATTGCAGAAAATAACTGTGAAAGCACAATAATGGATGAAGATGTGTCCATAGATCTAGGTAAGGTTTGAAACTAATGCAGCTTTATATTACATGTTGTTCAAAGAATTATTAACCCTGAACCTGCTGAATTTTTGTTATGGATTTGTCCAGCTTTGAATTTGGAACAGTCCATTCCAAGTTTAAGGGATTTCAATATCAAAATACAAAAATTGAGCTACCAACAGTATAGAGCCTGGTCAGACTGCACGGATGTGCAGGCTGGCCTGGCTCTATGCTGGTGGCAAAGGCTAATCAATTTCAGTTCCAGCAGGTTAAGGGTTAGATGATCTGTGCTTTTGACACAATGCAAATATTCATTTTGGAGCATTGAGTCTGTAATGCAATAATATTCAAAGAATGGGATTACTTACAACTTACTGGATAATCAGGGTTGAATATCCATTAGTAGTTAGTACATGAAGAAGATTTGTGATATTCAGCCTTTGTTTTCTGTGTTGAATTTATGCAGGAAACATCTGCAACTGCTTTCATAGTGGGTCAAATTTCTGCTGTGTTTGTGTTTTCAAAATTAAATGAAAATTGCATCAGTTGAATTTGTTTTTTTCAGGAAGTCACACAGACCTTATGACCTTTGACACAACCACAAACATATCAGTCCAGTCAGATGGCAGTGAAACAAAAACAATCAAAATCATTAAAGTGTCTGCAGACAGTTTACCATTCACCATGAGAGATGTATCAACAGCTACAAAAACAGGAGGAAATTTCCCCGAGCTAAAACTCACCGAGGAGGAAAAAGACCTCCTGTCCAAAGAGGGTATCTCCCTTCCCACAGATATGCCGTTAACAAAGGAAGAAGAGCGAGCACTAAAAGCAGTGAGGCGTAAAATCAGAAATAAGGTAAATTCATAACCTTTGCCCCATCCCCTTAAAACAGAAATAATTAATCGGTAAATATTGAAGAGAATTTGAGTAAATGATAGTCAACGACAAAGTATTGCAGTTTTTCAAAGTAATAATTTGTCTTGATTCTAATTTATTTCATTCAGCGGATACTCTGTTATTCTAGTATAACAACACCCTCAGCTTTATGTATACTGAAAGTAATATTTTATTGAACCGAAGGTATTAAAGTCATTATGACAGTACTCGGTTACAACACCTTAGCAAATTTTTTAAAAGCACATGTTAGAAATTGTGTATCAAAGTAATGTCTTCTTATTGAAATGTACGTGTACTAGCAAATTTTTTAGAAGCACATGTTAGAAATTGTGTAAAGTAATGTCTACTTATTGAAATGTGCACGTACTAGATGTTATATACATTAGAGCATTTTTCAAAGAGATAAATGTGAAAGTTGATAGATTAATTGAAAATTCAGTAACAAGTTAATGATATTGAAGAATTTATTTTATGGATCTTGAGTTTGAATTTAGTGACAAAATGAGAGACATGAAAATTTAGTGACAAAATGAGAGACACGCAGCAATATCTTGGAAACACAATACATGTACAAGATGAAGTTTCATTTATGTACATTACTACTTGTAATAACAATATACCACTTTCATTGTGTTGACTTAGTCATTAAGGAGATTGAGATGGTATGAAACTGAAACCAGTACAAGTATCATTGAATTATGATTGCGCTTACTTCAATGTTGTACCGTGCTCTTGGGTTATTGTTGGGCAAAACTGATTTGTATTAAAGTTGTCCAAAGGTGTAAAATTCTGCAAATTATTGAGCCATCATGAAGACATATGACATGTCAGCTGAATAAGTTATGGCCTTAAGAGTTTTAAGTTTTAAAAGAGTTTTAAGTTTAGAAATGGCAGTTTACCTTTATTGTCTGTAACTGTATTATGTACATGTACTGAGTCATGAAATGCTTGCTTTTTTGTTGAAAGGTCTCGGCGAAAGAGAGTAGAAAGCGTAAGATGGATTACGTTGATGGTTTGGAGAGGCGGGTGAAGAAATGTACTCAGGAAAACCAGTCATTGCACAAGAAAGTAGAAAATCTGGAAAAACAAAATGTGTATGTTGTATTTTATGTACAAACCCACAACGTTGTTGGCTTCGATTAATGTGACAGCCACTTTCTTTTATATAGAGCAACATATGGCAAGAAGTTGAAACAGAAAGTAATTTCTAGAAATCAATGCTTCTAAGTGAAACAAGCTGTGCACGGGAATTGAACAATAATAACATTTTAATGCTGGTTATACTTAATCAATAATGTAGTTCTGGCTCTGTTTTCAATGAACAGTTTGAATTTATTGAAGAAATCAATCTTTTATTTGACAAGTGTGTGTTTATTTCAACATTTATAAGAAGCAACGCTGGCCAATTTGTTGTGTTTTCCTGACACAGCAGTGTTGTTATTTTCAATCTTTTTAAAGATATAAGTTTTATTCACAATGGTGTTTTAGGTTAGCATGTTAAATCAATCATTACAGAACACTTATGAACCAGTTGAAGAAGTTACAAACAATATTGACTCTGAAATCAACGAGAACAGCTCAGGCATCTACGTGTGTCATGGTAAGTATTGTCTTACACCCAGTCATCAGTTCTTTACAGGTTCCAGTTTGATCCAGTTGTCAGGGTCTTTTTTCTCTCGGTTGATCAATTTCTTATTAAAAGCATTGTCCCCATTCAAAGCTATATTGTATATAAATGCTTCCCATTTAGCCAGCTGTGGTTCTATTCTCCACATACAATGAATACAAAAAGCATTAACTTGGTATATTAAACTCTTGTAAGGAACTTTTAATTAACAGACCAGATGGTGTTGTATGAATTGAGAGATTCAATTTATTCTGTTGGAAGGCCAGCTAATATGAAACTAACATTTGCAAAGCATGTATAAGATATCTTTTAGGTTAAATATGTAGACTTTTTTGATGCTTTAAAGAGGTACTGTAATGAATATATGTGTATATATATGTGTTTATATGTGGTTGTTTACCTTTATTCCTTGTTTCAGGTGTTGCTTTTATCATTTGCTTTCCTGATCGTTCCAAATTTTAACCCATTCCGTGATCATGATTCTATGGAGGAAATTCAGACAGTGCCGGTACCTGGCAAGTCACGCAGTCTGTTACATAAATCAGGGGATGATGTGTTACCCACCGATGACAACCCATACGGTATCACCGTACGTCCATCTCAGTTCTGGGAACAACCACCAAAAACACCGGTTCTGTCGGAGTTCAAACAGGGAGTGGTAGAGGATCTTGAAATAGATGGCGATGATGCCAGCGATAAAATAATGCCTGTAAACGGCAATGAAAAAGTTCTGTACGTACAAATTGAGAAAAACATTGACAGTTCTAATATGGAATCAAATGTTACTTTTGTTTCTTCAGAAGCAGAATACAAATCAGATTTCACAAGTGATTCAGGAGGCACACCTGTAGAAATTAACTCAGGGAAAGGAACAAAACGTAAACATGACTTGTAACTGTTTCTTCGTCTCTGAAGAACACAATGACCAAAGACTGAAATTTAAATTAGAATAAATGTGCTGTTATCTTTGAAAATGGTAAAATAATACTTATATGAACATAAATGTGTTGAGATTGATTTTATAGATTGTTTTTTTAGCTCTCAGGGTGAGCTTTTAGTATCGTTGTCACGTTGTGTCCGGTGTCTGTCGCCCACAATTGGTTACATTATTGACCTAATTATCATGAAACTTGATCAGAATGTGTGTCTCAATTAGATCTTTAACAAGTTCGATTATGGATCATATTGGATTGAAAACTAGGGCACAAGGCCAAATCAAAGGAAAACCTTATTAACACACTAGAGGCCACAATTTTTGTTCAAATGACATGAAAACTTGTCAGAATGTTTCTCTTGATGATATCTAAGTCAAGTTTGAAAATTGGTCATCTTGGTTCAAAACTAGGTCACAGGGTCAAAACATAGAAAAACCCTGTTAACACTATAGAGCCACATTTTTTCCAGTTGGCATGAAAACTTGTCAGAATGATTTTCCGGATGATATCTAGGTCAAGTGTGAATAAGGGTCATCTAGTTTCCTGAGCCAATCTCATCCGATCATGAGATCCAGAGTTATAGCCCCTTAGCAATGGGACACAGGTGAGCGATTAAAGCTTGTTTTTATTTTTTTTTAGACACAATGAAATTGCAATGCATGACTTTAAGGAACATGCCCCATATATATGTTTTGATTCTTAATCATTCACTGGATGTTACCTAGCACAGAAATAGGTACCTGTAAATATAAAACTTTCTGTTAACTCTGTATAGAGTAGCTTCCCTTGAAATACTCTTTTTTTTTTTTTCCCCCACTTAAATTTTGTATTTTCTTCACAAGTCATCATGGCTGACAGTGTTTTAACTGTCAGATTGTTTGCATATTTATGGATCTATAGTATGTTGCATTGTATTGAATTGTCACTGTAAATACTGTTTACAGCTATATAAAAAATTGTTGGAAATTCAGTGCAACTTATTAAAAATCATCTATTGAATCAAGCATAATATGGAATATAGTAGGTAGATCATTAATTCAGCTTGTCATTTTTGGTTATTCAACAGTCTTATGAATGTAAATTATTTAGAATTTTTGTGTAAACAGTTTCAACAGTTAAAAGAAATGTTAAGCAGGAGTCCCACGTTTTACCGGAATTGACCATTTTTACCGGAATCGACTTTGCATTACCCAAATCGACCTATATTTCATACATAAGCCAATTTTTTCAAGATATACAACATTGTTTATTAATATATTATATAATAAACGTACTAACAAAAGGAATTTGAACTATCTTTGAGTATTTAATTGAAGGATATTGCCTGCTTTAACTACCACAAATAATTTTCTAGATTCCAGCTATCAAGAGTAAACCTACATGTTTGTCTATTACACAATATACATCAGTCGTATTTTTTAACTGGAAACTGTCCATGTGTCACACTTTTCTTTCATCACTTCGATGTATACAATCAATTTTCCATTTGAGATGAGCATTTGTATATAAACTATCAATCATACTGTATTCTGTTATTACATCGGGACCAGTTGTTGCTGAGGAGTGGTTCTCTTATTGTAAGGAACTCACTTTTGATGGCAGAGGCTTTTCTTATTTCATAAAACTTCATTTGGACAAAATCATGAACTCTTTTATGATTGCAGTTTTGTACAGTACAGATAAACTGTTACTAATACAGCACATTTCAACTTTGTCTTTTTCTTTAACCTTAGATGATTTTTAGTTCAGATATTAATATAATTATGAGAAACAGAAAAACACAGAAACTGGCATTGGATTTCATTAGAATTTGAATATCATAATTCAGTTTGCATCTCTATTTGCTGTTACTGTTCGTACACCTATTACTAAATGAAATCACACATTTTGTAGTGATTACTTAGAGTTCAGGCTCACTGTTGTTATTGTTGTCTTGTCTTATTTTGAATAAAGTCTGTAAAAATATACAAGTAATTTTGTTTCCCTTATTTTTGAGTCACTGACTAAATTAAACAGTGATGAGGGTCGGGGGGAGGGAGCACTCCCTAGACCTCTACAAACATTTTTTTTATGCCACTTGTTCTTTATTTCATAGTTTGAGGATAAATCATGGCACTTTTCATTTTATTTGTTATACCCAGGTGAGTGCTTTAGGGCCATTTGGCCTTCTTGTTTAAAAAAAAAGAAAAGATATGCAGGAATAAATGTTGTTACCAATACTCGTAAACAACAAATATAATGTTGCTTTCCAAAAGAAAATGAGTTTAATACATGTATATAAATGACAAAGAATCTGTTACAGGTAAGACATCTGTAAATTGAAAGGTAACAGTTTTTAATGATCGGTCTGTCATATAGATTGCTTTAGTCAATGTAACTTCTGACACATCTCCTTCGCTGATGTCATAAATTTAATGATTTGTTACCAGTTCATCAGTTTCCACATATGTTTTACAGGAATTCTTTGACAACCCTTTGTAAAATATATGAACTTTGAAAGATATTTAAAATCACAATACTGTATGTGTCTACAATTTCTTAAGGTATCTTTTTGCATTCTTTTGTCTGATAGTCAATTTTTTCAATCTCCTCCAGTATCGTGGATCATCCTCACTGAGTTCTTCAAGAGGTATCGCAGTTTTCTCTAACCGTAAATTCCACAGCCAATCCGGATAGTCTTCATCTTTTCCGAGAACTGGATCTTCTCCTTCTTTGTATATATTCCCACCACACAGTCGCGTACATAATTTCTCTGGGTCCGTCTCAACTTCTAACTGTTTCTTTTTTGTTGTTATAACACCTGTCCAAAGAAAATATCGAATATGTTAATGGTGTATTTTGGCTGTAATATGGGAGGAAATGGAGAAACTGCAGTTTTTTGGTGACCTACAATTTCATATTCTGACACTGGAATCAAAGCCGAGTTCTACTGTAAGGATACATGTGAGATAAAAAATATATATATATATCATTTAGTTACCTTATTTCATACAGACATGTTTAATTTCAAAATTATCTGATGAATTTTCACAGGTGGTAAAACCAATTTAAGGGTTAATTTTGTCATGAGAAAAAAAAAAAGAATATGACATTTGTTAAGATACATATATTAACTCTTATTTAACTCATCCAAGGAAATGTAACTGAGATCACTAGGGGTTTGCTTAGTAACAATCTTCCTGAATTTGTTCAATAAAGGTTTATTTGTCATGTAAAAGAAATGTCAAATCCAACATATACATTAAATTGACTCAGACTGACTCAGTGCTTTTTTTTTTTTAAAGTCACATCAAATTAATTCAATAATCCAAGAAAAAACAGATTTTGCATGAAGTACTGATTTACAGGAAAATATGTCACTACTGGAAATAGCAACAGCAGCTGAAGAAAAAGGTTGTATTTTTAGTACACATTATGACATGGTCTGCATAACGAGTTGCTTAACTTCTACTATTTGGCACCATTTACCATTTAAAGGGATACACAGGCAAATGAGTGCCCAAAAACTTAAAACTGATATTATTTGCTCAAATCACATTCAATATGAAGAACTTTAAATTCCCAGTATGTTTGTAGTGAAATGCGGGTTTGAACTGCACTGTACTGTACTGAACTGAACTGTAAGGTCAATTCTGGTAAAACGTGAGACGGATTTTTAATGAATGGCATAAGAAACTAACAAAATTTTACAAGATGTATCAATTAATAGATTAAAATTTCTATAAATAAATTATTTTGTATTTTTCTCATTTATTTGTACACTTAGTCTATGCACTCTTCATCTGACATTTTTGGTAACTGCAACATACGTCTAGTATTTCTGTCTTTGAATGTTAACTTTATGCAATAACAATATAACATTTACAGAACAACCCCTATATTACAAAGATTTCTTCAAACAAATTTAGAAAACACAAATACCATGACTTTTGTTGCAGAATTGGATGTCTACATCAAATATGTCACTGAATCAAATGACTGAATACATTATCACAACATTTACATATTGTACAAGTTTATTTATTAAATGGATTATATCGCATGCAGTTGGATTTAGGTTAAGAATTTCGAGTCTGACTTCCTGCTGGGAAAATTTAAATTCAACTTCTGACACAGAAATGGTCAGAAACTGTAGTGCAATTAAATGTACTCAAAAAGTTGAATGCTATTTTTTATGCTCCCCGATAGGAGAGCATATAGTCGCCGCCTTTTCCGTCTGTCCGTCATTTTTGTCGAAGCATAACTTGAAAACCCCAGGATATAATTTGTTTAGACTGCACACAGTGGTAGAGGGCATTGACACAGAGTGCAGTGCCAAAGAACCGTAACTATATTTTGCCCTGTTTTTGAATGATCTCCCCTTTTAGAAAAATCTTGTCCGGAGCATAACCTGAAAACCCTTGGACATAATTTGTTTAAACTGCACACAGTGGTAGAGGGCATTGAGGCAGAGTGCAGTGCCAAAAAACCATAACTCTATTTTGTCCTGTTTTTGAATTATCTCCTCTTTTGGAAAAATCTAGTCCAGAGAATAACCTGAAAACCCTTGGACATAATTTGTTTAGACTGCACACAGTGGTAGAGAGCATTGATGCGGAGTGCAGTGCCAAAGAACCATAACTCTATTTTACCACGTTTTTGAATTATCTCCCCTTTTAGAAAAATCTTGTCCGGAGCATAACCTGAAAACCCTTGGACATAATTTGTTTAAACTACTCAAAGTGGTAGAGAGCATTGAGGCAGACTGCAGTGCCAAAGAACCATAACTCTATTTTGCCCCGGTTTTGAATTATCTCCACTTTTAGAAAAATCTTGTCCGGAGAATAACCTGAAAACCCTTGGACATAATTTGTTTAGACTGCACACAGTGGTAGAGAGCATTGATGCGGAGTGCAGTGCCAAAGTACCATAACTCTATTTTGCCCCGGTTTTGAATTATCTCCCCTTTTAGAAAAATCTTGTCCGGAGCATATCCTGAAAACCCTTGGACATAATTTGTTAAAACTGCACACAGTGGTAGAGGGCTTTGAGGCGGAGTGCAGTGCCATAGAACCATAACTCTGTTTTGCCCAATTTTTTAATTATCTCACTTTTAGAAAAATCTTGTCCGGAGCATAACCTGAAAACCCTAGGACATAATTTGTTTAAACTGCACACAGTGGTAGAGGGCATTGAGGTGGAGTGCAGTGCCAAAGAACCATAACTCTATTTTGCCCCATTCTTGAATTATCACCCATTTTAAAAAGACTTGTAGGGAGCATAACTAGAAAACTATATGAGATAATTACTTTAAACTTCACACACTGGTACATGGCATTGAGCAGTAGTGCAGTGCAGAGGAACTGTAACCTTGTTTCGCCAGGTTTTTGAATAACCTGCCTTTTACAAAATATTGTCTGGAGCTTTACTTAGACACTATAGCTGATTATTAGTTTAAACTTAGTGGTAGATGGCAGTGGGAATGAGTGCAGGGCACATAAAGCATATCTAAATTTTCCCCCAATTTTGAATTATCTCCCTTGCAGACTGAAAAAGATATAATTGGTAAACATTCACTTTACATCTTTATTTGTTTATGAAAAATAAAATGCCTACTTTATGACTTTGCCTGTATGTTCTTGCCTTGCACATGTCCCTTTGGCTCCTGCTTCGGGGAGCATATGTAGGTTTTACCGATCGCCTTGTCTGAATGGTCGATATCTGCCTTCAGAGTACAAACCAGAAAGGATTCAAAATGTGGTGGAAATTTTTCCTTCTTTACATATGTAATGCCCAAAAAAATCTGTTGGGCACCGATTTGCACAAAAGCTATGAAAAATACGAGCAAAAAATATACATGTGGTGAAAGAGCTAAATTTGCTTCAGATGATGTATGTTTCAAATAAGTTTGTTGAAAAATATGTCTGTATTGGCAGATAAGAAATTTACAGATTTAACACATTAAAATCCATTATTGGAAACAATTTCTGCTTCAGATGATGTATGTTTCACACGCACACACTCCCACCAGCTAAAGCTAATGTAAATAAGACTGTTATAGGTTTAAAAGTATCTTTTTGCTTCATTTTGGTTTTTTGGAACCAGGGTCTTTCAAATAGCAAATGCTATTTGAAAAACCCTGGTGGAACACATTTGAACAGAATAGAGTATTTCAATAGGATTCCAAATATACAAGTGTAAACTGACCGAAATGGAGATTTTCACATACCGGTTATCCATTTTCCACCACTATTTTGGTGGTTTTTGGTTGAGACGTAAAGGCAGCATCCTGCCTGAAGTCACAATATTGAGACTAAGAAAATGGTTGTTTGGTTTTCCTTTAATATCATTTTTGCAGTTTTATTAAGCTTAACTTATTAAATTGGAAGCCAGAATTCATGCAGAACTTGACCTCTGTGTCAAATATGTCATTAATTCACACCTCTTTAACGTAAACGTCTATGTGTGAACTATGATCACGTCTCTTTATCCGCAACGTTTTCCGATTTGTGTTGCTATCCGGCTACTAAGTCATTTTGCAAATTCAGAGAAACTACACACGAGTTAACAGATTAAATACCTTTTTTCGCTACTGCGAACGTGACTGTCTGTGTCTTTAAGGAGCGGAGACATGTGAATGTCAAATGTCTTGTCGAAGCTTGAAGATTTATCAATCTTTGAACGATTAAGTTTGCCATCATTCGTTGCAGATATTTTATGAGAACACCGTTCAATATGGCAGCGCCCATGAAGTTTGCATGTTTGATGCCTTATTTAATATTATTGAAAATGTCAGACTTAACTTGTGCATACCGGGTATTCAGTTAAGCGTGGTAAAGTGCTTTGAAAAGGTTTTATTGTCTGTACTTTCAGTAACATTTTCTTAACAAATTATTTTTTATTCATACTAGTTAATTGCGTACACAAATAAAAACGTACGCAAACTTTACCTTAGATTGGAAATTAGCCAATTGTTTTAGAAAGTCAACCAAGTTACCAATAATACCATAAGGGTGGATTCTAAAGATTCTCTAAAAGATTTGTCATAATAGTCTTGGACAAATGTCTATTTTAATCATCTAAAAGTGTTTATTTAACAAGAACTCTGTGTATATATTACCTTAACCTAATTCATTAAGCTTAGAATTGAACCGGTTTTTTTTAGATCTGAAATTTTTTAATTGTTCGACCTTTAAGGTGAACAGACATAATTTTACAACATAGTATATCAACCCATAAAATCGGTTCACCTTTGGAGGCGAAATAGTGAGACAAATATTACCTGGACACCTGTGAGGTAACCTGTAACATTTGGCCATCATCATAGAAGAAGCTGTCATTTCTTGTCATTCTTGTAAAGAGTCAGAAACAATTCCACTCTCCCATTCATTTTGGCAACCTGGACAAAACCACACTTGAAATTACAGGTGGACATTTCCCCTCAAGTGAATAATACAAATGTATTTTTATTAAATATACAAATTTCACCAATAAATTTGAATATTGAGAATTATTATTTACAAATTTCAGTGTACTTATTTCATTCATTTTAGCACCTTCAACAAAAGTTTTGTTTTAAAAAATGTATAAATATATTGTTTATTAACTTTAAGAATAATTACATAAAAAAGTACATATAAAAGCAAATGATATTATCTGCAGTGTGAATAAGTATGTATATATGTTAATTTATCCAGAAACATTCAAGTTTTCTTTCCATTCTAGAAAAGTGAAGAAAAAATGGCAAAGGTTGAATTGAAAGCTTGGTCCACCTCAGAAGTTCAAGAGTTTCATCAGAAATGCATGATTAGCGTAGACACCTTCAGAGAACTTGGTGCTGACATTGGTTCCTTTATAGAAATTGAGACAAATGGTGCAGTCTGTATTTGTTCTGTTTGGTTGAAGGAAGATTTAGAAACATGTTCTTTGGTTTATAACAACATAGTTTATGGCAGTGAGATAGATACATTTTGTAATAGAAGTGAAATAGGAAAACAGTGTTGTCATGGTGACAAAGACCCTGGAGATAATATTGGTAGCTCTCGAGCAGAACTTCAAACTGAACACAGTAACAAAATAACAGTTTTAAATACAGTAATGGCAGCAGAATTAGGTATTGAAGTTGTTTTGTATAAACTAGAGAATGTTAGTGAGTATAAGAGAAGTGAAGTTCTGTTAAAACAGTTACAGATATACTGTGGCAATCTTTTGTCTAGGATTTGTTTAAAACCTAAATTCATTATAAATTGCACAGCTTCAAGACTTGCAAGGAAGTATGGAATATCATATATAATTGTAAAGTATGTGAAATCAGTAAACTGTGTGAAACACACGTGTAATACTGGGTATATCGTAAACAAGTTGACTAGCATTAAAGTTGCAACAGTTCATAGTGTCGAATGGTTTGAACAAATGTCACTGCCCAAAATATCAGTGAAGAGGCCTGGTGGCTTAGATAATGTAATACATATGTTATTGGAGTTAATTAAATTGCCTTTGGAACAGAAAGATAAGTTTAAGTTGTTAGGTGCCCAGCCTCCAAGAGGTGTTCTCTTATGTGGGCCACCAGGCTGTGGGAAAACGTCATTAGTAAAGTATATTTGTGGTGTTAACAGTATTTATCTTGTAACAGTGAATGGACCGGAGATATTTGGTCCCCGTCCAGGTGAAACCGAAAGTAACCTTAGACAAGTGTTTAGGAGAGTGAAATTAATGAGTGAAGAGGGGCCATGTATTTTGTTCATAGATGAGATTGACTCACTGTGTTCTAGCAGGGGAGGAGCTATTCATGAAGCACGGACCACTGCCCAATTTCTTTCCCTTATGGACAGTCTGACAGAGGAAGATGACATTCTTGTTATTGGTGCTACAAACAGACCCAGTGCACTGGATATAGCTGTAAGAAGACCAGGCAGGCTGGACAGAGAGGTGCTGTATTACTGATTAACATTTTTCTTAATAAGCCAAAAATAATTAGAACTGTTTTGAGATGGTAAAGGTAGTTTTTCTTACATTTTTGATAAAGATAGCTTGAGTACTTTGACAATATTTTATTTGATTTTATTTGTAAGTAGATTTTGTCCATGTTTAAGTAGAAAAATCGATATTCTTAGAACTCATTAACAATTTACCATTCTTTGAAATGAAAAAAATCTTTAACATAAGCAAACAATTTCATATACTCAGAATGTACTCTATGTACTCAGAATGTACTCAGAATGTATATGATCTTGCACTATTATTACTGTGCAAGATTTTTTTTTTCTCAAATCAGCTTCTTTCTGATATACATTAAGTTCTGTCAAAATTTAGAATAAGAACTGTAATTTTCCTTCAAGTAGATGACAGATCTCATTGAAAACCTGTAAAGAAAAGTCATTCTAAAGTGTCAGTGCATAGATATATCTGTTAATAACCTGTAAAGAAAAGTCATTCTAAAGTGTCAGTGCATAGATATATCTGTTGTTGTAATAATCATATTCTAGGTTTTACTAAATCCACCAACATGTCTGCAAAGGTTAGAAATTCTTACAACACTTGTGAAGGACATTCCAGTATCCAATGACCTTGACCTTGAGAATTTGGGAGAGATGACCAATGGTTATGTAGGAGCAGATCTAGCCTCACTTTGTCACGAGGCAGCATATCTTGCAATGTCAGAATCTGCGGATGGCAATCTGAAAATGGTACACTTTTCAAAATCTTTGATATTTTCCCCTCTCACATTATATTGATAGACAGATTCAATGTATCAAGTGAAAAAATTTACTTTTAAAATCTATATTTAACTTACATTTAACTCTTCAAGGGAAAAAAAGAACTTTATGTAATAAAAGCAAAGGTAAAAAGTACATGTAAAGTGTCAGGTTTATTTAACTTCTGTTGTTTTGTTTTGGTCAGATTTTCCAGTAATTTAATGAATTATTTAAAAGTTACTGAAATATAGTTCAGTGAACTTCATAGAGTTTTGACACTACGTGTATTTATAATAATGTGATGTTTTGCAAAATACATTTGTATGTTGTGTTTGTCTTTGCAGATAAGCCAGTGCCATTTCCTGTCGGCATTTAAAAAAATTCGGCCATCACTACAGAAAGGTGCAGAAGGGGTTGTAGATTTACGACCAGTCTACTGGTCAGATATTGGAGGTCTGGACACAGTCAAGAAACAGATAAAGCAGGTGCCAAACTTTTTAACTCGTTATACTTGTCGGAATACAGATGGTATAGAATTTAAAAAAAAGAGGTGCACTAAGCTATAAAGACAAGTTAATTCACGCTTTCTAAAGATTTTTTTTAAATTTTGTTAGAAATTTTTGTCTGATACGGAAAGGTAGATTCAGATTATAAGAATAACAACATTTACTCAGTCATTGGAATCATTTACTTCAGAAATAAAAAACTGGTTTTCATCTGAAGAATTTGATCTTTTAAGGAAATGGGACATGTACATATATGTATATAATTATAGTTATAGGTTGTACAAAAATAAGATGCCCTACTTTTCAGGCAGTGGAATGGCCATTGAAGCACCCTGAAGCCTTTAAACGTATGGGTTTAAAACCTCCTAGAGGTGTTCTGCTATATGGTCCACCAGGCTGCTGTAAGACGACCTTGGTACGAGCTGCAGCCACTGCGTGCCACTCAACCTTCCTGTGTCTGAGTGGTGCTCAGCTTTACTCACCATATGTTGGTGACTCGGAGAAACTTGTAACAGAGGTATGAAATAAAATGACATTATGAAATTAAACTGTTCAACATTATCTGGTCTTTTTGTTCATATGTAATATCTGTAAATATCAGGATTTTCTTATAAAATTAAACAAATTTGCAGCTGCAATTTTAATGTTTGTAAAGTGTAAATTATCATTGAAATCTATTTATTCAAAATATAAACAGTAGGGCACATTTCTTGTAGCAATGCTCATGTGTTGTATGTTTTTTTTTGCTCTGATCGTATCATTTTTTGTCAGAAAACTTCCATTTGATCTTTTCCATTTTTGTGCCCCTAGCACATAGTGTGGGAGCATATAGATTTGCACACGTCCATACGTCTGTACTTTTGTTAATATTTCTTGTCACTGCCTTAAATCAAATGTTTGCCTTAATGAATTTTTGTGTCAGTTTTGCAGTCAAAAACTAGCTCACCAAGAAAAAAAAGAAAGAACTCGAGGGACCTGGCATATTTAGCATTCAGTTATGATTTTTGATGAAAATGTTTTTCTTGGTAATTTCTAATCACATTCAGATATTGGTCACTTTGTGTCAATAATTAGCTCGCTAGTTTTGATAATTAATCCATTGCATACAACTTGTCTTCTAGAAGTTACTGAAGTGAGAGCTTTGTTTTTTTTGTTTTTTTTACTTATTGTTTGTCAAAATCACTTTTGAAATACGGAGAAATTCGGCATTATTTATCGAAAAATTCCTCCAGAGGGGATCATTGTTTGCCTTTGGTATACTTCAGGTATTTCAAAAGGCAAGAGCATGTGCTCCCTCTATATTATTCTTGGATGAGTTGGACTCAATAGTGGGTAAGAGGTCAGAGTCTGGCCACCGTGGTGTTCAGGAGCGTATCTTGTCTACGCTACTCAATGAAATGGATGGTATAGGGGTACGACTGGGTGATGGGTCATCTTCAAGTCATCACCAGAAAACACTTGAAGGAGATCACATGTCAGTACGTACACTAAACATTTTGTTTATTGTTAGAAAAAGGATGATTTGTAGCCAAAAGGCAGTGTTTATAAATATTCCAATTTATTTATGTTTTTAATTGACCAAACATCTGCTAATCTACACGGATAAACTGATATATTTTTATTATGTACATGTATCCTGCTTTAGTGTTTATTTATTACCACAACATGTCATGCCATAACATAACACAACACAACACAAAACAAAACATAAATTAGTTGGGTATAACAAACATATGTGATCCAGTAAGGGTATATTTAAGTTTTAAATCACTTATAATTTTTCTGCA
The DNA here is from genome assembly GCA_012932295.1 of Cyclina sinensis. Lineage (NCBI taxonomy): Eukaryota > Metazoa > Mollusca > Bivalvia > Venerida > Veneridae > Cyclina > Cyclina sinensis. Next base: position 7,444,492 of record JAAONU010000017.1, read on the forward strand.
GTTGTTTTTAAAAATATTATGATTTTATGAAATGCTTAGGAAATTCAAGATTATTTAGAAATGGAAAAAGATTAAAGCTTACTTATTTCTTAGAAGAGATAGTTCTGGATAGATATTTACTATGAACTTCCACCAGTATTCAAATATGTCTGTATTCAGCACGTCACTGTTGCATGTTTATTACAGGGAGACACGGGTGGGGAAATTAAGACAGTAGATAACAGGTCGGTGTTGGTAGTGGCTGCTACTAACAGACCAGATCTTATAGATGATGCATTAATGAGGCCGGGCAGAATGGACAGGGTCATATATGTTCCCCAGCCAGATGTACAGGTTAGTTTGTGGGACTTTTATTTAAAAAGTCCATAAATCAGAAATTATTTATGTCGGTAATTCTAAAAATTGTACTATTCAATACACTTTAAAATTACTTAAAAGCTTTTTGCTTCTTAAAGTTTAATTACAATTTATTTTAAAGTTAAGTTCTATTGAAATGTGTTTATTGTGACTAAATTATATATGCTATGACAACAATTTAACACATTTAAGTACAAGTTCTGTGTAGCAGTGTTAATACTGCTGGTTTCTTTGTCAGGCAAGAAAGGACATATTCCAGCTGTACTCCAAAAGCATGCTGTTGCCTGACAGTGACCTTGACCTTCTGGCAGAGAGGACAGACTTGTATACAGGGGCAGATATAGAGTCAGTATGTCGAGAGGTAAGGGAAGAGTTTCTGTAAAATTTTAGAAACAAGTGTTATTAAGTATAAGACGTTTCTGTTATATGGTTAGCTATGCTTCGTCTGATGCAGAAAAATTAGTTTAAGAGTTAATGCAAGATATGCCTGAAGTTTTATAGTGAATTAGGACATTTGCATCTTTTGAGGACTGTGGATTAATTTATGAGAAATTTTAGATCAAGTGTGATGATTTCATTTACTTATCTGAGATGGAAGTGTTGTATAATTTCAGGCAGCTTTGTTTGCCCTCACAGAGGATATAGAAACATCTACAGTCACCATGGAACAGTTTGAGAAAGCTTTGAAAGTTGTGCCACCATCTCTGAACACAGAACTAATACAGAAATACTCACAGGTGAATGTTAGTTGAACAACCTTATTTGTTGACAGAGAGATTCAGTGTTTTACTTGTCACCAGAAGATGCTAAATAGACTTTATAAAGTGACAGTTATGTTGTTGGAATGAAGCACATTGTTCACAGTTGGTGTCTGTGCATATTCTGGACCATCCCAGAACAGAAACAGCTCAAGACTTTATTATTTGGTTGGGACTTGTTTGAAATGAAGTAGTCAAATGATGTATTTTTAATTTTTTATGAATATTTATTGAAAATAAAAATATTTATGCAAGCAACAGTTATTTTGTGACTTGCATATTTATAACTACAGTATGTTATGCTTGGAACCAAAATAAAAAGATGTCTTTCTTTATGTGAACAAAAACGAACTCAAATCAAAGGATTTCAGGAAGTGGCATACACATGATTTTTTAATTATAAAGTTGTGTTTAGATGTACATCAAGACAATAATTTAGCCTTTTGGCAATCAAGCTTTCATAGGAAGTATCGTTAGGCAAGAAACTGTCAACTTCCTGAGAAACATAGATAACTATGTTTCAACATTTATCCCATAACTTTTACAGCTTTTACAAAAACAAGAGGGCCATGATGGCCCTGTATCGCTCACCTGACTATGACTGCTTTTAAAAAAGTTGCTATGGACCTGGTGAATTGACCCCAGATGACCCATATTCGAACTTGACCTAGAAATGATTGAAACAATCTCTTTGAGAAATTACCAGGATATTTGGACTGAGAAAGTAGCCTCTAGAGTGTTAACAAGGTTTTTTCGATATTTGGGCTCTGTGACCTAGATGTTTCGACTCCAGATGACCCATATTCAAACTTGAGCTAGAAACCATAGAATTAAGCTTTCTGACAATTTTCCAGGTTATTTGGAATTAAAATAATACCTCTAGAGTGTTAACAAGGTTTTTCCATATTTGGGCTCTGTGACCTAGTTCTTGACCCAAGATGACCCATACTCCAACTTGAGCTAGAAATCATCAAAAAAACCTGTCTGACAATTTTCCAGGATATTTGGACTAAAAATGTAACCTCTGGAGTGTTAAAAAGTTTTTTACATATTTGGACCATTAGACCTAGTTTCTGATCCCAGATGACCCATATCCAAATTTGAGCTAGAAATCATTGAAACAACCTTTCTGACAAATTCCAAGGATATTTGGACTAAAAATGTAACCTCTAGAGCGTTAACAAGGTTTTTCTACTTTCGGGCTCTGTGACCTAGTTTTTGACCCCAGAAAACCTATATTCAAAACAGAGCTAGAAATCATAGATAGAACCTTTCTGACAAATTTCCAGGTTATTTGGACTGAAAATGCTACCTTTAGAATGTTAACAAGGTTTTTCCATATTTGGACTCTGTGACCTAGTTTGTGACCCCAGATGACCCATATTTGAACTTGATCTAGAAATCCTCAAGGCAAACTTTCTGACAAATTTCCAGATTATTTGGGCTGAAAATGTAACTTCTAGAGTGTTAACAAGATTTTTCTATTTTTGGGCTCTGTGACCTAGTTTTGAACCCAGATGACCCATATTTGAACTTGTGCTAGAAATCTTTAAAGCAACTTTTCTGACAAATTTCCAGATTATTTGGGCTAAAAATGTAACCTCTAGAGTGTTAACAAGTTGTTTCTATTTTTGGGCTCTGTGACCTAGTTTTTGAACCCAGATGACACATATTCCAACTTGAGCTAGAAATCATAGAAGCAACCTTCCTGACAAATTTCCTGATTATTTGGTCTAAAACTGTTACCTCTAGAGTGTTAAAAAGGTTTTTCAATATTTTGGCTCTGTGACCTAGTTTTTGAACCCAGATGACCCATATTTGAACTTGACCTAGAAATCATTAAAGCAACCTTTCTGACAAATTTCCAGATTATTTGGGCTGAAAATGTAACCTCTAGAGTGTTAACAAGATTTTTCTATTTTTGGGCTCTGTGACCTAGTTTTGAACCCAGATGACCCATATTTGAACTTGACCTAGAAATCATCGACTGAACCTTTCTGACAAGTTTCCAGGATATTTAGACTAAAAAAAGTAGCCTCTAGAGTGTTAACAAGGTTTTTCTATATTAGGGCTCTGTGACCTAGTTTTCCAACCCTGATAACCCATGTTCGAACTCGTCCGAGATATTAATAAGACAAACATCCTGACCAAGTTTCATGACAATTGAGGCAAAAATGTGACCACTAGAGTGTTAACAAACTAATTGTGGACGGACGGACGACGGACAAAAGGTGATCAGAAAAGCTCACTCTGTCACTACGTGACAGGTGAGCTAAAAAAAAAAAATAAATAAATAACTGGATCCAACCATCATTACGTTCCTACCATGAAAACAACCCTGAACCCAAGACAAGCACCACCTTAAAACACATAGAAATTATTATATAGCGCATGCACACCTTTACACACATCGTCCGGGAGCTGAAATTGAACTTGTTTCTATTAATCTTTAAATAACGCCAAAGACCTGGTATTTTAGGTCTTCGGGAATCACCTGAGACATGTTAGCTAAATAGCGTCCTCAGCACGGTACATTTATCTGGCTGAAAGCTCATCTGCCAGTTGGACTCCCAATCCTCCAGAGCTGAGAGATCTCCTTGTAGTTTGGTGGCATCGTGATCGTTTCTGATGTGCTTGTACAGTAGTGTGTCATCAGCAAACATATTGGCTTGTGACGATCTACAGACAAAAGGTCATTGATATAGACAAGGAATAGTAGGGGTCCTAACACTGTCGTAACACTGTTCCCTGTAGTACTCCTGAAAGGACTTAAGATGCTATGTTCTAGGAGTTTGCTGACAACAGAAGTGAGTGAAACTGGCTTATAGTTAGAAGCGATGTTCCTAGGGCCTTTCTTGTAGATGAGAGCAATCAAGGCTTCCTTCCAATCTGCAGGAACTGTTCCTGTGTCTAGTGCTTTTGAAAGATAGAGGTCAGTATTGGTGTTAATTCCTCTGCAGCAAGGGTGAGCAATCTATTAGGAATGCCATCTAAACTGCTTGTGAACTACAATTCACACTACAGTCATGTCACAAAGCTATGTTTATAAAACAAAGCAATATTACAATATGTTTCCTGTCATGTTCTTGAAGCTTCATAGTCTTCATAAAATCTTCAAAGCAATCCCTTAACACCTCCACTAGTGAAATTATGAAGTGAATAGTTACTGTTCTTATGCGTTTCGCTAGTCCTCGATGACATCTATGCACTGTGCAGTTTCATGCTGATACCTTAAATACATTTGAGTTATATTCCGAACAGAATTAAGTAATAAAATAACAATGGGAGACATTGGTGGATTATCTACCCTGAATATTCTCTGATATTACTTTGGTCCTTTCATTTGGATTCCTCTGCTTTCATCGCTATTTTCTCTTTTGGTATTGTGATAATTAAGCCTAATTATTTGCAACAGTGATAGTCAGATTAAACATTTAGTTTAAAAACATGTTTTGCTAATACCATAATGTTTGTTTTTTGTTAATCCTAACTTTTTATTTAATATATAAGTGACAATTTTCACAACTAAAAATCATGACAATCTCAAAGAGAAACAAGGATAAAGTCAGAGGATTCCAACTGAAAGGACCAAAGTGCAATTTGGTCTACCTTTGATGTTATCTGAGTAAGGGAGATAATTTGTTATCAGCAATGTCTCTCATTAAAGGGCAATAACTCAAAAGGTATCAAGTGAAGAGTTACAGTTCCTATGCACTGCATGTCTATTTAATGACATCTATGCACCTGTGAGGTGTAATGTTGATACCTCAAATACTTTTAGTGTTAGGGTCCAAACAAATATAAAATAGGAAAAAATAGCAAAGGAGAATAACTAAAAAAATATTAAGTGAAGAGTTACAGTCCCTATGTACTGCCCTTTTACTCAATGAGATGTAACCACATATGAAGTTTTTGGTTTATAACTTCAATAGTCTTATCCAATCAAAGTTTGACAGACAGACGGAAGAACGAACAGCCGGACGTACAACGCCAAATCTGTATCACTCCGCCTTCGGCGGGGGGTAATAATTACATACGGTTGTGCGTGAGGCGTTGTTAAGCGCAGTTTACATTCCAGCTTAAAATAATGTTCTGTTCTCGAGTCAGTCTATTTGACAAATACGCTGTTTAAATCTTCGATATAGAATTATCGGAAAATTTCAATATCGATCTGTTTGAAATAGATCTTCAGCCACTATACTTCAACTGTATAAAGTCGGGTACTTGTATTATTTACGATATAATGCTATTTTTGGACTAAGTATGTAATTTAAGTGTCTTCATTAGTCCGTGACATGCATATGAGCGTTTTTTAACACATATCTTTAACTTTTCACAAGTTTATTTTTCAAGGCTTTTGCGAGGGAGTATATAAATAACAATAAAGAGATTTCAAACTGAAAGGTACGTAGACATGGCTGACACGACGGAATACAAAAACGATATATGCTATTTTTAGAATAAGTATGTAAGTTTTATCATGCATAGATAAAGGTGAATGTTGGCGACATAATTTACATCTCTATGAAGATTTAAACGATTGGACTTACAGATGTAGATGTTCCTTGGTGTACCGTGACATGCATATGAGCGATTCAAACACATCTTTAACTTTTCACAAGTTGATTTTTTCAAGGCTTTTGCAAGGAAGTATATAAATAACAATAAAGAGATTTCAAACTGAAAAGTTCGTAGACATGGCTGACACGACGGAATACAAAAACGTGATGAAGAAGCTTGAACAACAGCTAAACGATGTGACTGTTGTCAGGGAGAAAGCGGAAGCTCGAGACAAGGAAATAGACAGTTACTATGGCAACCTAATTACCGGAGTTTTTAAATTCCGACAGGCAATAAACGAACGTTTAGACGAGTTGCAAAAACAAATAATAGGCGAGGCGGATACAAAAAAGACTATCGATAAACAAATAATCCGGACTGTACTTGGTACGTGTACGAGTGTTTGTTCTGACATTACCAAACTCCAGTCCAGCCTGAAGAATAACAAAACTTCGAAACAAAATGAACAAGTGAACGAAAGCATAAAAGAAGCAAACTCAGTTTTTAAGTCTAATTCGGTTAAAAATGCAGAAGAACTTCTAGAGAAGACAGATAAACAATATGTATTTGAGGCGAACACTGATCTGCAAAACACGCTGGAAGATCCACATGTTTTTGGGAAGCTCAACCTGTTTTCATTAGTTGTCACTCCGAAGAAGAAGCGAATATTTGGCAAGATAGACCAGCAAGCAGATATAACTGTAAGAACAAAATCTGATAAGGCAGATTGCGACATAAAAGGGTGTGACGTTTTGTCCAGTGGCAAGCTAGTTCTGGCAGATTGGGCTAACAAGAAAATCAAAGTTTTGGACACCGAGAGAAGAGTTATTGCAGACGAGAAGGAACTCGAGGCTCTGCCCTCTGACATTGCCGTATTGCCGGTGGACAAGATTGCCGTGACTTTGCCGAGTAAGAGAGTGGTTCTTTTAATGTCGACTGTTGGGAATCTGGAGGTTATGCAAACAATTTCCATTCGAGGTGAATGCACAGGTATAACTTACCTGCCAGATTTTATTTTTGTTGTGTGTAGGAGTCCAAAATTTGTCTACATACTTGACACACAAGGCAATGTCCAGAAAACAATCACACTTGATACGGATTTATTTTCAGAACCAGTCAGTATTGTAGTTAGTCAGGATTCAAGATTTATGTACATCAGTGACTTTGAGAATAACTGCGTGGTTAGTGTAACGTTAGATGGAGAGACGGCAGCGATATACAAACACAAAGACTTTGCAAAACCACGTGGTATGTTCATGTTAGATGACGGATCACTGCTGGTGTGCTGCTGGAATGGAACAATTCATCATCTCTCTGGAGACTTGAAACAAGGCCAGAAAATTACTGGAGGAATGAAGCACCTCCGGTCTATATGTTATAATCAGCATCACAATGTGTTCTACGTGGGCAGCTGGACTGACCAGCTCAAAGTACTAAAGACCTAATATCCCTTCCTACAGACACCTTAAGTCTTCAAGATACCATCGCATAATTCCGGTGCTTAAATCTAGTGTACATGGTTCAGCATTTGTGAGCCTTAACACTGAAAAGGACAGTATGGTGAAAGTAACATAAAGACCACAGTTTTTAAAATAATTTTATTGCAAGGTAACCATATGAAAAACATTTTGAATAGAATTACAAATTCAGTAATGAAATACAGTAATTTCATTGAATCAGAGTTTCCATTTATTTTCCTGCAAGGGCTGTAACTCTGACAGATCAATAAAAACCTTAATAAGTAGCAAATTTTTTCTATCTTAGTTTGTTAACCAAAAAAGGGTAGATTTTCAATTTTATGAAAACACCTTAAACAGAAGTTTATTTTGTATTTGAAAAATGAAATCAATATGGTAAGATAATCCGATTACTACTTATGTATGAGCTTTTAAATTAGCAAAGTTTAGTAAAAGTCAAAAAAGAATTTAAAATCTTATCATACGCTAAAGATAAACTGAACAACGTTTGAAGTAATTTTATTTGCATTTCACCTTTTTCAGCGAATTCCAGAGTAATAATTTGACGAGTTAACAGAACATTGCCAACAAACACAAAGTGTACAAAAAAGATGGTGAAAAAGGAATTACATTTGATGTCTGAAAATCTAGGGAAATATTGCAATTTATCTTAAATCCCAAAACAAGAAACACAGATTTTTTAAACTAGTATCAGTATCATGATATGTGTGTTGACCTGTGCTCTTAATACTATAAACATTATATCCCACACTTCCTAATGAACAGACCATAGGAAACGAGCAGTGAAGATTGTCTCCCTTTGTAAATCACTATATACATGTAGAAGTTATTTCCCTTCTATTATTGATAAACAATTTTAATCTGGTTTTCTTAACCATAAATTTTAAGGCATCCAAGTGAGATAACACCTGATCAACTCCACAAACAAGCTACATGACATGCCATATTTCCTTTTCTCTACAGAAAGTCTTTAAAAAAATAAACTTATTTCTTAAAAAGAGAAAAAAACAAGTATTTGGTTTCTCCCTCCTAGCATATAAACATAAAGTTTGCCCATGTTTTCTCGATTCTCTGCCTTTGAACACAAGGCTTCTCCCCTTTTTTTGCCTATGAACACCTTTTTTCTTCCTGTCAATTTCCTCTCATTAACAGCAGCCTTGCCTCTCATGGCCTTTTCTCTCTTGACTTTCTCCAAAGTGTTCTGACCCATTCAATTTCAATATGGAGCGGTCAGGATTGAATCTGGATCTCGTGTATGGGCAAGCTGCCTGTAACTCCGTGCAAACACACGGATCACTCTAGCAAAGGTCTTCTCATCATAACATGACCTGGCGGTATTACTCTTGTCAAACGGTTCTGTAATTAAAGTAAAAACAATGATTATGTCAAAAAATTACAAAACTGACCAAGGTTAATAAAAGTCAATAAGGAATCAAATAAGAATGAAATTTGAGTTTAATATATCTTTTAAGTTTCATACAGCCTTCCAATGGTGTTAAAAGATGAAAAATTTGAATAAAAAGAATAAACTTATAAAATGTGAATTTGCTTCTTCATTCTTTTAAAGCATACTTCTGACTGCTTAAATACTACAAATTTAAAGTATTTAAACCAGAATGTACCTTCCACTTTGAGACATTTCCACATGGATATTTCTGATGGTGGGGTCCATGACTGAACCAGGTGTAGGGGCAATCTTGTCCCTTGTCTAACACTTATCACATCCTCATCAAAACTGAAATTATAAGCTGGACATTTTATTCCCCTCCACACACTGAACTGAATCAATCATATGAATGTGTGTAATGTCTTCCTAAATTAATTACCCACTTTTTCTCTAGTCTGAAAACCTGACAGAAAAAAATCATTTAGTTGGTAAAAATTGTAAAAATAAGTATGCCTGTGGCAGTGTAGGCTATCTACACCAGCTAAAACAAAACTATTCCACTGGATATTTGGATATTAAACAATATTGTTCTATATTACACAGAAAATCCTCAGTTGTTATTTTATCCTGTCAGCATTTAAAACACAAGATAGACAATCTAAAGTCTACAGCCCGTTCTTGAATGCTTACAATATAGCTAATTACAGGAGCACTTACTGAAACTCTGTGGAGTAATATTTGAGTAAACCAAAGAACAGGTCACCTAGACTCTGGGAGTTTTTGCTCTTAAATTTTATCTTCATATTCATTTTCAGGTTCCTGATATCGTCTCCATAATCAAATAAGTCCTGAAACAACAGAGATATATTTAAAGAAAAATCATTTAAAAAGCAAAGGAAACTTGAATATTATTATTATTGAATATATTCTTGAATTCTTTTAATTTAAGATTTTACATTATAGCTTGTCATTAATTTTTAACATAAGCTGATAGTATCTACCAGATGTTCAAAATATACAAAAAGAGATATTGTCCGGACAAGGTCTGGATGCCACCCACCATGGGGTTTCCCATAATATGGCTGTCTTTTGATAGTCATATAAAAAGCTTACTGATGTGCTTGACAGCATCTTTCATTTCTTAACCTACATGTACATGTATAGTTTGTTGAATTATGGTTAATCTGTTTAATGCCATGTTTATCAAATGCCTGATCTTGTTAACATGTATACATACTGGGTAAAGTTTCTGTATAGATTCTAGCACAGGCGGATTGCAACCATCTAGAAATAATAATAAAAAAAACAAGATTGAAAACTTCATAATTATTACTAAACCATCCCATAAACTAAAGTAAAAACTGACAACCACTCTTTATTGTCTATTCATTTCTACAATTATAAAATTTGTTTACAGCTGATCGAGCATATATACTGAAATAACGTTTCATTAAATTCTGTACTTTTTATAAGAATATTACAAGAATAATCAATGTTTGTTGTCTTCATCTGAACTCTCCTTTCAGCCATTTAACAGTTTATCTACAAATTTACAACTGATGTAAAAAATCTACTATTCACTGAACACTGGAATAATATGGAACTACATTGTGTATATACTTCTGTCATGACTTCAAAAAGTGATGAATATACTAGTACATGCATATATTGAAGAGAAAAAATAAGTCATCATCAAGGCCTGAGCTTTTCTCATATCAAACGTAAAGTGCTAAATAGTAAATACAGTCGAAACAAAGTATTTCAGGATCTGCAAAGTACAAAATCATTTATTTGTAACAACTGCATGTTTAATTTTTTTCAGATTTTTCGATTATAGCAGATGATAAGAAAATGGCCAAGGAATGTTTCATAGTAAACAATACTTCCATTCCATTAAGATTTATTTCGTCCAGTTTTGACTGGTCTATGTACTTGTATTGTGTTCCACTTTAAGGAGAAAGAGGTATATATTTCATAGTTATACATACACTGGAGATAGTGGATCACCATTAGACATAAGGAGTAACTAGAGATGGTTTTCTTAGAAGCATCATTGATGTCATGGAAACGAGCCCATCTCTTCATAAACAAAACCAGGGGCCGCACTCTCCAATCCACTGTAACAAATATATGAACTAATACTATACACTGTTGTAAGGAATACAGGAATAATTAACGAACACTTGATACATGTAATTTAAATCCTTCAAATGATGATTAAGCAATGAATAATTAAAAATCATGACCGCATACATAACAACGCTATGAAATTCAGACACAGAAAGTTTTTTTATTTAATACACGAAACGGGTTAAAAACCTAATCATTTTTCAGATGATCCGGCCGATTATATCCCACCCTCTGCATTAAAGACTGGACTTGACAAATAACAATATGCTATTATCAAAGCTTTTACTTAAGACCTTTCTAAAGTTGATAACGATTCTGATATAAAAAGTTACTTACTTGCAGCATAATACCTCAACAGGTGTGTATTACGTATCCCTACTGAGTTATTGATGTTTAGGTCACATTCCACATTGCTACAATCATAAAATATTTACAGCACTTCAGTAACAAAATGTACAAAATATACGTCTGATAACAGAATAAGAAATCATGTACCGTATTAATATCTGATGGAACATATCTCAGGAATTTCATGTACACTGATTTATTATTTTACATGTGTCTTTGATAACAAAATTGAAAGAAAAGTTGGCTTATTATAACAGCCTAGGACTGCTTCGCTTGCATAGGTGCATTGATCAGTACAAACCTTTTTAACAAATGATTCACACTTATTTTTTAATGATCATGGTTCAACAGTCAAATCAATGTTCTTGAAACAGTTTGGGTCGAGCCATTACTATAATCATGATTATGTAGTAAAGTCCGACAAATGAGACCAGACAAGAAGTGGTCTATATAACAAATAGGTCTAAATAATGGATCTTATTTGTTATAAATTTTAGACTCTGGTTCTCTTGAACTGGTGATTTTTGCATGATTTTGAAATTATCAAAGTGGTGAGGCTATTAAGCATAACAAGAAGGCCACGACGACCCTGGATTGCTCACCTAAGCCTACAAACCAAATATCTAAAATATCAGTCAATAATAAAGGCTCTATGACAGAAAGTATAAATATCTATTATTAGCTATAGTGACCTTGACTCAATGACCTCAAACCCCACCTAAGGGTAGAGGTCCATGAAAGGAACCTATATATCGAATATCAAAGATATTGGTGTATAAATGTAGGCTCTTTGAGGTAAAGCAGATAAACCTATTTTTAGCCTTGGTGACCTTTAACCTAATCTAATAATTTGAAAAAACTTGATAACGGTTCACTAGACAATGCTTCATCCCAAATCTTAAAACTTTAGGCCTTGTGGTTTCAGACAAGAAGATTTTTAAAGATTTTCTTCTATATTGCTATGTAAAACTTGTGACCCCTCAGGCAGGGCCAATAGTGATCCCAGGGGACATAATTTGGACAAACTTGGTAGAGGTCCACTAGACAATGCTCCAAGCCAAATCTCTGACCTCTGGGCTTAGCAGTTTTAGACAAGAAGAAGAAGTTTTTCATTCTTGTTGCCATAGCAACCAGAGTTTTTCATAGAATGAAATTCTTTTAACAACTTTGGTAAAGCATCATGCAAGGAACATTCCTGTAAAGTTTTACCATCTTCCACCTAGTGGTTAAGGAGAAGATGTTGTTTAAAGTAAAAAGTTGACAATGCATGAAGTACAGCGCATGACGGACGCAAGGTGATCACAAAAGCTCACTTTGAGCACGTGAGCTAAAAAGGGCAGAATCAACCTGAAATTCTATCAAGTTAATATATATCACTAAGGGTCATTTCTGTAAAACATATATCTCATCCCCAGAGGACATTTTCAAAATGGACCAACCCCCTTTATTCAACAAGAAAAGATCCTCCATGTAAAAACACTACCCCTGACAGAATTTCTCTATTTTGCCTTCCTTGGGTGGTATAAATTCTTTACTGAAATGGACTTGTTGTAAGCTGACTGATACAAAATCTTATTTTCTGAAAATCTTACTTGTCATAATCTTCAAATTTGAGGATAGGTACTCTAGCTCTGATCACCTGTGATCTTCTAACAAATCCTGGAAAATATTTGACCAGACATTTATAAAATAAACTTTTCCCATACAATTAAACATATTTCTACTTGATAAAAGACCAGATATATATTGCACATTTCATAGGTCACTAACAACTGTTCACAAGTGGACTTTTTACAACTGTATTATATATGTATCATCAGCAGTTTAAGTAATATTTGACTGTAATGCAAGGTTGAACAGGTAAAAACATTCTTGGTGACTCATCATTACCTACATGTATGTCTCCAGGAAAAATGGCTTGATTTATTTGACACTCTGTACTACCATATGAAAGATTCAGGGATTTTTTTTTACTTACTGCATCTTCTCAAACATTTCTGTATAGCCAGTAAAATCTCCACTGCTTCTCTCTTGCCTTCAATCTAGTCAAATAAGACACAATCACATATGAACACTTACAGCTCCAGCAGTAAGTCAGAACTTTAAAAATCTTAAAATTCATATTTCCTAGAATTCTATTTCATAACAAATACTGCCTGTGTTCAATAACAAGTACACATGTCTACAATTGCAAATCACATTTCCTTTCAAGGCATTGTTTTGATATCATAAGTACAGTTCAGTGCCATGGTATAACTTCTAATTTTGTGTAAGCTATGACAATTTCAGCAACTTATGGTATATCAACACTATTCAAGATTGTAATACAAGTGTGCCATCTTTGCATCTTTCAGTATGATGTCAAGTGGCAAGAAAATTTGTTTTGAAAGTAGCACTAACAATCAGTGTTAGATTGATAAAAACTTTCACGTCTACTTTAGTCATGAAGTTAGAGGGGATGCATAGAAGTAGCACATGCGAATGTAAACTAGGGTCAATGGTTTGATCCTCCCCCCCTACAGTAACACTACTACTCATCTTTCGAAAGAGATGTTAAACCCAGGTCATATGTATCTTTGATATTTACTTAGCATGTAAAAGATCCACAAATATCTCCAGAATGGGAAATTTCACATGACCTAAAATGACTTAACTCTTCTGTAGGTGTGAGTCATATGGGAGACTAGTTCAATGTCATTATGATAAATAAACTCAAATGGACAGATAGTTAGGCCCAAAACAGGAGTCTTTAGCTGTTCATATACAACAGTTCAGAGGATGATGTGTGAGAATTTGTAAAACAAAAGAAAATAAGGTAGTTTATATATATCAAGTAATATGAATGACTATAAAAACAAACATGTTGGTGACTCAGCATTAGGCAGAGGTCCATATCACTTGATCTTGTAGCAAAACCACTCATTGACGATCCCACCATGTACAAACCACAATCTGAAACATACACGTATGTGTACAGTTCAATGACCGTGGCCTACATTTCTCACTTCTTCTGTGTACAGAATAAATCTATAAAGAATACGAAAACATTCTATAAAACTCTCAGCCTTAATATTTAGTTCATAGTTAATTAATAGCATTAAATACAGTACCACAACATGTAAATGCTTTTACCCTTTCCTCCATATATACACCTTTATGGCTTGGGCAAACAGTGTAGATCCAGATCAGCTGGCACATCTGAGCCGTCTGATCTGGATCTACACTGTTTGCCTTTTGATACATTAGGTTATTTCTCACCAAAAAGTGACCAGTGCAGTTCCTGATCAGACGGCACGGATATGCCGGCTGATCTGGATCTACACTGGTCGCGCATGCATAAAAATGCGTATATATGGAGTAAATGCTTTAAGATATGAATCATACATTGTTAAGTGTGCAGTACTATTATATCAGTATTTAACAGGTATCATCTTTTAACCAGCTCAGAATGATTCGGGGTTAGTATATTCCAATTGTAACATTTTGAACAATAAAAAGGGTTTTAATTCAATAAGTACATTGTAAGTCATTTTGAATCTAATAATTTAAGTATGACTTTTTAATCTCATTAAATATGCCAGCCTTTTTGCTGAGACTGTAGCATATAGGCAAATTCTATGCTCCATAATGCAAATGGCAATTATTTTTCCTTGTAAACATTTGCAGTTTTCATACCTCTATACAGCACTGAATAATCATTGACATAATCTCCTGACATTAATTAAAAGACTCTTCAATATTCAAAGCCAATGAACTTCTTACATGGAAATACATCCTTGAAGATAACATAAAGAGCATCTCTTAGTTCAACCTTGGCTCTGTATATGTCATCTGTCTGTCTGTTGCTTTCAAAATATCTCCATATACCTTCTGTGATCTGTAATAAAACAAGATATGTTTGTAAAACATATATGCCCCCCAGCAGCACCTAACTGCTTGTGGTTGGGCCAAAGCGTTCTCTAGTTATTGATCAGAAACCGTTTTTAGGATGAAAGTCTCTGTGATCTTGACCTTTGATTTAATGACCTCAAAGTCAATAGGGGTCATCTACTGGTGATGACCAACCAGCATACCAAGTTTGGTGAACCTAGGTCAAAGCGTTCTCTAGTTATTGATCAGAAACCGTTTTTAGGATGAAGGTCTCTGTGAGCTTGACCTTTGACCTAATGACCTCAAAATCAATAAGGGTCATCTACTGGTGATGACCAACCAGCATAACAAGTTTGGTGAACCTAGGTCAAAGCGTTCTCTAGTTATTGATCGTAAACCGTTTTTAGGTTGAAAGTCTCTGTGATCTTGACTTTTGACCTAATGACCTCAAAGTCAATAGGGGTCATATACTGGTGATGACCTACCAGCATACCAAGTTTAGTGAACCTAGGTCAAAGCATTCTCTGGTTATTGATCGGAAACCGTTTTTAGGATGAAGGTCCCTATGAGCTTGACCTTTGACCTCAAAATCAATAGGGATCATCTACTGGTGATGACCAACCAGCATATTAAGTTTAGTGAACCTAGGTCAAAGCGTTCTCTAGTTATTGATCGGAAACCGTTTTTAGGATGAAGGTCCCCGTGAGCTTGACCTTTGACCTAATGACCTCAAAATCAATAAGGGTCATCTACTGGTGATGACCAACCAGCATACCAAATTGGTGAACCTAGGTCAAAGCGTTCTCTAGTTATTGATCAGAAACCGTTTTTAGGATGAAAGTCTCTGTGATCTTGACCTTTGACCTAATGACCTCAAAGTCAATAGGGGTCATATACTGGTGATGACCAACCAGCATACCAAGTTTAGTGAACCTAGGTCAAAGCATTCTCTGGTTATTGATCGGAAACCGTTTTTAGGATGAAGGTCCCTATGAGCTTGTCCTTTGACCTAATGACCTCAAAATCAATAGGGGTCATCTACTGGTGATGATCAACCAGCATATTAAGTTTGGTGAACCTAGGTCAAAGCGTTCTCTAGTTACTGATCGGAATCCGTTTTTAGGATGAAAGTCTCTGTGATCTTGACCTTTGACCTTATGACCTCAAAGTCAATAGGGGTCATCTACTGGTGATGACCAACCAGCATATTAAGTTTGGTGAACCTAGGTCAAAGCGTTCTCTAGTTATTGATCAGAAACCATTTTTTGGATGAAGGTGCCTGTGAGCTTGACTTTTGACCTAATGACCTCAAAATCAATAGGGGTCATCTACTGGTGATGACCAACCAGCATAACAAGTTTGGTGAACCTAGGTCAAAGCGTTCTCTAGTTATTGATCGGAAACAAAGTGTCTACCGACGGACGGACGGACGGACCGACCGACATTTGCAAAACTATATGACCCCTCATCTTCGATGGGGGGCATAATAAACTCTATCCTGTTCATACAACCATTAACCTTATCATTTCTCATTTGGAAATGTTTTCGTCTTGCTTACTATACAGCTTCTGAGACACTATTTAATAAAAGACATGATTTTTTTTTTCATACAGCATGTGGCCATACATCGTTTCCAGCCAAAATTGATTGAAATATGACATGCTTATAATATGAACTTACTTGTTCTTATTCTTATTTAATGTTGTCCTCTGTAGATGCTGACCAGTATTTTTGTATTATATTTTGTAATTTGCTCATGATTATGCAAATGCATACAGAGTTTTGAATAAAGAATCTTGAATTTTGAAGTTTGAGAAGTATTTACCTTATTATTCATAGTGTCCTTGACTGATACAGGAATTGTTTCTACTTCATGTTTCCGCTTCTTCTGACTGGGTTCATAATCATTTTCCTGATCTGGTCTCTGTGAGTTACGGTTACTGTATGATCTCCTATATAACATAAAAGCTAACATTACTTTTCATACATGTTCTCCATTTTAGACTCACACATACATTAAATAAAAAATCTTGACTTCAGAATTAATCAAACAGTAATCGTCTGAGTAATGTATCTGAAAATAGGTCAGTAAGAAAGTCTATCTTAACAAGAATCTTTGTTCTGTGTCATCATTTATTACAACTACAAGTTCATTACCTCTGGAAACTTTTAAGAAGTGATATCTCCAAAGGTTTTGGAAGAAACGAATATTCAGTGATGAGCTATACAAATTTCCACAATTATTGTTATGGCTGATAACAGGTTCATCTTATTCAATATGGTTATATCTATGTATCTGCTTCAATCTGCAGGTAACAGTAGTCTGCCAAAATTTTATACAAGGAGCGACACTTTTTGAGAAGTGTATTTGTATGGTAAGGTTACTATTCTAACAAAAAAATCTACTCAGAATTACTTGTGTGATCCTCTCTGACTGTATGCTGGGTTGTTGTAGTTGTAAAATGCATGGTTTCTTTCAGGGAAGTTCCTACTTGGATGCTGATTCCACTGAGGAACTGGTGCAAACCCTGAAAATAGAAAGATATTTTCATAGCACATAATACATGCATATTTTGACATTTTTGTGTTTAAATTATCTCTCGAGATAGTATAGGATACAGAGTTTTCAAATTCCATATCACCTCTGGTTCTATTCCATTCTCAGTATATAACAATGCTACAGTGAGTATGCAAAAAACAAGAGGGCCATGATGGCCCTATATCGCTCACCTGAATATGACTGCTTTTAACAAAGTTGCTGTGGACCTGGTTAATTGAACCCATATTCAAACTTGGCCTAGAAATTATTGAAACAATCTTTCTGACAAATTTCAAGGTTATTTGGACTGAAAGTGTAGCCTCTAGTGTTAACAAGGTTTTTCGATATTTGGGCTCTGTGACCTAGTTTTTTAATCCAGATAATCCATATCCAAACCTGAGCTAGAAATCATCAAAACAACCTTTCTGACAAATTTCCAGGACATTTGGACTGAAAATGTAGCCTCTAGAGTGTTTACAAAGTTTTTCGATATTTAGGCTCTGTGACCTAGTTTTTTAATCCAGATGACCCATATTCAAAGCTGAGCTGGAAATCATAGAAGCAACCTTTCTGACAAATTTTCAGGTTATTTGGAATTAAAATCTTAACTCTAGAGTGTTAACAAGGTTTTTCCATATTTGGTCAATGTGACCTAGTTTTTGACCAAAGATGACCCATATTAGTACTTGAGCTAGAAATCATCAAAACAACCTGTCTGACAAATTTCCAGGATATTTGCACTGAAAATGTAACCTCTGGAGTGTTAAAGTGGTTTTTACCTTTTAGGGCTCTGTGACCTAGTTTTTGATCCCAGATGACCCATATCCTAGTCCGGGCTAGAAATCATTGAAACAACCTTTCTGACAAATTTCAAGGACATCTGGACTGAAAATGTAACCTCTAGAGCATTAACAAGGATTTTCTACTTTTTGGCCATGTGTCCTAGTTTTTGATCCCACATAACCCATATTCAAAACTGAGCTAGAAATCATTAAAACAATCTTTCTGACAAATTTCAAGGTTATTTGAACTAAAAATGTTACCTCAATGCGTGTTTACAAGGTTTTTCTATATTTGGGGTCTGTGACCTAGTTTTTGACCCCAGATGACCTTTATTCGAATCTGAGCTAGAAATCATTAAAACATTTTTTCTGATAAATTTCGAGAATATTTGGACTGAAAAGTAGCTTCTAGAGTGTTAACAAGTTTTTTGCTATTTTTGGGCTCTGTGACCTAGTTTTTGATTTCAGATGACACATATTCAAATTTAACCTAGAAAGCATTGAAACAACCTTTCTGACAGATTCCAGGTTATTTGGACTGAAAATGTTACCTCTAGAGTGTTAACAAGGTTTTTCCATATTTGGGCTCTGTGACCTAGTTTTTGACCCCAGATGACCCAATTTTGAGCTTGAGCTAAAAATCATCAAAACAACCTTTCTGACAAATTTCCAGGATATTTGGACTGAAAATGTAACCTCTAGAGTGTTAACAAGGTTTTTTCTATTTTTGGGCTCTGTGACCTAGTTTTTGAACCCAGATGACCAATATTCGAACTTGAGCTAGAAATCATAGAAACAACCTGTCTGACAAATTTCCAGATTATTTGGACTGAAAATGTTACTTCTCCTTCTACAAGAAGATTTTCAAAGTTTTCACTATATAAGCCTATGTAAAACCAATGACCCCGGGGTGGGGCCAAATTTGACTCCAGGGGTATAATTGGAACAAACTTGGTAGAGGTCCACTAGACAATGCTACATACTAAATCTTAAGGCTCAGGGCCTTGTGGTTTCAGACAAGAAGATTTTCGAAGTTTTTCCTATATAACTCTATGTAAAACAAGTTACCCCTGGGGCGGGGCCATTTTTGACCCAGAGGCCATGACTTGAACAAACTTGGTAGATGTCCACTAGACAATGCTGCACACCAAATATCTAAGCTCTATGCCTTACGGTTTCTGACAAGAAGATTTTTAAAGTTTTTCCTATATAACTCTATGTAAAACAAGTTACCCCTGGGGCGGGGCCATTTTTGACCCAGAGGCCATGATTTGAACAAACTTGGTAGATGTCCACTAGACAATGCTGCACACCAAATATCTTAGCTCTATGCCTTACGGTTTCTGACAAGAAGATTTTTAAAGTTTTTCCTATATAACTCTATGTAAAACAAGTTACCCCTGGGGCGGGGCCATTTTTGACCCAGAGGCCATGATTTGAACAAACTTGGTAGAGGTCAACTAGACAATGCTGCACACCAAATATCTTAGCTCTATGCCTTACGGTTTCTGACAAGAAGATTTTTAAAGTTTTTCCTATATAACTCTATGTAAAACAAGTTACCCCTGGGGCGGGGCCATTTTTGACCCCAGGATCATAATTTGAACAAACTTGGTAGAGGTCCACTAGATGATGCTTTATACCAAATATCAAAGCTCCAACCCTTGTGGTTTCTGACAAGAAGATTTTTAAAGATCCAACTTTTCAAATCTGTTTTTAGCTCCTGTGACCCAGAAATGCAATGAACCGGAACCATTTGAACAAACTTGGTAGAGCTTCATGCAAGGAACATTCTAGGCAAGTTATATTAAATTTTGCCGAGTGGTTTCAGAGGAGATGTCGTTTGAATGAATTGTGGACGACGGACGGATGGACGGACGGACGGACGGACGGACGCCGGACAATCAAGGATCCTAAAAGCTCACATGAGCATGCTCAGGTGAGCTAAAAAGTAAAGACACTTAAAATTGTTAGCACTGGAGTTAGAAATCAAACTTTTAACAACCCTAATTAAAGGCAGTGCTGGTTAAAGAGACTATCCTTACATGATTCATAAATATCAGTGACTTGTCTAATGGCAAGTAGCCTCAATCAATATGGTAATAACCGTCTGTTTTTTAAACACTGGCATTTGTTAACAAAATACATACCAAACACTGGCTGATGGACGACCGGTACCTGATAACTAACAGCTGGTATAGCTGGGGCAGCAAAGTTCACATTGTTCATGTTTGGCACATTCCTATGTCTGAAATTACTTGTCTTTCTGGGATACATTCTTATTGCTTAATCAAATCTTTGAGACAAAACCTGTAACAAAAAAACCAGCATGCAAGTACTTATGTATTATATACATGTACAGTTTTTCAGTAACAGCTTAATATGTTTAACTAGAGGAAATTTTATAAATACTTTTAAGTCAGCTGCCAATGTTGGGTATTACTATAGTAGTTTTAACTATGAAAGTATCATAGGCACATTGACTGATGACATCACAAGCACCTGTTTCCAAAATATTGCTGAACTGCTGGTTCGCAAAAAGAACCAATATTTATATACATTTGATAGCAGCAGAATTTTTAACTTTAGATAACTTTTTTCTTTGTCAGCCGAATTTTAAGATTCTTATATCACTTGAAAGCTCTTTAAATTCATATTTTGAAAATATAAGCAGATTTTGAATTTTTGCTTTTAAAAAAGAAAACTAAACTAATTTATACCTGTCATTTCAGTATTTTTCTAGCAGCTCAGATGCACTATGTTTAACCATTTACAAACAAAAAAGTAAACAGTTTTGACATTTATTTTTTAAATATGTAAAATATGAGTTTACAGACCTTTTAAATGATATAAAATGTTGAATTATTTGATCAAAAATGACTTTGTAAATGTAATTACAAAATAACTATGTTTTGCATTTTTATCAACCGCCATGTTTTTGCCAACCTTCAAAAAGTTACCTGTATCTCTTATCAGTTACTTGTTACTATTAATAGATTTCAAAACAATAAAATTCAACGTTCCTATACTATGGGTAACTGCATAAACTTAAGAAAAGTTTGACAACCACTTTTGTCTCTTTATACTGTTTATTACTATACAAAGTTTAGGCCTTATTTCATGCTATATCATATATTTAACCATTTTTTATCAGGCTTTAGCTTGGAAGTATACGGACTGTTTATTGTCAATGGCTTTAAAATAATGAATGTCAATCTGTCAAAGACATTAATTAGGCATTTATTCTGGCTGAAATTACTGGCATTATTATGTTACCCTAGTCTTAGAAATACTTTATCTTCTACTCAAATTTACTAACCTACAATAAGTTTCTTTTGATGGTTTCAGTATATTGAAACATACCTACATGTAACCTTATACTTTAACACTTTTTTTCTCAAAGATTTTAATAATGAAGGCAGGTACAAGCTGGCAGTAAGAGGGTACAAGTACAAGAGGGTACATTATACTACACACCTATAACACCTCAGGATGGCAGCCAAAACTACATACTAATATGACCTCAAATTTTACTTTCTTTTGTAAGATGCATTATACTACATCCCTAAAACGTCTCATAATGGAAGCTGATATTAATTCAACTAGAGTAAAAAATATTTTTTGGATGGTCCGTTTTGTCCCTGGATATGGTCCGTTTCGTCTCACATTATGGTCCGTTTTGTCTCAAAAAATGGTCCGTTTTGTCCATGGTCCGTTTTGTCCATGGTCCGTTTTGTCCGTAATTCGTTAGTACTTGGTTGGGTGTCCCAAATTGACCTCATAGGCCAGGTTACTACAATTCTACTACAGGGCTCTAGCTAGGCCAAAATTTTAGGGAGAAGTCACTTCTCCCTCAGCTCACATTAGGGAGAAGTTTCAAGACTTAGGGAGAAGTGGATTTACCAACATTAAATGGACCGCAGTCTACATATGGACACAAGAAGGGAAGGTTGAAGCATAAAATGTAAACAAATAAGAATGAAACTGTTTTTATTTTAAAAATGTATATATATTTTTAAAACATATTTTATTAAAAACTGACAAATTCAGAGTATCAATGTATTATATTAACGTCTTCACAAATTACTCTATCTTCAAAAACAAGAACATATATACAACATCTTCTATCAAAGACTGACATATTCAGAGTCTATCAATGTGTCAAATGAGGTTTTCGTCATCACTCAATCTTCATAAACAACAATATGTACATTTACTCAACATCTTCCATTAAAACTGACATAAGTATGATCAACTATCAGACTCTTAGAAACTAAAAATTAATAAATGGATTATACTACATCTGCCATTAAAATCTGACAAATTCAGTGTCTATCAATGTATTATGTTTCTTGTAGAAAGACTTAGCACACTTTCATGCATGTTCATAACTAGCACACTCATGCATGTACATAACTTATCATCATTGTCTATGCAGAGTACAACTTTCTTACTTTACATGATTTCCACTTTTTGAGGGCACGTTGAAAGTCAAAGTCTTTCGTGTCTGGTCCATCCTCAGAAATTCTCATTAGGTCATCTAAGGTCTTACACTTAATGGATGTTCTGGCCTTAGATTTTATGCGGTTTTGGGTACTAAAGCCTCGTTCACATTGAACACTTGTCATTGGAATAACTGAGCAACATTTCAACAACATGATTAAGTTTGGGAGGTCATTTGTTTTCATCAATGAACACATCACTTCAACAATGTTTCTATCACTGTATGTTCCTTTCACCAGACGTTTGTATGTCTGAAATTCAGACCTCACTTCTTCTTTGTTTTGGAGGTGGATGTGGAAGTGGTCTGCCAGGGTTTCTATTTCCTGGAGGCCATATTTGGACAAACAGTCAGATTGGACAATATTTTTTGGGATTAACACTTTCATTGCTTCAAGAATTTCAGTCTCATCAAATCTATCTCTTAAGTTGTCAGTCAGTTTTTGGATATACATGGGTGCCACGGTTTCAATTGTGTTCTCCTGTTGGGTGTAGTAGTGAAGCACAGGGGAATAGCCTACATTTTCATCATCTCCCTCATCATCACTTTCATTAGAGAATCCATCAAATTCAATATTTTCCATTATGGCACTATTGACAGACTTACAGTCAGATTCTGATAATGGTCTTTTGTATACATACTTGCCATCTTCCTCAACCACAAACTTAGAGAGTTTTTCAACAAACAGTCCAGGTGCCTCAAGTAAGTCTTGTAAACTTTCACAAGTGCTAGTAATCATTGGTTTCACTACACTGAAATCAACAGTTTGTGCCTGGAACTTCTTTGATAGCCTTGTCATAAAGGGGAGAATGTCCATCATTAGGTGAGTTAAGGCTATGAATTTGTATTGGGAAACTTCCTGTAATAGACCTTTAGCAGAAGGCTCATAGATTGCCTCCCTTTCTAGTGCCATACACAGTGCTGGGTAAGTACGGTACAAAACCTGAACAGCATGATCTAAACTTAACCACCTCACTGAATGTACTTCCGCAAACTTTATTGCTGGTAGGTTAAGCAGTGTCTGAATTGTTCTCAAACGGTTTGAACGAAGTGCTGAGTTATGGAAGTATCTAAACACACTGGCAATTGATCTGGAGTAGCTTTCCATGTGTGGTACTAACTTGGCTGCCTGTGATGTGGCCAGTGCTGTTCTGTGAGCAGCACAATGGACTCCTATTAATGTTGGGGAGTGTTCTTTCAGTAATGTGACTACTCCACCTTTTCGGCCGGTCATAACACTAGCACCATCTGTCCCTAGGCCAACTAGTTTAGTGATATCCAGTCCTTTTGACTTAAGTTCCTCTACAACCATAGATACAATATTCTTAGCACTAGCTGAACCCTCACTTATTTTTTTATTTGACAGAAGACAATATTCTAACCCATGTTCTGTTACACACTGTGCATACATTATAACTCTCTTTAAGTTTCCATTGTCAGTGCTTTCATCTAATGTCACAGAATACACCTCGGACTGTTGTATAGCCTTTATTTTATCATCCAATATCACTTCAGCTAGGGCTGCCTGGAACTCTGACACACTATCTGGACTAGTGTATTGTACATTACAGTTAGTTTTTGACAAGTCTACTCCAAGAAGGGATGCATAGTTTACCATGTGTTTCATTTCATCCTTTGGTAATTCCCGTTTAGCTATATGGTAGGCTGTTTTCAAGAGATTTAACGCAATTTCATCATCTTTGTTGAGTTTTGCTTCCAACAATTTTTGCATCGGCTTTTGTGTTTTCAGTGTAGACCGTTGAACTGCATTCAAGTGGCTTTGTGCTGAAAATAGAATAAATAGTTCTAAGACACACAAGAAATTATTTATGTGGAAATACCGTTTATCATTAATTAGTACAAAACTTCATTACGAGATCTTTGAATAAAACCAATTGATAAATTTTAAATCAATCAGTTTCAGATATACAAAACAGCACAAGTTTCAAGTAGACAATTTTGTTTTTTGACACACAAGAAAAAAGTCAGATGTGAATCTGATCAGTACACTCTAATTGAGGTCTTTGAATAAAACAAATTGACTTCTATTAGTCAGTTTCAGATATACAAAAACACCATTAAGTTTCGAGTACACATATTGTTTTTAAATAAATTAAAAACCTTCTGCTTTTAAATCCAATACACTTATGTGTACTTACAAGTAGCATGCCGGCCATGATTCGTTGTTTTGGCGGGAACTTCGTGTCCCTTAGCATAAGCATTATCGTGCCTATTGTCCCTGCATAATTTACAATGCCACAGACCGTTCGTATCCTGAACGTACCAATCGAAAGATGACTGCCGTAACTCCTTCGTAAATATTTTTTTCTTAGCAGGAGAGTCTGAATCAGGAAGTTCTGTTTCTGGAGCTTTACGTTTAAACGAACTCGGCTTTTGCGAGTCGCCCTGTAACCAGGACTTAAGTGACATGTTTACAGATCAAATTTTCACTTGAAAATGATATCGTTTTATTTGAAAATTAATTCGGACGTTTAAAGTATTCAAAACTAATTGCAATTATCTCAAAATTTTAATTATGTTGTCTCATTAGCGACTTACCTTTATTTCATATCGCACCGCGTAGCAAACATTTCCCAGTTTATAAAAAAATCTATCCAATCAAACACAATTAAACACATCTAACTTCTACTCTTCTACACATCGGCGAATAACAAAGGGCACATGTCCCAATTGGAACTGTTTATTTTGTCACCTTGATGTGTTAATTCTGGTCAATTAGCGATACAATTTTTTAATCCGCTATCATGTACATTTCGTATCGACAGTTACTGCTTACCATTCAACGCTCGGAGGCGTGGTTTAAATTTTATTGACAGGCGCTTTGTGTCACGTAGACATGTGTACATGCGTCGGTAAACCAAAAAAACGCGGCGAAGTTATTTTCGCTTTGATGTTCAAACTCGGCGAAGTTCAGAAGCATCGGGCGACTTAATCGCCTAAATCGCCCAGTTGCGAGAGCCCTGTACTATCTGACAGACCAGAAAACAAATAATTTTCAATACTTCATTACGATTTTTTGCATATTATGAAAGACAAACAAATTTTTAACAAGTTTGATCTGACATGACTTTATCCCCATATATTTTATGCAGTAATTTTCCTCCTGAAGTCAAAAAATAAACATGACTCTTCACTGGTCCATATAAATATATATGTAAACACATTTTTCTGATGTTTTTTTTTTTTTAATTAACCTTTTTTCTAATTTTGCAGGTTTACACATATTCTTAATATCCAGATATTGTAGAAAATTTTTTCGACCTGAATGTTTGTTTCAGTAACGAATTTTGCCTGAATCAAAACTCACGGTAGCCCAACAAATTGTGCGCCAGGGCTCTTTATTATATAGACGATGGTCGCCCTTCGCCGACATCTATGTAATATCAGTTTGTAAATCGGTCGGTCTTGCAGTCGAAATATTGAGACTAAACTCACGGATAATTTGCTTTCATTTCGACATGGATACACTTATTCATATCGCGGAAACATATAACAATTGCAAATTACTGTCACATTATTCTCATATAATCTTTATTTCAGAATGGAATCTCATTTTACTTATTAAACAAATACATATATTAATATATTTTAATACTTCATGTCTTGAAAAACAAAAAACATGTATTTTTCCATGTAAATATATTTACCTTTCCGCTAATTGACATAAATGCCTGCAAGAAACTAAAAACACCAAGAAGAAATATAAAACACCAAAAAGAATTAGCCAGAAAACTAATCTCCGTCTGCTTTTTTATATGCCCGCTTTTTAAGAAGACACATAAGGACATTATAAGTCATGTATACACGTGTCTTAAAAGGTATCTGTTTATCCCGGTCTAGATTTGAATATTTAAAAAATTTTTTATTTCATCTCTGTTTTAGGTGCCAATCTGACTGAAAATGACATACTACCTCGAAATATTGTCAGTACAATACAAGTTGTATTCTTTGTACATTAATTGTATATATATATATGCATGTTTGTTAAATGGAAATTGTGTGTTTGTCAGCTTCAACTTAATACTGCCAAAAGTCAATACTGACTATACTAGCCAGGCGCGTGTCGGGAACATTAAAATTATAAAAGATAGTAACAAAGAAAACAAGATTTTACTAAAGATCTTACTTATATAAACATTTATTGTGAATGTTTAAAATCCATAAGACTTGTTTACTCCACTGATAAAAGCTGGCACAGTTGAGGCAGCCTTAATCTCGGTCGGTAATTAATTCCAGATACCCTTGTACATATGTATGCATGGCTTAATGTCCTTTAGTTTCCACCATATTCCACTTACAGAATTACCATTATATTAAAAAGAAGTGTTAGTGTCTGTTTATGAATATAATAGAGGTTATACTTTAATTGTGGCAATAAAAGCTTTTTGACTTCAGTATGTTTTTATGGAAGCACTTTAATTATTGGGGTGGGTGGGGCGGCAAGGGAAACTACCAACAACTGAAAGCAGTATATATGTACAATCACAGGAGTTTGAAATTCCTGGTGTTTTTTTATTATGTAGAACATAATTTTTTACAAATTACAATTATCTCTTGTTTATTGATAGAATTTCAAACTCCTGTGGTACAATTTAAAGTTATACGAGTGTTCAATATGATCAAGATACATGAAGGCAGAAAGCACATTGATTGCTCAGATGTCACGTAAATAAGTTGTAACAAAGAGTGACTTCCTATATTTCTAAGGGATACATAAATAGAAGCATACATTCCAGTGCAGTTCAGGGCCAGTCGTTAAATATTCTTATCACATTGAACTTTACTCAGTTGAAGTAAAACTCTCTTTTTTCAGTGCAAATATGTAAGTAAAACTTGGTTGTGACTGTTTTCCTAAAAATACACATTCAGTGTCATCTGTAGAAGACTATAAAAAGATTTCTTGTCCCTAAACATGAAAATATTGTTCACAGTTTAATTGGTAGCACTTTTTGAATTCAGACCAAATCTTTAAACTGTCAAGAATCAATCAGAATTTTCCTATAAATTAATCTTTCGAGCAGAAATATCGTAAGATCACGTGAAACTATTTATTACTTTATACTATTCACTTGAATAGTTTGCACGTGAAATTAGGCGCGAAAAGCCAAAATTACGACTGTTTCGTAAAATAACACCCCTAAATAATGATGCTTTCCTTCGTAAATGTGCTGAATTTTTGTTTTTTTTATTTCCTCTGCATCTTAACGTTGATCATATGTTAGAATTACAAAACAAAACACGAAGTCGAAAACAAATAGTGATCGAATTTTAATTACAGTCAGTAATTTGAATTCATATTTTTTAACAAAGAATTTTTTATATTATTTTATCTATTCTGAAATTAAATTGTTAAACACTTGAATTTAATTGGCTCATTTATAACAACAAATCAATCATGAAACTCATTTGCATATTTAAGGAATTTAATTTGTTAGTTTGGAAATGCTATGATGGAAAGTAATCACAAAACAACACAAAAGATTAGGTTTTCAGTATAAACTAAACAATTAAAATGTAATTACGGATAAATTATTCAAAATATTTCTAATTTCATGACCCGTTTTCAAGATACAACTGGCACGATATTAGAAAAATATATATTTTTATTAAAACAGAAAACTGTCCTGCAAATAGCTAATTTTAATTATATTGTCAAGACAGAGAATACTGTATCTCAAGGTCACATATGTCAATAAAATAAATTTAATATGATAAATTATGCCGAAGAATATACAGGCAAAACAGGTGTCAATTTAGAACAAGGCCAGCCCAAAGCATCAGAAGAGAAACACTCATTCAAAAATTCAATAAAATTCGAGATGACAGATCATTTTGAAAAAGAATCGTACAAAACAGGTGTCCATGTCATATGGGTAGAAAATTAACAAAACATATGAATGTAGTCACAAGGGATTAGATATATTGTATATCAAAGTAGTCTTTGATTATGGCAACCTGAAATAAAATACAAAAATACTGTAGATAGCTATTGTTTGTAAATAATGCACGTTCTGACGTTCTTTGTCCTTGTTATTATGTTTCAAGCTATTCTGTTGTCTGGTTTTGTTATTTTTTCTATTTTTTATTTTCCAACAGCCATATTTGGGATGGTATTTCGTAAAAAACGCCAAACTTTTGCTGGATGCCCTATGTCCCCAACAAAGACTTCATTTCCATCACGTGATACTGTGACGTCATGAGGCTGACTTGGGAAGTCCTGAAACAGTAGAACATTTACAAAATAGTATTTTAATGATTAATTATTTCGAAAGGCAACATTGATAAAATTCTAAAATAAATTTATAAAATAATAATAAAAAGCTAAATAATCTTGAAAGTCAACATCAACAAAGTGGGAAAATGCTTTATTTACATGTCATGTGTCTATTTGGCCAAAGTGTTTCTTTTGAGTTGAGTCAAAATTATAAATGGTCCTTTTTCTCCTACACTTATAAAGTAGTCGTTATATTGCCTTGTCGGTTCCATCCTTTCTGCGGTCTTACTTGACGTGTAGCACTGTGAACTGAAGACAGTCTTAATCTAAGGTCCAAAGTAGCACCCATGATTCACAGACAAAAAAATAAATCTTAATGATACAAATCAAACGTGTACACAAAATGTCCGTATGATGTGCATACCGTGTCCTGAGGTCCCCATGTTTCCATTATGTTTCCATGTCTATCCAGGGTAAACCCCTCTACAATACCAATACCTGGTCCATTCACAGCATACAGACGCTCACCTATACCAGAAAAGGTTTACACAACTGAAATTAGTTTGTCAATATACTACCTCCAGGAAAATTTTGTATTTACACGATTTGAAAAATATACAAAAATACTGCAAGTCATGTTTAATACTTTTATCAACGTTTAAACAGAACAATGTCGTGCAACAATTTACGGTCATATTATTGTCAAAGTATAAAAATACTTACCGTCAGCGCATTCATGCACATACCTTTGCTTAAAGGAACTCTAAAATAAATCAAAGTCTTTCAGTTTGTTCTTTTTACGCAACATATCACGAATGATTTTGAAACTCTACACACCAATATAGGGTTTTGAAATTCACCGTTTGCCACAAGTTTGCAAACAGTAATCACCTACCTGATGCATCAAATTCAATAGCGTAGATTGTTCCCCTGCCAGGCTCAAACCGGTCTCTGAAGTCCCCTGCCGTTGTTCCATTGAGGCCCGCGGAATAACATTGTATTCTGAAAAAAGTGATATCTAAAATAAAACGATTTATTAAAAAATAGTGCCCGACGCCCTCTGCAAATTTAGCTATTTTAGGTTGTTTGGAAAAGAGTAAGATACAGAAAGCAACCCATTCCAGTGACATTGCTGGTTCTTTCCATGCACAGCGTATAGAACTGATACACGTCTCATCCGAAGAATATTTAGTAGTGTTAGTGAAAAAGAAGGAGATCGAACTTGCGACCAGCGCGTTTTCACTGAACCACAAAAAGCACACAAGTTTTCTGGCAAACATTTGATTACAATCTTTTATGTTGCATGAACAAATTAATTCAATGTATTGATAATTTTTTTTCAATTCTGATATCCCTAACATGACATTTCAACACAAATAATTCCCTTTGTACACTATTTATGTTTCCGTTAAACCAAGACCTAAGCCATTGTTTCAGTTGTCACGTGACACCATTTTTCTGCTTTGCATACAAAAAAAAGTTGCCTGCAGATTTTGTGTTACACAGACTTAAGAATGGCATAATTAAGAGCGGAGTTAACTTGAACCGTTTTAATCAAAATGAGCTGCTAGAAAATGAATGTGATAGTTTAACGTCTGTATATTTCTGACCATCCACTAACTGGGTTAGCACTTTGACAAACTGTCCTCTAATTCGGAGGGACATAAAGCCACGATACATTCAATGATGCAGTCTATGGTGACGGCTGTAGCAGGGAACTCTCAATGACCCAGATCTAGAACTTATATTGCGTAGAAATGAATATTAAGTGGCATATTAACAAGACTGTCAAATAATGTTGACACCCTGATGGCTGACGCTGACGTAAGTGTCTCGACTTTGATGAATATATGTCCATTTTGTTTCGGCAGATAGTTAAATAACAATTTTTCTTCTTATGACCTACCAATCACTCATTTAAACAGGACAACCTAAGTTTACCACGTACCTTTGCCCTCTGTAGATGTATTTTGTTAATTCGTTCTATATTTGTAGAGCTAGTTTTTTCCTTTCAGGACACAGCTAAATTTTCAGTAGTTTCAAGCCATACCATTTAAATTAGACTTGGCAGTCAAAATTCGTAATAAATATCATAATGATAAAATTCTCAAAAAGTCTCAGGCGGTTCCGATCTATGCCTTATGTTTCTTTTTACCTTTTTTTAAATAAGCGGTAAAATATCAATCTAATATCTAATATACACTTTTATATCTCGGCAAGCAAATTACTACTTCCCTATGTATGCTAAATATTTTCATATCAACAGTATTGAAATATAATAATGACTAGAATGACATTTTCCATTACCAGTTTATTTTTATCTTCTACCTGTAGTAACACTGACCTACACTCAGAAAACTCATTTCCAAACTATCCACTACAGCTATGAATTAATTCATTTTTTCCTGACCATTAACCTCAGACGCAATTTTTCTCTCATACAGGGCAATATCATATAAATATGTTACTTAGTCAAATGTAATATTACATGTATGAATATATAATTAATGTGAATAGTTGAACTTGAGTTTAACAATTCCTTTGATTTTGTTTTTGTAATTTTGATTACTTTGAAATTTTTGAGCAATTTATATCCCATTATGCCCTGTATTATCCATTATTTAGACTGTTTCATTAAGTGATGGAGAAAATTTACACGGAAATCTTACACAATGTTCATTTTTATTCGTTATATCATTTTTGATTTACAGTAATATAATAAAGTATTCCCACAGTGTTACTTCAAAGAGACATTACTATGAAACGTATCAAGTACTGTATATATGAAATGTTCAACATGAATAGAAATGTAAAAGTGCATACATGTTCACCGTCTGAATAGAGTAAATGTCTACTATACGTCTTATTTTAGACGAAATTTGCATACGAAAATGTCAGTTGCTAAGCATGTCTTGTGTGAATGAAATGCAAATGGAATGTTTAATATTTATTCACGATGTTTCTGTCTATAACAGCACTTATCAGACGACGCCCAGCGTTATAACTTGACAGGAATGGCACCGAATATTATACTGACAGCTACCAGTATCATCATCATCATCATCATAAAAAAGACATACCCTAAAATTT
The DNA here is from genome assembly GCA_012932295.1 of Cyclina sinensis. NCBI lineage: Eukaryota > Metazoa > Mollusca > Bivalvia > Venerida > Veneridae > Cyclina > Cyclina sinensis. Next base: position 7,476,527 of record JAAONU010000017.1, read on the forward strand.
TAGAGTATTTATTCCGTCAAATTCGTATAAATGAACGTAAAAAAAATCATTACCCAATGTGAAGATGTCAGTCAAAAATTCACAAGTACAACAGGTAAATAGAATGCGTGAAATATAAAAAGTTGTTGCCACACTTACTAGCTAAAAAGGAATATTCGTTCACCACTCGGTGGTAGCGGTTGGGGGTATGACAAAGATATTTAAAATTAACTTTATGAACCCAAGTATTCTGTCTGTACCGATAGTATACATGTACGTCGTAAGTAAAACTGCTTGTGAAACTGGCGTTCCTACGTTTCAGGTCGTGCTTACCTTCCATTTTCTCTGTCGGCGACACAAATGAGATCACGTGACTCATCCAGAGCGAGGCTGTGAGGTATATGAAAATCGTAGTTGCCTGGAACCGGGTCTATAAATAGCAACAAGAATGTTATATCACAAAATAGTTCTGTAATTTTCTTAAAATTCTGTTGTTTTATTTCGTTGTTTTTTTTTAATCAGGAAAAAAATGAGAACAAACTGGAGAAGTGGGCATGTATCTTTCAATGAGGGACATTGCTGATAACAAATTATCTCCCTTACTTAGATAACATCAAAGGTAGACCAAATAGCACATTGGACTTTTCATTTGGAATCCTCTGACTTTATCCTTGTTTCTAATTGTGATGGTCTTGACTTTCTGATGTGAAAACTGTCACTTATATATTAAATAAAAAGTTAGGATTATCAAAAGACAAAGATAACAAAACAAGCTGCTAAACTTAATGTGTAATCTGACTACCACTGTTGCAAATAATTAGGCTTAATTATCACCTAAACAAAAGAGAAAATAGAAAAAGCAGAGGAATCCAAATGGAAGGACCAATGTAATATCAGAGAGTATTCAGGGTAGATAATCCAGTAAAGTCCCTCATTTATACAAAGAACTGACTTAACGTGTGACACGTGACCGTGAAAGATAACTCTCGAAAGTATGCCTTTGAAATTTATGTTAGGTATGCTGCCATAAAGAACGTCGGTTTAAAGTAAACATAAATTAAACTCCTGGAATAAATTGTTAAACCCTTAAAAGAACTTATTTTTATTCAATTTACTTATTTGAAACATGACAACGGACAATCAATCTCAATAAAAGATTTTTTTTTCAAAAAAAATGAATTTAGATAGTTGTAATTTATTAAGTACTGTAATGTATTGTTTGTTAAGTATTTGTTAAAACAATTAAAGTGACATAAATTGATGATAAAATATTAAGTGTATTGTTTCTACGTTCGTGAAAAAGGGTTGTGTTCTAAGCCATTGTTAGTTATATTTTAATAGAAAAGAGTACCGCAAAGTAAAAATCCTTTTTTTTTAAAATGCTATTTGTTCACCGGGACAGATCATTTCTCATGACTAAAGTTCAAAAGAAAATTGTAAATTCTATTTCTCCCTAATATAAGTATATATCTTCATTCATTATCTTTGAATTATATTAGTGTGATCTGTGAGGGGGCTTGCCCAAACCCATTGTTCGCTTGTTTTGAGTAAATAATCAGGAAATCCGCTTAGATGGGTTCTTAAGAAATGTTGGTGTGTGTATCGGAAACGATCAGTGTGTGTGTGTGTGTGTGTGTGTGTGTGTGTGTGTGTGTGTGTGTGCGTGCGATGGTGCGTGTGTGTGTGTGTAAGATCATTCGAGAACCTTCGGTTCTGGTTGACTTATTACAATGTCTTGCCTACGTAGTTTTTATACCATACACGGGATTCGTAAGTATCCAGGGCAGTTGGATTCTTTGTTTCTGCTTGATTACTTCTATCACACTTTTAATGCGGTCCAGTTCCTTTTACTGTGTCGAAATGGATTTTACACAAAAGGAATTTATATCATTTTCGACAGTGATTGTCACAAGTATCAATAAAACCTGTCTACTCCGTTCCTCTCACGAAATATCACGTAAGTTTGCCAATTTTGTATGTGTCATATTTCCATAATAAAATTATTAATAATTCAATTTTACGAATAATATTTGCAAAAAGTGGTGAGTTGTGGTGCCATGAACTTATAAGTGAGCGCCAAAGATCTGAAAGAACGCCAAAGATCTGAAAGAGCGCCAAAGATGTGAAGGAACGCTAAAGATTCGAAAGTGTATCATTTTTAGAGAGAATCTAAAGCTAGACAATATTACATCTCCATACATAAATGCTGACTTTTGTGCACTAATGTACATTGTGACAAAATGGCCAATTCAAGTTTGAAACAGTTTATAGATAAATGCGTGTCAAAAACTTTAAGTGATCATAAAACAATATTCTGACTGTAAACCTTTCTTGATATAGTAAATCAGATATTGCATAAAAGTTTTACGAAGTACGAAGAAATCTGTGGGTTGCCGCATGAACTCTCTGACTGTGTCACGTGAACAGTAACCCTGCTGCACAGCGACTGAGAGTTATCGTTCTTGTGTTAGGTCATTCCGACAGTATTATTTCTTTTCTACGTTTCCAGCTGCACCAATGGATAGTGTGTTGAAAGAAATAACTTACTGAATATACTCACTTGTGGACACTTGACCCCACTTTGTTATCAGAGTACCGTCTGCTGAGAACTTCATTATTCTTCCATTACAGTACCTACAACAACATTCAAGTGGTATTTTACTTTACTTCTACCAACTACTTTTAACTGAATTTTACAACATGTAGTTTTATATGTCTACATTTACAAGGTATGACTTATATCTAAAAACAATAAATTTCAAAAGATATTGTGTGCTTTCTTTCCTGTTGGCATATAAACCTGTCTGTTTTCTCTCACATACACGTACTTCTAAGTTTACTTGCGCAAATATGTCCTCTTATATTTCATTGTATGCAAAGCTTTATATTATTCAGTTATGCCGTATGTTATGTAATTTTGTCGTAAGATATTGAATTGTGTTTCTTCTTTGGTTGCTTTTTAAAATAAGAATTAAGCAAAACACGGCGGTGTTTCTGGTAATTAAAACTAAGAATTAACTTCCAAACAGAAATAAGCACGTAGCCTGACGGACTATTCGAGAGCTGTTTAATCTATAACTCGAAAAAAAGAACTTAACCGAAGAAAGATAAGAGAGTGTTGAAAAGGCACTTAGACGTTTGTGTGAAAGGCATACCTTCTTATTAGCAAACGTTATTAAATAAGTTAGAGTGAACCTTTTCTCGTCTTTTAAGAGTGATATATTTTACCTTCTCAGGATGAAAAAGTAAGCCCGCCATAAATTTACTCACCCGTCAGCGACAAAGAAGTCGCCATTGGATGCCACAGCGACATCTGTCGGCTTACAAAAGTGTTTGTCGTCACTTCCTGGAATCAGCTTCTCACCAAGAGTAAGACCAGGAGTGTTAGGGTCTTTTGGTATTTTAATCACCTGTAAAACAAAACATCACAAGATGTAATCACTCATTGACGGGACTTTTAGACGAAATGATTTCGTGAATAAATACATTGTGACATGATGTTTTCCACATGTTCATTGCCCGCTGAAACAAGGAAAAATGTGTTTCAAAACTGTTCATGATCATGCATCTCGTTTCATTATTCGTGACAAAACACTTACAATGTAGACGGTGAAGAAAATTATAACACATACAAGAATAAGTAATGTTTTTAGCTCCACTTTTCGAAGAAGAAAAAGTGGAGCTACTGTCATGAGCCTCTCGTCGGCGTCGGTTAACCTTTTTGCTAAGGTCCATTTCCTCAGACAATTTTAAAGTTATTCTCTTCAAATTTGGAATACTTGTTCATTATCAAAATATAAAGGGCAGATAACCCTCAATTTTTTTTGCAAAGTTATGCTCCTATTTCGACTCATAATTTCTTGGTTTACCATTTTGTTAAGGTCATTTCTCAATATTTCCTTCAAACTTGGTCATCACCAAGACCCCTATCAAGATTGTTGGTACCCATGCACCGTAGGGTCACTTGATCTTGCTTAGACTTATAAAGGAGAAAACTTCTTAAGGCCAAACACAAAGCCTAGAACTGAACAATTTACTTAATGAGAATTAAGTAGTTACTGCCCCTTTCAATCATGCATGGACCCCCTCACCGTTACCCCCCCATCTCCTCCACACACACACACACACACACACCATATTACCCTTTTATAACGTGACCCCGCAATCAGACCCCCCTCCCACTTACAAAAAAATCTTACATGAGTACCCCCTCACACTCACCCCCACCCCCAATTTGTTTTGCATGACTAATCCACTCCACCTCCCTCACCCCCACAACCCCGAAAAAAAATCTCTTCTTATATGAGTTGGTACTTGACCTCCCCCACTCATTTTTTTTTGAGAGGGGGGGGGGGTGCACTTGTTTGACTTAGATTATAATTTATTATCCAATGAAAAAAGTGAAGCATGCTGTCCATGGACAGGTCTTATTTTATGACAAATAAAATTTTTTTGTGCAAACATTGATCACATAAAATATGGTACTCTTTTTTACTCTGCACTACTAGAACTGCGCATGCGCCATGTCCGTACCTGATGTAGACCTACGTCTGTAAGCCAAAGGTTATCCTCTTTGTCTATAGTTAGACCATGTGGCATGTAGTACCTGTAATAGATTGTTCCAGAGACATAGATAACAGTTATAGTTATCTATGTCTCTGATTGTTCACCTCGCTCAGTAACATGTTTATAGAGCACTTTCAACATTTTCAGTGTATTTAGGCTTGATGTAAACAGCGTTTCTAGCAGAATATTTAAGAAAAAAAATAATGCTTCATTCTATTACATAGACCGAAACAATTTTAACACATGAATTCAAAGGTAACCCAGGTCATTTATCATACCCGATAACTAATGATGTTGTGGGGGTATAATAACTTTCTTTTTTTCAGCACCCGGCAGAATCTTTACTTATGGTCTGCAAATCACAATATTTCTTTTCTCTCTAATATCTGGCTTAGTAGTATCAACTGTAACTAGGCCATACCAAATCGTTCTTTCGTTTAGCGTCCGAGGACGGATAGGTTTGAGCTTCTGAGGAAAGAAAAAAAACATTGTTTTTTTCTTACCTTTACATATAAAAACAGTTAAAAAGATATACCCCGGTAGTTTGGTTTGGTGTTGAGAGAGAGAGAGAGAGAGAGAGAGAGAGAGAGAGAGAGAGAGAGAAGAGAGAGAGAGATCTGTACATTTCTTGGTGGTTTTTTTAACCCAATAGATATTAAATTGCTTGTAGTACATTACATTTGCAGTAACAGTTTCCTTGACTTAACTTCCTTCAAGGTAAATATTAATACTGATAAAAAAGATGTATGCCTTCAATGCTGCATATTAACATAATAGTTGTAACTTGAAAAAACTAAATGTTAAGGACAAAATGTTTAAGTAGTGTTTACTTTGACATTTTTTACTGAGATACCTTATTTTGGTTTTAGTGACATAGGATGGAAGGACCTGTCTAATAACATGAATCAGTGCATCAGATCAATTTTATAGATTGTTGAAAGTTATTAATTTCAATTTTATACCAAATATAGACTCAGTTGTAAATTTACCTGTGCAGAAACATATTTCAGTTCAATGTATGAGTTTTTTTTATTTAAATTACTTTTAGAAATGCAAAGTCAATTAAAAGTCTTTGCAAAGTGGAATATCAAACTTGGTAATTATATCCTGGTGAACACACTAGTTGGTATGACTTGTTTATTTCGTTTGTGTTTTCAGGATAGCTAGATAGGTTTTTGAACTTAGGGTGGACGCTAAACGAAAAAAAAATTTGGAATGGCCCTACTTGTTATAGTAGGGTTACTTACTCTCCGGCACCCGCATGCTTAGTTACCTCCCCTGTTTTATTGTTGACCCACAACAGTACGTCCTTCTGTATGGGACCGAGTGCAGGATCTATCTTGTTCAATGGTCCGAATGACCTAAAGCAAGATTGAAAAATGTAGGTTAATCAGTTTAATTAGTAATCAATGCATATTCATACTTCATACGTCATGAATATTAAAAGAAATGCTTCATATAGATAGAAGACATGGTTTGTTAAAAAAAGAAAGAGAAAGAGAAAAGAAACCATATTGCTACACACCACCTGTCCCAGCGTCTGTCTGCTCTGTGGAAAACTACCAGGTTTCCTGCAGAGTCTAAGGCAATGCCGCCGACCTGTCCGATTACAGCCCGTGTTTTACTTGACGGCCATCCCCGGACCTCTCGTAACTTCTCGCTCGTGTCCTCAACCGCGGTATAATCGGCCATGTCATTGTAACTCGTGTCATACAGTGTCTGAAACACGACAGTTATATAAATTAACTCTTATTTTTCTGACTTCAGCCAAGGGATTGAATACTATTACATAGTTCTATTAGATAAAAATACCATTGTTTATATAGTTGATAGATCATGTCTGTATAGTCCTTAGTTGTATTTTATAAAATCTGAGATAGATTGTAACTCCGTCTTAAGGATACTTTATAGTTGTGATATACATGTATATATAGATGGCAAGCGAAAAAGGTTCTTAAATAATCTCATATTTAAAAGTAAAAGGCATTTCCAAAGATTTTCAGTGGATACTTACAACTTTATTCACAAGTGTATCAACAACGAGCAAAATGTTTGTCGTGTTGCAGTTTTTGTTTGAAATGAGAGTTTAACTTGAATTTGTAATTAGCCAGCCTTTTTTTACAAACATAAGTAGATATTTCAACATTACTGCGCAGACTAAAATGTCTCGTGTCAAAAAATCCCATAATCTAAATATTTGAGAAGAAAAAAATGAGAGACATTATTTAAGTATCAACTATGACATGTCTATATACATTTGTAAAGTCTGGGCATTTTTCTCTTCAAGAGGGAGTTAATAAAACTTCTGTATTTGTCGACAGTACTCAATTAATACATGTAATTTAAAAGACTGAAAAAAATTTGAAATGTGTATTTTTTTACTACTTCTACTAGGCTGTTGTAAAAATAACATTGCAATCCAGTCGGAAAGGCGTGGGAGGAGAACGGTTTACATATCGACCTGGTGATGTCTGTAAGACAATTAGATATAGGATGTCAATATGGAATCAGTTCAACACAAAGACCATAGCAGAAAATAAAAGACCAAATGTAGCTGAATGCTGTAACGATATATCGCTGTTTTATAACAATATATCGCTGTTTTATCATTTAAAACCATTAACTTTCACTTGGCGCATTTTCTGCTTTAAAGAGTTAAAAGATAAAACCTACATCAATTTGCAAGTTGCTTTTTTACTGGAAATAAACCCGGAAATTCAGTGCAATTAGTTTTTGGCCAATGTGGGCGTACGAACCAGATGTTTTGTTAGTGAGTATTTTGATAACAATAATAAAAATTCTTACAAGCTACAGCCTTCAGAACAATTATTATTGTCATCTGTTTTAAGGTAACAAACTTTTTATTTCACTCAAATTACGTGATGCAGTACAGAGACCACCACTCCAGTTGTTTTTTTTTAAATTGTTTATACCTGTTTTCCATTCTGACATACTTTGTAACGATTGCGTCTTAATTTGCGCCAAAAGAATTTTTTCTTTTGGTCCAAAAATTTATCATCTAATCAATGATATTCTTTGCATCTTGCAAAACCCCTAAACAATAAACAATACATGGAAATGTTAAGAGCATTTGAGCCAGTGTGTATTTACGAGTATTAACTGCTAAATCAATGAGATCTAACGTGGATTGTTGCTTGTACATGTACAGTATTTATTTCTTTACATTGCTGTATTTTCCTCTCTTTTTTTTATTGCAAAAAATACTTTTTGCATATTTCAACAAAATAAAAGACTATGAGAATGTGGTATGGACTTAAATAACTATATTTATTACTCTAAACAAGATTACCTTTAATTTTTGACAGATTTTGCTATATATTTATTAATTGTAAATTATTACATGTGGAGATTGACTTACATTTAAGTACAATGTGCTTTCGACAAAATCCTTTGCTCATGTTAAGGCATTTATGTTCTCGTAACTTTGAATTGTGAACATTGAATATTACATACGCAACACATATGTCTAAACTAAATCGCTTGCATGTGGAAATCCGGATATAGAAACCACTCGACTTGAGGAATACTTATTTTTGAGGACAACTTATATAGTAATCCTGTCAACAAGTTAAAAACATGACTTAAACATGTATAATGCAGTCATGTTGTTAAACGGCAGAGTTTTGTAGTTTTGTCCTAATGTCAGATAATAGATCGTTACAAGTTCCTTAAATATTTGTCTATCATATACTCACGTAGATTATGCGTAAACATTGTACATGCCTTCCGTTGTAGATTTCGTTGTTAGTAAGTATTGTAAGACAGTAGATGGATAATTTAATCAAGATAAGTATATCTAAATGATCAACATACTTGATATACGGTAATGCCACTTGATTAACTACTCTAGGGGAAGAGAACTTGATCATTAGATTACATTTTTAGATTTAAACGTCACCGCAAAAATGTACCATAATATATTATTTAGACGTAGCGTCCATGAAATATTTTTTTCCACGACAAAGAACAGTGGTTTTGTCACTGCAGTTACTGAAATCTGTCTAAGTATATGATAAAAAAACAACAACAACGTGATAATAGATACCTGTTGAAGTCTGTCAAGCCACTCTGGTGGAACCTGAGCCCAGAAATCATCATTATATAACTCCGGGTCTATCACAGACCTACCGTGTACAGCCGCTAGGTACCAGCAACACACAAGCAGGGAACTGTAGTACTTCATGGTAAAATACCACACACCTTGTCTTCTCAAAGACTGTAGGTCTTCTATAAATGTATTCCCAACTTCTCTTATCAGTAAGATTTAACAATATGGCCGCCTGGTATATGTAAACTAGTGAATTTCCTATTCTGGGAGAGATTGACGGTATGAATGGAATCAGAAATCGATACTTTACTCAGCGTCACTGACGCACTCGCATGTATTCTAAGACAAATCAATATCGTCTCATATTTCAATACTTATTGGAGACAGGCGTTCGTTAGATACCCTTACTATACGAAAATATTACATTGTTTATTCTGGTTCCATTATACTAAATATCGAACTCTTTACAGTTAAATAGGTAAGTATTGTCACGAAATATAAGGTATATAGATACGTATTGTTCCATCTCGGGGACTTGTGATGTTAGATGCACATTCGTTTGGTCAATACGGCAGTCAGGTAATTAGGGATAATTTATTGCTAAATTTGTAAACAATTTTTTTTATATCAAGAATGAAAAGGAGAAAAACCATAAATCACTAAGATCAAGAATAAGCACTCAGAACAATTAATAAATATAATATAATTCAGAAGATTTTTTAGATGATAAGGAAGGTCTGACTTGAGCAAAAATAGAATTTACAGTTTTGCTTAGTGAAAATATTGAAAGTAGGAAGTTGTTAGATTTCTGTCTCTTAGAATTTCTGCAAAAGTCGCAAGATAATAGCTACAATTTGCTAAAGCAGAATGTGGTGGTACCTAAAGATCAATTTTCACTGATGAATTTGATTTAAAAACACACTCATGCAAGAGCATATTCTGGTTTGGTCAGTAACGTCTTTTTTCAATTTATTTCTCTCTCATTTTTTTAAATGAGTTATGTGGATTTGACACTTCTGCATTCGACATTCTACCTGATAAAACCACCGGGTTTCTCGTGAAGAGCATGTTCGTTATCTAGTTCAGTGGGATTCTACATGATAAACTGGTAATAGTTATACTTAACAATATATTTATCTTACATACTTTTCTTAAACCATCAACTCGCTTAGCCTATTACAATATGTTGCTTGAACCAAAACATCAAATTGATTACCTTTGACAAGTTGTAATAAATCTATAATAATATCTCTATATAACAGCAATTAAGAACAATGCGGGGAACTAGCAGAGCAGGCATAGCCTATATAGTTGTATACTCGTAAACTTAAATATGAGCATTTTCTTTTTATTTAAGAGATCTAGAATTTTTGTTGTAGTGTTGTGGTCTTTGTTACGACAATGGCAACGTCTTTTTTGTTACCTTGAAGTTGCAGTTGAAGCGTTCTGTGTAAGATCGAGGGCAGCACAAGTTCAAGAAGTGGATGCATTTTAAATTTTACATGAAATACAGAACGACTTTAACATCCCCATTCCAATGAAATGTTACAAAAAACCCAAATTGTTTAAGCCTTCAATTTACAATTAACATATATTTATAATTGCTAATGAAATACGCTTTTATGAGCTAAATATCTTTGTATAAAACCCACACTTTATACAGTAATAAATGTGTCATTTTATATGAACAAAAGGTTTTTCCTGGTTTAAGCTTATACTCAAAGGTGATGAAGAAATTTCTTTATTGCGTTTATTACTGATATAATTCTAGCAACGAGCAAGGTTTATGTTCCATGAATGTCACAGTTTCATAACAGATATGTTTACAAAAGGTTTTTATATTATACAAGAGATATCGGACATGTAATAAAATGTTCCATCAATAAAAACTATTCTTGTTGGTGGGAATTGCAAGGGTTTGATACGCTGCTCTTTTTACCTAAGCCACTCTCCGTAGTTCTAACTACTGTTGCAAACAACACTAGTAGAGATTGGTAATTAGTCTTTCTTCCTTTTCACACTGTTAATTACGGAACAATACATTTAAATGCATCAACATCTTGAACTTATTGCATCATTTACTATGATAGCTGATCATTGCCGTAATACAGGTCTGTTCATCAGACAAAAAGGTTTTTCAGTCCCCAAAGCTGAATATAATCTATTCTCATGAGTGTCTCGAAATGGTCAAGCTCAGATAATTATTTTTGACCAATACACCGCGTGGAAAATATTCTTTCGAGATTAATACCTCGTTGTCAGTCCAGGAGTCGCAATTTTGACCCCACACTTCTATTAACGCCTTTCGGATGAGACGTTTAACCGAGGTCATATGTATCAGTGTTATAAACTGGACATGGAAAAGAACCAGAGGTGTCTTTGGAATGGGATGCTTTCTGTAGCTTGCACACTATTTAGACAACTTAAAATAATTAACCTCTTCAAGGGCGTCGTCATATGGGCAACCGGTATCGAAGATAAATAAACTCAGATAGACAGAACAATACACAGTTATTTTGGCAACGCTCACATTGCCTGATGGCATTATAGGCATTTTCTGAATTCTGGGTAATTGTTCAAATTGTTTTCGGAAGTGTGAAACATGCTTCTACGGCAATAAAAACTCGCAAAAAACACCATTGTCTGAATTATTAGTCTGTTGTGTGTGCGGTAGATTAATTTTAATCTTACTGCTGACGTTGATAAAAATTAAGCAAAATTATGTCTTAATTATTATATCTATTTCTTTTTTTAAAATTTAACACGTCATTTACCTAAATGAATACAAACAATATTTGCCAATAATAATGGGAAAAAATCAGATTCTGTACATTTAATGCAGCTTCCTTCATTGTTTTAACTCTCGCTACTAAACATTAGGAACAATCTAAATATTACTCATTGTTAAAACTAGGGCCAAGAATAGGACCGCAAATAAGATCGCAGGTCCGCAGAATAAGGATGTCTGAAAATCTCGGGCTCCAGACGCTCTGCTTCATTTTCTTTGTCAATAGTAGACTAGTTCTCTTCCGTAATTTGATAAAGAGTCCCAGCACTTGATGAATGTTGCCATGGGCATTAAGTTTGCCTTGAACGAAGACGATGACCGTCTGTCTGTCTGCTATGGTACCCCTCCGCCTCCCATAGTCCCACCGAACCTGTTCCTCTGTAGGACACAGACGCCCACAAATCGCTCTTCCCGACGTCAACTTGGTCAGCGCGAGGATCAAAATAAGTCGAAACAAATGGGCGTTAGTTAAACAGTTGATAGGTTGTAAAACGCGCTCAAGGGTGTTTTCTTTATATATATGAAGCGTGTAACATTATAAAGCAAAAGATCTGACAGCCTATGCTAGCTTGACTGTCAGCCTGGCTGTAAGCAAGACACCTTTCATAGTTAATAACGGGCAGACAAGAGCATTTATTATACTAATTAATAACAAATTAATTCAAAGCAGTTTTGATAACCTGGGGAACGTTTGCTAGATATGATGGTAATGAGAAACTGTAAAATTGTAAGTAAGTGATTTTAATGGCTTGATTAATGACCCCTTTTTGCAACCGCTGCATTTATTTGTGCTGTCTTGCATTTGTTTTCACCATGATTGAAACGATTTGATCGCACTTGTCGTTTTTTTATATTTTCAGAATTCATTTTCATGCAAGTCATTACTTTTTGTTTAGTTGAGAGCGACCGACTGAAGTTCAAAATTGTACACTCATATGTATGTAAATAGGCTTAGTTGATCTTATTTCTAGTTTGGAATTTTAAATTGAACGTGCAATTCTGTTTCTATATGGTGAAGGAGATCTGGCGTCCATCTAAAGACTTTGGTAATTGTTATCAATATGTTTAAGTAAAAAGGTTGCATTGAATGCAATCAATATTAAGAAAACTCCATTTTCGCCAGTGAGTTTTCATGTATGGTATGAATATATAGTTGAAGTACATGTAATTAGTATTCATTTGCAAACGAACTTAGGGCACTAAGCCTGACAAGAGAGTTATTGGTGCTATATCCTTCATTTCTCCAGTGGTGTGTGAATTTCTATCCCATGCACCTGGGACATTCTGAACAAACCAGTTAACGAGCGACACTCCAAACCTTGACATTGCGAAAAAATGGAGTTATTTGAATTTTAGACATAGCTGACAGAATAAAATTATCCATACTGAGTAATTATATTAAGACAAACATTTACTTCTTTGTTCTTTTGTTCAGGACTTGACAGGTGAGATGTGCAAAACTACACATTGTCATGAAAACCAATCCGTCTCACGAGTTCCTACACAAATAGAGGAAGCTTTAAGATGTGACGCTTATTCCTGATGCTCCGCCTACTACACTCTCAAAATAGCAGACCACTGTCAAGTGCCAAAAAATCGCTGAACTCAAAACAAAATATTACAATGAATTCAATCTCTAAGAAGAAGTGTCCAAGAAATGTATAAATGTATACACATATTTTGAGCCTCTTCTTTATGTGATCTTTTAACCTGAGATTTTAACTAAAATAAACCATACGATATCTTTTGCAAAAAGTACAAAACAACGGGCGAACCTATATCATTGTGTGGATTACGTTTTTTGTCATGGTAACCTCAAGTAACTCTGCTTGTAGGCTTTGTGTCTTGTTGTTTTGTTTTGTTTTTAAATAAGGCGCCACTCTCATGAAGCTGGCCTTGTCTGGCCTTAAAGTGTTTTTTTCTTTTTTCTCCGGTGAAAATTTGTTCACCAAGGAAGCTAAAGTTTAATAATACAAGTGCCATTCTCAAAATTATCGTCAAAAACAGTTTTGTCTTGGGCCAGAAAAAATCTTTAGAGCGAGCCAGAACACAGATTTTATAAGCAGACATTGTTTTTTGATTGATTTAATATTTTAGCTAACATATACATCAATACGAATTTCTAATTTTTCTTGGGATAAAAGGAGAAACTGTGCGTATGCAACGATTAGACAAAAATAGCATTTGCTAACATTGGGTTTTCGTCTAAAAGTTAAATTCCAGCTCTGGTCGCGCCTATTACCGCCACCAATACATGTATGTTGAACTTTTCACTGGATAAAATTAAACGAGCATATTTGTAAACTTTACTACTATATATGTTTTCAAAATGTCCACAATAAATATTGCCTACTTTTTGCCAAAGCAAAATGAATTTGACAAGGGGAATATAAACAAAAACATGCATCGCATTAGCATTTTTGTCATGAAAAGTAGACATTTCCGACTTTTTCGTCATAAAATGCAAAATCTTTTCTCATTATTTCTCAAGCCATATAAATCATTTGTTGTCAGGCAACCAATAGAATTGTCAAGCTATGTGGATATATCGTATCAAAATTAAGTTGAATACAAAAGTATACATAACAGAGAAGTATACGTGATACGTGTAGAGAATGTAAAAACTCAATGTATATAAATACAAATGTAGCGAATGTCACAGAACCGATACAGGTCACCAGCCCGGGTAGCTCAGTTGTTAGAGCACCTGACTTGCAAGCGGTGGCTCGCGGGTTCGAGTCCCGCCCTGGTTAAATGATTTGTCTCACCCCGCGACATTAACATTTTCTTAAATAAATGGAAAGTGTACACTAAAGAACCTTTTGTTGTCACAATTTGACCATAAATGTGTTAATGCTGTCCATTTGTTCCCAGCTAAAGTTAAGAAACCATTTCCTTTTCTGGCCAATAACAGCTACACCTACATGGCTGGCAGTTTTAAGATATCCAGTAACGCGGTATTAAAAGGTTAAAAATTGAGCCATTTCGCATGTAATTGTGTTCGTGAGTTATACTGGTTTACGTATTATATATTATGATGTAACATGTGTTGTGACGATGTCATATTGACAAGTCAATAAAAATTCTGTTCTGTTCTGTTAAAAACCTAAATACAGCAATGTTAACATAGACAAGAGCTGTTCTTTTATAAAAATCAAAACTTCTTGTTATTATGGTGCGGGATTTACTGGTCGATGCTATATGTTAGAAGTTTTGTTGTTGTTGTTCTTGTATTTATCTTTTCAGGAATAGTGTCATGTGTACTTTAGTTGTAGTGTTTTGATAGTTCAAAACGTATGGAGAGAATCTGAGCGATTGCGAACGCTGACATATCAGATTTAAAGACATCTGTAACACAATTTTTAACAGACTTAAAAACGTCTTTAGGCTTTTCTAATGTGAGAACAGTGCAACATCTACGCTAAGAAGAATCATGTTCTAATGAACGTTGAGTGGCTAGTACTTTTGTTATTTCCTTGAATCTGCTTTTAGGCATTTGAACTTGTCTGTCATGCCATTTATATCTTATCTATATTTCCCGTTTTGTGACAAAAGTTAGCATTAGTAATGACATATGCCTTGTCCTTTTTTATTAGATATATGAGGTCATCTTGGCCGCCGGAGCCTGTTGTCTCATCTGTATACATTACAAACAAATTAACCACTGATTACATCTGTTCTCTTTGTTAAAACAATTAAATTAAGCATGTAAAAGCAAATTTATAAACAAAGGTCCACATGTTTATAAATATACGTTCCTCGTATGTTACAATACTTCTTTACTGTCTGCCTTCGGGCGAAACTGTGAGCTGTTGCTTTAATTTCACAACGGTAATATAAAGCACTCGCTGACAAGCAACCGAAGTAGTTTACTGTTTTTAGTGGCGTGTGACAATTGATAAGGAAAGTTAGCACGAGTGCGCGTTTCCAGACGACAATTTGGAGAAAGTGGCAAAGTCGTCAGCTCACGACTTTGTTGTAGTTCCCAAAGGTTGTCTGTGTGTAGAACTGTTCAAACTCTGAAAACTGTGGATATATTATTAAAGTTGTCCAAGTTTCGTAAAAACAAACAGTGCTTAACACGGAACAGATTAGGAAGATAATTGTTATAATTTGTGGCAAACGAGAAAAAGGAATGGAAATCAGTGATTTGATCTAACCATCTTCAACTAAATGATATAACGGTTTTCGTTGACTAATTTATTTTCGTATATCGTTAAAATTAACAAGAAATATGGCAAGCAAACTGTTGATTATTTTATATGTACTTTGCCTGACTAGTTTCAATTTTATAAAGTGCAATCCTTCGGTATGTCAGCAGTGTATGAAAAGTTCCAAGTGTAAACCTCCAGACTGTTTCTGCTGCCGCGATGAACTCCAGCTTCCGAACATGTCACTCTCTCAGATACCTCAGATTGTATTCTTTACGTTCGACGACGCCGTCACGGAGCAAGTGTCCGGATTTTATCACCAGCTTTTCAGCGAAAAACGGAAAAATCCAAACGGCTGCCCTATTTCGATGACTTTATTCATTTCGCATGACAATACCAAGTATAGGTTAGTTACGGAATTTCACAGAAAAGGAATGGAGATAGCTTCTCACAGCGTCACTCACAGTACCATGAATGGCTCAAACTTTTTTCAGGAGGCGAAAGCACAGAAGGAGAATTTGGCGAAGCTGGCTGGAATTCCTATTGAGGATATAACAGGCTGGCGAAGTCCTTTCCTCAAACCTACTGGTGATCTACAACCGGATTCTTTGAAAAAGCTCGGCTACACATACGACGCTACTCTAACATTCAGCAAGAGAAGCTTCAGAGAAAAGCCACCTGGACCATTTACCTTGGATTTTGGATATCCATATGAGTGTCAGGTGAAGCCCTGTCCTAAACACAAACATCCAGGCTTCTGGGAAGTACCAGTTGTTTCGTTATTGGATTATAAACAGGCTTACGACTGTGTATATGTAGATGGGTGTATGAATGCCCCACCTAACGAAGACGCGGCTTATCAGTTTTTATGGGATAACTTTTATAATTATTACACAACAACTAAAATGCCTTTCGGAATAAACATGCACCCGTCCTGGTTTTATTATCCGGACCGTCTTAAAGCAATGGATAGATTTATACGAAAACTTGTTTCTTTGAATGACGTGTATATAGTTAGTGCTAACAGAATGTTGGAGTGGTTAAAACGACCAACGCCACTACAAGATCTTCACTCATTTGCGCCTTGGGCCTGTGATGGTAGCGAGAAGGCATTCCAAACTGGCCCACGCCTCGTGAAAACCAACCTACCACCTCCAATCCCACCTAGGTCTTTCATTTCATGGACAAACAGTCCCTCAGTTTCAAACTACACACCAGCGCCACCAGTTCGACATCAAACATTAACAAAGACGAGACTGTTTACGCCTGTTTTTCATAAAAATGAGTCGACAAGGTTTATTCCAAGTCAGCCAAGAAAACATTTATTTACGTTAGATCTTTCAAATAATAAACGGGGCCAGCAAAAATCAAAAGGTAATGACGACTGGATAAGAAAAGCAATAAGTTCTAAAGTCACACCTCGTAATCCCGTACTTCGAATGCGAACAAGAAAACCTGAAATTCCTCCCCCTATAACGCCAAGACTTTCACAGCAGCAGAGACTGGATCAACATGAACAGCTAATGAGGCGTCAGAGGATTTTAGAAGAGAGAAAACGAAAACAAGAGAGGCTCGACCAGCGTCAGAAATTGCTGCGTCACCAAGAACTTTTGGAGCAACAACGGCAACAAGATATTGCCGAAAAACAGCGCCAAGATGTGGTACGTCAACAAAATGAAAACAGGCATAAAGAAGCTTTGCGTAAACAAAATGAAAGTAGGGGAAAACAAAGAATTCTCTGGAAACCTTCGGCGTTAACAGCAGACATTGTACAGGAAGTCACCCGCCCCGCCAACAGCAGACCTAGTTGGAAACCGAAAATTCACCAAGAGACTGTTAAAGTTTGGCCACATATGGGGCAATCATATATAGTTCCTCAAAATCGCATCAGAAACCGACAAAGAGTAACGCCAACAAAACAACTTGACACATTAAACACCAGAAATAATGTACCAGAAACAACACATGCTAGGTTTGCTGATGTCACGCCCGCGTCAGTCCCTTCGCCTAGGAGAAACGTTAACCGGTTTTCGGACTCACCACGTCACATATGGTACGCTGATATGAGATCCAGATTTGGTCCACCGACAAATGGTCCACGATTCAGTCGTGGAGGCTCAAACCGGAGACCTGGCTATGTAGACACGACCCCTGGACCAAGGAGCTCACTCAGTCCGACCCGTCGGCAACGTCCTATTCAACCGAAAGAACTTACAAATGATTCAATGACTAGGCAAAGTAGGCGAGAAGAAAGAATCCGACAACAACAGCTCAGGGATCGCAGAGGTAGGCGTTTGACAAATCGTATAAATAATGAATTGAATAGAGATAGAAACTCTTTTCAATTACGAGAAAGAACGGTTAATGATATACCAACACCCAGCCGAAATGTATACTCCAGAAATATGTTACACCCGACAGTTGCTCAACAGATGGCGTGGAATAGTTTTATACGACAAATGTTAGGACCTCATTGAGATATGTGATACAATAATCTAATACGTTAAAATCCAAATAAAGTATCTTTAAAATTAAAGCACATAACAAATTTAATGAAATCGTCTTCCGTGCCTATGACTTGAAGAATGGGAGAACAGTAGAAAAAAAAACAGAGCTCGATATTTTCACATTTAGCGCTTGTTGATATTGTCTGTGATAATATACTAAATATACCATCTCATAGCGGAAGACATGGCAGTGAAGTATTACTAAGTTCCTGGAAGGTGATTCATCAGTGAGTTAGAATGATCATCATTATTATCAACATATAATCATCTAATGCATAAGGTTGGGCGAGTTTGCTAGGATCGGATATATAAAAATCATTCGTTGACTGAAAATGGTCGGCAGACTAAGTGAATTGTAGGCTGTTACAAAAATCAAAGCAGACACTGTCCTGCTTCTTGACAGAAATGTTACGAATCATGTGTATAAAGACATTTTAGGGAAGCTATACATAATTAATAAATCAAGAGATTTTGGCTAAACATCTGGTCCATCTTTAAAGTGTGAAGTGATTACTTCGAGGACATATATATACATGTGCGGTTAGAAGTGAGCGGCAGGCTCAGTAGAGAGGCCTTCGGTGATAAAAACGTACTTTCTACAAACATTAGTTATGAATTTATTACCGCAAAGGTGACGTTAATTGACAAAAAAGTACTTAGATTTACAGGAAAGAAGATAATAAATCATCCGGCGAAACGTTAATGAACACTCTCAGGCTGACGAATTACGGAGCAATGAGCTGTGTGGATGCGGACAGTTTTGACATACATGTACATTTACTTACTCTCACCTGTGTTAAAAGGTTACCACATACCTGTACAATCACTGGTTGAATGTTAAACTTTTACTGGTTTCCTCTACAAATATGTCAGCCCGCTTTTATTTCAAGGGCGCATTTTATTAGTATTGCAAAATTTGCTTAAATATAAGAGTTAAATTTCACGACTGTTTCATTAATATCTTCGTTCATTTTAATCTAAATTGTAGAAATGTACCTGTTGTTATATTACCATGTTTTCGCGCTGTTTTAAGAGTAAATATATTTGCGAAACATTTATTCATATTTATTTATTCATGTAAAGATGATTTTAACGCTGTTTTTCATATATACAGCTTGATTTCATTGTTTGAAACAATGCTACAGATACACTAATATGAGAAGTGTGTCCCATTTTAACAGTTTGAATTTAACCTTTCTGTCTTCTTAATATTTATCATCTTATTCTTAAATTAAGATTTCTGGACGTTATGAATAGAAAATGAATAGAAAGACAGATATTAACTGCATTCTTTTATTTGTGTCTACGTTTATGCAAAATATCTTCTTTTCTTTTTTTTTTTACAAAACTAGTTGGAACTATGGCGGCCCTTTGCATATCACTGTAGCAGAAATTTGATAATAAAGGTAACAAAATACCCTTTCCGAAATTTATTTCCGAATACAAAGGCTATTGCGTTGATACAGGAGTGAACATTCTTTTAACTAATAATTTTGAATATATTATATACTGATTGATACCACAAGAGTAATCTCCAAAAAGCGTGGATAAAAATTATATTAGAATTTGCATAAAAGCTCTAGGATTGGGACATTTTGTTCATATCGTTTTGGTTATCTCGGTCAAAAACAATTATTATACGATAAATATATACATGAAGAGGATATTCAAGTTTTTTTCATAAATACGGGGTTTATTTTCATCGAGTGGTCTGAAAATAAGCCACGAGTGAAATATAATAATTTTCATACCACGAAAAATATGTTTCACTGCAGTGAAAAATAAATTTTTACAGTAAAAATTCGGAAAATGAAAATACGTATTATATTTCATCAATATTTCTCAATATTTCATTTATAAGTATATAATAAATATTTATATTTCACAATAAGTATATATAATTGTTGACATGAAGTTTCATTCCGGTAAATTATTTCTGTTTTTTTTTTTTCATAAATGTTTCTATAACCTCTTTCTTGAAAAAAAACTGCTCAGTTTTTGACAGAAAAAAGCTAGTTACCAATGTAAAAGAAGGGACTCGGGTACCAGCTTTTTTTCTTACAAAGGAAAGACAAAATAAGAAGAGACGAGTTGTCAGCTGACATCAAAGTGTATCATTTATATATGTCAGCTGACATCAAAGTGTATCATTTATATTTGTCAGCTGACATCAAAGTGTATCATTTATATATGTCAGCTGATATCAAAGTGTATAATCTGCATATGTGCAAACTTACAACAAAATGTACTCATGTGCACACTTATGATGTAACACCATTCTACAAAAACGGCTGACCTGTACAAATATTGTTTTAATATGTTTATTAGCTGAGTCACATTGACTTTATTTACTGTATATAATTTACATTTTCGTGTGATTTTTGCGAGTTTAATGGAATTTCTTTGCTTTTCATTAATTTACGACAGACATTATTGCTGCTAAAATAAATTTTGTTTGCTGTCCATTTCTTTTATTGTTTATTTTTGGTCCGAATACGCTAGGAAATAAGACAAGTTCCACTGAATGTATTAATTTAACACGTATTATTATAAATGGATTGCTTTACACTTTGATTTGAATTTGGACTCTGTTTAGAGAAATTATTATCGATAACTGGTAATTTCAGCAAACCTGTAAACAGTGGTTCGAAAAAAATTGATATAAATTCTGGGAGGTACATTTTCCAGTCGCCTTATTAAAATCGTCAGCATTTTAAACTGCGACTTGAAACTTAACAAAGCATTTTTTTTTCAAAGATATACATTTGTATATGAGTTTGACTGAATGTGGAAAAAGTCTTAAAGGCTTCGGTTATATCTGACATAAATGTCTGAGCTAGGCTACAAGGCGTGAAGACTTTGTCTCGACGAGTGCAACTCCTGAACTCTCCAAATATATCTTTGCAAACAAAGGGAAAATCGAAACTCTTGCTGGAAACTCGTCAAATCTTTGGGTTTTTTTCAAAACTGCAGCATGTAGGCCTACTTTATATTATAGAGGAATAAAAAACGTTCAGATAAACTTCTAAAATAACAACAAAAGCAATTTGAAATAGCAATGCTTTTTATTACAAACGAGAGTAAATTGTAAATTAGTGCACTTGCGTTAGTAGTGATAGAACTAAATGTTTATATTCAGTGTGTTATTGTTGGACTAAAAGCACTGCACCCTTAAGATCAAACTCTACGCAGCGGTTACTACCCATACAAGTATCATTACCGTTACAATCAGAATATAAGCTTCTTTAAAAATTTTCCGTAGTTTAATAACATCACAACATCTTTAAAGTAAAAATATCTATTCAAACAGAAGACGAAATAGATGAATGGAACATTTATGAAAAGCGTATATACTCCATTTCTTTTTCAAAAATTGCGTCGGCAGTGACACGATAGTTAAGTAACTCTGCGTTATGGAAATGTGTTTTTTTTCTATTATTGTTTGAGTTTATTTATCGTCTGTACCGGTTTCCCATTTGATCGACGCTCTCTACAGTGTTAAAGTGTTTCAGGTTATGGGGGATAGTTCAGGATACAGAAAACATCCCATTCTAGAGATATATCTTTTCCCATGCTCAGAGTATAGCCCAGAAATGATACATTTGACGTCTCATCCTAAAGACAATTAGTAGTTCAAGTAGAGAAGCGAGGGACTAAACTCGCGACCCTTGGATTAGAAGTCCAGCGCGTTACTTCCGCCTCCTGGCCACGGTGTGTGTATAGATTTTATACCTATTTGATAGACTGTTTTGTTATTGTTGCCCATGTTTAACCAAACACCGCTTTCATAGAGAGGATAAATTGGAACCCGTCCAATAGCATTCGAACGCTTCCGCTTTTCATTAAAAAAATCTCTCTTCATGCACGTGTCGCGGCTGCGGTCAAGAACAAGACGTAGAATCTAGAAACTTAAAATACAACTTCATAAAATTGTCATTATTATCATAAGTGAAAGGTGCTTACAACAAATGATGACAAAAATGCAAAGTTCAAAAGTATCTTGACAAAAGCAACAGATGGTTGTTGGTGACAAGCGAGCTCACGAATGGTGATCATATACAATTTCCCGGATCACGGTGCCTGACAAACTTCATTATGAGTGTAAGACAATTACACCTTATATTTGCACCAGCCACGTTGCAAGAGAAGGGAACCTTAATTACCATTCATGCCATACTGTTGTACGGAACGGTGTTCCAGGGTCAGAAACTTGTGATGACAACATCTAAACGGTTGACAAGTGTGTTAGTTTCACTGCTAGAACATGTACATTACTTCTAGTACATAACGGTTAAATATTCTTAAATTATTAGATTTGAATTTCAAAAGAAGAGAAAAAACTCAACGGCAAAACACATGAACTAATGTTCAGGGCTGACTGTCATTTTAAAGGAACCAATACAAGAAGAGCAGGTCTTTGGTAATAACAGACAAAAAAGTTCTAAGTTGGTAAATAAAAAGATGGTTCATTACGTGTAGCTGCAGTTGCTTTTGTTTTGCGCCATTATTAGCTTTTGAGATTCTATAAGCAAATACTCTGTTTAGTGGTTAGTTGCGCACGAGATGTTATGACCAGTGTTGTATTGTGTCACAGTATTTTGGTTGTCTGTGTGCGGTTACTGCTGTAATATTGTGTGCTAGCTGTTGTGTTTTACCTGTTGTTTTTGAACGCATCGCTGTAAAGCAAACTTTCACTAAACAATGGTTACTGTCACTCTTACCAACACAAGTACTCTCATACATGTACTTTCAAAAATATGCCTCACCCTTTGGACGTTAAGTGTATTATTCGGCTCAATACATGGTCTATGAAATTTATTATCCACGACTGTCATTTCATATTATAAAAGTCGATGGTTATGGTAACTTCAAACGTAGGACTCAAATAAAGGCCAATGTTCACTACAAAAAATCAGGGTAATAACTATCGTAATGTTTGACATAATAATGAAGGTGTGTGCAAATTCAGTGTGAGTTAGCTCATTAAAATGAGAGATATACAAGGAATTGACTTTCGAAGTTTCTCGAACCTGAATGTAAATAAAATAATTCCTGACCAGTCGAATATAAGAAAGGCAGGCGCGTAGCCAGACATACTCCCATACTCGAGTATGAAAAATAAATATTTTTAATGGCCTAAAATGGTGTTAAACTTGAAGCCTAAGGAGGTAACAAGCCGAGCAAGAACAATTTTTCCATCTCCCATCCGTTGAAGTGCTTTGAATTTAGATCTAGCTACGCCCCTGTTAGTACGCTCGGAAGTTGTCGACTATTTATCTACATTTTCTTTAAAAGTGAAACATATCCAGTTTCTTACTGATATTGAACATTTATTTTCTACTCTTTTCTCTTCCGTACAGTAAAAAAAAACATACAGTATACGTACCTAAGTATACAGTATAAGCAATTTTTGGGAAAGCATTTCAAAAGCTTGTCTTGTATATCAGTACTTTCCGACGAAAACTTCTCCCAAGTGATCTAGAGACCACCATTTGTACACTATATAATTAATTAAGTCTAAATGTTTATTTATGATGTTCTCTTGCATGAGAGGTTGTCAGCCACAGTGACTCATGAGAACAAAAACGTCTACACTGTAAGTCTATTTTAGTATGAATGGCTAAAGCAAAAATAAACTACGTTTTTGGCAATTTGTCATTTTACAAACCACGTTACGTAATCTAAACTAAGATAAACGGTTTCCTTCTCAATAAACGAACTTCAGATTAGAGACGTTAGTCGACAATATACATTGTCGGAATGAAGAATGCTTATATGTCCTGTCTAACGAAAATCAGCATTAAACATTTATTGTATAAATGGTAGAGGCAGTCTACTTCATTGAGCAGTATATCAGCTGTGGCTAGCTTCCTCAATGTTGTTAAGACCTGAGATGCCTGGTGATGAAATGACCACAAGTGTAAGTCAATAACACTTAAAATACTCGTGAAAAGTTTTATTCTTTCCAAGGTATATTTTGGTACATACAAATTCAAAGCGAACAGGCGAAGAGAGAGAGAGAGAGATAGACAGACAGACAGACAGAGATAGAGACAGACAGACAGACAGACAGAGATCGAGAGGGACAGACAGACAGAAAAGCGTGGGTGGGCAAGAGGGAGGCAATGGTCATAATGTCATAATAGCTTTATACAACAGTAGGAAAAGCTGTCATGTTTAGGTAAACTAAGCAGTTTGAGAAAAGTGACTACAAAAAGGATAGGAAATCATATTCATTCTTTCGTTTACTAAGACATAATTCACAATGTAACCTCGAAAAGACAGACCTATATTTAGAAAGCATCATAATTTGTTTCTTGAAAGTACATGTATATGTGATATAAAATGTCTCTCCCTGCCCCCATACCTAATGACAGTTGGATTAATATTCCTTATCTAATTTTCATACGGATAACATTTCGCCTAGTCTTTTTACGTGTATTTGTTGCAAACATCACCAACCTGGACTTTGGAATTTCGCTGATATAAACATCTAATAAAATGTTATTATACTCTTCAACTAACAGATTTCAAAGTAATGATTCAGTATTTAGCTTTTTAAGAGACAATCGTTCCACTGACAAAGTGAAACACTGTTGATTTGTTTTAAACGCTCAAGGTAAGTTTTAAAAAGTGCAACTTAGCTACACAAGAAAAAAAAACAACAGTTGTTTAAAACACTCATGGTTCAAGATCTAGCTCAATTAAGTCTAATACCCTCGTTATTCCCCCGGCTATAGAAAAATGTTTTATGTGTTTTACCCTGAGTAACGAAGGTATTTAATACAAAAACAATTATGATTACGAGATATAAAAAAAAAACCTTATCACATTGACGGATCTTGGTTGCTAACAATGAAACATTTGATGAGGTCTTATTTATGTCCATTTGAGATTTCAGTGCGATATTTGTCTACCGGCATCATGTGTCGACTTCATTTTCTTTTAATTTTTATGGTGTTTTCTATAAGCTTTTCGCAAGCGACCGTCACAGTAAACACAAATGTCGGGAGCATTGACGGGTTTCAGGAATACATTACCATCGATGGAGAACAGAAACTAATTTCTAAGTTCCTTGGGATCCCATACGCCGAATCAACTGCTGGTCAGAACCGATTTAGAAAACCACAGCCAAAATCTCCTTTCAAATCGCCATTCGATGCACGTAAGGATCCTGTGGCTTGTTACCAACAGGCAAAAGAAGCCATGGATTTCTACAGACATATAGGTGTTGCTGGCTTTTCTGAGGACTGTCTAACTCTTAATATATACGTACCAAACGATCTTCATTCAAAAGATATGCTACCAGTTATGGTCTGGATATATGGTGGCGGGTTTTCATCTGGCGGTGCTTCGATATACAATCCCGAGGTGTTGGCTTTATTTGGAAATGTTATAGTTGTGACAATAAATTATAGAATAGGCATGTTTGGGTTTCTGCGAGACCGAAATGGCATTTACCCTGGAAATCAGGGGCTTTGGGACCAGCAACTTGCAATTAAATGGGTCCATGATAATATTGATATGTTTTACGGCTACAAAAATGAAATAACAATATTTGGTCAATCGGCAGGTGCTGGATCTGTTCTCTTGCAAGCGATTTATCCCGGGAATAATGGTCTGTTTAGAAGGGTTATTGCTGAAAGTGGGACGGCTTTATCACCATGGGCACTAAAAAAGATCTCTAGCTTCGAAGGATACTTTAAAGAAAAAGGTTGTTATCCCGATATGGGGACATTTGTCAGCTGTCTGCAGTCAAAGGATCCAATAACTCTTCTGTCAAATAGCACAGAATTTGGTCCAGTCGTAGATGGTGACTTTTTGATTGATACACCAGAAGAAATTATGAATAGTAAAAATGACAAGACTACACATGCCAGGAATTTCTTTGCATCTCTTGATATTATTGTGGGTGTAAACAACCTTGACGGTGCAGGATTCCTTGACTTTTTTGCTGACACAAATGGTTATTCCAAACAAACTTTCAATGTAACAAGAAAAGATTTCAGCGAACAGATAGTTCCTTCCTTCGTGAAATTTTTGTCAATAAAACATGAAGAAACAGAGAAAGTTATAGAAAAGGCGCTAACAACATTTTACATTGACTGGGAGAAACCAGACAATTATATTTATCTCCGTGATGGTACTAAAAACATGGTTAACGACGGTTATTTGTTCAGTCAAGCAATACAGACAGTCAACTCTCATTCTGCATTGCAGCGAGGAAAAACTTTCTTCTATGAATTTGCTGTAGATGTTAGGAAAAATATAATTCCTCTTGTACCATGGCTCAGTGGTAAGACTTTATCTTTTAAATTGTTTGGATCAATCTACCATCGTCATGCATAGTCCCTCAGTATTGTTTACGCAAAAAATTATTATAAGTTGAAAAACTTATGTGCGGCATGTCAAGGTAAGCAGCTAATAAAAAGAAAACCATGTTTTTGGGGGGCAATTTTTATCACCACCTCGAATATTGGTAATCATTTATTGTAATAAACATTGTTTTAATCTATTTGAGATCAGTGTCGATTGCTAATATGGCCAACGCCAGGACTTCAAAGTTTTTAGATTTCTGATCAGGAACCTTATCTTTGAAAGTTATAATGACTTTTAACTACACGTTCAAAATGTACTTGCTGCTTCAGGATCAAATCATGGCGATGAACTACCATATGTACTGGGGCTACCATTGTTAGGAAATTATTCGTTTTATGGCATGAACTTCACCAGCACTCCTGAAGAAGAACAGATTTCTCGTGCAGTGATGGCATTTTGGTCAAATTTTGCAAAATCTGGGTATGTGTGCTAAAATTTCTTTACAAACGTTACATTGGACAAGACAAGTAATCACTGAACTTTATACAAAATATATTGATCAATTACACAGCCTTCTTGTTAACACGAAAGAAGTAAATTACGCGAAATATAGTATGGTTAAAAGGGGCACTTCTTAAGAATGGCATAAACAACAGCTATTATTAAAAATGGCAGTTTATATCAAATGTATCTAATTTTACACTGGATGGATGGAAGACTGGGACCATCCATTTATCGGGCGTATTATTAGATATTTTAAAAAGTATATGAAAAGTTGCATTGCATATTTTATTTTTTTTATTTTCATAGGCAAATTTGGACTGATTCCTTTCAAAAATTGCAAGATAAGTTATGCAGGGGTGGATAAGGAGTTCAGGGTGGCGGGGAAAAGGAGGGGAGGGCCAAACAGGCGGCAGACAAGGGTCATGGTCCAGTATTTCCATTTAGACATATAAAAATGTAAAATATTTTTTTTTTCAAAAAAAAAAGAATTATGTTTTTATTCAAAAGATCGTTTGATCTTAATCGAGTTCGGACTATCGAATTGTAACATGATATTAAAATTACAACTTGTAGCTTTGAATCAAATCATATAACAAAATAGTAACATATAATCATTATAATATTTTGTACTGTTTAATGAGTCGATGCTCTTCATTTCATTTCGCAACAGCAACTAATTTGTTTTATGAACTGTTTTTAAAAGGCTGGACAGAACATAAAAAGTATGATTTGATTTAATCGGACAAAACCAAAATTCAAAGTCGGTTCGAAGACACAAGTACGATTGACTTTCTTTTAACAGAAGGAAAATATGCAGACAAAACAAGAACATTTTGATGATTTCAACATTGAAACTGTTAAGACACCAAAAATGTATTGCTTTTTATCACATCGTATTTCAATATTGCTTGTTCAAATGTTCATATTTCAGGAATCCAAATGTGCCGATGAATGTGATTCCATTTGCGAACACAACGTGGCCGGAATATACAATAACGTCACAGCGCTATTTCGAAGTATCAAATCAAATGTCTCCATCCTCAGCGCGAGAAAATTTTCATCCAATGAGAATGGCGTTTTGGATTGACGTCATTCCACTGATATCAGAGAAAGAGGTTTGCCAAAAGACTCAGCCAGACATCACCCATTTCGACCCTGCAAATCTAGTAGGATAAATGTTGGTTTTTTGCAGAATGCTAACTAATTAAAAGTTGACTCGAAAATGTCTGTCATTATTTGAGTAAAGCATATTCAAGGACATTGAAATTATTTGTTTCATGAGGTATTCTGAGTACTAGACGTTTACCAAACAAAGTAATCGCGTTTTTTATCGCTTCATAAATAGAAATTAATTTAAATGACAATCATTTAAAAAGCTTGCCGCAACTTGTAATACAATCAAATTGTCAATTTTATTTATTTCCAAAGTGCCTAAGTTTTTTTTAATGTTTTCTTTTTGTCTCAAATTTGACATCTTTGTCACATATGTTTCATACTTTTCCATTACCAGTTTGTTGCATAACCTTAATAAAGAAGTGTTCTTTACGGGGGATCCCTAATAATGGAGGTATTTTTCTTACTTCTCTTACATTAAGAAACATATGATTTTTTCCCAACATACAGTGCATTAAGTTAGTTTTACCATGCAGCCTGGAAAATTTCTGAGTCATGCAGATTATCAGCGTTTGTCAAAGCCCTTTTAAACTTTATAAATAAAACAATGGCAAGAATCTGGTCTACTTATTTTGTTACCCTATCTTTTAGACAAACCTGGATAAAGAAAACAAGTTTTCCGACCAAAATTGATAAACTAGAATATTTACAAAACTGTCTATAATGTATCCCAGATTTTCTAAATTGTTTATTATTTTTGTTTTCATGCAGAATATAAGATCAATAAACCACTGACTACATCTTTATTTTGTTGGTAAGTTTTTAAAAGCATTGAAACATTCCTGTTTCTCAATAAATGCAAGTGACTTCTTACTCATACTGGTTGTTTTTTCTTTCAATCAATGCGTTACATATAACCTATGTAGTAGACACAATATTTGTTTTTCTTCAAAAATGTCTTCTTACAGACCTTAAGAAGGCGGTTCGCCAGGACAAATAACAATTTTTGTCTGAGGCGAGACCGAGGAAAAATTGTTGTTTGTCTAGGCAGACCGCCGTCTTATAAATGAAGGTACGTATGAACAAAAAAAATCACGAGTAAATGTATCTGACTTATACGACGATTACGTGTTAAGAATAGATGATACGCATCATTGAAAGCAAAATGTCCACGGAAAAGTTAAGAGTTATCAAAAAGTGTCTTCTTACAAACGTAAGACAACACTTTTTGAATAGCTCTGCTGGGGGTATAGTCGTACAAAATGAGTATGCGAAGTGAGGTCCTGACAGATGAAATGTGAAATAGAAATAACTAAAGAAACAAGTCCTCAGTTGGATCCAAGATATAGGTTGAGTTTAAAAGAAGAACTCTCAGATAGTGTCGCTGATTTATAACTAACTGAAATCTCCAAAATGGAGGTATGGAGAAAGTTTTCTCATGTCTGCGCTGTTGAAATGCATTTCTTTAACATTATCGCTGTCAACCGTCACAGAGGACACTAATGTAGGAAGAATAACTGGATCTCGGAATTCATTACTTTTAAAGGGGAACAAATACTTATCACTTATTAGTTTCTGGATATTCCGTAGGCTGAATCGACCGCCAGACAAAATAGGTTTAGGAAACCTGTTCCAAAATCTCCGTTTACACGGACAGTCGATGTACGCAAAAACTCAGTGGCTAGCTATCAGTACGCATAAGATAGGCAGTGTATAAATCTGCTGGCGTTACTGGGTTCTCTGAAGAAAGCCTTCACTCGTGTGAAATGCTACCAGTGATGGTTTGGATATATGGTGGTTTGTTTATGGGCGCTGCTTCAGCATAGAGTTCGAATGGTATGACCTTATTTGGAAACAAGAAATTACCATGCAGGAATGTTTGGATTTTTGCGAGATAGAAATAGATTT
The DNA here is from genome assembly GCA_012932295.1 of Cyclina sinensis. Classification (NCBI taxonomy): domain Eukaryota; kingdom Metazoa; phylum Mollusca; class Bivalvia; order Venerida; family Veneridae; genus Cyclina; species Cyclina sinensis. The sequence continues at coordinate 7,506,431 of JAAONU010000017.1, forward strand.
CTTGCCTGGGATTTTGGGATTTGCACTTAGCAATTAAATGGTTCCAAACTAATGTCGCTTGCATTTGTTCTTTTACTATCAATTTATCCTGGGAATAAAGGATTGTAAGAGAGTAATTGTTGCAAGTGGAACAGCCCTGTCGTCCTGGGTCCTTCCATCGTCAAATATTAGCATCCATCCCATTTTGTTACTTTCCATACAATGTAGTGCTAACGGAATAAGATACCTCGGGTATCCAACGATGGGACGCTACTCGAAGGTTCCTACTACGACCCAGTAGGTTGCTCGCTGGATTCGAAATGATTTTTGCTCCGTCTGCAATTAAAGGATCCAACGGAGCTTCGATCTAACAGCACGAACTACGGACCCGCTTAAGATTTGGACTTTCTTTTTAATACCCCAAAGGATATTCAGTTACTGCTGCCGCTGCTAGGTCTGGATAATATTGTGGGCGAGAACAATTCAGACGGGTCGACAGAACTCTACTCATTCATGTCAGCTTCGTCATCAAGATCTTTATTTTGATATCTGAAGAGATTATTTCATAAGTAAAAAAAAATATTTCTTTCGTGACTGATAAAACATTTCCTCATGTTAACGAAGAGAGTTCAAAAGTTGTTCTGAATAAAAAATTACGTATTTTTTTGTTTTTGTTTTTTTCTTGGACATCTCCTAATGATGACGTCACAAAGCAAGCCTTTAGGTATGAATCTTGGATTGCACAAATAGATGAGGAACGTGCAAAATTTAAGTATCGCAAGATATATTTGCATGAATATTCTATCGACAAAGGTTCCAATATGAAAGATTCAGAAATACCTCCATTCTCCTTCAGTTCTCCTAATTCATATGAATGTAAGTCAATTTACAAGGTAAACATGATGAACTGATATCGCTCACACCCGACCAGTGATTATAGAGATAAGCCCAAATGTGTTCAAATCTGGTCAAATCAAGGACCATAATTTCGCTGAAAATCACTGAATTGGAACGTGCTCATGAAATGCTCAACTAGGCTGAAAACAAACCAGCGGTTATGGAGAACAAACACTGACAAACTATGTGACAGACAAACAGAGACGTAAAACAAAAACAATCATTCCCGTGAAGTTTCATCTAAATCTGACCAGCGGTTATGGAGACATGCTGAAATGTAATCAGTTTTTGGACAAATAAAGCACTGCAACACCACTTAAATCATCGGACAGGAACACAATACACATAACTACACTTTGTCACGATCCTTTTTTCTTTGAATATATTCTTTCGCCATACTTAGCACGTTCTAAAAATCCTACTAATTTCGAATCGAAATAAGTCCGAAAATATATATTTCAAAAGAGATGGGATTTTTTCTGAATTATTTAGAGAGAGAGAGAGCTTAACAAACTATTTGTATTCCTGAAAACGCACGATTTATTTTTATAATGAGCTGTAAATTAGTTGGCATGTTGAAAGGAAACATTTTGAAGTTGAAGCACGTACTTTTTGTATGTTTTACAATCTAAAATGACTGATACTGTTTATTTCTGCACATAAAAAAAACTTCCAAGGTGATTTACTGTTTGAACGCAAAATTTCGTGTTTTTTATTGTGTTGAATTATGTATATTTTAAGCAAGTGTGTCGTATCAGACTCTGTAAACATTTAGGCTCGCATCCGCCGGACGATAGCAGAGACATAGTCTCTGACGATAGATACATGTGTATTAGAAATAAACATTGTTTTTTTTTCCTTTTTTTTCTTTCTTTTTGCTCGTGGGGAACCGGAAACCCCCTTTGTGATGTACACAATTTCCTCATTTAACATTTAACAATTTAAAAGGATGTTCATAAAACGTGCTTTGTTTTCTAATTCTACTCATATGTCTGTTTTGACTTACGTTTTGACGTTTACCTCTGTACGGCTTAGCCAACATGCATTGTCTAAATGTAGATTTACAAATCCGACTCATTCAGTCAGTCTCATATTCCGACAGTTTGGCTTGAGTTGGGTTAGCGCCTGTTTCAACAGTTTTACAGTCCGTATCTTTCTTTAGACCTTAGAGAGTCCTGGCAGACAGACTTTTCATTCCCAAGAAGTCTCTGGCAGACATACCTTTCAGTTAGAGTCCTTGCAGACAGACATTTCATTCCTAAAAAGTCTCTGGCAGACATACCTTTCAGTTAGAGTCCTGGCAGACAGACTTTTCATTCCTAAAAAGTCTCTGGCAGACATACCTTTCAGTTAGAGTCCTGGCCGACAGACTTTTCATTCCTAAAAAGTCTCTGGCAGACATACCTTTCAGTTCTTAGAAAGTCCTGACGGACAGACATTTCGTTCCTTAGAGGATCCGGCTGGAAAGACTTTTAGTTCTTTAGAGGGTCCTGGCGGACAGACATTTCGTTCCTTAGAGGGTCCTGACCGTTTCTAAGAGGGTCGTTACATATACCCCGTCATCAATAAGAAATGCCAACTTTCTCCACCAAAAAGACAAGGGACAAGTGGGGCTTGAACAAACGACTGTCCACCAATGAGAGGTTACATCTTTTTAAGTCGACCATTTCATCACAAAGGTGGTATATTCCGAAACTCAAGTTAAAATTTCTGTTTCAAAAATTTCTCCCTTGCTTTAAATTAATAAGCAGCTTGCATTTCTCATAAATTGGCCAACTGGAAAAGAATGCTTTCTGTATATTAAATAATGTAGACGACCACAATCAAAAACGTTGTGCGATTATTTCTCAGCTGGTTTGGTTATGTATAGAACCTTACTTTGGGGCTTTTATAACATATTTTATATTTCTTTTTATTCAGTCTAGGATGAAAATGAATATTAAACATAAAAAAAGAAAAAAATGGTCATTCAATGAGTCCAACTTAAAAACATGTATTAACAGGCAATAGAATAAATTATTTCTTCTTAAGTGTATTATTTCCGTTAAAAAATATTGTGAGTTGCATAATTTGCGTGGTTTGTACATTTTGACCTTAAACATTACCGTTATTATGTGAACACATTTGAGTAAAGTACGTAAAACGGGCGACAAATGTTAACACGCACATATCTAGAACTATTTTTCCATAAATCATATCTATGCGCTGTTCATGTATCATTCTAACCTATTCCACATTCTTTCCGTAAATTAGCGATAAAGGTGTTACGTTTATATCAGCTTGGCAACTTTTTATATCATTTATGAGAACGTGTGACAGGAATTATTCATTTTGTCACTGTTCTGTCATACTCCTCAAACGCGTGAGTTTGATGACTAAGGGAAAAATTAATAACGCTGAACATCAATAAAAAACAACCAATAAAAGAATCACCTGTTAGTAAACCATTTTTACCATTGTTGTTGTTGTCGACGTCGTTATTGGTTGTACTGGCGATGTGTCTGTACTAATCGTCGTGATTAAACAGCCGTTTTGTACCAATACATATAGTTATTTGTAAAACTATTTCCAACGTCTCATTGTACGAGTATGTATATCCCTTAAATAATATCATTTGAAAACGCGAATTAGCTTACACCGGAAATAAATAAACTATTTAGTATACAACTATCATTGAATGTTTTATTGCCTGCAGTTAGTATGAATGAGTACAAGAAATATGTATAAAAATATGAAAAGACGTGTACACGGTAATTTCAAGAAGTTATCAAGACATATCTGTTTTTTTCAGTTATCGAAGGATCCATATGTTAAAGCTATATTTTGACTCCTTCCATTAACACCAGAATTTTGATCCCGGGACTAAAAAGTGACTTGTTTAATCTCCATATCGCCATCTATTCATATAGTTAACTTATACGTTTTATGTTATCGCGATATCTATATTTGCGGACAGCTGGACGGACGGACAGATGACAGACCTAAATTCCCCTCCGGTTTAAACAACGGTAGGTGCTAATAAAAAAACTCTTAATCGCGGAACCATTTATTTACGACACTTATGAAATCCTGTACCATATACATGTAATTATCTATCATTAATCTTGGTTAAAATAAAAAAATCTTCAAGACAAATACAACACTTTCTAACGCATTCACTAAATGCAGTCATTTTGATAAAACGACAGTTACTGCATTGTGCACGTATTCAAATTGTTTCGTGTAGTTTGTGGGATTAGCTATTACAAGTGAGTTACCTCTCCATTAAAGAAGGGGTCAATTTTTCATCATGCGTTGTGTTATATCGCAATATCCTCTTTGCTGACTTGTATGTGTATACTTTAACAGTCTAGAGCTGAAATGAATCAATTTCTGCTTGCTAAAATAATACAAGTTAAATTTAAAAATCAAATGAAGAATTATAATCATAGAATAAATCAATTTAGAATGCGAAAAAATGACCTTGCCTAACGCAGTAGTAACAGAACAAAAACGTGACAAAACACGAAATAAAAAAATGAATCACAGTTTCAGTTTAGCAAGATCCAGTAGTCATTAAGCTGTGTATATGTAATAAGTTATCGTAACCACGAATGAAAAAGAACACAAGGACATACAATCGTAACAACTCGGCCTTTTCCGACAACTTCGTATAAAAGACCTCGTATGTAAGTGTATGAATACACCAAATGGTAATTATCCCCAGCTTTAATAAAAATATAAACAAACATGACAGAACTCAAACAGTGCTTGTCTTATGCATTAGAAAAAAATGAAAATAAATGTTAATTTAAAGTATAAACATGTAGAGGCTTTAAGACACCACCCGTATTATAAAATAGTCCAATATGGCGCTTACCACATTATTTCCGAGGTGACTTATTGAAGTCGCCCGAGGTGTTCCGAATGAAGGGCATATGGAAGTCAGCTTTATTGTATTACAAATGTAATAAGTTAAGATGTGATTGTCATTTATGCAGTATGCACGTACTGGCGAATATCCTCTTAGTTAGCATGCAAACCTAAAATTTCTAATGCAGTAATTTCTGTCAGTAAAAAGTTAGAACACCATAAACAGACGTTAATGGTTTTAATCAATTTTATTTTTTGTTCTGTACGAATGAATGGTCATGAAAATAAATCAAAAGATTGATTAATGATTTAAATCCGAATGAAATACAAACTGCATACTGTGGCTTGTATATCACTGTCTTCACACGCACCAACTAGGTTTCGTCAACTGCTACTTCGAATAACTTTACCGTTTTAGTTTCGCAAAAAAAGTTTCCTTTAGTTTTATAGTTCTTTGACGAGCAGAATACTCAAAGCATGTTCCTTTTTTTATTAAAATTTAACTTGAGTTAGCTAATCGTGAAGTCAGTTCTCCTAAAGTAGCAAACACATTCATACAAGGAATTGTGTGCATGTTTAAATGTTTTTCATGACTAATGTTACTGACTTTCTGCTAAACTTTTACATTGCAACGGATTTTGATAACACGACCAAATTTGTCCGTAAAATGATTAATCCGGTTTTCTATATAGGGAGAAGAACTTTTGACCATTCACATTTGTTACAACGTTTACAGAGACCTAGACAAGCTCTAAAACAGACAGCGATGTTGATTTGAAATCAAAAGAGTCTTTGATCATAGATCTCCGAGAATGGCACACAGATCTAGAAAAAGACATTTCATGGACAAGTATACAGTTTTAATACTATATAAAACATATTTTGAAACAGAGCCAAGTCATTTTGAACAGAGCTAGAAACAGATAAATAAAATAAGTCATCAGTTTCTTAGCGTTGATGACACCCTTAAGTGACGAATGCAAACCATTGCAGACAGTGGAAAAGGGTGTGATTAAGTCACCAACTGCAAACTACAGCCACCGGAGAAAAATACGAGATTCAAATAAATTTCCCGTCATCTGGTCCAACAGATATTATGATTCCTGTTACAAAAATTATATCTATTCAAAGTTACGTTCTTACAGACATTGCAAACATAAAGACCTTGCAAACGCTAAGGCAACGGTGAAATACTGGAAATTAAGTTATAGAGGATATTTGTTTGTTTTTGTGGAAGATGAGAATTTATTTCATCGAGTGAACACCATATGTGATATTTTCACGAGTGGCGCAGCCACGAGTGAAAATATAAACATATGGTGTTCACGAGATGAAATAAATTCCCATCTTCCACAAAAAACAAACAAATTTTCTTTTTATTTTATGCCAACATGTCAAAAATGGGTATTTTATGACATTTTTACTCAGGGTCTTCAATAAATTCCCCATGGTGAGCCCCAAATCAGTTAATGCGTACTTTGGTCAAACCGTTACTCCGCACAAAATAAAATTTGCAGACAATCTCCAATACATATGATAACTTTACTTCTGCTGAAATAAACTGAATACACTTTCATCAAATAACATTTATTTTTCTCTACACAGTTTATCAATATTTACTTAATTTTAGCCATAAATACTTTAATTATAAAAGTGGATTAATACCGAGTAATATTCAATCAATTGAATTGAAAGTCGGCCATATTGGATATTGTCCATGTGAGTTATGTAAACAAATCAGACATTTTAAATAATTTATGGCGAATTTCATCATTGTTCACAACTAGTTAGGCTCAGGAATTCAATATTATAACTGGATTTAACAAGGTAAATAAATTTCACTCGCTGTCACTGTCTGAAATACAGCAGATTCTCTTGTATTTACGTGGTTCCCTTGATAAAAAAGTAGTTCTGGCACAAACAGTGGATTATCAAAATGGTAATTTCACTGATTCAAAACAGTTGATTATCACTTTTATCTCACTGATATTTCCCTATATTTCATTGGTAGGCATAAAATAAAGAGTTATTCAGGTATGAATTGTTGGAATATTTGAATAAAAAATTTAGTAATTTATGTATGATCAATGATTGGAATATTGGAAACAAAGATTTAGTTATTCGGGTATGAATGGTTGGAATATTGGAAACAAAGATTTAGTTAGTCAGATATGAATGGTTGGAATATATTGGAAATAAAGATTTTGGAAAACTGGAAACAAAGATTTAGATATTCAGGTATAAATAATTGGAATATTAGATACAAGTTACGACAAACCAACATTTCGCAAATGAATTTGATAAAGGTATAACAAATGAGCATTTTTTGGAAAACATTTTGAAATCGTGTCAGCATTTTCTGGACGAAAAATTTCACAATTTCCATGAAGTGATAAAGTGAAAAAGTTCTCGCTTTGTCAGCTATGATTTTTAAGGATCAAGATGGCACGAAGGAATTCGCTTAAGGGTCACGTAAGAGACTTGTCTGTAAAATTAGTTTGAAATCGAGCTAGCGGTTTATGATGAGATTTTCAAAGATTCCCATACAGTCATAAAGTGAAAACAGACCCCGCCCTCTGCATGCCATATTTTAAAGGACCAAGCTGGCTTGAATGGATTTCCTAAAAGGCAAACTTACGGAACATTTTTGTGAAACTATTTTTAAATCTGGCAGGTGGGTTCTAAGGAGAAGATTTTCAATTTTTCACCATAGTTCTGCATGGAACCATTTAATTTAAAAAAAAATTGAAAAGGACCAATATTGGAACAATCCTGTGAAGTTTGGTTAAAATTGGACAAGTGGTTCTTCAGCACGGTTAAAGTACGGCACCGACACGGGCGTTATAAACCTTGTCAGAGTGATTTCCCTTGGCGGAAATGGATTGTTGCAATACACACTAAACATGCGTTTAGAAAAGTGTTACTTTTGTTCTTCAACAATATATCCCGGTCATGGGATACAGTTTGTTAGAAACGACTGTAAGGTAAATAGGCCATAGAATGATTGAATTTTTCTGCAAGGTATCTGTGAGGCGTACTCTCTACTAAAAAATCCATATAAACAAAATCCATATACAGTCTGTCGAGAGTCAAGCAGTATCATGTGTATGCTAATATTTTGTATGTAAAATTGAATATGAAATGTTTGACGGTTACTTGGATTTCATAAAATTTGCTTCTGTTGAAGAAAGATGAGGCCTAGCCCTAGGTATCACCTTCTCGAAAAACATAAACAAGGGAGTAATTATGGGAGGGTTAAGAACTTAAGTGCAGTGTCTAGGGATACAGATCCGTACCTCAAGACCGGTGGTCTAGGGATACGGATCGTATACCTAGATGAAACTTGAATTACTGTCTGGATACAGACCTACTGTTACGATAGAATTAAGCATTTATTTACTAAAGAATGAACCCATTTCTCGTGGTTATGGCAGTGTTTTTATGAATTCAACCGACTTAAATTACAGAAGAGTGATGATTACTTTCATGTTATTTTCAGTTACTTTTCGCGACTATATTATTTGAGTAATCCAAAATCAATTTTCTGCTTAAGAAATGAGAAAAATACCTTTGCCATCTCCTATAGATTTTTTTAAATAGAGTTCAGTTATTGCTGAACCTAAATCTGCATGACAAACGACTATTTCTTTACATTCTTATTAGCTTCTACATACTTTGATTTACTTTCTGACAACTGAAAGCATAAAGAATTGGAACATTCGCCTGAGCTTCAGCTACAGCGAGGCCACATCAGGTGGAGAAACTCTCCTAGAGGGATACTTCTCTAAGAGTATCAGAGACACACTACTTACCAAGGCAGTGTAGTCAAGTAGTCCTGCCTACTTAGACTGGCTCCAGTCCTTACGTTCTGTTTTCAATTTATGATCTCCCTTGTTTTTAGACTTTTCTATTTTCTTACTCCTTAACATAATTGTTGCACTGTCAGTATGAAGTGAGAAGTCAGTGTAGTAGCAGAAGTATATGAATATATAATTTAAACAATCTAGCCTAGTGCCAGGCTACTGCCTACTTTGAAGTCCTTTTCAGGACTGTTCAAGTTACCCAAAAAGATACCCTCAAAAATAGTTATTTCTGTAGTACATGCTTGATCACAACGATATTTCTGAACCAGCATTATATGGATATATTCAGATTTTACAGTCCAATGAAAATAAATTTTAAGCTTCTGTATTCAAAACAAATTTTGCTGGAAAAAAATCAACGGGATGGTGAAAGAATGAACTAAAGCTGCAATCGCTTCATTTAGCAGTAATATGAACAGCTTTCAGTACATTTAAAGAAGGTCCATATCTAGATAGGGATAAGAATCGGTATTTCTAAACCACCAGTCTAGTCCATATCCCTAGACACTGCCTTTTTAGGGTTATGAATATAAGTACCAAAAAGTCAGCCCCTGTTCTTTCTGACTTATTTTTCAAACATTTTATACATACTAGCCCATGGTTGCAAAGTATGAGAAATGAGTTTAAATGTCATAAAGTCAAAGAGACTGAAAGGAATTATTAAACAGTTTCATATGTATAATTATATTTATAATTTAACAAGGCTTTGGAATTGTTTCTTTCTGTATGTAAAAGACGTCTGATCTGTGCCATTGTGGATAGTGATGTAACTGTTTACAACCCACATACTAAAACAATTTTTCGACCACAGGAGAATGTGTGAAGCTACTTGTATTGTTTTACAACTGAAAGTTTTATGAATTTATAATTATACCCCCACCACAAAATGTGGGCGGGGGGGCTATAATGGATTCGCTTTGTCGCGTCCGTCGGTCGGTCCGTCCGTCTCCATTATCGTGTCCGCTCTATAAATCCTATACAAACTGAAGGATTTTCTTCAAACTTGGCTGAAATGTTCACCTCAACAAGGGGATGTGCAGAACCCATGTTGCCCATGTGTCAGCTCAAGGTCAAGGTCACAATTGAAGGTCAAATATCAAACAATCAAATATTAGACATTATGTTGTGTCCGCTCTGTAAGTCCTACACTAATTGAAAGATTTTCTTTAATCTTGGCTCAAATGTTCACCTCAACAAGGGGATGTGCAGAACCCATGTTACCCTTGTGCCAGCTTTTGGTCAAGGCCACACTTGAAGGTCAAAAATTGACTTAGAAAATGTTCTGAAATTTTAACATGTACTTGAATATTTCTAAAACTAGAACAGATAATCATTTGACACTTCAAATATATACGAAGTGTCGCAAGTAAGATATGCAGGTCAAGTTTCATAATGAAAAAAAGTGGGGGGGGGGATAACTTTGTATTGTATTTTGACAAAGTTAAGTCCATTTTTATGTCTTTAAATTTATTTACTATAATATTTCTTAAACCAGAACAGATATTTACTTGAAACTTAAAATTTATATGAATGGTTACAAGCAAGCTCAGATGACGTAAATTCTACAATTCCATTGAATTATGACACAAGTTATGCCCCTCTTAGGCTTAGAAAATGTTCTGATATAACCATTAATACTTAAATGTTTCTGAAACATGAACAGATATTCACGAAAATGAAAGGTTATTTTTAACTGTTTCGAACATGATTTGACAATATATATTTATACTATTACCTGTACAATTTGTTTGTTTTTTTCAACAGAGATAATTTCTTTTTATGTATATGTATTTGTGCCACTTCAGTTATTCCCTTAACCACCTTTCCATGTCGTCTTCTGTCAAGGACATTGGTGAGGGTATGAATCGCATTCAGCGATAGTTCTAGTTTACAGAAAGAATAGAAGAATTAAATTTACCTATCTATTTTAATAGAAGAGAAACTTTTGATATGATCTTTATTTTCATAGACTTATTCGGGAAACATTTTTACATTTAATAACAACCCTACTCAAATACAAGTAAATTATAATCATAATTAACAAGTACACAAATTGAAAATATACTGATATTTCAGTGTATCTATTGGTCCTACTGACAGCATTTTCAAATCAACCACTACGAATAGCAGATGTAAAAATCAACATTCAGGAAAATTCACGAGTTTATCTGTTACTTTTGTCTACAAATTTGTTTTGAAGCATTGCCTAGTGGACTTCCGATTATGCCCTTTTTATGCCCCCCGAAGGGAGGCATATTGTTTTTGAACTGTCCATCCATCGGTCCGTCAGAAAACTTTAACATTGGCAATAACTTTTTTATTAGTAAGTGGATTTACTTCATACTTGGATACAACATGCCTTTGGACAAGACCTTTACACTGACCTATAATTATTTGACCTTGACCCCTGATTGACCTTCACCTTGAAGATCCAATTGTCCAAAAACTTTAACATTGGCCATAACTTCCTTATTAGTAAGTGGATTTGCTTCATACTTGGACCCAACACACATTTGGACAAGACCTTCCCGCTGACCTATAATTATTTGACCTTGACACCTGAATATCCTATCGTCCAGAAACTATTATTTGGCCATAAATTCCAGTGGATATACTTCATACTTAACACAACACCACTTTGGACAAGACCATCTCACTGTCCTGTATTTATTTCACCTTGACCCCTGAATGACCTTCACCTTGAAGATCCTGTTGTCTAGAAATGTTCACATTGCCCATAACTTCCTTATTAGTAAGTGGATTCACTTCATACTTGGACACAACCCCCTTTGGATAAGACCTTCCCACTGACCTATATTTATTTGACCTTGACCCCTGAATGACTGGTTCTCAGATCAAAGGTCAAAGCACCACTTTCGGGGGCATTGTCATCTTACAGTGACAGTTCTTGTTTTAATTCTTTCTGTTTTTATGATAATGAAAAACCAATAACATGGTACTTGTCTTTCTTAGCAGTTACAATCAGGTTAAGTGCTTTAGGGCCATCATGGCCAGCTTGTTACAGACCTTACCTTTTTCTTTCAGATATTTAGATTCTGTCGTTCAAAATGTCACAAAGCTTTCAAAAAGAAGCGTAACCCCAGAAAGGCAAGATGGACCAAGGCATTCAGAAAAGCAGCAGGGAAAGATCTGGCTGTAGATCCATCATTTGAGTTTGAGAAAAGAAGAAATGTCCCTGTAAAATACAACAGAGAACTCTGGACAAACACAGGTATTGTTGGTTCAGAAAGATTGAAAATAGAAATTTTATATCTCAGTTTTGCTATGGGATAAATGTAAAATATATAAACTATATTTTTGGTTGTACCTGGAATTGTCTGAATAAAATAGTGAAACTTAGATTAATCATCAAAATAGCTGGAAAAGACTCTGGCTAATGTGTTTGTGGTTTGAGAGGGAGCATATTGTTTTTGGTCTGTCTGTGTGTTTGTTTGTCACAAAACTTTAACATTTTTGAGGCCCTGTGGAGGGCATGGCATTCATTGGAACATAGCGCTTGTTTCTTCTGAAAGTTATAACTATCTGGATTTTTGCTTCACTACAAAAACTTATACAGTATTCGGTTTTAAATTGCAGTAAAAGCCATGCAGAGAATTACAGAGATAAAAACAAGAAGACAGAACCAGTTTATACTAAACAGGTAAATCTGTGAAATTGAAAGCATAAATATAAACCTAATTTCAACTCTTGGTCATTCTTGACACTGACACAGTTAATCTGTTAATGTTTTACCCTCATTGTGCAGTCTTATTAGGTTGTCTGTTAGTAAAAAATTTAGGGATTCATATTTGTACAACAAAGCTTTGTTGATTAGTTTGAATAAAGGACAGGAGAAAATCAAACAACTTTTACTGGTACTTTCTAGCAGAAGTTATGATACAGGCAACACTTAGATAGTACCTACTGTACTGTGACAGGAAAATAAGGACAGGTATATATTCATAATGCAGCAGTGACTGTGTTTTGCTTTATTTTATAAAGTTTTATATGGAAAGGGATCAATACTTGACAATTGATTAGATGAAGAAATTAATGCAAGTATACATAGTTGATAAAGTGTAGAAATTTACATATAGATATACACAACAGTGTAGAAATTTACATATAGATATACACAACATTTCAGATTAAAGAAGGGAAAAGAATTGAGAAAAGAAGCAGACATAAAAGAGGTTGAGAAAAATATACATCTGATAAAATCTCCAGCAGGTATGTATCATTTCTGTTGGCACAAACATTTTTATCTTCATATATTTACAACCATTTCTGCCGATTTTATATATATATATCACTTTAAGAAGTGATCACTTCTATTTTTTAAGACCTTACTGATTTTTATTACATTTTAGCTCTTATTTAGTTTCAATTGCTCAGGTGAGGGATATAGAGTCATTATAGTGCTCTTGTTTTGTTGTATTCCAGCAAGGTCAGTCAAACTGGAGAAGAAACTTGTACAGGTCATTGAAGAAGACGATGCAGAGAAAATGGAGGAGATATAAACTAAGATTTTGTATTTTATTGGTCATGTATGAAGTGATTTTAGACTAAAGACATCAATAGTTTCGTTGAGCCATATATCTGGTTAATAGATATATAGAAATAATTTTTAGCTGGAGGCAAAAAAAAAAACAGTCAAGAAGTGTAAATATGACATTTTCTCCTTCGTAGCCATAATTCTGTATGAAAACAAAATCTTTCAAATAGTTTTGTCAGAATGTTTCAGGCATTCTTCAGTGGTCACAAAGAAAAACAAGTATTACAAGTTAATATGCATACATGTGTACGTTAGATAACCAGAATTGAGTGAGGGAGTTGTTACAACTAAATGAAGCTAAAGGCAAATTTACTGGTATTGTTTTGAGAGACATTACCGAAATAAACAACAAACCAATTTTTGTTCTTTGTTTCTGTATAGAACAATTCTATGCACATGGTGATATGAAAGTGTAAGGACATGTACCTCAAGTCAGACCTAATTTAGGTGATGTAAATCCACAAATGCATGGATTGGACCTATTTATAATAATTTCTACCAGTTAATTTAATATTTAACATTTCAGTGCTGCCTAAAAGAATACTTAAGTCTGTTGGTCTACAAAGTTCAATGGAATTATGAAAGATATGTCAAACAAATAACAGCAATATCACATAGTTTCACAGTTATTGTAAATGTGGCCTGTTTAATAAGCCATAAAACTTCGCATTTTCAACAGGAATCTGTTTAAATACTGAGTTTTCGCTGCCTATCATGAAACCCTAACATCACCAATAACGTTAAATTGAATCAGATTTGGTTGAAATCAAAACAAAGTATTAAATAAATTATAAAATTAATATTTATTTCAGTTTTGACAATCTATAAAATCTTTATACTGTTAAAAACAATATAAGCTTCTGAAAGCATGTAATAACTTTATATAAGTAATTCATTTTGCCAAAGGGAGGGTTGGCAGGTTATTTTGACTAAAGACCTTTCCCGACAGGTGGAAATTTGATAGAATGGTTCCATGTCCTGAGAAAAAGACTTTGCCCAAAGTAAAGCATCTCCCACTGGGGATTTTTGCTAACTGTCATTGCTCTTGGGTTCGGATTTAGACTCGAATTCTCCTAGTCAGCCTGCCACCACGCTTCCTAGGGCAAAACTGATAGATGCTGCATTAACAACAAAATAAAAGGATCTGTATTCATTAAATTTAATGAAATACTTTTGATGAAATACGTATCAACTTCAGTGAAACTACTTATACCTTCTTGGGAAAGAAATCCTTTATGCTACAAGCAGTGGATGGTTTTGGGGATTTGAAGTGATACTTGTCGTGCCTTTGTGTGTTTGTAGCGTTACTTTCTTTCTTGGTTTTCCACTGCTGGATCAGTTCATGTTTTATTTCTGGAGGTAAACTTGCAAACACTGTAGCGTCTATATCAGGTGGAAGAAGTATAGGTTTGGAACCCTCTGACATATGGGTTACCTGCTCTTTCATTTTAATTTCAGATATCACAGAAGCGTGCGTCGTCTCAGGATTTTTATCAGTCAAAAAATCATTCCTGAGTTTACAGTTTGTGTTTTGTTTCCCTTGTTGGATATTTCTGTCACAATGTTTGTCAGATAATGTGTCTTCTAATGCCGTATTTTTGCCAACATGTACATTATCACAGTTGATACGGCTGGTGTTGGTTTTCAAAGAAGCAATAAAATCATTTTTCAGATTTTTAACTGTATTACCTGCTTTAAAATTATCCCTATGTAAAGAAGCACTAGCCAGAACATCTTTCTGAATGTGGGATGGAAGCTCACGGAAAACATTTACATCTATTCCTGATGGTAGCAATGCTGTAACATTTTGTGGAAGGGCAGTGTTTTCTGAGTCAGTATTGGTTTTTGGTCTTTTCCTGAAGTTTCTATCACAGCGGTCATCACTTGAAAGCCTTTTCGCAGCCGTTCTTGTACTGGATAAATTCACATGCCATTGTTCTTGTGTGCAACTAGTGTCAGGGGACATTTTGTCTTGACATTTATGTTTATGTTCTGTTGGTTGCTTCACCAACCATTTCTCAATACCAGAAACTTTCTTATCAGGTGATTTTATGGTATCATGTTTTGGGGAATTAATGGTATCATGTCTTGGTGAGTTTGGATGACTGGCTGTGTTTTTGACAGTAAAGAAACTGGAAATATCACTTGTAGATTTCTGTTCCAGCTTGGCAAAAGCAACATTTATGAGAGTGAGGTGAAATGGAGTCTTGATGTCAACCATCTTTGAAAACAAACTGTAGGCTAAAAGAACGAGTTGACTGCTTGTTTGTGAAAGACTGTCTGTAAAGAAACAACAAGACCAGATGTCTATGTTAAATGTAACTGAACTGTAAATGGTATTTTATTTTTCAGCAATATAGTGGCAACATGGATACAGAATGGTAGAGCATACGCAGAAAAAAATAAGTGATTTTAATCAGTTGCTGTACCTCCACCGTATCTACTGAGACTCTTTTTAAAATATAATGCAGGTCTACAATGAGTCACCATCCTCTCTACATGTTAAGCATATGCACAAGTTGAAACTGTTCAGTATAATGTGGTATCAGATAACTTACACTTTTATAATAATTTAGACTGTTATTACAACAATCCTCTTTATTCCAAAGAGCAAGTTAAAACCCACAGACATATTTCCAAGGGTAAGA
The DNA here is from genome assembly GCA_012932295.1 of Cyclina sinensis. Lineage (NCBI taxonomy): Eukaryota > Metazoa > Mollusca > Bivalvia > Venerida > Veneridae > Cyclina > Cyclina sinensis. The sequence continues at coordinate 7,522,225 of JAAONU010000017.1, forward strand.
GTAGAAACCCTGAGTGCACCAACAACATAGGAAATCTGACAACAAAAGTGGGAAACGTTCTGGCTTGGTTACAAAAATATATGATCTTTTTTCATAAATAACGGTAACTACACATTCTATCCTTAATCCAGTTCTAAACAAGAGTTTTAGCCATTCTGTAATGATATTTCCTGTTTTTATTCTAAACAATTTTTATGTTACTTACCTGATGAGAAATTACTAAAGACAGTAGCGGGGATGTTACACTGACGACTTTCACGCTGGTATGGATTTGTTTCCGACATTCTTCTTATGGTCAGTCGCAGTGTCTGTGGCCTTCTACCATCCTCCAGAAGCCTACAATCACAAAACTGTTTAATATCGAAATCAGTTCACAACATTACGTCAAACCTGGTTCAGTCAAAAAAGCAAATTTTTGGCCGTGGCTAGCAAACTGGTTCTCTGAACAGCAACTATAATCATCCGGAACCAATAACAGAACAACAAAACACATCCTGGAATTCCCTCACCTTCATATAAATTCCCTAATGATTACTTCCCTGCAAATACAAGATGCAAATCAACAGAAGAAACTATTCCTCAACAACACCCACATGAAATGGCAATGCAAGTGTAGCCAGGTACAAATATTTCTGTGTATATTAAATGGGATTCATATTTTTACTGTTCTTTTTCTATTTCAAATCATACATTTTTTACCACTGATGAAAGATGAAGTAACCTCATGTTATGGGGATTAGATATTTCTTGTAGACCACATATTTGTGAGTTATTGGTTTTTTTACAAGTAAATATATATTTTTCATTCAGACCGATCAATTTTTATCAATCGATTTTTTTCTGATGCAAAATAATTGCACTTTTATACTTACAGCAGTTTATCACAAAGGCTGGTTTGATAAATGCAGGGTATGTCGCAAAAGTATCCACTGTGAATTCTTTTAAAATTACATGATTAAGTGTCTTGTATGATACAGTTTCCAATGCAGTGTATTTTAAATGAATTTCTAAGTGAAGTGTCCAAAAACCGTAACATAGCTTTAGCAGCAGAACAAACTCCAACAGTAAGAATACTTATTTTTCTAATTAAGTTGACCTAACTGCCAACAAAGACTGAGGGATGAGACGGATATATACAAAAAGACTGAGAGAAGCACCAAACACTCAATCTTCAGTGTGCATAATTGTCTGTAGCCTATTTGTGCTAACATGTGTCTATTACATTTACCGCAATACAAACCTTTGCAATAAACTGTCAATCAAGCTTTTGATTTTTGTCCTAGCATTTTCAACATCACCACATCTCTTGAAGGAGTCTTCATCACTCAATGTCTGAAGATAAATGTAACAACGTTTTATTTTTTTCGTCTTTTTAGTCTTTGGACTTTTTCTTTTTCTGAGTTCTGAAACTATCAAATAAGGTACATTGTACTGATATGAGAAATGATGATCTCACTGACTCTGTTTTAGTATATTAGACAGATTCACTGGTACACGTGATGAATGTAACGAGAGCACCGCTGGGCGGAGCATTATATGCCGAAAGGGTGTTTTTTCTAATTATGATGCATTTGTAATATAAGGGAGGAAACCTTAGGCTTTAAACGTAAATGATTTGCTTTAAATTTTGAATTTTTTGACCTTTGACCTACATACCCCAAAATTAATAGGGGTCATTCACTCAATATGTGCAACCATTATATGAATTTTGAAGTCTCTATGACAAATGGTTGTTGGGTTACAGAGTGTAAATGATTCTAAACTTTTATTCCCTGTAACCCTGACCTTTGACATACTGATCTCAAAATGTATAGAAGTCATCCACTCAATGTGTGCAATCGTGATATAAATTTTGAAGTCTCTATAACAAACAATTGTCATGTTACATGGCAAAAATGGTTTTCAATGTTTAGGTAACTGTGACTGTTTGGCCTACTGACCCCAAAATCAACAGGGGTCATTCACTCAATGTGTGCAACCATTACATGAATTGTGAAGTCTCCAAGACAAATGGTTGTCGGGTTACAGAGTGTAAATGATTCTAAGCATTTCGGTCACTGTGACCTTGACCTTTGACCCCAAAATGTATAGGGGTCATCCAATCAATGTGTGCAATCATGATATAATGTTTGAAGTCTCTATAACAAATGATTGTCGAGTAACATGGCAGAAATGGTTTTCAATGTTAAGGTCTATGTGACCTTGACCTTTGAGCTACTGACTCCAAAACCAATTGGGGTCATCTACTCAATGTGGGCAATAATCACTTGAAAGTGAAAGACTGTAGGTGAAAAAGTACTCAAGTTATTCCCCAGAAACCAAATTGCTAACTGACGGACGGATGGACGGACGCCCTGGACCTTAACATAATATGCCCCCTTCGGGCATATAAAAAATGTAGCAGAAAGACAAACAGCAAACAACTTGTCAATGATCAAACCATGTTTGATATGGTTCATTGAATTGGCAAGACCTTTTACTAATATCTATTTACTTTCATATTCTGTTCCTCCCATATCATGTGTGTTTGTTTATATACGACTTGTCTATATACCTGTGGGAGACCAAATGCCATGACAGGGCTGTCATCAATTCCTACACAAAGTTTCTTCATTGTCTCTGCTGGCATATGACCAAATACCTCCTCCAGTACTGACACCTCAACATTCTGTAAATCTCGCACTGTGGCCACACCAAGTTCCTTTAATCTCTTTGCTGTTGTATGTCCAATCCCTGGAGAAAACATTCTTTTTAATCATTTAATCAACTTCATTGCTGTATTTTATTACAGGATAGATTTTTTTTCATACTGATTAGGAATGAAGTAATATCAGTTTAAAAGTTATACTTAAAGTTACCATACATAAATTGCATTTCCTGCAATTTTACAAACTTGCAAACACTCATGAGCATTTTTTGCAACACTGTCTGAAATAGACTTAAGAAGAACTTGGAACTTTAAAACAGAAAGATCCATTTTATGAATTACTTAGTGTTAGAAACTGTCCTGATTAACAGTCCTTCCTGTCTTTATTTTGATATAACTATTATGTTAAAAGATTAAATGCCAGGTATACCTTGAATGCTGCGTACACTAGTCAGACTTGACATCAAGTGTTCCACATCACCTGGGAAAAGAGTCGTCTGCTGGTTCGGTTTGTGAGTTCCTGCAACCAGCTTTGACAGAAGTTTGTTGTGGGCAATTCCACCACAGCATGTGACCCCAAGCTCCTTCAGGAGCCCAGCACGGATCTCAGCAGCAATATGAGAACCCAGAATCAACCGAGCATGACATCCACAGCTACAGCTCCCTGGCAACAAATAAGTCAATTTTTCTTACACTTCGAAGCTAAGTAATAATGGATGTATACACTGAGCTTAAGCAAATTGAACTTATAACATAACATGACAATCAGCACATCTACAACACTGAGATCAATAATAAACTTTTTTCTTAGTACTCAAAGGAAACTTGATTTTTGTAAACGAATCTTAGGTTTTAAGAAAATATTGATAGCCCTTCCTAAGTATACTACATGTACAATAAAACAAAACTTTTGTTAACAGAGTATGCTTATCTAACCAAAGTACATGTACCAAGGTAATCCATGCTTGTTATCAATTCTACAAATGTACTGACCTATTTATGAAATTACTTAAAAGGACTTATACCTGAATTATGTCCTTTCCAATAAAACCTTCAGACTGGAATTCGGTCTATACCACACAGATTATCCTGCTAGGTAGTATGGATCATATGTCACCATAGATATGAGTTGTTAATTGGAAAAGAAAAACAGTTATTCCTTTGTAAAATGAACTGTAGGCTGAATTGAACATTGATTTACCAAAATAGCTCTTAAGCTGCCAATGGTGATCATTTTCACCATATGATTTTAAAGCCCGATTATCATTCAGTATCAAAGATAAAAGACAGATATGAATTTTATTAATCACCACTTGCATATTGGGGATATTGCATAAGTTCAGCACTAAACTGTGACCTTGACCTTAAGAAAGTGACTTATATGCATTATAAAATGATACACTGGTTTCACATTTTTTAGCTGGATTCAAATCTTTTGAGTAGACAGAGCCATAAGCCCAGGCAGATACAAACACAACAGAATGGGCTTACATGATAATAATTATGCCCTGCTGCCATTTCATGGCAGGGACACAACATAACATTCTGACATATTCTTACATTATTTTGATCAAGTATTAAATGAAGTAAAAAATTTGGGTTTTGTCTTCTTTTTGTTTCTATTTGAGTGTTTTTCATCTTCAGAACCAGTTGTCCTAAAGACCAACACCCCCTGCAAAGTTTAGTACTGATGGATAGTGCAAGATTCAGAAAGCATCCCATTTCAGAGTCACCCTGGAACTTTTCCATGCTTAGTATGTAGAACAGATACATATGACCTTGGTTTCACTTCTGATCATAATGAGTAATGTTAGTGGACAGGCGGGGGATCAAACTCGTGACCCCTGGAATATCAGTAAAGCACATTACCACTGTAATGCCCTTTTGTGTTACCTACCATTACTGTTGTATTCTGCTTTGTACATATGACCTTTGACCTCTGAAGGACATGGGTCATTTCTGTTCTTCATCCTGTCATTGACAAGGTCTGTTATATCCAAAAAATTCTCATCAAAACCTAGCCTTTCAACCAGCCGACAGTATTTCTGCAAATAATCTAAACAAAACAAAGTTGCTAATTACTTAACTTAAAATTTGATAACAACAGTGTTTAATTGAAGATTGTCAGAGGTCAAAAATCAATATTCTATTACTAGAGCTGGACAGGTTTTTTCTTCATTTCTATTGCAACTGTTTTCAGACTAACAGTTTAATACTAGAAAAAAAAATGTGAATAAATGCACTCGATGTTCATCATGTAATATGGAAAACTGGTAGAATTATTTACTCGAAATTCTATATGACATGTTTCTGTAGTTTGTCAAGTCTTCACCATTCACCAGTACAAGATCAGGACATTTTTCTCTAGCATCTTTAACTGTCATAAGTTTAGTAAGGCCACGTTCTCTGGCTACATAGTTACAGGTGACTATGATGTACTTCTGTTGTATGCCTAAAAAGTATAACAAAGAATACAGTATTATGAAGAATCATGAAATATGTTCAGATAAACTCATTAAAAATCATACAACATCAAGCTAACTTTAAAATTTATAGAACACAGATTTTACAAGTTATTTCAGTTGTTTTTATTTGAAAGACACTTCCAGTGAGTATTTCAACAATCATTCTTTTATCAATCATCTCAACAGAATGCTACCTCAATTTAATATTTGAACTCCATCATCATTTGGTTATTTCATGAATCCATTCTCTCAACCACAGATAACATGCTTTATAACGAAATAGATTTTAAGTTCAAGTGATCAATCATTGAATATATCACGGTGTCATGTTCAGATGTGTAGTAATTTAATCATGATGGCCAAGAAAAGTAAACAAGAGGGCCATGATGGCCCCAGATCACTACCCTGAATACTTTGGGTCTGCTGTTGATCAAACATCAGAAGCTTTTTTTAAGATTCTCCCTTTATAAATCTATATGAATTCAAGTGACCCCCCCCCCCTCCAGGGTAGAGCCAATTTTCACTCAAGGGGCATAATTTTAACAAATTTGGTAGATGACCTCTAGCTGATGCTCCATTAAAAATATCTAAGTTCTAGGCTTTGTGGTTTCAGACAAGAAGTTTTTTTTAAGTTCTGCCTATATACACACGCAAGCTTGTGTAAAATCAACTGACCCGCGGGGCAGGGCCAAATTTGACTCAAGGGGCTTAATTTGAACAAACTTGGTAGAGGTCCACTAGATTATGCAACGTACTAGATCTTAAGGCTCAGGGCCTTGTGGTTTCAGACAAGAAGATTTTCAAAGTTTTCCTTATATATGCCTATGTAAAATCAATTTGACCCCAGGGTATAATCTGAAAAAACTTGGTAGAGGTCCACTAGACAATGCTATATACCAAATCTTAAGGCTTAGGGCCTTGTCGTTTCAGACAAGAAAATTTTTCAAAGTTTTTCCTTTCTTTTGCCACAGCAACCAGAGTTCTACATGGAATTCATTTCTTTGAACAACTTTGGTAAAGCTTCATGCAAGGAATATCCCAGGTATGTTTCATCAAAGTTGGCTGGTGGTTTAGGAGGAGAAGTCGCTCAAGTCAAATTGTTGACGACACACGCTGGACAATCCTTGATCCCAACAGCTCACCCTTGAGCACTTTGTGCTCAGATGAGCTAAAAAGAGTAGATCATGAAAGCGTTAAAATCTTTTTCCATTCTAACACGAACATGTATCATAAGGGGCTCAAGTATGTGCACTATTTAACAGTGATGTTGGCAGTGACGTCAGTGGTCATGAGCCTGTGTTCAGCATGATATAACGTGTCTGATATATCACACTGACTCAATTTCTTCTTCCTTTGTTGTCGGTGAATTGCGGATAGTGTTAGAAAGTTATTTCCTATTATGATGTAACTCAATGTGATTTCTAATCACTTCTACTTCATATGGTAATTGTTCACCTAAGTTAAATATCAACTTTTTGGTATCAGTTTAAAGTATTAGCACCATAACTCTAGACAAACAACTATAGAAGACAGTAAAAGTACGCCTTGTACATTTAAACATTTTATTTTATCTGCTGTAATTCAGTGAACAATATTTGTGTCGTAATTTACTAAAGGCAGACACATTGATAAAATTTAGTAACTAAAAAGCAGTCTCTGCAAAAAGATATAAAGAAACTGAATATACCTAGTGGTTTGGTCCTTAATTCAGGATTTCTTAGCATCTCAACTTGAGCATAGAAGCAGTCAATGTCGATATGAAGAATAACACGAGCATGGCTTCCTTAAAATAAAAAAGATACAAGAAGGTAAAAAATGAAATTCTAAAAGTCTCTGTATCTTTTGTATCTTGGTCTGGCAGATTTTCCTTTCTTTTGACACCGTTAAAACACAGATGTAGGCATAACTTCACATGTTTTGTTTTGTTTTTTTTTGTTACATGGAAAAATAAACATTACTCCGTACCGATTATAAGATCACTGAACAACATACAATTTACTATACCAGGTAATTATGATTGTATATTCAATTGTCAAAGCTTACTGAAACAGATCACAGGTGTTTGGCACATACCTATGACAGTATTTAGCAGTACCTAGTCATTCCTGGACATACATTCTCCTCATTTGCAATAATATAGATTAAAAAAGATAAAAGGTAAGTAAGTCATAAATGGGGCATTTACGAAGCCTTCACTTTTAAGTTTTCTCCCTTAATGTAATCTAAATATTTCGCGATAAATCAAACAGGGATCAGTAACAGGGTCATTTACCTTCACGAACATCCCATACACTATGTACTGCAACTACGCATCGAGGCACAGAAGCGGGAAGTTTCAAGATTTCATTGCCAAAACGCTTACTCGGAACAGTAGATGTTAATCGAATGTCTGATATTTCGCCTTTTATTGCAAAAGTCTACAATAAACAGCTTAGTTTTCACGGAAAATGCATTGTCATTCGATAAGTTTACTTAAAACAAAGTCATATGTATCCATTCACATTAACAATACCTTTTCACAAGTATATAATCAGTTTAATTATTTACTCAACTACCTCATCTTTTTTCACATCGGCCATTACATTTTACGACTGCGAAATTTGAAAGGGATCATAATTTCATTGGACGATGGATACACACATCCGGTTAAATTAATGTCTACAGTTCCGACCGAGTAAGCATTTTGGCTGAAAAACTTTGAAACTTTCGGATGCTGTGGCTTTATGCTTGATGCCAGTGTATAATGTTTGGCATATTTGTGAACGTAAATGACCATGCTACCGATCGCCGCCAAGTTTTTCTACAAATATCAAGTATGAAGTAGGGGAGAGAACATAGAAGTGAGGGCTCTGTAAATGCCCGGTTTCAAGACTTATTTACCTTTTCTATGTTCAGTGTATATATACAATATTTAAGGTGGAAACTTGTGTAGGAATGACAAGATACTCCTTGTATAATCCTAGGTATGTGGCAAACACCTGTGAAACAGATATAATACCTAAAGGACAATTGATTTAACAAAGAGAAAATTTGATAACATTGCATTACAGTACTCAGTACCCATTTTCTGTTCATAAACCCTTAACTGTGCAGGGTTATCAATGACATCCACAGGCTTTCCCCATTCTTCTTCTTCTTCGCTGTCCATCTTGCTTGTCGCTAAATGGAAATATCAGAAAAAGGGAAGTAACTTTTCTATTTACTGTAGTTGTAGTATCCGGTACTTTACGGATCTGCTGCTTCATCTGGGATGGCAAATATGGAAAATCGATTCAGTGTGCAATGTGCACTGAGTTCTACTGCAGTAGATTGATATTTTCTGGCTTTGTAAAAGATTCTGGTACTTGCACTTCCATGGAGTACGAAGAAACAAAAATAATGCGTACCAGTGTGCATGTACTTCTCGGGTCTGGACTGTATAGGCCTATGAACGGAAATCATATGAGACGGAGAGTAGGCCTAATATTGTTGTCGAATAACATTTTCCAGTGCGTGCGCATTGTCTAACCGTTGAAAGCTGTTGAGGATTTATTTAACACATTTCTCTATTGTACTTCCATTCAAGGACGGTGCTGTTGTAGAAATAAATAATGACGGAGTTAAACCTACCAAGCAGGAAAGTATTGATTGCTATGGATGGAAGTAAACATTCCTTCTATGCATTTGAATGTACGTATAAATATTCATTCATTCATTCATTCATTCATTCATTCATTCATTCATTCATTCATTCATTCAATCAATCAATCAATCATTCATACATACATTCATTCATTTAATCACTTAATCAGTCAATCAATTAACTTTTATTTTTTATCTCTACATTTGCTGCCCAAGTTCGTTTTTGCATTTATTCATTCATTTTTTTCCATTTTCAGTCTCAAAGGTACAATTTTTTTTAGTGTCAGAATAATCTATTTCACATTGCTTTTTTGTGAATCGTTTACAAAATGATACGGCCTCGGTTGGTGCTAAATAATAATAAAAATACATAAAGTCTTATGCAAATTCATCTTATTGCTAAATTTTGATTAATGTTTTTAGTCAAACATGTGACGGTCATGTAGAAACTGAGCCTGCTACGTCGATTAAAGTTCAACAACTTGTTTTCCTCAAATGTGTTAGCTACCGGTCATATACCAGTAAGAGAGGTGGTCAGGTTAATATGCTAAATACAATTTCCCGTCGTTAAGTCTATCCATGCCAATATTCACCTGAACCTTTAAAGAGGCTGTACTCCAGATTTGACATAAAAAAACATTTTTTCCATAAATTATATATTTAGATGCCGTGAGATTATAACAACATAATATTTTGCTTCAAAACTGATTATAAAAGTCAAAATAGAATAAAAAAATATTTTCGCTCCAGCCTGATTTGAACTCTGGACCCCCCCCCCCACCCCCATGTTAACAAAATATTTCCAACGCTTTTACTGTCACCACCATAGCCGCATGCGACATTACAGATATTTACTTAAAATCTTATACGATATAGTTATACCGTCGCGTTACGGTATAGCACTTTGAAAGGGAATAAATCAATTCATAATGTAATTATTTGACTTATTTTTTTTGTCAGTAAGTTATTTCTTAAGCATTAGTCATAAATATTAGAAGAAATTTATTATACAAGAAAACTTTCTCTTTTTTTTGTCATCTGGAGCACAGCCCCTTTAAAGCTACTGAACTTGTTCAGCGTTAGCTTTCTTTTCCTTCAAAATCAAACATGCCACAATACCATTTCAAAAACTTATTTCTATGCTAGTAAATGGCTTGAAAACAGAAGAAAAAATGTTATTAGTTGATTTAGAACCTATAATCCTCGATTAAATAAAACTAAGTATATAATTGGCGAGCTAATGTACTAAGCCAAGGGTACATGCATTTATATCTTGTGCACTTCATTTACGCTATTAAGTATATATCTAACATGACTAACGGGGTAAAATATTAACTGATGAAAATATGAAAAATTTTTTTTATTCCGATGAGTTTTCTTCACAAAAAGTAAGGAACTAGAAGTTTTGATGCGTTCTTAGCAAATACGACTACAGTTTCTATATGAATAAACTTTTTTTTCTTTTACTGAATCGATGAAAGTTGTGGAGGTCAGTCGCTGTATTTGGCGTTTTTTTAGATGATTTTTAAACACGCTTGAGAAGGAGTGTTCGCCCTTCCAATGCCAAGACGGTAATTAAAATGTATAGACTTTGAGTTCCGGTGTCTGCTTAGAAACACTTATATTTGGCAAATGTGTTAATACCACTGAGAGTATATTGCAGAGATGTTTGATATTGATGAATTGATTGTTTGAATACAGTATGAACATTTTAAATTCATCTATTTACAGGGTATGTACAGAATATTTATAAAGACACAGATATTGTGATAATTGCCCACTGTGCAGAACTAGGGGTCAACCTACCATGTAAGGCGATTTTAAAAAAAAAGTGCATTTAGTATTTGATTTCTTTAGAAACGATATAACTTTAGTCCTAATTTATTTGTGAATAATGTAATAAATGTGGTTTTTTTATTTAATAACCTACACGAGATAAGCCACTATAAAGTAAATCACTTCGTTCCTTTTTATCGTTTGTGCAGCTTGCTTCTTTTTACAGACACTATTTAGCAATATCCACATACTTTACAGCTACGGCCTACATGGGAAACCCGAGTACAGTGAGTGTAATGATTCGGGGACACGACGACGAAATAAAGAAAGTAATGATGGGCATAGCCGATGTAGCAAACAAGTACAACGTAAGGATTTTTTGGACAGCCCTCTTTCAGTTGACAGTTTGAAACATAGACAGTTAACATTAACACAATTTTCAAAGATATTGTACCAGAATCTTTATAGTATTTTAACAGAATCGGAAAGATTAATGTTTTCGATCAAATGTGAAAATGAAATAGTTGAAGATTTCACTATCATAACAACCTTAGGTTCTTTCATTGTACAACTTTTTCAAAGAGTTATTTTTTGGCAAATTTTGTCAAGATTTCAAAAAAACAACAACGAAATTTAAAGTAATCTTTACCAGCTTCCTAATCTTTCCGTTTCTTTTCAGGTAAAGCACACGCTAGAACGATTGCACGAACCCGCCGGAGAGTCCATAGTGAAAGCAGCAAAGGAACACAAAGTTGACTTTATTGTGGCCGGAAGTCGGGGTCTTGGTACAATACGGAGGACCATTATGGGCAGTGTTAGCGACTATATTATCCACCACGCTCCCAGTGTTCATTTGTAAATAGATAGTGAACAAAACTGAAATTATTAAAAGTGAATCTGGTTTTCAAGTTTAAGTGTATGTATTATCTAATGTTTGCTCTATGGATCTATAAAAAGCTACAGACCCGCACGTCGTCGGCTAAAATGTTTATACGGTTAGAAATTCTAATTAATATTGTATTGTGAAGAATGCTTCAAAGCCTAAGCACTGACATTTTTTTGTCATAGAAACACACCAGAACTAATATTTTTAGTATCTTTTATCAGAAGATATTTTAACCCGTGTACGTATGTGAAAAGCCCCGTGAGCTCATCGCTTATAACTGTTACTTCATTTTAGGTCATGCATTCGAACTGGGACTTAATATATGTGGTTCTCAGGTTCGAATCAGCTGCAGTTTTTGTCAAGGGTCACAACTCAAGCATTCCTCTTTTAGTATGACAAAGAATTACATTTACATTATATAAAATGTATACCACCAGAACGCCGGTTGACGAATAAGACCTGACAATTTATTGTATCTTGTAACACGGGTATCAATACCACAAGATGCAATATAGCTATCAAGATGATTTTGTTCTTCCGTTTCAAGCCGTATAGAAGTATAAATTAATGTTTTTGAAATAGTTTTTTGACTCATCTTTAATTTTAAAGAACAATATTTTAGGCTATTACGTGCGAGTGCACCAAATACATTTTACCGTGCCAGGGTACATTATCAGATTCTTTTGTTTCATGAGTGATCATATATTGTAACATAATATAACATAATATACCAGTAAAGCAATTAAAATCTTGATACAGGCTTGTTTAGGCCTATTTCTTTAAACTTGTTTTTTTTTTGGCACCGTACTCTGGGACTTACTATTAATGCCCGTTAATATACGGTCCCTGCCGTACTATAACAGTTATTTACCCGCAGTATCGGCTTAACAACTTTAGTTTTGCAAAGTACGTGCTTTTGAACATGAAATTGCAATTTTGTTGACTTTAATTCGCAATTATAAACGAAAAAAACTTTTTTAATTTCCACAACGGTTGATTGCACAAACGACACGACTTAAAAACAGCGAAAAATGAAAAGTTGTCTCCCCTGTATGTACATAGTCCATTAATTGTAACTGAAACAGAAAGAAGCTGAATTTATTTCAAATATTTTAGGAAGAAGTCAAATTAAAATTTGATGAGGTATGTGGTATATTATCTTTTACACAGATAGGTCATGCTTTAAACTTGTATCACCAACAGGATACGTTTTTATACATTTTATTATTTTAGTCCTATAGATCTAAGTCCATAGTCTAATGAGTAATGTCATAGTATTTTTGTTTCACATTTTACTATATGGCTTATGGCTCCCCGTACAGTTTCATTCAGCAAGGTCGAAAGTCAAGAGTTGGCACGTTTGCATTCGTAAATCTTATGGGAATACTAATTTGGATAAAATCAAATTATCTAGCTAACCTTTTTTTCAGGGGAAATCCCCCTGGGTCAAGGTCACTCATTCAGCTATGTGCCTTTGTATATTTTGCAAAATATTTATAACTCACAGCTGGCTAGCACAGTGTGGTGGTGGTGTTTTATGTTTGAGTATGACCTTAAATGAATAAACAAACATGAACCCTATACATGTATATCAAGTTCTTGGGTAGCTAAAATAATTTAAGAGGCGTCTTGAGCATATTCACCCCTCCCTGCAAGGGGTTAACAGGGAGATTTTCTGAGATACTTATAATGCGTTTAATTAGTTGGAGTGTGGGGAGGGAGGTTTGAAAGCAGTTAAGTTTACAAAGTTTTAAATAGGGGAGGTTTGAAAATTTTCTTCTTGTCTGGAACTGTATACATTAGAATTTAGTTAATCTAATTTGTTTGCTGCACTGTCTAGAACTTACATATTTGATATGAAGCATTATATAGTTTACCTTGATAAAGATCTTTTAAAGGATTTCCCTAGGCTGAAAATTTACACCCCCCCCCACACACAAGAGACACTTGTTGAATATAATTGAGTTTGTGTAGGAAAAACTTACTTTGAGAGTCTTCTTGTCTGAAACTGCATGTCCAAGAGTTTAGATATTTTTATGTAGATACTGGATACACACTGGCTTGTTCAGTTTGTCAAAATTAGCCCTTTCCTGTGGTTCTATTTGATTAAAATGTAAGATCTTTGAAAATCTTCAATTCAGAAACTGTAATTTTGCTTCTCATGTATACTCAAGTGAGTGATCCAGGGCCATCATACAGGGATATATCAAATGTGACATAACAGAATTCAGAAATTTATCAAAAATCTTTTTTTTATGTGTTAGTGATGTTTATAAGAAGCAAAACAATTGCACATGTCAGTTATTAGAACAGTAAGAATATTTTGACCTTAACAGTTTTTGGATAGTTTTGATTCAGGCAAAATTCATTAGCATTGAAAAGCCCTAGGACCAAAGCAGTGGTGTAAATATCACAACACTATTTATTGATTTTATCAATAAACATGGCATGTTAAGTGAGTGTGTGAGTTTCTACTGCCTTAACTGAATTTTCATGCTCCCCAAAGGGAGAGCATATAGTCGTCGCTTTGTCTGTCCTACCATCGATCATCCGTCCGTCTGTCACACTCTTGTCCCGAGAATAACTTGAAAAGTATTGAAGGAATTTGATTGAAACTTAATACATTGAAAGAGACCAGTGAGAGAAAGTGCACTGTCCAAGAACCTTGATTCTATCCTGCAGATTTTTTTAATTATCTCCCTTAAGTTAATAATACTTGTCCAGTATATAACTCCTACACTGTCCATGATAACTCATTGAAACTTAATACAGTTACAGTTATAGAGACTAGTCAGAGGAAGTGCATTGTCAAAAAACCATAACTCCTTAGTTTATGAATTATCCCTAAAAGTTAAATAATGCTTGTCTGGAGTAAAGTATCAATGATATCTCATTATATCTTCACCCAGTTGAGAATGGTGAGAGGAAGTGCAGTGTTAAAAAACCATCACTCTACACAACTTAGTTTTTTAATTATCTCCCTTTATAATACCTAGTAATACTTGTTAGGAAAATAACTTGAAAAGTATTGAAGGAAATTGACTAAAACTTCACAAAGTTATAAAGACCAATCAGAGGAAGTGCAGTGTTAAAGAACCATTACTTTATATCCCTAAGTTTTAAGCTCACGTGAGCAGAAAGTGCTCAGGGTGAGCTTTTCTGATCGGTCTTTGTCCGTCGTCCTTCGGTCTTCTGTCCGTCCGTCCGTCGTCAACTTTTCATTCAAACGACATCTCCTCTGAAACCAATGGGCCAGATTTAATGAAACTTGCCTGGGATGTTCCTTAGATGAAGCTCTACTAAGATTGTTCAAATGGTTCTGGTCCATTGCATTTCTGGTTCACTGGAGCTAAAATTAGATTTTATAAGTTGGATCTTTAAAAATCTTCTTCTCCGAAACCTCAAGGCCTGGAGCTTAGATATTTGGTATGAAGCATCATCTAGTGGACCTCTACCAAGTTTGTTCAAATTATGACCCTGGGATGAAAACTGACCCCACCCCAAGGGTCAGTAGATCTTACATAGATTTATATAGGGAAAACTTAAAAATCTTCTTGCCTGAAACCACAAGGCCTAGAGTTTAGATATTTGGTGTGCAGCATTGTCCAGCGGACCTCTATTAAGTTTGTTCAAATCATGGCCCTTGGGTCAAAAATGGCCCCGCCCCAGTGGTCACATTTTACATAGAGTTACATAGGAAAAACTTTAAAAAACCTTCTTGTCAGAAACTGCAAGGCCTAGAGTTTAGTTATTTGGTGTACAGCATTGTCTAGTGGACCTCTACTAAGTTTGTTCAAATCATAGCCACTGGGTCAAAATAGGCCCTGCCTCAGGGATCACTTGTTTACATAGAGTTATATAGGAAAAAGTGTAAAAAATCTTCACATCAGAAACCAAAAGGCATAGAGCTTAGATATTTTGTATGTAGCATTGTGAAGAGGACCTCTACCAAGTTGGTTCAAATCATGGCCCCTTGGTCAAAAATGGCACGGCCCCAGTGGTCACATGTTTTACATAGAGTTATATAGGAAAAACTTTAAAAATCTTCTTTTCAGATACCACAAGGCTAAGAGTTAAGATATTTGGTGTACAGCATTGTCTATTAGACCTCTACCAAGTTTGTTCAAATCATAGCCTGGATCAAAAAAGGCCCCACCTCAAGGGTCATATGTTTTACATAGAGTTATATAGGAAAAACTTTAAAAAATCTGCTTGTCAGAAACCACAAGGCCTAGAGTTTAGATATTAGGTGTTTGGCATTGTCTAGTGGACCTTTACCAGGTTTGTTCAAATCATGACCCTGGGGACAAAACTGGCCCCACCCTGGGAGGCATGGGGGGGAGTCATTTGAGTTTACACAAGGACTTATATAGGCAAATATATTAGTTGTTATGTCTGCCACTAAACCCGCCCTTCTGATGGAGACATATTGGTTTTGCCCTGTCCATGGGTGTCTGTTTGTCTGTCTGTCTTTCACACTTACTTTCAGTTTCCTTTCAATAATTTGAGTACCAGTTGACCCAAAGCCTTCAAACTTCACAGGGTTATTGCCCTTATTGAGTAGAAAAAAACCCTTTTGTTTTTGGGTCATTAGGTCAAAGGTCAAGGTCAGAGGGACCTCTAGAGTGAAAACTGTTTCCACTCAATAACAGGAGTACCATTTCACCCAAAGCCTTCAAACTTCATATGATGATTGCCTTTACTAAATAGAAGAACCGTATTGTTTTTGGGGCTAGTATGTCAAAGGTCACAGGGACCTGTAGAGTGAAAAGTATTTCTGCAGAGTAACTGTAGTACCATTACACCCAGAGCCTTCAAACTTTATAGGATAATTGTATTAGAAGAACCATTTTGTTTTTAGGGTCCATAGGTCAAAGGTTAAGTTCACAGGGACCTCTAGAGTGAAAACTGTTTCTGCTCAATAACAGGAGTACCATTTCACCCAGAGCCTTCAAACTTCATAGGATGATTGTCTTTACTCAGTAAAAGAATCCTATTATTTTTGGGGTCAGTAGGTCAAAAATCAAGGTCACAGGGACCTGAAGAGTGAAAATTATTTCTGCTCAGTAACTGGAGTACCGTTACACCCAGAACCTTCAAACTTCATAGGGTAATTATATTAGAAGAACCCTATTGTTTTTGGGGTCTGTAGGTCAAAGGTCAAGTTCGCTGGGACCTGTAGAGTAAAACTATTTCTGCTAAAAAATTTGAGTACCATTACACCAAGAGTCTTCAAATTTATTGCAAACTTTTTCAGACTTGCAAACAACGAACACCCATAACAACAAATAACAATACTTGTAACATGAGCAATGAGACTCAGGTGAGCGATTTAGGGCCATCATGGCCCTCTTGTTTAATTATCTCCCTTTATTAAACTTAATATAGCATCCCCACACACATTTTTCTACAACGCCACAAGAAACTGGAACTCTTTGCCATACAGCATTAAATCCATCAAAGACATTCAAAGATTTAAAACAAATGTTAAAATGTATTTAAAAAAAAGAAACTGACAAAAAAGTGAATAAGTTGTTTATATATTACTAAATTGATCTGTATGTGATAATTATTTACATATTTCATGTTTAACCCTTAATCTGCTGGAACCGAAAGAGATAAGCCTTTGCCACCAGTATAGAGCCAGGCCAGCCTGCACATCCGTGCAGTCTGACCAGGCTCTATACTGTTGGTAACTCAATTTTTGTATTTTGATGTTGAAATCCCTTAAACTTGAATGGACTGTTCAAAATTCAAAGCTGGGCAAATCCATTACAAAATTTCAGCATGTTCAGTGTTAAATGAGATACAAATGTACAAATATATGTGATTATTAATTTAGCTCTTTACATTGATAATTGTCTTGATTGTTGTACAACTGTTTTTGTTTTGTTTTTGTTTTTTTTAAATATTTCATTTATTTTGTATTTGGATGCTCATTTATGAATTGTACAATTTAGTATGTTTTTATTACAGTAATTGGACCCCACTTGAAATTAGCTTTTAGCAATCCTAGGCCCGGTAGGGTAGCATAAAACATACTTTATTATAATTCTATTCTTGTTGCATTTTTGTGTGTCCCATATGCATATGATATGTGTGACAATATAGTATGTGTTTATGTATATTTCTCTGAATAAATCAGATCAAATCAATTCCCTGATAGATAGATAAACCAGTGGCTTATTAGCTGGAATGCGGAGAACAACACTGATTATATGTAGTACTGCCAGACAAGCACTTGACACTTCTTGTTGTGATTATAAAAATGCTGGCAAACATTCACAGATTAAACAAGTAGCAGGTAAATTTTGCAATAAATCAACTGTCCTTACAAATGTGTTTTTTAATACTATAAATCCTCAGATATGTTTCATCGTGATTATCCTTACTATAACTTAAATTTCACATTGCCATTGAAATACCATTGATAGTACATTTCTTACTTTTCTGCCATTCTGAACCAAAAATACTTTGGGGAGCATTATTTGGTTTTACCAATTTCTTGTTTTACATGTTTTGAAAGATATTTAATTATTATTGTTTTGACCCATGTACAATATGTTAAGTTTGATTTAAATATTCATTTCATAAATATAGCAACAAAAGTCCTGCTGCAACACTGTGCTCCAGTCGTACATAAGTCTTTTGAATGTTTGATGAAAGTTGAAATATTGCCAACACAAAATATAAGCAAGACCCCAAAAAACAAGTTTGACTTCTTACACAGCTAACAAGTGGTGTCCTATGTTAGAATCTGATTTTCAATGCCCTTTCCATCAATAACATGTTAATGAATGACTGTTTCTTAAGTTAGTTTTATTTCTAAATTTAGTTTAATGTATGATTAAATTGTTAATATTAAATTCTAGGGATTATTGGACTTACTGACTGGTTTGAACATAAACCAGCACTAGATCTGAACTGTAATAAAGAGCTCCTTCTCCACCCCCAGAGCCCCCACCCCCATTCCCAGCAAACAACTAAATTAAGTAACTGTTGCAAATGTCCGAAAATTCCAATAATTGACACTTCTTTAACCATTTTATGACCATTGACAGCCACTGTTATGGAAACAATCAATAATTGACACTTCTTAACCAATTATGACCATTGACAACCACTGTTATGGAAACAAAGAATTGAGAGAACATACGGTAGTGAAATAAATCTTGTTGGTAACGTTAGATTTAAACTAGTTTCCTCTAGAGCTTTTTAAACATGGTCATCTACATATTTACATCATCATTGGATACCACATGCCCGTGGGGTCAAATTTGGCCCTGCCCTTAGGGTCAATTGATTTTACATAGGCTTATATAGGCAAAACTTAAAAAAATACTTTTTGTCTGAAACCACAAAGCCTAGAACTCAGATATTTTTAAAAGGGCATCAGCTAGAGGTCATCTACCAAGTTTTTTCAAATTATGCCCCTTGAGTGAAAATTGGCTCTACCCTGGGGGTTACTTGAATTCGTATGGATTTATATAGGGAGAATCTTAAAAAAGCAAGAACTGATGTTTGCTCAACAGCAGACCCAAAAGCAAAGTATTCAGGTGAGCAATCTAGGCCCATCATGGCCCTCTTGTTTCAGATAAAAAGAGCAGTAAAATGTTGAAAAACAGAATAAGCCATCTTCTGTAATGATACTGACAGCAAATAATACGATCCAAGCCTTGTTATACATAGGTTTGGAAAACATTCTAGTGTATGGTGGAGTGTGGAAATCATGATTTACTTGTTATGTTGAGCTCATTCGAATTATGGAACAATTGTAAATATTGACAAAGTGAGTGTAGAACAACTCCCTTATTAGCTCGACTTTTTTTTAAAAAAATATTCGAGTTATTGCTATAGTCATGGTGTTGTTGCCGTTCCCGTCCGAAAACTTTAACATTGATCATATTTTTTTTATTCCGTGATGGATTATCTTCATACTTGGACACAACAACCCTCTTGACAAGACCTTCAAGATGACCAGACAAAACTTGACCTTGACCTTGACTCTTAAATGACCTTCAAATTCAAGGTCAAAATATTGAATTTTGCTAAAATTGGCCGTAACTTTATTATTAGTCGGTGGATTCTCTTCATGCTTGGACACAACAACCCTTTAGACAAGACCTTCAAGATGACCAGACAAAACTTGACCTTGACTCTTAAATGACCTTCAAATTCAAGGTCAAAATATTGAATTTTGCTAAAATTGGTCGTAACTTTATTATTAGTAGGTGGATTCTCTTCATGCTTGGACACAACAACCCTTTGGACAAGACCTTCAAGATGACCAGACTAAACTTGACCTTGATGCATAAATGACCTTCACCTTCAAGGTCAAAATATTGAATTTTGCTAAAATTTGCCATAACTTAATTATTGATAGGTGGATTGTCTTCATACTTGGGCACAATAACCCTTTGGACAAGATCTTCAAAAAGACTGGACTAAACTTGACCTTGACTCATAAATGACCTTCACCTTCAAGGTCAAAATATTGAATTTTGCTAAAATTTGCCATAACTTAATTATTAATAGGTGGATTGTCTTCATACTTGGACACAACAACCTTTTGGACAAGATCTTCAAGTGAACTTTACCTTGACTCATAAATGACCTTCACCTTTCAAGGTCAAATTATTAAATTTTGCTAAAATTGTCCATAACTTTAGTATTTATGGTTGGATTTGATTTATACTTGGACAAAGCAACACTTATGACAAAACTGACATGTTGAATAACTCAGATATGACCATGACCTTGACCGTCAAGGTCAGATGATTGAATTTTGCTTAAATTGTCATAACTTTCTCATTTATTTATTGATTTGATTCATATTTGGACTAAACAACAGTTATGACAAATCCGACATTATAATTTTTTCAAGTTTGACATTGACCTTTAAATGACCTTGACAGTCCAGGTCAAATCATTGAATTTTGTTAAATTTGGCCATAATTTTGTTATCTATGGTTGGATTAAAATCAGACTTGGACAAAACAACACTTATGACAAAGCTGAAGAGATAAATTATTCAAGTTTGACCTTAACCTTAAAATTACCATGACCTTCAAGGTCAGATAATTAAATTTTGCTTAAATTGTCATAACTTTGTTGTTTATGGTTGGTTTTGATTCATAATTGGACAATATAACAATTATGACAAAACCGACATATTGAATAACTCAGGTATGACCATTACCTAAAAATGACCTTGACCATCAAGGTCAGATGATTGAATTTTGCATAAATTGTCATATTTATGGATTTAGTTCATACTTGGACAAAACAACACTTATTACAAATCTGACATTTTGATTCTTTCAGATATGACCTTGACCATTATATGACCTTTACAGTCAAGGTCAGATTACTGAATTTACTAAACCTGGCCATAATTTTGTTATTTGTGGTGACCTTTACCTTACAATGACCATGACCGTCAAGGTCAAGTTATTGAATTTTGCTCAAATTGTCATAACTTTTGTATTTATTTATGGATTTGCTCATACTTGGACAAAACAACACTTATGAAACATCCAACATTATGATTCTTTCATGTATCAACTTTACGTTAAAATGACCTTGACCTTCAAGGTCAAATTATTGAATTTTGCTACAATTTGCCATAACTTTGTCATTTATAGTTGGAATTGATTCATACTTGGGCAAAACAACACTTGTGACAAAACCGACATGTTGAATAACTCAAGTGTGACCATGACCTAAAAATGACCTTGACCGTCAAGGTCAGATGTTTGAATTTTGCTTAAATTGTCATAACTTTGTCAATTATTGATGGATTTGATTTATACTTGAACAAAACAACACTTTTGACATATCCGACATTTTGATTCAAGTTTGACCTTTACCTAAAAAATGACCTTGACTAGCAAAGTCAAATTATTGAATTTTGCTAAGATTGGTCATAACTGTGTAATTTATGGTTAGACTTGATTCATACTTGGACAAAACAACACTTTTGACAAAACTTACATGTTGAATAATTCAGGTATGACCTTTAACCTAAAATGACCTTGACAATCAAGGTCCCATTATTGTATTTTGCTTTAATTGTCATAACTGTTGTTTATTTATGGATTTGATTTATACTTTGATAAAACAACAAAACTGACATTTTAATTTATTATAATTATGACCTTGACCTTTAGATGACCTTGACATTTAAGGTCAAGTTATTGAATTTTGCTTAAAATAGCCAAATTTATGGTTTGATTCGATTTATACTTGGACAAAACAACACTTATGAAAAAACTGACACATTGAATCATTCAACTGTGACCTTGACCTTTAAATGACCCTGACCATCAAGGTCAAATTATTGAATTTTGCTAATATTGGCCATAAGTGATAACGTCATTTTTAGTTCTTTTTTATTATTACTTGGACAAAACAACGCTCATGACAAAACCTACATGTTAAATTATTCAAGTATGACCTTAACCCTTAAATGACCTTTACAGTCAAGTTTGAATTATTGCATTTTGTTAAAATAGCCAAACAAATAGCTTTTGTTATTTATGGACAGATTGGATCTATACAGGGACAAAACAACATTGAGAATAAAACAAACGTGTTGAACAATTCAAGTATTACCTTGACTTTTAAATGACCTTGACATTACTTAACTTGGCTATATCTTTGTTGTTAATGGATGTAGTGTCTTCATGCTTGGACATAACTACTTTTCAGACAATACCTCCAAAGAAGGTTAAACTGAACTTGACCTTTAAGGTCAAATTTCTGAATGTTGCTAAAATTGGCCATAACTTTGTTATGTATAATTATATTTCCAAATGATGTTTCATTTGAAATCCTTTCACCACAATGTGCTTCCTCTGATGTGTTTGCCTTTGAAAATAGGAAAAAAGTTGAGCGTGGCCCCAGCTTGCGGTGGCTTTTGTATATTTCTTTTTAATGCTGTGTGTAACTCCACAGAAAGTTTACCAAACTCAGATCCCAGCATTAAGATATAATTTTACAGGTTAATTGTTCAGACTAAAGACAAATGGCAGACACCGAAATTCCAAGCTACAACTTTAACCACAAGTACAGGGGATATGCTGTTATAATTGTCAATAAAAATTTCGGGAAATATGAAGGTGAAAAATTGGTAATTATAAACCCTGAATTGAAGAGGAACGGCTCGTCAAAAGATCGCAAGAAGATGAAAGATTTGTTTTTATCTCTTGACTTCAAGGTTAAACGTTATAAAGACTTGACAGCTGAGAAAATGAGAAAAAAAATTATAAAAGGTAAGAGTATTGTATTTTCAACAAACATATTACATTTTAAATTTTTGATATATTACAAGTATCTGACCAACTGCTGAAATTTTGTGCTGTACTGCTTCTGTGAAAACTGAGAAAAAGAAATTGGAAAATAGAACAAGGAAATTTATAGCTGAGGCTTTCTTTCATCAGCTTGCCCATCCCAGGTGGTCAGATATTTTATGAACATTGTAGAATGGAGACATTTTACTAATCTTCTTGTCCAAAACTGTAAGGGGTAAGCCTAAGATTTTTTGCATGAATCATCATATGCAGGTCCTCATCCAAGTTTGTACAAATTTAAAGACTTTCTGATGTCAGTGTCAGTGACTCGGTGTACATCAGATTATGAGAACTACTGAAATGTTACAACAATATAAGCATGGTACCAATTTACCCCACCCACTTCATGATGAGAGAAAGATATCAAAGAAAATTTTGAAATGTATCAGTTGGGTCTCAGCTTAGTTTAAATGAATTTTATTAACCTCTGCCGAATATAGATTTGGCATTGTCCATCCAGATGTTCCTCCTTCCATCCATCTGTCCCACTTTGTTTGGAACATAGTTAAACATTAACCATGTATTATTGAATTCAAAATATATTCAAAATGAAAGACACACAGTCAAACTTAAATAAGAGGTGAAGTTTTAACACTAAAACAAAAAGCAAAAACTAAAACAGTTTTTGCTTTAGCGGGAATTGAACCCACAGTTTCCAGTGAAAAGGTTTTATATACATACCAATGAATGGAATTAAGTACTCTTTAGTAAGATTCTGCGTTACACTTTACTAACTTCAATGTTTCAGCAAGCCAAAATGAAAAATACAACAAACAGTCTGACTGCTTTGCTCTAGTGATCAGTTCACATGGTGAGGAAGTACAAGAAAAGAAAGCTGGCAATCTGCCAAAGGGTGCTGAAGTATGGAGACATCGTGTCCTCGGTTCAGACTGTGAGCCTGTCTATATAGATGAGATGATGGAATTTTTCAGGAATGATGAAGCAAAAGAGCTTGCTGGAAAGCCCAAAATATTCATCATACAGGTTTTGTAACTTTTTTGTCTTTCTTCAGGTGATGAATTTAATCTATCTGGAAATAAAAATCCCCCTTGAAAAAATACAGAATTTTAGAAATTTGTGTGCCATAATTTGACATTTATAAGCCTATCTTCCACGCAGTGATTTTATTCAAAGTTAAGCTGATTCCAAGTTCAAACGTTAATGCTTTTTGAGTTTACTTCTTAGGAATCTGAAAAGAAATACATATTTTTTTAAAAGAATTAACTCTTTTTTTATGCCTCCCAAGGGAGGCATATAGTTTTTAAACTGTCTGTCCGTCAGTCCATCCAAAGACTTTAATATTGGCAATAACTTTCTTATTAGTTAGTGGATTTACTTCATACTTGGACACAACACCCCTTTGGACAAGACCTTTTCACAGATCTATATCTGTTTGACCTTGACCCCTGATTGACCTTTACCTTGAAGATCCAATTGTCCAAAAACTTTAACATTGACCATAACTTCCTTATTAGTAAGTAGAATTACTTCACACTTGGACACAATACCCCTTTGGACAAGACCTTCCCACTGACCTTTAATTATTAAACCTTGACCCCTGAATATCCTATTGTCCAAAAACTAGTATTTGGCCATAACTTCTAAATTAGTAAGTGGATATACTTCATACTTAAACACAACACCCCTTTGGAAAAGACCTTTCCACTGACCTATATTTGTTTGACCTTGACCCTGAATGACCTTCACCTTGAAGATCCAATTGTCCAAAAACTTTAACATTGCCCATTACTTCCTTATTAGTAAGTGGAATTACTTCATACTTGGACACAACCCCCTTTGGATAAGACCTTCCCACTGACCTATATTTATTTGACCTTGACCCCTGAATGACTGGTTCTCAGCTCTAAGGTCAAATCACCACTTTTGCGGGCATTGTCATCTTACAGTGACAGTTCTTGTTATATTACTATACTGATTTTTGACTGTTGTATACATCGTATTTTGAAAAACTTAAGGCTACTCTTTGGTAGGTTAATACTGATCAGGAAATGAAAACAAAGCCAGACAGTTTCCTGTTTGTCTGCAAATACAGTAACTTTTGGAAGTGTTTGGGCCGAACGGTAAATATTAAAAATGCTACATTGATTTTACTGGTTGCAAAGAATTGATTTTCACCTTGTGTGATGTTAAAATACAAGTATGAAAGTACCAGGATAATATTTTTTTAGGCCTGTAGATCAAGACACAATACTTGGACTAAGAGATACGACTATGGTGTTAGTGTCAATGTGAAAACAGATAGCAGGGAAAAGGGTCAACCATCAGATGCCGGTGATCATTGTGACAGTGCAATGTTGAAAAATATTGGCCTCGAAGGCATAGAAGATGTAAATGCTGACTGGAGTGAC
This sequence comes from Cyclina sinensis, assembly GCA_012932295.1. Taxonomy (NCBI): domain Eukaryota; kingdom Metazoa; phylum Mollusca; class Bivalvia; order Venerida; family Veneridae; genus Cyclina; species Cyclina sinensis. Next base: position 7,547,340 of record JAAONU010000017.1, read on the forward strand.
CAAGGTTTCTCTTTCTTATGCTATATGTGTAATGTAATAAAATTTAAGGCATTAATGGTCTTGCTCTATATCACAGTATGCTTATAAAATCTCTTTTGTTGTAACATAAGTTTGCAAAAAAAAGTACGTTCTGACAAATTTCCTGATATGATTATGATGAAATTGTAATTGAAGTTCTCAAGAAACCACATCCTGTCCTGGCTGATGTCCTTCCTAGCAGAAACAGTTGGAAATACATGTATAAGGCAAAGATTTGAAACTCTCAAGGAAAAACAAATAAATAATGTTTGTCATTCATGTCCCATTAATCTGTAGTTGATGAAACATTTTGAATCTGTGTCTGTCACTGATTATTTTTTCTAATTTGAAATAAATTTTCTGTATAGCTCTGCTATAGGCTTCTTTAGATGACATTTAGAAGGTGGAATGTAGTTATAATATCCACATGCTTAAATAAGTAAAACATTCACAGTTCATGTAAACATCATTTTTACTGCATGATTAATTTGAGAGTGATAATAAAAATATGTATTATAATTACTGTTATTATCACTATTATGTAGTTAGTAAAAGTTTAACAAAGGAGAGTTTAACCCTTAATCTGCTGGAACTGAAAGTGATTGGCCTTTGCCACCAGTATAGAGCCAGGCCAGCCTGCACATCCGTGCAGTCTGACCAGGCTCTATACTGTTGGTAGCTCCATTTTTGTATTTTGATGTTGAAATCCCTTAAACTTTGAATGGACTGTTCCAAATTCAAAGCTGGGCAGATCCATTACAAAATTTCAGCATGTTCAGAGTAATTGCAGTGTAGCAATACCACACAACTGGGACATCACTAAAGGCATTAAAACCAAGACAAAACTGTAAACACTGGCTCCGCTTGAAAATAGAAAATTACCCTGAAGTGTTTCAATTCTTCATCAATTTCTTTGGGACGTGTGTCAGTCTAAGGAGAAAAATATAAGCTTTCCACAGAATTTAAGATCTCTGTCTGTAGCTGAGCAGTTTTTTAAGCACTGTGTGAAACTTAGGAATTTGCATGAATGTGAGGTTTCACATTGTGCTTGATAATATGGCTCAGCAGCTGATGACCTTGGGGTCATTTTTTGCTCTGCGCTTGAGGTCAGATGTTTTATATTGACTAATAAAGGGAAACTCTTTAAAAATCGTCTTGTCAGAACCTTAAAGGTGAGACTTTTGTAATTTGATGTGTAGCATTATTTAGTGGACTTCTACCAAATTTGTTGAAATTATATACCTGGGGTTACTATTCGCCCTGCCATAGGGGTCACATGTTTTACATAGAAATATAGAGGAAAATCTTTAAAATTCTTCTTGTCTGAAATCACTAGGCCCAGAGCTCTGAAATTTGACATGAAGCCTTGTTTTATGTAGTATTGTATTGTGTTCATATTGTGCTTCTGGGGTCAGTATTGGCCCTCCCTCAGGTTTCTATTTGTATCAAATATAAGAAAAAATATAAATATAAGTCTTCAGTTCAGAATCTGTTATTTTGATTCTGATGTTTGCTCAACAGCTGACCCACAGTCATAGAGAATAACAGGTTACTGTCTTTTGAGAAAGGGTTTCTCAGACGAGGTTAGATATGGTCCTGGAAGGGGCGAGGCTTGCCGAGCCCCTTCCGGACCATATCTAGCCGAGTCTGAGAAATCCTTTTCTCAAAAGACAGTAACCTGTTATTCTTTTTATCATGCCACTATTATGATATTGCATCTCATTATTTTAATTCGGGGCGCTGATTTCTGAAAGTACGGTAACGCTACGCGCTCGTGAAAATATTTAATTGTATCACTTCACGATGAGATATATTCCATATCTACGAAAAACAAACAAATTTTCTATTTATTTTATGCTAATACCAATAAACTTTTAGAACTGTTTCTTTGCTTACACGCGTATGAATACATGATCGTGAAACTCAAATTCAATACACAGTCCGCCATCTTGAATTATACATGACACATAGAAACATGTTGCATTCTAACGATTTATTTAGTCTACACCTAATCACCAAACAAATCATAGAAATAAACAAAGCTCTACCTGCATATTCTTCTTCATTTTTCTTCTTTTACTATCAACATTTGCTGCTTACAGGGCATTCATATAAAATATGGCTTGTGCAATGACGAATCAAAATTCAGCGCCAATGCAGAGGTTCATCCTAAATAAATGCCCTTACAAGATCTAAATTCTTCCATAGGTTGATCAAGAAGCAATACACGTCATCACATTTTCAAATAGCATAAATCCAGTGTATTCAATTTAAGTTTTCACGTAAAATGCCATCCTGTGTTTATGTCTTGGGAAGTAAATTGTTCGCCTACGTCAGTATTCTGAAGTATATGACGTATGATTAACGAAATGGCATAGGATTCTCGAAATGGATCGGTCTGTTGTATACATACAATGACTCCTTAAAAGTCGGACTCTGGATTTTATGTTAGAATTTATTTTTATATCTTTTATATTACTTGCAAAATTTCAAATTGTGGTTACTGAAAAGTAGTTCGACAAAGTGACTGATATAGAATCTATATCACTGTGACTGATATGGAATATATTTCACTGATAGAACTTGGTATTTCATTTGTTGGCATAAAATAAATATGTTTTATTTAGGCTGTTTTATCTGTTATTTTTTGCAATGTTTTAAGCTGTTTACATTGTGAAAGTAGTCCGGCAAAAAGTGGGAGGTGCTTGAAAAATCTGATGTACTCTGACTTTTCCATAGGTTTAAGCATGGAAAAGTGTTCTCAAGTCACTGACTGAGAAAGGTTGCTGTTCTCAGACAGGCTTTATCAGGCAGTTGTCATAGTAATGGCATGATAAAAAGTACTCAGGTGAGCGGTCCAAGGCCATCAGGGCACTCTTGTTACTTACATTTTTACCTTTTTCCAATGGGAAAGATTTGATCCAGGATGTGGTTTATTAAGAACCTGTAATTTACAATTATTTTTCAGCTGAAAGTACAATAGATTATCAGAATCTCTTATTATTTTCCTTTTTTTAATCTGTGCAAGCTCATGAGCCAGGTCTCTGATGTGTAAATTTCCAGACAATTTTAACTGTAGTGCAAAAGGGTAAAAAGATAAGCAGTGTTATCTTCTTGAAATTTTAAAATGAACATGTTCAGTCAACAGCATTAAGTGCATAAGTTACCAGATACATAGAAAATAAGAGAAACACAGAAAAATGTTCTTTTCCAGATTCTGATGAATGTACAAGTGACACAGAGACAGAGTCCAGTGATGATGATAGTTATGTTGATTCAGATGAGGATCTGCCTGACGCCAAGGGAAGTCAAGACTCAGGTGTTTTGCCACCATCACCAGGGCCTCTTGTGCCTGCTCAGCCATCACAGAGTGGGCAGCTTCCACATCCAGCACTGCCAAGACAAGATGATCAGCAAGTGAAACCTTTGTCTCCATTAGAAGATGAGCAGCCTCAGAACAAGGTCACTGAAGACCAGTCCAAAAGTAGCCAAGACTTCAATAATTGGCCATCATCTTCAAAAGAGTATATGAGGTCAAAGGGCACTGGTGTTGTCCCATCGGCACCAGAAGATGAACCTGATGTCAAGTTCACTAGAGACACTGGTGCTATACGACCTTCCCCATTTGATGTGGTACCAATCAACTGTCCCAGTGACTGTATTCTTGTGTATCCGGTCATGTCAGGTATTATATGCAAGTCATTTGATTCACCAAGTCAGTGTATGGTCATGTGAGATTAGGTCTCAACTTTTTTTTCACGATACATGTATCTAAATTAGTTTTTTCGAAGTACTCTGTACAAAATGTATCTTGATTACACAACTCAGGATATGGTAGGATGCAGTGCAGAAAAGAGAAACATTCATACCGGTAATATTGAAGCACTAAACTAGGAACAAAAAAGGGGAAGCCAATTTCAGCTTTATCTGTGCTTAGAATATACAGCTTAAATTATTTTTTTATCCTCTGTTAACTTGAGTGAAGCTTGATGTGAGAAATGTCTCTTTAGGTGTGTGTATCACTCATCTAGGAAGTCTGATTTTTATTTTATCTTATTTTGCTCTGCAGGATTTATTGCCTTCCGTCGCTTTGATCTCGGGTCACGCCTTCTTCACTGCATGGATAAAAAGGAGAACCTCCAAAAGTTAGTTGAGGGGTGTGATTTCCTACAGTACATGACATCTGTTTGTGCAGATATGGCTAGAGTGGAGGTACAGTTTGAACCAGACGCCGAAGTGTACACACCTGTACAGATACAAGAGCTGAAACAAAATATGCCTTTCAAAGTGTCCACAGTTTTAATGCATAGGTTACAAGGCAGAGTGGTCTTGAAGCCCAAAACTGATAAATCTTTTATGGCAGCAGTTGTAAAAAAGCTTAAGCTAATTTCTGTCTGACAATTTTCTTTCTATGCATGAAAACTTATAGAACGGTTATTAATGGGCTTTTAATAGACATACAGTTAGTATAAAAGTGTTCAGTGAACATATATTTTAGTTAGTATTTACTCTATGAATAACAATGTTATTAATTTAAGAGTTATTAATGTGTTTGAGGTTCCAATCAAGCAGTTTGTTCCAAGGGCAACTTCATTTGGTGGGAACGAGGCTTCTCTGTACTTCAAACACATGAAAGTTACTTGTATTCTTAGATGAATTTGCTCAAATAACAATGATGTGTTCACTTGAGCTATCTGGTTATGGGAATGATTGTCATGCCTCTCTTTCAGAAATAGGAGGTACATGTATATTGTTTTGCAGATGTAAGTCTGTGGGTCAGAGTTTGTTTCCGATCAATTACTCCAGAACACATGGGCACAGTGTCTTGAGATTTGGTAGATAAGTAGGGCATAATAAGCAGATAATCCATGTTATTTTGGGCCCACTTGGTAAAAGGTCAAGTTTACGGACCTGCAATTTGAAAACAGGTTCCGATCAATAGCTCAATAACTCAAGAATAACTGTATCTAGGGCTTTAAAAATTTACAAAATGGTTGGGCATGATAAGTAGATGAATCCTGTTTTTGGCTCACAGGGTTAATGGTCTTGCACACGGTGGCCAGCACTTTGAAAACAGTTTCTGATCAATAACTCAGGAACAGGACTTTCAAACTTTACAGTTCCTGTTTTCAGGAACTATCAGTTTACCCTTATTTAGTGGACGTCTTTAAAATATAGCTTGCTATACCAGAGTAGTGTTATGTTGGTTGAGTTGGTTGTATATTTGGTCATTGTGAGTCACGTGTGTTATGCAGCAACATAAATGAGGAATATTATTGTCATTCAGATCGCAACAAATTTGAAAATCTGAATCATTATCAGTTATAAACTATAAACTGATTACAACATATATATATTGTTTGAATTAGCAAAAAGAAAAAAAAATGTTTTTAAGTTTTCTGTGTTGAGAGTGAAAACAAAATCTGTACTTTTATGTTAAGTAATGATATGATTTTAGAAGTAAGACAGCTATAATATGTTATGATCATGATTTTTTTGTTCGGTAAAATAACAAAATATTGTATTTCTTTCCAAAGAACCTGTATATAGTTCAAAATAGTTCTTATGTCTACTTTTGATTACTGTATAAAAATGGAATGAAGAAATGAAAGGAATATTAAGATACACTGGAGGTAAATCTTGATAGGGAATTACGAAAACCATATAAGTATGTTATGTATGATATGTTAATACACTGTACATGGATAGTGGAGGGACATGATTGTGTGTTTAAAGCGACTGACTCTTAGAATTTAGCTGAATTTTTTTTTTCTTTAAAATTTAAGAGAAGTTAATATACTATGCAAAAAAAAAACATAATATTATGCTTCTATACACCATGAAAACTGGAAAAAAAAGTTTTGATTTTACTAGGATTCGAATCCATGCCCCTCCCCTTTCTATCAGTAAAATATAGAGCAAAGATCTACACCACTGAGCCACAAAAACAAGTTATCAAATACGGTCAAAATTAATGATATAACTTAAGTATCTACCCCGTGACTAACGGGGTAAATTTTTAACTGATAAAAGTGTGTAAAACTTTATATTTTGATGTTTTTCTGTAACAAAAAATGAGTCAGTAACTTAGTTTAGATACGTTCTTCACAATTACGGCTAGAGAGTCAGTTGCTTTAAAGGTTTTTCTCTGTTTCCCTTTTTTTATTTGAATTTTTTTTTGTAATGGATCACTTGTTTTAAATCATTTTGCCTATGATTGTTAACCTATACCATTTCATTTTAATGATTTATTGTAGTTCAAATGTTCTTTCATATTGAGTGAAGGTTGATTTTTTGCTTATTGACTTGAAGACTTATAATTTGTTTTTGACAGCTGGCACTTAGTGTTGAATGTATGCATGAAAGTTGTAGATTTTGCTGTCAAGTTTCTGTTTATATTGAATATTCATGATTGGCTGTCCTGCATGATTTTTCGAATGAATAACGCTTTAACAATGATTTCATATTCGTATTTTCTCATGTTATCAAATGAAACATTAAGTCTGAAGTTGATTAAGATTTTTTTGATTATATGCCTTTGTTTTTCTTGTCCATTTTTTCTTGTCCATATAATCTTCAGCATATAAATGTAGCAGGGTATGAAGTTCTAGCAAAGCTTTGTTTTATTAAGTGTGGTAGTCATAGAAATTTGTTCTTGGATGCATTTATATTTTAAAAAATCTTATACGTCAGAAATCTAAAAGGTCAAATAATAAGCAAGCATAATATATATGTACTGATATATATATATATATAAACGTGTGTAATAAACTGTAAAGTCATCATTAAACAGTGTTGTTTTGATTCTGCATTAGTAAAGTTATTGGTTTGAATTTTATTTATGATGTAAGGAACAGAAAAATACAGGGTAACCCTGATTTAATATTTTAGTGGAAAATAAAGTAGATATTCAGCTGATTTGTTAGGGTAGATGGCAAACATTGCTTGTAAACAATGAAGAAACAATGTTTCTCAGTACATGTTATTGGTATGATTCAAGTTTTTTTTTATACATTTTACAATGAAGAAACCATGTTTCTCAGTACATGTTATTGGTATGATTCAAGTTTTTTTTTTATACATTTTACAATGAAGAAACCATGTTTCTCAGTACATGTTATTATGATTCATTTTTTTTATACATATTACAAAGGCTTTATCAGCTGAAAACATCAAAATGGAAAGCTCTTTTAAATGTTTGCACAAATATTTAAAAGTTGCCTACACAGGATGTGCTGATTTTATCTCGGGTCAAAAATGGTTCAGCATGTGAGGTCAGTTGGTTTTATTATAGTCTTGTAGTCTGATATTGAGTATATGTTGATTAGTTCTAAAAAACAAAAAGTTTTGAATTACTGGCTTTCTTTTTTCATTATTTTGATATTGCTAATGACATGGCAGTTGTAATTTTAACCCTGAAATTTTGTAATGGATTTGCCCAGCTTTTAATTTGGAACAGTCCATTCAAAGTTTAAGGGATTTCAATATCAAAATACTAAAATGGAGCTACCAACAGTATAGAGCCTGGTCAGACTGCACGGATGTGCAGGCTGGCCTGGCTCTATACTGGTGGCAAAGGCTAATCACTTTCGGTTACAGCAGATTAAGAGGTAAATTTGTTCATATTATTCTTTTATCAATACAGGCCTATGGTGATCACCATATGTATGAAAAGACTTACTATACAAGTCCTTTTAGTACAACAGACATCATTACAACAAGGTTTTGTTGCAGATGGATTTTCATTTGGGAATAAACTGATATTTTTTCTTTTATTTTTATTTCCAGATGGAGGAATCGTTTTCTCCATGCTATAATATGAGCAACCTCTACAGAGGTCACGCTTTGATTATTGTCAATGAAAGGTTCAGGAGATCATCTCTTAGAGCTGGTGCAAGGCTCGATGCTGCGAAAATGGAGGCATTGTTCAAAGCTCTCGACTTCCATGTTTCAGTGTTTATGAATTTGGAAGCAAAGGAGATGATGAAAGTTATAAAAAAAGGTAAACATTTCGAATAACTGTTTTCAACTTAAACCATACAAATGAAGACGAATGTATTGTTGTATCATTTAACTCAAAGTAAGACCTCACTGCTTGAATAGTGTGTAAGCAAGAAGGAAAATGTCATTCTTGTTGAATACAGTACTTGTCCAAATGGGTTCATGTTACAAATTACATTACGTTGATTGCAGTATAAATTTTAAACTCGTGAAAGAATATTGTTACAGCTTGCACTCTGTCTGAAAAAAATGATGCCTCTGACAAACCACCATTTATATCCAAACTGAATTAATATAAAAGCTTATTTGATGGGAAGTTTGATTTTACAAACCTGTTTTAAACAAATGTAGAGGTTATTCAATATTCTGTGTTGTAAGTACTTGATGAAATAAACATTTTGACTATAACGCATTCTCGTATTGTCCTAAGATCAAATATGTTGAGCACATGGTGATTTAGAATTATTATAATTTTAAAATGAATTATTTTACAGAAGATCATGTTGTAGTAAAGGAATACTCCCAGTCTCTCCTTTCACACTATGTTTATTATTTTATAGAAAAGCCTTGTCTGTGTACCTGTTTATATGGAATTCAAATAGTCACACAATACAACATGAATGTCATTGGGCTAACCTGTGTGGAATGTTTGAAAACCAGCCACTTGTTTCCTGTACAGTCTGTACATTTGATGAGATGGCTGGAATATTAATGCTGAAGTTGTTCAGTTTAGTTCTCGACTCCAAGGACACAAATGTCTTTGTGGAAACTTAAGTGTGTATTTTTCTTTTCATGAAATGAAGTGAGTGAATCTAACTACAATGTGGACTCAGATTGTTTTGTTCTTGTGCTGAGCTCACATGGGCATGAAGAGGAAACTACAGAACAAGGTCACCACTTGTACTTACCTGAAGATGCTTCATTATGGCGTCATGCTGTCATGGGAACTGACGACAAGCCGATTTATGTAGATGATGTTCTTCGTTGTTTTGACTCCAAGATTAATGAACAAAATCTTTTGAATGGTAAACCTAAACTGTTTTTTATTCAGGTAAGCAAATTCATTGTGATTTTCTTTTAGAATTCTACCTTTCAGTACATTCTGACCAGTTATAATAATCATCTGGGTATGGATTTTATATTTTGAATAACTTCATCTGCATGATTTATTAGTTAAACTTCAATTTTGTCAAGTTGATATTGACTCCAAAGTCCTCATTTTATTTGAGACTTATAAGGAAGTAATCACCAATATTTGTTTGTTTTTTGCCTTTTTTTTTAATATATGGCTAGATGTTATGTAATTTTTGAAAGCTAGTATCTTGAAATAATTTTGTAAGGTAGGGGATGGTTCCCCAGCCTCTATTTAGCCTATGGACAGGAGAATAAAATGGGGTTACCCACTTAAAAAAAAAAGAAACATCAATAGTTGCTTACATTAAATTTTACTCTTCTATTGTAAAATGACTTAACTTTTTCTAAGAGGATTGAGGAAGCTGATGTATAGTGAACTTATTCTTGCTTATGTTATATTTATATCAGGCCTGTCAGTCAGGACACTTGGCAAATAGAGGCACGGACAAGGATTCCTTTGATACAGGTGTTACGGTTGATGTGGCATTTTCAGCAGAAAGTTTGAAAGGCACACAGGTCTCAGATGCTCATTTGCAGGATGATACATTTGTACAAAAAGTCCAAGAGCTTCCTGCTTGTGGAGCTCACTCAGGCTGGCAGACTGGTATGGATATAGTATCACCTTGTATCAATTTGTCTCGGGCTAATTTAACCTTGATCAAACTGGCTGTTAGACACTCATGATTGTCTACTGATGAAGTATCAAAGTTTGCCAAAATATGCTTGAGTTTCCTTTTCCGGCTATTATAAGTGTATTTTAAATGTTAAAATAGATGTAGATAATTGTGGGATAGATCATGCCTACAAAATTGTAGTATTCTCAACAATAATTTATAGAAACTTTAGTTATCTTTTCACCTGAGGTTTCTGAAACAATATAGAGTAACTTTTGAAGTATGGCTTTTCAAAGTTAGCAGATTTATCCCATGATAATGTACTGTTAGTTTTCATGCATCTCAGAATTGTTTATTGTGTTTTATCCTTCCCTCTGAAATAATGGATATTTTTAAGTGTTGATTAAATTTGCTGTGAATTAGAGAACTGTGTGAAACTGAAAAAAGGGGAAAAAAACATGTATATGTATTTGAAAATCTTGCTAATAATACTTGTTTGGTATATTTTGAAATGTAATGTTTACTGTATTACAGAAACAGAGTTTGGTATAGTTTGAAATGTAATGTTTACTTTATTACAGAAACAGAGTTTGGTAAAGTTTGAAATGTAATGTTTACTTTATTACAGAAACAGAGTTTGGTATAGTTTGAAATGTAATGTTTACTGTATTACAGAAACAGAGAGTTGGTATAGTTTGAAATGTAATGTTTACTTTATTACAGAAACAGAATTTGGTATAGTTTGAAATGTAATGTTTACTTTGTTACAGAAACAGAGTTTGGTAAAGTTTGAAATGTAATGTTTACTTTATTACAGAAACAGAGTTTGGTATAGTTTGAAATGTAATGTTTACTGTTTTACAGAAACAGAGAGTTGGTATAGTTTGAAATGTAATGTTTACTGTATTACAGAAACAGAGTTTGGTATAGTTTGAAATGTAATGTTTACTTTATTACAGAAACAGAGTTTGGTATAGTTTGAAATGTAATGTTTACTGTATTACAGAAACAGAGAGTTGGTATAGTTTGAAATGTAATGTTTACTGTATTACAGAAACAGAGAGTTGGTATAGTTTGAAATGTAATGTTTACTGTATTACAGAAACAGAGAGTTGGTTACCTGGGAGGAAATCAGGTGTACTGACAGGTGGTACAAGTCCTTTTAATGCTGATACAGAAATCGATCATCCTTTATCAGTGCCAGCAAGACGTCCAACTTCCTATGACCTTGTAGCATTGTCATGTCCAGAGGACTGTCTTGTCATGTACCCATCCATGTCAGGTAAAAATAACACATCCTTGATACACATTCTCGCATTTTATAAACATGTTTTTCAAATATTTGGCTAAATAAGACTAGCGCAGATTTTACTTTTAGTGACAGAGGAATTCATTTTTTTACATTATTTGCTGGGGAAGAAACTTCGGCTCTTTGTAGAGAGATTAAATCTTGGCTTAAGTTGGGATACTTATTGTAAACAAAGAATGTTCAACAGCTGATTTCAAGGCTATGTATCATCTCTCTTTGTAAATTGTGTTAAAATGAGATATTTGTACAAGTGTCTTCTTAATATTCTGTTTTTTATTATTTTATTCACAGGAAACTTTTTCAATTATTTGTAGGAAAGTTTGCATTTCGGTTTTCTGATGTTGGCTCCTACATGCTGCATTATATGTGTCAAGTGAAAATTCGTGACTTACTTCTGTATGGACATGACATTTTGCAATATGTTACAACAGTTAACAGTGCCTTGGCGAGCACAGATATTAATTTCACACCGACAGCTGCTACTGTTCCTGATGAGAACTTGAGAAGAGAGTTACTGTCTGGATTGCCATTAAAAGTAACAGCCTGCATTATTCATAGACTCACCAAAAGTTTGAAATTCATTCCCAAAGAAAATGATTCAGTTATGAGAAAAATAATAGGATTAAGTGCATAAAATTGCCATTACAAATAACTATCCTTGTATATATGTATGAAATAAACATTTAGTGTCTTCAGGGCCAGCCAACTATTCCCTAAAGTTAACAAAACTCTGCATATATTTATCACTTGCCACATACATGAAGGTGACTTTATAATTTATACATTTTTTAGGTTTTGCATTTTGATTTCACAATTTTTTGAAGAGTTTCATGGCAGACTGTCTACTTATGATAAAAGTAATAATTCAGATCAAGAATGTTTGCATGGAAAGTTTTTTTGAAAGCGACAATGCGAGACCACTCATATATATACCAGGGACATTTGCAACATTTGCAAAGAAAGTTTTTTGAAGTGGACAATGAGAGACCACTCATATATATCCCAGGGACATTTGCATCATTTGCATGGCAAACTTACTGCAGTGGATAATGATTTTTTCTTTCGTTCTTTTTTTTGTAAATATGATTCATAGATCATAATATGTTATCTGTACATGTAAATTGAAACATGGAAAATGATTTACACAATCTCTTGTATTTCCAGTCATCATTGTAACTGTAATGTCTTGTTACGGTAATCACTTACAAAACCACTGGTTTGGTATTTTAACCATTGTTATAATTTACATCAAAATAATTAATTATGGGCTCACTTTATTGTATACAGCTGGACTTCTTGTATTATGTAAATTTTTAATTCATGGACAAAATACTGTAACAGTGTACAAGGTTTAGAATAACTTGGGTGTGATAAACGGTCAGCTCCATTAAGTATTGTTTTCATAACTGTCTTACAATTCAAAACTCTTAGTATCAAAAGATGTTTAGAACTCTTTTTATTTTACAGCCGTCTGTCGTGAAAAATGTGTAATTTTATTGCTACAAAAAATTGAAGAAGGGATTTCCCAGGTAACATACACATAGGTTACTAGTGGACCTCTACCAAGTTTGTACAAATCAGACAGCAGTATCAAACATAATTAATTGCTGTTTCAGCTATTATTAGGGTAAATCTGTTATTTTATCATTACATGTATATATTTGTTTGTCTCCTACCGATTCAACTGGTAGTGGTGTCCACAGGGACTATAGGTTTGCCCTCCATCCGCCTGTTCCTCTGTCCACAAAAACTGGATCCTGGGATAAAAAATACTTGGCATATTTTCATGAAACTTGTTATGGATAGATGGCCAATATGGAGATTATGCACATCATTTTATTTTGTTCTCATAGTGATAAATTTGGTTGCTATGGCAACAAATAGACTTAAAATATTGCAAAAACGGTGAAATACTTTTTAATCTATAGATACCTATTTAAAAAAAAAAAAACTTGCTACATAGTTTGAAGACCAGTTAACATGTCATGTCCCATAACTCTGACCTTTGATTTCTCAAAGTTATCCCCCTTTTTCACTTTGAAATTTTTCCACTTTGAAATTTTTCCAGAAATCTACATTTCCTTGAATATTTCTGGGATCTATTGATGCTTTTGATTGAGACATTATACAAACTTTACTGGTGTGATAATTAATTTACACAATATGTTTGTTATGGTCTAGTGCATACCTTCCTATAATTGTATAAATACAACCTTTGACAGCTGCATCAGGGAATCGATTCTTTGGCTCAGTGGTTAGAGTGTTGGTCTTCAATGCGCTTAGATCAGAGTTTGAATCCCACTCTGGGTTGTGTATTCTAAGATGCACTGAATCTTTCTGTTAGGGACTTTCTTGTTCGTACGACGTTCCATAATTTTCTCCCTTACATTGACAAAATTGTTTCCTTTCTTACTTAGAAAATATAGCAAATTGTTTATTCTCTTGAATGTTTTTCTTCCAATTACCTTTGAACTTATACAGAACCTATACAACTTTAGTCAAGTTTTACAGATCACACAGCATGGTGCATTTATAAGTCTGTTCTTTGTATTGAAGAATTGAGATATCCATTTGTATTACCATACATTTGAATATTTTATTTATAACATGACACCCACTTAATAAGCATCTGATCTTTTGATTATCTGTTGTATGAAACATACTTTCATCTTTCATTAACAATAAACTATTGATTTCAGCTAACTTAATGTCAATATATGAATGTTGGTTCTATTTAGTGTGACAATGCCCTTTCCAGTACACTGCAGGGGACTTCTATTGCTTGGCAATATTCTTACTTGTTTTTGAAGGGTTTTGATAAAACAAATACATTTTCAATTTTCATTCTTGAAGTGCCCTTGAACTTCTTTTCTAAATTTGTACCAAATGAGTCACTTTGAAATAGAGGCTATTTTAAATTACTTTGTACAAAGGCTTTTTCAAACCAGTACCTAAATAAGAATTTTTGATATATGGAATGATGTTTGTTGATGTTACATGATTTTTTAACTCACCTGAGCTGAAGGCTCATGGTGAGCTATTAGGATCGATCAATGTCCGTCGTCCGTCGGACGTCCACACTTAGTTTGTTAACACTCTAGTGCTCACATTTTTGCCTCAATTGTCATGAAACTTTGTCAGGATGTTTGTCCCAGTAATTACTCGGAAAAGTTCGAACATAGGTTATCTTGGATGAAACACTAGGTCACAAGGCCCAAAAATAGAAAAACCTTGTTAACACTCTAGAAGCTACATTTGCAGTCCAACTGTCCTGGAAATTTGTCAGAAATGTTGTTTCGATGATTTCTATCATAGGTTTGCATATGGGTCATCTTGGGTCAAAAACTAGGTCACAGAGCCCAAATATGGAAAACCTCGTTAACACTCTAGAGGTTACATTTTCTGTCCAAATATCCTGGAATTTTGTCAGAAAGATTGTTTCATTGAATTCTAGCTCAAGTTCGAATATGGGTCATCTGGGGTCAAAAACTAGGTCACAGAGCCCAAATATGGAAAACTTTAACACTCTAGAGGTAGTATTTTCAGTCCAAATATACTGGAAATTTGTCAGCAAAGTTGCTTTGATAATTTCTAGCTTATGTTTGAATATGGGTCATCTGGGGTCAACAACTAGGTCATAGAGTCCAGATATGGAAAAACCTTGTTAACACTCTAGAGGCTAGTTTTTCAGTCCAAACATCCTGGAAATTTGTCAGAAAGGATGCTTCAATGATTTCTAGCTCAATTTTGAATAGGGGTCATCTGGGGTCGAAAAATAGGTCACAGAGCCCAAATATGGAAAAACCTTAACACTCTTGAGGTAACAGTTTCAATCCAAATATGCTGGAGATTTTCAGAAAGGTTGTTTCGATAATTTCTAGCTCAAGTTAGAATATGGGTCATGTAGGTTCAAAAACTAGGTCACAGAGCCCAATTGTGGAAAAACCTTGTTAACATTTTCAGTCCAAATAACCTGTAAATTTGTCAGAAAGGTTGTTTCTATAATTTTAAGGTCAAGTTTGAATTTTGGTCATCTGGGGTCAATTAACCAGATCCATAACAACTTTGTTAAAAGCAGTGATACTCATGTGAGCTATATAGGACCATCATGGCCCTCTTGTTTAAGATAAACTTGTTCTTTAGATGACAGATGTATTTATAATTATACAATAATTTCTTCATGGATATAGATTTACAACTAAACTTCCCTAATGAAAAATAATGCTAGTGCCAATTAAATGATTCTGTAAAGTCAGTCAGACATGAAAGAAGTCACCATTGCACATTCCACACAACAACATTAAATAAGATAGAGTGAAATGGAATGGACCCAACGTGGGTTTCAGACGATGGAAAGAAGCATTTTAAGCAGACGTGTAGTTTTTGTTTTGTGATAGTACTTAAATATATAAACAAACAACCAAAGGTACGCATGTATACAGATTTATCCTGCATAATTGTACAGTTAATGACAGATATATTGAGAGATTTTATCAGAGGCAGTTATTGATGTTAACTTATTTGAGACTTTTCTCAGTTATTTTGAGCAAATGTTACATGTATGTCTTTCATAACTTATATAATCACATTGTTTGATTAATGCTATTAATTAATGCTAACATTCTATATTGTACAATTTTCAAGCACTTTTATCAACAAATTTTAGTATATATTTCAGTAACATTTCATATTGTACAGCAGTTATGACAGTGTTTGTCTTTGAATATCTCCTGCCCTGAACATCACCTGTCTAGGACTATCTGCAAGCTGATCTCATTATGTCACGAGTGTGTTATCAGGGGAGAAAATTCGTGTTCTGACAAGTTTTCACTCTGTTTGAATATGATAGTTTGTTGTATAACTGATAATTTCCAAGTATCCTTTGTCTGTTTTTTTTTATATTTTTTTTATTTCTGAAAAAAATGCATGATAATTAGCATTACATTCTTGTTTTGTAGAAACTGTAAAAAGCAACAATGGTCATTGATTTTATACACTTATTCTGGTGAATTGGCCGAGAGTGTTTTATTTCCTAAGAACATCTTATAACTCGGAACATTCGAACACTTGGACATACTTTTATAGTTCATTAAGTACGTTCTTTATCAAAATAGTTTTTGATATGTAATAAATCCTTGCTTTAATCAGTGTATCTAAATAGAAGGAGTTAAACTAGAGTTAAACAATGATAAATTTCAATTTATTTTCATGATTGCCTTCACTCTGTCACTAAAACTAGCTGATCTTTGCCTGGCAGAATCTTTTGAATGGTCGCTGTCTTTTTTCAACATTGATTTCACTCTGTCGCCAAAACTCTCTGATCTTGTTCGTCTGCATTCTTTTAAATGCTCACTGTTGGATTCGGTGTCATCGTGATATTTGTAAATCATGACAGGAATATTAGAGTAACGGGTAATGAAGTCACTGGTGCTACCCAAAGTGTGTCCTAACCTGTCGTGTTGCCGGCCGCCGGCAATGATCATGTCCACATTCTGTTGTTTGGCGGCCTTGACCACCGACTCTCCAACTGGTTCGTGCAAAAGTTGCAGAATGTGTCTAATCTTGAGATAAAAAACAAATGTTACTTATTGCAGAATTCAAAGAAACATTTATGTATTCAATTAAGGCTGTGCTTCGACTCATTAACTATAACTGCTTAAAAGTCTGCGTTTGGTCAACACAATGTTTGTATGCAACACATTACTCATTTTAATCTGGAACGAATATATATTAGATTATAACTCGTCGTTTAATTGATATAGTATTGACATGTAATAATTTATTTGGAATATGAGGATTTGAAATACTTGAAATCATAAGAAATAATAACGATTGTTACCCTGTGTCTGTTTGCAAGCTCCTCGATAGATCTGAACACTTGTTTTGTCTGCTCCTCCGGGCTCTTTGGGGCCGTGACGTCATCGGCTGATGAACTACCTGCCAAAATCGTCAAACTATGAGACATACCAAACCGACCTAGGCTACAACTGTAGTGTGTGGAATTTGTGTGATTTTGAAAGATATATTGTCAAAAGCAACATTTTGTCTTGTTGATTTGTAAATTTATATGCCCCCACTCGGAGGGGGGGGGGGGGGTGGCATTTAGATTTGCCCTAGCCGTCCGTCCATCCGTATGTCCGTCCGTCCCAAAAAGTTGTGTCGCCTGTAGCTCCAAAAGCACTGGAGCTAGAGTCAAGAAACTTTACAGGAATGTTGATCAGCATGTGAAGTTGTGCACCTGGGGTTTCCCGTATAGATTTATTTGGAACTGTTACAGTTATGGCCCTTACTTAGTCAAAAATAGTAATTTTCAACTTGTGTCGCCTGTACCTCCAAAGCGCTGCACCTACAGTCAAGAAACTTTACAGGAATGTTGATCAGCATGTAAAGTGGTGCACCTGGGGTTTCCCGTATAGATTTATTCGGAATTATTAGAGTTATGGCCCCTTACATACTCAAAATTTGCAATTTTCAACTTGTGTCACCTGTAACTGCAAAAGCGCTGGAGCTAGAGGCACCTAGTTCTGAGCAGGGTTGACATACTGTGTCTGACAGAAGCAAATGTCTATGAGAATCAAGTACAGTATCATTAGCGTTTTAGGTGGAGCTTGACGTGTTTGCCTATGTCAAGGGAAGACAACTGCCATGGTTTGTTGTTCTACACACGAGATAAGTTGCCAGTGACAACTTCCAGTGTTTCACATCAACCTCATATGGAACAAGTGTCAATTACCACCTCATCAGAGCTCTGTCCAAGGTCATTCTGTCTTCTCTATAGATCTCCATCCTCGAACATAGACTTTTTTAATGAGCCAACACCTTTTGCAGACTAAACTTCTCCAGATGTACTGCTTGGAGATTTCAACTTAGCTTTTAATTCTACAAATTATACAAGACTGTCCCAGAAATTAAATAACTATTCCCAGTGTATGAAGAATAATATTCTACAACCCAGATTATCCTGCCTGTCAACCTACTTCTCAGACCACAGCATTGTTGCCCTACAGTTTGATACCTAAAAAAATTTCCTTCTTAGTGAGTATAACGCTGTTCCAATGGTCAAATTGCAGACTCGGTTTGATTGAACATGTTCATGGACATTAATGGAAAACTGAAGTTACCGTCCACGCCCGTTAGCACCAGCTTAAGCAGAATTCAACATTTAAGTATGGAAATGGTGAAATTTTGTTCCAACAATTGCTTAAAGTTGTTTGCTATTTTAGATGACAATGGACATTTTATAAACAACCTGACTTACAGAACATATAACTTAAGTACAAATTAGACATGAAAACACCTTTTTACCATCTGCAAACTCCAAGAATGTCCAACTATGCATACAGAATTGTGAAGGATAATATTCATCCATTGGTCACAGTGTTGGAGACAGTATTTTGAGTCTTCACACCACAACAGGTTTCTTATAGTTGTCATTTTGTTAAACCAATCTTATTAATGATTCAGCGAGTATGGCTATCTCGTGGCCATATTGCTAGCTATATGAGTAGCTAGGTTGAGTGGGGGGCATCTGTGTCCTATGGACATATTTCTAGATAGGCTTTATAAGCTCTAGAATTGACTAGCTTATCCTTCTTGTCTGTAAAATACCGTTCAGTATTGTTCAATGGGATTTCCATTGAACTGCGAACTTACAAATCTAGACCAGGCTGTATGGCGGTGCAGGCAGGCTACGCCCGGCAGTGGTTGTAACGTAATGCGGTAAATACTACAGTTCAACAATTGAACAAGTTTTGAAAATAGCAGATTTTAAAACATTTTTTAAACATCGGGATTAGGCTAAACTAACACTGTAGTGTCTCATTTTAGGGAAAACAAATACACCAGTTTACTTACTGGTCAAACGGGGGCCATGTTCTCCGCTGTACGCCAGTATCACAACGTCCGTGCTCTTATGAATATTTTCTACATACCCTGTGCAATAATTGAAAATGAAAGATTAGAACAGTAGCCACATATTAGTAACTCGAACCAAAACGTTTTTTTTCTCCTAACTGATATTTCCTCCATGAAAACACTTGCCAGGTTTTATATATACGAAAACTAAGGTTTATCATGACAACGGATTAAATTTATTATGCAAGGTTAAAGGATATGATATTACATGTTTGCTATGTAAGAAATATAATCTCTCCTTTCCTTAACATTTATTAAAGAAGTGTCGTGAATTATAAACGATCTAATTAGAATATTGAATGACGTTTTACACATTTTCTGTTCATCAACATTAAGCATAGTCCTATAATATATAATTTCATATTGTTGAATATTCTATATAATCCAGGTGAGCAGGTTGTTCCTTTACCTGTGAAGGCGATGTGACAGGCTCGTGCTGGGTTCGAACCCAGAGATACAGAACGTAGTATGAACACACAAGTTTGAAACGCCAGTAGCAAACGCATTATAACTTTAGCCAGCAAAGTAAAAGAAGACTACCCTAGGTTTCCAGACGTGGAAAATATAGACGTGAAATAACTACATTTTTCAGGTCGGGCATTATAAAGTTATATGATCTTTTTGTTCGAGAATACCTAAGTCAGTACAGTTTAATGTCAACCATTCTTGTCTATTGAGCGGCTCGAAATACCCCAAAAAGACTTACGAAAGGAATTACTCATGGCCCACCTTTTAGCCGGCAGTTTTTCAAGTTTTCGAGAGTCACTTGGCTAGAGAAAGTTCATCATTATTGTGCTGAAAGTCATGAACGAACGCACGAACATTTAAATATAGAAGTTTGATGACAAAGGAATATTCAATAAGATTTAGACATCGCCTTTTTCTCAGCACAAAACCCACCAGCCATATCTAATAAACATACTAGTATTATGTTTTATTCCTATATCTGACAGTTCCCGAAATATATGATTAATTGCTATTAAATATATATGATTATCTGTACAGATACAACGAAATATACATACATTCAAAGGCATCCACGGAGTGTTTACTTCCATCCATCGCCATCAACACTTTCTTGCCTTTCTTCATAGAAAACCTTGTATCGTCATCTTCCTCCATTTTTACGTTTATATCACAGGCAATTTTTCCTTCTTGCGATGTACATATTAATTCAAAACGAAACGCATTTAAACGTTGACACACGACACTGTATTGTCAGTTAAGTGGAGCATAGAGTGCGAAGATGACAAGTGTCCGAGTATGTTCCTGTTGTATGTTATTACAGGTCGCATTTAGATTTCAGAATGTTAGCTGCTTTAAAAGGTGTATGTTGATAGCTTACATCATAAACAATTCTTTAATATTCGAACAATAGAACTTATTACCAAGTTAATCTATGAAGGAAATTTCAACAGAAAGCTGTGTTAGGCCACATGTGTCACAAATCACATTCGTCACAAGTTTTTATGAATTTGTGACGAATGTGATCACATTCGTCACAAATGACTTTTGTGACGAATGTGATTGACCAAAATCGGGTAAAAATGCCAATCACAAACGTCACAAGCAAAATTGAGAATTTTTAAACAGGCGAATCACAAATGTCACAAGTTTATTTTTCAATATGTGATACACGGAATATCATAAGGACAATCGTGGTTATATCAGTGCGATAGTACAAGGGCGACAATGCAATAAATCGATATTGTGATGTCGACATCACGATACCAATATCTTTTCACCACCATTGCATTATCGCCATCGTACTAACTTGTTGCAATATCGTATCGTCGGCATTGTATTGTCTTCATAGAACTGTCGCATTGTCGTAATGGTATTGCTATCAAGTCGTCTTACGTTCTCGAAACCTTCAAAAAATTTTGGTGACAATGCACGGCATAGTATCAGACTTCAACTGGAAGTGATCTTTTACCTCTGTGAACCCTCAAATTTCTTCCCACCATACAGCGACAGTCTAAAGGAATCTCACAGACTTAATCTTAGTTTCAGTACAAATTATGACCATATTTACACAAATGAGACCATATATGATTGTTTGGGAAGTAGCTGAGACCCCCGTTGACTTTCAGGATATCTAATTAGAGATTAGGACCTTTTGACATCAATGAACCTTTTTTGGTCTGACAGACTTTTGACTTCCGCAGACTTTCAGGAATCTTGGTTCAATTAAAGAGTATGACATTTTGACATCTAGGAACCTTCTTTCCTGAGACGATTTTGCAAGTCTGTGCCAATTGCTTGCAGACGCTCTATGGAACTTTCCATATCTATTCCACTAGTAATAATAATATAGTTAATTCGTTTAAACAGATCGTGTCTTTGTGGCGGGGCCGCTTTATCGTTTCGACGCGTCTTAGCTTTTTTCGCCTTTTATGATTAGATAGTTTCAAACGACGGTGTTTAGTGAATTTTATAGAGGATATTTGTTTGTTTTGAGTGAATATGAAATATATTTCACTGAGAAGTGAGAAAAAAAATGAAATATGTATCACGAGCGCGTAGCGCGAGTGAAAATATGAACATTTTTTCACTTCGATGTGAGATATAGTTCATATTCACGAAAAGCAAACACATTTTCTTTTTATTTTATGTGCCTTTTGAAAAGTGCTTTTAGACCGTTTACTACTGAAGCGCGGAGACTACGCGCGCGTAAACAATATGACGGCAAACGTTAACGCTGCAAGCAAAATAATCCTTATTTATTTATATTTCTTTTTGCGGTCTCATTGTCAACAATCTTACAAAATTACGGACATTTGAATCGAGAAATATGTCATTTAGAATGAAATTAAACAGTTATTTTTAATGCATGTTTAGGGAATCCAGACTTATAAATACGTACGCAGAGTGGGCGTGGCTTATATCACCCAAATCTATATCACCACACTGTGACTGATATAATATGAATATATTTCATTGATAGAACAGTATTTCATTAGTTAGCATCAAATAAATATAGGATATTACATGAGTGTCTTTTCATATTGAATTTATTAAACGAGTTTGATAAAATAATAAATTGCGAGGCTCTGCCGAGCATTTTATTATTTTATTCAACGAGTTTAATAAATTCAATGTTAAAAGACACGAATGTAATATTCTTTTTATCACAGGTAAACTTTTGCCGCCGAAAAAGCGAAAACTTGTCGTTATTTTCCCTTATAAGCGCGGTAAAATTAAGCAACGTCCGCTAACGTAGATAGATATTTTATTTCCTTCAGTATACATGAAGAGCACGTCAAAACGATATTACACTAGTGTAATATGGAAAATATGTAATGGCTTTATTCCACTCCCGTGATGTCAAACATGTGATAAACAAGTTTATTGCATGAGTGACTAAATAGAAACTAATTTGTACTGAATTAAAGCGTATACGAGTTGTGTCCATGTGACCTGATGCGCCAAATATCGATATCGGCCAGACTTCCGGTTGGGCTGATATCGATTTCCCACTTCCGGCTGCTCAAACACAGATAAATTGACAAGTTTATTTAGAAAAAAATACATTTTACTGAAATATATCTTGATAAATAAGCAAAATTTAACAAACTCATTGAATATAACAGATAAATAACGACTTAAATCTAAGAAAAACAAACGTTTGTGAGGAAATGACGTCAACGTCATCAGACGACGTCAACGTTCCCGCGCTTTTAAAGAAATTATACATTGACGCTAAATAAAGTTTTCAAACGATTTTTTTTCATTATTCTAGCATAAAACTGCTGTTATAACCACGATTTCGGGGTGTTTTAACAGGGCCAAAAAGGTGTTTTAACAAGGAGATTCTCGCGCTCACGCGCTGTTAAAACACCTTTTTGATATACGTTTTCCGTGGCACAGCGTAAATACACTGCGGCCCGGACGCTGCTTAACTAAAACAGAAATGACGTCATGGTCATAAACAACGCTGACGTTCCCGCGCAATCCGAGGGAAATCCGTGACGTTAATTGATTGTTTTTCTTAGATTTCTGGATGTTTTATGCTAGAATAGCGCTAACGAATGTTTGTTCCGTGTCATAACAACTGCAGAAACCCTCGGGATACGTTGGAGCCCTCACCCTACGGGTTCGGGCACCAACCAATCCCTCGGGGTTTCTGCAGATGTTATAACACGAAAAAACATGCGTTATCCCTATATTGAAAATGAAAAGCAAAACATAAATTAGCAATAAAAAGGTTATAGAACAGGTCTGGTGTGCCTAAATGCGATTTATCACATGTTTGACGTCGCGGGAGTGTAATAAAGCCATTACATATTTTCCATATTACTTAGAGGTTATTATACAGGGCAAGTGTGCCTGAAGGAAGATATCGGCACACTTGGTTAGGTATTGGCCCGAGGGCTTTAGCCCGAGGGCCAATGCGGACCAAGTGTGCCGATATCTTCCTTCAGGCACACTTGCCCTGTATCATAACCTTTTTATTGCATATGTAGACACTCAATTATGTTATTCTTCTAAACAAAGTTTAATGTTTTATCTCCATACTGTTTTCTAACAAATCGTGTCTATTTTCTTCACATTTTCCGTTCGCCACAAACATTTGTATTTTAAATATCTGCTCATTAAATTTCTATAAAATCATATAAAAATGTGCAGAAATTTAATCTTTATCTATCCTGTTGCGTGTTATGCTGATAAGTTAACTATAAGTTATATCTTGAGCGCTCCAACGTCAAAACTTGTTTACGTCAACCGGACGTGACGTCATGATATGGATTTTTGGCACACTAGCAAGTGTGCCGATATCTGGCACACTTGCTCAATGCATGCTTATATCGGCACTCTTTGGGCAATATCAGCACACTTCCTTAGCATTTTTGTTACTATTTATAGTAACAAATGCAATAAACTAGTATAATATCGTTTTGACGTCGACGTCATTTAACGTTAGCGGACGTCGCTTGATTTTACCGCGTTTATAAGGCAAAATAACAACAATTTTTCGGTTTATCGGCTCCAAAATTTAACCTGTGATATGAATAAAATAATAAAATGCTCGGCAGAGCCTCGCAATTTATTATTTTATCCAACTCGTTTAATAAATTCAATATGAAAAGACACTCATGTAATATCCTCTATATTGGCCTACGAGACCGCTAAAGCCCTCGGGCCAATACCTCTTCTTGGCCAATATTGCATTCAGACACACTAGACCTGTGTAATAACCTATAAATACGCAACGGCAAACACTATAAATAGAAAAAAAATGTGAATTTAAACGTATATGAGTTTTGTCCATGTAATATGACTGTGGTCAGGTGACGTGATGCGCCAAATATCGATATCGGTCCGACTTCCGGTTGGGCCGATATCGATTTCCCACTTCGGGTTGCTAAAAAAACGCGGAAAGATTGACAATTTTATAAGAAAAAATACGTTTAACTGAAATATATCTTGATAAAAAAGCAAAATTGAAGAAACACTTGAAAAACAATCTCCAAACAGTTAAATAACGCCAAAATATATTAAAAACAAATGTTTGTGAGGAAATGACGTCAACGTCATTAGACGACGTCAAAAGTCCCTCGCTTTTTAAAATAAATTATACATTGTCGCTGAACAATGTTTTCAAACGATTTTTTTAATTCTATAATGAAAACCAAAACATAAATGAGCACATGCAATAAAAAGGTTATAGAACAGGTCTGGTGTGCCTTAATGCGATATGGGTCTACAAGATCGGTATTAGCCCTCGGGCTCTTTTAGTGGGCCAAAATCGAATAAAGGCACATCAGACCTCTGTAATAACCTATAAATATATCCCGCCTCTAAACCAATGAAAATTCGTGAACTTTATTAGCAGTATTATAATTGCGGCTAGTATTGTGCAATGTGAGTTTGCTTTTAGTCTTCTTGGAATCCATGTTGTTATTCATTACTTTATATTCTAGCATAAAACTGCCGTTATAACCATGATTTCGGGGTGTTTTAACAGGACCAAAAAGGTGTTTTAACAAGGAGATTCTAGCGCTCATGCGCTGTTAAAACACCTTTTTGATATACGTTTTCCGTGGCACAGCGTCAATACATTGTGGCCCGGACGCTGCTTAACTAAAACGGAAATGACGTCACGGTCACATACAACGCTGACGTTCCCGTGCAATCCGAGGAAAATCAGTGATGTTGCTTGATTGTGTATGGATTGTGTTAGATTTATGCATGCTTTATGCTAGAATAGCGTTAACGAATGATTGTTCCGTGTCATAACAACTGCTGAAACCCTCGGGATACGTTGGGTCGGGTACCAACTAATCCCTTGGGTTTCTACAGATATTTTAACACGAAAAAAGAAACATGCGTTATTCCTATATTATATCAGAGTTCTTTAGTACTGACGGCTCATCTAGGGTTCAATATGGCGCGGTTCATATAGTTATTTTACCAGTAATATCTATAAAGGAAAGGGTTAAATGAGAATCATGAAGGAAGTTGAATAAATAAACTTAAAGAAAACTTAACATTTCTTGTAGAATATGATTGGTCTTGCGAAGCTATAATTACACGAGGTCATTCAAATATCTTGCAAGCAAATTCGCTGAATTAATGTTTACCGCCGACAGCATCATATACTGATTGAAAATTAAACAATTGCAGGATACATTTCGAATAAAGACTCCGGGGAAATAGTCGGTTAAAGCATAAATTATCAGGGCCCATATCACTCAAGGTCACGGCGATAATGCACATGCCCTTTTTGTATTGAAGGTTCCCACACAATTAAAATTAGATATATTTAACATTTGAAGACATGAAATACTTAAGTTATCTGACTGAATATTAAGCAACCAGGGGTCTTAACTTCGGGTAAGTGCCGTCAATATACACATCTCCGCTTGGTATTAGATGTACCCACATAGTTTTGTTTAAATTATTCAGCAGATTTGTTGAAGAATAGGGTTGAATTAATGCTTTTCTATGAACAATAAATGATAATAAATTATGGATCATAACTCTGTATTAAACGGCCAAACGGGAAATACTGATGATGATGATGATGATGATGATGATATGCACATCTTGTTTGTTTGTTTATGTGTTTATCTAAAGTCGCCGCCGGAAAGCCCATATAAGCGACCGTACCCTCAAGTCGGACCAAATCCTTTAGTGTCCCGTCGAGATTTTTCGAGATGCGCATCTCCTCTTTATATTAAACTAAATTTCGTTGAAATTCCTAGAGCGCAGAAAAGCAATAGTTCTATATACAGTGTTTTATAAATAACAACAACAACAAGGGGCAATAAGTCTGTTTTTAAAAAGAAATGGAGATATGCTGGTTATATGTGCAACTGGTTTGTGAATGAAGGTTCCTACAAAGTTGCAGCATCGATATCCATCCAGAAGTTGCTGAAAAATAGCGTGGAAACGAAATGATTCCATATACAGTGTATAATAACTAATCAATGGCCGGATAGTGCGGAAACTAAATCTGGACTGACAGGCGGACGAACACGCTAAAACAGTCCCATCACTCCCGATTTCATCAGCGGGGGAGGGGATAAAAATGTCTGTAGTTTTAGTTCCAATAATTGATTTCAGTCCTAAAAATTTGTGACGTTTGTGACTCAGTGAAAAGCATTGAAGAAAACAATATTTATCTCAAATTTGTGACATTTGTGATTTTAAACTCGTGACGAATGTGATTGTCTAAAACATTGGATCACATGCATCACAAAATTTGTGACGAATGTGATCTCATTCTTCACAATTGTGACGAATGTGATTTGTGACACATGTGGCCTTACAAAGCTGCAATGGCGTTTTATGGTATATATTTTTTTTCTTTTCTTTTTTTTTTTTTTGGATAAAAAAAACGGCAATATAAGAACAGTATTCTATATTTTAAGACGAGAACATAGCCTCGAAATGTGTTTGGCACAATATTCAAGGCAATAAATGAAGTGTTTGAGTATAAGAATTAATATGCCCAACAAAAGGCTGAACATTGCTTTTACGATTACATATATATTTTGATTGTGAAGGAAATCTCTTTATACATATGATATCTAATAAAGTGTTAGCCTATATTGGGTGATATAATAGTGTTCTGTGTAAAAGTGTACAGCTTCAACAAACTGAACATGTTGGGTTTTTTTGGTTTATTATTTATGACCTTAATTTAACCATTTTCAGTAAACATGAAATTTTCCAAATTAAGTTCTTCTTTGTTCGGCACAGACATTGTTTGAAAACTGTTTTTGCCGTGCCTATTTTTTTAAAACTTCCATGAGAAAATTCCATCAATTCTAAGTCCCTTTGATTCCATGATTTGTCATGATCTTCGTATTTTAAGGCTCGTCGTGTTTACAGACAAGTACCGGCACGTGGGCATGGTGAACTATATAACTACAGGTACTGCCCACGATAACCCTCCGTACATGACCACCTCCTCGGCTCCCGACAATGATCAGATCAACATGCTGTTGTTTTGCAGCTTTCACTATAGACTCTCGTGCTGGTTCGTGCAAACGTTCCACAATATGCCCCACCTGTACATACAAAAAAAGTATTTACATTTTGAAAATCTCTTGCAATCTTTTAGGAGAACTATGGTAACGAGTGTGCACATAAACAACTACAACCTTTGTAAACTGTATTTACTCTGAATTTAAGTTTATATATAAAATATGCCATGATTCGATTATAGACTGCTTTTCGAATGTTTCATCACTTTTCTAGGAAAATCTTTGTATTCATGAACGGTGTCGAAATTCGATGTGTTTTTGCCTACAAGTCTTATCATATGCATATATAGTAAGTTTAGTCACCTACCCGAAGTCTGTTGGCCAGTTCTTCGATGTCTTTAAATACTTTCTTGATTTTGTCATTGTGGTCGTCAATCATTTTCTGAATGGCTCCAGGATTCTCAGTATTAATCATTTCTATGAAGATACATGTATATGAACATATATTGATTTTGATTTTGTTGATTTTGAGCAGTTCAAAGATTATTTGTTAACCAACCCGAATCAATATTCTTACACCTTGACGGTTTCTGTAATGTCTATAAAGCAAATGTAGCTACATGAAAATTATATACCTTTCCGTTAAATTTAGTTGGTTTTCGCGTGTTTTTTTCGTAAATTACGTCGTTACAGAAGACACACAACCATTTGCATTGTAAATTTGAAGACTGGCGTTGTAAATTCTTGTAATTTTATACTGTTCATTCCTGCGGAAGTCTTTGAACTATGGCTGACTGTTTGTACTTACTTGAGATGCCAAGCTCATGGTCAGCGCAATAAGCAACTATCACATGGTCCGTTTCTTTGTATAGCTTCTTGGCGTACCCTGGTTTACAAAGAGAATAAAAGGTTATAGTCTACTGATAGCACGTGCTGTCTAGTAACACGTGCTGGCGATGGCTCTGTCTTCTTTTGTATATTGCATCCATAAAAGCAAATGCACTTCTTTAGTTAACATTTACCAGATCACTGAAGTGTAACAATAAGGTAAATATATGCAGTTTTGACAAGTGCAAACAGTTTATATGACATGTGACATTAAATGAAATATAGAACTTGTCATGGTTGCTTGTAAATAACATCGGATGTACAAACCAAGGCCATTTCGACAAATGGTGTGTCTTCTTCGGGAACATGGACCCTTCCATCTTGTCTAACATATCTTTTTAGTTTAAACTTGTTTATTTTACATTGATTGGGATATTTTCCCTCACGGTGACTGTTCCCTGGGTACAAACCAGTATTTGCGCTGAAAGTGAGGAATGCGCGAAGATCGAACACTGGTTTACCTGTCCAGCGCGTTCCCCACTGGATTACTGATACGCTCCTCTTAATTCGTAGTCCAACTAAATGTACGCGGGTAGAGAGATTGTGAAACTTTTTGTACGGGTCAGTATCTCCTCCTGTGCAATAGCGAGATTTTGACCCAAAGTAAAAATATCTTAGAAAATGCTTAAGACGTCAATTATTTTGAATAAGCCTTACCCATACTTGTGGTAAACTGTATCCCAACAATATCTGTCAAGTATAGGTAAACACGACAGCAGGTCGACTCTCCTTGTGAAAAGTATTGGTCACAAATTTATTTAAGATAATAAAAAATCCAATATTTATCTCGAAGTATACATACATTCAAACGCGAATGCCGAGTGTTTGCTGCCGTCCATAGCAATGAGTACTTTTTTGCCGAACGGTAGTCCTGTAATGTGGTCTACATCACCCATAATTTTATTTACTGTCATGAAAAATTGTTCTTAAAATATCCCGACTTTCTAGAGTTTTAGCAGTTGTAACGTAAACTGAATACATTTATTTAAGCTGACATCGTCTGCCCATCAACATATTATTTTCCTAGTATAAACAGTATTAACAGTAAATTTTCAAAATACTGGCATCTTGCATTAAATCAAAGTATGTAGATTTATGTACTGAAACTACTGTCGTGTCCTCTGTTGTGAATTCGAGAGGTTCATTAATTTAGAAAAAAAAGTATCAGCATTGCCTTTATCTTGGTTTCAACAATTCTGAGAAGTGTAATACGGCATTTGCCTTTAAATAAACTAGTTACTCGGCCAAGTTTCTTATTCTAATATTATTTATTCTAGTGATGAGGGATTTAACGTACATGGTCGTTTTCTAAAGGGAGTTAATAGTTTTGTACTTATTTGTTCTAACTGGCTTATACATATCGCTCTACCGACACAGTCCCAATCTGAACTTTCCGCCAGACAGCAGAACAATTACGGTTGCCATTAACAAACATGTTAAGAATGTATGCCCCAAGGACACCTTGCGCTCCGTTTAGGAATCAGATTCGAGACCTTCTGAACCTAAGACAATGAGCTACCGAGGCCCACAAGTCAAAGCTTTGAAGTTTCATCCTTTTTATAATAAGAGGGCATTGATGGCCCTATATCACTAACCTTAGAACTCTTTCACCTGAAACTGTTTCATGGTTTTCTGCTTAAATATTATGGCCTCTGCCCAGGTGACCTACTTTTGACCCTCAATGATATACTTTTTGAAAATGATCAACATGAATATATCATCAAGACAATCATTTTAACAAGTTTTAAGGTCTGGTTGAAAAAATGTCCTCCAACCAAATGATCAACTTTTTTTACCAAACTTGAACAGCTTTGGAATATGACCTAGATATGGTCAAGGCAATCATCCAAACATGTTTTCATGACAACCTAGCCAAAAGATATAGCTTCTAGACAGGAGTATTATATTTTTACCCCACTTGAAAAGATGACCTAGATATCATAAAGACAATCATTCTGACAAATTTTCATGACGATCTGACTGAAAATATCGATTCCAGACAAGGACCTTCTTTTTCACTCCAGAAAACCCGTTTTTAAATGAGAAAAAGCTGGAAAACACTAAGTCATTCTGGCCAAATCATCACGAATGAATTTAAAATGTGACCATGATTTCACTTCGATTTTAGCTAATGACCTCTTTTTTACCCAAGGTCACCCACTTTCGAACTTGACCAAGAAATGCAAAAGTATCCTCTAACAAGTGTGGACAGACAGACCACAGACACATGACGGACATTCAGCCATCACATTAGCTCATGAGCATTTCGTGCTTAGTTTGGCTGAAAAACAAAGCCAAAAAAATCCTTGAAGGTTACGCTTTAAAATCTTTAGCATACAAGGTCTTTTAATAGAATGCTGAAGTCATCACGACTTAGAAGCTTTGACACATTGTTATACGGAACATTGCCCTTATGGCTTTGAAGCTCTCGACAAATATGACCTTTACCATGAAAACAAGCCAAGGTTTTGATAACTGGAGCGTACATGGTTCCTGAAAAGTCAAATCAATTAAAACTTCGAAGGCGTTGTTTTTTCTTAGGAAAGCCAAAGGACTTTGGCATATGTGGCCGTGTTCTAAAGAGGCCATGATGCCTACGATTTCGAATGTGTGATACACATGGTCTTTAGCTCAAGAGCCCTGACGATTGACTAAAACTTTTTGCCTTTCAATTATCAACTGCAGGAAGTTCGATGTATCATGAGGTTGACAACCTGTAAAGTTTAAGCGTCCCTCCTAGAAGTGTAAAAATATAACGTAACTACACTGATATAAATAACCTCTTTCTTTTAATCTTTTGAAAATACATAATGGTTTCGATATATACTTGTGATTGCATTTTTACAGAGTTTTAGGTTCTGCTTGAAGCTTTCTTCCAAACGGAAGTTCGCTCATTGGTGTGTATCAAAGACAAGAAACCGAAATCAGTTCGGCATAAGTTAAAAGCATACATGATAAATACAATCTACTAGAACTTTAGTTACAGATACCGTAGATTTTGGTTTTATAACAGTATTAGCACATGCTTGCTGAAAAAGTTGAACAAAATTTTATAAATAAAAGCAACTGCGTCTATACAAAGAAACAATGTCATGCGTTAATGTCTGTTTATTTGAGTTTCTGGTGTTCATCTGCGTGTTTACAAATTAACACCGGGACATGTGCATGATGAATAATATAGTCGCTAACACTGCCCATAATTGTCCTCCGTATTACACCAAGACCCCGACTTCCGGCCACTATAAAGTCAACTTTGTGTTCCTCCGCTGCTTTCACTATGGACTCTCCGGCAGGTGGATCAAGTCGAACAACCGTGTGCTTTATCTGAGATATTTTATAAAAATAGTCAAACTTCAACATTTTAATGTTTTAGTTCTGATAACAAAACTCGAATCGTGCAACAAAATACCAATTCATTTCTTCTGTTTAAAGTTAAGCATATGAGTCATTTTTATTTCAAAACAGAGCCATAAACTGAGTCGCGAAACTCACCTTGTATTTGGCCGCAAGATCGTCGATGGCTTTCAAGACACTTTTGACTTCCTCGTCATGTGACGTGATCATTGCCTGTGCCGTGCTTGGGTTTCCCAATGAAGCCATGGCTGTCCAGTGTAAATTACGGGTGAGTATACATGTTGTTCATTCATTACATTGATAACATGACATAACGCAACATAATTTAAAAAAAACAAACAAACAAACATGTATTAAAACAAAGGTTGTCACTACAACTCTTTTTTTTAATTTCTTTAAAATAAGGTTGAATATCAAGAAAACCTTGCTATTTGGGCAAACTATACCTAGTAAATAGAATAAGTGATAAAAAATATTTCAGACTCATCTAATTTAATACACGTTTCGTTGAAAAGGTCTCGAAACTAAGATGAAGTGACGTAAAAGTGATGTTAAGTGACGTAAAAGGGACATTTCGACAGCTTAAATCAAAACTATTGTAACTAAATAAGGGCATACAATAGTTTCGCACGGAGCCCTCGGTATTTGCTTACACCGGTTAAATTCTTAGTTATCTTACGTGGTATATTGGCTCCCATTTCCATGCAGTATACCATGGTCACGTTGTCTGTGTCTTTGTATACTTTCTCCACGTACCCTGAAACAGAACACCAAATAAAGTGGGCAACGTCAGTCTCACCCAGCATTTTAACCAATGCACCATCAATATATGCTTGCACAAACTACCATGCACTGCTCAAGGGGCCACAAGTTCGAATCACCGATACTTGTTTCAATGATTGGATTCTGTCGTAAACCAATAGCTCGTGTACAATAATTCCTGATTTATTCCTTTTTCAACAGGAAAAATGTCAGCGTCACATACACGCTTAACCTTTCTGTAAAGAAGGGACGGCGTCACCTGGTATGTACCCCTACATTTGTGGTATTTTTTAATGGACGCTAAAAGTTACATGCATTTTCGTACTGTCTATTGTATTAATGAATTAAAATGTAAATTCAGAAGAAATTAACCTGAATTTGTGCAGTAAATTGTTTCAAACGTATAACATTGTATTATTGTACGTTTTCTTTGCTTTTTTATTTATTAAAAGCTAGAACAATTCTAGGCATGTTTTCAAATAGTCCAGGTATCCTTTCCGCTTCAGGACATTGATATATACAGGTACTTAATTCTTACTGGCAATATCCTTTACACATTAGGGCACATTATGAGTGGGTGCTCGAACAACTCATAAAGGAAAAGAAGTGGACCAGTGGTCGAGTGGTGACGTGCTGGACTGGTAACCCAGGGGTTGCAATTTCGATACCCCGCTCCTCCACTAACATTACTAATGTTCTTTCGGATGAGACGTTAAACCGAAGTCCCATATATCAGTGCTGTACACTGAGCATGCAAAAGAACCAGGATGTCTCTGGAATGGGATGCTTTCTGTATCTTGCACTACCCCCACAAAATAAAAAAAATAATCTCTGCGTGGGGGTGGGGGGGGCGTCGGTCATATGGGAAAGCGGTACCGACGATAAATAAACGCAGATAGCTAGATAGATCGTAACTGAGACTATAGTTTTCAAAATGATGACGATAAGATAATAACCAGAAATGATAACAACCTAACAGTTGATTAAATACCTTTGAACTGACTCGGTAAATTTGAGACACATGTTGCATAATTTTCTTAATTTTTTGCACCTGTTCACATCAAGACATTTAACGTTAACTTGTCTCATTAAAAAAAAAACACACAAAAAGAAATTTAAGTTCATGAGTAAACCAGCGTGGCATGGTGCGTATCAGCAGGTAAAAGTGCTCTGGTAAAATAGTGTACCAAAATAGTTTGTGTAGCATATAAAAATTATAAATAATTACAAATTCAATACGAAGAGCACATTTGAAAACGAAACTTCAAATGTACAAAAAGGCTTATTAACGCCTATTATTACAACGGTTGTATTGATTTACAAACACATAAAAATATTTATAAGTGGTACTTACAATCAAACGCATTTACAGCATGTTTACTGCCATCCATTGAAATTAGAACATTTCTTCCTTGTTCGCCGGCCATCATTAATTCTATTGTAAATTTACTGTTATAATTTTATTACTTTGACAGTACATGTAACAGCCTTGAAATACTACGTGATTAAATAAAAAAAATTAATGTTCCATGAAAAAACGCATGCGCAGTTGCAGTTGTTAATATAACCCTGTTAATAGCGCAGTATGAACACGCGCAGCACGGAACGTAATCGTAGACAGTTATCCATGTTGTTTCCGCAGATCGCAGTCAAGTTAAACATGTAGAATTTCTCACTAATAGGAAGTTGGCAGTAGAAGTACGCAGTAGCAGTTGGCAGTAGAAATTAAATCAAATGTGAAGTTGGCAGTAACAGTAACAGCAGTGGCAGTAAGCAAAACGTGAAGCTGGCAGTAGCAGTAACAGCAGTAGCAGTAAAGAAAACGTGAAGTTGGCGGTTGCAGTAAAGCAGTAGCAGTACGCAAAACGTGAAGTTGGCAGTAGCAGTAATAGCAGTAGCAGTAGCAGTAGGCAAACGTGAAGTTGGTAGTAGCAGTAACAGCAGTAGCAGTAAAGAAAACGTGAAGTTGGCAGTAGCAGTAACAGCAGTAGCAGTAAAGAAAACGTGAAGTTGGCAGTAGCAGTAGGAAACTCTGAAAGTCTGCGAGAGTGTGAAGCAGTCACAGACTGGTGCAATCGAACCGGGATGGTCGCCAGACTTTCTAGATTGGCACCACAATTCCTGAAAGTCTGCAATAATGTCAGAAACAGTAGCAGACCGTAACAATGGACTCCGGAGGGTCCCTTAACATCAAAAATGAAATTTTCTCGATTTTGGCACCAACATTCCTGAAAGTCTGCGAGGGGGTCAGAAACAGTTGCAGACCGGTAAATTTTACCTGGGAGGGTCCCTAGACGTCAAAACTGACATTTTCTCGATTGGCTCCAAAATTCCTGAAAGTCTGCGAGAGTGTCAGAAGCAGTCACAGACCAGTAAAATCGACTTGGGAGAGTCCCTAGACATCAAAAATGACATTTTTCCGATTGGCACCAAAATTCGTGAAAGTTTGCAAGAGTGTCAGAAACAGACGCAGACCTACGCAATAGACTCGGGAGGGTCTGTTGATGTTAAAACATGTTTTATTTCTATTAAAACTGTCCAGACTTTTAAGACTTTCTTACTGCTACTGCTCGTACTGCTACTGCCAACTTCTCGTTTTGTTTACTGATACTGCTATTACTGCTACTGCCAACTTCACGTTTTCTTTACTGCTACTGCTGTTACTACTACTGCCAACTTCACGTTTTGCCAACTGCTACTGCTGTAACTGCTACTGCCAACTTCACGTTATCTTTACTGCTACTGCTGTTACCGTTACTGCCAACTTCACGTTTTCTTTACTGCTACTGCTGTTACTGCTACTGCCAACTTCACGTTTTGCCTACTGCTACAGCTGTTAATGCTACTGCCAACTTCACGTTTTCTTTACTGCTACTGCTGTTACTGCTACTGCCAACTTCACGTTTTCTCTTCTGCTACTGCTGTTACTGCTACTGCCAACTTCACATTTTACTACTGCTGCGTACTGCTACTGTTCACTTCTTATACCTGAATTTCTCTACGTCCGACGAAATGCCCCCGCAGCGGGGAAAAAACAACCCCCCTCTCCCCCCCCCCCCCCCGTGAATTCTACTTGAAGACGCAGATTTACGAAACTGCGCTGCTGAAAACTGTCGACCGATGCAAAATGCGCCGACAGGCTCACGAGAAAACTGCTTTTAAAGTATTTTTTATTGTACAAATTTTCAGTGATTTTGAAATTCATCTAAAATTCCTTGTTGAAAGCACAATCAACTAGAAATGAGATTCATGATTAGACTAAACGATAGTCTGAGAAAATGAGTTTTGGAACACTCTCCAAGCAAACATACCCATATCGGACCGATATCGGGTAAATGATGGAATATCGGCACCGCTTTTTGATATCGGACCGACATCGGCCCGATATTGACTTTATTTGGGGTCTTTCAAATTTCTATGTGAAAGACCCTTATTTATAGTTTAAAACTTGATTGTTTGCCATGTAGACTTTAATGAAAGAAAAAAAACGCCACATAAAATGCCAAATTTTGAGGACTACGGCCTATTTCTGACTTAGAATGTGTTAGAAACTTGAAAATTCTTGCCAGGAGGAGACCCTCAGATAAACTTCAGTTTGTTGAAACAACTCATTTCTTGCAACTTGCTACTAGTTCAATTACTCAATTGACTTTTGTTACACTGATCGATATTTTGAAGTGTGCAAATACACGGTTTTTGACATTGTCATTTGTATATATACATGTATTTATCTTTTGCTTATTACTGAATCTTTTATAATAGTAAGAATTTATTCATTTCAAGGTTTCTTAATTTTCTGTTTCACTTTGTTTTAAAAACAAGTGTTATACAGAGATTTATATTGCATTTTATGGTAAATGTTTGAGGAATCTTTACATTTTCTTTTGTATTTTTATTGCATTTGTTTTCTTCATTTTTACATAATAATATGAATCTGTGTGTTTTTTAAACTTATCCAGCATCTTGTCACAAGAAGTTATCTCTCTGTACTCAGACTGAATTTCATCACGATGAATCTTGAAAATTAAAGAAACAATTATCAATTTGAAATTGTTTTGTTGTTTATATATTTAAGTATAAAACATCTCTAATTAAATACTGTATAAATGCAATGTAGGCATTGTATCGGCTCATGATCTGTTGCCAGATATACGTCCGATATCTGACCGATATCGAGACGGGTTGCACTACCGACATCGGGCCGATGTACATGCCGACATCGGACCGACATTGCAAAATATATCGGGCCGATGTCGGACCGATATGTAATGTTTGCTGGGCTAGACCCGTGGTAAAAAAAACTTCACATAATTTAAATCTATGTGATCGAGCTATGGCCTTTGGTTTGTCAAAGAAAGCTTTATTTGGCATAAGTAGTCTCTACCAATTCCAGATTGTCTGTCTGTTAAAAATATATTCATAATTCTAGTTTAACCTTATCGCATATATTAAGTTTATTTCGAGCAACAGTGAAGATTTGTACAGTGTACGCCGCAGTGTAATAACCGTATGTTGAATAATTGAATGGTTAAAACACAGTTCTCTCCCTTATATATGCACAACTTGAGAATACGTCAAGTGCTTCTCTAAAAATAAATAAAAAGATACGGAAAAATACACGAAGAAAGAGATGGAAAGGCACTCGATTGCTGTCTCCCCTCAAACCAGTATTAATACACATGAATACTTGTATTTACATATTGGTATATATATTATGTATATACTTCATGTTACGGTATTACATAAGTGATATTTATTACACAAAATCCAAGTGTCTATATTTTAGTCAACAGCTGGAGATTACAAACAACTGTTAA
The DNA here is from genome assembly GCA_012932295.1 of Cyclina sinensis. NCBI lineage: Eukaryota > Metazoa > Mollusca > Bivalvia > Venerida > Veneridae > Cyclina > Cyclina sinensis. Next base: position 7,584,586 of record JAAONU010000017.1, read on the forward strand.
AAAAGTTTTTTTTTTTTTTCAATTTTTAAGCTCATAAAAATGTGTTTTTTTTCTTTTGTAATTAGAATTTAATAGTGAAGTCATTAATTTTCTGTGTGTAAGTCAGTCTTTTCTATGGCAACAATCCATGTGTCTCATTCAATTGTTCTGTCTTTTCATCACTTGCCGAAAGAAAACTTACCGTATTAATGTGTTTTCTTTTTGTTTAGTTTCGTTTTGTGTTTCATATTAGATTATTTAACAAGAAGACCTGAAAAGGGCTGTCAAACAAGGGGAGGGGGAGGGTGGATAGCTTGTGTCATGTTTCAGATGAAAGGGACAAAATGAATGAAAAAAAAGTTTTGCCCGACGGCTTTAGAGGAGATTTAATAAAAGTCTACGCAAAATGAAGTGACCACACGGTTCGAATAGGTTTCCAAAATACAGAATTAGACAGCGTCCGTGAACAACACTAAAAGCATTTTTTATTAGAGAGGGAAAATGACAAACTTTTCCTGGAATGTGTTTCAATATAATTGCGCTCGCTACAACTGCTTAACTGAAACCCTATGAGTGGGAATCATTTCCAGTGCAGAGCTTCTTTCCCTGTCATATTTGTAACCACCAAGTTTATTTTGGCGGAGACTATGCCGAAATACAAATGTTAAGTTTTAGAAATATTATTTCTTCAACTTCTACACTTTTTTCTTTTTCATTTATACATACTGATATAACTTACTTGGCTGTCGATGCTAGAACCAGAGGTACTTAAGTTTAAGAACCAGTAAATTCACTTTTCCTTTCAAACTTATGCCCCTGCCAGTAATCTGTATGTAAGTGGAGGGGCAAAATTTTAATTCTAAATAGTTTTAGCAAATTTTGTTGAGCTTTCTGTTATTCAAGGACCAGTAAATGTTCGCATACAAGTCTCTGCCGGTTTTTTGGAACATGTTTATTTCATGACCTTAATAAAATCATTATCAATAAACATTTCAAGTAAATTTTCCAAGTAAGTTCAATGTTCGGCAAAACTGTTTTGAGCGTACCCACTTTTTTAAAAAAAACTTCAATGAGTATATCTCACCAGTTCTTAGTCCACTTGATTCCTTTATATATCATGATCTTCGGTGTCGTATTTTAAGGCTCGTCGTGTTTACAGACAAGTACCGGCACGTGGGCATGGTGAACAATATAACTGCTGGTACTGCCCACGATAACCCTCCGTACATGACCAGCTCCTCGGCTTCCGACAATGATCAGATCAACATGCTGTTGTTTTGCAGCTTTCACTATAGACTTTCCTGCTGGCTTGTGCAAACGTTCCACAATATGCCCCACCTGTACATACAAAAAAGTATTTTACTTATTCTGATAACATTTTGAAAATCTCTTGCAATCTTTAGGAGAACTATGGTAACAAGTGTGCTCATAAACAACTGCAACCCTTGAAAACTGTGTTTACTCTGAATTTAAGTTTATATATAAAATATGCCATGATTCGATTACAGACTGCTTTTAGAATGTTTCATCACTTTTCTAGAAAAATCTATGTTTTCACGAACGTTGTCGAATTTGTCTTATCATATGCATATATAATAAGTTTAGTCACCTACCCGAAGTCTATTAGCCAGTTCTTCGATGTCTTTTAATACTTTCTTGATTTTGTCATTGTGGTCGTCAATCATTTTCTGGATGGCTCCAGGATTCTCAGTATTAATCGTTCCTATCAAGATACGTGTATATTTTCAATATTGATGTTGATTTTGAGCAGTTCAAAGATAATTCGTTAACCAGCCCAAATCAATATTTTTACACCTTGACGGTTTCTGTGATGTCTTAAAGCTAATGTAGCTACATAAAAATTATATACCTTTCCGTTAAATCTGGTTCTTTTTCGCGTGTTTTTCCCGTAAATTACGTCGTTACAGAAGGGACACAACTTTTTCATTGTAAATTTGAAGACTGAGGTCGTATATCTCCTCGTGCTCGGATAACCTCTTTGACACGGGTCTGGAAGCTGCGTATGAGCTTTTTGATGTCCCTTTGTGGTATGAGACCCCATTCCTCAGTAAGGCAGCAGCAAGCTCATTTCTGGTTGACAGCTGACGTTGTCGTGCGGAAACACGGCGCTGCAGCATGTCGCAGGCATGTTCTATTGGGTTCGAGTCTGGAGACCTAGCTGGCCTTTCCATACGTTCAACACCTTGGTCGTCAAGGTACTGATTGACGATTCTCGCACGGTGAGCTGTAGCATTGTTGTCCATTAACACGAATTCCTGGCCGATTGCATCAGCATAAGGAATGACGTGAGGTCGGAGAATCTCGTCAATATAACGTCTAGAAGTAACTGTACCGTTAACAAACACGTGAAGGTCTGTACGCCCGTCGTAAGAAATGCCAGCCCAAACAATAACAGAGCCACTACCAAACGTTTCATGTTCTGATAAGCAACACTCGCTGAAGCGCTCATTTCGCTGATGCCATACACACCGACGTCCATCATGGAAGTCCAGGCAAAATTTGGAGTCGTCGGTGAATAGCACATTGCGAAAGTGCCTGAGTTGCCAATTAACGTGACCTCTGGCAAATTCCAGACGGGCCGCACAGTGTCTTGGCGTAAAAGGAGGACGTACCACAGGACGGCGAGCACGTAAATTAGCGTCGTGGAGTCTGTTGCGATATGTTTGTGCCGAGATTCGAACACCTGAAGCAGTTTGGAAGTCTCTATTTAGAGCAATAGCCGAGTCAAACCTATGGCGTTTTGCCAGGACAACGATAACACGGTCTTCCCAAATAGACGACCGACGGGTCTGGCTGCCTCAGCCACCGACATGTGTCTTCTAGGCATCAGAGATTCTTCACACTAATCAGTTCTATAGTGTAACAGATGATTCGAATCAAAATTTCAAATTAAACCTGCTCATCCCACTTTGACTTTATTCTACACATTTGATTTTCACTTGATTTTGAGGGGTGGGTGTGTTTGCACGGACCTGCACGTTATAATGGAGCTGTTACGGGTAGAAATACACATATAGTACTGGTGTGTCTAAAGCGAAACAATTCAACTTTTACATGAACATTTTTTCATTTAAAAAATCAATGAACCTAAGTCTTGACCCTTAATTTATTTTGTTGAATGTAGATTCTAGACAGGGATCTTACATTCTACTCTAAGTAACACACTTCAGAAGATTACGTAGATATCGTAAAAACAATAATTCTGACAAATTTTCATGACGATCTGGCGGAAAATATCTATTCTAGAGAAGTGACCTACTTTTTCATCTAAAATGATTTTGAATGTAAAAAAGCTGGAAATCACTCTGACCAAAATCATCATGAATGAATTCAAAATGTGACCTCTAGAGCGTTTCCAAGTTTTCCCTTCGATTTAAGCTAGTGACCTCTTTTTACTCAATGTCACCCACATTCGAACTTGACCAAGAAATGCAAAATGTATCCTCTAATAAGCTCTAACGGACATCCAGCCATCACATTAGCTCACCGTGAGCATTTCGTGCTTAGTTTAGCTGAAAAAAGCCAAAGAAATCCTTGAAGATTACGCTTTAAAATCTTTAGCATACAAGGTCTTTTAATAGAATGCTCATGTCATCACGACTTTGAAGCTTTGACACATAGTTTGTACGGAACCTGGCCCTTTATGGCTTTGAAGCTCTCAGCAAACTTGGCCTTTAACATGAAAGCAAGCCAAAGTTTTGACAACTGGAGCTTTTGCGTACATGGTTCCTGCAAAGCAAAATCAGTTAAAACTTTGAAGGCGTTGTTTTTCTTAGGAACGCCAAAGAACTTTGGCATACGTGGCCGTGTTCTAAAGAAGCCATATCGCGTACGACTTCGAATGTGTGACACACATGGTCTTTATCTCAAAGAGCCCTGACGATTGACTAAAACCTTTTCAATTTTCAATTGCGGGAAATTCGTTGTCTCAATAGGTGGACTACCTGAAATTTTACGTCCCATCTGGTAGTTTAAAAATATAACATAAATACATTGATACAGGTTATATCTTGCTTTTAATTTTTAAAAATACATAATGGTTTCAATATATGTTTGTCATTGCATTTGTTACAGAATTTTGGTTTCTGCGTGAAGCTTTTTTTAAACAAAAGCTTTGTTGATTGCTCACAGATACTGCACAAATTTGTTTTACTTCAGTATCACCTCTTTACTTAAACAGATCAAAGGCTTCCTAAAACAAAAGCAATTGCGTCTATACATAGAAACATCGTCATGCGTTAATGTCTGTTTACGTGAGTTTCTGGTGTTCATCTGCGTGTTTACAAATGAACACCGGGACATGTGCGTGGTGGATGATATAGTCGCTAACACTGCCCATAATGGTCCTCCGTATTGTACCAAGACCCCGACTTCCGGCCACTATAAAGTCAACTTTGTGTTCCTCCGCTGCTTTCACTATGGACTCTCCGGCAGGTGGATCAAGTCGAACAACTGTGTGCTTCATCTGTAGGAATATTATACACATAATAAAACTTCAATATTCTAACAAAACTCGAATCGTGCAGCAAATACCAATTCATTTCTTCTGTTTAAAGTTTAATATATGAGTCTGTTTACAGTCCAACCTCCCCAAACGTCACCTCCCGCGAACGACACCCACTATACAACGACATTTTGATTTCCCTCCGTTGGAAATCTGTGCATTTTCACCTCTCTCAAGCGACACCTCTCCAAAACAAGCAACTACATTACTGTTTCTCCCTACTGACCTATGAAAACCTCCCATTAACGACAGAAAAATAGTCAGCGAGTTGTATATATCCTGGATTTCCCAAAAATATTGAGAAGGTATTTATAGCGCATGTAGGCGCTAAGTCTAAAATCAGAAAGTTACAAACACCCTGCGATTTTAGAAATAAACAAACAAGCAATACTGGTGTGAAATGATGAAGCAGTTTCTTTGTCAACCTGAAGGTATTCTTATTATGGATGTGCAAGTTTGTTTTTTGATTCACATTGAAATGTGAGAATTCATAGCAATGTAGCGTCCACAGTTTGACGTTTCGAGTTTCTTTCATGAATACTCTGTTGGGTTTTTATATGGTAATACTCTGTTTTTTTCAAACTATTAAGATAATTATTATAATCTCTCCTTGTACGTCAGCGTCATACATCACAGAAATAGGAATCTTGTCAAATCAAATTTAAAAGGTACAATATAAAAATATAAGTTTGATTAAGATTTTTAATAAAATAAATATAGAATTTTTTTAAAGAAAGCAGAGTGGCTCTAGTTATCCTATTTGATTAAAAAGCATTATAACCCTGATCATACTTCGAGCTTACAAGTCCAACATTGAAGATTGGTTGAACCTCCCGACGACAGTAACCTCTCTACAACAAACACTTTCCTTTCAACCTAATGGTGTTTTCTTTTGGGAGGTTGGACTGTATTTCAAAACAGAGCCGTAAAATAAAACACGAAACTCACCTTGTTTTTGGCGGCAAGATCGTCGATGGCTTTCAAGACACTTTGGACTTCTTCGTCATGTGACGTGATCATTGCCTGTACCGTGCTTGGGTTTCCCAGGGAAGCCATGGCTGCCCAATTTAATAAATTATGGGTGAGTAAAGTTCAATCAGTCCTGATTAAAGTTCATTCAGTGCATTGATAACATGACATAACTCAACAGAATTTAAAACACATGTATTAAAATAAAGGTTGTCACTACAACTTTTTTTTTAATTTCTTAAAAATAAGGTTTATAATCACTCAAACTTTCGCTATTTAGACAAACTGGTAAATAAGACAAGTGATAAAACAAGGGGGCATTGGCCCCATGTCGCTCACTTGAGGACAGAATGGTACTGGTTTAAAATGCTATAAGTTAATTAAAGTGTTTATCACAAGAATTTGAACAATGTTGGTAAGATGAGGTGAAGGTTTTACTACATACATATAAAGAAGAACCCGTGACCCCTGGGACGGGGTCAATTTTGACCCCAGAACAATCTTGTTAGAGGTCAAGTAGACGATGTTTCATGCCAAATATTTACGCTCTATCCCAATAAGTTTCAGAGAAGAAGAGTTTTTAAGGTTTTACTATACACATAGTTGGAGGGCCATAATTTGAACAATCTTGGTAGAGGTCTACTAGACGATGTTTCATGCCAAATATCTAAGCTCTAGCACATGGGCTTCAGAGAATAAGATATTTGAACGTTTTACTATATACACATAAGAAAAATCCATGGCACCCGCAGGGACAATTTTGATCCGAGGACTATAATTTGAACAATCTTGGCAGAGGTCCACTAGACTATATTTCTTGCCAAATTTCTGAGCTCTAGCCCTTGAGGTTTCAGAGAAGATTTTTGAAAGTTTTACTATATACAACCAAGGAAAACCCATGACCCCCAGGGCGGGGCCAATTTTCACCACAGAAGCATAATTTGCACAACTTTGGTAGAATACCTCTAGATGATGTTACATACAACATATCAAAGCTCTGGGTCCTGTAGTTTCAGACATATAAGGAAAACCCATGACTCCCAAGGCGGGGCCAATTTTCACTACAGAGGCATAATTTGAACAGCTTTAGTAGAATACCTCTAGATGATATTACGTACCAGATACCAAAGCTCTGGACCCTGTAGTTCCAGACAAGAAGATTTTTGAAATTTGCATTTTTGAAACCTTTTTTTGGCCCTGTTACCTATTTATGCAACCGACCGAAACCATTTGAACAACTTTGATAGGGGACCACCCAAGGATCATTCCTGTGGAGTTTGGTAAAAATCCAGTGATTGTGTTCAGAGATGTCGTTTAAAGAATTGTTGACGACACACGACGACAGACAGAGGGCGACCACAAAAGCACACCATGAGCACGTTGTGCCCAGGTGAGCTAAAAAGTTGCTGACTTATCTACTTTTATACAAAACATGTTTTGTTTAAAAAAGTGTAGAAACTAAGATGCAGTGACGTAAAAGTAACGTAAAGTGACGTAAAAGGGACATTTCGACGGCTTAGAGCCAAACTATTGTAACTACATATAAAATAAGGGCATACAATAGTTTCGCACGGAGCCCTCGGAATTTCCTTATACCAGTTAACTTCTTGTCTTACGTGGTATCTTGGCTCTCATTTCCGTGCAGTATACCATGATCACGTTGTCTGTGTCTTTGTATACATTCTCCACGTACCCTGAAACAAATTGGCAAAATCAGTCTTACGATCTGCATTCTCACCAATGCAGCATCAATTTATGCTTGCACAAACTACCATGCACTGCTCAAGTGGTAACAAGTTCGAATCACCCATACTTGTTTCAATGGTTAAATTCTGTTGTAAACCAAAAGCTTGTGTACTTATTCCTTTTTCAACAGGAAAAATGTCAGTGTCACATACACACTTAACCTATCTGTAACGAAGAGACGGGGTTTCCTGCTATGTCACTGCCCCTTACTTCGTGATATTTCTTAATTGAAGCTTGTTAAAATTTTAAGTATCAAGTATAATTTAAAGTGATTAATCTGAATTTGTGCGGTGAATTGTTTCAAATGTATTACATAATTAGAATATTTTGTGTTACTTAAAAGCTAGAACAATCTAGGCATGCTTTCAAATTGTTCAGGCAACTTTTACGTTTGTACTTCTGACTGGCAATATCCTTCACACTAGGGCACATTACAAATGGGTGCCTTGACAGCTCGTAAATAAAAAGGAGCGGTCCTTTGGTCCAGTAGTGACGCGCTGGACTGGTAACCCAGATCAATCCTTCCACTCCTCCACTAACATTACTAATTGTCTTTTGGATGGGTCCCATTTATCAGTGCTGTACACTGAGCATGCAAAGGAATCAGGGTGCCTCTGGAAATGGATGCTTTTTGTATCTTCCCCCACAATATAAAATAACTAATCTCTGTCGGGGCCGTCGGTCATAGGGGAAACCGGTACCGACGATAAATAAACTCAAACAGATAGATAAATCGTAAATGAGACTTGTTTTCAAGACAATAGCCAGCAATGATTACAACGTTACAGTTGTTTAAATACCTTTGAACTGACTCGACACATGTTGCAAAGCTTTTTCAGCACCTGTCCGCATCAAGACATTTTACCTTAACTTGTCTCTATTAAAAATACTAATCTTAACATAAATCTTTTGAAGTTCATGAGCAAACCTGCGTGACATAGTGCGTATCAGCAGGTAAAAGTGTTCAGGTAAAATAGTGTATCAAAATAGTTTGTGTAGCATATAAAAGTTATAAATTCATTACGAAGAGCACATTTTAAAACAAAGTTTCAAATTAACAAAAAAGGGCTAATGAATCCAGAGACTAGAAAAGTTTTGCATCAAAAACTAACAACGGATCTCAATTGATTTATACATACATAAAACAATTATATGCATATAACTGGTACTTACAATCAAATGCATTTACAGCATGTTTACTGCCATCCATTGCAATTAAAACATTTCTTCCTTGTTCGCCGGCCATCATTAATTCTACTGTTAATTTACTGTTATTATTTTATTACTTTTACAGTTCATATAACATCCGTAAAATACTACGTGATTAAAGGAAGAAAAACAAAATTAATGTTCCGTGAAATAACGCATGCGCAGTAACAGTTGTCAACATAGCCCCGTTAATAGCGCAGTATGTGCAGACGTAGACATTTTTCAATGTTTCCGCAGTTCGCAGTCAAACATATAGAATTTCTCTGCGTCCGGCGAAATGCCCCCGTAGCGAAAAAAAAACAAACAACAAAAACGCGAATTCTTCCTGCGGACGCAGATTTACCAAATCTTTCCACTGACACATGTTTGCCCGATTTCAATGCGACTGCGTAATCAGGGTGGCCATACCATTGGTACATGTCAATATGGCTGTCGCGAGCAGCATTTTTTTTTTATTCGATCCGGAGAGAAAACTGATGTATTTTATTTTTCATCAATTTTAATGGTTTATGGCGCAAGCGAAGCTGAATATTATGTCCTACCCATTCTCCCTGATGATTCTGTTGTCAGATTAAAAAAATTGATAACATTCGGGGAAACTTATGCGCTTTTCGCGATAGCAAACATATTGTCACGAACTCTTTATTTCCCGAATGTTAAGAAACACTGTACATCTGGCAAAAGAATCATTATGGCCTGTATGTAGGCACAATTTTCCGCTTTCCGTTCACTATGCCCCCTTTATATTGATGTAGGAATAAAAAAAACTAACAGTTACTTTCTCCGAATCGAGTCAAGAAATGCTGCCCGCGACAGCCTAAATGACATTATATACATACCACGTTGTATGGCCACCCTGGTTATGCGCAAACGGGCTCACGAATAGATTGCTTTAAAAGTATTTTTCATTGTACACGAATAGATTGCTTTAAAGGTATTTTCCATTGTACAAAATTTTCAGTAATTTTGAAATTAATCTAAAACTTTTAAAATCTGAACCTTTTTAAAGCACAATAAGCAGATACAAGATTCATGATCAGTCTAAACTCATCTGAGAAAATGAGTTTTGGAACACTCCTTCTAGAGCTGTTGTAAAAAGAAAAAACTTATTCAGATTATTTAAATCTGTTTGATTGAATTATGGGCCTTTGGTTTGGTAAAAAAAAAATTGATTTGGCATAAGTAGTCTCTACCAACTCCAGAGTGTCTGTCAGTTAAAAAATATGAGCATAATCCTAGTTTAACCTTATCGCAGGTATTAAGTTTGTTCGAGCAACAGTGAAAGATTCGTATAGTATGCGTCGCAGTGTAATAACCGTATGTTGAATAACTGAATGGTCAAAAAACACAGTTCTCTCCCTTATGTATACACATAAAGTATAAAATCAGAGCACAGAGAGTACTGTTAGAAGTGGAAGTTAAAATGTGTGAAGATTGTTCCTTGTCACTGCACCCATGCGATAAGAATAATATCAATTCCTTCAATTGCCTGTTTAGATATGCTCTAGAAAAGCATAATTTCAACATAAAAGTAACGGAGATAATCCAAAAATGAACCAAAGTAGAGTCATTCTTCGGACTTCCTTTTCACTGAAGTGTGACAATTGTAAAAAGTATAAACTCAATCCCTCAAGTATTTCTGAGTTGTGACGTACAGATGTGACGGGAGACACTATGGTCATTTGAGACTCTAATCAGAACATCGCATGCGGTGCCAACGCTCGTATTTTGAGAGCAACGACTTAATAAAATTAATTTCAAGAGTGTTATTGTACTATTCAATAATTGCTTTTATGCACTTCACTTAAGACGAATAACTTTATGATTGTGAATGTTCAAGATACTAGTATTTATACAAAAGTTTAATTATTTTCATTGTGAAAAAGATGCATAACTCTAGAAACACTGATTACTTTATCGTTATGTCCCTTATGGTACAGATGTGCCCTGTCCCCAGTAGCAAGTATACTATCCCAGTAGCAAGTATGCCAAGAATGAGTACAATATTTTTGATAGTTTTCAAAATTTTCTATATCGATAACCAATTCTTGACTCCATGACTATGTTCAAAACATTCAGTGCTGTTTTACTAGATGTAATTTGGATCTACTCAGATTTGAACTAGACCTACATAATGACTATGTTGAATAACCTCTAGTGACAAATTTATAATGTGTCTCATACATCCTACCTTACATGAAGTAAACTTGCATAAAGAGTCCTATTCTATCAGATACTTAAACAAATAACTTTTTTAAGGTATTAATAGTTTCAGATTGGATCTCATCTTTTGTGTAGGAAATTTGGCATGAAATTAATTTAAGGCAAACATGGTCATGATGAAACCCCAAACATTTTCAATGAAATGTTTTTTATCCTTACATTCTTAATTTTTTTCCTTTTAAACCTTCTTAAACCAATCTTTCACTAACATTTTAACATTTGTCTTGGCACCCAAGCTCACCATACCTGACATTGTTTTCTGCCAGGCATTCTACCTTTTCATATTCATACTAACCCTTCCGACGCGCACATAGCCCTGCCTGTAACACTCGAAAGAGGAGTTTGCAGTAACCAGAGATAGATATACCAAGATATTCGGAGATCTGTAATTATCAATAATCAGCTGAATGTGTTTCAAGAAAAGCATTAAAATATATACATTATTATATACATTATATACAAGTAAAAGGTAATCAAAAAGATAGGGATCGGAACGAACACTGATATCAATATTCGAATAATTTGTTTGCCATATTGGAAAATATTCAAATTTTCGATTTTCGGACGTTCCATCAGTTATCCGAATATAGGTATTGTTTAACTGTTTTCGTTCAGACTAACGTGGTTAGGGAACCTGCTGTTTATATTCAAGACATGGTTTGTGTAATGGAAGCCTCAAACACTTTTTGTGATTGTAATAAACACAATATATTCCGTTCTTTAAAACGTGAATTATCGTCATAAATACGGACAGTTGATAATATAGCAATATATTGTTGTTGTTTTTTTCGGTCAAGATTCGGGAAAACAGATAAATATATTGGCATTGATAATTTAATCAACATGCAAACTAAAAGCAAGAATGCTAAAAATAGTTTAAGCACATTTATTAGAGGGAATTATTTGAGTTATTCTGATTGATTTGACAACAAAACAACAAAAAAGTAGATCAACAGAGTTAAAAGCGTCATTGGTTGTTCGTGTACGTTTTCGTGTTTACATTATCTCGTTACATTCATTCGGAATTCGAATTCGGCATACCTCGCCGATTACCAAAGGGCCGAGAAGTTGCGATTGTTTCAATGCGTAGTAAATTTTAGAGTGGGTGAATACTATATTAATGATGTGTTACTTTTAAAGTTTGATTTGCCAAACAATTGAAATTATACCTCATGCTTTAAAAATCACCCGAATTCGGTAATATCAAAGCACTTCTATCAAAATTGCATTGAAAACTCATACAACTTGTGGTACTATTTTTCAACGCAAATGTATGGGTAAGAGGCGGTCATGTGATTGTAACTAGAAAATCTGGTGTGCAGCTTTAGAAGCTTTCACTTCTAAAAAGGAACAGAAAAATACACGATGAAACAGATGCACAGACACTCGATTGCTTTCTCGCCTCAGACCAATACCAATACACATGAATACTTGTAATCTATATGTATAATATATTATATACTTCATTTTACTTATTACGTAAGTGTTATTTATCACGCAAAATATGAGTGTTTATATTATAGTAAACAACTTGGATAACGGCAGGTCTTATATATTATTAAAGGGGAAGTTTTTAATAGATGAGCTCATACCAATATGGTTTTTTTTTCTTGTATGGTTAAACCTTATTAATAGTGAAGACATTAATTTTCCGTGTGTAAATCAGTTCTTTTTATGGCAACAATCTGTGTGTTTCATTCGATTGTTCTGTTTTCATCACTTGCCGAAAGAAAAGTTACTGTATTCATCTGTAGTTTTGTTTTGTTTTTCAGATTGTTTTACAAGAGGACCAAAATGGCCCTTGGTGAAGTTGGTCGCTCACCTGACAATCTTTCAAACAAAAGAGAGGGTGGACCAGTGAGGGGGGAGGGTGCTAGCAAGTGTTATGTGCCAGTTGAAAAAGAAATAGCCCGGGAACTTTTAGGGAATAGATTTTAAAAGTTTTTCCTAGTAAAAGTCTATGCGAAATGAAGTGACCCCTCAGGTGGCGCCATTTTTTTTATCCCGAGCCCTTTGTAGAGGTTGACTAGATGATGCAATCACTCCAGGCCTCGCGATATCAGGTAAGTATACTTCTAAAGTTTTTTTTTTCCTTTCAGTTGCCATGGCAACCAAAGTTCTGTATGGAATTCCATTTTTACGACCATCCATGTGTTACAAAAACCTGAGAAGGGGTGATATGGAGGTTGTTGTTACGCATCCATCAACAGCACGCCACTGTCACTGATCACTAAGAACATATTGACTGCCTATTTCGATAGGGTTTTTTTTTCTTCTCTAATGATTTAAATGCTTCACAAATACTTTATAACATTTTATATAAAATAACTGAATTTCCATTTTCCTAAGATGTGTTAATCTCTTGTACTTGTACTATATAATGAATCCTAAGACCCAGTAGAATAAAAACAAGGCAGTCTGGAGGACAGCTAAATCCCCTTCCGCAGCGGACATGAATGTGAACTTCTTGACCTTTAACCAACAATGACCTTCATGTTGTGCCATGCATATTATAAGCACACAGTCTCATGATAGTAATTATTTGTGCCAAGTTATTTAAAATCTTCAATAAGTCAAAAAGTTATGGAGAACATTTAACCTTGACCTTGGGGGTAAGCCAAGTTAGTAAGTTATAGACCAGACGTGAAATGTGGATATTTGACCTTTAACTGTGACCTTGACCTTGTGGGTAGCAACCTAATTATTGCGCTTTGCACATCGTCTCATAATGGTGATCACTTGTGCCAAGTTATTTAAAAAAAAATTCAGCGGTTTAAAAGTTATGAAGCGGACACGAAATGTAGACTTTTAACACTCAACCTTTAAGTGTGACCTTAACCTTGGGGGTAGCAACCAAGTTATTGTGCTCTGCACATCGTCTCATAACGATGATCACTTGTGGCAAGTTGTTTCAAAAAAATTTCAGCCTTTTAAAACGTTATTGAGCGGACATGAAATGTAGACTTTTTAACACTTGACCTTTAAGTGTGACCTTGACCTTTGGGTAGCAACCCAATAATTGCGCTCTGAACATCGTGTAATAATGGTGTTCATGGTGTTGCCAAGTTATTTAAAAAAAAATTCAGCAGTTTAAAAGTTATGGAGCGGACACGAAAGTGTTACGGACGGACAAACGGACGGACTGACAGACGGAGGCCATTCCTATAATCTCCTCCCCGCTTTGCAGAAGGGGATTAAAAAGACCAAAAAGACCCCGAACACTTGTGGATGCTATATTTATAGAAAACCCTTAGCTCTCCAGAGCTACATCAAAATATGGAATGTTAACATGCAATCTGATTAAAATCATATCCTAAACATCGCAATGCTAACCGTAGGGAGATCGTGAACTTCAGTCAGATTGGTTAACATGTAAATAAACAGTTGTTTAGCTCTGCCCATGTTAACTAGGGTTAATAATGGATAAAAACAACTGATATAGCCGAAATACAAGAATTAAGTTTTAGAAATATTATTTTCTACTACTTCTTCATTCTTTTTTCTTTTTCATTTATACATACTGATAAAACGAATTCAAAATTACGCCCAGCCAGTACTCTATGTACGTGGAGGGGTGAAGTTTAAATTGAAAATAGTTTTAACTAATTTTGTTAATCTTTCTCTGATCTACTCAAAATTTACAAACCCAGCAGAAACTTTAGATCGCAGAATAGTTCTATCAGACTTGTGGTTCCAAAAAACACGAACAATTACTTATGGAGATAGATGTTTCGCCTCAGCTGCACCAAAATTATGGAATGAGTTACCACCAGAAATCAAAGACTCTTTGAGCTCATTTTAAAAAAAGAATCTTTAAACGCATCTGTTTATCCAGGCACGTGGACATTAATTTATTGAGAGAACAAATTGTAGAAATTACCATGAGTTAGTTTTCAGGTGCATTTTTAACAAGGAAATAATAGCTTAGATATTTTAAGTATTATGTAGAAAGTTTAAATCATTTCTGAAGATGAACTACCCTTCATCTTTAATGAACTCTTTATCGTAAGATTGTTTGTTTTTTAACAATCATAGAGTATGCTGTCTTTAATTCTACAGCTGCATATATAGGAGTATTTTACATTTTATTTTATTATGTACAAATGTTATTATTAAAACTATAATACGATTGCCATAACATTTCTTATTAGACCGGAAGTGTAATCCGTCTTTGTTTTATGAAAATTTTTGTTATAAGTCGAGTATTTTAACTTTAATTTGTGAAATTTGGATCTTAAATGTAATGTGTCGATGTTTTATTGTAAATGTTGTTATTGGAAGCTTATAATTGCTCTTCATTTAGGAAATAGATTTTAAGTTTGAGTGATATACCGTCTGATATATCACGGTGTCGAGTTCATATGCGTAATTATTTAATTACTCAGGCTGTCGTATGAACGAGAATTTAACAGTGGCATTCGCAGTGACGTCAGCGGGCGCGCGCTTGTGTTCTTAGTGCTGTGCTGTATTATGATATATCACGTTCAATTTCTTCTTTGTTTATTGTCGGCGAATTGCATACAGTGGCGTATCTGCCGATACGCCAATACGCCCGGGCGTATAAATTTAAAGAAAATGTAAAATAAAAAAAAGTTCTAAATTCCAAAAATTAAATAAAAATCAAGGGGGGGAGGGGGGGGGGGTCTAGAGGCGTAGCTACTGATATGTAAATTCTTCATTGGAAGCACTCTGGCGGGACGTTTGTTTCAAATGAAATCATGTTGCTCATTGCGATAGTCAAGGTGAAGGCAGATGAAGGGAAGTAACCGCATACGAGCATACGATAAGACAATAATTTCCCTTGAGTATGCATCCATGGTAAGTAACTCTAGCGAGACGATTTTATCGTTGTTTTTATCTGGAATCCGAATGATCATAATGTACAAGATTTCGAGGCGGGAAATTTGAAATGTCTAAAAATTTGAAATTTTCACCGCCATATGCGGATCCGTTCAATGATGAAGGGTTTCATGAAACTAGTAAAAAACTCGGTCTTCTGAAACAGACCTGGAGTGATGTTCATTCTTACGAATTCCCATCAAGGTAATAACTTAATTTATCCTATGTCATGTCACGAGAAATAAAAATCATATTTTAATGTCAGCAAACCTGTAATTCTTGAAATGCCCAAATGCCCCCATCAAGGTAATACTTAATTAACCATTATCATGCCATGAGAAATAAAAATCATAAGAATTAAGATGTCAACAGACATAAAAACTAAAATAATGATCTTAAACTACCAAATTACTGTTACAAGAGGTCTATAATTAATTTTAACACATGTAATACAAAGCAGTGGTGTGTTAAATTGAATCTACTGAGAGTCAATATTGAATTATGAAATTACTTTACATCTTCTTAAATACATAGTATAAATTTTACAAAAGAGAAGTAGTATCTGCCGTGGCCCAGTGGTAGAGCGTGCACTCTTTTTAGAGTAGATCTGAGTGACAATTTTCGTGAGCGTGAGTTCAAATTCTACTCAAGTCTATGATTTTTTTTATTCATTTTTTATTTCGTTTTTTTGATGTATTCCATACTCTTTATATTTTCGTCATTGTTTTTAAATGTTTTTTTACTGTATACTGTAATTTGTAGATCTACAGTCAGACCAATCAAATATTAATAGGCTAGACTAAAAAAAAACACAATTCTTTTTATCCCTTCAGATATGCTAGTGGAAGATTCAGGACGCCACAAGCGGCATGGTTCACGTCTTACAACTGGTTGCGTTACTCTGTCAAGCTGGACGGGGTTTTTTGTGCCCCATGCTTTCTGTTTGCAGGATCAGACCCTCGCAGCAAGGCACTTACTACCACTGTGGTGACGGACTGGAGTAACATGAAGAAGATTTTAGAGAAACATGGAAAATCGGACATTCATATATCAAGTGCAATTGCTGCCGAAAACTTTGTGGCTATACAGACTGGAAAACAGAAGGATATAGAGCGTAGTATATCCACGTCCTATAATGCATTAGTAGAGAAAAACCGGAAGATTTTGGCTATCATTGTCAATACCCTTATACTTTGTGGGAAACAGAACATACCTATCCGGGGCCATCGTGAAGATGACGAGTCTGGCAGAAAAGGGAACTTTCAAGCCTTACTAGAATTCCAGGCAAATAATAACCCCCTTTTAAAGGACCATCTAGAGAACGGAGATCCTAGGACGCGCTACACATCTCCGAACATTCAAAACGAGATTATTGATATATGTGGAAAACTTATCTCAGATGAAATTGTTACAGAATGTAACCGATCACAGATGTTCAGCCTTATTGCCGACGAAGCAACCGATTGCGCGACGATGGAGCAGATGGCTCTCTGTGTCCGTTACCTGAAGAACGACGAGATCTGCGAGGAGTTTCTTGGCTTCTCCGAGTGCAAGAGTACCACAGGGGAGGCTCTGGCCAACGCGTTCCTTGACAACCTCAGGAGTTTAGGTAATTTTTACGGAATTGAACAAAAACAGCGTCCTTACACATTCTATAACAATACATTGCTTATCATATTCTTCTAAAGGTTCCTGTTTTCAAACACAAATTTAATCTAGGAAAAACAAAGGGCGGGGTTCGTTAAACAATTTACAAATATGAACTGTGCCAAACTTTTTTTCACATACGATTTTCAATAAATGGGCAAAGTACAGAAAAAATAATGATTGATTGCCTGATTAAGAAGTGAAATGTTAATGTGCATATAATGATGGTTTCTGTTTGATTTTACCATAACTACATGTAAATGTAATATAATAACTACTTTTCACTCTGATTCAGATAAGCAACTTCTCCGTGCAATACGTATGTATTTAAGCAAATCATAATAATCATGTAAGCAAGCTCATAACTTTGAAATGTTCAGGTATACAGATGGACTACATAAGGGGTCAGGGATACGACGGAGCCTCCAATATGTCTGGGGTGTACAGAGGTGTCCAAGCTAGAATCCGCCAACAATATCCAGAGGCAGTTTATACGCACTGCAGGGCCCACTGTCTCAACCTGGCCATAGTACACGCGTCAAACTCTACGTACGTGAGAAACATGATGTCTACGGTACAGACGGTTGCATTTGCTTTCAACATGTCCGCGAAACGTCTGCTCAGTTTCCAAGAGACTCTCGGACGTGACCCCACCAGCCGTGAAGAAATGGAAGAACGACAGAAGCTGCAGTCGTTGTGCGAGACACGGTGGGCAGCTAGGGCTGATGCTTTACATACGTTTTTGTGTTCTTACAGGTATCGATATGCTCATTACATTATTGTTCAACATTACCATGTAGAACATTTGTAGTACATCGTAGAATAACACCTTTTGTTTGTAACGTCCGTTTCAACAATGTTTCAGTTAAATCCAGACTGCCAGTTTACCTTAATATTGTTCTTGTACCAGTAGTTAAACATCCTTCTTAAAAATGCCAGTTTTCCCGCATAACGAATCATTGTCCTTTCAAAACCAAGAGCAATTTGAGGTGACTAGTTGTAGACATTCAGCGACTGTGACAACGCTATACGCAATATCTGGTTTAAAACATACCAACTTACTATCAAACAATTGTTTTTGCAACCGGTCCCACGTTTTACCGGAATCGACCATTTTTTCCGGAATCTACCGGAATCGACTTTGCATTACCGGAATCGACCTATATTTCATACATAAGCCATTTTTTAAAAAGATATACAAAATTATTTATTAATATATAATATAATTAACGTCATAACAAAAGGAATTTGAAGTATCTTCGAGTGGAAAGATTTTACAAAAGAATGAAAATCGGCGAGTTGCAGAAAATTTGCGCATATGCATATACGCCGGAATCGGCCTGCATTTCATACATGAATTGTATCTAAGTCATTCAAAAATGATGTAAAATTCGACAATAGCTCCATTTTGTTCCAGAACTGTAGTAACATCTTTGGAGGACCTGGCCGCTGGTGGGGACACGAAGGCTGCGGGGTATCGTCTCTCCGTGCTGAATTTTGATTTTATAGTTACGCTTGTCACAGCTGAGCACGTGCTTGCTGCACTGGTCCCCTTGTCGACCATGCTGCAGCAGAAGTCTTGCGATCTCGTGAAAGCTGCTACAGAGACTGAAGTAGTGAAGACTGTTTTGCAGGCAAGTCTGTATTTTAAACCCATGTGCTGATCTATATTCTAAGATCTATTCTAAAAACTGTTTATACATAAATATTTTTTTATTGTAAATTGTAAAAAATACACCAAAACTAAGTGATTGATTAATTTTTGTCGTGAACACATCAGAAGTTGTTTACTCCCGTGTAAAGTTAGTCACGTGGTACGGACTTCTGTTCAATGTACTGACCTAAATTAAAGCGTTATGGGTTCGTTTCGCACCAGGTTCATTTCTTCTTTCGTTTTGCAGCTAAATATAAATCATGATCTGAATGGCGTTTCGATTTCTTTTTCATTTTAAAGAAAAATATGTTAAGGTAAAGTATGTAAGAAATTAATGAAGAAGTATGTTTTATTTACAATGTATAGTTTTAAACACAGTTTCGTTGTGTTGTAATGATATATGTTACAGTCGTTTCATTGATTCTGTTCTAAATCAATCAAACTTGTAAAATTAAATCTCTCGTTCCATATCATATACGTCTGTAGATATTAAGTTTAATAAGAATTCTGAAATAGATCTACTCTTAGCTTAAATAAGGAAAAGCAAATGGTATGTTATGAGAGAAAGATGTGCTAGGATATTGTTTCCTTATCAAGTAAATAAAAACATGTAAGTAAGTTTATAAGGACTTCACGCACTATAGCCTTTGGTCTGTTGCACGTGCTCGTCCTTCATATGCCTTCCCGTGAAGTAAATAAAACGATAGGTTTATGACACTTTTATATGATTGATTATTGAAATACTTATGCAGAACGAAAGACGAGACGCCGCCGTGTGGGAGACATTGTACCAGAAAGCAGTAGATCTTGCCGCGGAAGTAGGGGTGGAGCCATCCGTTCCAAGAAACGCCGGTCGTCAGAGAAACCGACCAAATGCTCCGGGTGGCACTCCATCACAGTTTTGGCAGATAAACATGTATTACCCCTTCATTGACCACCTGGCTACCGAGCTTGAGGATCGCCTTCTACAGGCCAATCATAGATACAATGCCCAATGGCTGATCCCAAGTCAGGTAAATAAACGCATTTTAATGACTTGGTCGTTTTTTTCAAATTTTGACGATACTCATTTCAGTCCTAATATACAGTCTCAAATGTTAACGATGACCGAAAAACATTAACCGAGTTTTATGCTCATTACAAATTTCCTTACATAAACGCATCTCTGATGCGAGAAATCTTTTTCTTTGACAGTAGTATTATATAACTTCCTGTTAGGCTTTTCATGTATATGTTTATCTATTCAAATTCCAAGACCTGTCCTTTCACAGCGAAATATCTACAAAATGCAATGTTTTAAAACAAATAAATGTACACAAAACAATGTACTCACGGTCAGGTCTAGTGATTAATAATGATAATAATAATAATATTTATTCAGAAGAGTTTGTGATTGTGATTGTTAACTGTCATTAAAAAAGTAAATTAATGATTCGATACGTTGATATGAAATATGTAAAGTAACTATTATTTTAACAGGTTGCAGAATCCAACCTTCCAGAGGTACAATGCCAAGAAATTTACAGGGGTCTTCGAAGCTGTCTGGATGCAGACGAAGATACGTTCTTGCGCGAATGTGTATTGTGGCGCACGTGGTGGACCGACCAAACACTCGCTGCACAACGCCTAACAACGCCAAATAACCTAGCAGATGCGTTGAAAATGACAAGTGAAGCCTTGTATCCAAATATTCGGAAATGCTTGGCTCTACTTATGGTAGTACCGGTCTCTACTGCAACTGCAGAGAGATCGTTCTCCACCATGCGTAGAGTCAAGACCTATCTCCGATCAACAATGTCGACGGAGAGGTTGTCGGGTCTTGGACTTTTAAACATATATCAAGAAAAAAAGCTTGATGCAGACCGTGTTGTGGACATATTTGCGGCTAGGAAAGACAGGAGACTTGCACTGATTTTTAAAGTGTGAATTAGGAACAAATAAAGGAGTAGCTATAACAAAAATGTCAAGTGAACTAGGAACAAATATGTGAGATGTTAAAAATAGAAATAATAAAGTCGCTATATATGAAGACATGCTGTGTTTTACTTTCAGTAATTGGTATGTCTCTGTGGACGACTTAAGAAACAACAGCTGTATCATCAAGTGTAATATTTACATTTTAGAGGCATTTTGTCCATTTTAAAAACGCTGTTTTCCGGGATTTTCCGGGGGCCTCCGGCCCCCTGGACCCCTGGCCAGGGCTTTGCCCTGGACCCACAGGGGGCCCTAGCGGCCCCCATGCCCCCAGCCAAACCTGGCGTATTCTCTAAATAAGCCCAGGTACGCCCCTGGCATATAGTGTTAGAATTTTACTTAATGCACTGTAAAGCGCTTTTGAACATTTTCTGTGATAAGAGCGCCTTTTCCGAGATGTTGCTTTCAAGGAAAATCACTTTATATTTATTTTTTGTGTGTTTCTTTTAAATGAATGCATTCAGTTGGATGATACCATTAACATAACTATTTGTTTCGGGCAAAGTGATACATAGATCTTATCCTGCAGTAATCAATTTCGTTTTCAGCTAGTTTAACCTAGTTTTCGTATAATAAACGCTGGTTAAATATCAATTTAAATTTCACTCAGTATGGCGGTCTGTAGTTGGTGAACTCGTGTGATCGGCAAAATACCTTAAATAACATATGTATGGTATTTAAGGTCTTTGGACAGGTGGTGTTACTGGATAGATAAAAGTCATTTCGATGATTGCTGTGGATAGGGT
Source organism: Cyclina sinensis (assembly GCA_012932295.1). NCBI lineage: Eukaryota > Metazoa > Mollusca > Bivalvia > Venerida > Veneridae > Cyclina > Cyclina sinensis. Next base: position 7,606,097 of record JAAONU010000017.1, read on the forward strand.
TGCCGGTGTTTCGCTACATGTGTAACAGCAAATAAAAGAAACAACAACAACAACAAAACAACAACAACAAAAACAATACAACTAAAACAACAGAAGAAATGTAAAAAGTTTCTGTAAAATTAAACAATAATTCTTTTTCATATTTAAACATACCTTCGTCAGCAAAACCTGATTTAGTATAATTTTATTTTTATTTATTTTGTTTTATTTTTTGTATTGTTTAGAATGACATGAATCTAGAAGTTACCCAGCCAACTGGACTTGAATAGATTATTTCAACGGTGACAGCAAACTTGATGAATTTACATTTAAATCAGTCTCAACATCAAGAATCTTGTTTTTTTTTAAAGTAAACTAACATTTGAAGTGACATATCCCATAAAAGCATTACCATTTTTTGGTAAAATGTCACGTTAAACTTTGGGGGACAGAGTTCATTATAATACAAATACAGGGACTTAGATCAAATATGTAACAGATAAAAGAGCAGTTTAATAAAAGATACTGGCTCTGGTACTCTTGTAAATCGAACCTTCATTTCTTTCATCAATGGTCTCTATTAAGTGTCCACTGTTGTAGACTTATTCGGCGTTTTCAGCTGTTTAAAGTTAAAGCATGGTTCGCTGACAATTTTCTGTTTTGATGGATTCTTGTATGCGTCTTTTAAATTTATCTTCATATACTTTAGTTTTACAATTCGCTCAAAAAATCAGTAAAGAAATGACATAATAGAAGTTGTCAAATACCCCAGAAGGCTTTGAACTTTGTTGAAAAGTCACTTTTGTCCCTGGCTACATATGGCAATTTGTAGGTTTTACTGGAAACACCAGATATGGATGTCATTTTTGGATCGATTGTCACACTATCAATCCAGCGTTACTATCTAGTGTCACTATCTATCTATTTGAGTGTATTTATCGTCAGTACCGGTCTCCATATGGCCGACGCCCCCTGCAGAGATTAGATATTTTATGTTGTGGGAGATAGTGCCAGATACAGAAAGAATCGCATTCCAGAGATAACCCTGCAGTGTACAGCTACCTGGGACCTCGGTTTGACGTCTCATCCGAAAGACAATTATTAATGAGTAATGTTAGTGGAGGATCGGGGTTCGATCTCTGGACCCTGGGTTACCAGCGTTACCACTGGACCACTGATCCGATGTAGAAAATTTCTCAACCAGTACTTACCTATTCCAAAGACCTAAAACACAATTTGGTATTTTAAGGTCATTTCCTTTTCAAAATTCAATGAAATTCATAGATCTGTTTTCTGAGACTGTTGATTACCTTTATGGTGGTTTTATCTGTAGCATTATAAACGTAAGATATTGGATATCTAAGTTTTACGTAATCTGCTTTAACCTAACGCAAGCACATCACAAGTTGAAGATTTATTTGCTTGAAGATGGGTTTAATTATTCACTGCAGGTGAATCACTAGGCAATGACAAAGTAGTTTCCTTTAAAAGCGCAAACAGCTTCGTTTTTCGCATTTAATTGAATTATCACGATTAAAGTGACGTAAATAGGAACAAAAAAGGCTCACGTTAATCCATAATGTACAGATCAAGGCCAAAAATAATTCAGAGCATAAAACCGAAATACTCCGGTGCATAAAGGAAACACAGAAATTCAAAGGGTGACACTATTTTTGGACACGTCCTGTACGTTTTTGGTTACGCGCGTTCCGGTCCTAACAAATCAATGAAAACCCTGCGCGCGCATTTTTGTAATACATGTTTATGTTACAAACGAATAATGGTGAAGAAGACGTGAAACGTGTAGTAGTAAGAGCCATCTTTACTGATGAATTTACAACTTGATGAGATGGAGAAAGTGCCATCAACTCATCGTTTTCAAGTGGCTAAAGTGGAATTTTCAGACGAAAAACACGAACGTGATGATCAGAATGAAGAGGAAACGGTTGTAGGGAATGGTTCTGTAGCAGGTGGGGAGGCTGACGCTAATTCTACAACATTTTCCTTACCAAATGATACATATGGAAATAACCAAAATAGTTACACTGGATATGGAACTCACTTAAAAACATTTGGTAAAAATACGACAGAAGCAATACCACATGTGGATCACTATAGGAATTTACTGTCTGCTACTTCACCTCTCAAATCACGACCAACCTTGGCTGAGCTGCATGAAGAAAAGGTAAGCCATGATCAACACTCGAGATAATTAACTATATTTATTGTGATCTTTGAATATAATTAGCTTATTTCATATGTATACACTATCTCTATTTCAATTTAACCATTTCTAAAGCAAAGAATGTGTACAATTACTAGAACTACTGAAATACCACAAATGTCAGTCAGGTCTGCATAAAAACAAATTGTTACATGTTAGAAAGCATTTAATGTTAGTAACTACAGCCTACGCGACTGTCAGTCTAAAGTTAGTGTAATGGCTCTCTTCATATTACTGGACAGAAAACAATATCTTTTGACTATAATTTCGTTATTCAAGTTACTGTATCAAGTATGAAAATGGAACGTTCAAGAACAATTTTAAGTTCATTCCGTATCTAGAGTTCATCCTAACTTTTGTCAAGGACATTGGGGTCAAAACATTTGTAGTAAACACCCAGTATAAAACCGAATCCAGTCGATTATTTGGACATCTATTCCTGTTGAAACTTTACCATTACATTGGAAGTTTTTATTTAAGAAAAAAAAGAAAGAAAAGTAACATCGTGCATTTCTTTGTGATGAAAATGGCCAAGAATTTGTTTTTCTAGAAACTCCCTATTATTCTGTTTATAGAGCTCCAGGAATAGGCATGCACCAGAACAAACTCATGCTCCCCCAAGAGACAGGAACAGTTTAACATTTATAGGGAATAGACATTAAAAGTTTTATTAAGAATGTTTCCTGTACAGCATTTTTTTGTTATACATTACAAAATGAAAATGGGGAATTAATGCCTGCTAGAGTTACAAACATTTCAGTTCAGATCAAAAGAAATTTGAATTATTTAACGTTTGTCCTGATAACTGATTATCAAGTGAATTGATGTGATGCCAGAACAGCTTTGTTTCTGTACCTAAGACTGATATTGGTTTTGTCCTTAAGATTGTCTTATTTTTGTCCCTATGTCAGTCTTAAACTGACCAGATTGCATGCAAATAAACCCAGAAAGCAAGCAAATCGGATGTGTTTGTTTATCTGGAAATAATGGTAATATAATAAATGCATTTCAAATCACTTCAGATGTGAAAACTTCAGACTTCCATTTCTAAAATAGGAAAAAATTGAAACAGTCAACAAGAGAAAAGTTACAGTGAAATATATCTTTGTCTTTAGGTCAAGTCATCCTGCTTTTTCTCAGGTAATGAGAGAGCACAGGAAAATGAAGAATGATACTAATATGCAGGGTATTTTCTTTGTAACCATAAAAGTACAAATGTTATCACATTCCTCAGTTAGAAGCCGAGATCTGTTTCAAGTCATTATATTTTTCCCAGAGGTGTCTTATATATTGAGTATTATGGAGAGTGTATAATTTGGCATTTAAGCTAACTAACATATCAGGTACATGGTAGGGTATTTGCTTTGTGATCTCACATTCCTGAGTTTTAATCCTTACCCTGCTGGAGGCAATTGACAATGCTTTTATGACCAGTGTAGACCAAGATCAGCATGAACATCCAGTCATGGTCTGCACTATTCGCCATTAAGTCTGTAAATTTTCAGTAAGCACCCCTCATAATCAATTAATGGATCTGTACAAATTGAAAGATGAACAAGTCCATTTTAGATATTTAGCTTTGGTAAGGGTTAATCGAGTGTAGAAAGTTGACATTTTGTTTAAAGGTTCAGATTTGGATCCAGTGAAAATAATAATGGGTTTAAGCCCTTTCCATGGTTTAAGATTTTTTAATGATTTTTCAAACCTACATGATCATTATAAATTATAAGTGTTACAAAAGTTAGATGGGCTAAAAACTTGTTAAACATTTTAAACTCTTTAACATCTTCACTGATCAGGCTAAAGGCTAAACCAAACTACTGTGAAACAGTGTAAATCTCTGAAGTACTGAAATTAAATCAATTTGAAACACAATTTCCCTTTTAAAGTTTTCTTTATCATATTCAAAAATTCACTGTGACACCAAACCAAACCAGTTAAAACCAGTAGCTTGTGGCTTGATCTCTGTTTTACTGTTTATCAGAAGTATGTTGCCTCTTATTTTTTAATGGTAAAACCTGGATATTCTTGATCCATTAGTGTAACAAAAGAACAGATTACCTCCAAGCGGTAGTGATTTTTTGTGTATTTTTATCCATACAATAGTTTCCTTTTTAGTGATGATTGTATTTTCTTGATAAAAGAAGTTGGGATTGAGTCAGGTCATATAATGTTATGCCATGTGTTGTTCCTTTTTTCAAAAAATACACACTGGGGTACATGCTCTATACACTGGTTATTTCAAATAGAAGTTCAGTGATCCAGCACATATTTGTATTTCAACCTGCTTTGTAAATAAATACTTTACTGAACTGGATAATATAACAATAAATCTTCGGAATTTCTAGTGTACTGTATTTACATATGTTTATAGGAGACATTATGGTTACATATTTGTCTCATACAGTAAACCTTTGTTAACTCCAGCATCAGTAATTCAAGTACCCAGGGTAACTTACTTCTACCGTATGCTAGGTAACTTTTTGTCAACATGGATAACTCGTTGTCAATAATTTCATATCTTGAGGACAAACTGTTGTCCCAGATTGAAAAGTATTTCTCAACTTTTCAGACTGTCTCATTTTATTTACACTACATGTATATGGATGATTACATCTATTGTTCAAGTGGTTAAGGTTTATGATTTTCAGCTTAACTGAACCCCAGATCTTGAAGGGTCCAGTTTAAGTGTATGAAATGATATGCACATCTTAACTAAGGCTCTGAAATTCAATTAAACATTGCCTCATTAAAAATAAGACATTGAATCAGTAAGGAGAAACATTTAGATTTTTTACTTCAGTTTCACTTTCAAAAAGGAAAAGAAAGGAAATGAGTCATGAACTTATTTTTATGAGCATGATTTATAGATGCTTAGCTTTGTTGAGTAAATTATGCATTGTGTTCTTAGAGTTTTTTTTGTGGATTACTTTATTATTATCATAGGGAAAACTCTTTATATTTTTCTTTAAGTCTTGAATTTAAAATGACAAATAAGAATATGCTTTACACTGTAATTAGGTAACAGGTAACAAGAAATTAAAGAAAGTTGTTTGTCAATATTGTAGGTAAAGAAACTTTTTCATGTTTTTTTTCATAAAAAAAATGGCAGACAAAAAGAAGCAGCCCATTAATATAATAGAAATTCATTACATTGTATATGGACTGAATGAATTAGTTTTCCTCTGTTTTCATGGGTAAATCTTGAGTTCAACTGGATAACTCGAAGACTGACTTCGAGTAATTTAAGTTTTACTGTATGTGGAAAAACGATAACTCATAATCATACTGGAATGTTAAAGGAATGGGTTTGAACATTCCCTGCTAGTTTGCAAAGGAATAGGTTTGAAAACACACTTGCCATTCCTAATCCTTTAAATGTACATTCCTGTGTGTGTGATAAGTGGTATTAAAGTGAAACATTGCATCATTTCAGGATGATATAGAGCGTCAGCGACACAGGGAGCCTCTCCTCTCTGAGACAGACACCAACCAAGAGGATATCACCAAACCTAAAGATAACAAACCAGCTGTCAAATTTGGTTGGATTAAAGGAGTTCTGGTAAGTGTTTACACTGAGATAACATGGTGTAAGTGGGACTGCCAGGTGATAACTTTGTATTGATGGGCTTTTAAGCATTTAGTTAGGTAGAGCATTTCTTTCATCATATGACATAACTCTATGTAACTGTCAAAGTAAAGCTCTTCTGTGTATCAAGAGCTTTTCAGAATTTAAAGTTTTATTTTATTTCATGTAAAATCAGGTTGTAATTGGTATTGTAAGGATTTTTTATACCAGTGGACTTTTGGTCCTTACCTTGTACGACAGTGGACTTCTGGTCCTTACCTTGCATGACAGGGGACTTCTGGTCCTTATCTTTTATGACAGTGGACTTTTGGTCCTTACCTTGTATGACAGTGGACTTCTGGTCCTTTTCTTGTATGCAAGTGGACTTCTGGTCCTTATCTTTTATGACCGTGGACTTCTGGTCCTTATCTTTTCTGACAGTGGACTTCTGGTCCTTATCATTTATGACAGTGGACTTCTGGTCCTTTTCTTGTATGCCAGCGGACTTCTGGTCCTTATCTTTTATGACAGTGGACTTCTGGTCCTTACCTTGTATGACAGTGGACTTCTGGTCCTTTTCTTGTATGACAGTGGACTTCTGGTCTTTATCTAGTACCCCAGTGGACTTTTGGTCCTTATCTTTAATGACAGTGGACTTCTGGTCCTTATCCTTTATGACAGTGGACTTGTGGTCCTTTTCTTGTATGCCAGCGGACTTCTGGTCCTTATCTTTTATGACAGTGGACTTTTGGTCCTTACCTTGTATGACAGTGGACTTCTGGTCCTTTTCTTGTATGACAGTGGACTTCTGGTCTTTATCTAGTACCCCAGTGGACTTCTGGTCCGTTTCTTGTATGCAAGTGGACTTCTGGTCCTTATCTTTTATGACAGTGGACTTCTGGTCCTTACCTTGTATGACAGTGGACTTCTGGTCCTTTTCTTGTATGACAGTGGACTTCTGGTCTTTATCTAGTACCCCAGTGGACTTTTGGTCCTTATCTTTTATGACAGTGGACTTCTGGTCCTTATCTTTTATGACAGTGGACTTTTGGTCCTTTTCTTGTATGCCAGCGGACTTCTGGTCCTTATCTTTTATGACAGTGGACTTCTGGTCCTTATCTTTTATGACAGTGGACTTCTGGTCCTTATCTTTTATGACAGTGGACTTTTGGTCCTTTTCTTGTATGCCAGCGGACTTCTGGTCCTTATCTTTTATGACAGTGGACTTCTGGTCCTTATTTTTTATGACAGTGGACTTCTGGTCCTTATCTTTTATGACAGTGGACTTTTGGTCCCTTTCTTGTATGCCAGTGGACTTCTGGCCCTTATCTTTTATGACAGTGGACTTCTGGTCCTTATCTTGTATGCCAGTGGACTTCTGGTTCTTTTCTTGTATGCCAGTGGACTTCTGGCCCTTATCTTTTATGCCAGTGGACTGTTGGTCATTATCTTGTACCCCAGTGGACTTCTGGACCTTACCTTGTACACCAGTGGACTTCTGGTCCTTACCTTGTACCCCAGTGGACTTTTGGTCCTTATCTTGTATGACAGTGGACTTCTGGTCCTTTTCTTTTATGCCAGTGGACTTCTGGTCTTTATCTAGTACCCCAGTGGACTTTTGGTCCTTACCTTGTACACCAGTGGACTTCTGGTCCTTATCTTGTCAGTTGAAATCAGGGCCTTTTGAAAAAGTCTGTAAGAAAATTCAGTTCAGAAACTTTTATGTTGAAATTCAGGTGAAGAGCTCAAAAGTGTGACATATTTATGGCACTCTCGTGTCTGTATTAAGTGACAGTCTGTTAAAATTTCTAATATTTAATGGATTCAAAATGAATTCCTTTTTTCTTATTATGTAAAATTTATGTAAGTTTCTCCTCCAGTGGTTTTTTGTTGTTTAATCGTTTAAAAAATATGTGTGTATAAAAGCCTGCAGTAAAGATGTGGTTTGTCTTTCCTGTGCATGTCTGTCAGTTTGACATCAAACATGTCTGTGTAGGTTTTATTATCATTAAAATGTTTTTTTTTATTGTTATTAAGTGCAGATTGCAAAATGTAAAGTTTTTTACTCTGAACATTTTAAACTTACAGTTGGTAAAAATTTAGAATGTTCCTGTCAAAGTACATTTTTAATGTATACATTCTAGGTATGTTTTGTATGTCTATTCCTGTCAAGGTAAAATATGTATTTTTCAACTGTCATAGTAAAGTTTGTATGTTTCAGCTAACATTTAGTATGTCTTTACTCTAAAAGTACATTTTATTTGTTTTGTTTTGTGGCATACATATTGTATGTTTCTGCTCCAAAGGAACATTTTCATGTTCTGTTCTTGACATACATTTTGTATGCTTGCATTTTCATGTTCCATTCTAGGCATACATTTTGTATGTTACCACTCTAAAGGTACATTTTGATGTTTCTAGGAATACATTTTGTATGTTACCACTCTAAAGGTACATTTTCATGTTTCTAGGAATACATTTTGTATGTTTGCTCCAAAGGCACATTTTCATGTTCCATTCTAGGTATTTATTTTGTATGCTTGCATTTTCATGTTCCATTCTAGGCATACATTTTGTATGTTTGCTCCAAAGGCACATTTTCATGTTCCATTCTAGGTATTTATTTTGTATGCTTGCATTTTCATGTTCCATTCTTGGCATACATTCTGTATGTTTGCTCCAAAGGCACATTTTCATGTTCCATTCTAGGTATTTATTTTGTATGCTTGCATTTTCATGTTCCATTCTAGGCATACATTTTGTATGTTACCACTCTAAAGGTACATTTTGATGTTTCTAGGCATACATTTTGTATGTTACCACTCTAAAGGTACATTTTGATGTTTCTAGGAATACATTTTGTATGTTTCCACTCTAAAGGTACATTTCCGTGTTTCATTCTTGGCATACATTCTGTATGTTTGCTCCAAAGGCACATTTTCATGTTCATTTCTAGGTATTTATTTTGTATGCTTGCATTTTCATGTTTCATTCTAGTCATACATTTTGAATGTTTCCACTCTAAAGCTACATTCTGATGTTTCATTCTAGGCATTTTTTGTTTGTTTGTCTCCACTCTAAAGGTTCGTTTTGGTGTTTCATTCTAGACATACAGTTTTTATCTTTCCACACTAAAGGTACATTTTTATGTTTCATTTAGAATATTTTTTGGGTGTTTCCACTCAAAAGAGACATATTCATGTTTCTTTTGTACATGTAGGCATATACATCTTGTATGTTTCCACTATGAAGGTACACATTCATGTTTCATTCTAGGAATATATTTCGTATGTTTTCACTCTTAAGGTACTTATTCATGTTTCTTTTAAGGCATACAATTTCTGTGTTTCCACTCTGAAGGTACTTTTGTTTGTTATAATTTCCAGCATACATTTTGAATGTTTCCACTTATGAGATGCTTTCAGGTGATGTGCGTTGTGTTAGTTCTTTCTGCCAAAGAGTAATTCTGAAAACAAACGGATTAGGGAGGAAACATGTTTACAGATTTTTTATTGTTGCTTTTTGAAACCTTTCCAGGTACTTCTCTTCCTGATCCAGCTTACGCAAACTTAGCATATCATATTTCTGTAAAAATGAAATGCATGTATGTACTTACAATCTATTCAGACCTAAAAGCTTTCACTGGATATTCCCTTTGAGCATAATGGGTTTCAGTGAATGTTCTACACTGAGAAAAATTGCTTAAAAAGCTGGACAGAACCTCATAATCTGTATGTCCATTAATTATATAGAGGATAATTTCAGTGCTGTTGAATCAGGATGAATCAAGAGATGTGTGTGTCTGTGTTAAAAGATGACATTTGCATATAATCGCGTGTTTATTACAGTAAAGAATGTCTGTATAGTTCAGTGTAACAGGAGTTGATATTTACCAAACTGCAAAGTTCGGTGTTTGCCAGAATCAGCAGGTGATAGAAAGGTTGAATAAATGTTGATCAATTGTCTCATTGATTTTTTTTTGTTCTTAAGTGTCCCTGGTCTCAGTAACCAGTATCTTGTGTTCAAATGTTGAAGTATTTCTATAAATTTGGCATTGTGTCTAACCTTAGAACCATGATTATTGTATAGACATCATGTGTTAGTTGGCCAACCTTCAGTCTGCCCAAGATGTGAGCTATTACAAGGTTAGCAGGAACGATGTAAAAATTGGATTTCCATAGTATCCATGTGCCAAGCACTTTTCCTGCTTGATTTATAAACTCTTCAGAAATCTTACATTTTAGCTTTGGGGTAAATATATAGATAACACATACTGTCCGTAAAGCAGACAATTTCATTGCCAGAGTGAACCCTTAGATCATGGAAAAAAAATGATTTCAGCCAGGCTTAACTAGTAATAATATCCAGTTTTTGCTTGTGGCTATATAAGTGTAATATTACAGTAAAAATCCAAGTTTATAAAGAATATGTTTTTCTGTAGTTGAACATCTTTAAATTTTTGTTTTAAAAATTTTGTTTACAAAATTTTGTGAGAAGTGACACGTTATTACGTGACATGCAATGAGTTTGACTAAGACGGGAGAAGACAGAAGATCAGGTGTAATCATGATAAATAATGTCTGTTTTGAATTGATGAATTTGTTTGACAACATTGGTTATTGTCTAACTAATGATCAATAATGAGAACTGTAATATCTTGTAATAAAACCAAACAGAAAATATGTAAAACACAGACCATTGGTGTCATTGTCATAAAGTTGTCTTTTTTGTGACAGACATACTTGCTCCAGGCCACTGGTCACTGACATCATCCAGAACTGTAATCACCTTGTCCAAGCAACCTTGTATTGGAACAGAGAGTAAAATAATGTATTCAGAAAATTATGGCACACAGCAAAATTGATTTAACAAGATACTTTTCATCATTTCATGGCTTTATAAGCATATTAAAGTCTAGACCTAATAGATTTCATAAAAATTGGGTATTATTGATCACAGTTGGCAGTTTGTGAGGTATTTGTGTAATTACAGACATAGCTGATTTCAAAATACTTTTCACAATGGGAGGTGTGTTACATTGTACCACTGCAACAGGTAAACATACATAATAATGAACAACATGACTACAGGATCCTTTTTCTTTCCACATACCATAGGTAATGAAGACTATAAATTTTCCATTTGAAACAAGTTTTTTTTAAACATGTTTTAAGAACATGTTTCTTGTAAGGCGATAGAGACAAAATATTTTCTGACAAAAAATGCAAAAAGATTCTGTATTCTGGCAGAGAATGTGCTTTGCAAATCACAAAAATGTCAGCAATTACTCTGTAGGAAATGGCTTCTAGTCTAATCTATAGATGAACATTATGTTTTTGCAATAGGGGAAACTTACCAAAGCTTCGGAGGTAGACATAAGACTGTATTGTCCTCCCTCACTCACAGTAATCAACCAAGTAGCTGAGGCAAGCAAATTGGAGTGACAGAAAGTTAACAAATGAATGGAACACAGTTCCTGGAATAAGATGATAGAATGAGAGGTGTTTTATGAACAGACATTATCAGTTGTCTTCCAAGTAATCCTATTTGATTGTCATTAATTGGTCGTCCTTCACTTTACATTCTCCTCAAAACAAATTGATTATACAACTGTTTACCTTGCACTCTTGTGTGCAATTGACAATAATTATGTTATGGAATGTCTGCATTGGATTGCCCTAGGCTATGATAATTAGTGAACATAATGAAGTTTGTTTGTTGAGGTAATGTATAAAATGCATGAATGACCACAATGATTTATTAGGAAGCAGCAGACTCCTTAGTGTCATGTGACACTAAATTTGTCCAGAAAGCAGAACCGTAAGTGTCTACACACCAGCTTTGTTTACAGGACAAAGGATACCATAAAAGTATAAAAAATATTAGATGGAAATTCTTATAAATGAAGGTCATGTTGTCTGTGAGTGAAGAAGGGCAAAGGGAAGGAGAAATCACTGCCAGTAATGGCAGAGCTTACCAGAGCTTAAATGAGTTCAGACAGAGAGCTTTTCCTCATAGGTCACCAGACAGTACTATTTGGATTAGAATATGCATGCAACCAGAGAAATGCATTATCTTTTGTAATGAGATTTACATAATTTATTGTTACAAGAACTGGTTTGTATGTATAATCTGTGTCCTTTTCGGTTCATCTGCTGGAACTTTAGTCAATGTATTTCAAGGTTCACAGATTTTGGATAATTTCAGTTCAGACAAAGTTCATTACTAAAGAAAATCCTGAAGATCAAAACAATGGAGTAACTCCCACAGCACTGTTGATTTTCAGCACTTAAGCTGACATGTACTGTGAATTTGTGGATTCATACTACCAAATAAGGTTTAAATCACCAGAAAAGAACTAATATCTATCTATATAAGCTTATTTATTGTCGGTACCGGTTGCCCATATGACCGATGCCCCCTGGAGAGATTAGTTATTTTATGTGGTGGGGGTAGTGCAAGATACAGAAAGCATCCCATTCCAGAGACACTCCTGGTTCTTTTACATGCTCAGTGTATAGCACTGATAAATGGGACCTCGGTTTAAAGTCTCATCCGAAAGACTATTAGTAATGTTAGTGGAGGAGCGGGGGATCGAACTCGGGACCCCTGGTATACCAGTCCAGCGTGTTACCACTGGAACACATCCGCTCCGATAAATGATTACTTTTTTGATACAGGTTTTATTTATCAGTTTTGACATAATCTCACAACTGTGTGAAATGTGTAAATGTAGCCACAACATCCTGTCACAACAGTCCTTTGTTTTGGTCTTTCAAATGTTTTTAGGGAAGTAGAGATATTGCCAACACAAAATTAGGTTGATAGTTCTCAGGATCACATTAAATAAAGTTGACTGCCTCTCCCATTAAAACTACAGTAGATGTACCTTAGTGTACAGTACCAAACTGAAACCATCAACCTAACTTTGTACATTAGTGCATAGTCCCAAATTGAAGCTATCAACCTCACTTTGTACATTAGTGTACAGTCCCTAACTGAAGCCATCAACCTCACTTTGTACATTAGTGTACAGTCTCAAATTGAAGCCATCAACCTCACTTTGTACATTAGTGTACAGTCCCTAACTGAAGCCATCATCTTCACTTTGTACATAAGTGTACAGTCCCTAACTGAAGCCATTAACCTCACTTTAGTGGACTTAGGCAGTATTGAAATCTTGTTACTTAATTGTTTAACAAAACATTATAATCTCTTCCCTTGGGTGTGTTCCTTATTTAAATGTAAATTATTCAGTGTTGTTTTCTACTTTAAAGAGAAAAACAAAGACCAGATTCTTTCTGAAATCTGAAACCACTGGCAGGTTTATGAAAATTTGTGACATTTTGTACAATAAAGAAAGTGTGTAATTTAACTAATTACTGAAAAACAAAAATGGTAATTTGTGGATAATAATTTAATTATGGTGGGCAGTTTTAAGTAAACATCGGTTTTTAAGATGTAAGTTAAATTTAGCTATGAAACAAAACATGTATTGTTTATATTATAATTAACCTCAACAAAAGCTGAGTAAACTGGCTTAAATACTTATAAACACCCTGCTCGAGGCAATTGACCTTCCCTTTCTACCAGTGCAGACCAAGTTTTCATCCGCCTGCATATCTCTGCAGTTAACGTATGTAATGGTCGGCTCTGTTTGCCTTTCAGTCAGTAAATTTTCAATAAGCACCCCCATAAACAATTTATGGATCTGTCTAAAGAAAGATGAACAAGTCCATTTCAGATGTTTAGCATGGCAGAAGTAAAACATCAGAAGTGAAATGAAGTGGGTCATTGAAAAAAAAATCAGAAACAGGCGAAGGGAAGTGTCACATCCTTTTGCACAATACGTAAAAATGAAACCATGTATGTTTGTTTATTTCAGATAAGATGTCTGTTGAACATATGGGGTGTGATGTTGTTCTTGCGGCTGTCCTGGGTGACAGGGCAGGCCGGTATGGGACTCGCCACACTGGTTATACTTCTGTCCTGTGTTGTTACTGTGATAACTTCTCTGTCAATGTCAGCTATATGTACAAATGGAATTGTCAAGGGAGGTAAGTTGACTGCGATGATTATATAAGAGAAGTTAATACCCATGCTTCAAACATAGTACCATAAATTTTTCCAGTCACTGCCAGACAGCCCTATCTGGTATGCATGAACATCTGCCTTTACTTGCTCTGCTAAACATTCATAAGTGATTCATTCAAAATATTTCTTTAAAATAAGGAAGCAACCATAATAATACTTTGACCTTAACTGGAAGAAATTTTTATCTCAGGAATTCTAATTACAGAGAAGACTAATGATTGTCATTACACAAATTGCACAATAGAACTGATAGTTTCTTCTGAATGGTATAATTAGACTGTAATTTCTGAAATTTAAGATGTCTCTTTTAAATCTTAGAATAAAACTAGTTCATTGATTGCAAATGAATATCATGTTAGTTACCTAGTGTAATGTTGTACATTTTGTTTTAGGTGGTGCATATTTTATGATCTCTCGAAGCCTTGGTCCAGAATATGGTGGTGCTATTGGAGTGATATTTTCAGTGGCTAATGCAGTTGCTGTGGCCATGTATGTTGTAGGTTTTGCAGAAACAGTGCGAGATCTATTACTGGTAAGTTAAAGTTGACAATCAGTTCAACTTCTAGGTACAGTTAAAAAGCTGACAACCAGTCTAACTTCTAGGTGTAGTTTAACAACCAGTCCAACTTCTAGGTACAGTTACAACAATTGACAACCAGTCCAACTTCTTAGTATTATTAAAACAGTTGACAAACAGTACAGCTTCCATGTACAGTTGAAACAGTTGACAGGCTGTCCAACTTCTAAGGGCAGTTAAAATTGTGACAACCAGTCCAACTTCTGGTTACAGTTAAAACAGTTGACAACCAGTCAAACTTCTGTGTGCAGTTTCAATAGTTGACAACCAGTCCAACTTCTATGTACAGCTAGTTAAATAGTACACAGTCGTAAGTTGGAAGCTGGAAGGAAACTGATGGCATGTGTTCATACAAAAATGTTACTCCTGTTTTCTCATATTACTTAATTTACACAAACCTTTTTGTACATTATGTCTGAAACTTCACTGTTGTGTAAGTTAGGCAATTTAACAGCAGCTGGTTAATATATCATGTTTATTTTAATGTTTGGAGAAGGAAAGCTCATTTTAAATGTACTTACAGAAACTAAAAAACTAAGCTTGCCAATGTTTGTTTTCAAGCATTATAATTTAATGTGGTAGGATTAAATTTATTTCTAATAGTTCAGTTTAATTTAGTGTGATAGGATTAAATTTATTTATGATAGTTCAGTCGTGGCTTCTTGAATAAACTGAATTTGTTTCACAAGACATGAACAAACCTAAATGTAAAGAGTAATTGTCCAAACACCATGTTTATAGAATTTCCAATTCAAATATTGCACTCAAAAAAGTTCTGATGAATAAGAGATCTGTTCAACTGAGTACTTGTCAGTCTGTAATTTCACTGATTTAATGATTGACTAGGAAGTTGGAAACTGAATAACGTATGAGAACCTTCCAATCCATTTGTATAATTGTTTGGTACAGATCATAAACATCAGCTTTGTATCATGCTTTTTAACATTTTAACTCTATGCTATTGCATGATTTTAAGAATAGATTTTAACCCTGAACATGCTGAATTTTTGTAATAGATTTGTCCAGCTTTGAATTTGGAACAGTCCATTCAAAGTTTAAGGGATTTCAATATCAAAATACAAAAATGGAGCTACCAACAGTATAGAGCCTGGTCAGACTGCACGGATGTGCAGGCTGGCCTGGCTCTATGCTGGTGGCAAAGGCTAATCACTTTCGGTTCCAGCAGGTTAAGGGTTAATGATAGAAGTAAATTATTTGAATGCACAAGCTCCAAATACATTTATTGTATGTATTAATGAAAAAATTAAAGTTATGTTCATTAATTTTTATTGTAAGATTGAAACCTGTATTTCTCCTCCACAATTCCGTTATTGTTATATTAAACTGTCAAGTTACGTAAACAATCGTCATGGGAAACCGGTTATTATATGCAGATTATGTGTTTATGTCATTGTAAACGTCATTATTATAAACAAGGTATTGTCTTACACCTCTCTCTTGAAAGAGTAAAGACATAGTCTCAGTTAATGTTATCGTTTTATTTTTTAGGCATTAATTATTTAGTTGCTGTAAGATGGTCTAAAATTAAAATTTCTTCATTAACTATGATAGTTTCTTTCAACTATTTAATTCTTGCATTTTATTATACATTATTTCTTTGCCCAAGAAGATATTCTGGTATTCTTTTTTTTCTAAAGTTTGTCTTTAATCCATACTTCTATAAATAGCTTTATAACACTTCAGGAGGAAATCGTTAAAGATGTAGTGCTTTGAGAGTACTAAACTGTACAGCAAGTTTTATTGAAACTTTGCATTTTCAGGCCCATGATGCCCTGATGGTGGATGAGCAGAATGATATACGCATTATAGGTTTTATTACAATCACACTACTGCTAGCTATAGCAATTATAGGAATGGAATGGGAGGCTAGAGTAAGTGTTTGTGCTGTAACTTTACTGACTTGAAATATTGTGATGGTCTTTAGACTGTGATGGTCTATAAACTAGAGAAAATGTTTGTGTTGGTAGTGTCTCTAGCCTGTTAGTTGTGTGGAGGGCTAGACAAAATGTTTCTGTTGCTAGTGACTGTATGTGACATAAATAGTTGAGATTTAGAGATAATGTTTCTGTTGCTAGTGACTGAAGCCTGTAAGTAGTTGTGAGGTTGAGAGAAGATGATTATGTTGCTAGAAGCCAGTAGGCAGTGTTGAGGTCTGTTATGACTTGAGAAAATGTTTCTATTGCTAGTGACTCTAACATATATTAAGTAAATTTTGGGAATAGAGGAAATGAGTGTGTTTCTAGTGTCTCAAGTCTATATGTAGTTGTGAGGACTTGAGAAAAAGGTTATGTTGCTATCTAGCCTGTTAGTTGCTTTGAGGACTAGACAGAAAAATGTTTGTGTTGCTTGTTACTATAGCCTTTAAGTAGTTGTTGGGACTAGAGAAAATGATTGTGTTGCTTGTTACTATAGCCTATAAGTAGTTGTTGGGACTAGAGAAAATGATTGTGTTGCTTGTTACTATAGCCTTTAAGTAGTTGTTGGGACTAGAGAAAATGTTTGTGTTGCTTGTTACTATAGCCTATAAGTAGTTGTTGGGACTAGAGAAAATGATTGTGTTGCTTGTTACTATAGCCTATAAGTAGTTGTTGGGACTAGAGAAAATGATTGTGTTGCTTGTTACTATAGCCTTTAAGTAGTTGTTGGGACTAGAGAAAATGATTGTGTTGCTTGTTACTATAGCCTATAAGTAGTTGTTGGGACTAGAGAAAATGATTGTGTTGCTTGTTACTATAGCCTATAAGTAGTTGTTGGGACTAGAGAAAATGATTGTGTTGCTTGTTACTATAGCCTATAAGTAGTTGTTGGGACTAGAGAAAATGATTGTGTTGCTTGTTACTATAGCCTATAAGTAGTTGTTGGGACTAGAGAAAATGATTGTGTTGCTTGTTACTATAGCCTATAAGTAGTTGTTGGGACTAGAGAAAATGATTGTGTTGCTTGTTACTATAGCCTATAAGTAGTTGTTGGGACTAGAGAAAATGATTGTGTTGCTTGTTACTATAGCCTATAAGTAGTTGTTGGGACTAGAGAAAATGATTGTGTTGCTTGTTACTATAGCCTATAAGTAGTTGTTGGGACTAGAGAAAATGATTGTGTTGCTTGTTACTATAGCCTATAAGTAGTTGTTGGGACTAGAGAAAATGATTGTGTTGCTTGTTACTATAGCCTATAAGTAGTTGTTGGGACTAGAGAAAATGATTGTGTTGCTTGTTACTATAGCCTATAAGTAGTTGTTGGGACTAGAGAAAATGTTTTTGTTACCAGTGTCTCAAACCTAAGTTTTATTCAGGACTAGAGAAAATATAAGTGTTGCTCATGTCAAAGCCTATAAGTTTTATTGAGGACTAGAGGAAGTGTTTGTGTTGCTTGTGTCTATAGCTTATTAAAAGTGTTTGCAAATTAGAATTCTTGATTGTTGAGGAAGCTAAAGTTAGTGTATGGCTCCTGTACTATTTATAGCTTAGGATTGGACTAAGAGTAAGCAGTAGGTTTGTACAAAATATATGTTGCACTTGAATATGTTTTTGTGACATTTACTGCTGTTTTTTTTAGCTCAACCTACTCACTTTGCCGTCTGCATCACATGTGCATCCAAAATTCTGATTAAAAGTTTTTGTGCAGTAAAATATTTTTTAATATAGCTTCTTTATTTCTTTAGGGATTTACTTCAGACTTCAAATATATGTTCCTTATTATCACCAACATCTTACGTGGTAAGGTTCATAACTCTAGCACCCATATTTCCAGAATTGTCTGTCCTTTAAACTTAGAATTTTCCTTTTAAAAATGTAATATTTTACTATAACTTCTTTATTTCTTGAGGTATTCTTAGAGTTTTGATATTTGGTTTACCATGTTGGTTCAAATCATAACCGCAGAGTCATTATTGGACCCGCCCTGGGCCTTAATATAGTTGTATAGCAAAAACTTCTTCTGTAAAACCACTTGACACAGAGCTTTGTAATTTGATCTGAGGTATCCTCTAGTAGACCTGCAAAGCTGAACATAGAATACCATGAATATATTAACAATACTCTTAAAGTGTTTAATTTCTTTTTTAACTTAATGAATTTGACAGTAATATCATATTAACAATTTCAGTCTTGTCAGTGAATTATTCAGATCTTTGTTTTATAAATGCTGAAATGTTTATATTTTCTAGGCTCAGGTAATTTTGCTAGCAGTGTTACTCATTGCAATGCTAAACTTTGTGATAGGAACATTTATTCCGCCATCAGAAACAAAGTTATCAAAAGGATTCACAGGGTATAGAGGTAGGTAGCCCTTAGGGTGCAGTTTGTTTTGTTTTCTCTCAAAATAACTAAGAATATTATAACTTTGTTAAAACATTTGTGACGTGACATGAGAAAATGAACAATATGGTCATTTTGTCATTATTGTGAAAACAACATTAAAGTTTGACATCTTAAACTAAGTTTTTGGAGATTACTGAAACATGGAAGTGGACCACACAACAAACTTGTGACTATATTGCATATAGCGTGTTACATGGTCTGACATCCTGGGTGTCAAAATTATTAACAGAAGTGTTATATATCCATTGTTCATCCAAAGATGAGTGTACCTTTTGGTAGTCTGATCACGATATAAAGTACAAAAAAGTAATTTCAAAACAGTTTATTATCTGAAAATGAAAAAAAAACCTTAACCGTAAAATTTGACCCACATGCTTGTTAATCTCAGGACACGGCACATTTATTGCACCCAAAGCTCTAAACAGTCTTGTCTCACTTTATTGGTCATAATTTCAAAAGCTGATTGCAGTTTTTGTTCATATTTTATTACCTACACATCAGAAGTTTAAATATAATTATTACCATTATGAGTATGTTCTTTGCATGTGATAGAGTAGAACATGATTAAGCAATTAGTCATGCATATCATTTTTACGAGGTCTTCCTTCTAATGTGTTCAGAGGGATCATAAAAGTTTTTGATCGTATAAAATACAGGAGGGTTTTACCCGAATTAGTCAGAATACAGATAGTGTTTCAAACACTTGGTCTTTTTTTCCCCCCATTGATAAAGGCATTTCTAAACAGAACAGCTTGTTCGGAAAAAGTTATTAGTGGAAACTACAGAAAATCAATAAAATTGAAGGCTTTTGTTGACAGTTTTACTAAAAGATTTAGTTTTATTAAAAAATAGCTTTCTAATATTACTTCTGTAATGGTTGAATCATTTAAATGGTATTTGAAAACTATTGATATTTATTATTTAGCATTTGTAAAGGTAATGTGAATTGATACATGTTTTCTTTCACCTGTTTAGATTTTAAGGAATATTTCTGTAGAGTTACTGTTTAGAACATACACATATTGTCATATAACTGTGCTTTTACTTAAAGTTCCACATGTTACATTCCAGGAGATGTTTTTGTAGCCAATTTGTCTCCCAACTTCCGGGATGGTGAAGGATTTTTCTCTGTTTTCTCAATATTTTTCCCTGCTGCCACAGGAATTCTTGCAGGGGCAAACATCTCAGGTGATCTAAAGGTAAAGTCAGGACTATCATATCAGGTGGTCTAAAGGCTTAGTCATATTACTGTTGGTGATGTGGCAGAGATTTTAGGCGAAAGATTTCTTGAGTTGTATCTATTGGTTAAAAATTATTAACAGATAAAAATGGTCTTTGTTATACCTGTTCCATGAACATATATCACTGATTGCACTGTTTAGAGCTGTGTACTTTTTAGAAATTATCTTAAATAGTTAGCAATTGTTGGTTACTAGTATTTTCTGACTGTGAGAGGCATTGTGATAACTAGCTACAGTTTTGCATTTTTTGTGCTTAGATGTCCCAGAAGTTGGTATTTCATCTTTCGTTTAACTCTCCTCATTTTACTGTACATGATACATTTCAGAACCCTCAGAAAGACATTCCATTAGGAACGTTACTTGCAATAGCAATATCTACAGTGTCCTACATTGTTGTTGTTTGGCTTCTCGGCAGCTGTATTGTGAGGGATGCCACTGGTCCACTGGTTGCCATGGTAACTGAAGCAGCAAACTCATCAACAACAACAACAGCGATGTCTTCACTTGTTAGTTCGACACCATTGATGACATCAGTCAAACTGGAGTACACATTTGAAAATATTCAGAACTGTAGTCTTGCCAAGGATGGTGTGTGTAAATATGGTCTTATGAATGACTATCAGGTTGGATTATTTTTTAAATAGGATTGTTATTTAGAATATACTGAATATATTTGACACAGATTTCTTTTTTTTCTGTCTTATGTTTTAAAAAAAAGTGCAATATTTTAAATTTGTAGCTGTACTTGAAAGTTATTTTTAGAATTCTAGCCTTTTTTTTCAGAAATGGAATTGTCCAGTTTTAAATAAACTTTATTTATATAGTCCAACTTGCTGATACAACCTTGTGTATTAGGTGACTTGTGAAGTGCAGTCAGCCTGTTCGTTTCATTGATTGACTGCATGAACTGACAAGACTAAAAACTCTTCCATTAAATATGTCTTCCACCAAGTGAGGAAGCCATACTGATTTTGTCCTGTCTTTCCTTCTGTTCATTTGTCTGTCTTTCACAAAATTTACAAACATCTCCTTGAAACCACTTGGTGGATTTCAGCCAAACTTCACAGATATGTTCAGAGCCAAGCCAAATTGTGCATCTTTTCGACATTTCAAGCAGAGTTGTTACTCTTTATGTATTGATTTTTCATTAGTTTGTATTAAGAGACCATAGTTTTGTCTTTCTCTAATGTTGTCTTTAAATAGAGTGGGTTGTATCTAAATGAAATGGAACATAGCATGTTTCAAATGATGTAAAATTGAAAATGACTACAACCAAATCTTATGATTCTTTGTGGTTAAATAACCATGTGATATTTATTGATGACTTGTTACTACAGGTAATGGAGATGATGTCAGGTTTTGGTCCACTGATTACAGCAGGCATTTTTTCCGCCACATTGTCTTCAGCTCTAGCGAGTCTTGTGTCTGCTCCGAAAGTCTTTCAGGTAAATACCTACAACTTTATTAAACCATGCAGATACCATTGCCCATTTTTTATCTCTCCTTTTTGCTTATAGTGAAGATAAAAAATGTGTTCAGTTGATAAATGTGTCCTGTTTTTGTAATATGTTCTTTATGTTTACTTACAGGCTGTCTGTAAAGACAAGATATTTCCAAAGGTACAGTTTTTTGCCAAGGGATATGGTGTAAGCGAGAATCCGAGACGAGCATATGTTCTAGCCTATGCTGTTGGTTTAGCCTTTATTCTTATAGGTGAGAGTTTTGTTTTACAAGTCACCTATCATCAGCTACCTTGTAATTTCTGAAACATTTTATTTACTCATAAGAATATATTTATAGAAGTTTTATTTTGTGTGTGCCAGTTCAAAAAGTGTGAGAACAGTTTAAAGATGAAATTGTATTCATACGCTTCCTCAGCTGTTGTAGAAGCAATAAAGTACTTTACAATCATCTTGTGCACTTGGGACGAAATTTTCCCAAATATCGTGCTAGAAACTATGCATGAATTTAAGTCCAAACTATCATAAAACTAACAGAAATCTGAAAAAATATCCAAATTTAGTAAAGGTCTAAGATATATGCATATCAATTTTCCTGTCACCTTTTATGTCGAGCAGTTTGTTTTTTTCTGCTAGTTGCAATTGAATAACATATTGACACACTTGGAAATCTTTGATAGTTTAACTAGGCACTGTTTTACTATTTGTCTACCTATTATGCCTTGTCATGCATTTATTTAAATGGTATAGGAATCAGGGTGTGTCAGAACTTTCAGATATTAAAAGTATTATCATCATAAAATTTTACATTCTTTCATATGTGAAGTACAATAAAACATAAGTTTTTTTCGAAGTAGTTATAACATATATTTGTATTTTTTGGGCTTGCAGGTGATCTGAACGCAATAGCTCCTATAATCTCCAATTTCTTCTTGATGGCATACATGCTGATCAACTATTCTTGCTTTGACAATTCTCTTGCCAAGTCTCCAGGTACGTAATAACAGCCTGGCTTACTTAGCAGTGTTGCCAAATACAGCAGATATATATACTGTGTGGTCAGTTTTTAAGAAGCAGTTATTGCTGTTTAAAAGTTCTTTTTTTGAGTCAGTTTGGTCTCATGCAAAAGTCTGGTGAATTTGAATTAAAGTACTTACCATAATGATTATAAAACAGTTAATTCATTGTTTGTTGAAATGGAAGCACTTGTTTTTGTGTATTGATAAGTGTAAAATGTTTTATTTGCCTCGCCTGCTGTTCACATTTTTTTAGATAATGGACATAATTCTTTTCCCAGATGTTTTTATGTTATTTTTATATGATATATGTGACCCCCTGCTAATATTTGATCATGTTACAGGTTGGAGACCTTCCTTTAAGTATTACAACATGTGGTTAAGTCTTATTGGTGCCTTACTATGTGTAGCTGTGATGTTTATTATTAATTGGTGGACCGCTCTTATAACCTTCGCTGTGATTGGTGCAATTTTTGTTTATGTGCACTACAGAAAACCAGGTAAGTTCCTCTATTCATTACATTTGAAATAGTAAGACTTTTATTTACAAGACAGACTGGAAATACTGAAACTTTTCTTGATTGAAAAATGAAATTAATGCTGTTTTGTCATGATGCTTATATTATTTGTTTGAAGTAGCATTACCGAGTGCACCAGTGGGAACATGAGAATTATATATTTTGTTGGAAATGAAACTTTGCAGTCACTGGCTCAGTATATGCTTGTGATCTATTATTCTTAATTAGAATGAACTACTTTTATCAGTTTATCAAGATATACTCAGAATAAAACAAGTGCTGTAATAGAAAATTAGGAGAGAGTTCTGTTAAAGTAGTGATGTATTGTCAGAAGTTACAAACACAGTGAGAAGTTACACCTATAATTTACTGTTTAAGTTTCGTACTCATTAATTCTTTCTTGTTCCTTAATACACCACAAGCTTTAACTATCTTGTTTTTCAGATGTGAACTGGGGGTCATCCTCTCAGGCCCATGTGTACAAAAGTGCTCTGACTGCCTCATTAAAACTCTCTCAGACTGAAGATCATATCAAAAATTTCAGGTGAGTGTCAAACTAGTCAAATGTTTAAACATGACAGAATATGGAAAACACATGGTGTTGGGCAATTGCTGAAAATTTTCTGCTTGAATCTATTGAAAATCTTCGTTTCCACTATCAGATGTTTCAGATGAGTGTCAAACTAGTCAAATGTTTAAACATGACAGAATATGTAAAACACATGGTGTTGGGCAATTGCTGAAAATTTTCTGCATGAATCTATTGTAAATCTTCGTTTCCACTATCAGATGTTTTGTGTTGATGATAGAGGCCAAATTGATTTTAAGTTTGTAGGAAATTTTTGTTGATGATAAAATCATTGCCCTTAAGTATTTAACCTTTATCGTGCTGGAGGCAATTTTGTTTGCCTTTTCTGTGACCAGTGCAGACCATGGTCCGCCTTCACATCTGTGCAGTCTGATCATGATCTGCACTGTTCACAATTCAGTTGGTATTTTTATAAATACCCCTATAAATGGTAAATGATACTGCCCAGATTGAAAGATGGGCAAGTCCATATTTAACAAGGTAAGAGTTCAGTCTTATGAATTTATGTTTGTAACACAAAGAGATATTGCTCCAGAAAATTTCCTAATCCACATGGAATTCAGACCATCATCACTTTATCATAAATATCTTGAATATCCAGTCAAAATATTGATTCTCCGAGTTGTTATAGATGCAGTGTATACATACAAAAGTCTCTCCTGATTCATAACATGATTTTATAATATTTAGTTATTTTAATATATCTTCATTAATACTGAATTATGTCCCTTCTGTGGACTTTGTTTATGGACATGTGTTTAACAGAAATCTAAAGTATTATGTTAGAAGTTAAAGTGACTGACTCACAGAATTTAGCTTAAATTTGTTTTCTTTAAAATTTAAGAGAAGTTAATATACTGTGGTAAAAACATAATATTATGCTTCTAAACACCATGAAAACTGAAAATAAACTGACTTAACTAGGATTTGAACCAATGACCTTTTGGTCAGTAAATTGTATATCGACGATCTACACCACTGAGCCATAGAGACTAGTTATCATATCTCGTCAAATTTAATGTTAAAACTAAAGTATCTACCCTATGACTAATGCGGTAGATGTTTCACTGATAAAAGTGTGTATAACTTTTTATTTCGATATTTTTCTGTAACAAAAAAATGAGTCAGTGACTTAGTTTAGATATGTTCTCCACAGTTACAGCTAGAATTTCCAGATGTATAAACATTTTCTCTTTTTTTTCATCGTCGGCTCATCTGTGAGTCAGTCGCTTTAATACCTTGAGCCTGATCTTATTTTATGAAATAGTCACAGAATCTTATTTTACGAATAATATTTTGATTTGCATCTTTTTTCAATAAACTGACGGTGTTGTGTTGAATTTCTTGAAAACATTTTTCAGTGATAACATTCATCTGTATTGGTTGTTTCATAGGTTTAAGGAAATCGCCAGAGCGCCAGGTATTATATAAGAAAACTGACATAGAAATGAAATCTTCAGACAGGAAAAACATAACTTTGTTTCTAACCTGTGTTGAAATCTTTCTAACATTTTTCTCGTGATGACTAGTACTAATTGAAATTCTGTAATACTGTGTGTAGAATTGATCAGTTACCTGTATTGCTGTGTCTTCTGAAAACCTTTAACCATATATTAAGAGCATTGAAATAGAGTTCAAACAGACCAGGAAATGTTAACGACTATGCTTATTCATAAAGAGGGAATGATTAATTTTGTATAATCTCAACTGTCTGCCTACTTCATCCACGAAAATACTCCTCTGTCAGTTATGCAATGCTTATGATAATGAAAGGAATTATTTTGAATGGTGACTGTTTTTTTTTTTACCAAAACTTCAGTTATTTATTGATGGCACTATAATACATTATTTGAATTTCTTCAAATAAGTCATTTTCCCACATTTTATCTGGGTCTGGTACCCAGCTAGTATTAAAAAAATCTTAATTACCTTCTGGCTGGTTCCTGTGCACATTAGAAATAATGTTTATTTCTTTGTTTAATTTCAGACCCCAGGTGTTGGTACTCACTGGCTTTCCCTGTAACAGGCCAGAACTTGTCTACTTTGTCAATTCTCTCACCAAGAAAATCAGTCTTATGGTTTGTGGCCATATAATAGAGGTAAGCATAGATCCGGGTAGTTCTGTAATGCCAGGTCAGAAAACCTTCCATCCAGCAGTCTTACTACAAACAGTGGTAGAACATAGAAGGTGTGAGGGTATATGTATGTGTTAGCATTTCACTCATGATTCCAAAATCCACTCTGTCCAGTGTTGGGACATTTGATATGTTATAATTTTTGTGTTTTAAGTTCTACAATTTGAATCAGGTTAATATATACTTAAGTTGAAAAGATTGATAACTTCTAACCAGAATCCATTGATCTCTGGTTCTTATTACCATTTACCGTAGACTTTGTTTTTGGAAAAGTTATACAGCTGTTTTGCCAACCACAACTTTAGACAGAGAAGTTAGATTTCTGCCTCTTTTACTCTCATGTTTGGTGCTATATTTTTACAGGGTAGTCATTCCAGTGCATTGAAAGATTATCGGCGTTATAGGAGAGGTTATGTGAACAAATGGTTGATTAAAAGACGTATCAAAGGTTTTTACAGTGTGACCATAGCCCAAGATTTCAGACAGGGTGCAAGAAGTCTCATGCAGGTATAATTTTGTTGTTGTGTTATGCTCAAATTACCAATTTACTGGGCAAGAATTAAAACAGTAGCTAAATTTTCTCATCCGATAGCCAGTCTCAAAGAAACTGTACCAGATACTTTAAAAATAGGTTTCTTTTTCAATTATAATGTGTAAAGAGTAACTACCAACCAAATGATAAGGGTATATCTACCAACCACATGATAAAAGTATAAATTCCAACCAAATGATAAGGGTATAGCTACCAACCATATGATAAGAATATGGCTACCAATCATGCGAAAAGGATATTGTTACCACAATGCATGATAAGGTGTTAACTACCAACCTTATCATTGATCTTGTCTTGTCTAAAAATTGAAAACTAAGTCATATAGAAACTTAAACTATGATATCTGATTATAGAGTTGCATTTCACTATAACTAATTATATTTGACCATCATTCTCTCAGTAAAGAAAATGGTATTGAGGTGTGCAATATTAGGCCGTCATGGCCCTCTTGCCACAATATTTTATTACATAGATTTGTTTAGCATCAACTTTTCTATGCATAAGATGGTATAGATATTCAAGGCTAGTTTGTCTTCGACAGAATGTTGGTGTTGGGAAGTTAAGACCAAATATTCTCATGATGGGCTTCAAGTCTACATGGAAAACTGAATCTCCAGAGGCAATGGATGCTTACTTCAGTGTAATTCAGTAAGTCTACAGAACTACCTAGGTTCCCTATGTTCTTAATGTATAGTACTTGCTTATATTGTTGGACTTTAACTTTATAATTTAACTTTATGATATAGCATTTCTTTACATGATACATGCCTAAATTTTCCTTAAGAATTGGTTTTGTTAAGTGTGTCTGTAATTAGTTTTGAAATACTACAGAAAACTGATGTTCTGATACTAAAAGCAAGCAGTTATATAAAAACAGTAAGTAAAAGTTTAAATAAAAGTTATACATCATCATTGTTCCTGTCAAATTAACTTTATGTTGTGAAAGTAATTTCAGAGTGAAGTCTAATCCCATTCCCGTTATTGTGTAGTCTATTGATTGTTTTACAGTATTTCTTGTTTGTTGATTGTAGTGATGCATTTGACTATGAGTTTGGAGTTGGAATCCTCCGCACCCCGGAGAGACTGTACAAAGAGGATGAGGATATGATCGAGGAAGATAATATACCCCAGGAAGATGAAAACAACTATGATGGTAAGAAAACCTGATTGTGATTTCACTAGATCCTTGCTAGTCTGGTTCTCCTGATAGTTTTTGGCTTTAAAGTATATCAGATACAGAAGAAATGTTAAATGCTGCTGTGGTTTTGAATTGAAATGCATAAAAAACACAGGACAGATTCAGACATGAGGTCATTGCAATTATTATTTGACCCATTTTTGTGATTATTTTTACAATTACTTTTAATAATTCACAAATCTTCCTGTCACACGGAACTCAGCGGAGCAATTTAAACTGTTTGAGCTGATAATAATATTTCTATCTAAGTAGCGGCATAAAAGGAAAGAACTTGGTATTTCTAGATCGGATTTCAAACAATACATGTGTTGTTTTTATCTTTAAGTTTTTTTTTTTATAAACAAAAATTCTTAAATTGTTCTGAAATATTAATATTCCCTTAGAGAGTCTAGGGCATAATCTGAAGGAAACCTCGCCACTACACACAAAGAAAAAAACTATGCGATTAGGTGAGAAAAATCATTGGGAAAAAAACAAAAAAAAACAGGAGGGTTTATTGTGCTGGGTGTTCTAACTACATGTTCATTGTTGCTTGACAGGTTTCTGTGATTTTGCTGTGAAGAAATGTTTTCTTGATGTGTTACGGTGTACAGTCTAGTTGTAGCTAATCAATTCATCAAAGTCAAGGCCGTAGCTGTGATTAGAGAAGAAATTATAGCAAATCTTTAGGATAACTTTTTTTTTAATAGCTGCTTAAGTTCACAATAAAAGGTGTCTGTATTTATTGCATTTAAGGTGTCCAAACTCTAGAATTCTCAGACATGAGTTATTTCTAGACCATTTTTGTTTCTCTGGGGTTTTAATACATGTGCCATGTTTGTAATGTCTATATCATCGCATTGATCATCCTTTATGCTTCTGTATTGTCAGGGATGATACTGGCCTTATAATTATGTTGGACAAGAAAATATATACCAGAGTAATGTAGATGGTTTGATTAACATAGACAAAATGCTTATAGATAGAGATTGAAATATGATACTCATAAAAATTCAGTATTTTCAGGTATGACTTAAGGAGTAATGTTTATCATTTTTTTACATTTTTTTTTTCTGCTGATCAAGGAAATGGTGAAGACACATTTGCATACTTGAAGCATGGTTTTGTTTGCTTGTGGCACATTTTAGTGCTCTGTATATTTGAGCATGCTTTTGGACTTCAGAGCCTAGTCAGTACTTCTCTTCATCCAGATAACTCATTCTAGCATAACTTACTGGCAGTGAAAGAAAAAGAATTAAAATTGAACTTTAAAATGCCTGATAATACATAAAAATTGTGATAGTATATTGCGTGTGGAGAATTAATGATTCTCTCCCATAATAACGAAGCTCAAATTATACGTTATCTACCTTATGATTTATTTCAGGTGTTTATATATTAGCAATACTGTTTTGAAAAATATTAAAAGAGGAAAATTTGTTTTTAAAAATTGGATTTTTTTTTACAGTGCCACAGTTTCTTTTCTAGTAAACTTCTCAATTAATGTGCCCTTTAGTTAGAAAATGGAGTTACAATTGCTATAGATTAGTTACCAGTTGACAGTCAAGAACATTTTTATCAACACTTATTTCAACTTTTAATCATTATAAATTCTTTAATTTAGTGCATTAATTTCAAATCTTATAATGAGCACCTGTTAACCAAGGCCTGAAGAGCAAGTTTCACCTGCTAAATTAACACCCCTATGGATGCCATGTAAACCTTACCTTAAAACAGTGTTGACTTCTATCACAGGGATGTATAAATGAAATCCATTTGATTAAATGATCAGTGAGAGATAAGTAAATGAATGTGAACAAAGGGACTCACTCACTCACACACACATACTAATAACGGGAATATCAAGATAAGAAAAAGCCTTTGAAAATTACAGAAGATTAATCTTCGGGCCGTGGAAAATGCTCTGATAACACCTGGTATTTGGAAAATCGATCCTTGAATTATCCGCTTTTTATTATGGATGCAAAATTTTGATCCCAGTAGATTGAAGTGGGTAAATAGGTTGTTAGATAACTTATTTCAATTTTCTCTCTATGGTAAATAAAGCAAATGTGAAAAGTAATAATCTTGATTGACAAAGACAATATCCTAGACTGTTAAAGTTGTAATTAATTGTTGGGTTTTTAACATGATTATTTTACTAGCAAAATGATATGTGCATGCAAACCATTTTTTTTTCCATTAGCACATAACCGAGTCTGCTTCGTTTTGAATTCTTCTGAAGGAAAATTGATGACAATTAAGTAAAACTTAGTTCATTTCATGTATAATAAACCATTTTGCATGGATATAACACTAACCTTTCTACTGTTAAATAATGGTTCAAAGTTTGCACCAAAGTTCAGTTTAATTCCTGTTATAGATAGATACACGCTGATCTTTATCACACTTCAGTTCACTGTATCATGTATAAGACATCATCTAAGCTTGCTATAGGTGTATACACTTTTTTATAGGGATGAGGTGTCGGCTTTCTATCACTGTATATATCCTGGTCTTCTTGTAAGAAGTTGTAGTGGGAGACATACTGTTTTTGTACTTTCCATCTGTATGTCTCTCTGTATGTCACAAAGATTGTCTATGCATCTTTTTCATAACCACTAGTTGGATTTCATTGGAACTTGCTATGACTTATAAGTACTGAGCCTTGCTGAGCATATCATAGTCATTTTCTGGTTCAGTGATTTTCAGCAAAGTTATGGGCCTTGATTTTTCCAAATTTGAACACATATGGGCATATCTCCATAACCACTTGTTGTAATTTGAGGAATCTTCACAGGAATGATCATTAGCAGCCCTTGATTTGTTCCAATTTGAATACATTTGGGCATATAGGCCTCCATAACCGTTGGCTGAATTTTGTGGAGACTTCACAGTAATGATTGTGACAAAGTCTTATGCATTTTATCAGTGTGTTCCTGTCAGATGAATTTATATTCTTCATGGTAAATGACTTGTGGGGGGAGACTTACGTTTTTCTAAAAAAAAACAACAAAACAATCTGTAGCCATTTATCAGAAAATTGGTAGAACCTTGGATAGAAAAATATATTAGGTACTAGTCTAGTTAAACTGAACAAAATACCTGTTCTAAAATGAAAAAAATTGGTAAGTTGTAAAAATTACCAGGATAGGTGAGTGACCACACAGCTTACTGGTTGATGAGATCTTTAAGGTGTTGTGAATGTCCACAAAAAATGCTTCCTTATACCAAAGTTACACTCATTGTCTTAAATATACAAGCTACACTCCTGACACTTAATGCACTATTTCAACTTATACATGTATGCACTGATGTACTGACATAATCCCCTTCGGACAAAATCCCCTTCGCATACCCGGACAAAATCCCCTCCATGGGTGGACATAATCCCCTTCATGTTTTTTCAAGGCTGGACAAATCCCTTACCTACCCGAAAAAAATCCTCGTGTTTCATAGGTTTCTAATGCATTATTATGCTCCATAAAAATTGATGAAAAATGAACTTTTGTAATTTGATTTATAATTATGTATCAAGATAATCTTTATAGTTATATAAGCTTGATTAGACATATTTTTTTTATTTGTTCAGATCAATTATCAACCAAATTATCATTAAAAACAATTTAATTAGTTTAGAAGTGTTCATTATAATTGTGGTAAATTATCAACTGCATAACAAATATATTTGATTAGGTAATTTCTTTAACTGAACTGAACTGTAATAGAACTGATGTTGAAACCAATATTCCCAAATAAAGTACTAGCAATCACCACACAGCATAATCAGTATGTCGCTCTCATACCCACTCTATAAACAGAAAATTCATCCGAGGGGGATTTTGTCCTAGGTAGCAATTTTATTGAGGGGATTTTGTCCACTTCAAAATTTCACACATGAAGGGGATTATGTCCCCCCATGGAGGGGATTATGTCCAGATATACAAAAATACATGAAGGGGATTTTGTCTGACATTCGTATGCACCTTCTTTGTTTCCTAAATAAAGCATAAGACACCACTGGCATACAAATTAAAATTCAAGTCTGTAAGAAAATCATAAAACTTCTTTAAGGTACATCTTTTAAATTACCACTTGAGAAAAATCTTACCTTGTGTAGCAGTGATATTAATGAGTTACATACCTTGCTTTCGGTGAAAAACGGTTGAAGTTAATCCAGATTCCAGACGTTTCTTTGGTTTATTTCCGAAAGTGCTTTGTATTTTAGCTTAAACTTCCATTAAAAGTGATGCTTTCAAGAATATGACTATCGAGTGTAACATGATTTTACCATGTATGTTCTTATTATATAACAGTTTTCTTGAGGACTCCCTCAAGGGAGCAAGGTAAGGTTTACTGTATTTCACTGTTTCTTCACTGTTGTTATAGTTACGTTGGTCACTTTATTCATGTTCATATTCTACAGTTTCATGTCAAACATTCTTCATTGACTATTTCTGCTTTTCTCCTAGTTTTCTATAAATCCTTAGGAGAAAAAAAATTGAGCATAAGTTTGTGTCATATATCATATATTTCTAGCGAGGATCAACTATATATCTGAAATAGACTCTACATTGGAAAAACTGACTTCATTATGAAAAGTTCACTGTTGTACAGTTTGGGTTTCTATGACTCATAGTAAATTATTTGAAGTAATTGGCTGTATTTATTAAGGGTATACATGTAAAGCGTAGTTCTTCTCAAGTGTATACTTCTTGACACCTGTTAACTCAGTAGGCAAAAAAAAACTAGGTATTATTATGGCATATACAAAAACAACAACAACTGCAACAACAAAAAATGTGCTGGAATTGTCTACGTTTGTAAATTCTGCAAGAAGAAATATGGTGTAGAAAAAATTATTTGTCTTGATAAGTTATCTGGTACTTCTGATAAATGATAAATGATCTTTTAAGTGTTACCCCAAAAAATCATTGCAGTTAAATGAATTGTTTAGAAAATATTTTCTTTGAATATTCTTTACATAACTGTCAATCGTCTGATATAGAAAAGTCTGTGTGTTCTTCTTTTGTTTGCTTATTGTCCATATATATCTGTTCTGTCAGTATCTATTGGGTGACTTTCACTTCCTGTTCCACAGTCATAATGACATTAACATATCATATCAGAACATGAGGTCTTGTTATTTATTGGAACGTCAATGAATTTCTTGATAATTTACCATTTAATAGTGTCTGTTACAGTCATCATACTGTCTTGATTATTTTAGTAAACTGTTCTGTCTGTTGTTTTCTGGTTTTATTTTACTGACCAGTTATCACAGTTGTACCTGTCTTGTATTGTTCAGCGAAGAAAACTTAATGCAAATGAAGTTGAATTATTTTGACATTTCCACCTGTTTGAATAGTACAAAGGGAATGTATAGTACTTATGCTGGTACTTGCAGCAGACTATTATTTGTGTGTAAGCATGTACTGGCACAGTTAGTAATCGGGAGACTGGCCTGTTCAAAGCTGCTTTAGCGAGAAGTCAGTTCTCAAAGTCCAAAAGATATTTACATTTAAAATGTATTATCTGTGTGACACAACTCTGACCTTGTGACCTTAATGATGGACCCTGTAATGAAGATTACAATTTCCCACCTGATTATAATTGCCTAAGTAAAGATTTATAGATAGAATAGAAGTTTTTCCATATCTTATTAGTATGCAAAGTCTTGCTCTTACACCTGTCCTTATACAGCGTCTCCTCTGAAACCACTGTGTCGAAGCTGATGAAACCTGGCATGGATTTTCTTGTTTTCCTTGCATGAAGCTCTGTCAAAGCTTTTCGAAGAATTCTGTTCCATGCTATAGATATATAGAGGAAAAAAAATCTTTTCGGAAACATCATGGCTTAGAGTTAAGGTATTTGGTGAGCAGCAAAGTTAAATAGACCTCTACCAAGATTGTGCAAATCATGATTTAGGGTCAAAATCAGCCTTGCCCAAGGGGTCACTTACTTTTATGTAGACTTACATGGGAAAATTTTAACAGGAAAATTTTACATATGTATATATAGGGCCATTTTTGTCTGTTCAATAACTGGCAAACATTTTGGCCTAGGAAACTTTTATATGAAGTCCTTATTTAAGGTAAATACCCATTTATTTACCCTGTCATAGGTACAAATGAGAGTCTGGCCTTGGAAACTTCATAGGGTTATTGGGCATGACCAGCAGATGACATCTATTAAATTTTAGGTCACTTGGTTATAGGTCACAGTCACAATGGCCATCTGTGTACAATCCTTGCCTGATTTCTTCGAAAAGCTTGGGCCAAGGTTCAAGATAATTCATTGGTTAGTGGGCATGACCAGTTAATGACCTGTATTGATTTTAAGGTTATGAGGTCAACAATCAAGGTCAGAGCAACAGTCTGTGTAAAATTCTTGTCCAGATTATAACTGGAGAAAACTCTGGCCTAGATATATGAAACTTAGTTGGTACATTGGTCATGACCAGCAGGTGATCACAGTACTTTTTGAGGTCAGTAGGTCAAAAGTCATGGTCACTTTTTTTTTCCTGTCAAATTAGTCATCTAGGTAATAGCATTTTTTTTTATTAAACAGTAAAATGTGAACTTCTTCACACAGTCAAATTTTCACTAAAACATGCTATGGTATGCATATATTGTTATGCTGCTTCTATGACAGGAACAAGAAGTGGGGGAATCAGTGTCCTAGGGACACATTTGTAGTTTCTATCATAAGTAAAGTTGTATACACTCACTGACCTTTTGCAACAGAGTGGCTCTTACATGGTTTACATTATTTTATCAGACAATTCATTTTTTTAGTACAACAAGATACAAATATTCCAGTTATTTTATCAAGAAATATTGTATTCCTGGTTCTGTTAATGGCTTGATG
Organism: Cyclina sinensis; assembly: GCA_012932295.1. Classification (NCBI taxonomy): domain Eukaryota; kingdom Metazoa; phylum Mollusca; class Bivalvia; order Venerida; family Veneridae; genus Cyclina; species Cyclina sinensis. The sequence goes on from JAAONU010000017.1 coordinate 7,640,438, forward strand.
TTCTTGAAGGCTCATATGAGAACAGAGTATTTAGGGAAGTTGTAATTAATGGTACAATACTGAAAATATTTTTTAATATATAGTATGTTTCAAGTTTTTTATGAAGATTGAATACACATCGCATATAAACATTCTCTCTTTTGTCTAATATTGAGTCCCTTTAAGTATATATATATAGTTTTAAAGGTACAAGTTGATTAAGCAGATTACATTAATGCTGGAGTTATTATTATGAGGAACCATTTGAACTTTCCATTGTGAAGCATGTTGTCAGCATCAGATGAGCCTGGCTTTCTGCATGAAGAGTTTTCTCATGTATACTTGTATTGCAGCCCAACAGGATACAGTATCTCTAAAAACTGTGCTCAAATCTGGAGCATATCTGTTATATTTCAAATTGGCCAAAGGTAAATTTCTTCTGTTTTCAGCTCACCTGAGCCACAGTGTGCTCAGTGTGAGCTTTTGTGATTGCTGTCTGTCTGCTGTTAGTCATTGCCTCAGATTGCATCATCAGTAATTTTCTTTTAACAACAGCTCCTTCTAAACCACTTGATCAGTGCTGATGAAACTTGGCAGATATATTTCTTGCATAAAGCTCTTCCAAACTTTTTCAAAGAATTCCATTTCAGGCAGAACTATGATTGCTATGCCAACAGTAATAAAAGACTTAAAAACTCTTCTTGGCAAGGCCATGAGGTTTTAAGTAATGCATTAATTCCCTGGAGTCATTATGACTCCACACTGGTGGTCACATGTTTTATATAGATATATAGACATGTTTTTAATCTTTATTCTCTTAAACAATATGGCTCTGAGTTTTGAAACAGTGCCAGTTAGACCTCTTCCAAGATTGTTTAAACTTCCTTCCATGGGGTAATTTTTGGCTCAGTCTATGGGGTGTGTTGGCAGTGGGGGTAAAATGTAGTACATAGGTTTTCATAGACAAACTCTTTTTAAAAAAAAAAAAAAAGACCATAAGGCTGAGAATTTGGTTTGAAGCATTCCTCAGTAGATTTTAACCAATATTGTTCTAATTATACCCCTCTTTTTATTACTTTCTTTCTTATTTTGATGATAAATCCATTAAATTATACTAGCCTTTCTTAGAAGTTATACTCAGGTGAGCGCTTTATGGCCATCTGACATGGTCCGCTTGTTTTAATTCTTAAGCTTGTCTAATGAAGGGCTACTAAAATGCTCACTTGAATAAAAATGTGAAGTTTGACATTGAGGCTAAAATAAGGTTATGGGGGAATTCCACAAGTAAAAGTGAACATACACCTTGTTACAGGAGTGAGCTTTTAGAAGTGTCTTGTCAGTGTGTGTGTTCTCTCTTCTGTTTGCCTCCTGAATTTATAGCTTGTTTTATGTGTTACCTTTATATTTACAGTGTAGCATTGTTTACTTTGATTGTATAACGAGGAGATTGTTTTGTAATGACTCATTCATTCCTTTAATTGTTGCTGTTGTTCATCTGTTATTTAATATGGAAAATGCTTGAAATTTTTGCTTCTAATTCACACTTCAAAGAGACACTTGCTTGAAGATTGCTTCTTGTTAAGGGGGAGTTCAAAGGCTTTACTTTGGTTTATCACTGTTTACTAGCAAATGTATTATGTTTACAGCAACTTCAGTGGATATAATCATGCAGTGGGTTTCATATTACAAGTGGAATACTTATTCATCAGGTTTTGTTCAAGACAGTCTGTGGTGAATCCTGTGTAGTATATTTAAACATGTTTAAACAGTTTGTACAAGTTAAATTTCTTAAAAAATATTGAGAAATGTTTTAGAGACAGTTAACAAATCAAAATCTTATGAGCTCAGACCTGAGCACATAATGGTCAAGGTTAGCTTTTGTGATTGCCCAGTTTTGTCAACACAAAGTTTGTACCAAATTAGTTCAAATTATGTCCCTAGGATCAGTATTGGCTCTGTGTAAGGGTCACATGTCTAACAAAGAAATGTATAGAAAAAATGTTTAAAATTCTTCTTGTGTGGACCCATATTAGACCCAGAATTCTAACATACAAGCTCTTTAAAAATCTTCTAACCAGAAACAGAAAAGCTGAAACTTTTGAAATATGGTGTGTAGCATTATCCAGCGACTCTCTATCAAGCTTGTTCAAATTGTGACCCTGGGGTACATAGAAATACTGAGGGAAATCTTAAAATTTCTTCTTGTATGAAAGCACAAGGTCCAGAGTTCTTAGATTTCACACAAAGCATTTTCTAGTGAACCTTTATCAAGATGATTTAAATTTTGCCCCTTAAATCATTTTTGGCTCCACTCACGGGGTACTTACGGTAAGATGTTTTTAAGATAGACAAACTGTTAAAATATTTTCCTATCAGAAGGCAGGATGCTGAGACTTCTGAAATTTGGTTTGAGTCCTTGCCGAGTGGACCTTTACTACTGTTTCTAATATTTAGTTCTTCCTTCTTTATTTTGATGATAAATCCATTACATGGTGCATGTCTTTCTTAGCAGTTATACTCAGGTGAGTGCTTTAGAACCATCATCGCCCTCTGGTTTTCTGAAACATCGTATTTTAAAGAACAAGTTTATACTTTTTGAAAACAGTGAGTAAATGGGCCACTTTAACAGCCAGTTCTTGGTGTTTTGATTCAGAGATAGGGAAAATTTTAAGTCAAAATTTGGGTATCAATATGTGTTTCTAGATTCTTCTAGGAATTGTCTATAACACTTTCTGCATGTTTATGTGTTCATTTCTCTGAAATTTTAAAAGATCTTTGTATTTAAAATAAGATTTGTTTCTTGTTATGGTAGTGCTTGCATAGAATTTGTACATAAGTTGAAACAGTGTGAATTCAGTCAAAGAAAAGACACAGTATAACACATTAAAATGTACACAGCACACTCATTAGGTTGAAACAGTTTGCATTTAGCACAAGTACAGACACAGCACACACAATTCAAACAGTGTTTTAAAACACAAAAACATACACAGCACACACAATCCAAAACAGATACAGCACACACAATCCAAACAGTGTGATTTAAGTTAGTTGAAACAGTGTGTATTAAGCACAAGAGCAAACACAACACTCAAAAATATAGGAAACAGTGTAAATTAAGCACAAGAGCAAACACAACACTCAAAAATATAGGAAACAGTGTAAATTAAGCACAAGAGCAAACACAACACTCACAGTTAGTGGAAACAGTGTGTATTAAGTACAAGAGCAAACACAACACTCACAGTTAGTGGAAACAGTGTGTATTAAGTACAAGAGCAAACACATCACCACAGTGGAAACAGTGTGTATTAAGTACAAGAGCAAACACAACACTCACAGTTAGTGGAAACAGTGTGTATTAAGTACAAGAGCAAACACAACACTCACAGTTAGTGGAAACAGTGTGTATTAAGTACAAGAGCAAACACAACACTCACAGTGGAAACAGTGTGTATTAAGTACAAGAGCAAACACAAAACTAACAGTTAGTTGAAACAGTGTGTATTAAGTACAAGAGCAAACACAACACTCACAGTTAGTGGAAACAGTGTGTATTAAGCAGAAGAGCAAACACAACACTCAAAAATATAGGAAACAGTGTAAATTAAGCACAAGAGCAAACACAACACTCACAGTTAATAAACAGTGTGTATTAAGTACAAGAGCAAACACAACACTCACAGTTAGTGGAAACAGTGTGTATAAGTACAAGAGCAAACACAACACTCACAGTTAGTGGAAACAGTGTGTATAAGTACAAGAGCAAACACAACACTCACAGTTAGTGGAAACAGTGTGTATTAAGTACAAGAGCAAACACAACACTCACAGTTAGTGGAAACAGTGTGTATTAAGTACAAGAGCAAACACAACACTCACAGTGGAAACAGTGTTATATAATACACAAGAACACACACAGCACACATACTTAATCCAAACAGCCTGATAAAATACACAAGAACAGACACTGCACACACACTTAGTTGAAACAGTGTGTATTAAGCACAAGAGCAAACACAACACCCACAGTTAGTGAAAACTGTGTGATTTAAACACAAGAGCAAACATAGTATGCACACTTAGTTGAAACGGTGTGAATTAAACACAAGAACAGACACACCACGCACACTTAGTTGAAACCATGTGAATTAAACACAAGAACAGACACAGCATGCACACTTAGTTGAAACAGTGTGAATTAAACACAAGAACAGACACCACACTCATTGAAACAGAGTAAATTAAGTGCAACAACAGACACAGCACACATACTTAATCTAAACAGTGTGATATAATACATAAGAACAGACACAGCACACACACTTATTTGAAACAATAATAATTAAGCCATGTGAAAGACACAGCAGACACACTTACTTGAAGATGTATGAATTAAGTGCAAGAACAGACACGGCACGCACATTGCAGCTGATGATTTGAATTTGATTGAAGTTATTTGAGCATATCCAAAATAAGCACTTGCATGACACCAACTTTGCTTTTAAATCTCTTAATTTCCAGTTGGCTGTCATCAGGTTGTAATATCTTGTACCAGATTGGTTGCGACACACTGAGATTTTTTTTCTAGGTTGTATCAAGCAATAGCACTTCACAAAGATATTGCTCTATGGTTTTTACTTAATATACACTAGCATGATAACTTAAGTTAAAGTCACAAGATATTTTCTGTAAACAAATTACTTTAGAAGCTTAAATTGAATAGAATGTTAGTGCCACTGTTTGATCATGTTGCAAGTTTAAGGTAACTTTGATAGAAATGCAAAACAGACTTGTTTGTTGAAACCTTTGTAAAATGTAAAATGATGATGATAGATATGCCTGATGTTAGCTTTTGATCTTGGCTTTAAACATTTAAAAGTTAGTTCTTTATTTTGTAGAAGTTAGCAAAAGTACATACTTGGCATGTCGAGTGTAAGTTTGGTTAAGACAGAAGCTTTCAGATCATTTTATATAGCATATTAGTACATGATGCCGCAAGGTAGGAAATTAATGAGATAATGAATGTAGAATGTGAAGAAAAATTTAAGTAAATTAATGTATAACTGCAATTTTAGCTATGGAAGAAGATAGTCCATTACCAACTCCCGCTCGCCGTAACAGCAGCCCAGAGATAGAAACCCCGCCTAGAGACCTTGAAGCACAAACCCCTGAAGACTTGAACATCAGTTTCACACGCTCTTTATCAAAAATTGAATCAACAATTAACTTTGCCAAGAAACAAAAGGGTACTATTGATGTATGGTGGCTCTTCGATGATGGAGGTATGTACTGTCACACCTATATGAGTGCTTTTCTACTTGAAAGTACAAATATATGTTACATTTCTCTGAAACTTGAAATCATGTGTTGAAATATGTCTTGGTATAAGATTAACAGAAAGAAATACTGCATCCTATAGATTTTTGTTGTAATCTATATTTCAGTGTGCAGGATAAACTATAGTATAAACTGCATTTCAAGGTACATCATGAAATATATTTCAGTGTTACAGCATTAACATTTCAAGCACTACCAAATTATCAGTACCTTTTCATGTAGATAAAGTTTATTTTTATTCACACTGTTCTTGGTTTACGTAGGTTTGACATTACTGGTACCATATATTTTACAAACAAAACAACAGTGGAAGAACTGTGGGCTGCGTGTGTTCACTGCAGGGACAAAACGAGGAGAGCTTGTCAGAGAACAGAAGCAGTAAGTGTTTAAATGGTCCGTGAAGGGATTACTATCTGTAAAGTTTAAAGAGTTCCTGTTTCGAAGACATAAGGCTGAGTCTTCTGAAATTGGGTGTGAAGCTTTGTCTAGAAGACTTCTTCCAATATTGGCAAATGTTGCCCTTTGATTAGTGTTTTTTTATTTTCATGATAAAATCCGTTACATGTATATAGCACTTTGAGTGCTCTAAGGCCATTATGGCCCACTTTTTTCTTCATAAGTTGGATATTTATCTCCAAAAGTTTGGTATAACAGCTTTTGCAAAATGCTTATAAAGAACTCACATTTCAGGATGGCACAGTTACTGAGCAAGTTCCGTATAGAATGTCAGGACATGAAAATTATTGCAGATATTGGGAAGTTGCCAACAGAAAAGAGGTTTGTTACATAAAGAGATGATATTATATGGAATATAAGTTTCCTTGTTACATATTTGAATGTCTGTTAGTTGTTTTTCCAAGCAATTGACCCATGTTCAGGATTTAGACATGCTATCCAAATTTGGCAGAGAAAGCCATACAATTTATTTTTTGGCATAATGAAAAATCTTAAGTTCTTTACCAGAGCTGGCTTTTCTAAATGGCAGAAGGCCAGGACACAAGATCAGACTCAACAAATACTGTTTTATTTGTTCATTACATAAAATGTACCGCAGTTTTCATGGATCAGATATGTAATCACATAATGTTTCATTATGATGTCATTTTCTTTCAGTAAGCAAGAGTTTAATGAATTACTGAAAGGTTTGATACTGGATGAAGATAATGGTGAGACAGTTGAACAGTTTCCTTGGAAAACAACAGAAGATGAAATGTTACTGCTCAAAGAAAAGGTTTGTTATTTGATAACACTTGTTGCAGGTTTATTGTTGAGATAGAGAATTGTTGACACTTCTGAATCTAATATTAGATCCTGAAGACACTTCTGAATTTAGTATTAGATCCTGAAGGTACTTCTGAATCTAGTGTTAGATCTTAAAGACACTTCCAAATCTAGTATTAGACCCTGAAAACAGTTCTGAATCTAGAGTTAGGTCCTGAAGACACTTCTGAATCTAGTATTAGATCCTGAAGACACTTCTGAATCTAGTATTAGATCCTAAAGACACCTCAATCTAGTATTAGATCCTGAAGAACACATCATTCTGTGTTTATCAGACGTTAAGTATGTTTACATATACTGGTTGAATGATGGCACTGATTTTAGCTCACCTGAGCACAGCACACTTAAGGTGAGCTTTTATTATAGCCCTGTGTCTGTTGTGTGCAATCAGCTTTTAACTTTAAACAGTATTTCCTCCTATACCTCTTTAGTGGACCGTTTCCAAGATTGTTCAAATTTTGCTATTGTGGTCATTTTTGGTTCCACCCAGGGGTCAGATGTTTTATAAGACTGAGGTTATTGAAATTTGGTATTTAGTACTCTTAACCTCTACCAAATTTGTTCAAGTTATGTGCCTTGGATTTTTTTTGCCCCAATAGTGAGTCATATGTTAAATCAAAATTAATTATGGAAATTCCAAAGAAATATAAAAACCTATATAAAAGCCAAATAGTTTGACATGTGAGGCATTTTCTAGTTCTTTCTTTTTGATTCATTGCACTTGTCTTTCACTTTGATTCATTGCACTTGTCTTGCACTTTGGTTCATTGCACTTGCCTTGCACTTTGGTTCATTGCACTTGTCTTGCACTTTGATTCATCACACTTGTCTTGCACTTTGATTCATTGCACTTGCCTTGCACTTTGGTTCATTGCACTTGTCTTGCACTTTGATTCATTGCACTTGCCTTGCACTTTGGTTCATTGCACTTGTCTTTCACTTTGATTCATTGCACTTGTCTTGCACTTTGGTTCATTGCACTTGCCTTGCACTTTGGTTCATTGCACTTGTCTTGCACTTTGATTCATCACACTTGTCTTGCACTTTGATTCATTGCACTTGCCTTGCACTTTGGTTCATTGCACTTGTCTTGCACTTTGATTCATCACACTTGTCTTGCACTTTGATTCATTGCACTTGTCTTGCACTTTGACTTATTGCACTTGTCTTGCACTTGGATTAATTGCACTTGTCTTACACTTTGACTTATTGCACTTTGATTCATTACAGTTATACACAGGTGAGCGGTTAAGGGCCATCATTGCCTGCTAATTTCAATATTTGAACAAGGCAATAAAGACTTCAGATACCCATAATTATTTGTCAGATTAATTAGTGATAAGTTTAACTGTTCCTTATTTCAGAGCAATCGACAGATGAGGCTTCGTGAACTGTTACAGCAACATTCTAAGGATGCCTCCCTCATAGTTATGTAAGTAGTTTTCCTGTTACCTGTGAAGGCAAATCAGTCTGTATAAGTAACAGGATTGGTGTTGGTACTTTGTAATTACTAATTAAGTCAAAAGCATGCTAGGATCAGTGATCATCACTTTTCATCAAAATGCTGAACTGTGAAAATTTAACACTAATACCAATACATCTTCAGAATTTCAAACTTCTAAAATGTAAAAGTAAATGTCTTCATATTGGCCAAGCTTAGTGGCCTGTCGAATTGATTTTATGAAGGAAAAGTGTAGCCAAGAAACTGAAGATGATTATACAGTAAAAGCAAGATTGATATTTCTTGCTTCTGTTTTTATTTTTTTTTAAATATTTACCCTTGTAATTTCAGTTTGTTTTGCTGTGCCAATAATATTATGGCTTGTTAAACAAGCACATTTCTGTATTTATATGAGACTTCTAGATGTGAGTTGCAGGTTATTCCACATAGGTGTATTTCTTATCTATTTCAGGACATTACCAGTACCTCGAAAAGGAACATGTTCAAGCAGCTTATACATGGCTTGGCTAGAAACTCTGACACGTGGCATGCCACCAATACTTCTGTTACGTGGTAACCAACAGAGTGTACTTACGTTCTACAGTTAATTCAGACACGTGGCATGCCACCAATACTTCTGTTACATGATAACCAACAGAATGTACTCGCGTTCTACAGATAACATCTAAAATGGATGATTATTTCCTGAACAAATGTAGATATATAAATAAAGCATTAATATTTCAGTAGATATGTTAGGAGAGAAAGAAATAACTACGACCTAACTTCGTAAGAGAACAGTGACGGTCTGGAATATGATAATTGTAAGTGGTCAGAATCCATGATGAAGTGCAAGGAAAGATATTTGTGTGCCACAAAATTACTACACAATACATTTTGTGCAGGACAAGGAAGACGCACAGAACTGGTGCTTGTTGTCAGTTGTCTGTTAACCCTGAACATGCTGAAATTTTGTAATGGATTTGCCCAGCTTTGAATTTGGAACAGTCCATTCAAAGTTTATGGGATTTCAATATCAAAATACAAAAATGGAGCTACCAACAGTATAGAGCCTGGTCAGACTGCACGGATGTGCAGGCTGGCCTGGCTCTATACTCTTGGCAAAGGCTAATCACTTTCGGTTCTAGCACGTTAAAGTTTAATGGTTTCCAGATGTAAATTAATTGTGATACTGAGACAAGCATTGCTGCATTATTTGTAGCTGGGTTATAACAACCCTGGATTTAGTTACAGGTGTGTTGTTTGTACAGTATAAACACTTTACTTGCCATCAAATGTGTTGAGATTGTATTTTTAAAGTATCAGCATCATCTGGAAGTGGGATATCTCATCACGAGTATATATATATTTTAGAGGGCAATAGATGTTGTCCAGCTGAGCATGTCTGCACAGTTTGCAATAACACACTATGTTAACAAACTGACATAATGAGATATGATTTTCAGATATGATTTTCAGATTACTTATACAGTCATTCTTCATTGGCTCAGGTAAGTCGGGACTGTAAGAAATATTTCAAATATTCATAAATTAGAACCATAAAATGCTTAGTTATTTTTTTTTAAATGATTATCATTAAGAATTATTTTGCTTTGAAATTGAATATTCTTCTGTTCTAGTGGTATTTTTAACTTTTAGGAATTACTTGAAAATTTCATGGGTCCAGTTTTACTGTACAAAAAATGTAAAGGAGCATTTTATTTATAGTTTCATTTTCTGATTGGTTAAATAAAAAAAAAATATTTTAGGTTTATCTTCAACATGACAAACCTGACAAACATTTTGTTAATGGTCTTTTTTGTGCTCCGTCAGTGAATTTCTTGTTCACAGCTGTATTCTATATCGTCACCTATAAGTTTTGCCTGTGTCATGTTATTTCAAGTTAAAATGTTCAGAAAATAAACTGACATGTTTTGGGCCACTTATTTGATATACTTTGTAGTTACAGACATCTTAAAATTTGGAAGTAAAGACAAAAATTGATTGATCAGACACTTAATTTCACAGTTATGTCAAGTTTTGATTTCACTTCACACCTCAGTTAGGACTTAGTCCCTAAAGAAATAACAAAAGGTGTAAAAGAATGAGTCTGGACAATAGATACACCTTGAGTTTCGGAATAATTTTAGTGTTGTAATTTTGAGCTACACTAATTATTTCAATATAGAAATAAGGAAAAAAATCAGGACTAAGTAACAGCTTGGACTTTCAAGGAAACCGAGTGAAACAAGTTTGAGCCATTGAGAAATGACTGTATATACAGTTTTATTTAAAGACAAAGAGATCAGGTTGCTTGTGGTGTTCCTTGACAGGAAATGTCAGCAGAAAGTCACGGTAATGATTCCAATATGGATAAAGAAAAATAAGTAAAAATTTTAGAAATGTGATAACTTGTTATTACTGTCACTTTGTTTTTTGCCCTCTGGTTTGATCAGTTTGGAAAAATGTTGTTTATGCTAATTGTAGATTGAATTTGTTGTAACATAATAATATTTGTAAGAAGTATTTGCATGAAAAAAGCAGAAGTCCCAAAAGTTCATGAAACTTAAGTGAATGAAGATCTAAATGACTTCAGTTTAGTTTATTATGGAAATCAGGCCACCAGCCCATACACAATATATATCCAAAAGCATACATATACATTGTAATACCCAGTGTGAAATAAATGAAGAATCCTAGTTTCAGTGAAGACATGATAGACAAGATAAAATGCAGTTATCCAGATCTGCAAAATATTAGTTATTTGATGAGTTATGTTGATTTCAATGATTGTTAAGATGTTTACAGTTGTATATTATTTTTGCATTGCACATAGTAAACATTATTATTTTCATATACATGTGTATATATGTATATAAATGATAATGCTGTGTAAAAATGGAAAATGACGACCTCAATCTTTTTTGAAGACTTTCCAGTCAAAATCTCTGTAACCATGACAACTGAATCTCAGATGTTAGCAAAGTATTATGTTGGTATGATAATTATGCAAACTGATTGAAATTTTGTCTGTGCTGAAAAACTTCCGTTCAACTTTACACTCTTCCACGCTAAAACTGAAATTCTGAATTAATGTTTAGTTGGAGACTGTATCTTGACCTGTCAAAGGCTGTTGAAATTCTTGTCAATCGCAAGGAGATAGCAGACAGTGATCGTATATATGTGCTGTTTCCATGACACTTCCTCAAATTAACTGTTCACATGGCATTATCACTTTATTATATGATAAAAAGTTGTTGGAAACAAATCTTCTTTAGAGAACCACTCACTGTAATGACACCACGTTATAGATGCTTTATTATTTAAAATCAGATAATAAGCAAAATACATAGAGTTATAGCTAAAATGTAACTCGTGTATATCTTAATGTAGATATATTATTTTGTTGGCATTATATATGTTGTTTTTCAAGTTTTAGGGTATTCATTTCGTAGTTTACAGGTTGTATTAATGGCTGATTTTCAACCCTAGAATCTTGTGTTCATTAGGTCTTTATCTTGTTCTTAAGCAGTCTTTCAGTCTTTTGAATAAAGGGAAGAGGGAATCAATGTTATAAACTTCTAAACCTATCGATATAGAGGATATTTATTAAACGAGTGGATTTAAATGAGTAGTCATGTAATACGTGATTTATTTCATGAGTTATTTGAAAACAATAAAAAAAACGAGGCTCTGTTGAGTTTTCATCGTTTTCTAATACCGTGTTTAATAAATATCATATAACATGAATATCATGAATACAATGTTTTATTTATATCATAGAAGTTTTGTAAGTGAATGGTTACAGACATGCACAGAAACTGTTTGAACAAATGATTGTGAGTTTTGTTAATGTGTATATAGTTGATTGATTCCACAGGAAAAAATAAGATGGAGTTGAAGAATCTTTTGTCCATATTTTGCACCTCAAAAAGGGCTTATCTTCAGCCAGAATGACCTGTTGAACTTAAAACCATTTACTTTTATTTACTCTGTCATCTACAGGTTTTATTTTTCTTGGATGATTTGTTTTCGTTTAATAATCTTATACATGTACACATGAATATTTTGTCTCTAAGCAATATTTACAATTGTTCATTTATACATATATTTCTTGTTGTATGTATCTGATATTATTTCGCATTTTTGATGCTTACTGAAGTGACTAAAAACTAGTTTCTGTTTTAAGTCTACCTGTGTTCATTCATGTCTCAGTTAGTCTCTGTGTTTACCCTCAGCAAGGTTAGTTTTTATTTTAGAAAGCATATCAGACATTTTCAGTCATGTCACAAATAAGAATTGGATGGAAAACTTACAAGAACTTGTACATTATTTGTTCTACACAATCAGAAATTTTTGTGAATTTATATAAAGTGATATACCAGACCCATAACTAATGATACACTGAATATATATGATATTGGCTTATTCACTACTGAATGAAAAGTAACTAATAATTTAAAAAAAGAACTTGTTTTCAAAAATGTTTTCTTTAGGCTTTAAGGCACTTATATGGTGTTCAGTTGGAAGAAAGGGCTTTCTACCCATAAATGGAACAACAACAGCTCTCTGTATAAAGACATAAATGTACTAATTTTACCTGTTGTGCTTACAGATTTTGACTGAGATCTTGACATCATCTTATAATTCATTCAAAATCATTCAAATTTTTATGATTTTAAACAAATGGAGTACTCAAAACTTAAAGCTATGCATTGAGCAAGAACATTGTTACAGCAATGATTGCATAGAACTGTCTCACTACAGACTCGCTTAACCCTTACCATGCTAAATATCTAAAATGGACTTGTCCATCTTTCAATGGGGACAGATCCATTAATTGTATATGGGGGTACTTATTACAATTTACTGACTGAATGGTGAATAGCGCAGACCATGGTAAGTCTGCCCAGATGTGCCGGCTGATATTGGTCTGCACTGGTCTCAGAGTCAGTAACCTTCAGCAGGGTAAGAATTAATCAGAAAAACAAATGTTTTGGTTATATTCATTTTTTTTCCTGTACAAACCTATTTACAGTATCATATTAGACAGTATACCATCTATAAGTTTACAGGCTTACTTACAGTCGCAGTTCACTGTTTCCGTATTCCCTAGAGGTGACCTGTTTAGTCTTCAGTAACACTGTGTAATATACTGACCTCTAGAAACAAAGGCAATAGTTGGATTAGTACAAAAATAAGAAGGTCAGGTTTGAATATGTTTATAGTTAATGTGTTCAACTTTTTTCTATTCGAATTGTTTCTTGATATTTCTGTTTTTTTTTTCTATTCTTATATGTTGCAGTTTTTGTGTATGTTGCAGTTTTTGTGTTATATTTTAGGTTAAAGGGATATTTGTTCAAACCTGCCATTTTTGTTTGATAAAGTTGTACAATTATTTTATGTCAAGAATGATGCAAAATAAATACTTTTAGTGAAGTAGTGTTACGGTGGAAGGTGAGATAGCAAGTTATAGAGAGATTTATTTTCAAAGAAATCATGTGTAGAAGAAAAGTAGAAAATTCCAAGGTGTTGTAGGGAAACACTCCTAGATCTTACTCCAAAAGGAACACTATCAAAATGTAATATTGATCAATATAGCCTCTGCACAATTTTTGTCTTTTATGATTAGTAGAGGTGGACCTTACCAGTGAGACATGTATAACATGAAAAAAAAAGTAACTATTAATATATTTCAGTTATCACCATTCTGGTTTTTGGCAAATATGTATCGCAATTTGCTGACATTTGATAAGAGCCTGTATTTGGAATATATAGCATAAACTGACCAGTTATTGACAATGTCAGTATACCTAATATAAGTTTGCTTTTGGTAATCACAAAATGGGAACATTCATTTTGAGCAAACACTGTTAATGTTCTAAATAAATCGTCTATTTCTTTATGCATTTGTTTTATTTTGATTACTCCCTTGCCTGATGTGTGGCTGTATTTAGTAAAGATGAACTGAAAGTCTAACATTTTACCCTGGTTTTCGGATGTGTGCTGCATACATTGCATCTTCGACAGTGAGCATGCCTGAATTTTGGTGTGCATTTATACCGCATACACGAGAAATATCACATCGGAAATGTTTTGTTCTGTAAGAAACTGACGTTATATTTGACGTAAACATAAGAAACAGCATAATCGTTAGTGTCTGGAAGTAAACCTTTTTGGCAGGAATGCGTGCACATTGCACATTTATCGCACAGTAGATCTTATATACCTACTACAGTACTGTTGCGGAAAGAAAAATGAACTTTGGTGCAATACTGAATTCTTGCACGACTGAATCTTTTCCAAAACACATTGCAAAGACTTGCTTTAACAATTTGAGAGAAACAAAAGAGTATATACATGTAATTTGAAATCTGAAATAATGAACATTTTAAATATAGAGTCAAAAAAGAATTCTGTAAACAGTAAAATAATATCTATAATTCTTATTATTTTAGAAATGTCTCTCATAATTTTATTTTAGTACATACATTTATTTTGACTTCTGAAGGTTTTGTATGAATTTCATGGGCATATGGTCTAAGGGGAGCAACTCTGTTGGACTATACAAAGCTTCGAATCTGACCCGTACTTGGTGGTAGTGGTAGTATAAACCCATATGACAAGAATAATCTGTCAAACAGTCATTACTTTATTTTTGATATCCTGTATTATTTATTCTTGACCGACTCATGAAGGTTGTAATTGTAATTCATTGAAGAAGTACTTGCATCCTTTCTGCAATGGGGCATCGCTGTTACCCAAAAATATGTTCCCACTTATATATTACACAGCTGGCTGCCTATCATTTTCTTAACTTTCACTTACCGGTAACTAGAGTTTCTATCTGTTTGAGTTTATTTATTGTCAGTACTGGTTGCCCATATAACTGACTCCCCCTGCAAAGGGTTGCCCATATGACTGACTCCCCCTGCAAAGGTTAGTTATTTTAGGTTGTTGGGGATAATGCAAGATACAGAAAGCATCCCATTCCAGAAACAGTCCTATGCTTAGTGTATAGCACTGATACATGGAACATCTGCCTTCTTAACGTCTCATCCAAAAGATAAATAATGATGTTAGTGGAGGAGCGGTGATCAAATTTGCGACCCCTGGATTACCAGTCCAGAACATCAACACTGAATCACTGATCCACCCCTAGAATTTACATTCCCAGGACAGACAGCATCAAGCATCTAGTCTTATATTCTACAAAAACATTTATGTAGTAGTTAGTTATAAACTCATAGTTTCACAAACAGGTAATCTGTATATCTGATAAAGCCAAATGCAAACTAGGCTTTATAATATTCTTTATGAATATATGATCAGTGAAAATAAGGGGTGTATTTATAAATATTCATTAAGTCGAGGAATCGTGATTAAAAGTGCCACGACTTTATTTAATCGAATAAAATGTTTCATGTCTGTTCACTGCAAATTTTGATAAGAGATCTGTTTCTATGAAGAGAAAGAGAGAATCCATTTTGATTTTTGAATTATCAGCAGAAAGTTGTTTAAAGTCTTGGATGCTGCTGTGGGAAATAAACTAAACTAAACTTTTAAAAGCTATTATCTTTTCACTTGAAAGACCCAGTGCTTGCAGTTATTATTTTACTCAGACTGAAAATTGATAGTCAAACAGGCACAGAAAACAAAACAACAACAACAACAAAGCAACAACTCCCCCACCAAAACAACAACAACAACAAAAACTTAGCTTTTTGCATTTTTTTTTTGTGTGTTCTTAAATTATTTGTTTCAATGAAATGATGGTTCACTATCATAAATACAGCATGATTAATGGACATGGGTTCCAGCTTCTATTCTAATCACTATTGCAAGTGAATGATAGAACCCTTAGACATTTATAGGCTCAGCTAAACATGATTTCAGCATGATAACAAGTCGTCAACAACATATGTGTGTCCGTATAATTCGTGTGTCTTTATAAGACATGTTTCTGTATAAGTCGTGTGTCTGTATAAGGTGTACGCTAGATAGAAGAAAATATTATCACATGTGAGATAATGATATGATTGTCAGTATAATACATACGATTGCAACTGCACCTCTTTTTTATTTAAGACCTAAAGAAATCTGAAAGTCATTTTCTATTCGCTGTTCTTAGTAAAATGCCAAACATATACTAAACAATAAGTAATGGCAACTCTTTTCACATGCGACATTTGTTTCTTTAACAATTCCCATAAAATTGTAAACAATTAACTTTAATCATCACTTCGCTGCTGGTTTTTAAAACAAAAATAACGAAATCTATTTTCTTAACATTTAAAATCTTAAACATTAATAAATTAGCCTCTTTCTAAACGTAACATATGACGTCATGACGTGACAACGTGTCTCATGTCTAATAGACACGGGGCGCAAACAAAAACAGTAATGGAGGGCGAATAAAGGAGAGGCATCAAAGGGAGAGTTCGAGTAATCCAAGTGAAGCCTGCCGATGGTCAGGAAATAGTAAATATTGTAAACAATATTTATTGAGATAAGTGCGAATGCGCCTCCAGAAAGGAGAAGCCGATCTGACCATACTGGAATTGGAAACAAGAAGAGGAGCTTAAATATCAACGATTCTCGCATGAGAGACGAGAAATGTACCAAATATGTAGAGGTAGGAATACCGTACAGCTAATTCTTATCACGCAATTGTGTTTGTTTATTTCTTACTTCCTCTTCTCAGTGTGCTGAATAACAACAACAACAATAAAAAAAACAATTAAAAAAAATCAGAGTAGTGTAGTGCTGGTTTGTGTAGAGCAGAGTGGTGTAGTGCTGGTTCGTGTAGAGCAGAGTAGTGTAGTGCTGGTTTGTGTAGAGTTGAGTAGTTTAGTGCTGGTTTGTGTAGAACTGAGTGATGCAGTGCTGGTTTGTGTATAGCAGAGTAGTGTAGAGCTGGTTCATGTAGAGCAGAGTAGTGTGGTGCTGGTTTGTGTAGAGTTGAGTAGTGTAGTGCTGGTTTGTGTAGAGCTGAGTGATGCAGTGCTGGTTTGTGTAGAGCTGAGTAATGTAGTGCTGGTTTGTGTAGAGCAGAGTAGTGTAGTGCTGGTTTGTGTAGAGCAGAGTGGTGAAGTGCTGGTTTGTGTAGAGCATAGTAGTGTAGTGCTGGTTTGTGTAGAGCTGAGTAGTGTAGTTCTGGTTTGTGTAGAGCTGAGTGGTGTAGTGCTGGTTTGTGTAGAGCTGAGTGATGCAGGGCTGGTTTGTGTAGAGCTGAGTAGTGTAGTTCTGGTTTGTGTAGAGCTAAGAAGTGGAGTGCTGGTTTGAGTAGAGCTGAGTGGTGCAGTGCTGGTTTATGTAGAGCTGAGTGGTGCAGTACCGGTTTGTGTAGAGCTGAGTAGTGTAGTTCTGGTTTGTGTAGAGCTGAGTAGTGTAGTTCTGGTTTGTGTAGAGCAGAGTAGTGTAGTCCTGGTTTGTGTAGAGCAGAGTAGTGTAGTGCTGGTTTGTGTAGAGCTGAGTAGTGTAGTTCTGGTTTGTGTAGAGCAGAGTAGTGTAGTGCTGGTTTGTGTAGAGTTGAGTAGTTTAGTGCTGGTTTGTGTAGAACTGAGTGATGCAGTGCTGGTTTGTGTATAGCAGAGTAGTGTAGAGCTGGTTCATGTAGAGCAGAGTAGTGTGGTGCTGGTTTGTGTAGAGTTGAGTAGTGTAGTGCTGGTTTGTGTAGAGCTGAGTGATGCAGTGCTGGTTTGTGTAGAGCTGAGTAATGTAGTGCTGGTTTGTGTAGAGCAGAGTAGTGTAGTGCTGGTTTGTGTAGAGCAGAGTGGTGAAGTGCTGGTTTGTGTAGAGCAGAGTAGTGTAGTGCTGGTTTGTGTAGAGCTGAGTAGTGTAGTTCTGGTTTGTGTAGAGCTGAGTGGTGTAGTGCTGGTTTGTGTAGAGCTGAGTGATGCAGGGCTGGTTTGTGTAGAGCTGAGTAGTGTAGTTCTGGTTTGTGTAGAGCTGAGAAGTGGAGTGCTGGTTTGAGTAGAGCTGAGTGGTGCAGTGCTGGTTTATGTAGAGCTGAGTGGTGCAGTACCGGTTTGTGTAGAGCTGAGTAGTGTAGTTCTGGTTTGTGTAGAGCTGAGTAGTGTAGTTCTGGTTTGTGTAGAGCAGAGTAGTGTAGTGCTGGTTTGTGTAGAGCAGAGTAGTGTAGTGCTGGTTTGTGTAGAGCTGAGTAGTGTAGTTCTGGTTTGTGTAGAGCAGAGTAGTGTAGTGCTGGTTTGTGTAGAGCTGAGTATTGTAGTTCTGGTTTGTTTAGAGCAGAGTAGTGTAGTTCTGGTTTGTGTAGAGCAGAGTAGTGTAGTGCTGGTTTGTTTAGAGCTGAGTATTGTAGTTCTGGTTTGTTTAGAGCAGAGTAGTGTAGTGCTGGATTTTGTAGAGCAGAATGGTGTAGTGCTGGTTCGTGTAGAGCTGAGTGGTGCAGTGCTGGTTTGTGTAGAGTTGAGTAGTGTAGTGCTGGTTTGTGTAAAGCAGAGTGGTGAAGTGCTGGTTCGTGAAGAGCAGAGTAGTGTAGTGCTGGTTCGTGAAGAGCAGAGTAGTGTAGTGCTGGTTTGTGTAAAGCAGAGTGGTGAAATGCTGGTTTGTGTAGAGCTGAGTGGTGCAGTGCTGGTTTGTGTAAAGCTGAGTAGTGTAGTTCTGGTTTGTGTAGAGCTGAGTAGTGTAGTGCTGGTTTGAGCAGAGCTGAGTGGTGCAGTGCTAGTTTGTGTAGCGCTGAGTAGTGTTGTTCTGGTTTGTGTAGAGCTGAGTAGTGTAGTGCTGGTTTGTGTAGAGCTGAGTGGGGCAGTACTGGTTTGTGTAGAGCTAAGTAGTGTAGTTCTGGTTTGTGTAGAGCTGAGTAGTGTAGTGCTGGTTTGTGTAGAGCTGAGTGGTGCAGTGCTGGTTTGTGTAGAGCAGAGTAGTGTAGTTCTGGATTGTGTAGAGCTGAGATGTGCAGTGCTGGTTTGTGTAGAGCTGAGTAGTTTAGTGCTGGTTTTGTGCAGAGCTGAGTAGTGTAGTGCTGGTTTGTATAGAGCTGAGTAATGCAGTGCTGGTTTGTGTAGGGCGGAGTAGTGTTTTGCTGGTTCGTGCAGAGCTGAGTGGTGCGGTACTGGTTTGTGTAGAGCTGAGTAGTGTAGTGCTGGTTTGTGTAGAGCTTAGTTGTGTAGTGCTGGTTTGTGTAGAGCTGGGTAGTGTAGTGCTTGTTTGTGTAGAGCTGAGTAGTGCAGTGCTGGTTTGTGTAGAGCAGAGTGGTGTAGTTCTGGTTTGTGTAGAGCAGGAATTGCAGTGCTTGTTTGTGTAGAGCAGAGTAGTGCAGTGCTGGTTTGTGTAGAGCAGAGTAGTATAGTGCTTGTTTGTGTAGAGCTGAGTAGTGCAGTACTGGTTTGTGTAGAGGTGAGTGATGTAGAGCTGGTTTGTGTAGAGCAGGAAGTGCAGTGCTGGTTTGTGTAGAGCTGGGTAGTGTAGTGCTTGTTTGTGTAGAGCTGAGTAGTGCAGTGCTGGTTTGTATAGAGCAGAGTGGTGTAGTTCTGGTTTGTGTAGAGCAGGAATTGCAGTGCTTGTTTGTGTAGAGCAGAGTAGTGCAGTGCTGGTTTGTGGAGAGCAGAGTAGTATAGTGCTTGTTTGTGTAGAGCTGAGTAGTGCAGTACTGGTTTGTGTAGAGGAGAGTGATGTAGAGCTGGTTTGTGTAGAGCAGGAAGTGCAGTGCTGGTTTGTGTAGAGCTGAGTAATGCAGTTCTGGTTTGTGTAGAGCTGAGTAGTGTAGTGCTGGTTTGTGTAGAGCTGAGTAGTGCAGTGCTGGTTTGTGTAGAGCAGAGTAATATAGTGCTTGATTGTGTAGAGCTGAGTAGTGCAGTACTGGTTTGTGTAGAGGAGAGTGGTGTAGAGCTGGTTTGTGTAAAGCAGAGTGGTGTAGTGCTGGTTTGTGTAGAGCAGGAAGTGCAGTGCTGGTTTGTGTAGAGCTGAGTAATGCAGTTCTGGTTTGTGTAGAGCTGAGTAGTGTCGTGCTGGTTTGTGTAGAGTTGAGTAGTGCAGTGCTGGTTTTTGTAGAGCAGAGTAATATAGTGCTTGATTGTGTAGAGCTGAGTAGTGCAGTACTGGTTTGTGTAGAGGAGAGTGGTGTAGAGCTGGTTTGTGTAAAGCAGAGTGGTGTAGTGCTGGTTTGTGTAGAGCTGAGTGGTGTAGTGCTGGTTTGTGTAGAGCTGAGTAGTGCAGTTCTGGTTTGTGTAAAGCTGAGTAGTGTAGTGCTGGTTTTTGTATAGCTGAGTAGTGCATTGCTGGTTTGTGTAGAGCAGAATAGTGTAGTGCTGGTTTGTATAAAACTGAGTAGTGTAGTGCTGGTTTGTGCAGAGCTGAGTTGTGTAGTGCTGGTTTGTATAGAGCTGAGTAATGTAGTGCTGGTTTGTGTAGAGCTGAGTAGTGTAGTGCTGGTTTGTGTAGAGCTAGTACTGGTTTGTGTAGAGCTGAGTTGTGTATGGCTTAGTAGTGTAGTACTGGTCCATGCAATGTTGTGTAGTGTAGTGCTGGTTTCTGTTAAGCTGAGTTGTGTAGTGCTGAGTTGTGTTGTGTTGGTCCAAGCGATGTTGTGTAGTGTAGTGCTGGTTTCTGTTGAGGTGAGTTGTGTAGTGTTGAGTAGTGAAGTGCTGGTCCTTGCGATGTTGTGTAGTGTAGTGCTGGTTTCTGTTGAGCTGAGTTGTGTAGTGCTGAGTAGTGTGTTGCTGGTCCATGCGATGTTGTGTAGTGTAGTGCTGGTTTTTGTAGAGCTGAGTAATACAGGGCTTTTTTGTGTAAAGCCGTGTAATGCAATGCTGTTTTTTGTGGAGCGGAGCATTGTTGGTTTTAGAAGTACTGAGTAGTGGAGTGCTGGTTTGGTTTAGAGCTGCTTTGTGTAGTGCTGGTTTGTATAGAGGTGAGAAGTATAGTTCTAGTTTGTATAGAGCTTAATAGTTTAGTGCTGTTTTGTGTAGAGCTAGTTTTTGTAGAATGGGATAAGAAGTGCTGGTTTCTATTGAGCAGAGTAGTGCAGTGTAGAGCTAAGCACAGCAGTGTTTGTTTTGGTGCTGGTATTTGTAGTGTTTAGAAGTGCAGTGCTAGTTTTTATACAGCCGAGTGATGTAGTGCTGGTTTGTATAGATTTGAATTGTATAGTGCTTGTTTTAATAGAGCTTGGTAGTGTAGTACTGGTTTGAAAAAAAGCTGAGTAGTGTAGTGCTGTATTTAAATTTCAAATCGTTTTGCTGTGTAGTGTTTAAGTTTAGACTCATTTATTTTACATTGATTGCGATACAAGTTCTTGCAATTTAGATTTATAACGCTCGATGACTGCTTCCTAGGTTCTATATCAGTGTTCGAGCAGTGTGGAGGAATTTGAAGATCTGAATCTCGCCTCTGACTTTGTTGTGGAATACAGTGCAGTGCACTATTTAGTGCATCATATTACATTGATTTCGTAGAACTCACCTACTTGGAGAGGATATGGATAACATTTCTTTCTAAGAATCAATAGCATATGGAGTGAGGAACAGTTTCTCGTTATGTTTATATAATTAAGCTTTCTGTGTGAATGCAAACGTGTTTGGTTTTTATACTTAGTCAGTGTTTGAGGATTTCCGAATTCATCCCTTTCCTTTTTTTGCATAAGTCCGTTAGTTGGTGTATTAGTTTTATTTTACAATGAAATGTATGAACATCATGTTTTTAAGAATTTGAAATTAAGATTTTAAGATCTGTCATGTCAACACCAAACTTGCCAAACCAGCTATTTTAGAACCAATTACACAAATGGTAAATAAATCCTTTGATACTGCAGAATTTCCAAACTACCTTAAAATGGCAGAGGTGAAGCCTCTTCACAAGAAAAATAGCACACTTGAAAAAGGTAACTATAGGCCAGTCAGTATTCTTCCAACTATTTCAAAATTTTTTGAAAGATCTATGAATGCTCAGATTAGTGAGTATTTCAGTCATCTTTTAACCCTTTTTTGTCAGCATTTAGAGCAGGATATGGCTGTCAATCAACATTATTGAAAATTATAGAAGATTGGAAACTAGCATTGGATCAAAACAAATACGTAGCAGCCATATTAATGGATTTGTCAAAGGCCTTTGATTGCCTCCCCCATGATCTCTTACTTCTAAAACTTCAAGGATATGGTGTTAGTGATGAGGCTGTACAATTATTAGAAAGTTATCTTAAAGATAGAAAACAGTGTGTTAAAATAGGGGAATTTAAAAGCAGTTTTCAAACTATATACAAAGGAGTCCCTCAGGGCTCTATTTTAGGTCCTGTTCTTTTTAACATATTCATCAATGACATTTTCAGCTTTGTCAATAAAAGTGGCATCTATAATTATGCAGATGACAATACTCTTTCTTTTGCAGACTTTTCTTTGCAGAATGTTATAAAAGCTCTTGAGGAAGACAGTCTCTCACTTATAAACTGGTTCTCAAATAATAAGATGCAGGCTAACCCAGACAAATTTCAAGCTATAGCTTTAGGTAACAAAACACATAGTCAAAATGTTGAATTCAAATTTAATAATGCTGCAATCAAATGTGCAGAAGAAGTTAAGCTTTTAGGAGTCACCGTTGATTTTAGATTAAATTTTAAAACACATATATCAAACATCTGTAAGAAGGCCAGCAAACAACTAAATGTGCTTAAAAGGATTGGTGGTAACTTATGTAAACTTGGAAAGCTTCAGGTATACTATTCATTCATTATGTCAAACTTCAATTACTGTCCACTTACATGGCATTTTTGTGGTGAAGGTAACACAAGAAAAATTGAAAAAATTTAAGATTTAAGATTTATTTATGGAGATTTTAAATCGTGCTATGAAGAACTGTGATCAGATCACAACTCCCTACCCTTAAAATAAGAAGATTGAGAAAACTGGCACTTGAAACATTTAAAATTCTTCATAAAACCTCCCCTGTATACCTACAAGACTTAGTAACTATTAAAGACAGTTGTTATGCTTTCAGATATACTAACACAGTCAAAGTACCTCAAGTAAGGACAACAAATTACGGAATAAACTCTTTCAAATACCAGGCAGCTAAAGTATGGAACTCTCTCCCTAATCATTTCAGAGAAGGGTCTAATTTTGGCCAGTTCAAAAGCCTAGTCAACTCATGGGAAGGGAAGGTTTGCTCATGTGCTTGTTGTAAGTCAAAATGTTAAGGCTTATTAACCCTGTATTATAATAGTAAGATGTCTGTTTTATTTTTATGTTCAGTTTGACTTTAAATATATCTTATAGGTATGCTTGACATCAGTTTCTTTGGATTTTTATTTATGAGCCTAAATGGAGCCCTTTACAGCTCTCAGAGCTTGCGATTCTACTAATATTTTTATGTAATTGTCTGGAATCTGGTTTCTGTGTTTCAAGGGACTGAACTCTAACTCTAATATTTGTAACGTTAGTTGGATTCTCTCCCTTGTTTTTGTCTATATGGTCTGTTTGTTTCTTCGTTAATTTCTGCTTTATGTGCAAATTACATTTTAATGTGTGTGTTACTATATAGTCGGTCAATAGCTATACATAGCTAATGTTGTATTATTGACTTAACCGACTTTAAATAAAATTTGTATTTTGTATTTGTACACAAAACATTTTTGCAAAGAAAAAAGGCCAAAAGAAAGAAATAATAGAGGATGAAGATAATTCCAAAGTATGCCAAAGCAAGGAGGAACCGATGGATGAAATGGCTGAGGAAATAGAAGCTTCTACTGATGAGAAGAATCTCCACGCAAGGAAAGAAAAATGCCATGCTTATTTGGTTTTATTGCCTCTTGGATCGCAAAACGGAGAGAAAAACGCCGCGCTAAGAAAATGAAAGCCATAGAGGTAAGAAAATCCGCATCCCCAGTTGAAGAATTTGTTATGTTGGGCTTCCTTTCGCTAAACTTACCGAAGAGCAGTATTTTTTTAAGTACATCTAAACATTTCAGTTTAAATAGCCTATATGTTATCATCATTCAACTGAAACTTTTTTTTCACTTGACCTCTTAAAGACCTTGAGTTTTAGGTCAAATTGTCAGAAAATTTTCTTCTTTTGAATCAACAGATATAGCTCATTTTTGCACACAACAATATTTTTTTAAAGATCTTATCACTGACATTTTTATTTTCACTTGACCGCTTAATGACCTTGCCATTGAAGTCAAAATTGTAAAAAAGCCCAACTTCTTTTGAATCAATAGATTTAGCTCATGTTTGCAAACAACAACACTTTGGGAGATATTTTCCAGATGATACATTACTCATTACTTATATTTATTTTTGAAATATAACTGTATAAAAAAAGAGTAATTAAAAATTAATATTTCTGTCAGTGTGACCAAAGTTAAAGCGAACTGGCGGCATCCATGATTCCTGCATCAAGATTTTTTCTTGTATTTCAGTCGAGTACGAGCATAAACGGGCTCGAGGTGGCGAGGCCTTTCGTCTTAAAGTAGATGACAGACCAATGAAAATGCCTGTATTGCCACCCGTCAAACAACTAGAAGTCTTTAGTAAAAGCATATGCCGTTTACGATAACGTTTCTCAGTTCGACTTTGGAGTGAGGCCATAAACTTTTCGTTCTTTGTGAACACGAATGCCACTTTAATTGATTAATTTGCAGTAATTAGCCCCTTGCATGATAATTAAGACTTATTGAAATATCATTAAAGGGGAATATGGTCGATCTAAGGTGATAAAATTATATATAATAGTCCAAAAAATACAAAAACAATGTAAAAAAATAGACCATATGCATCTTTAATAACTTAAAATAAAGTGTTATGAAATACTGATAGATTCTAAAAAGTATTGTTTTCATGTTTTTTTCTATAAATGCTGGTGTGTGTAAATATATGTGGGAACTAAAAGATAATTACAAAAAAAACAAACATGTGGTCTCAACAGAAATCATGGGCCTTATTTTTTACGGCCTTGGTTACCATCTTCTGGGATGAACTCCACGAGTGTAAACGGTAAAACCAGTCATATTACTAGTGCTAAATACATTCTTAGATAGAACCTCTCGGATCACTAGGACATTACTGTCGTTGTTTCATGCTTTAGTCATGTCCTGCACAAAATTAACATTTCTTTTGGAAGTAATAAAAACATTTGAACGTAACGTTCGGATTTTGTCTAGGCTGCAAATGGAACGGATGAAAAATTAAAAATGGCTGAGTGCAGGCGGTCAGAAACATTGGAAAAGGAAAAGAAAGCCTCAAGAGACCATGAAATGAAAAAGTAAGTTTTGAAGAAAAGGTTATCTTTGATCATACTGGTACTGCACAAAGTCATGTATTATAATGTTATTTGTTTAATTGATATGAGTTTTACCATAGCTGATTTTTTAATACGGAAAAACACAAAGTCATTGTTTTGTAAGGTGTATTTTTCTGACATGTTTTCAGTTGTCTTTTCAAATTGGTTAATTATTTATCATTGTTAATCATGTTCAGTAGACAACTTGAACTTTGTCTTCAGGAACGAGTGCAAAGAAAGTAAAGAAGAGAATGAATTCTAATTTAAACAAAAAGTGAACCTTACCATCAAGCATAAGCAAGGAAATGCCGAGAGAAACAGGACAAGATACCAAGAGGACAGACGCAGCATCATCCGAGCGCCATCTACGCTCCCACCATTGCGCCTGATCAGGGTGAAAGAATTTGACCCTGATAACGAACTATCTAACTTCTAAGCCACATGCCGACCGTCTCCCGTCGAAGTTGTAGACTTTGCAACAAAATAAGTTTACTCACATTAACATCAATACATGAAAGGTTATTTACATAATTATCAACAAACAGAAAGATGACATAACATTGTTATTTGAAAGCTCAATACTGAAATGTTATATGAAAATATGTTTTCAGTGACATGACTCCACAGAAATCGACCCAAAATTGGGACGATTTAAATTCTGTGGACTAATGACGTAAATGACATGATAATTGACGGGTGTTTTTCACTAGAAATGACATTTATTGGACTGAAAAGACTCGACATAATTTTAAAACATACCAGAACGACTGAAAAACATTGATGACAAATAAATAAATAATTAAAATGACTTAAAAGACATGACAGAAAACTTTACTAGACATGACAATTCCAGAATAAAACAAAAACATGATTCATATAAAAACAAAACAAAACAAGACATGACATAAGGACATGACTAGCGGAAACGAATGACCTGACAACTTTAACACTGGTTTACATGTCCATTATATCTTTGGTGTACCATGTAGATGGGAAGTCGGTCGGGCATCTTTGGCAAAAGTGAACAATTTTTTAATGCGTATGAAAACATCTAATAGATATAAGTTTAAAAAAAATTTAAGTTTGAGTTTGTTATTTTTCCTGTATTTCATATTCTTCCTCGGTTAAGTCCTTCTTCACTGTCTTTCATAGAAACCCTGAGTATGTAGATTAAAAAAAAAAATCTGTTACCTTCGAATGCACAAAAATGAACGATTAAATAAATATACACGTCTCAATTGATGTTTCACTGAGAAAATATATAACCAAAAGCAATATATGTTCACAGTATTGTAATTGTGGGTAACAACGTCTTATTATCTTTCGTATGAATACTCTACACATCAGTCATACATAAACTATAGTATTGTGCAAGTTTGTTATTATAGATCTATGCACAAACCGACCACGTTAATATTCAATTGTATATACTATGTATTTCGTCCAAAATATATTATATTAGTTGTTATACTGCCTTTAAACCTAGTTAATGAACAGTACTTGGGTATCAATGATCCACTCACTAATTTCTTCAAACTAAATAGTAAACTAAATAGTTTTTTTTTTACATTTTGCCTAATGGTTCATGATTAATGTGTCATATGTTATCGATTTTTTGTCATCATATATATGAAAAAGTTCAACATAGTCAAATTTTTTATACATGCAATTATTTTCTTCTTCTTTGCTTTAATAATTAACATGTATGTGTCACATATTTTTTTACAAAGACAGGTAGCAACAATTGACATTTTTTTCTAACAGATAAAACTCATTTCATAAGGACTCAGCTCCAGGTCTTGAATTACGAAATACCAGGTCTTCAGACCTCCTGGTAAACTGGTATCAGTGTGAGTGTGTAAGTCTTTTTAGCTTTATAATTATACTGAAAACAATTCTGAATACTTCCATTTCTGTAATATTAGGAAGAAAGTAAAAGTGGAAAATCGGGCCGGGGCATTAATAAGTGTATATTTCTAGCAAAGTCCCTCATCCCAAACCCCAACAAAAACGAAAGAAAAAGTTGCAGTTCCAGTCTACTCTCTGTAAAATATAGTTACTGTGTTAATGCGGTGCATTAGCAAAGGTACTGTGTTAATGAAGTTTAAATACTAGATTGAAAATTTTGCCTCGAAGCAGGAATTTCATGTAAGTGGCACTGCGCTGTATACTGTGTTTCAGAACTTTGTTGTTGCTATGTCAAGTTTGTTCTATAATTGAAAAGCAGTTTTAATTTTAAATAAAAGCTTGTTCTAATGAAAAGGTCGTTTTATAATTGTTCGAGTAAGTTGTTTGTCCGAAAATGTAAACCTGTGTTTATATTTTTCCTCGAGTTAGATTATTGTAAATAAGAAATACTGTGTTTTGTCATTACTTTTACTCGATTATTTCCAATTACTGTATTAGGTTTCCAAGATGAAGCTGTCATCACAACATATGGTCTGTATGTTTATAAAATGGTAACAGTAAATACTCAGTCTAGTATAAGGGGGATAACTGTCAAATGCTTTTCAAAAGTTCTACGTTACCTCCCCAGCACTGATCAGACATATTTTTTATCCAACATCGTTTCCTGTATTTGGAGGTAATTGTCAAGATTTAATTACGAAGTTTTACAACGAATTTGATTTTTTTCATTTTTGCCCCGTTGTTAGTACAGCGTTTGTTTTAAGCGTATTTTACTAACTTAAGACACAAAACTGACTTATCGTGCATCTATTATTGTATTTGTATTAAGCAGTGACTTTCCCGAAAAGGTCTTGTACGACTTGTATATGGAATACTAAATTTTACCTTGAAAAGTTTTGTTTACGTATAAAAAATATATGTTTGGAGACACTGAAATATATAAAGGAAGGTCTAAATTGTGGTTAAATTTCAATTCAGTGAATTCTAGTGTTTGTATGGAAAACATATTGAATGTCTGCGGTCATCAAAATTTTTTGCTGGTCATTTTGTTTTCTCAGAAAATTGCAGTGATAGTTTTGCTAAATTTACCTATGAGTTAGATGTATAAATAAGTACATGTACACCGAATAAATTAATTTTGAATTATTAATGTTTTTCGGATAACCTACATTAAATAGATATGATTTGAACAGAGTAATTCGTTTCTTTGAGAATAAAACTAAAGGGAGTCAATTATTTTTACTTCCATTAATTTCGTCTGAAAATCGTCTGGCATTTTTCACTATTCTGCGGCTCTCGATCTTGTCGTTAACTTAACAAGCTGACCAGCAGTTACTTCCCCTATCATATCGTATGACTAACCACTGCATGCACAAGCATACTTTGGCGTAGAAAAAACACATTATATATTTCGGTTTTTATGTTATTTTTGTTGTTTTGTTGTTTTTTTGTTTAGATTTTTTTTTGGATATATTTGCACCTGGGCGTGACAAAAACCTGACTCTCACTTACTTTTGCTCCGCGCTTGAAAGTTTCAGTGCGACAGGATGTGTTTTCATATTTTTTTCAGAAGTCGGGGTGTCTTATACCTCTGACTATGACCTTCGCTGACTCCTGCATTTACACTGCTTATTTATTCTTAAACCTGGCTGAATCTGGCCCTGTTTTCTTTGGTCTGGCCCACCCTAACCTTAATATCATAAACTAAATGATCCTCACCGTCTCCAACGTTATACATATCGAACCCCGACTTGAAGCGGAGAATGACTTGTACCTTTAACATAGGTGACCCTAACAGTGAATCCCTGACCAAGGGTGATCCTTGTTTATCTTGGAACCCCAGACCCTGAACCTTGACCCCTAATACCGTATCCGTATTCATCACATGCTATGGCACTGTTAGTACTCTTGACCCCTGACCCTGGTACTTTACACCTGATTGATACTGACTCTGATATTGACCATTGACCTCTGACCTTGATAGCCTCTGACCTTTGACCTGTCCCGACTGATTGACTATGGCCATAAATGGCCCTCACTTTTACATCGACCAGAGGGTTAAGGTATAAATGTAGTGATCAACAAAATCTTGATAGTCTTGATCTACCTCTTTGATTGGATACTATCTTAATGACGCAATCTTATTTGATATTTTTAGAATTTAAATAATTACCAGCCTAACCAGTTAAAAGGGGAGGGGAAAAAGAATTACCATAATGAAAAGAAGAAAGTAATAAAGATAGATTATATTAAAGCAAAGGAAAAGGATCAGAGAAAAAGAGAAGGAAGGAAGAAAAGAAGAAATGAGGCAACATTGAAAAACTCCAACAGAAAAAGGAAAAAGATTGATTCATGTAAATGAGTCATGGAAAAAAATGGAGAACTTGAAAAGAAAGCACGAATAGATGAAAGCGAAAACTTTGTGTGAAATAAAATGCAGTGAGACACTATACATCACATTCGGGCCTTCTACCCTCGTGCGAGTATTAACCGCATGTACACAGAAAAATGAGTGGTAAATATGAAACAGTATACAATTATAGTATAATGATGAGGTGAATATCTCAGTTTATGGAACTGGCCTATGAGATATCACCATAAATTCTAGCATGAAATCGCTTGTTTTTGCCCGTTTTGCCTATGTTTTCACGAGAGCAAAAAGGTGTGTTAACAAGGAAGTTCTCGCGCTCACGCGCTGTTATTACCCGTTTTCAGTTATGCGCGTTACAGGGCCTTTGTAGATAATGGACGTTTATCCGTCTTTTTTGGCCCAAATTGGCAGTTTATACAACTTTGCAGGTCGGAACGTAAATGAAACATTCATGATTATTGATCAAATCAATGGCTGGCCTTGTCCACATTATCTGATTAAATCCAGATCGACACTTTTTAAGTTTCAAGTTGGCCGCTCGACAGGTTGAAACATGTTGACGTGTCGCCCTGGAACGCATATTTAAAACACGTATCCATAACAACCTAAAGGCGACTGTACTATTTTTTTTCGTAAACATGTCTTTTCTAGATCATTTTATGCTAGAATAGCGTTAAAGCACGGGCTCGGGCACCAACCATCCCTCGGGATTCTGCAGATGTTATAACACGAAAAAACGTCAGTTAACCCTATTTAAATGATTTTTATATAATATATAATATAATATGTATAATTTTTATATATTATAGGAATGATTTCTCGAGGTACATCTGTGTTATCAATAGAAACCACGTGCGCAGGTTGATGACGCAATGGGTGTTATCAACAATAATTCTTTTGAGGTGAATATCACATTCTTTTGACTAACACGTGATCAATATTGTATCAGTCAGAAACCAAATTATTTATGACTCATAACATCGTTATTCTGCCTTTTTTTCAGAAGTACCTCGTGCATCTTAAACATAATTTCTTTTGGTCACTTTTAAATTACACAAACGTCACAACTCTGAAACGAATTTTGTTCTTAGAGTAGATGGAAACCAATCAAGAAAGAAATATTTTCTGAATGTTACCACAATTACAATCGGGAAATTTCATTAGCATACTTCAATAGCAGTCATTTGCCGAGGAGATATTTTTAAGCAATGCGTATGAGAATAACAGAAGTTGATGCAGGCAATTATATTTTGTTTAACATTAATTATAACTCGAGGGATTTAGTCTACCCTCAATGCAATATTTCTGCAATATATCAAAAGCAGATGTTCACACTTTTGGCATATTACGATACAAGTTCAATTCTCTTTATTCATTTTCGAGGTGATTCTGTTATGAAACGGCAGTTTGACTTATCTCTCAGGTAAAACTATGCCAAATTTAAAAAAGCAAATCACAAAAGGTTCAAACTTTTTTTTTCAAAATATTCAGTAAATATTTTCCTCTTTTTTACAACAGTTCCTGGAAATGCGCTGCAGTACTGAATTGTTTCAATACTTTTGTTTCATTGAAACAATGGCATAATTTAAGAATTACGTGATCTGTCAATAAAATCATCTTTTTCAAACTTTCAGAATAACAGCAGGGTACTCTTAAACTCTTGTTATAGGTCATTTTCCGGCTGATGTTTTATATTGATTTATACAGCAGGGTATAAATTGTACTGCAAACTTTGCGTCTTATAAAAGAACAAACGAGATTAACAGAAGCAAAAGCTGTTAATTACATTTAAATGCAAAACAGGTTGCATAAAAGTGAGAAACTCAATAAAAGACAAGATTGGAAAGTGTTTACAAAAATATCATAATGATTGTTCTTTCTCGATTATTCTATGACGTAAGAAGTTACATCATTCACTGCCAAGCAGAGAAATGAATAGTTTATACAGTACTGACTGACAAGAGATCATTTACACATAGTACATTGCTTAAGTCTGTTTTCTTGTAAGCTTATCACCATCACGTCTGACCCTTTGATGGTGGAAGCGGCTCATGTTAATTGGTGTTTTAAACAAATGACAGACACCATCCCACTGAATACTATTTCCAAAATCGGTAGATAAGACCTTAGAATTTATCATAAGACTCTTTCCTTTGTCATTTGTATTAATTTGGAACGACCAGAAAGTCTTTTCTTGTGAAAGTTTTCGTAATTGCAAAACATGACTCATCCTTACGTGTTTAATGTGAGCCATTCGAAATGTATGAAACAGTTCTCACTAATCTTAAAGCAAACGAATCAGTTAAAACATCGCCGTAACCGATTAAACACTGGTAAAACAAAGAATGCAAAATCGAAGATAGGGTTTAATGCAGGGCAAGGCAATAGTTCTATCAATAATATATGAAGTAAAGAACATTATTTCTTCTTCAGTAGTTCCTGCCTTCCATTATTCCGAAAAGTATAATTGAAAAATCTTGTTCTCTGTCTGTTTTATTGCATCTTAGATATAAAATATGCTTGGTTTTACTGACGAGTCCACATTTTCTTAAAGATGCTTCAATAAAACGACAATTTTGAGTTTATTTACGCATAAAAGCACTTGTCTGAACCGCTGAACATGCATTGTAAGGGGAAAGTGGAAATGTAAGAAGACAACTTGTTGCTTCTCTACAAACCTTGACCTTTTCTTAGAGAAAAATACAGAACCTGTCAGATAGTGGAATTACCGTTTGTTTAAGACTATTCTTTGACTTATAATTTGCACCATTTATATCTGGTTTCTTCGTTTCTGTTTGGAAGACTCGTTTTTTTCGTAAAACTAGAACAACTCCGTAAGTTATGACATTAATCTGCGAACTTCAATACGGACTCCAGAAATAATGAAAATTCTGTATTATTACCTCAGTAATTATAATAAAAATATTGAAAACACTCAAATATGATGGCTGTCTATTTATAAACTATCCTCTTTCTATGTGTTTCATGCCTTGAGGCGTTTGTCGAGTTCCACGAATGTTACTTGTTATGCTAGTCCACAAAAAACAACAACAACAACAAGCAACAACACACAAACAAACAAACAAACAAAACAAATACGCACAAGTTTCAGACATTTTGTTCTATATCGCTGAAGCACTCATATACAATGAGAATCTCATGTTTACATTTATTTTTTGGGCAATGTGAATGGATACATACGAAAATAGGGAAAAGCGTCTAAACAACATTAGAAAACATCTGAGTCTAAAAATTAATCTTTTGAATTTAACTTTATGCTTGATTCTTGAAGTAAATAATTGGTAAAAAGTTGATAAAGTTTAACCGCACAATCACACAACTGGTAAACATTGAGGCTCCGTCGGGTGCCCCGTACCTTCCCCATCACCCACACAACCACGCTCGGATACCTTAGGATGTGTAAAATACTGTAACTGACATAATGACTGACAAATATTGTGGGAAGCTATTTAGAAACGCTGCACAGAATTTCCTGTAAAATCTGGTGGAAACCTACTGGAACCGCTCCTGACCAAGCAATAAACCTCGTGTTTTGTTGTCCCATATACAAGACACGTTTAAAAATCCGGGGATCTGTTCGCAAAGACTGAGGTTTCTGTGGTGCCTGTTTATCCGTCTCTTCATTTACTTCCACCTGTAAGTGTTCGAAAAGAAGTCAAATTAACAGAACATTTTCTACTGTATTGTTACAATCAAACATGCTGAAACCACCCTGCTACATCTGTAACCAATTCTCATATTAGTCCTAGCCGGCGCTTTCGCGGGTCCCAATCTAATATCTCTTAACACATTATGGATAATGAAAGAACTTGTCTAAAATGAAAATATGTTAAAACACCAGCCCCTAAATAATGTATTTCTTTAAGCACTGGTATCGTTAGAGTGGAGTAAATAACAGACGTTTGTTACAAGTGGGTTTTTGATGTTACAAAAAATAATGAATACTATAATACAACAGTTTTCTCCCCCGAATCGAGTCAAAATAATGCTGCTCGCGATAGCCTAAATGACATCATATACCACGTGGTATGGCCACCTTGTAGTAGTCACAAAATTAAACTTTAAACCAAGTTTCACTTAGTACTTACCTGTTGTAAATACTATTCTAAGTTTGGTATACGGCCTCGTACGGCAAGGTCAAGTAAGCCATACAAGACCGTATACTCAGCAAAGAATATATGTAATGGATGTTCAATTCCGCTGACTATTTTGAAAACAGCAAAAATTATCTATGTGACCATTTTCCTTTACTTGTATAACCCCTTGATTTCCCCTTACATAATTTTGTGTTCGTTTCAGTAAAATGTCCGAAAGATAAACCAAAGGATATTTAGTTTGATTTCATTTGATTTTCAGACTCTTCTCATCAAAGTATCTATTCAGAATTTGTATTTTTTAAACAGTAATAAAATTGTTCATGCCAATCCTTTGTCAACATTTTAGTTGCGTCATATAGTGGCGTAATTATGGTGCCAGGCTATGATTCCATTGTTGAAGGCAAGTCAACTGTTGTTCTGGGATTCACAGACTGGGTGAAAAAGTCAAAGATTTACAGTCGTTAAAAGAATCACGGTATGAACTGAAATGGCATTCTGAAATGTTTTAAAATCAAGCAATCGTCAGTGTGTAATTTACACTACCACTTCATAAATGAATTCCCACATGAGAGGCAAAGAAAGGATTGCTTAATTGATAATAACGGACAGTACTGGTCTTTTTTAAAGGTTTAATGGGAGGATATATGTTTATTGTTAGTGAAAGCTTACATTAGATTTCCATAATCACCAACACTTTTACTTATATTTTGGACTTAAGATCATTTTCTTGGACAATAGACAGATTTATGTAATCGGGACCCAAAAATGTGCAGTATCTGAGTTGATAGAAAACATTAGAAAGTGCGGCCAAATTGTATCATAAACTGAGGTAATGTCGAAGCTGCTTTAGGAAAGCCATTGCTCATGGTGTAAACGGGACTTGCTCACTGTATTTATGGTTTCGTGTACAAAAGGTCTTGTCTGGATGTCATGATAGCCCTGAATTACTCACCTTAGTACAGCTGCTTTAAAAACGTATGAAAACGAGGCTCTCGGCTAAGTAAGTTACTCTAACACACCGACGTGTCACTGTTATAGCTATTCCCCACCGAGAATTTTGCGAGAAATCTTTTTCTTATTCTTAAACCACTGAGAGTGTTTCTCAGCATCAATGCTAGAAGCAGTTTGCGTTCTTGGCGTGGAAGTGATTGGATGAGATTGGATGTTCATCAGTGACGCATGAAGATTCCTGACTCACTGGAGACTCTCGGCTCTTAGACGACAAAACTGCTTTGTGAATTACATATAATAATCTTTTACCAAAATATTTTGGCTCAAAAGCGTCGCGTAGACTGTCAATCGTTTCTCGTTCGACAGTTCATGTTCTTTTATCGTTTTATGAAACAAGCAAAGATGATTTTTAAGCACAAACCAAGCATTTTCAGAATATACGAGTCATTGAACAGTTTTTTGTGCTAGCCGCTACAATGTTTTCTGAATTCTGTAGTTATATACACATTTTTATTACTTACAAAGTAAAACAAACACTTAAGTATCACGATTTACATATTTGATACAACTATGTATCAACCACAACCCCAAGACTAACTGTGAGATACATATACTAAATGCACTATTGAGTAGTCACAAGATCTTGGGTATATCTAAACTTGAAACAAAAATAACGATTGTTTTAGGGCTAAGTTTAACGCCAGTGAGGTGGGAAAAGAAAGTGTGCACGGTCTTAGCACGCTGCTAGATTGATTGTCTGGCAGCACTGGAACTAAACAGAACAGATTTAAATCGACATCCATGCTTGTTTTTTCTGTTTTCTTTACATGACGTAATTGAATATATGTATGCTGTAATAATAAGGCAAGCATAAACAAGAAAATACTATATGATGCCAATGATATAAATATATATATATACAAGGTCATAGTTAAAAGGTTAAAAATATGTGGATACTAAGATACGAGCGACCTTTTGAATTCTTTAACCCGAGGTTCTGACATTACCGGACGAAAAACAAGATTCTTCTCTCAGCAATATTGTCTTAGTGTCGTTGATAAGGTATGCAATTTAGACAACAAGCATTTGGAGGGACAGTCTTAGTTGCTTCAAGCCAAGCTGTGTTATCAGAATGACTTTTGGTCAGTGTCTGCAAAATCATGAAGAATAAAAGCACCCTAATTTATGAAAATACATCTTGAGTACTCCGCGATCAGTCCTATATTAAAATGTGTATAATAAATGATTACCGAAATCCTTGTTTCAAAATCTGGTTCTAGTTTGAAACAACGCTTGATGTGTGTTAAGAGAAATAACTCACCCTCTAAATTGAAACTTGCTGGTACAGAGAACTCGTTTCTGATGCTATTATGAAGGACGCCATTTAACAACAACAACAACAACGACGACGACGACGACAGCAACCAGAAAAAAACAATGTTTTATTCCTCGAAAGTCAACAGTGGTGCCACCCTACCGCTTAATTCTTCCGCTTTCCCGATTATAGAGCTTAACATATCCATTATGTAGGCTTATCAGCAAGTTGTTTGGGTCAGATAAATTGACCTAGTTTTCTGTTTCATGATGGCGAAACTATCAAATCAACCACTGTGGCAAGTAACATGGAAATAGACTGGATACCTCAAAAGAACTGGGACCATTCGAGCTGAAGATTTATGTGTCTGCTCACCCGACTAATTACATTTCTCTTTGAAATAAAATAATATTAGAACAGGCTAATTCATGTATCTTTTGTAAAATTGTCACTTACTATATAATGAAGAAACAATATCACATAGTTTCTAACATAAACTATTAGAAGTCCCATTGAACAAAATGAATATTCATTCAAAAGTAATAATAACTGAATTATTGATTAAGTCTGAGAAAGACATTTTGGAACATTATTAATCTATTAAAAATCATCCTTCATCCTTCCTAGAAAGTAAAAAAAAAATCTCTCTAGGATATTTTACTACTCGCCGTTAATGGAAAACTACCGTTCTGAATATAATCAAATTTACTAAACATAATATGTGAGTAGCTTCGTATACTCTTACACTTATCTTTGCTTGTTACAGCCCCAATCTCATTTTATTAGCTTCTAAAGATTCTTTGCTTGTTAAAGCCCCAATCTCATTTTATTAGATTCTAAAGATTCTTTGCTTGTTAAAGCCCCAATCTCATCTTATTAGCTTCTAAAGATGTTACCTTTGCCGATTTCTGGAAAGAAGCAATCACGAGAAACACTTTCATACACTTTTTTTCAGAGCATGACAACTCAACTTTTCCTGGTATACCTTCTCTGCGGAGATCACCCCAGTCACTTTTAATCAGTTAAAGTTTCCTTTTAATTTCGTAACTACAAAAATAGCCAAGAAATGTCTGGCACACTTATGCCTGTTTCTACTTGTCCTTAAATATATGTCTCAGTTTCTAGTAGAAATAATGTTCAGATCAAGCTTTCCATTTTTGACCAAACAGACAGCTTTGTCAGCCTATAGCACAAATAGGTGTTTAACATGTATGATAAAATTTAAATCAGACTTGAATATAATCGTCAAGTACACATTTCCGGAGAATAAATCCAAGGTTCTACTAATTTTCGTCTATCTTCAGTTGAAGCAATTCCGAGTCTTTTGGCAGCTTTTGAAGTCACTGGCATCTTTTACAGATTCGATTTACTATATACGAACAAAATATTTTGTCGTTGCCTTTTGGTGCACCTCCCGGCTGATTTCAGTAATTCTTCTTATTGTTAAAATTTCAAAGGTTTAGATTGAATTTTATTTGACAAAAAGTTGATTATACCTGTGTCACAGCCAATGTCATCTTGTGACAAAATCGATGTTCAATTCGTGTCCCCTCTGTAACTTTGTCATTCTTACCATAAAGGTTCAACATATTTAGACGACGTGTCGTAAAACAAAACACGAGCTTCCAAAATCGAGGTTAGAAGTTATTGTTCAAATATAAAAGAAACCGAAAAATTGTCATTTCACTTATTGAATAGACTGCTTGAAGCCAAACACTTTATGCAGGCAATAACTTTTGGAGGGCATTTGTCTCATACAGTGACAGCTCCTAATTGGATATGAAACCAAGCCAAATTAAAAAGAAAATATCACAAGATCTGAGCTTTTATAGCAGAGAGCTCTGTGTCCAGAAGGGAAAAAATGAAATTAAATTGACTTTTTCATTAGACTCTCTTTGTTTGGGAATCAGTTAAGGTTAATGACGTTGACAATGTCTTTGTCATAATACGTCCTAATACTACTAATTGAAATCAGAATTACTAATTACTTTCGACACAAAAAGTTAACGATTCAGTCCGAAATCACATATCTCTATTAATATTGTCCTATTACTTGAGAGCTGTTGTATTTGTCAACAAATTGTTTCGTTCAAAATATCATTTACTCATTTTCATGCTTTGTGTAATGTAAATATACGAGTATGATTCTGATTTTTGTTTACTGAATCAATCATCACCATCATAAAAGGAATTTTGTGTAACAGCACTTTTCTTGGACATGATCTGCTTGGTATCAAGGTGATACCTGGAATATTATCTTTGCTTGTAAAATGGTCAATGAAAACAAAACACTTTCTGTGAAAAACATTTTTTATATAACATTAGATGCATAACAAAAATATTTAATGAAAACTAAATGGAATTCAGTGAGTATACAGAAACATGATTATTAAGTAAAATGGAATCTTAAACGGTATATATACGTGTTTCATTTAACAAATACCCAGAACACAAAAACAGGTTTGCTTAGATCATTTTTTGTGTGTGTACGGTCCATATTTGTTTGTCGTTATAAAGCACTGATTCGATAGCAAAATAACTACCTGTGGATAGTTTCTTGATAAGTGACATGGTCTCCTGTCTTATAAACATGCTTACCAACTGGTCTTTACTTAGTCTTTCAAACCTGCTTACCAACTGGTCTTTACTTAGTCTTTCAAACCTGCTTACCAACTGGTCTTTACTTAGTCTTTCAGTTTACTTACAGTATTTAATTTGCTCATATAACAAACAGTTTCTATATATTTTGATATATTTTCATTGGACATGTATTTTTAGATGAAGATTAAGTAGCAAATTTAAAATTCAAATTGAAAAAGCAAGTCTTACAACCACTTACTGAGTGGCTCCTTGACTCAAACATATTAAATCAGCTAAACTGTAGAGTAAAAGAATATTAGAAGAGAGAGAAAGAGAGAGAGAGAGAGAGAGAGAGAGAGAGAGAGAGAGAGAGAGAGAAAGAGAGAGGTAAAAAAGGAGACGCGACTAGAGGTATCAACTATCACCCATTCATAATAAGGCAAGACGCTATGTATTTAATTCATATCTGATTAGATTTGTTTTGAAATCGTTTCCAGTCATAATCTAAATGTATCGGTACCTGCATACCAATATACATGTACCTACTAGTGATACTTAAAGATGTGAAATCAAGATCCGAGTTGCATATGTCTTTTACAACACCAGTGAAAATCTTTACAAGAATTTTCATAGCAATTAGCAATCATCCATATAAGAATTTTCATAGCAACCAGCAATTATCCCTATAAGAACTTTCATTACAACTAGCAATTATCTCTATAAGAAATTGAAAGCATGTACAATATCTAAAATAGTTTATATTTATCCATACGCAATATTTTACATTATCGAAATAATGTAGTTATTGCAGGGTTGGACAAACAGACAGACCAATTAAAAGACACAAAAAATGTTAGCACAATGTGCATAACACGGTTTCTGGATCTTAGCTTTTGTTCTTTTTTGCAGGATCCAAATTCTGCATCAAACACATTTACAGCCCTTCATTCTTAACTTTTTCATCGGCAATTAGATTAATTTTATAGACAAACAGCCTGATCCTATTTATGTCATGTAGGGCAGGGACGATTTGAATTGTTCAATTGTTCAAAGACATTGAGCAAATCAATCAATTTATGTCACCAGAAAACAGATATACCCGTACATAAAACGATATAAACTAGCTTTTTTGTTGTTGAAATTAACAACACTTTACCTAATACAAATGATGACTGCTTCTTTTAACAATGTCTTTCAAAAAGAGAAAAGTAGTTTAAACTTTGTTATACTACTTTCAGACATATTTTCACAGAAAGATATGTCATTTATGTTTGCATTTAGAACGTGTGGAAAATGGTAAACAAAAATATTCAAAGCTGCAAACAATGTTACAATAAATTTGATTGGTCAGATTTTCGTTCTGAAATCTCTTATTGAACTATAAAGATTTAAACAGACTATGCTATGTAGTGAAAAGATCATGAGAAATAAATTATATAGAAAAGCTATTATTCAAAACGTTAGTTAATGTGTTCCTCATAAAACAACCCTTGAGAATTTAATTGAAATAGGTGTCAGGTGATTTTCTCTAGGGTTTTAAGTTTACATTGAATATACCGGAAGTGACTGTAAAAACTTAACCAGGTAATATCTTCAATTATCATACTTCATTTACTTAAATCTTAAAGTTTATCTTGCCTGTCATATTTAGAGCATTACATAACTCTAAAATGATTTATCAGGCTCCTGAAAAGTTTAAACGCCTGATAAATCAATCATTTTTATTGTGTTTTTATTACTTGTTGATATTTTATTTGTTTTTAACACCACACTACTCACTGATAAACCCATCTACAGCTGCGCGTTACACGGTCTTAGTGATACCGTTCTTTGGTAACTGAGGCCTTTTAAGAAAAAAATCTGCAGACTTGAGAAGCATGTAGTTATTCCGTCTTCTTCAATCCGACAGTTATTAGCGATTTTATGACGTCCTTGCTCAACAAAAATAAATAAAAGAATGAACTCTGTACAAAGTTAACCGGGACAAAATATTCTCACAAAATTAACTCATATCTGCAATCTTTGTATTCCTCTTAAAGTCACGACAAACATTTACTAGACCTTAATTGACAATGAATAAGCGTAAGAAACAATTTACATACTATCTTACAACATGTAAAAATGTCTAGAAAAAATAGCAAATGCAAAGTCTCCTAAACTAACCCAATCTTCAATTTTAAATCGCCATATAATTTTTCTGTGACAGCATTTCTTCTTCAAAGTTATCAAGTACATCAAATGGTTCAGTATCGCTTATAACAGGCATTACAATAACCGATTCCGGTGCTGATGGCCTCCAAGCATTTAGACTTACGTTAATACAATCTTTCATAACACAATCCTTGATGAAAAGCTAGAAAAAGTTGTTATGCTAAATGACTGTGAGAGACTGATTTTATATTAAACAATTGTGTAGTTAACATGTGAAACCCTTCATTACATTAGTATTCTATCTAGTCGTTTTTCAGATTGGGTTTCGAGGTAGTGAAGCAGTCAGAAACACATACAAGCATAACACAGATCTTGAATCCACTTTCAATGTAACATATCACTAACTTAGTGTATAACTACAAGATATGAAAATCTAATTCTATCTTGAGACAGCAAAAGTCACGACACTGTCTTCTTTTGAGCTGATTTCGCAACATCTTTGATGACCTCAGCTTCGGCGAGAGAACGCTAGATTATATTGAATATATCTCAGTCAACTTTCAGTTGCGTACACAGTGTAAGAATGGAAAGGACATCAGACTCAACTGATATTCCGAAAATGTCTACACCGTAAGCATTGCCCATTACTTATCAGCACAGAAGTAATTTGTTTCCTGAATTTTCCAGCATCAAGATTATCTGTTACTATGGAAATATACTATTCGGAGAAAATAAACACCAAGCACAGACGTAACAGTCACGATCAATGAACAGGAGTTGTGATGACAGAAAGAATGTGCAGTGCCTAGCATATATCGTTCGTCCTGTGGCTCTGAAAGATAAATAAAATCAATTAAATCAATATTTGAAAACGGGAATAATGTAACGGAAATTGTGTGAGAAAATGAAGTTGTCTTATCCCAAGAGTTAGGCTACAAGTTCAGCAAGTTAACAACTAACATGATTGTATACTCATGACGTGACAACCATTCAAACCAATACAGAACAAAAGGCCCATGGTGACCCTGAATCGTTCACCGGAGTACTTTAACTTAGAGTCTGCTTGGGCAAACATTGGTAGAGTTTCATGCAAACAATAAACAACCTTGGTAGAAGTTTACTACACAATACTACATAGCAAATTTAGTCTCTATGCCATACTGTTTTAGAGAAGACGTTTTTCCTACATTACTCAATGTTATTCAAGTGACAACCCATGCAGGATCAGTTTTGATCCTGGAGAGATAATTTTAACAGTCTTTGTATACGTCGAGGTCAGCTTTCAAATGCTCCAAACAAGATAGCCAGGATCTAGCACTTATAATTTCTGATAAGACATTTTCAAAGATTCTATATTAACTTATATACGACCCCCGGGGCGAGGCCAAATTTGACCTCAAGGGTATAATTTGAACATTATTGGTAGAGGTCAACAACACAATGCTACACAATAAATTTCTAGACTCTAGGTCACGCGGTTTAAACTTCTTCAACTTCAGCAGACGTTCACTAGAAGATGCTAACCAAATCTTGGCCTAGTGCTTATAGACAAAAAGATCGAAAAAAGTTTTGCTTTCGGTTACCATAGCAACCAGAGTGATGCATGCAATTAAATTCTTTTAGCAAATTTGGTAAAGGTTCTTACAAGGATCGTTTCTGTGAAGTTTCATTAAAACTTGACAAATGGTTAAAGAGATGTTGTTTGACGATGGTCGAAGAACGACGGAAGCCGGACAACCCACTTACAACTTTGTGCTCAGGTTAGCTTAAATATATAGTTCAGCATAAACTTTCATGGAGATTTAAATGTGTATTTACCGTGATAGACTCGGCCGTTTTAATGCTAACACGCTATACAATGCTACACATGAACTTTGCAATTTTGGTTTATAGGTTTGCATATTCCAAACATAAGAAAATGTTTTAAGGTTATTGTTACTACGTACCTCTTTTGTCTTGTTTCTTATTTGCTGAAATGAAAAAAAAAAAACGACGTGTTATTGTTATGTCTAAATGACTGTATAAAGAAGTTTCTGCTAATAATGCGATTGGTAATTATATTTGAATACTAAAATAACATTAATCAATTATTTTTATCAACTGTTATTGCGCTTTCGACCGAAGTACTCCGCCTTAACCAAAAACACACTTTTTGAGCCGCCCAGTCTATTTTCATATTCCCTGAAATATCATACTCTAACAATTTCGATTATACCATTTTCTTCAAAATTATATGAATTGTATTGAATGGATAATAGCATTGTGTCTAGGTATCAGAATAAAAAAATGAAGTCGAACAAATTAGCCGATGGCAAAATATTGGTCTTTATCTAGAGAGTTGTTGGACCATTTTTGGGTGGATAGCCATTTATCACAAACGTACACTTACTTTGTTAAAATATAACTTAAGAAAACTTTTTTAACCTATATTCATCTTTAAATCATCAATTAGTTTTCAATTACAACAGAATGAGCCAATAAAAGTCCTATGCAATAAATCATCAGTAAAATTTAAACAATGTCTCTTTAAGATACTGATAAACAGAAGATCCAAGGGAATTTCTCGGGATAAATTTCTTCCAAGATAAGTGTGCTTGCGATCTTAGGAAGAGAAAATAGTCGCAGCGTGTAAGTGACATGTTTACGACAATGACATTTCCAATAAATAAGACATATCTCTTGGAGAATATCTTTTGTCTTCAATGTCCTACCTCTAATATAAGCCCCAATTTTATGCCTATTTTTGGACTGTCAATCATTTTGCATGTAATGTATCGAATGACATTAAGCAATGTACATTGCACCAAAGTCTGTATGAGAGAAATTAACGTGATATTTTAAGTATTACAAACCACAACCAGAACATCCCTCATACATTTCATTCAATTCACTTTTTTTGTTTTTATTCTTTTATTCTACTAAAAGATGTTAAGCGTTTTAACTAGCCTATTTACATGTTTCTCAGATTCTATTTTCATTCATGGGTAGCGGGGGGCAGAAAGTTCAAAATAGCCTTGATTTGTTTGTACTTTCTTTTATTGTTGTACTGCATTTTTATATATATTTTGTCTTTCGTTTCTTCAACACAAGACATAAACCTCAAGTATTTAACGCCATTACATTTCAGATATGATAATACCCTTAGCTTCTTCTTACTATCTGTAAATACGGTCACCTT
The DNA here is from genome assembly GCA_012932295.1 of Cyclina sinensis. Classification (NCBI taxonomy): domain Eukaryota; kingdom Metazoa; phylum Mollusca; class Bivalvia; order Venerida; family Veneridae; genus Cyclina; species Cyclina sinensis. Next base: position 7,684,286 of record JAAONU010000017.1, read on the forward strand.
AAATATCACTGCTTTGTCTTTGAGCTATAATCAGTTTTGAAACAATAGTAAACGAGGGTGAGAGTTTAAATACAAAATAACCGATATTTTAAAACTCCTAGATAATATATAAGCTTTAAATATTGAACTTACTATTTAGAACTTGTACACTGACACTTGTCACCTGAAGATCCGAAGTTCGACATGAGTATGTGCCTGTATCAGACATTTTAACATCTGATTTCGTTAACACACTTGTTATAGTTCGTGAATGATAGAAAAAATGTTTCCTCAGTTCCACTTTCCCACCTGTAACTATTTTTGTACCATCTTTAAACCAGTCTATATAATCTGGTGGAGTAATGGCGCCTGATGCATTGCACGTTAGTTTCAAAGTCATTCCACGATCAACATGTAATGTACCCGTTAGTGATATACCTGAAAAGACAATATACTAAAGATGTTACAAGAAGCAGAAATATTCTTCTTTTCGATGATGGATAATTTCTGGTCATTTACGAGGCGATCGTATTAGTAAAATCACCAGTCGTTGTTGGTACAAAAGACCTTTTGAATCCTGGATTACTACTTTGTGTTCATGAAGCCCAACGGCCTAGCTTTCTAACAGTTAAGACCTGACGGACTAGCAGCATAACCGTAGCAGACTTCAAATGAATATGTTTCGAGGTAATTTCAAATGACCAAAAAAATTTAAAGGTGTTTGGGACGACATTTTTGATAAACATTTTCAAGAAAAGAAAGGACATTGCCGCGGCATAGTGGCCTAAATATAGACTGTGTATCACAATTAAAAACTATTTTTGGACTCAGGTTGAAGATCTATCTCAGTCATAAGGGTTTTAGTTGACTTTGAAATGAAATGAGCATTTTTAATGATAAATAGTATTTGCTATATCTAGGCTGCTAACGGCACAGCGGCCTTGCTTCTTAAGTTACACGATTATCACAGTAAAAATATTTGTTTAATTAAGTTCAAGTAAACAATAAAACCAAAGGAAATTAGGAATTAATTAATTTTCGTTACAATAATTATTATAATTGTTAAAAAGAGGTTCTTTATACAAGGATTTGTTTGCCTTTTGTAAGCTACTAGCAGCTTAGCGAGCCAAGTTAAACATTGTGTATCCCAATAAATATACAAGTAGTATTTTTAACCACAAAGTCGTCAACACCTTAGAGAAAACTGGGAAAAAACTCATTTTATAGTGGAATTCAGATAAAAACTACTTTTTCTTACTGTAGTTCTCAAGTTAATTCTAGAACGCTATAATTTGACCACTAGACCGCTACGATAAGGGCGCTAGGCTAGGCCATATGGCCGGACCGTTCGGCCGTTGTTAACTTTAAGCATATTTCTTGTTTTACTACATAGTTAGTGAGTGGTTTAGTTATATTGGTAACGTAAACAAAGAATCTTTATCTAGAGATAAAGAAAGAATGAAAGAAAGAACGAAATAAGACACATCTACCTACTGTATTTTCGCTAAGCTGTACTAATATAACGCATCATTTGTAAGAAATAAAAAAGACTTGGCCAAAATGTATGTAAGTAATCCACTAAAACTCTCCGTTTTAACTACAGAACTTTCACAAAAAAATAAAGAAAATTGCAAACTAACTGAAACAGAACTCAAACTTCTCCGTGTTTTAAGTAAGGGATTTTTTTAAATAAACAATAGTATAACAATATTGTCAATACAATCTCCAGATTTGGGCGTAATTGTTGTCATAGGAATCACAATGTCTTAAAAAGGGTAAAAGAATTTTGAGTTCAGTGCTTCAGATAATTTCTGTGGTATCATAAGGGTTTTTAAATGTCACAAGCACCCTACATTTATGAGGCATGCATGTGCAATGTAGATCTAGTGTGAAAGCACCGGCAATAAAATGCAATAAACTACACATGAAAATTACTTCAGTGCAATCGTGAAGTAAAGTACAGCGTGAAGGTACTTAGGCTAGTGATGAGTCCGACATTTTTGTTGTAAAGTGCGGATAAAATCCAGAAAGCTTATAAATATTTTAACGTTTTCAGCCGACCATTTTCCATCAAAGTTTCTGCAATGCCGTCAATATTTCCTGACATTTATACCTATGTACCTTCGAGCTTTAGTCTTTCACGATCGCTGGTTAAGATTTCAAACCAAACATAGGACTTTGTGAATGGGGTAAGTGTAAAGTGACTTACGCGGTTCTGCGTATGAAAATTCGTCTGAAATAAGAAACAAAAAATGTCTATTTCTTAACTTCTATCTCGTAGAATATTTGGAAGTAGTTTTTTTACCGCCACTAAAGCTTAAACAAAAATATTTGTCAACACTTTAGACAAACAAGGGAATAATGATGGGAGGGTTAAGGTTGTTTTGGGAATAAGTCAATATTTCACCAAAAAAGTAAGCCCCTAATTCTAACCGACTTATTTTTCAAACATTAAACGTAAACTAGCTCACGGCAGCCAAAGAATTCATTTAAGGCAGTCAGAATACCAGTTTGAAGGAAAAAAACTTTTATATTACTTATGTTTTTTTTTTTGCAAATAACTATGTAACTCAAAAACTCTCGCGTCATTAGAATTGCTCACAACGTCCTAAATGAATTCAATGACTGCAATATATTGTCTGAATCAAGTGAACGATGAGACATTCACACGAAAGAAAGTGTACAAGTATAAAGTAACGCCTTCTTACACACCTTTTACATTCAGGTATACTTCTTTTCTGAGTCCTCTGTCCACAGAACTTATTTGACACTCGTACGCCCCGCTGTCTGCTGTGCTCACATTGGATATCATTAGATTCCAGTCCGTTGATTCCTCTGTGTGAGCAACTTCAAATCGTTTGTCGTCTGTTAAAATGACGGTTCCAATAGTTAAGAAATATGTTTCGTTTGCCTTCCGCCAACTTACCTGACAATATAAGAAGAGTACTCATAAATATCTAATTATATAAGCATTGACGGGACAGACGACAATTTTATTGTAATACCATTCAAATATAGGAATATTCAAGGTGGTTTTAATAGATAGTTCTTACTGTAATTGTACAGAATACCTGTTTTGCTCATTAGAAATTTTCACAAACTGTTTCAGTCACTACGGTCCTTCGCTTTTAATTTGCCTAAAATTATAATATATGAACTATATGTTATAAAATTCTGATATATGAACTATATGTTATAAAATTCTGATATATGAACTATATGTTATAAAATTCTGATATATGAACTATATGTTATAAAATTCTGATATATGAACTATATCTTATAAAATTCTGTTATATGAACTATATCTTATAAAATTCTGCTATATGAACTATATCTTATAAAATTCTGATATATGAACTATATCTTATAAAATTCTGATATATGAACTATATCTTACACATCTAGATCATTTTTTATTTTAACACTAAAAGAAACTTTATTTTCTAAAAGTGAAACCGTAGCATTCGTAATTAGTCTAGATTATGAACATCAGAAGACACTATGCTGTAAAATCACACAATGTGTTTGTGTCATGATTTTACATGATATTTTCGTGTAACAAAAACAAAAACCATTGATATCCTTTACAGTTAATGCAATGAGATCTCTTTACAATGACCGTCACTAGCAAAGTATTGTTTGTATTAAGAAAGCACTTAAGCACATGACTATTACTTCAACAATGTAATTTATCATGGTTCAACTTTGGCTCAAAAATTGAAGATAAAATATACTTAAGTAACAAAATTTACAAATATGTGTTACAACTATGTTTCAAATGAACATTTCCATAATTCAAAGCGATAAATAATACCCCCTATCTACAAATCTGCAGGAACGGTTTAAGCAACGGTGATACATCAATTAAATACATTAGGGAAGGTCACGTGGGTAGTCACGAGACCCTACGCAGATCTAAATTTATCCAGTCTGTCATAAATTCAGATACTGGTTTGAAGAATAGTTGTATACATAAGGACTTTATCACTGGATCATGAATTGCAAACCTTCGAATTAATTGTAAAAAAGACCATACATTTGGGCACTTCCTATTTTTCGATAAGGCCGCGATTTTTGTATTTCGTGCTTAAGACGTGTGCCGTCACCCTAAGGAAATTCTAACGAATATATTTTACTGTACAGCTGAATATTCTTGACAATACAGATAAGACAAACCAATTAACAAGCTAAAGAATGACATACCGGAAAACTTATCAAATAATGCAAAACGCTTAAAATTAAAATTTTGTTTGTAGTTCAATTTATTAGATATAAGACGGTGCTCATAATTTTCATTACCATACTCGCATCAAAAGCTTAATTGTACAAATTCATATCATTTTAGAAGCGAAAGTTTCTAAAGCTGCACACCAGATTTTGTAGTTACAATCACATGACTGCCTCTCATCCATACATTCGCGTTGAAAAATAGTATCTCAGGTTGTATGAGTTTTCATTATAGTTTTGATAAAAGTGCTTTGATATTGCAAAATTCTGTTGATTTTGAAAGCATGAGGTATAATTTCATTTTTGTTTGGCAAATCAAACTGTAAAACTAACAAGCTATTAATTTAGTATTCTTCCGCGAAAGTTTCATTTATAAAATTTACTACACATTGAACCAGTCGCAACATCTCGGGCGAGGTATTCCGAATGCGTGTAATGAGATAACGTAAACACGAACAACCAATCACACTTCTGACTCTGTCGATAATACTTTTTTGTTGTTTTGTTTTCAAATCAATCAGAATAACTGAAATATTTTCCTCTAATAAATGTGCTTAAAATATTTTTTTAACATCCTTGCTTTTAGTTTGCATGTTGATTAACTTATCAATGTCAATAGGGAAGCTGAATGTTATTGTTTTGAAATTATTAAGAGTAAAAAAATAACTGATACTAGATACAGGTAACTTTTTGAAGGTTGGCAAAAATATGGCGGTTGATAAAAATGCAAAACATAGTCATTTTGTAATTACAGTTACAAAGTCATTTTTCATCAAACAATTCAATTTTTTATTTCAATAAAAAGGTCTGTAAACTAATAGTTTACATATTTAAATAATAATTGTCAAAACTGTTTCCTTTTGTTTGTTTGTAAATGGTTAAACTTAGTGCATCTAAGCTGCTAGAAAAATGCTGAAACGGCAGGTTTATTCCCAAAAAATGAATTTAAAGCGCTTTCAAATGATATAAGAATCTTAAAATTCGGTTCACAAAGAAAAAAAATTATCTAAATTTAAAAATTGTACTGGTATTAAATGTATATAAATATTAATTCTTTTTGCCAACACGTAGATCAGCTATATTCCGGTAACAGACGCTTGTGATGTCATCAGTCAACGTGCCTTTATCTGTTTTCTCGAATCTTGACCGTAAAAAAACCTACCCTTTCTATTTATGGCGGAAATTCACGTTTTAAAGAACGGAATATATTGTGTTTATGCCAGTCACCAAAATTGTTTGACGTTTCCATTAAACAAGCAATTTCTTGATTATACAGAGCAGTTCCCCGAACCACGCTAGTCTGAAAGAAAACAGTTAAACAGTACCTATATTCGGATACCGAAATTCGGATAACTGAAGGAACGTACGAAAATCGAAATTCTGAATATGACAGACCAAATATTCGAATATTGATTTCAGTATTCGTTCAAATCCCTACTTTTTGATAACCTTTTAGTTGTGTACAATGTATATAATAATGTATATATTTAAATGCTTTTCTTGTACCTTCAGTTGAATATTGATAATCACAGATCTCCAAATATCTTGGTAATAAAGAATGTAAGGATTAAAACATTTCAATGAAAACGTTTAGGGTTTCATCAAGACTATGTTTTGCTTTAAATTAATTTCATGTCACATTTCCTATACAAAAGATAAGATCCAGTTTGAAACTATTAATACCTAAATTTCTTTTTAAAGTATCTGATAGCATAGGACTCTTTATGCAAGTTCATGTAAGGTAAGATGTATGCGTTACATTATAAACTTGTCGCAAGATGTTGTTCTACATATTCATTACATTTTTATAAACAATTTACTTTTATAAAAAATATATATATTTGATTTCTGTGTTGCTCTTAACTTGGATATAAGCAATTGTCAAGTATTTCGGTTTAATAGAGATCACCATGGTATTTCCCCCTTTTCAGCTTGTCTGTTCGAAGAAAAACTGGAGCTATTATGACCACAGGTCGTCATCGTTGTCGTGCAAAATCTTTGATGTAGCCCGTTACTGAAACACTTAAAACTATCAATACTTGCGTATGATAAAAAGGTGCAATTGTAAGACAATATGGGCATTTTTCTTAATTATATTTTTGGAGTTAAGCCCCTTTTTAACTTAGAACTTTTGATTAAAATTGGTTATTAAAGGGAATGATTTCAAATCTATCAGAGATATCAATATGAAACTTGGAATATTTGCTTATTGTGACAGGGCACACTTTTAAGACAAGATGCATTACTCTGAAGGCTAATTTTAGAGTTCTGCCCCATTTCAACTTGAAATTTTTGCTGAAATTGGTTATTGATATAGAAAATTTTGAAAACTATCAAAAATATTGTACTCATTCTTAGCATATTTGCTACTGGGGACAAGGCACATCTGTACCACAAATGACATTACTAAGTGATCAGTGTTTCTAGAGATATGCCCCTTTTTCATATGGAAAATAATTAAACTTTTGTATAAATACTAATATTTTGAACATTCACAATCACAAAGTTATTCATCCTAAGTGAAGTGCATAACAGCAAGTATTGGATAGCACCATAACACTCTTGAAATTAATTCTATTAAGCCGTTGCTCTTCACATACGAGCGTTGGCACTGCATGCGATGCTCTTATTAGAGTCTCAAACGACCATAGTGTCTCCCGTCACATCAGTACGTCATACTCGTGGGATTGAGTTTATACTTTATACAATGGTCACATTTTAGTGACAAGGAAGTCCGAACAATGACTTAATTTGGTTCATTTTTGGATTATCTTCATCACTTTTATGCTGAAGTTATGCTTTTCTAGAGCATATCTAAAAAGCATTTGAAGGAATTGATATGATTCTTATCACAAGGGTGTAGTGACAAAGAACAATCCACACATTTTAACTTTCGCTTCTGACAGTACTCTCTGTGCTTTGATTTTTTTTTTTGGTGATTCTGAAGCGACTGTACACCACCGTGATTTGAATGTATCAAAACAGGAAAACGCGCAACATCATACAAGAAAAACTACAGAGACTTTGACAGTTGATTTGCAAAATAAAATTGGCAATTTTCATGGGTCGTTAGTCGCCAAGTTTGTTGAAGAAAGAAATGTTTCAGAATTTTCTTTTATATCTGAAGGTATCTACATTTACTCATGTATCTAATATCTATCAGTAACTAGATTAATAACGTACATTTTCTTTAACAAACGCAGACATGTTGATATGTTTGAAACAGGAAACGTGTCTCACGCTTCCTTATAGTGACAAAATAAAAAAAAAATATACGTACCTCTTATAGGAAATATTTGTAATATCCTTTAATTATAAACATCAAATTAGCTAACGACAGTGCAATTCAGTTCATATAGCTCTTCACTGAAGAGTACTTGATTCTATTAACTTATGCTGACAGACCGTTTTACTGAAGGCCGTGGGTTCGATCCCCGATCAAGCCAATTTTTTTCTTTAGTTTTTTTCTTTTAAGTTTGGTTTTAACACCGTACTTTATATTGGAATTAGGGAGAATTTCTTTCGTTTAGGATAATAAACCGCTATTAAACATGGTAAAAGTTGGAAAATTAGTATCAATGATTTTAGTTATCAATTTTCCAGTAACCCTCTTTTTTATCTTGCTTAAATCGTCATTACAGTACAGGAATAAAATTCTTCTAATATGATGTAAATTATCAGTGATATTTTTCTTTGATATATTTCTGTAATAATTAAGTTGGGGGTGAACTGGTACCATGTTTTTAATCATATTTCAGTAGTTCTCACAGTTTGATGGACTTTTTGTGTATATTCTCAGCAGTCGTTAGGTTTTTTATCACTGGGAATGATTACAGACTTGATTACTGTATTTTTTTTACCCGACTCAGAAAAAACAGTGATTCTAAAATGATTGCTTCTTCGCTTGATAGATCTATGTAGTTCGCAGTGTACCTTATATACGCCAAAATACATGTTGTGCATTCTGGAAAAAATATGGAAAATTAAAGGGGGATTAAGAAAGATTTGTGTTTTTTTGTCGTTTATATACAAACATTAATGAATAACAGAATAATAGAAAAGTTTCATGAACAAGTAAAGGGTCGAGTTTTTTCCCAAGCGCCAAATGTACTCTAAAACGGCATTTTTTTGACGTTACGCTTTTATTCTCGAACTTATGACGTGGGGTCAATATGCTACGTAACTTCAACAGTTTGTTGCCTTTAATCGTTAGTTTGCGCTTGTCTGTTCACTAGTTTGAGCTGTGCACTTTCAGTTAGTTAAAGTCTATAGTCTAGTAATACATGTAGATTGACATGTGCTTTTCCCGTCAAGGCAGCCTGAGACACGGCAAATATATGCCAAATGGTCGTCCCAATGAAACCTTATTGAAGAAACATTTGTATCTTATTTTCATTTGCAAATTTTTGCGTTTTCTAATCTCTTCCTAAAAAAGCATGAATCGTTACAAGTGTTGAAACGATTTTGCCTACAACACAATATTTAGTTGAACATGTTGTATATATATTTCAATTAAATCGTCAGTTTTGTGTCATGTGAGAAATACTGATATGAAACAAAATATCTTTTTTCAAATAATATTTTTGTTGTTCTGAAGGCAATGATGTAAAAGACAACCACATTGTCATTTTACAGTTATTGTCAAATGTGTTAAATTATTTGAACATTTTAATTAAATATTAGGTCAGATAAATTTCCATTATAATTCTTTTAAACGTAAGGAAATGTGATTTACAAATATTGTCAAAATGTATTAAATTATATGAGCATTGAAATAAAATATTAAATCAAATGAATTTTCATTACAATTCTTTGAAACATAAAGAAAGGTGAAGCAACGGTGTAGTACAAACCGTTTTAGTACCAAGGTGTTTGACGGAACAGTACAGAATGGCACGTTCTCCTTTGTGGTACGTATAATTGGACTCTGTCTGTTGAAATCTAGGAGCAGGGGTAGAGTACTTGAATTCCCTGTTTCTTCTTCCAGCGGCTAAAAGATAAAAACAAATGGTATATACAACATAGCGTTTAGTACGCTTAACATTTCATACATCATTCGGAACACCCCGGGCGACTTCAGTAAGTCACCTCGGAAATAATATGGTAGCCGCCATAATGGACTATTTTGTAACACAAATGGTGTCTGCTTTATTGGAGACATTTCTTAAAGCCTCTACCTGTTCATGCTTTAAATTGAAATTAATTTTCATTTTTTCTAATCCTTAAGACAAACACTGCTTGAATTCTGCCATGTTTGTTTATAATTTTATTAAAGCCGAGGCGAATTACCATTTGGTGTATTCATACACTTACATACGAGGTATTTTTACGAAGTTGTCGGAAAAGGCCGAATGTTACGATTGTTCATACATAACTAAATCATGAGATCCAAGTGCAAAGCGGCATCTAATTTGAATACACTGAGCCACCCACGTCCGGTACATGTACAATGCTGTACATTTTAAACGCATCAAATAAAACAGTAAATTCTGAGCTTTACCAACACCTACTGTGCCACAGGTTTTAGTTTCTTATTCATAACGCAAGATCTTCTCAAGAATGAAAGATGACATAGTTGGTTACACTAGCTGTAAAACATAGTTACTCTGATAGCCGAATTCGAATAAAACTGAAACATCTGTTTTCGGTCACAAATGTTTATGAATGGCACAAAACGTCATCCTATTTTGGTTAAACTTGGGCTATCAGCAGACATTTGACACGCCTAGGAACTAAAAAAAATATGGGGGAAGAGCATCTTGAAATAAGCCAAGCCTTAATGTGAGTCCATGTGCTTAACAAGAAAGGATATAAAATAAATTAAAATTTAAAATAAAATTTAAAAAATAAAATAAAAAATCTCTAATTTGACTGAACTTGACTACGGGATGACAATTAGCAGTTTAGAGCCTGGCTACAGGAAGAACATACTTTTTGTTAAAAATTGATAGCATGCAATATTGTTTCAGTATTGCTCATGCTCGACGTTAACTTAAATAATGCATTCGAGTCCAGCAGATCCCTCTTCAGTATAGAATTTCTTAGTGTAAGATGAATGTATGACATCACAGACACTTGTTTAGAAGCAAATATAAGGCATTTATGAATGGCCATTCTCCAGTATATATTATTAATATAATACTATATACTGGAGAATGGCCATTCATAAGTGCCTTATATTCGCTTCTAAACAAGTGTCTGTGTATGACATCATAATTTAAATGTGAAGAATTTATTATTGTCTTCAGTCACAATATGTTGAAACTTATAATCGGAATTAAAACAAACAAATATTAACAAATAAACAGTAAATATGCAAATGTTGTACCTTATTTTTTGCAGGCAAATATTAATTAAAAGATTTAAACAACTATTGCGCGTTATTTTCAACAGTTTTAGTGCACCATAATAAAGTTTTTTTACAAATATTTATCAGTCAATACTGGAGACTTCTTCAACCATTATATACTTTCAGGTTCCAGTAATGAGACGAGATATATTACATCTCTTTACACCTATTATCATGAAGTAGGTATAATTAGAACAAAATCTACATTACAAGTGTTATTGTTTTCTTTTTTATGAGTTAATTGTATAAATCAGTTACGATCTAAGGATAGCAATTCAGATATACTTTGTGTCTAAGTACTGACATATCTATAAATTAATTAACGCAATCAGTTTTAAGAATCGTTAAGAGTTTGACATTATTGTTTGCTTTTTAACTGAAACCATTTCCTTGCAAAGCTTAATTCATTCAAAAAAGATTTAAATTAGGTCATTTACCTAGTCTTCACCAAAGGGTGAACTCGAAAAAGTGCTTTTAGCTCCTTTATTTTATAGCTGTTAATTTTGTTTTTGTATTAACCTCTCGAAATGAAAGCATATGTTTAAAACAATACATGCAACAGAAAACGGGGAACAAATATTATCGTGTGGGAAAAAGTTCAACCGACATTATTTTATAACATCACAGTGCATAACCTCTACGAAATCTGCTTAATCGGCAGCCTCTGTGTCAACATCGGTTATTTTCTGCCACAAACACCATTTGCAATTTGCAGTAGACAGTCAGAAAAATGGGAAAGACAAATTCAATTCAAACAGCTGAGCTGCTTAAAATTAAGAAGTGCATTGGACATCTTTGATAGAGAGACCGCCGATTGGCTTCTGCACCATGAACAAATTTAGTTAGGGCTTTTTTAAGCTTTTATCAACCTGCAGTAAAAGGCTATAGTCACTTTTTCCATAATTTGATCATAACGGCGTTTGGAGTTATCCCCCTCGACAACTTCTTTTGGTTAATAAAAAAGAAGAAAAAATGAAATAATGCCAAACACTAGACTTATATTGTCCCTTATCTTACCCTTAAGGTGATGGAGATGTGTTCAGTGCAAGAAATCAACAAAAGTCGCATTCGTATAAATAGTGGTATCAGTATTGTTATTATTATCAAACACAAAGGCTATTATATACGGTATCCAGACATCATTGATCACCATAAATTTTTCAGGCCGGATGGGACACATCTGTCAGAGCTAGACAACTACGGTATCAAGAGCCCTGCACATATTCACGTCCTTTGCTAGATAATGCTATCACGTTTTTGTAACCGGTACTTGGGCAAAACCCATTTAAAGTGAAGACATTTTAAAAAACTGATATAAATTATGGCTGTTTAAATGCCACTTTGGCATTTTTTATTGATACATACTTAATTATAACAACGCAGTTTTTTTCTAAACCTCACGGTTGTACTGTTTGAATTCTAACAGATATCTCCGTTTGAGGATAAATCTTTCATTTTATGTCATATAGATGCTATATTACATATAAACCAAATGTAACAGCTCTGAGTAGGCTAGTCAGTTTCAATGGAAGACAACTCACGAGATAAGGAAGAAATTTCTCAAGTAATGGTTCTTCCGTCGTCACTTTTTGTAGAAAAGGTTTTGTGTTTTATTATAAACAAATAAAACTAACAATAATTTCATCTATATCTTTCAGCTTAAACCTCGACGCATACCCAATCCTTATAACTGTTTATTCCTTCTCTCATTTTGTTGTTGTTGTTTTCTTTGCTACTTCTAATTTCAGATTTACTCTATCAACATGTCGTGGCTGGAAGCAAAAGGCTGTCAAAGACAGTGATGGCGGAAAATATTATCAGCGACTGAAGATGATTCTCATTTAAGACCAACAACTGATTTCAATTTCTTTTAGTACTTTAAACTTTCAGCATTTATGGCATATGCTAGGACGTTTTTGCAACCGCTACCGGGACAAAAACAGTATAAAGACAAGACTTCAATTTTGATCCAGCCATGGCCGATTATTCGCCATCTTTTTTAATCACTATAAGGAAATAGGAACTATATTTACGAAAGTAGCCAAAACATGCCAAACATATCACAGAAAAAACATTTTAGATGTTAAAAATAACCGATAAAATTTCGCAGAAATCATTGGCAGATGTAATAGACGAAATAATTCGTACACAGGTGAAATTACCATCAATATTTACTATCTGGCATAGTTGATACTTCACCTGTCTTCAGACATGCTGACAATTTACTGTATTATAAGATCTGAGAGTCGTAGAATTTTGAGAGCTTGTAAAAAGTGCAAAAAATGATTAAACCTAAATATATGAAGAGCGATCAAAGAAATCATGAAACGAATTCCAGATTTTGTTTATCTAAAGCAAATGTATCGATAAATTTAATATAAGTTATATTATAATAAGTTGAAGAATGACAATTAATTACACTTTTTGTTAAGACTAGTAATAATTATAACATCATAATGTTAATTCATGGATGAAACCTCCTAAGCTTCCCTGTGTTGACATTTAAATCATCAAAGGCAAAGAATATGAATTTTTAATAATTTTTATTTTTAATGTGGAATTCCTTAATTTCTTTAATTATTTCGGTTTTTCAAATGCGTAAAATGCCGTTTCTATTCACAGTAACAGCGCACATCAAGAATTTCCTTGTTTATTTCATATAATGGTGTGTGAATATTCTAGAATTAAACGAAATTGTCATTATGCACTTACAAGATCCCATCACAAGAAATAGAAAGCATACAATGTATATTGCTGAGTTGTTACGTTCTTAATATTTTCTTTATAATATAATTCTTTATATTCTACCTCGATTAAAGATGGATAGATGGATGTGTTTTAATTACATTCTTTTACATAAACATCATTGTTTTCCTACGTAAAAGCCTAAAAGAGTTAAAAGGATTCGGTTGAGATTAAAACATTCTATGTTTGGTAAAAGTCTAACAGTACATACACTGTGAGCTAAATATCTAAAAGATGGAACTTCTACATACTACAGGCGTCTGCATACTGACTTTAACCTGGTATGACCATTTTTCTATAATTTGAGTGTTTTCTTATTGTAAAAATACTTCACTTCTTACAGATTTTACTTAGTAACTGCATAATCATCTGACGTCACGGAACAAAAATGTGGAATGGAAATTGTGGACTGCGCTACTTCATTACAACAGAAGATATAAAATACTTTTATCTACAATTACATACTGTCTGTCAACAGTACCAGATAAATTTTACACACAAAAAAATAAAATCGTAGAAGCTTTAACAATATTCTTTGAAACCTGCCTAATGTGGTGCCTTTTGGTAAGCGATGATACAAGAAGAAATTAATATTTATTATGAAAACAGTTTAGCATGAGAGCTGCCTAGTTATCAATATTGTTCTTCCTAGCTATTATCTCAGTTCATTTTCTCTTGAACGGCTTATGATTAATAAGATATTGCAGCCATGATCGCTGTGAAATTGATTACCTTATATTTTCAATGCAGCGATGTTTAAGACTTAATTTCTTTTTTGAATCGGTTTCTGAACTAAAATTACGCAAAACTAATTGAGATTTTAAAAAAGTCCGTAGAAGACAATATAATATTTTTTATGAAACGTTATATAGTTGTTTGTTCGCATTCAGCATAGTATGTTCTGCCGGATATAAGCAGAGCAACTGTATGAATTATACGGTAAGCATTGTGGTTAGAGCTGGATATTATACGGTTTCTTCCTGTCAAATCTAATTTTAGCCTTGTCACAGTGCCGATCATGGTCAGTCAGCAGGTGCGTTTAGTCTAATAATGAGATACAATGTCTGTTAAGAAGTCTGCATGTTTTCAGTTAGTTCAAGTACAATTCTATTTAAGAAATTAAAATTTAGCAGAACGGTCTTAACTTATGCAAATGGATTTTTGTTCTCTGAACTTTATGAACATGCATATGAAAATACATAGATAGTTTTCGACTAAAATGACAGCTTCAGAAATCAAAATCATGAATGGCAGACAGACAGACAGACAGACAGACAGATTATGTTCAATCATTCAAACTGAAAAAGCCAATGATGACGTTACCTATACAGAAAAAGATAAACCACGAACAGTGGTGTACACTGTTAAAACAGTGATTTTAGTAATTATGATATAATATGCAATAGTTAACGATGGAAACACCTTATGAAACAAATAGAAAACGGAAAATATTTAGAAGGTAAAAAAGACAAACAAAACAAAAACATCAGTAAGTCAGGCAATCAGTAATGAAAAATGTCACGCATTGTCAAAACGTGAGGATTTTTATAATATACGACGAGTGATCGCGAAAATGGTCACTCTCGTACAAAGTTAATGTGACGCTTTCCATATATTTTGCGTTTAAATCGAATTTTAAATCATGGGAAAATTAAGATAATTGGAATAATCAGTGCCGGGACTTTTATTAAAAATTTTGCCGAATATTCGAACATAAAAAAAAAAACAAATACAAATTTTCTAATAAAAATTGTTAAATTTTGACTTAGATCCTTAAATTCTTCCAAAAATTGTTGTTCTTGTAATTTAATTAAAATAAGTTAAAATATTAAGACTGCACTGAAGGTTTTCGTATATTTACTGAATAATGAAGAAATACAACACGTTTTCTGATTTTCTATTTTCGATGTTAATTTTTCTTTGGACCAAAGGTAATGTCCATGTAGTGTAACATAATATAAAAAGATAAAACATCTGGTAATCCAAACAATGTTATTATTTTGAAATCTTTTTTAAAGCGACATATGCCAAAATTTAACTGTAAAATTTCGCCGGTGCTTTCTCATAAGTTTCCATATATATATGTTCAGACAAGAGATATTTTGAAATCTCGCCGGGCGAAATTTTACGTGGCCCGAACGGGATTCAGAATATGTCAGAAATCAGACTGAAATACATAAGACGAGCCGCAAGAAAGAGGCGGAGTTAACTTTAAGTCGGTCAAACCTCAAAATTACAATTTCAATCAAAGTATAAGTGTTTCGGTCGCTATCTCTCCACCGTATTTTATTTCTTTAGTCCACACATGTGTGTCCAAACGACATCAAAGAACAGGTAATTTTTAAACTTTTTATTAAGCGATTAACTTTAAATAAACACATTTTTATAGCATAACGATAATAATATAATCAGTATTGTCATTTTTTCCAAGCACAGTTTGAAGCTAGTGAGCATCTATCAGTAACTACGGCTCGAAATATGTTGTAACTCAATAGCATTGTCTGTTGTTTACCAGAATAATTTTCCTATACATTCTATACATTATAGCAGAGAGATCAGTGGTATTATGGAAGTTAATTTACGTATTGATATTTCAGTCAATTTAGCCGTTATCTAAACGAATACTGTCAATAAAGCATCGCTTTCTAGTGTTGGGATTACACAGTAGACACCCAGTCTAAAAGAGATATTTGATGCAATCAATATTGAGCAGTTTCCTCATCTTCTCAACATCACTGATCAGTTGATTAATATCCGTCAAATTCTTAGATATTCAAATAAATGCAATACGCATGCTAGGCTTAAATTAAAATTCTGTGAAAATTACATCCTCGTATCATCCAGTCCTGAAATCAATATAAGATTACGTTTGCTCTTGTTAATATTATCTCCGTACATATGTAATTCGTATACGGGACTCTTGCTTTCTAAATATTTACCCTTCTGGTGGCAACGTGTGCCTTTGACGGGCCGTGCAGTGATAAGCAGTCCGAGCAGTCTTTCATGACCTGCATTGTTTGCTACTTCTGTTAATATTCTTGTAAATGATAAATTGTTTTGTGTCTGTCTGTCTGTTCTAAATGGCGGACTGGTTGATTCTAGAAGTGAAACTGTATGTTAGTATTGCATTAATGGAATACTTTTGAAAAAGTATATATTAAAGTTAGAATTCCATAGCATATTGCATGAATGGTTCTCGAGAAAACAAACTCAATTTATCTCAAATCTCTTTTTTAGTTGTTTTTTTTTAACACTGAAACTGTAGGTAGATAAAACAGATAAAACAGATAAAATAAATACAATATTTATTAAAAACTTTTCTCACTAACTAGACAGAAAAATCTGAAAATGTTACTAAAAATAGCCGTGGTGGAAAATCTTATCTCACATGGGCTTATCTCAAATGGCTTTAGAATGCGAACTACTTTTTGTATAATTCAATCAATTACGACATTTTAAATTTATCTGTGTTTACACTTAAAAAATCACATGTTCTCTGATTACTTTGCATTTAAATCACTTTAATCTATCAAATTTACTCATTCCTGATATTTAAACCTACGTAATACGTTTATTTTTTATCCATTTTTACTTGAATCGGTGAAACGTGTCTCCGCCATGTTGAATATTGTGTATTAGAAATTTGGTTGTTTTGCGGTTCACAGGCGTGAATACTAGTACGCATAAAAATAGTTCCAAATATTTTTTTGCGTTTGTTAGTATTTTTATTCCATGAGTGAGTTAGTGAGAAAAATAATCAATCTCTGGCTCGTTTCCGGCGGGAACCGGTCACCTCGGGTTTGGATATCCCGATCTTCAACCACCCCAATGATAGATTCAATTAATCTTGCAGATTTTAGTGACATTATTCACACTTTCATGATTTGCACACATCGAAACCAGTGCATTGTTATAAAAAATCGAGATAATT
Organism: Cyclina sinensis; assembly: GCA_012932295.1. Classification (NCBI taxonomy): domain Eukaryota; kingdom Metazoa; phylum Mollusca; class Bivalvia; order Venerida; family Veneridae; genus Cyclina; species Cyclina sinensis. The sequence goes on from JAAONU010000017.1 coordinate 7,701,520, forward strand.
TTTTCTTGATAGAACTTTTAATATTCACCGTATCTTTTCGTTAACAGTATTCTGATTATGTCATTAGCATACTTCCGTGGAAGTTAGAAAGCCATTCAGATCTTTTATCTAATATACGTAACAGAAAAACAGGTATTAATACGCATAGTAATTTTTATATCGTGTGAGTTATGAGTCTAATGCTTTCATATACAATCAAGTGCGTTTCAATGTAATTAATTGAACACATATGTTGACACTATTGATGTCGCTACCAACACATTCAGGGCAATTTCGTGTTTTTATTGGAATGAACTACAGAGAAAACGTATTTTATTATATGATTATTTCAGTTCGTATTTATTTTCTCTGTTTTTTACCTTTTTAAACTACACTTCAAGTTATCAGTCAGACAACTGCACTAGTTTACGTGTAATTTATATTCTACCTTTCTATTTCTCGTGTTAAATTTTTACCCAGTGACATAAGTAAGGCTATCTACCTAGATAAACTAGAAATCACAATTTTACAAATGGCAATTCAATCTCAAAACATGTTTGTTCCATGTGATATAGTCTTGTGAAGAAAGTGCTTGTAACTATGTAAACCTTCACTGACAAGTCAATAAATTACTCACTGACGTTTCTTACTTTCAGCTGATTCTTTAAAAACAAATCAGAAAAAAAGATAAAGATATGTCTTTGCTAAATGTCTGGTATTTTCACAAGTTCTTGCCGCGATGTGCAAACAGTTCATTAACTTGCATAAACAAGATTAAAATTGACACTGGATTCACTGGCTGGTGATTCACACAGCCTTTGATAGCAAAGTCTTTCATTAGAGCATCATCAATAGGAGATAACGTCGTAAATAAAGACCGGTTTGAAAGGAAGAAAACAGTAATTTGAACAGTTTTATTATGAAGAGCTAAAACAACCCTAAAGCAAATAAAGTAATGTAATACTAACGAGCAATAAATTAACAGAAACAATCATATTTATCTGGAAATATAAAAGCATCAAAAGCATCAATCATAAATACATTTTTTTCTCGTAAATCTAAAAATAATTGTCTGACTTAATTACTATAATGGGAATATCAAAGGATAAAAATGGGCAAATCGACTTTTTTAAAAGTGAATTACCACTGAAATATGTGTTTCAACAAAATTTAAGCGCCGTTTAAAAAAAAAAAATTATTCCAGTATCAAATATGAATTTATTACATTGAAATGGGAAAACTAAAAATAAGTTGAGTGAAGTACACAGTTTTATTTTAAATGATTTTTTTTAAAGCAAGAAAAAATCTACAAAAAAACAAAGAAAGGTAAAAACAACAAAGTTTGCTTTTTTTGCTATTTATTTAGCTTAGACCTACTTCGAGTGCTGTTTGAATAATATAGTATCAAGTTGAATTTCAGGTTCATATGAATAAATATCATGGATTTGTTACGTCAATAGTAGAAAAAAGTCAGACAAATATATAAAATCAACCAATAGAACTTAAACAAAGAGGTATATAATTTACTATGAACACAGAAACGGTATCAATAAATACATAGCATAACAAAGAAAAGCGTGGAATATCCTAGCATAGCCTAATTTAGCATATGATATATCAGAGCAGAACACAGCAACCTTGCCTAACTTAACAAATGATATAGCAGAGCAACCTAGCCTAACTTAGCATATTATATAGCAGAGCAACCTTGCCTAACTTAGCATAATTATGATATATCAGACCAAAGCACTGCAATCTTGCCTAACTTAACAAATGATATAGCAGAGCAACCTTGCCTGACTTAGCATATTATATAACAGAGCAACCTTGCCTAACTTTGCATATGATATAACAGAGCAACCTTGCCTAACTTAGCATATGATATATCAGACCAGAGCACTGCAATCATGCCTAACTTAGCATATGATATAGCAGAACAACCTTGCCTAACTTAGCATATCATATAACAGAGCAACCTTGCCTAACTTTGCATATGATATAACAGAGCAACCTTGCCTTACTTAGCATATGATATATCAGATCAGAGCACTGCGGCCTTGCCTAACTTAGCATATGATAAAGCAGAGCAAGCTTGCCTAACGTGGCATATGATAGATCAGAGCAGAGCACTGCAACATTGCCTAACTTGGCATTTTCTATAACAGAGCAGAGCAAAGAATAAACTTTCTTGATATCAAATGTCACATACATTTAAAGCCTTTTACAAACACCTGAAGTCAAAAGAACAAGCAGAACAAAAAAACATAAGAAAATAACATTGGAAATTGTTAAATTCTGCAAAGGTATTTCAACAGAAAAAACTTAATGTATAAAAGTTTCAGTAAAAAAGCAAAACAATTATAGTAAGGTCAAATTATCAGTTCTTTGGTTGAAAGCATAATATACAAATTTTTCTAAGTTATTATCTTTCTTTCCTAAATCACTGTTAATAAAACTTCGAAATTATTAATTGTAAGCCAGCTACAATAATATGGAATAAAATGCTTCACACAAAAATTGCTGTATTTTGGACTGGTCATTGAGCAGTGGAATTCATTCTCAATATTTCTCACAAAACATCGAGTACATAATCAATATTGTCTATCAATATAGAGATATTTTTTCACGTTTTATTGCCATTTTATGCTAAGATAATCTAAATTTACATAATGCAGTCTGGTATTTTTCTTTCCTTTATGCACTCTTGATATTTTTCAAGTTTTAATTTATGTTTGAATAAACTATACATAAACAGTCTAGAAGAATTATTTATTGCCATGTGCCAAGACTTATCATAAATATCGATTATACGATGCTTATTCTGTAAGTAGGAGATATTTAATCATTGCCGAGTACACAAAAGGAGAGCTCTGAGTTGTCTAAAATCGTTTTAATTTGGTATGCCCAATTCATATTCATATTCTTACAAGATATCTAGATCTTCGACATCATTAGTTGTCTGTAAGTTGCCACTGGTAACTTTCCTACTTTCCAATATAATATTTCTAAGTTTAATGATATTTTTAAAGCCCAAAAATCTATCGCAATAATTGACAACGTAAAGTTCTTTGTATTTTGACTGAGAGTTATTTGATGAGACTGCATTGTATATTCGAGATTCTATACAGGCTAGAACTACATCTGATTCCCCCGATGCAGGCTAGGACTACATCTAAATCCCCATATACGGGCTAGAACTACATCTGAATCCCCCGATACAGGCTATAACTACATCTAAATCCCCAGATACAAGCTAGAACTACATCTGAATCCCCAGATACAGGCTAGAACTACATTTGAATCCCCAGATACACGCTAGAACTACATATGAATCCCCAGATACAAGTTAGAACTACATTTGAATTCTTAACTACAGGCTAGAAGTGCATGTTCGAATGCACATTTGAATCTCCCACATCCGAGCTAACCTAAAACATATAAGTAGATGGCTTTTTATCTATCCCATATACATCAAGGCATGAAGTCGACGGGTTTTCAAGACCGTGTGCATTAAAGGCCTTTACTGAGTTCATCTGTTACATGTACCTCTGCTTTTATACAGCGCAAAATACGTCATGTTATTAGCCAGAATAAAAAAACCCAAAAAGCAAGTAGCTTGCAATTTATCTTTCTCTAATGCAAATTTGACATGCTTTACAGTGTGTCCCAGACAATTGGCGTATAAAGATATATTCACTCAGTCCACCAGGCAGACTTGAAATATGGGTCATATCATTTGCCAAAAATACAAGTATCTGGTCAATTATCATTTCCTAATGCACATATCTGGCATGGTTTCCAAGGTTTCCCAGACAGGCTTTTAATTAAATATAGCTCAAAATGCGCCATAAAAAGTTTACCTTTTCTCATATTTCGTTTGGATTGGCTTTCACGATTACAGGCAACATCGGTTACTTAAATAATGCATGCTCTGTGACAGGATAAACATTTGATGGCTGTATAAACATGCTTTTGGTTTGATTATTTGCTCTTTTATTTGTTGTTTTTTTCGTTCGTTTTTTCAACAGATTATATTTGAAAAAGAATTAAATTATTAAAACTTATTTTTTACCAAACCAGTTTCTTTGATAAAAACACATTGGTTAGAACCAACTTGTGTATTCTGCAAAATAAATAAATAAATAAACTAAAATATTTAATGCATCATTAAAAAATGATAAACCTACCTTTTTGAAAATTAATTCAGTTTGAAAAGTCAATATCGGAACGACTGGCAATGTGCAAGCCAGCCGAAGTTGATCCGCGCATAACGAACTATTTTCATGTTTGTATAACCTAGAAAAATTCACAATTGGACCGAACTCTTGTGCCCTTCGATCACTGGAAGTACACTCTACCACGTCGTAAGAAAAAAACTAACTTATAGGCAAGGGAGTAGCGTTGTACTATTACACCCTAAGAATTAGTCCTTAATTTTTTGGAGCTGTATGCCTATGGAACATTCTGATGTACACTCGTGATTTACGTTGGACGTCAAATGTACGTCCTGAGCTAGCTTTGCAGACGATCACAAAACGGACACTCTACCATGTCGCTAGTGAAGTTAATGGATTGATAGGCAAGGAGTTGAAGTAAATTAACTACACATAAAATAGCATTTAAACAAATGGAAACCGGGGTCCGAATGTTTTTTTTTCTTCCTGTCTCTTGATTTTTTCAAGCAGCTATGAGGACATGTTAGCTTGATTTATAATAAAATCATCATTATATAATACTTTATTGGTAAATAACAAGGCCATTGATTGGGTTTAAGATATTTTTAAGAACATAAAAATAAACATAAATATACGAACATTTATCAGTGAGCTCGGAAAATACAAGCGTCTGATCATTACAGTTCTGGGCATATTGTCAGAAGTTTGTTTTCCAGCAAAATTACGGTCCTCACAAATTACTCCTGTCAGAAAAAAGCGAGACCTAGAAAATTGAAACATTAATCACTAAAAACCCCTGAGACGCTTCTCAAGATAAAATACATTTCACAACTATGGTGGCTGGTTTCTCCCTTGTCGTGTTTTCGTCTGGCGGGACGAAAATGCAGAACGCCAACGCGACACAAATGTTTATTGTAATATGAAGACAAACATATACAAACTTCTGCGTCGCGTCTTGGGGTGAATAACTGTCATGTGGCGCAATGTTTTTTCGTGTTTACGTCCTTTCGCTCTGCCAACATCGAAGGTGAAAACACGACAAATCAGTACTTATTTTTTTGCATTTTCGCTCCGCCAGACAAACCCAGACATGACAGAAACCAGTCACTATAGACAGCTGCTAAATCTTCTACTTCGTAATACCGCTTCCGCCGCAGGCGAGTAGGAGGCAGGATCACAGGATACGCGACCACAATACTTCAGCAAACAGTTATTTTAAAATATTTTTTTCTGAATATACACTGCAATAAATTTATTCCGGCGACAAGGAACGCTGCTGCCTTATCCACAGCTAATACACAACGTGTCTTCCTAATTAACAAACAAGATAATAATCGCGCGCGCAAGAAATAATCTCTAAAGCATTCTTCGAGTAATACATATCGTGAAAAGCGTGAAAGCAGCACAAATTAATAAGAACATGCATGCACGTTGAAAAAAGTATGGGTTCTAGTAATTTTCTATATTCCTCAACTGATTTAGCATCCAGTCATGTTACGTGTACCTTGCCACCAACCAATATAATGTACTTAAACTGAAAAGTGCATCTTATACAAAACAACTAAGCAATGACCACCAACGTCGAATAAACATATATATATTCTTATTTTCTTTACATGCAAAGTTATATCACATTTACTTGTTATTTGTATCATGTTTTTCTTGTCAGTTGTACCATTCATATTCATAATGTTTTTCGATGGTTCTGTGCAAGCAAATCAACGGCAATTCGATATCAAATAAAAGTTTTACCATAATATTGCGCTGAATAGATAATTATATAAATCTAATAACAGATAAGGACTTTACGATCATAGATCATGATTTTAGCTCTTTCTGGAGTGACGGGTAGTGAACCATTTGAAAATTTGGTTCTTATTGCCGATACCAATATTTTGTATATAACTAGTATATTCTCTTCGATACATACAAGTAGACTGCTATTTAAAATCAGGTTACTCGTCTTCTGAACTTAAAGATATCTATCCTGTCACGAATAACAATTTCGAACCGTGTATTTATCTACAGATGTTGGTCACGTGACCTTGATAAATAATGTAGCGCTAGCATTTTGTTCTGTAAAAATAGCTTGGTGTCGTTGACGGAAAAAGTTTATCTGGCTCGGCTTCGAAATTTATCGGGTTCGCATTCGGCTCACCAGATAAATTCTTACGCCTTAAACTTTCTCGAACAACAACACCAACCTATTATTCTCTATATCATCAAAAGCAAACTGAATATTCATTTGCTTCAAATCATTACCAAAACTGGTATTATTGCGACAGAATTACTTCAGAACTTAAAACAACTTAGTTAGTTTTCCTTTTATTTTTTTTTTTTTTTATCATTATTTTTTTTTAAATGTTAGTATTTGAGTGTAATGTTCGATTCGGTTTATAAAAAGCCGAATACTTGTTAAAGCTTAGGAGCGAATCAGTGGTCCAGTGGTTACGCTCTATACTGGTAATCCAAGGGTCCCGAGTTCGATCCCCCCGCTCCTCCACTAACATTACTAATTGTCTTTCGGATGAGACGTTAAACTTAGGTCCAATGTATTAATGCTAGATATTTTATATATAACATTCTAGGTATATTAGGACCCAGTATACACTCAGCATTGAAAAGAACCAGGGACGTCCCTGGAATTGGATGCTCTAACATAACTAACCTGTGCAGGAGGCTTCGGTCTTAAAGGCAAACGTCATCGACGATAAATAGACTTAATTAAATAGAAAGTATAGACATAATAAAGCAGACAATTAGTTTCCAGTAAATAAACCATGACAATAGAATACAGTACTGTGTAAAAAAACCCGTTATGTTCTATAGTTGAGAGATGTAATGAAGTAAGAGAAAGATCATTTGATCCAATCATTCATTTCTCCAAATATTCCATTTAGAGAATGCAATCTTTACCTTAAAAAACTAACAAGTAAAAGTAGTACATTGTTAATTGTTTTTTAAATGTTAAGTTCATAATTTCAATATTCAAATATGATACTAGTATTGATAAAATGGAGTTTCTGGACCGCGTACAAGTAATGGCTAGTGTTGGATAGTTTACGTCAAGTCCTCGCCGGATAATGGTGTTTGTAATGATACAAAATGTACCGGTTTTCTTTAGAATTTGCACACCCCAGCAAAAGTCTACAAAAGTGACTGTCAATGATGGCGGGCATGGACTAAGTAACTGACTACTTTTCTGAAAACGATAACCTAATAAACATCTGATCTCACTTCAATTTTGCTACTTGCGGAGTTCATCGAAGTTTATATGGGATAATATTCTTCACCATACCGAACAGTGAATTTATTAGAGTTTCCTAGCAAATCTGCAATCAACCATTTATCGAGTACATTTCACATCTTTTTGTACCTGACTGATTTCAGCTAAACAGTCCCAGGCACATGGTAATTTAAAGATGTTTTGCAAATACAGCAGCTTGTCAGAAGCTCAGTTCAGCCTATCATTACATGTAAACAAATATCTCTATGGATTCATTTGCATTTGAGACAATACTAACCGATTTTGTCGTTCTATTCAATCAATATAAAACACACTTTCCCTGGAGAAATTTCCTGAGATCTAATTGTCCATAATATGTACTTGACAGGAAAATGTGGGAACCTTTCGCAAATTTATAAGATAAAGCATATTTCCTCCTTTCAACTTTCGCCTGATTACGGCGTGCTCAATGAAGCGACAATGGGAAGGAAAATCGGCATAATTAATTACGCTGAACAAAATTGGAAATTTAAATTAGAAAAACGGACTTGCTATAATAGAGTAAAACGAAGTAAATTTCAACTGAATATATCAGACCGTAACATATCTTTTTTTCCAACCCAGTGCTGTTTTTGGTTCAGTCAATAAAAGACGTTTATTATGTTTCAAAAAATAATCCACCTTTCCTTAAAAGATAAATGATACATGGCGCTACAAAGTATACGCTGATGACAAAATAGTCGCTCAGAAAAAAAACACCCAACTAAAGTAACAGTTAAAAGACATGAGCGAGACAAAAATGTTTCACTGAACGCTTAATGCCTTCACTTGTCTTTTTGTGAAAATGAGTGTTCCCACAAAAAATTAGAGAATTAGAGATGAGTAACAGATTCTGTGTGATATTTTATTTTTATTTATTTATTTATTTATTTATTTATTTTTACAGATATCGTGTTTTTATACAGATAAATCCTGTGGAAATATAGGTCTAGTCAGTTCTTAAAAATGTATGCAAATTCTTGTTTCATATGAGCGAATGAAAGCTATCATGAAACCAACAAATGTAAACACTATACGCTTTAGGACAGTATACAAACGGCAAACAAAATACTAAAATAAATATCTGAATCAGTAAGCAATTCTTGTTTTCATTTTATCGAGTGACTTATGTTTCTTTATGCTTCCTAGTTAAGAACCTGATGGATTTAACTTTACTTAAAATCTACTTGGCTCCGTCAGTTCTTTTACAGAAGAAGAAAATTTAAAATCTAGACACATATAATCTTTTAAAACAAAATCGGTGAATAATATTTACACATGATCAACATATTTAACATTGACGTTTGGTTTTCAAACAACACCTCATGGAAACAATATGACCCCGTAACTTTACAATTTCCTCAATAAAATTACCAGTCAACTTTAAAGTGCAGCTTCAAATAAATACATTTTGAATAATAAACCTGTGCCAATATTTTAAGGATTTATTCTTTTTGTAAACGTCACAAATTTTTCTTTTCACTCTTCTGGAGAAAATACAAATGCAAATTTCCTATATTGCCTTATTCATAAAATGCAAAACAAGCTGCGAAATGTATAAATTTCGCATAAGGTACAATCTGTATGACACATATATCAGGCATATCTATTGACATAGCTCAAGAATACATAGACCCACTGAATTATTATATATAATTATATATATAAAGTATTGAAGGAAAGTAATAAAGAATCGGAAATGCGAACAGTAACTCTGATCTATATTCGACTGAATATGAAAAACCTTTTATTCCATACAAGGAAAGCGGGAGTAGACTTTAGACAATAAAAAACAATATTCTGCTCCAACATCTTTATAACAATCATTTTCTTTATATATAACGTCCTAGTCCTGTTTTGACAGCATACCAATTGTTCATGACGAAAACATTTTGATATTTAATTAACGACTCTATTAATGTCATCATTGTTTCATTATTTTCAGAGGCAATTTAACTAACAATTACGAATTCTGCACTAAAATTGGATAACATGAATATTTTCAACCAGTGGCAAACTTACAAATGTAGGTCAAAATTAACTTTAAAACAGCTACGCCGAAAAAGTAAAAGTATTATAACTGAAAGAATTCGAGCTTTTACTATACGTGGGACACATAATACAACTAACCTTTATAATGCGCTCCGTCTTATTTTGCGTTTAGCGTGTTTTCTAAATCTATTTTGCATGACATTGCTCGTGATAAATGTCAAACATGGGGCATTAAAATCCGAATTTACAGACAATCCCATACGTTTCTGACTGCTTCAAACATTATAAAAGACGACGTCATGCACAAACACCTTAAAATAATGTGAATATGCATGCCAAGTCTTATGTTCTTGCTGCAGAAAATGACCTTATTAGAACATTCTCTTCTGAAACTAGAAAGACATATGACTGATTCTATTTTTAGAATTTTGAACAGCTTAATATTTCTAGCAGTTGTGATGTGGAAGCATTCCAACATTAATGTTTTATTCCTCTGCCGTAAATTACATTAAGAGCATGTCAGCTGCAGAATGGGAAATGTGATCTGACGTTATTATATAGTTCCATGACAGACATATCTCTGTATCAACGCTATATAACAAATAAAATGTTGGTTCCTAGTAAATGTACGCCACATCGTTGCTGCGAATTATAACGTGTGCACTTTTTACTTTGTAAAATTCAGTCTTATAGAAATGAAAATATTGTAAATTCTTCTTCGTCGATGATTTTACTTGATAATCTCTCTGTGTGTGTGTTTCTCTGTCTCTCTCTCAATTTCATAGACAATTTTTCTAGTTTACATATTGCATGATCTTTCCAATATTCTTCTTGGATAAAGATATATTTACATGAAACATGCAAATCTGACATGCCGTTTGACTCATGAAAAATAAAAAACTTTCCCTAGATTAACTGAAAACTATTAATGAATTAATGAAAATTACAGTATTGTCTTGAGCTTGCATTGAACCTAATTTGCAACTTAGTTTGGCTTGTGCAACGTTGCAATATTCAGGGATTACATTTTTATTGTATAATGTTTCATTCATATTGCGAAATAAAAATCAATTTTTATTGAATATTTCTATCAAGATTTTAATAATGTCTTCATTTGTTTTCAATAAATTTGTATTGGTATATAATAATTTTCATTTCTATTCAATTTGTATTGTAAAAATCATATTTGTATTCTAAAACAAGCTATTTGCATTGTATAGTTCTTATTGATATTACATATGTTATCATTTACATTGTAAGAATACAATTGTATTTAATAACATATTAATACTAATCAGACCTGAAATAATTTGTATTTTATACGTGTAACACTATCGCAATATTGCATAATCACATTCCGGGATTTGTTTGCTGATTATGTGACGATGGACTTCGTTCGCTGAAGAAAACGGAGGTGACTACCCTCTAGTACGATTTCCAATGTCAATCATTTCTTTTACCAGGTAATTTCAGCAAAGGTTGCTCCAAAAAATACACGACTTGTTTCTCATGAAAATTAAGATATTTAAACAAAAGTACAGGACGCAGATACACAAACTCAGGCAACGGGGAAGTTAAACAAGAAATGACTATTGCAAATGTGTTATTACTTCGTGTTTTCTCATTCAAACAGCCAAGTCTCATTTACTTGACTTAACTCGTCTGTATCTTGCCAAACAAATTGACCGACATTTCAATTTGACGACTTCATTCTCTAGTTTTGCCACCCATCCAGTGATTTAGGAAGAAAATGTGGCCGTTCTGGGACACAATACTTTACAAAACAAATGGACCAATCGTAAAACTTCCATACATCAGAAAGTCTTGACTTTTCATTACGGAAGTGACAAGAACGTAAATAATTTATAAGAGGTTATTCGTTCCCTGAACAATGTAGACAATTTCTGTCCAATTGTCAGACAGTAGTTTTAACAACTTCATCACACGTCTGACGTGAGGAAACGTATAAAAATGTAAACAAATGAGGTCTGAAATTGTTTTTTGACATTAAACACCTCTACTGTCAATGTTCCGATAGTCTTTCTAGGTATGCATTCAGTCTTGATGTCTAGTATTTTGCCGTATTGAAAACATGGCATTATCAAAGCTTCGATCAAAGCTTGACATAACTGCCTGTATCAAACATGCTGTGCAACAAACTTCTAAGCTAAGCGTCACTATTTCCCTCTCAGTTTAAAAAGATTCAACCTTGGGCAAACGTATACTTACTGTCAGCATGTGTATGCATTCCTTTTTCAGGTATCTGGTATCGATGGGTTTGTCTGTAAGTTTTATATCAAAATCAGATGCCTAAAAATCAGTATCAGATTGCAACTAAGTAAAAAAAATACGTAAGAAGTTTCTCAACTTGTGAAAGGCTATAATTGTAAAACAAGAAAAAAAAAGAAACAAGAACTGACACTGTAAGATGGCAATGTCCCCAAAAGTGGTGCTTTGACCTTTGAGCTGAAGACCAGTCATTCAGGGGTCAAGGTCAAATAAATATAGGTCAATGGGAAGGCCTTGTCCATGGGGGTGTTGTGTCCAAGTATGAAGTATATCCACTTCCTAATATGGAAGTTATGGCCAAATGTTAGTTTTTGGACAATTTAATATTCAGGGGTCCAGGTCAAATAAATATAGGTTAGTGAGAAGATCTTGTCAAAAGGGGTGTTGTGTCAAAGTACGAAGTAAATCCACTTACTAATAAGGAAGTTATGGCCAATGTTAAAGTTTTTGCACAATTGGATCTTCAAGATGAAGGTCATTCATAGGTCAAGGTCAAATAAATATAGGTTTGTGGGAAGGTTTTGTCCAAAGGGGTGTTGTGACCAAGTATGAAGTAAAACCACTAACCAATAAGGAAGTTATCGCCAATGTTAAAGTTTTCGGACGGACGGACGGACAGTTAAAAAACTAGATGCCTCCCTTCGGGGGCATAGACAAAAGGTAAGCTGTAATCATAACAGAAACACTGATATGGGGGAAACTGTGGGCTTTCAAAAATACTAAATTTATATAAAGTACCATTTCAGTGTCCTGAAAATGCTTCCATATCCTGTGGGAAACACTTGTTCAATATTACGACTTTCCTCAGTCAGTACAAAGTGCCCCAAGAATAACAAATAATACTTCAAATATTACTCATCATATTTAAACTTGTTTATGATGTATGTGTTCCTTTCATGATGTAATTGACCATTTTCTAGTCCACTTGTTTACATAAAAGTGCCGGGCAAAAGAATAAAACCGTTCTTTTTTTTTAACTTTTGTGAAACATGTTTAGACTAGATTGAGGTATAGCTGAAACAATTTCTGATCTAAATGATTCTCTGCAATTTTTACATAGAACTTTTTCTGCTAGTTTGAAATATAATAAAACGTATTAAAAACAGCAGACTCAACCAGAGTGGTATAATGAAGAAATCAAAATGTCTTACTTCAAAGAAACTAGCTCTTAATTCAAAGAAAAAAAGCTGATTTAAAATTTCAAAAGATGTAAATCGCTCAAAATAAAGTTACAGCTATGATAGAGAAATAAAACTTTTCATACCAATGTGGAAGACAGAAAAACAAACCATGTCATTGGTGTAGAAAGCACCTTGAAGAACAAGCCGTAAGTAAAGTTGTTTCGACTCCATGGCTTTTTACATCTTATGATAAAATCAGAAATGACCGAGAAAACAGCTTAAATACATAACATTTTGTTAATATTTTGGACATAATAAAAAAGATTTAATTCAAGAAAAAAATTAAATCAAACAACTTTTTGATGATAAACTGCAGCACAGACGATTAACTTACAAATATATATATCTACTTACGAAGTGAAAAATATTATTGATAAACTGAATGCAACAAAGACTACGGCTACTGGACATCACGTTGTAGGAAAAGATACTGTGGCGATACTTTAACTGAGCATATTTAACTCCCATATTCAAACAAATGGAATAAACGAACACTGGTTATAGTCAAGCAGTTTCTATATAGCTAAAAAATTCGAACATTTTTGAACAACATAACGCTTTAAACTGATTACTATCAAAATGACATATTCAAACATTTTTAATGTAGCATAGTTAGGCTTAAGCAAGCAACAGATGTCAGACATACTTGGCTCAGGGTGCTTCTTTCGTTTTAAGAAAGGCCTTCAATCTTGTGAATCATTAACTATTTCTTCGTAAACCAAAATTGTATCATTTCCTCGAAAACACTGTAAAATTCATTGAATCATACTTAAATAACACAAACAAATGTATAAACATTGAAAGTGTTTTTTTTTTCTATCGCCAGGCATCCCACAAGGGTCTATCTTTGGACCTCATCTCTTTCTGAACTAAATAAAAACTGTTTTAAACACTCAATATGTTTTATAGACCATTTTGCAAACAAATGGATTTCACTGTTTGAATCACAAAGTAGATGTAAAAGCACAGTCAAAAACTAAAATAGATACAATAATATAATAATAAAGAGAACACCTAGAATTATTTCAAAGAAATCTGTTCGAACAAGCACAAGAAAGTATGTTTGAACAGTTACTATGCCTTTGTTTCGAGAACGTTTGTGCATTCCTTATCGCTTTACTTGTCTTTCGATGTCATCAAGGTTTACTACCTGAATATATGTTAGACCTTTTGCTTTTTGCAAATATCGGTTCCTACAGCTTCCGTTTGAGGTCAAGAACAAAATATATTGATCCTTAGCCCGCTAAATTTCTAAAATGGACTTGTCCATCTTTCAATTTTGGCAGTACCATTTATCATTAATTTATAGGGGTATTTGTTGTAAAATACTGACTGAATAGTGAACAGCGCAGACCAAGATTAGACTACATAGACGTACAGGGTGATGCTCAAAACATTAACGGTCTGTTAAACTGAGGGTCGGTTAAATTTTGACCCAAAATAACTTTATTTTTTTCAAATATCTTATTCAAATTTCTTTTTTATTTTAAAAAAATCTCTAAGTAATGTCTTTTTGCATGGAGATACTTTCTTGAAATAGTGAGTCAATTTCTTAGAAAACTGACTTAAAATTTAACCGACTGTTAGTTTAACAGACTGTTCAAGTTTTGAGCAACCGGCCACTGGTCACAAAGCCAGAGTCAATTTCCGCCAGCAGGGTAAAAAGTTAAAGTTATTTGCTTATAAAACTACAAAATAAAATCCTTGTAAGTATTCAAAAAAGCAATTTAAAGCAAATTTAAAAAAAAGACTTTCTTTTAGTATTACAAAAATGTTAAAGCTTATTTAGGGAAAGATATTATGTTTTGGGGTTTTATAAATGGTCAAGAAACTGATATTTTGATAGTTTTGCATTAATTCTTAGAATGCTTAACTTATGAATTATATTGTGTGATATATTATTTCTTTTGCCAAAAATGTATGAATGAATAACCTTTTTTATATAACATTCTTATTTGCTAGCGGGTGACACTGATTATCCGTTAAAGTGTCAAGAAATCTGAAAAAAAAAAACGACCGCAATGTGATTTGACAAAATATAATTTCAACCACTTAGATAATTTCGAATATCTTTAATAATTTTACTAAATCCAGATATGACCAAATTCCTAAACTTAGAAACATTAAGTCTGCTGTTTTTAAATTAAGTATAAACTGATACATTCGTAAGATCCCTATATATAGTTTAGTTAATGAAATAGCATTGAATTCCAATTACAGATTATCTCAAATAAAAAGCATAAAACCTTGATTTTTAGGAAAGTTACCCGTTAACAAAACAAACTAGTCAGATAACCATACAACAGTACTATACAGCAGTATTACTGTCTGAAAACTTTTCCCCTTTGAATATGTTGACCCTGTTATAAGTTATGACATACGTGTGCCCTACACAAAGTTATGTCAAAGCTTAAAAGCACTGTATGATAAATCTAAAAGACAGCTCAGAAAAAAAGGTAATTGCAGTCCACTCTCGATATCTCGAATTCGGGCGGACCGAGTAAATTACTTCGACTTAGCCGGACTTCGACATGTCCGGAGCTGGTATATCTACATGTACATTCACACTGCTCTTGAAAGAGATAATAAGCTGTTTTTGTTTTTACAAATAAAAGCTGCATTTTTATATTTTAAAGAATCATTTTGTTTATTAACAGTGTATAAAATAAAACAACACACGAAAGTTACCAAAGAGGTTTTGGCTTAAAATATCTACGCGGTATTTTTCGATTGAACTTTCAAATATTTTTTGTTCTTAACAAAGATGCGACTCTTATATTAAGTTAATTGGATGGCTGTGTACCTGTTACCGATATGTACCCCAGGCCTTAAACACAATGCCACTTTGTGGGAACATTTCAAAATCTAAAGACCTTAAAGCACTAAAGCTACTGTTGTTAGCAGGCCAGTTAGACAAATCTGTAATTATTCTACCATCTCGGTTACGTCGAGTCAAATGATCATGATCTCATTCTAACGAATATTTCGGTAATGACTTCAACATTTAAAACGTTATGTAGTAAGGGATAGACACAGCACCAGTGAGGTAGCTTTCTCGCGACGTGGTAGAATGGTCGCATTGAGTACCTTAGGTTTCAAGTTCGAATCCATTTTCGGGATAAGAAATGCTTTGATAACCTTTTTGTAATTCGACAGATATATATTCTATATGTTTATCTTTCATATTGTTAAGCAAACAAAAGTAAGCATCTACTTTATAGAACAGCTCTAAACTTTAACAGTTATTTCTTACCTTCTTCCGAAAACTGTTGAAGAAATAGGAAAACAATAAGACAATTTATACAGGAAACTCTCCGAAGGCAGTTTATCCATTTGGTCATCCTGAAACGATTTCCACCGTAACGTTATCCTCCGAATAAATCAGAACTCAGGTCTGAGAACTTAATTCAAAGATGGAATAAAGATTATAAATCTCAGGATAACAAGATAGGTTCCCTTTCGAATAGTTTTCTTCTCCCTAATATCTCAATCAACATTGTATTTATGTAATCCACTACAGTCCACTTGTAAATATAATGACGTATTCTTTCAATTTGCAGATTTTTCTCGCGATAACTTTTACATTAACAGAACTGATTTTGAATTAGTAATATTATCACAGTATATGAGTTTGATAGGTCTATTCAGCTAAGTGCTAAGTAGTCCATCCCAATGTTGACACTAAAAATATGTATTGAACACTATTTTATAGTTTGTATGTTTTATTAAATGCCGTACCTCGTGTTATGCAGCAGACGAATTTTGTCGTTTTCTAATCACATTACATGCCAAAATACACTCCAACGACGTTTTATCGTCCTTTAATCTTAATCCGGTTAAGAAATGAAAGAGAAGCGAGCTATTTAAGTCAATATATCATATTTCGACAGAACGCGCCAGGAATCTAGATGCGAAATGCTCGATCAATCAGTGATCTGTTCAATTCGTTATTTAATCTCATGAATTCGAGAAAAAAATCTTGATTATCTGCAATAAACAAACATGTTATGCATTCTCTGTCGATTAATCAACGACGATCCACACTTGTGCAAAAGCATCAGTTTTAACATGCATTCATCCACTGAATTTCAACATTCTGCTGTTTAAAAAAGCATCATTATCCTAAATATTGTTTTTAATAACAAAAGTAGTGCCTTGATTTGCAGAACCGATATGTTTTAAATGATCTGAATTCCTCCGAGACTCAAGTTTATCAACATTTAGTTTAATAACATTCTCACAAATACTCGGTAACAATTGAATGCAACAATCACAATCAGTTTGTCTTCGCATCAAATAAAACTTTTATGAGCTTTGAATAAATTGACTATCTGCGGACACTAACTATCGGTGTCATAAAGCGATGCGTTTAACAAATTGACTGCTTTCAATTCAACCGCTCCTGTTATAAGGCCTCATGCGGTGTATTAAACTGCAATTTAAAATAAACTTGAAACTATTTGGTCAAATAGCCAGTAGCTAGCAGATGTTTACATTGACGAAAGATCGATGTCTCTACCTCCGTGACCGGCGTTGTTAACATTTCATTAGGAGATTACACACGCTTACCCTCGATACTCTGTTTTCAGTTATACAAGGGTCTTTCAAAATTTGAATGACCCTGGTTATACCTAAAAGAAGTCATATAATAATAGGAGTAGTCTAAATTTGGTGAAAGTCTTCATTTCGTCTTTTATCATTTATTGTTTGTAT
This sequence comes from Cyclina sinensis, assembly GCA_012932295.1. Lineage (NCBI taxonomy): Eukaryota > Metazoa > Mollusca > Bivalvia > Venerida > Veneridae > Cyclina > Cyclina sinensis. The sequence continues at coordinate 7,719,114 of JAAONU010000017.1, forward strand.
GAATCGTTTGTAAGTAAGTTTGACCGTTAGTGTAAACATTACACTAAATTTGTTATTTGAGTGGTTTACTTTTGTTAAAGATGACTTATAATTATTTAGGCTAATAGTACGCACTTTGCGAGCGCAAACGCTACAGACATGAATTTATATACCCGTTAGTATGAAAGACCTCTGGTGACATTTTTTCAACTTCAACACTTCATGTTCTTTTCTCTTCAGTATTAAACGATTTCTCTTTCTTTATTTCCAAATTTCAGCTTTTCAAGACAAAAAAATCAATAAATAAAAATTATAATAAAAAAAAATATAAAAAATGCGACTTCACAATTTTATCCAGAAATTACACGATTTCGCGATTTCACAATTTTATCCTAACATTTCACGATTACAGCAAGAAATTTAATGATCATACGATTTCGTTTCATGATTTCATGATTCCACAATTTCTAAATTTTATCCTCAGGGTGCAAAAATAGAATTTCAAGAAAAAAAGTGAAATCACGAAATCTTGGAATTTTGAAATTTTGGGTTAACATCTTGAAATCGTGAAATTTCAGGATAAAGTCGTTAAATCGCAAATTCATGAATTTTTTGAATGAGGGTGAAATCATGTAATTTTGAAGTAAAATCGTGAAATGTTGAATTTAAAATGTAAGAAAGGATCTTTCGAACGTTACTCGTTAAATACAACAATACATATTCTTTTCGACATAAAGGAATGTTTATTAGTCTGGCTACCGACAATACAATTGAATAATAATTTCAGAAATAATACATTTTAACAAGATAGAATGATTAATGATATGCTGTTTTACAATTACTATCCTGAATACTGCATGCAACCTCTCTAATATTTACTTTACTTACAGGAAAACAAGAGTCATTTTTGAATAAAAATGTATCTGTTTCGCATCGACTTCACCAAACAAATACGTGATAATTCAGTAGAAAAGTTCAGGGAAAAAATGTAACACATACTTGTCATGTATATATGCATAATAATGTTATATTGTTTGATCATGAGTCATTTCGACCTAATTCAAACCAATTTATCTATGTCTTTGAAAACGTAAGTTCTGTTCTGTTCTCTTCCTGCTTTCAATCAAATTTGATGATACTTTTTTAAGCAGATATTCGAAACATCATTTATCCTCCCTGCCAAATTTGTTATGCAGAACTCTCATATATTTAGGCTACAGAACACCAAATTTACACAATGTACGCATTTTTTGCTGTAATTACACCGTTCTTTCCGGGGTGTTAAAATAAACAAAGTGATTTATTTTGTGATTTTGATAATGTCATAAACTTGCGCATGAGTCAGGATTTATTTGTGGTGAGGTAGTAATTACGTTCTGATTTTTCGAGGATCATTTTTGTTTTCCATGCGAATTAAAGTCGTAAATATGTGAGTATTATTTTGTGTGTGGTGTTAGACGAAATCCAGAAACAAAATTAAATTCTCTACAATTTGAGTTTTAGTATAAATGTTTATATTATAACACGGACGCATCGTACACAATTGCACCCAAACTCAGTACCATAATACTGGCTAAATAACTGCAGTTCCGTTATCTGAATGCTCTAAATCATTGTTAAAGTAAAAACAAATATAACTAACACAAAACCCTTGACATGAATAAAATACTTTACACAAATACAATTTTTTTTAATGGCAGACGGCAATTTTTAAAATTAAAATAGAAATGTTACAAGCTTTAACCTTCCAGTGAATTCGTTAAAGCCAGATTTGATAAAACTGTTTACTGTCACTTACAGTTTGATGGAATCATGTAGTATGTAGATCTATATTCATTTTAGATTCATCTATTTAGTATTCAAAATTCAGGTTATCAGACTATAAAGATTAAGACAGACAAGAATCTGCCCCAGCTCACACCACTTAATCATATCAACTGTCACAAAGACATATAATATGACAATTCAAAATTCAAATTAACGTCAAATGTTTGGCATACAATTTTATCTTTTACCATAAAAATAATTGTCCAGATAATAATAAGAAGAAAATAAATTATTATTCCTTATAACTGTTCTTGATTTCTAAATAAAATGTCAATAGTAATTCTATAAATATTTCTTGACTGTTGCGACAAAGTATTTTGAAAATCTTGACAACACAAGATGCAAATTCCATGGCTCAAATGGATACTTTACTATGATGACTAACTTAAGTATTTTGTCAAAATAGTATCCATATACAAATAACATTTACCTTTTATTGGCGAACAGCTAAAGATCTGTACATTTATTTGAAAGTGTAATCTTCTTTCATGTAATGTCAGTCTCAAACATTTAAACATTGTCACCTTTTTTCTATTGAGATAAAAAGCGTGTTTTTAACTCTAAGCGAAAACAAAAATTGCTATTTATGTTGTTCTAACCAGAGTTCGGAATAATGGTTTTCATAGAATGGTATTTTTCCTATATTTTAATCTTGTATTTTCTGGATAGATCTTTAAATGAATCACTATTAGATCTGGCGATAACAATACGACGTGCGATTATAATTGATATACATCAAAAGCAAAGGTCAGAATCTACTTAATAAATTGTTTGTCTAAAACATTTTTACCATGATAAACATTTACAATGTTCAATCCCGACGAAAATAAAGTAGCAATAGACGTTTAATTTCGTATTCAGGATTTCATACGAGAGGACGTTGAAAATATATGAAGAGAGTGATAACAGAAAATCGATGCATGCATTCTGTCTGTGAGTTAAATGTTCACGATACTACAATGATTGACACAATCTACAGAAGCGAACGGTCTATTAACAAGTCATGTCTTCATAAAAGAAGATGAAAGGTTCCAGAGCAAACTGTAAAGATCTTAACTGATTTACGACAAGACATGACACCTTTTTTGTTTAGTGAAATGGATGGTGATAAACAGAACATCAAATCAATTATTTTAGCTCAACTTTTGATTAGCAAAACAATGTTAACAAGATGTTTACGATCTTCAGAAACATTTTAATGTGGCAATTATCGAAGACTATCAATGATAATGTTAACGAAAATTTAGAGGACTTTTCGTCAGATTTCCTAAATGAGCAATATTAAATGTTCGGAAAATCAGGCTAACACTATTAATAATTTATAGGGCTCGCTCAGCTAAAAAGTGAAAAGCAAGGTTCTAAATATTAAAGTTCCCAGTGGGATAAGAGACCCGCACCGAACGGACCAAATAAAACAACATACCAAAGAGAAAATTCAGTTAAGCATAATGTCACATTATGTGTGTTTACTCTTGTGTTTTTTTTTGTTAGTTTTTTTTTTAATAATCCATTTAAAAACAAAAAAACAACAACAGTTGGACGGTTTTGTTGAACAAGCCTCCCAACAGTTGAACGGTTTTGTTGAACAAGTGTCAGCTATTCTATTCTTTATTACAGAAACACTCGTACATGAGTATTTCAAGTTTACAATGTGACCTGATACGTGCAAGAATAAGGAAATACCAAGAGAGAAAACTACAACGATTCAACACACATGTCTTCTTAAATTAAACATTTTATAGGGGGTCTCCGAGTTCAACTGAATCAAGTTATAATTCGGTATCGAAAATCTTATTACTTGAAATGCAGATGTATAAGGTTTAGTGCATTATAATAGCTCTTCTTTTATTTTTTCTAATATTGTTATTTTAGAACGACATTTTTAGTTGCATAGTGTTTAAGTGCAAATAATTCTAGGTAAGAACTTGTATCTTTAACGATAACCAATCGATTGTACTATTTACCCTTCCCACCCGTTTATTTAACGAGTAAAACAGCGCTTAAAACAAGGATGTTACGGTACCAAATATACAACCGCACCATATGTAAAACGCTGCACAATTTGTAAGAAAAAACTGCATCATATATTAAATTATTTAAAACTGAGCTACAACAAATGTAAACAAAATCCCCACCATATGTGAAAAAATGTTTTGTGGCATGCTCCTCATGTAGGACGCAGCTGCACCATTTGAAACTTTTGTAATTGATACTGCGATGAGTGTAAACCACTTTATACCGTGGATTATAGAAGGACTAGCGAACGGATTTTTGCGATAAAGCGCAGGCAGATTGAAAGTTCTATCCGCTTACTTATTTCATTTAAGAAGACGTCATTTTTTCCCGAACATCGAGCAATTCCTTGATAATGTAACGGGCTTCCACGGAACTGAACTGCTTTGAAGAAAATAATACATGTATCTGAATTCCAGGGAACTTTTACCATTGGCAGAGTGATTTACGCTTTGATGGAATATTCTACTTCGAATCTATAATACTGCTTTTAACTGCAGAGTTCTGGCCAAATGACGAAAATAAATACTTACCCGTACACAGGACGACTTCATATCGCTAAAGAAATCTTTGAATGGGTTCCTTTATTTTGTACAGAGCTATTTGTCGAAAGATATGGAGAAAACGGACAGGAGGTGGAGGGAAAAGTGTAATGTATAAGCGCAAGGCATTGTTTCGATAAAACATTCCCTGGACAGTAAATCATTGAAGTTCTCTTAATAGAAGGTTTGGGAGTTAAAACAGATATATGTGTCAGACAGAGCGTAAAGGCAGATTAAAACATTTGGAGAGGAGCGTAAGATTAGTTATGTTGGTGTAAAATTGCAGAGAATAATAAATCTGGCGCAGTGTTGCGAGAACTTTAATTGTTGGACAATCAAGAATTAGAACGTTTTCAGCTGGTTAGTGGACTTAAAACGAAAAATCTCTATAAAATTTTCGAAAAAAAAAATCGACATCAAGTATGATTTGTTCATTCAGGACTTACATGCTGGAAGAAAGTATATTATCATTGTATATAGTACTTGAAATCTATTTTGTGTCTTTGCATAAGAATCTGGTAAAAAAATTCTTTATCCTATATATCTTATAAAAAGGTTGCTCTCTCTACATCTGCATTAACCGGAACAACAGTGAATCCAAACTAAAACTGATGCAAGAGGTCATCAAATATTACGAGAATTAATCCAGGCTATCACAAATTTACTTACCCCTGTTACTCACTTTGTAATAATTCTTCAATAAGATTAATTGAACAAGTCTGCCTAGAATTCATACAAATGGATTTTTACTATAAATATAAATGAAAACGATAAAATACAAATAGGAATTTTACAATATGAATTAATCAGTATAGGATCCAAATACGAGATTTAGAATACAAATTGACTTTACTGATTACAAATGAAAATTATCAAATATAAATGTAAATTTATTGAATATAAATGAAGACATTATTATATATTAATGAAACATATACAAAACACATTGATCTAATGAAACATATACAAAACACATTGATCTAATGAAATAGACATTGATCTAATGAAACATACACAATATACATTGATCTAATGAAACATATACAAAACACATTGATCTAATGAAATAGACACTGATTTAATGAAATAGACATTGATCTAATAAATTAGACATTGATCTTATGAAACATATACAATATACATTGATCTAATGAAACATATACAATAGACATTGATCTAATGAAATATATACAATAGACATTGATCTAATGAAACATATACAAAAGTACATTGATCTAATGAAACATATACAATAGGCATTCATCTAATGAAATATATACAATAGACATTCATCTAATGAAACATATACAATAGACATTCATCTAATGAAATAGACATATTGATCTAATTAAACAAATACAGTTGAGACATTGATCTCATAATATAATTAAAACAATATAGAATACAAATGTAAACATTGAATATTGCCATATTTTCTTCGTTTGTACGTATTCATTTAGTTTCTTTCCTTCTTTTTACGCCAAGAACGGCAGTACATGCCACACTGTTGTATTGAAATTTAGAGAGATCACTTACCGATCGCGCTACGTATCAGCCATAAATACTTGGTGACTGAACACTGTACGTATGCAGTTTTTGACTAGGTATTCAGATAAATTTAGTTGCTAGATTTCATTTCTTTTTTTAAGAACAGTAGCTCTACCACGTACTTAAAAAATCTGTGGTACCTTTTCTTTAATCCAAAATTAGCAAGCTCAAGCTCAAATTTATTGGCATATCGGCATATTTGCCTTTGGCCATTTACAATATTCATTATGAAATCATGGCCAAGACATGCAAAAATGATACAAACAAACAATTAAACAAATGGACATACAAACAGACTAGCAAACAAAAACCCACAAGAATTAATGCATAAAAAAAACACGCAAACAAGTATATAATACGTTGGATATATTATATTGAAGCAGCTTACAGTGAAGCACTAATGTGGTCCGCACTTGTTTTTGATTCTTAAGATTTTTTTCTAAAACACATATGTTAATTTTTGTTTATTTTGACAGAATAATTTATGAAATATATGTAAATTGTAATTTGTAGCAAAAAGGAAATGTTCTTTTTATTTCGACCATGTCAAAAAAGCTAATAATAATCTTGGAACATGCTTCAAGATTTCGGCTATATTTTCCTTCCGTGGCGTTAATTGCATGTAACTCATATTTGAAATTTTGTTATAACGGTTTTTATGTGTTTGGCTGGAGATTATACAAAAAGATGGAGACTATAAACTATTAATCTATTAACTCGCATATTAATGCACTCGGCATTTTCAAAAACTGCATATTAACATAGCATTACTAAATATCAGCAGTGATTATTTACAATTGCCACACAATTAAGCACTGGAATTCTTTATAAAGTGAACGCCTCATGTACCATTACACATTCTTCGAGTTTACGTGCACACAAGACAATATTATGCTTTGATTCGTACTTGTTACTTGATAAGATTGTACAAATGCACACAGAATAATTAACTTGATTAACTTAAAAAGCTGTTCAGAACCTACGCTTTCACTGAAAGCAATTGATCTGGGTGAACATAAAGAAAACTTCAAGAAACAGCGTTCAAGAAACATATACAATATACATTGATCTAATGAAACATATACAATAGACATTGATCTAATGAAATATATACAATAGACATTGATCTAATGAAACATATACAAAAGTACATTGATCTAATGAAACATATACAATAGGCATTCATCTAATGAAATATATACAATAGACATTCATCTAATGAAACATATACAATAGACATTCATCTAATGAAATAGACATATTGATCTAATTAAACAAATACAGTTGAGACATTGATCTCATAATATAATTAAAACAATATAGAATACAAATGTAAACATTGAATATTGCCATATTTTCTTCGTTTGTACGTATTCATTTAGTTTCTTTCCTTCTTTTTACGCCAAGAACGGCAGTACATGCCACACTGTTGTATTGAAATTTAGAGAGATCACTTACCGATCGCGCTACGTATCAGCCATAAATACTTGGTGACTGAACACTGTACGTATGCAGTTTTTGACTAGGTATTCAGATAAATTTAGTTGCTAGATTTCATTTCTTTTTTTAAGAACAGTAGCTCTACCACGTACTTAAAAATCTGTGGTACCTTTTCTTTAATCCAAAATTAGCAAGCTCAAGCTCAAATTTATTGGCATATCGGCATATTTGCCTTTGGCCATTTACAATATTCATTATGAAATCATGGCCAAGACATGCAAAAATGATACAAACAAACAATTAAACAAATGGACATACAAACAGACTAGCAAACAAAAACCCACAAGAATTAATGCATAAAAAACACGCAAACAAGTATATAATACGTTGGATATATTATATTGAAGCAGCTTACAGTGAAGCACTAATGTGGTCCGCACTTGTTTTTGATTCTTAAGATTTTTTTCTAAAACACATATGTTAATTTTTGTTTATTTTGACAGAATAATTTATGAAATATATGTAAATTGTAATTTGTAGCAAAAAGGAAATGTTCTTTTTATTTCGACCATGTCAAAAAAGCTAATAATAATCTTGGAACATGCTTCAAGATTTCGGCTATATTTTCCTTCCGTGGCGTTAATTGCATGTAACTCATATTTGAAATTTTGTTATAACGGTTTTTATGTGTTTGGCTGGAGATTATACAAAAAGATGGAGACTATAAACTATTAATCTATTAACTCGCATATTAATGCACTCGGCATTTTCAAAAACTGCATATTAACATAGCATTACTAAATATCAGCAGTGATTATTTACAATTGCCACACAATTAAGCACTGGAATTCTTTATAAAGTGAACGCCTCATGTACCATTACACATTCTTCGAGTTTACGTGCACACAAGACAATATTATGCTTTGATTCGTACTTGTTACTTGATAAGATTGTACAAATGCACACAGAATAATTAACTTGATTAACTTAAAAAGCTGTTCAGAACCTACGCTTTCACTGAAAGCAATTGATCTGGGTGAACATAAAGAAAACTTCAAGAAACAGCGTTCAAGTATGATTCAATAAAGTAAGTCACAGAGGACATATTGTGTACTGTAACATACTCCTGTCGGGGGATTCAATAAGTCAGTCGGGTTAGTGTTCAAAGTGATGGTAACATGTTTATGAGAACGACACTGTAACTGCACGCTTTTATAACACTGCACTTGTCTTCGTCTAAAACATTGCCTTGTCAGAAACTAGCTTCTTGAAACGCAATATTCATAGGATTCGAATAAACTACGTAATGCGATAAAATATCTCTAGAAGAAACATGTTTATTAAGTTCGCTGTTTCGAGGTTCTGCTTAGCTTTTTTCAATACCTAAATTTTATAGAAGTTTAACTTTCCAATTACTTTTATGGCCTTTGTTTCTGAGAGTCTTTTTTATCTCAAAAGACATGCTGGTTAAGAAAGGGGAAAAACTGAAGATTTTACAGTTAGAAGACAAAATTTGGAAGCTACAAATTGAACTGAACAGTTTATTGTAACGTAACAGGATCTTTCATCATACCGGTTACAATACGGTTAGTATTCTACCTAGTTTTACGACTTCGACCTGATGAAACAAGTGACGACAGGGTATATTTATGCTCTATAATCACTAAGTGGAACGTAAAAAAATAATAACTAGAAAGCTTTTATGTTTGGTAAGTACTACATGATAACATGAACAGAAATGCGTTTCAGTGCAATATTTTTATTGCAGTGAGAATGTCTAAGGATCTTAACAAACTGTATGTGATGAACATTAATCAGAAAATATTAGGTATTAAAATTCATCATCATTAAAACATAGATCACATAAAATGTCACTGGATCGCTCTTATGTTGAAATACATAACTTTACTCTAAATGAACCTGCGATGTCATCAACTCCCGCAAAGTTTGTGGGCGGAAGCGTCAAACCATCGAGCAGGTCAAGAAAAGTTTTGAAAGGTTTTAGCCAGGGCAAGGTGGCAGGAACTGTCTTATAGCAAGCAAGTGTCCATTGCGTAAAATGATCAAGAAAAGCTACTCTAGCACGGTGACAAATATCAAATTAATACAAAATCTTTGTCATTTATATCAATAATATGTTTCATATTTTATTTATTCATTTATTTATGTATCATATTCCAATCTACATATATTTGATTAGTGTTATTTCAGGCAAAATCTGTAGCAAGTGGAGGGATTGCCAACACAAAATTAGCTCATTATTTCCTAAGATCACATCAAATAACTTGGTTCGTTCAATTATTAGGAACAAATATACTGACAGATGTAAGCTTTGCGAAATTGAAAAGTTTACTATCTTTCATGATTTTCATGGAAAGAAAGATATTGTACATACTTTTCAACACAGGAGGGCGCGTGTTGTGTGTTGCTTCGCTTTACTATTTCATTACTTTTGGGAATTATCAATTACCTTTATAAACCAGAATTTATATCAAGAGTTCTTTCTGTCTCACTTTTGCCAACTTTTAAAGTAGTTTAAGTTCCAATTCAGCAGAAACACTAATAGGAAAAAAGCAGAAACACAAAGCTGGCACTAGTGTCTTGGAACACCAGCAGACAGTAGAGGCGTGTTTTGAATGTTCATACATTTTAATTTGCGCGACGTCTGTTGAATTATGCTGTGCCAAGTGCTACCTTTCGGGAAGGATCGATCTGTAAAACTTCCGTTCTAAGCGTTGTGAAGGTGTAGTCTTCACACCGATTTGCTGGCAATAAATCCAGTAAGATTTAAATAATGACCAATAATCAATAGAAACAAATGATAAACTCTAAGCCAAACTATCATACAAGGAATTATTTTGGAAGTCAGTATAGGCGATAGACTTGACATAAATTACATTAAACACTATGAACCCTGGTATCAAGTTATTGAATCGAAAGAGAATTTGGTAAAGGGTACCTTGAAAATGCCAAAAACGATACGATCTGCCTTTATTGCGGAAAAATTTTGACTGAAATTGTAGAAAATCGCTTGAAAAAAAAGTTTTTCTTTTCTGAGGCATTTTGTGTGTGTGTAAGAAATGCAAACATTACTTTTATTGAAAATATTCAAATATGTTCTGAATGCACAAATAACTCATAAATACGTTGAAGAAATGAAAGACTGAACATCTTCCTGGAAAATCTATTCATAGTTTTACATAAAGAATCATACTCAATACTTCCCTCATAAATATCAATGCATTAGATGCTGTGCTACCAAGCCATCCATGATAGGCAACGCCGTATACTTTCTATTTGATTAGACTTTAGGTAGAGAGTTATTCCAGGAAATCAATAGTAGTGTTAACCACACGGGAATAAATTGTTGCCACAAATAAAACGATAGCGTGATTGATAATAAATTTATCTGTAATATATTTAGGGTAATTTTTACCAAACCTATGTGAACCTATGTTAGCCAGATGTTGCCTAATTTGAACTTTTCGCATTTCTTTAAAGCGACTGACTAACAGAATAAAGCCGATTTTTTTCTTTAAAATTTAAGAGAAGTTAATATACTTTGGAAAAAACATAATATTATGCTTCTATACATCATGAAAACTGAAAAAAGTGTAGACTTAACCAGGATTCGAACCCATGACCTTTCGGTCGGTAAAATATAGAGCAACTATCTACACATCTGAGCCACAGAGACTAGTCATCAAGTTTTTTTCAAAATTAATATTATAACTCAAGTATCTACCCCGTGACTAACGGGCTAAATTTTTTACCGATAAAAGTGTGTAAAACTATATTTTGATGTTTTCTGTATCAAAAAATGAGTCAGTAACATAATTTCGATATGTTCTTCACAATTACAGCAAGAATTTCAAGATGTATTAACATTTTCTTCTCTTTTTTTTCATCGTCGGCCCATGTGTGAGTCAGTCCCTTTAAAGCTCCGGATCACTTTTTTTAATATTTTTTTTATAGGATAGAGGATATGAAGTGAAATCTTCAGCGTTTAGAAACGGAAGGAATGGAGCGTGTTTAAAATGAAAATAGAAATAAAAGTATATGAAACAGTTTCCACAACTACAAGATTAAGTTCCCTTGTTCGTCATCTGTCATGCATTCGGAGATGACATATTCACATTTTGATATATAACGTATTTTTATCAATATTATGCAATAACCATTTTTATCTTGAGATTTTTGACCTTATACTTTTAATCATTTTCATTATTTTTTTATTAATGGTGTGATATGTTCAGGTTTATAATTATAACTAAACAGTGTGTTGCCTGTGTGATATGTTCAAGTTTATAATTATAACTAAACAGTGTGTTGCCTGTGTGATATGTTCAAGTTTATAATTATAACTAAACAGTGTGTTGCCTGTGTGATATGTTCAAGTTTATAATTATAACTAAACAGTGTGTTGCCAGTGTGATATGTTCAAGTTTATAATTATAACTAAACAGTGTGTTGCCTGTGTGATATGTTCAAGTTTATAATTATAACTAAACAGTGTGTTGCCTGTGTGATATGTTCAGGTTTATAATTATAACTAAACAGTGTGTTGCCTGTGTGATATGTTCAAGTTTATAATTATAACTAAACAGTGTGTTGCCAGTGTGATATGTTCAAGTTTATAATTATAACTAAACAGTGTGTTGTCTGTGTGATATGTTCAAGTTTATAATTATAACTAAACAGTGTGTTGTCTGTCTTCAACTATGGCTGTTTGAATAATGAATGGACAACATGTTCAGAGTACAGATAGAAAGCGAAGATTAAACTTGGTTTCACAATAAATTTGATGCAACTTCAGTGGAAATTAGAATATGTAGAACATTTAAACGTAGACTCTTCTCATATCATAAGCATTTCAATAGGAAAAAAAGTCATAAATTCATAGTCGAAATGTTTTCTCTAATGTATGGGACGCCAAATATACAGAAACTCGAATACTATATAACCCCTCTCTTACTATATAAACCGCTATTTGATTCAATTAATGTGCGCTTGAAATAAATTGATGGTCTCTCTAAAAGAATAACTGTGCGCTCAAGAAGAATTTAAGCTCTCTTCAAATAAATTAGTGCGGGCAACAATTCAGATCATTACGGCCGAGCATTAAATCAGTTCAGAAGGTTAAACACATTAGAAGCGCGCAATAATGCTTTCATGTTAAAGACTGCATTAATGTAATGTTCAATTACTGGGCGTAAAAATTCTCATACAGTGAGGGGACTGATACTTATATAATGAACATGCATAAAATAAATAGCTGAGAGGTTAAATACTTTGGAATTGGTCTTTTGGAGTTGACAACAGCAAATATTAATGCGCGTAATATTTTTGGCTAGCACAAATCCAAATAATGCATACTATATTTATGTCATTACGCGCTAAAATCTATATACAGCTCTCAGCAGTTGACATTATGCGTGCGAAAAGTAGTAAGACAATTTTGGAGAGCTCGAATCAAAATCTACCGAGCTTGAATAATTTTAATCTCTCTTCAATTCAATTCATGCGAGCTCTGATGATCTAGAGAGAGCTTCTGTCGTTTCAAGAGAGGTAGAAATATTTTAGTTTCTGTAGATTCGACGTTCCAAACTGATGAGAAAGCAAGAGGCTGAATGATTTTCATTCTCGCAGTAACTTACATGTCTGTACTGTTTAGCAAAAGATAAATGATTTTGTTCCTTGTTCTTACTTTCGGAAGTTAGAAGAACATTCATCTAAATTCATGATTAAACAAGCGCTACGTTCGAATGAACGCCATTACCACGGGGGGCATTGACCTTTGACTCCGTGACCTCTTAGTGGGTCTGGCGGGTAGAGCTCATCAAGGTGCATTCCCCTGTGAAGTTTGGAGGCTGTAGGTGGAAGGACTTCCGTGTTATGGTCAATGTTAAAGTTTTGTGACAAACAGACAAACAGACAGACAGACAGACCAGAATCGATTTGCTCCCTCCAGGGGCATAAAAATGTATATCAATTTGGAATCATACTTTTTCCTTACATATATGTATGATGATCTTTATAAAGTCCTAAAAAATAAAGAAGGCCTGAACATGTGGAGGGCATTCATAGACAAAATGCATCATACTAACTGAGACATCAAGTTTCACATTTTACGTTACCTACAACCTTCTGATCGCAGTCCCATTTGTTGTTCTATTTACTGTCGTTAGAGCTAATTTTAAGTTCACTAAAATTGGAAAGTTTTGTGTGTAATTTATAAGACTTTCACTCTTGTTAACTTACACTTTACTTACAAGTGACATTTTGCATATCGTTTGCTTACCGTTTTTTACGTTTGTCATGTTCACTTCGAAGTAGGTTGTTGCTGTTTTTGCACTTAGCCAAATTTTCGAAGTGGTCGTTTTTTTTCGGTACATTTTAATTATGCTTCATTTAATCTTTCAATATTCAGTCCTAAATCTTAATTGTAAATATTTTACATTTGTCATTAAAACGTTTTGACAATTCAAATATTAACATCATTTAAGCATTATAAAGCACGTAGATGAGGATATCGTTACAATTCGTGTGATCTTTTAGCTGCTTCTATCTTCACTAATTCAGTGAAACCCGAAAATATCCGCGCTAAATTTCGCCTATCTTTGTAAAGAAATCAGTAAACCCTTTTTTCCTTGTCGCATTAAATTTCCAAATGTTACAGTTTTCTATTTAAAGTGAAATCACTCCCGGGTTAAAAACAAGTTTATAAGAAAATCTCAAATTAAACAATTCGGAGATTTTGATTTTTTTGAAACGAGTGAGCAATGATAGCCCTAAAGCGCTCACCTCAGTATATATGCATGCATTCAATATACGGGTTAAGTGATAAGATTAGTTCTACAGCAAAATGCAAGAGGCTCTTCAAAATTAAAATCTTGTTTAAAAAATTGAAGTAAAAAGTTACATAAATAAATATAAAAAAAACATTTAAAATGTGTGAATGATTTGCATTAGGATGAAGACCAGTTGAACCAGCAAGCTAACAGCTAAAAGTCTTCTTGCACGACGTATATCAATCATATCACTATACTCAATCATGTTATTTATGTCATTTTCGGTTTAAACGATATAAACAAATGCATTTTTTTCATATGATATGAAGGACACACATATTTAGTTCATCCAAACCATAGTTTCAGCATCTTAAATTAACCATGCTTATGAAATCAGAAATGAAACCTCCAAAGTATTTCTATCATATTATGTTTAATCAGGGGATTGCTTTATTACATGTCTCAAAACACCAAGAAGACGTTAATCAGATCTTTATTTCTTCATAACTTGAATGTATAGATAAGTGCTGCCTCAGTGATGAATAATTACATTTACGAAGATTTAATGTACACTACTATTATATAATTGCATGGTAATCTCATGTTTTCAACAGGTTTTGTGCACTATCGTTACAAATACAATGGAGTACTTTATTTTTATGATAATTTTTATTGTTAGTTCCATAGTTTATATAAGTACTGTTCATGATCACACAGTTATATGAATTAAACAAGCATATCCCAACACTTACCCATGAGACACTGCGTTCGTATTTAATTGGCCGATTCTCATCTCTATAAAACGAGCAGTCATTGGTAATGTTAGCAGAGCACGAGAGTGAAAGAAAGTCCTTGATGGCATATATACATACAAAGGAAGTGCAACCAGTTTGTTTTAATTCACTGTACATTGTAAGATAGAGTTCACTGCATTATGTTACAGTCTAGTGCATACCTTCCTGTAATTGTATAGATACAACCTCTGACAACTGCGTCAGGGAATCGATTCTTTGGCTCAGTGGTTAGAGTATTGGCCTTCGATGCGCTAAGATCGGAGTTTGAATCCATCTCTGGGTTGTGTATTCTAAGAGGCATTGCATCTCTTTGTTACGGACGTGCTTCTTTGTAAGAATTCTGATATTTATGGAGACTTATAACAATGCATTGATTCAGCTGTTAGGCTTACAATTTTAGACTGATACCTTGACATCTAAAAATGTAATACTCTGTTTTCTTCACATTTATATGATTTTGAAATAAGCTGAATGTTATAAGTATTTAATATACCTCTTTAAATTTTACAGCCAGTCCATGATAAAAAAAATCTGTTTGACAAAATCATTGGTAAAAGGCAAAAAGCACCGAAGTCCTAATTACATTCACCAGAAAATTACTTTGCAGTAAACCATTCAACAGATTCACTTGACAATCAGTTTCCCATAAAAGAACAGTGGAAACTATCGACACTTGATCCAATAAAATTTGTGTGAGTACAAAAGCCAAATGTGGTAGATAGAGGTATCACATAAGTAACCACTTAAAAATGTAGTTGGCATTATTTGGCATCGAATATAGGAAGAATATTACCAACATTGTGTAACAGACATAAATGCTTTGGCACTTCTTACGTACTTAATAATGTCATTTAGGTTCAGACAATTAATGTAATTATTAAGGAAATAAATATAGTTTGCTGAGAACATTATTTTCGTTATTACGTTTAATATTTGCCATTTAGTTGTTGTATAATAGTGAAGTAATTAGAGAGAAAATGATTATACATACTTGAAAGCTTAGTTACACTTTGCACAGAAAAGTGAAACCGATATAGACAGCAGTTATGTTAATCCTAGAAAATACTGTTAGTTTTCAAGAGTAGTATTTGCTATCTTGACTGACTGCTGGGTTAAATGCTAGCTCTTTAATCACTTCAAAACCATTGCTTCAAATAACAAAAATACAAAAAGAAAAAAACTATTCCTGTTGCACTGTAACATTTCTACCGTTTAACATTTTTTTTCATTTTAGAAGAAACTTTCTTTCCAAAAAGGCTGTGTAGGAGGCAAAATGAAATGGTTTCCCTGACGGTAGACAAATACACATATGAAACCTTCATTAAATAAAGAAAAATATTAACTTTATTCTAATATATAGGTAGGTAGGTAGCATGACACTCACTTTTACTTTTTTTCAAGCAACATACATAGCAAAACATAATATCCATCACAAAACTACTTTAACTGTTTATTCAACCCCCACTCCCCTATCATCATATCCCTTAGGAAAGGTTAATTGCTCGTTTTAACTTACATGTTAACACCAGCTGATTCAACATACGAGTGTATGCATTAATTTTTCAGACACAATTCTGTACAATTATGCCCACAACTAACGTTTTCGCCTGTATTATGACGTTTCACATTGTATAATATCTTTGTCCAATCAAACTGTTCATAATTTGTCAAAAACTGAAAAAGATATATCACTACGTAATTATCTTATATCAAAATAAGGTTATTTATTTCAAATGACATGACGATGGCGTGACCGTATCAGTTATAACATAGGCCTTATTAAGTAATTTATCTATCATATATCAAAATTGTATAGAACTTATCGCAACGATATGATACGCTTGCGATTAAGTCCATACAATTTGAGATATGACCAAGGCATTCTCGAGAAATAACAGCAGAAGTGAGTACTCTCAAACAAAACTAATCGCCCATATAGCACCGTTTCGTCTGCAAAGTAGCCTTCGTGTTTTTGAGAACTGAAAAACACGAGGGTCACCACGCTTGCCCTGCTGTACGCAATAAATCAATCGTACAAAAGGTATCAAACGATTGCTTGTAGAGTCAGCTTTCATCAGACTTCTTTTGCTTTGAAATCGGTTCAGGTATCCCCGTCGGGGAGCCAGCAGAAGTAAGTGCTATAAAATGCTCTAATTCGCTAGTATAATATTACCTCTCCCCGACAGAATTCGTCTATCTTAACAACGTTTCGGACACAATTCTTTCCCCTTGTTCCCTGTTCGTTATTTATAGGGAGCGTAGTACATCTGGGCACATTTCTGTGGAGATTTTTTCAAAGATGAGCTTACAGAAGGAAGTTCGCGCCGGACCTGGTTCCTCCGTCTAGCGCGCTAATACACAGAGCACACGAAAACCCAAAATTTCTAAAATAAACATCCTGCTCCAGACTTCAAATCGACACACTGCCCGAACAACATATCTAAGCATTTTGTGCCGTATCAAGTCGATATATTAACAAGTGGCCGACTCCTCTACATAGCCGTATGCTTGTATAAGTCATTTACGTTATATATACGGTGAAAAATAGTCACTTCGTGTTTTTGATTTCTTAAAAACACGGAGCTTAACCACGCTTGAACCGCTCAACGTACAATCATGAAATTTATCTCACCTGATTGCTTGTAGCGTCAACTTTGCAGGTTGGAATGGCGAAATCCTACACTTATCTTGCTAAGCTCACAACAAGAAGGTTTACAATTTACAGACAGACGCAGCTCACTGTTCTTTGACTGAAACATGAAATATCTTTAAAGAAGAGGATCGGCGTTAATAAAGAACAAAACTAATGCTCCATATGTGTATAGTTAATGTTGAAGGGGCTTAATAATGGGATGTCTTACTATTACCATAACTGTTTAGGCTATAAAAAATGTTGAGTTAAACTCTAAAAGTGTAAATATCATTTTCAGTAAAAATAAATCAAATATTTAGACATATTTATTATATTCTATTCCAGTATAAGTTTTCACATAATTTATTTTGGTTTAAACGTTTTGATATTTACCATACGGCTGTATTAATGTTAGTATCATTGCATTATTTTCCGAGGAAATTAAACTAACAATTAGTTTAGTCGAATTCTGCCAAAAAAAAAATTATGAAAGCAACAATTATAACCAATGACAAATTTCCTTCTTCAGCTGAAGATTTTGTATCTAACAATTTCATTCGTTACAGATGTAGGTCAAAATCGATTTTAATACAGCTATGCCGAAAGAGTTATACCGTTTCTTAGATCATTTGCCTCATTCTTGAACGTTTGTTTAACGAAATACTGGAGGAAGTTTTAATGTAGTAGAAGTTATAAACTCCCCAGCAGATATCAACTCTGCAGTAAACCGTTTAACAAAGATTTGCCAAACTCTCTTTTCCACATAAAATACAGATTTGAACGCTCGTAACAAACTGTTTATAAAGTTTTATAACTCCCAACATTAGTTTTATGTTTCTGTCTTGATCCAATAAGAGAATCTTTACTGATGAAAGTAAAATGTCAACACTCATTCTCAGAAAGATAAGTTAGGTTTAAGTAACATATTTAGATATTCAGAATAACAAATTTGCAATATCAAACTCATTAAGTTGGTCACATAAAATGCAACTTCCAAAGTACCTACTGATGAAACAAATGTGATGCCACCCTGTACCAAATACTCGCTAGATTAGTGTTACTGTTCCATTGGCAAAGAAAACTGGAAATGCTATATTCAGCTTACAGCCTATCTAAAGCTTCAGGATACTGCTCAAAGCTAATGTTTTCTGTTCTCAACTCTGAATGTAACCAGCAACTCCTTGAGAAACCGAGGATGTAGTTTCACTGCACAATACTCACTTAATACATTAAGAGCATTTCAAAACATGTATTACATTACAGTTATTTTTAAAATACACATTGATGGCCCTAATTTGATGAACAAGTATTTTAAGTTGTATTATGCAAAATGCTTGTTCAATATAGTGTAACCCCTACTGAAAGGCCAGCCTCCCGGGCCTATAAGACACCTCTATTAGTGTACACATTTACTCCGCGATTCCTTATCCTATGTGCCAGGCAGACTGGCAATCGGTTACCATTCATTAACTAGCAGTCGGCTCATAAACGGCCACATCAGAGCAAGCACCTGACAGGACTCGAGCCTTCGACCTCCCGCGCCGTAAGCAGACGCCTTAACAGAGCTAGGCCACGGAGACGGTGCGTGTCAGTTTGACTTGTAACTGATCCTTTACACTGAGTGAAATACTTTATACTAAGGTATATATTGAAGACTTAATTTGCATGCAAACTAGCTATTTCCTTCTGCAAACCTTTTTTTCTATTGTAACATTTGGGCAACACTGTATAGCTACCATGACAATAACGCGTGAAAAGTAAGATATTAAGCAATCAATTGATGGGAATTACCCGAAACCTGTCACACTAATTATACACCAAGCTTATCTTGACGACCACCAATCAAGGGAACTACTGCGTGTTACAATTACTTATTCATACACTTTTCTGTAAACACTGTGTGCCTTGGAATTAATTGCTGATCATTTTACATTGTGTTCGTACAAAATGGCAAAAATTCTAACTAATGTTGAAACAAGATACTAACTTCCACATAGCAAGAGTTCTTTACTTTTCAGCCAACTTTATATATTCGTGTGCGTATTTAATTTTCCAAACCGTTTGGCTTCTGTACGTTCATAACATTAACACTTTTCAAAGAATTTTGCATTTATACTCTTAGAGTCCAAAGATTTTTTACTTCAGATACCTTTTTTGATATTTGTTCAAGAAGTTTTTGTTTAAGTAAAAGGTGACAAATTAAGGGTCAAAAACTCTTTAGTTTTAGCAATATTTGCCATTCTAAGAATTCAAAGGGCTTTACACAAAGTAGTTCCTTGCCTTAGAGGAGGCTTTCTAGTTTTGTGTCTGTAATGTTTCAAAGGCGAGGAGTTTCTTCTAGAAGAAATTCTAAAAATCTAAGAGTCAAAAACGTTTTTAACCCGGCCATTGAGAGGTCAACAGATTTTACACTTCATACTGATGACAACATTATTATAAAAAAAAATCAGTTTTATCTTACCATGTAGTGGTCTCAGGAAATTATGTTTAAGCAATATCTGACATGCTTACAGCCTGAAGTAATTAAATATTTATATTGACTCGTACATTAATAATCAACACATACATTGTTCATGAGAAAACAGTATTTCAATAATATTTAATTACATGAAATAAAATTAGGTAACCGTTATGAAAATTTTATGTTTATTTAAAACAACCAATTTATATTCGTTTTATTGAAGTTTCAGCTATACAGTGCAACAGTTATACAACTTATCTTGTTGACAGTATGCATACTCAGTTGTCTTTCGGATATCTTTAGCGTACATTATATGTAAGAATGACCAACTGTTGAGGAAAATGAAAAACAAAAATAAAAATCATCAACAGCACCAGTATCAAACAACACTAAGGTGGTCTGTGACCAGGCAATATGCACATCTCCTCATGGTGCTAAAGTTTCCTTTTACCTGTCATTTAATTTCACGAAAGATCCGGGCATGAACATTGATATAGTATATTATATGTAGCAAGAAAAATTTAAAAAAAATTATCATGTAATATGTGCAACTCCTTGTTGTACTTAAGCTTTCCATAAAGTTCGATTTAATTGCAACCAGTTGTTGCTGAGAAATAGCCCAGACAAGAATGTGTGACGGTCGGACGGTTGGAAAGACAAACGGGGGATGTAGCGGCGGCTTTAAACTCCCACAACTTTAGTTCAGGGAGTATAAAATTAAAAAAGTAACAACAAATTACCGTATCCTTAAATAGAGAGATGTGAGTTTATATTAATATCACCAGCATCAAATCCAGCGGTGAATTCTATGAACTGCACATAGAGGGAGTGAAAGCGAATGGGCTTTTTATCTGCTTTCTTATTCAATAGCATTTAGAGCTTTTTCACTATTACACCGACTTGCCCTCAAATGACAAATTCATTAAATTCAATCTGGTGTTCACTAGTACATATTATACACTAGACAATATAATAAGCCATCCAAATTGCCGGGCTGATTAAAGTGGTATTCATGAAACAAAAAGATACAGTCACAAGCTATAGCTAAATACTTCTAATAATAGTCGGAACGTTTAAAGTAAATGGAAACCCTCAGTTTTGCAGTTAAGTTTCTGAAAAAAAAATACACTTTTTTTTTTTTCACTCTGTTCATGGTAAAACAGACTGATCATCTGAAAGTCAACTCTAAAGCATAATCTAAATCAAACTATTTATTCTGCTAAATATTGAGCTGCGTTAATTGTGCTTTATCGAATTTCAGGTAATGTTTTCCACGCAAGAATATATCATTGAACTAAAGGTTCGGGTTAGAAAGCTTTGTTATCAGATTAAATAACAACTTTAAAATTGATTTCATTGAGAAACCGACCTTCTATTTCTTTCATTTGTCCTCTTTAAGTATACCAACTGCTTTCATCTACAAATAGCAAACCTAATTTACAAAAACACTGTATAATATCTATTTCAACATAATGAAACTCGAGATTTATTTGCCACTCTGATGTCCACTGATTGCAGTTTAATTGGTTAAAAGTTTTCTCCCCTTCGTTTGGTATCTATTTGTGAATACAATACAAGGTCACACGTAACAATAGCAACAACAAATGAGGTATTCATCTAAAATTTTCAACAGGGTCAACATGCATATCATCCTCGGAAACCTGCGTTCGATCCATTCCGTTTCATTCTATTTATCGACCGTAGGACAATTGGTTGCAAAAATCCCATACTCGTGAATAATGAGTAACGTTCTTTCATTGGTTTCCGAAAGATTTCATTTCGCAATCACAGCCAATTAAATTTCTTGTTACATTTTTAAATGAAACATTTAAAGTCTGGTATGTTTAAAGAAACAGAAAACTCTGTATGACGTTAGTCAACTCTTCAAACGGAAGGGTATTTATTTTTAATGAGAAATATCATTTGCTCATTAATATTCATGAAAACGAGTAATCGGCAGTCAATTGCCCCACGGTGTTTGGTGTAGTTGTACGGAATGTGTACCGTGGGTAAACGAAGATGCGTGCATATATGTTGAAGAGCTACTTAACAGTATGTCTGTTTCCGAAATAAAAGCCCTATTACAGATGTCTACACATTTAAACTACGGTAGCTAGGTTAAGTCCGTAACTTGTAATTCATTCACTTCATTCTACTGATGTTCTTGAACTAGCTCTAGAAGTTATGATAAAGGCAGTAGACTATTCAAGTGTACTCAGTGCTTTATGAGATTGACAATAAGTCATAACATGAAACAAAAACAAGAAAAGCACTAAATGTAATATAAACCAATTGTAACTATCAGGTTTTGCCCTAGCTGAATCTGCTCTTTTCTTTAAAATCAGATATCCGAGACAGCTGAACTCAACAGTTTTAAAAACTCTGCATATTCCTGGATATCTTCAGGGTACGACTGGATTTCTTTTTCATCTCTGGAATTTCAGATATTTATATTTTCACTTGTGACTCCAACTCGCCTGAACTGTCACTTCGGATGAGCATTCGATAGAAAAAACTACTACACTGAAACAATGAAGCCATAAGTGTAGATATTGATATTCTACGTTCACAGGATGAAATGAACAAGTTGGCTTCCTTTAAAAAGTAAGCCAAAGAGAGGTCAGCAGCTGTCGTCCCTGAAAGTATGAATCTACTTGTTTCCAAGATCATTTTGAATTTTGTAAACGTTCTGTGACTTAAATAATTATAAAAACTAGTAACCTAACTATTATTAATAGTTAATACCTTATTAGGCAAAATGACCGAAACTGACTATAATTTAGTTATTTCAATTTTTTTTATGGTGGCGTATCTACCATTTAAATAAATGAAACAAATTAAGATAACCTCATGTATTTCATACCTTGTAGAATCTTGGGGATCTTCTTATAATCCCCTAAGACTTTACTTCCCCCTCTTTTACAACAATGCATGTAGTTGTTGAAGCCAGAACTCCCATGTTAAGCTGCTGCTTTTTTAGGCTCATTAAGTTTTGTTTTCCCTTTCAAGCTTTTATTACACCTTTCTTAGTCCAAATATTTTACAAAATAATCAGCGATAGTATCTGTTAAGCTGGACTAAATATTAAAAGGGCGTAGATTTGATCCAAATCGAGGAAATGGACTTGTCAAAAATGCTCTGAAATTCATAAAAAAATATTTACCATTTTTTCATGTCCATAGCTAAATATTAATTTGTTCAACAGGCTGATGAGTTTCTCAGAAAAAAAATGCATTTTAGAATTTGTAGTTTTTAAAAAGTAGCATGCATTATAAGAAATGCATCCCTATAATTGTATTTTTTGTGTTAAGTTAAGGGAATACAAAATCATTCTGTACGTTCTGTTCATAATGGGCCGTTTTAACCAACGGCCGTTTTAACCATTGGCCGTTTTGACCCGATGTTAAATTTTGGTTTCGTTTAAATAAATTCGTATTATGATTCGGAGCATGCGCATAACTATCTTTGTAGACTGGTTTTCACGATTTTAGGCTTAATATGAGATCATTAACTAACATTTGATACGCAAAAATGGATGCCTCCAGCAATTAAAGCCAACAATGTGGAGAGGTCTGATGACCTCTCCAATAAACAGATATCCTTTTTATAAAGTGTCACATTAGTTGTTTTCTTATCTATCCTTGTTTTCAGTGAAGACGAAAAAGTAGCTGGTCTAGGGGCTAGAGTGCCGGACTCTCAATCCTGTGGTTCGAATCCCACCAGGCGTCAGAGTCTGCAGTGACTTTCCGCATTTCTCACTTTCGGCGACATGCAGGTCAACACCTAAACACACACTTGATTCGACAATAAGGATTGAACCCCGCCCCTTCCAGTTTTGCTCCTTTTTCTGGACTTTTGAAAATGTCGTTTTCTTGACCAACTTGTAGGCCCGGGCCTACAGGGCCTAATAATAGTTTAGCCACTGGCATTACACTTGACTGAATGTCGATAGCAATGAAAACTGAAAGCTACCGTGCGAATTTGATAACTGAACCAGTTATCCATATCCGTCGATTGATTCATAACACATTACTTGCCACTGTACTTTATGTGTTGTATTGTATGAGAGCTAATGTATAAGTACTAACGTATGAGTACTAACGCATAAGTACCAATGTATGAGTATATATTTATGAGTATCAATGTGTTAGTTCTAATGAATGCTTTTAATGTGTAAGTCCTATGTATGAGTTTTAATGTGTGAGTTCTAATGAATGTGTACAACTGTATTAGAACAGCTGTATGAGTATTTATGTATGACGACTAATCTGAAACAAACTTATTAAAATGTGACCATCTTACAAAATAGAAAAAACGTAATGTTTACCGAAATTTGTACATGATTAAGTTACATTGTACGAAAGCTAGTAAATTTAGTTTCATTCTTAACAGGATGTTGAATGCACCTGTCCACCAAATGCCAAACCCTCTGCAGTTTATACATATATTTTTTTAATTGTTCTACCTTGCTGTACCTGGTTTAGCTTTTTCTACATATTATTGCCGTGTGTCATTAAAGCGAGATTTTCAAGAATTTATATTACAAACATAAAATACAGCAAAACGTTTCAACTTAAGCATAAACCATACCACAGAAATGTCAGTTGAAATAAGAGTTTCTAGTGACTAACTGACGTATCATACAACGAAACAAAATAGCAAAAATAAAAACTAAACTTAAGCAAATAGTGCACGCGGATACTTGTGTATATTATATTGTCAATGACAGAAATACTAAAATATTCTTTCAATGCATACAGAAAGTCAAATGTATCGAAATCTTCAATTTTGTTCAACACAGGCAGCAACGAGATAATACATAGAACACATGAATAAATAATTGTATGGGGGAATGAGTGAATGTGCGAGTGAGTGAATGTGCGAGTGAGTGAGTGAGTGAGTAAGTAAGTAAGTAGGTAAGTAAGTAAGTAAGTAAGTAAATAATTGAATGAATGAATGAATTAATTAATTAATTAATGAATTAATTAATTAATTAATTTTGTGTTGCGAGAGTTTATAACGTTATTTCACAAAGTAAAGTGTGTCGGAATCTGAACTGAAAGCAGGAGAGTAAAGTTATTTACTGAATCTATGTTAAGTGGTTAACTGCAAAGTTATTTTCCGTTGGCGGAGTTTATGACTGTTTTAATATAAAGCCATCACTGTGATTTCGTTAAAACAATCATCCTCAATATTCTTCACGGAGGCAGACTATCCGAGGAATCTAATGAAATTTCTCTGGAAACAGAAAACTTGATAGTCCGACAATATTAACAATAGGAATGTTTAGAAAGACAAATGACTTTAACACGAGTATGCAGCTTAAGATTTTAATAATGACATATTTTAATGCAGAATATTTGTTCAAATATATAAAAGTAATTAAAGCTTGCGAGGAATACAAAAACTCTGAAACAATAAAATACAAACGT
Organism: Cyclina sinensis; assembly: GCA_012932295.1. Classification (NCBI taxonomy): domain Eukaryota; kingdom Metazoa; phylum Mollusca; class Bivalvia; order Venerida; family Veneridae; genus Cyclina; species Cyclina sinensis. The sequence goes on from JAAONU010000017.1 coordinate 7,744,573, forward strand.
TTAACTATAATTTGAAAATTTTCCGTTTTATGCTTTTAAATTGATAAAACTTAGATAAGAAATACTTATTCCATTTTATTTTTATCGATTAGAATTGTTTCCAGACTTACCTTCTTTTATCATAAGCATCAACAGGAGTGAAAAAATAAGGAAAAAGTCCGGCCAAAATCTTTTATGGATCCTTAACCACTGCATCCTTATCAAAATAAATCCAAACTCATTCTGAATGTAAAAACATTCTCAAATAATCCAACAGAGGAAGAATAACTATGAATGACGAATTCTTTAATTATCACATTCGTTTTTCTTTTCTCTACATCTACAAGTTCCTGCTATCCTTTTGCTAAGTTTTGTTCCAACAGCTCAAGAAACAGACCTTTAAATAAATTAACAGAGAGTAATTTTGAGAAACTCTTTCAAATAAAACACAATAAACCGATCGGAATATAATCAAACTCCTGGTACGAATCTCTAAAAACAATTATTTTCCTAAGTAACTATTGTAAACAAACTCATGGAACTTCATCTCAAGTGAAACAAAAAACTAGTCGCCTGAATGTAATCCGTTCTCAATATTAACTCTCGTCTAGAAGGAAAACGTTGCTTAAATATTGGCTAAGGAAAAACACTAGCAGATATCAAATATTTGTTATTAACTCCGAGATGCCTGGAAAGACCACATGTTTCTATGTTATTCTACTTATGTAATACGATGTCACATTATTGTTATTATTAGATATAGTTCGCAGCTTTGTGTGCAGGGTTATTAGTATGCACTACTAGTTCAGACACTTACAACATTTACCTGTTTCCTCTATCATGGTTAACCTTATCGTTGAGTACAATAAAGACACAAGAGCACGAAGGAAATGTCATTATTTAAAATGCAGTACAACTTCTTACGTAAATGTGGCGTTGTAACTATGAATTTCGGTATTAAGGTTTGTTGTTTGAATTCTATATCAACTGAAAAATTGTCTCTTAACAAATCAGTGTAATTCTGATAATAATTTTATTCTGTGTAAGATAAAAACGATTACTATAACAATATTTAAAAAAAAATTCAAACACATGCAATCTGGAAACTAGAACTCTTGTCATCAAAACATTTGCATTAAAAGGTGGTGTTACACACACTAACATACAGAATATGCAATATCTCTGTTCTTGTTACAAATGCTACCACAGAGAATATGCAATATCTCTGCTCTTGTTACAAATGCTACCACAGAGAATATGCAATATCTCTGCTCTTGTTACAAATGCTACCACAGAGAATATGCAATATCTCTGCTCTTTTCGTTTATGCGTGTTAAAAGCGATCTTTTCTGTTTTGCTGCTAAAGATGCCATCCGAAAAGAGGTAATTATGCTAGTTTCACGACTTTATGTCTATGAAACCAGACAAATGATGCTGACACTTTCAATTTGTTTGTTACACAGTGAATCAGAAATAAGATATTGTTCAATAAGTCAGTTTTCGAAATGCTGCTGAATTAAGATATCGGTATTATAAAAGCACACTCTCATTTGCTTATAAAATACTTCTTGTAAAATAAAACGACTCGAACTTTTTTGAAAGGATACTAGATAGCAATTATGATTAAAGCTCTTGTATTAACAAGTGTTGGTCCTCGTAAAATATATGCCCTAAATTTTACTTGTAGCTATAACTGTTTTATCTTAATGGTTGATTTGGAAACTATTTCACTCAAACAAAAACAATATATGACCATACTAGCATCAATAGATGAATTGTACATGTGAGAGTTACAGATAGCTACAGAAAACTAGGAGTTGGCGATCTGAAAGATTGTAAAGAGGAAAGTGCTTGCACATCAGGAACTTTGATAGTTTTCAAGAGCCGTTAGCAAGATTGTTCAGGAAAGAAATCTTCAAGAATTTCTTTTCGGGGGGCGTGGGGGGATTGAAATTATCTGAATTTTTCATAACATTTTAACCTTGCCAAACTAATTAAGGCTATTATATTATTTATCAATCAAATATTTCATATTCACAGATTTTCGTAGTTCACCTATAAAAAATACGTTAATGAAATTTTAATCATACACAGTTATAAAAACCTTATGGCTGCTGAGAATAAAACACAAAAAGTACATCAAACAGTGAGAACTACTAAAATGTGATTATAAACATGTTACCAGTTAACTTAATGAGGGAAAGATATCAAATAAAATTTCATTATGTATCGATGGGGTTTCAAATAAGCTGAAATGGATTTTATTCCAATACAGTTCTGAACATACAGGCAACATATAAAAGCGGTTTACTGTGCGTGTGTGTGTGTTTTTTTTTTCCAAAAATTACTGAAATCTTTGATTAACGATTTTCATTTATTTACCATGTTTAATGGTGGTGTTATTACATCCTACATATATTCAAAATGGTAACGTTGAAAAAAAACCATAACAATCTTACACAAAACATCAAAAAAAAAGGTGGCGGGGGAACAACTAGAAAATGTTTTTGCGAGAATCATCGAACCCACGGCCTTCAATATAAGTTTGAAGTTTGATAGTATTGCTTAACACCTCCTCGACACCTTAACTATAAGCTAGTCGGGATGCAATCTATCAGGGGATGGGGTCAACTCACAAATGTATTCCAAACTGGCATCCGCTTCGTATGATATTTAGTCCGCTGTTGAAAACAGGTTGTCATTTGTATCAATTCATTTTATTAGTTTCTACTTTAACAAACACACGTCATTTGACCTTACTCTTGAACACAGTCAATAAAAGTCGTAGAAGCCTTCTCAGAATAACAATCACAAAAAACAAAAATGGGGCAATAACAATTGCTTAGTTATTTGAAGTCTATTTAGACCTAGGTATTCCACATAGAAAGAAGTCTACGTATCTGATATTTTCATAGGCAACTCGGACAATGGTCGCTGGCACTATATAGATTGACAGCCAAGCAAAAATCACTATTAGAGTGTAATCTTGACCGTCTCCTATTTTTCTTTCTGGGGAAGACAGATGGAATGACAGGTAGTCATTTATTTCTGCTAGAATATGTCAGATAACAAACATACTTTGTCGCCTCTGGTATAGCGCATTCAAAAAATTGACAGAACACAATAAAGTGTGCCTGCCTAACTTACTATTAGCGAGGTTTTAATGTCCTGACTTTAAACATGGTGGCAGGACAATGGAGCCATAATAGAGAAAAACGTCGTTGTACCTATCGCTTTTAAAACAGTTTGTTTTTCTTGATTTTTTTGTGTCATTAACTCGCTATTTTGCAAGACCTGAAATAGTGAGAAAATATAGTAACTGAGTTTTCGGACGCTTTGAAAATGTCATAAAGTCATGAAAAGTTATCATGTAAAGAACATATATAAAATAGATTTTCTTTGAAAATGTTTTTATCCTGACACCAACGAATTTCAAATAAAGAGTCGAGGGAATCCAGTAAACAATAGATAAGAAATCAAAAGTGGCCCCACCCCAGGAGTCACTTTGTTTTATATAGACTAGCATAGGTAAAAACTTTAAAAACTTCTTGTTAGAAACAACAATGACTGGAGTTTATATATTTGGTGTGTTAATGAAAGAAGTTGAAGTTGCAGTTGTACTCAGATGAGCGATATAAGGGCCATCGTGGCTCTCTCGTATTCAGTTATGTTCTGTAACGCTATGGAACTTAGAAGAGTTTACAACGATCTAGGAGTATCATGACAAAGCCTTCTTCAAGTCTAAAGCAAATAATGCTATCAAAGAACTAATCCGTAGAATTAGGTCGGTGCCTTCCATAAAGTCTGACCTAACAACAATAACACAAGCATATCGGAAAAAAGTTGTATTACCGTGGACAATCTCAAATCCATTGAATCAACTTGTAAATTTTATTATTTTAAATTCTTGTTTCTACCTCCTGAAATTCAATCAGAATGAACAGAGTTAGAGAGCTAGGTCTGCTTAAGTGTATTTCTTGAAATATGTAGGAACATTGATATAAATGGAAATGTGTATGGTGTTTCCCTCTCTCTCTCTCTCTCTCTCAACACAGATGTGCCAAACGTTAAACTTACCGGAAATAGAAAACATTTCCATATCTGTTGAAAACAAACACCAACGATCTCTCCAAGCTTACCTAAACAATCAAGACTCAATTATCGTTTAGAACTTACATCGTTTGAAGATATGTATTGTTAGACAGAAAATTGCATGTTAGGTGGATTAAACTAGTCATGAAGAAAAGTGAGGCGTTTATATCCATACTGTTCAAACAGTTATAGGCAACACAGTGCAAGGGCTGTTGGAACTGAAAAAGTTTAAGACTGACAATAAGTTTGGTGTTTTAATTACTGATCGCCGTAGATACAGTACGAAATTAATTCCCCATAAATGTATAGATTTCGGACATTGGCAAATACTTAACGCGCACAGAAATCGAATGACCTTTTTCAATAACAGTTTCGGCTATACACAAAAATGTTGAGTTAAATGGTTATACCAATATCATTTTCAATAAAATAAATTAAATATTCAATCATATTTACTGTATATTTATCCAATTTGGTAATTTTTTAAAATAAAAAACGTTTTGACATGTTGATATTTTATTATAATTGCATTATTTTCAGACGGAATTAAACGAACAATTACGAATTCTGCCCTAAAATTTCATTACAGCAACAATTTTAACCAATGGCAAACTTCCTTCTTCAACTGAAGATTTTGTATTGAACAATTTCGTTTGATACAAATGTAGGTCAAAATCGATTTTAATACAGCTACGCTAAATAAAATATGAGTAAGTTGGTATCTAAGATAAAATAGTTCCGACTTTTGGTGTAGCAAAAAGACATCATATGCTCTTTTTAATCAAATGGACGAAACAGTCATGCAGAAGTATAAAATTTTGAATCAGTATTGTTTTGGGCGTAATTATACAATTTTTGTAGAGGATATGGCATTATAGCTATCCGCCCAATGCAGTGAGCCGATGTGACTTGACATCGTCTTAAAGTGCTCTATTAAAACATGGAAATATTTCTGGCAGTTAAAAGCAGTATCACTTTAGCGTACAGCTTTAGATTTTTCTCGAGGATAGGGCCTTGGCGAGTATAAAACTGAATAAAACCTGACTCAAAATTTAAAACAAAGCTCCACCGGTCAGTTAACCCCTTCTATTAATAAAAACAACTATATCACTGGAGTAACAGTGGTCGAGGGGTTAGAGCGCCGGACTCCCGATATGGAGGTTGCTGGTTCGAAACCCACCAGGGGTGAGAGTCTACAGTGACTATCCGCATTCCTCACTTTCGGCGCGAGTACTTGTTTGAACCCAGGAAGCAATCATCGAGTGGGATTAATATAATTTGCAAGAACTTGCTACCCAGTCAAATGTAAAATAAATAAGTTTAAACTAAATAAAAGTATATCACGCTTTTCTCTACATTATAAATATTATGTGCCGACGAAGGGTCCATGCATGGGTTTATCCAACGGACATGCTAAATAATGACTCTTGGTTTAAAAATAAGAACGTACCAACTTATTGCAGTCTCTTCTGGTAAAAAACAGCCATTATGTTACATAAAACTTTGATTAAAAACGCCACACATGAATTATGCTGGAGTGACTGCTTTTGCTGCTCAAAAGGTTCTTAACAAATAACATTTCCAAAAAAGAGAGATTTTCTCAGAAGTCCTATAATTATTTCAGAAACATGTAAATAATGACTTCACTGTTTTATGACCACAGAACACATTCGTTCTGTCCCGTCTGCTGTTCTGGGATATAGAATGAAATATGGCCATACGATATCGTCTTGATATTTCCTTAAATGATATACGTTTCTAGATGTGACAACTTTGAGTTAGATTATCTAAGACATGCGCAATGAACTGTTTACTTTTATTTTTATTTCTCGTGCAGACACAAAGTTACGAATCAGCTCAAACGTAACATAACATGCATCGACTCTTGTGACTTATAAGTTATTCAGTCAGGTTTACAATTTTGAGTCTGAACTCTTTTAACTGAATTAAAAGTAAACAGCATCGTATTTTACGAACCCCCTTGCAGGCAAACACTTACTAGAGAAATGACATGTCTTCTCATATAGGACTAGTAAATTATTTGGTTAGCCATTGTTCCAGTGTTAATCAGGTTATTTTAAGCCCTCCCTGGGGTCAGTAATTAGGCTGATAGATTTTTTAAAATCTCTAAAACCTTAAAGCACAGAACTTAGATAATTGGTATGTAGCATTGTCTTGTTGTCCTGTACCAATGTTGTCCAAGTCTTTGCCACCGGTCAAAAGTAACACTTCACATGGGTCACTTATTTTTACAGATGTAGGATATTGTTTAATCCTCTCTTAAATATTAATGCTCAGAACTAAGATGTTTGTTATGTAACATTGTATATCGGTTCTGTACTAATCGAGTTATGTAAATCATGCCCTCCGGGTCAAAAGTGATCCTGCCGTATGGTCACTTATTTCACTAATATCTGATTTTAATATTTTTAATCTAAGGGCCCAGAGTCTAGATATTTGGTATGTAACATTATCTAGTGGTTCTGTTTGTCAATATTTATAAATAATGGCCCCGGGATCAAAAGTGACACCGCCCAAGGGATCAATTTTTTTATGTGACTTAAAGAAAAACCTTCATGTTCAAATACTTACCTCTATCATTGCGACACTTACCTTGACTACTTACCTTCTTTTGTAACTACAGAGTTGCAATTTAAACTAGTAATATAATTTTGCATGTACATATTAATTTTACCGACTTTGAGCTACTGTACTATTTTTGTTTTTTAAAGACATGTGAACGAAGAAGTTTTGACAATGTTTTGAAGGCAAATTTCAACGTCGACTTTACCTTGACCTAATTCATTCTTTTCTAAGCTTTAGCACTGAACAATCATTGAACTACAAACATGAGTTTGCTTGCAAACATCATCTTTTAGCTATTAAGGAATAAATTTTAATGTCTAAGTATGCTGTACTTTGTTTGAATCTCATTCATTTGCGTTGCAGTTAAGGGCAATGCTTCTGAGGTCTGCGATTAATGGTGATCACGGCCCTCTTGTTTTATTTCATATGACATACGATACAAGAAAAGCCATTAAATGTTTATCTGCGTACCCATTCCATTCATTAAATTCCAATACAAACGGTAAAGATATAGGTCCTGAAATACTGAAACAAGTACTAGAATGATCATCATTTAAAATGAACAAAACACATTATGAGCACAAAAATAGTTTTAAATGAAATTTGAATACAGCCTATTAGAATTCGAAAGACGATATAAAGTGAGTTATTGCCGGAACATGACACAAATTCTATGAAGCAGATACGTCACTTATTCTTGTATTCAGGCGAACTTTCTCTATAATATGACACGTATCGTGTAATAACATTTTTTTTATCTTTATCGCTTTCTTGAGTCAAAAGAAGAATTACATCTTAAACACATTCTTGGTGAAGCTCAAACATTTCTGGGAAAAAACATTAGTGGAAGCTTTATTGCGTTGTTGTTAAACAAAGTACAACAACTATTTATCAAAAATTATTTAGAACGTCAATTTACTTGTATAATATTATCATGTAAGCACACGTTATTTTAATTCCATTTGTAACAATTGTTCTACACACCTTAACATTTTAAGAATGCTACACAATTTAGTAAAAATATATGTTTTCAAGTTTCTTTTATCAATTTGTATTTTTTTTTTAAATATTATAAATATCGTAAATTCAATTCTGCTATAAATGATTATCAATAGCACGAAACTTGAAAATTTTAATAATTCACAAACACTTAGATAAAGGGAAGTATGTGCATTATTACGTTGAAACTGGCGTTAAATCCCAGTAAAAACAAACAACCAAACAAACAAACAAATGCATTATTGTATACTGTGGAATTTATGAAATAATCTAAATCCAGCATTTATACAATTTTACCAATCAGGTATTGATAAGGTATTTGAAAGCTATATAACATTTCAATCTTTAGAACATTACATTTAATTAACTTCATATCATTCAGTGACAACCTTCGAAATAAATATTAATTCCAGAATTACTGTTTCCATAAACGATTCATTATTTTAGATAAGTCTAATTTACCCGTAACAGACGTTACATACACATATCTTCATTGCCTAATGATATTTTTTCCGGGATAATTAATAACAAAAGAACTTTGAGTTATTCAAAATTCTTTCCGGCGATCAGCAGGTATATTTCGAATACCTTTCATATTTTTCAGACACGCGTAAGGCACGGGTAGAAATGTATGTCTTTATTACACCATGCTGTTAGAATCTCGGCATGCGTAACTTGAAATAACGAACAGTAAAAGTTATTAATTTGTTAACAGGATACTGTATATTGAAACAGACAGTGAGATATGTATTGTGCCAGAACATTCGCGGTGTTAGCTACGGGATTTAATACACAGTTTAAACAGTTCTGTATGGACTACTTCGCAGGCCTTTTTTCCATCCTGTTTTTCTGTTAGGCTTTATAAGTTTCTTTAGCTACAGGCGACAATGTATGAGCAAGATCGTTATTTAGGTCTCAACATGAAGGCGTATATCTGATTAACTGGCTATTAAGAAAATGACAAGTAGTTATTTAAACTCTGCATTAATAAGAATAAAGTACGGAGTTCAACAAAACTTCATTTTATCTGAATACAAAAGTATCTTCTTGAATATGTCCGTTTATAAATTAGCATAACTATGTTTTTTACTTTTCCGTTCATACGCTGTATATATTGATTAAGTACTTAAGTAGTAAATAATCCCCACATTATCCAAACGTGAATTATCACTGACGTCTTAATTTATGGTGGCTGATTTCTGCCATACCGTATTTTCGCACGGCTGGCGAAAATGAAAGGCCAAAATGAGAATAAACAACGATTTGTCGTGTTTCCCCTGGCAGGGTGAAAGGGCGAAAACACGACAAATCAGGGCATTACGCAACATTTTATTTACATGCCAGTACAACAGAAATCCCCGCCGCATTTTGCCTTCATACTCCGCCTTTTTGTCCTTACACCTGTCGAAGCAAAAACACAACAGATTGTCTATTTTCGCATTTCGCCTTTGCATTTTTGCCCTGCGAGACGAAAACGTAACGCAGTATCCTTCGCATTTTCGTTTGACGGGGTAGCAGACAAAACACGAAAATGCGACAAATTATTTGTTTGTCGCGTTTTCGTGAAGTGGGGCTAGTTGAAAAATGAAGACAAAAATGCGACAGACATTTCTCTGACGTAGGCGTGTAAAGAAATGTCGCGTGGCGCCCTGATTTCTCGTGTTTCGCCCTATCGCTCGCCAGGTGACAAGGCAAAAACACATAAAATCTTTTTTTTTCGCATTATTGCCTTTGAATTTTGCCCTACAGGCAAAAACACGTCATTGCTAAGTCATCGAGGTCTACGTAACGAACTGAGCATTTTACGAAGGTGGAAACACAGAAATTTTACTAGCATAATGAAGCCTTTGAAACAATGATGATACAAGTACTCATATGGTATTTAATGAAAAGGAGTGTCTGGTGAATCGGCTGAATAAAATTAATATTCTGCTAGAAATGTTTTTGATTTCTTCGATTCTTTCTACATGACTTTGTTACACGTACGTGCAGCTTAAAATATGACCATATATATGTATGATTTTTCGAATATGCGATTTTTACGCGCAAGATGGCATTAGACCAAAGGATGCAATTCATTCATATATTGAAAAAAATTGATGTAAATAATTTTACACCGGTGCGTACCTGAAAAGCTTGCCGTGCTATAACTGACGAGTCCTGCAGTTATATCACGGTTTGGTATTATTGAAGGGTATATCTAAACTATACGTAGTGAAAGAACGAAGAAAACTGCCGTTTACTGTGGATACTATTATGCAACACTAAAAATATTCAGAAATGGAACTAAGAGTCTGACGCTCAGATAGTACAGGTTCTTTAACATAATCCCTAATACGACTGTTAATTACAATACTAAAACGATTCTAAAGATAATTAAATTAAATAAGAAATTTCAATTAACTTTTCCCGTGAACACTTCTCAAAAAGTTTTTAAATTCTTCAAATTTTTCATGTGATAAAAGTTTCTCGTTAATTTGATTAAGCAATCATATTTGAAAAGATTTAATTGTTAGCGGTGGTATAAAGTTATCTAACACTTCACTAACACAATCCTTGGCCAGATTTGAAGAGCATTTAAATATCGAAAATATGTACTCACGATTTTCACACAAGATCGCAGCAATTATTTTGTTGCCTAAAATTATGTTTTCTTGAAAATTCTTTTCAAATGTCACTAATGAAAAATCCAAGTTAAACAATATTATAAGAAAATACTGTATTGCTTTGAGGAATGGTATTCTGAAAATCATTCAACGTAGAAGATATTGTGCACTAATCAAACTGCTGCCCTAGCACACGCAGGCATGCAGGCTCGCGCACCTACACGTACTGCAAGATCATGATCGACAATAATGAATAATGAAGCAGGCATTTCTGATTTTATACATTATAAGCACGTCATTGATGCTAAGCAAGAAAACATACCAGTCGGGTTTTCGTAGTAGTCTTACAGGCTTATATAACAGTGATGAACACCCTTGTAAATTTTTGTAGCGCAAAACTTCATATTAACTTCAACACCCGAAGTGGCAGGTTTCTATGAAACATTCTATTCGCAACAGAAACAATAGGAGAAAATATTTTTTTTGACATACCTTGTTTTAACAGAGACATCAGCAGGAGTAGAAACATAAGAAAACAGCCGGTAAATAATCTTTTATGTATCTGAAGCCCTTGCATTTTTATCGAGATGAAAATAAATCCAATGTCATGTTGAAAGCAGAAGTAAATCTAAGTTAATTCAACAGAGTCCTACACTTTCCTCAACTTATTCCATTGTTGTGGAATTCCTAACGCTGGAGCTCTATCGTGCCCCAACGTTTAAATTTCATCCATTTATTTAGAAAAACACACGCTTATGCAGGTGATATATTTTGTATATTCTATTAACAACAAAAAGTATACATCCGTATAAAATATTAAAATGATCGTCAAATAGAATTATTCGAAATGTCTATATCCTCTATGCATATTGTCAAAATAATCCATGGAATTGAACTGCAAGTAGACGCTTTCGTCAAATCCTACTTCAATACTTAACAGACTGATACTCTTTGCCTAGTAGAAGCCACCAGCTGCTGGAACAAATTTCCAATATTAAACGTTTCTTACAAAACATTACTTTACCCGAAAATATCATCTGTTGCTGTAAGATGTTTTTCATTCATATTTACAGGTTGTTTTGATAAATATCATTGCTGTCCTTGATTTTGCAGCATAGCACCTGACTTAAAATAAGTTTAATTACATCGCTTTGATGCACTAATATAATTTACAAGTTATATGCAGTACTCATACTGTAATTACACCTCTTATTCTATGAGTGATCTATATAGATCATTGTTAATTCTACGGTTCTGGATGATATTGTTGATTTCCTAAGCGGAGGTTTTCATCAAGCTGTTACTTGTGTTTATCTACAGAATTAACAGAACTTCTAATTATATATCGTGTTTATTTACACATAGTGTTTCTTATCTTAGTATTGTATGTAAACATTTTATATAGGTGTTCTTTGCAGTCTAGGGCGTTGTATCTTTGATTAAGAAGAATCATTTGCTTCAACAGGCAAGCTGTTGTTTTCTAAATATTCAGAAATAAACAACTATGCATAGTCACAGAAAAAGGCACTCACTATACTATTCTTCATACAGCATACTATTAAGTTAATGGAGAGTTATCTTTTTATGATGATATACATGTTCTCTATATTACAGTACTTACTAATGCAAAATTAATAAATTGTACAGATAATGTATATATATTAAACATTCAAAATTTATGGTACATTCAGGGTCAGATATCTTTTTATTGGTTATATGTTATTTTCGCCGGGGTCGCTCAGCGCGAGAAGTGGTAGTGCGCTGGACTTGTTATCTAGACTGAACGCATGTTGGAGTCCCCGCTCCTCAACTAGCAATGCTAATTGTCTTTCGAATAAGACATTAAACCGAGGTCTCTTGTAACAGTGCTATACACTGAGCTCGGAAAGGAGAATTAGGAATAATAAGGGTTGTCTCTGCAAAGAAATCCTTTCCGCCTCTTGCACCCCCAAATAACTAAACTCTGCAAGGGTCGTTAGCCATAGAGGCAACCAGTGCCGACGATTAACAAATTCAAACACACACACTAATCAAGAGTTCGATATCACACTTCTCCACTATTACCACTTACACTGCCTTTTGGTTACGTTTTGAGCCGAGGTCTTGTGTATTGGTGCTATACACTGACCAAGAAAAAGAATAAGGAGTGTCTCTCTGATTTCAGGGCGAAACATTAACCGAAACTTTGGGCCATAGTTATCTTTACAGTAAAAAATACTTCCTGGAATATAATCTGAATTATTCACCTACATCCCTTGAGAGTCCTGGCTTAAGATCGATAAAGACTATGTATATACAATGACGGCCACCTATATATCTTTTAAAAACTCGGCTTCAATGTGGGAGACAAGGTATTACCTTATTACTTTAGGGCTGTATATGCTTAATTTATAGTCTAATGAATGTTTGTTTTAATAATTTTTTTATTGTGAGGCTGACGTAAAATAAAATCAACATTAATCTTGACGATTCATTTCTTTGTGAACTACAAGAAAATGTATAAATTTTCCCATACGCAGTCTTATAAGCTAATCTTTATTTTCCATATCTCTGAGGTAAGAACATTTTCAGGTTATCTATATTTATCTATTCATTGCCAACGCATTTAATCTGAATAATTATTTGGTTAAGTAAGACGATCGGTCGAAAAGACAATGATTCATTGAAAAGAGCATCATATCAAAATACCGAGTGTTTTGTAGAACAATCGAGTGTATTACATTTTACTAGTATAATTTAACAGGTTGCAACAGTCTCTTTAATATGTGGCAAATTACGAAGAGTATGTCACAGGAAGTACAAAAAGTATCTCTGACAAAACGTGACAAAACGTGTCGACAAAGTTAAATAAAACAGTTGCTGCTGCTCAAAACATTTCTAAACCAAAGGACAAAGACAGAGACAACTGTTTTGTATACTGAATTAACATATTTCTTTATTGAAAACCAGCAAACGCCTTACCTCCGAAATGGTGATTACACTGTTTTCGAAATAAAAACATACTATAAGGTTTCTAACATTTTGAAAGCCTCGGCTGTGAACAGCAGCATTTGATTTAAGGTGCATTATCACTCTATGCAATACAAAATCAAACAAGACATTACCCATAAATTTTATGCATTTCTTTTCGCTTCCTAAATGTCATACAAAATGTATTTCTTTTTTATCACTTAAATTATCTCTTTATCATGTGCTTCTACGAAACTACTTTACGAAGTCTAGACAACTCCACTGGGGGTCATATAAATTTTCATTTATGTCTCTGATTGTGTGAAAAGCTGGTAAAATTTCTGAGGAATAGGTTTTTAAAGGTTGTTCTGTTTTTTTGTTGTTGTTTTTTCCAATATTCCCTTTCGTAGGAGGCAGCCGGTGTATATTATCTAAAATTCATGGATAAAAAATGCTCCACAAATGTTAGAAATGCGTCTTTATGTCACCTTTATTACAAACAAAAGCAGAATTCAAAATAGTTCTATGTTACAGTGTAGAAAGATGCATTTACAATCGTTCTGCCAATTAGCTGTATGTGCCTAAGGCGTAAGATTTTGTTTAGTACAATGTTAAAATGACTAAAAATGTTGAACTTTTTTACAAATTTATATTGGTCTTCTAGGCTCTGTCAGTCGGAACGTGGCCATGGCAGTAACTATATGTGTATGAGAAGTTTCATTAGTCTCCTTACATATTATTACTAGCACTGCAAAAACTGGCTCTGTATGTAAGGCCATAACAATTTTCTTTAGCACTAAGTTGGTAACAGTGACATCTTACAGAAAACACCTTAACATGTTTCATCGGATAGATGAATTCTTTTTTCATATCACATACATTTATCAACGCTGGAATGACTATTAATCAACGTATGAGAACAGACCAGCTCTATTACGGTACACTCGTAGTATCTATCAAAGGTCACGCCCTGTTTGAAATGTTCTTGCAAATACAGTCATCTCAATATATTACAAGATTTTGACAGAAAACCATCGACTTACGAGGACATGCAAGAACCATCGTTGCTCTGATAAGCTGACGATAAGGTTACAAGAACATGGCCTTCTATCGATTTTTCTCAGATCCCTACAGCGTAGCGATTTTGAGGACCAGTATTTAACCTAACATGAATGAGAAAATCCAATGCGCATGTGAACTTGGAAAATTAAAGCAGCCACACTGATACCTCCAGAACTTTCGAAAAAAGACCTTTTGTACACTTTTGTTCAAAAGACTGGTACTTTTGTAGAAGAACCGAAAAGGTTTTCGGACACTTACTGGCCTTATCAGAATTTTATGTAAAAAAAAGACTGCGATGGAATCTGTATCATACTAGACACTTAATTCTTATTTTAAAAAATCACCTTTTATTACTTAAAATGATGAAATGATTAAGCAACTTTGTGTTTTAGTTAATAAGCATAAGAAATAAATTGAATATAAAAACATATTTGTTTCTCCTCTAGTAAAATAAAGTGCGTTTAATTGGCTAAATGGAATAAACTGTGCCTTCTTTACATTAAGCAGGGTTTAAATGACTTGTCCTTTAACATGGCGTAAGGACAATAGAGTCGGTGCAGAGAAAAACCGTCGCCATACATGTTGTTTATAATATGATTTTTTTCTTGAATTTTTTGTGTCATTTCCATCAAGTAATTTTGTTCTTTTGCAACAGATTACCTGCAATTGTGTGCATAATATGGTAACTAAGGTTTCGGACGCTGTGAAAATGACACAAAGTCATAAAAAATCATTTTTGTAAGCAACAAAGGTCTTCTCTGAAAATTTTTCTGACACTAACAAAGTTCAAAAAAGAGAGCCGAGGGAATCCTTTAAACAGTAGACCCAAAAGAAATTAGTTGTTTGGCAGACGTATTCAAGTAAAACTGTTTGACAAGAGAAAACTTCTCAAAACGTTATGAAACAGGGTAAATTGTCAACCAGTTTGACAGTCATGTCTCAAAAACCTAGTTTAAAGTAAGTTAGGGACACTTTTCGTTCCTACTGCTTTAAATACATCGGTGAGAAATACTCAAACAACAGCGCACTGAGACTGCTCTTTACAATGCGATAACGAAGCCAGCTGCTTGTTTTGACTATGAGTGGTCTGGACAATTATTACCATTATTCACTTGCTGAGGTGGATGATTAAGGGAAATTGTATTTGAAAAGCACATGGACTGTAAACAAGATGACAATCAAACGATTTTGTAGAGCTGGTGTATGTTCACATGCAATAGAGAGACAAAAGCAGAAGGTCATGAGTTTATTTATTAAGTAAGTACAATCGAATTATATTCCACAGTTTTCTTAAAAGGAGCCGAAAAAAGTGTATATAGTTTTTAGAAACTTAACTAAGAAAGACTCAGTATTTTTTTTCTAAGCTCGCTTGCTTCCTGAAACACAAAATGGAAAAATGAGGAATTATTTCCATCGTAATTTCACAAAGGAGCTATCGAAAGAATATAAGTCGAAAGTAAGTTAAGTTTTTTCGACATTTCAAGTTTCATTTAGTAGAGATCATGAATGATGAATTCATGAATGATGAATGTAATCGTGATTTAAACGACTCCAATATAATTTTACTGAATAAATCTGTTAGATAAACGTAATAACAGAGATAAAATTCTCGGTTCTTCCACAGTATTTGTTCTTTTGAACAGTGTAAGTACATCAGAAATTTATGATAGTAAAATTAATTTTTTGGGGGATTCAAATGTTCTAGCAATCCGAATTTTGTAATACATTTTCTCAATTTAATTTCAATTTATAATTCATATATACTCATTTCAGATTTTAGTATAATTGTTTGTATAATTGTTTTTTTTTGTAACAGATTAAAGTATTAAGGACTTTTTTCTTTTTTTGTGCTTTAAATAACCAACACGTTGTATATTTGTCAATGTAGAATAAAATCGAACAAAATAATGATAATTTCAGTCATCTACAAATTGTTGCCACACATAACAAGGTGTGGTGAAAAATTCATTTGTAACACACATACGGTTATTCATTTTTATATCCCACTTAACATAAGGCAACGAGTCGTAGACTATACTTGTACGCTCTCTAACTCATTCTTACTTGTTTTTTTTTTTGTTTGTTTGTGTTTTGTTGTGTTTTTTTTCCGTTAATTTTTCGGGTTTTTTTTATATTTTTGTCCAAATATGTTATTTGTCTCAAGTAGCACTGCCTGTTGCCAAACACATTTTTCACGCAATACCCTTCAGTGTCATTTTTCAATCTTACTTCATTTAACGGTCATCCTACCACCTACGGTTCTTGAACCGTTTTGTGTAAGCATAAATGATTAACTTCGGACACTAGAAAGCCTCTTTAAATATAATGCAATGAAAGTGTATAAAACGAAAACTTTATGAAACAGCTTACCATAATGCAGAAAAGTTAAATACAGTGCTGACGACCTGTCGCGTCAAAAGATTGATGACACTGAGCTGTCACCTTTCGGTGGCATTTTCAAGACAATAAAACAAGTTATATCATGTTGCCTAGTTAATTTATTAACAAATTAGACCCATAGTCTTATTTGTTAATAAATCAAATAGACAACAGGATATAACTTTTTTTATTTTCTTGAAAATGCCAGATCAACCGGCATTTGCTTTTGATCTGTCAGCCTACCTTGGACAGATCATACAATCTATGTTTCTACCATTCAGTGAGATCACCAGAAGTTATCGACACAATCAAGGTGTATCAAACAAGGTCATATTTGGTGGCACCACAGAATTCATGATCGAGTCTTCTTCAAGTGAGAGGCGATTAATGCTATCAAAGAATAAATCCGCAGAAATTGGTCGGTCCCTTCCACAAAGTCCAGGAAAGAACAATCTATTGAAAAAGTTAAGGTTTGCAAGAAACACAGGCAAATAATGAATTTGACTTAAATATAAATGATCAATTATTTTTGAAAACTTTCTTAGTAGTCTTGCGAGGGGAAACAATTAAATTTTCGGCGGAGAAAACAAAAAAAGAGCAAAAACTTGAAAAAGACCTACAAATTAAAATAGAAGATCTAGAAAAATACGTTAATGAGAATTTCCAACATATAGATGAAGAAACTATTTTGGAGCTTACAAATAAAAAAAGGGAATTAGAAAATTTACGTAAAAAGAAAATAGAAGGAACTATGATTCGATCAAAATGTAGGTATGAAGACTTGGGAGAAAAACCGACAAATTACTTTTTAAATATGGAAAAAAGAAATTATACTAACAAAACAATACAAAAGTTAAAAGATGAAAAAGGAAATGATATTAATGATATGAAAGAAATTCTAAATTCTGTAAAAAAAATACTATGAACAACTATATACAGAAAATACAGAAGTAGGAGATATATTAATTGAAGATCATATAGATTACAACCCAAATAACTTAACGCGTGAAGAAATTCTTAGCCTGGAAGGAGAAATATCTCTTGATGAATTGAATATAACCTTAAATAATATGAAAAGTAATAAAACCCCAGGATTAGATGGATATACGGTCGAATTTTTTAAGTATTTTTGGAAAGAATTATCAGTATTTGTTTTAAAATCTTTAAACCATGGTTATAGATCAAATAATCTATCAGTTACACAAAAACAAGGAGTCATTATATGTTTACCAAAACCAAACAAAGACAGATTATTTCTTAAAAATTGGAGGCCAATAACACTATTAAATGTAATATATAAGTTAGCATCATCTGTTATTGCTAATAGATTGAAAAAAATACTAGGAAAAATAATTCACGCTGACCAAAATGGGTTTCTTGCTGGTAGATGCATAGCAGAAAATCTTAGAGTTATTTTCGACATTTTATTTGAAACTTCCGAACAAAACATTCCGGGTTTACTACTTTCGGTTGATTTCCAACAAGCTTTCGATTCAGTATCTTGGAAATTTATACACAAAGTACTTGACTTTTTTCATTTTGGGCCTTCTTTCAAACGATGGATTTTTTTGTTTCAAAAAGGTTGTGAAACGGCAGTATTGCAAAATGGACACCTCTCACAGTTTTTCAAACTATCGAGGGGTTGTAGACAAGGAGATCCGATTTCTCCGTACATATTTATCTTAAGCGTTGAAATTCTTGGAAAAATAATAAGATTAAACAATGATATACGTGGTATAAGGATATATTATAAAGAACACAAACTTAGTCAATATGCGGATGACACTCAAATATTTTTAGATGGCACCGAAGACTCACTTAGAAACTGTATGAAAACACTACAAACATTTTATTATATGTCAGGATTAAAAATTAATGTAGAGAAAACTAAGGCGTGCTGGATTGGATCTTCCAAACATTCTGTTCAAGAATTGTGTCGCGAATTTAATTTAGATTGGACAAAAGAAAAAATAAAAATTTTAGGTGTTTACTTTACTGCGAATGTAGAAGACATTTGGAACATAAATAGTCAAGAAATAATAAATAAATGCAATAATGAGATAAGAAAATGGACAAATAGAAAACTTACTTTATTCGGAAAAATAACTATACTTAAGTCTCTTATTTTAGCAAAATTTGTTCACCTTTTTATTTCTTTACCAAATCCACCGCCAAATATTATAAAAGAATTAAATGTTATGTCGTATAAGTTTATATGGAACAACGGGCCTGACAAAATTAAAAGGTCAACATTAGCCAGAAATATAGACTCAGGAGGATTACGTATGGTCGACTTAACTTCATTTATTATAAGTCTAAAAATAAGCTGGATTAAAAGAATGCTACAAAACGAAAATAGTAGTTGGTATTCACTTACAAATTTTAACATTACTAAGATCTTGCAACTAGGGCCGACATATACTAAAATTGTGAGTCACCAAACCGTTAATCCTTTTTGGAAAGATGTAATAAATGGCTGGTACCTTTTTTGTCAAAAACTTGTTCCAGAGCACATAGAAGACATTCTTTCATCGCCTCTTTGGTACAATACAGCTTTTACCGATAAATCTTTATTTATACAAAACTGGTTTTTAAAAAACATAAGAAGTGTAATTGATCTTGTTGATAACAATGGAAATTTGTACTCTTTAATCAACTCAAAGACATTTATGGAATCCAAGGAACATATTTGAATTATTTTACTGTGATAACGAATATACCGGCATCATGGAAAACTTTGATCATGGGAAATCAAGATAAAATAGGAATGATTAAAACTAACGTTAATCGACATTTACATGCACTTTTTTTTTAAACAGAAAAAAAGGTTGTAGAATCTATTATGATACTCTAGCAAAAGTCACAGAAATTGAACCGCCGGCGTCCTGGTTTCGTATTTTAGGACAAGTTAGTAAAGACGAGTTCAAAGTCATATGCAAAAATTTAAGTAATGTGAACGAAATAAAATTAAAAGATTTTCAGTACAAATTAAATAACAAAATTTTAGTAACAAAATCCTTTTTGAAAAAAATTAATGTGATAAACGACAATTCATGTTCTTATTGTAACGAATCTTCTGAATCAATAGTACATTTATTTTGTGAATGCGACAGTGTTTTACCATTTTTAAACAGAGTACAATGTTGGCTGAAAAATGAATGCAATGTTGAAATATCATTAGAACCAAAACATTTTATTTTTTCAATTGGTAGTAGTATTCATACTGGCAATTATTTATCTTTATTATTAAAGTACTTCATATACAAGTCCAAATTTAGAGAGAACTGTAATTCTTATTTACAACTGTTACATTTTAAGAGCTTTTTAAAACAAAAATTAATATGTAGGAAATATATTTTGAATATACATTTTAAAAGTGAATATTTTGATAAAAATTTCAGGAGTATATTTGAAAAGCTTTAAAATCCTGACAATACATTCTGAGGAAAACAAATTCCAATAGCTGGCTGACTAGAACATACAAATTTCATTAGTTTTATTTCTTACTGCTCAAGTTATTAACACACTTTCAATTGCTTTCTTTTTATTGTTATTATTTTTTTCCAAGTTATAAAAATCAGAGTCCTTTAAAATCATATATGATATACACAAATGGTTAGAAATTTATTTTCCACGGCTGAAACTTTGATGTATAATTATGTTATTTAATACAGTTTTTTATTGTAAGGTCAATGAGGGATGGACCCCCGACCCTCATCTGAACCTATGACGGGGAGAATAAATTGGGTTACCTCATTAGAGGGCCTGAAAAAAAAAAAAAAAAAAAAGGTTGCAAGTTCTGTTGTCAGATAATGCTTCAAAGTAATAGCATTCCAAGAAAGATTATGGACATCATACTCTTACTTACAACAATACCCCAAGTATATCGAAAAATGGTTGTATTACCGTGGACCATGTAAAACTCCGTTGAATCAACTTGTGAATTTTATGATTAAATTCTTGTTTCAACTACCTGAAATTAGATAAGAATGAATAGAGCTAGATTTGCTTTCAGAATACTTATTGAAATATGAAGGAACATTCATATTCAAAATTTTGTATGTTGTTTCTTTTTAGTCTCAGCACAGAGATGCCAAATTTTACTCTTACTGGAAAAAGAAAACATTTCCATATCTATTCATAACAAACAGTAACGATCTCTCCAAGCTTACCTAAACAATCAGGACAAAATTGTCCTTTAGAACTTACTGCGCTGCAAAAACACCCTGATTAAACAAAGACATGTATTTTTAAACTTAGAGTATCTAGACAAAAAATTGTCTGTCAGATAGATTAAACTATTCATGGGAAAAAATAAGGTATTTGGATCCTTACTATTCTAACAGTTTCAGGCAACACAGTACAAGGGCTGTTGTATTTTAAGAAGTTTTAGACTGCTATTAAGTTTGGTGTTTTAACTGCATCGTATGTTTTTAAATGGGACTAAAAGAGAATGAAATAAATCAATAAGTGAAATTAGAATTAATAGATATCAAAAATAAAATATTTTCGACTTGTGACGGACACGGGACACAAAGGTGTCGCAAAAACTTATCATAAGCTCTTTTTCTCGAATGGGTGAAACAGTCGTACAAATGTATATATTTGTGCATCAGTACTGTTAGATAACGTAAATTTATAATTTTTATAGTGATAATATCAATATCTGCATAATTGCAGGGAGCCAATGTGACATGAAATCGTCTTAAAGTGATATTTATAGATGAATATTTATTTTAAATAGAAAAAATCACCGATAAAGCTATTTTAAACCTAGAAATTGTCCTTGTAATTAAAAGCAATATCACATTAACATATAACAGACTTTTCTTGAGAAAAGGGCATTGGCTAAATTAAAAACGGAGAAAACCATACTCATGAATCAAAACAAAGCTCGACCGATCAGTAAGCCCCTTTAATAACTTTATGAGTCTTTTCTTATTATTCTAATCTTATGTGCTGATTGGAGTCAATGCATAGGGCTATCAAATAAATATGCTCAAATACTTAGTACTTGGTTTAAAAATAAGTACGTACCAACTTATTTTTAACTTTTCCTATAAAAAGCACATCCATTTTGTAACATAAACAACTTTGAATAAAATGAATCACTCCTGAGTCCCTGCTTTTGCCGCACAAAAAATCGCAACAAATAACATAAAAAAATCTTTCCTCCGAAGCTCTACAATTATTTCAGAAACATGTAAATAATGACTTAACTGTTTTACGCCCACAGAATACATCCCTCCTGTCCCGTTTGCAGTTCCGGGATAAAGAATGAAATATGGCCATGCAATATCGTCTTAGTAGTTCCCTAAATGATGTACGTTTCTAGATGTGACAAAGTTTGAATTAGATAATCTGAAACATGAACATTTACGAACCGTTTTCTTTTATTCTGATTTCTCGTGCAGACATAAAGCTACTTATCAGCTTGAACGTAAGATCACATAAATATAGACTCCTGTGACTTAAGTTATTCAGTAAGGTTTATAATTTGATTATGAAATTTTTAAATTCAATGACAAGTTAACGGCATTGGCAGCATTATATTTTACAACCGCTCTGGCAGCCAAAATGTCTTGGAAATTAATTATTTGACTAGCGAGTGATCCATTGCTTATCAAGTTTTTAAGCCCTCCCTGTGGTAAGTAATTTAACTAAGGGGTTAAAAAATAGAAATATCTAAACGTAAAGCCCAGAGCTTAGATAGTTGGTATGTAGCACCGTCTTGTGGTTCTGTACAAATGTTGTACAAGACATGGTTATGGGCCAAAAGTAACACCAGCCCTGATAACCTATATTACAAATATAGGATAATTTTTAAATCCTTTCTCAAGCCGTAAAGCTAAGATATTTGCTATGTAGCACTGACTCTAGCTTATATATCAAGTTATTTAAATCATGGCTCAGGGTCAAAAACGACCCTGTCCTTCTGATCCCGATCAGAAGGTTACCCTTTTGATGTGACTTAAATTGCAAACAAAAGATCGACCATATAAAACCGAGATGAACCTTCATGTTCATGTACGTACATTTGTCATTGACCTACTTGTGACCTTGACTTACTGACTTACTTCCTTTTCAATGTAACTACAGCACTAAAATTTAAACCAGTTATATAACTTTACATGCTAATATCAATTTAACCGACTTTAAACTCCTGTATTATTGTTTTATTCTTTTTTGAGGATATGTGTACGAAATTTGGATCATATTCATTGTTTTGGATTCAAATTTCAACATTATCTTTACCTTGGCCTAATTCCTTGTATTCTAAGCTTTAGCACTGAAATTGGAATTGCATGATGTTTTCTTGCAAATATCATTTTTCAGCTTAAAGAACTTGCCGTTTAATAAAAATGATTTTGCATGTCTGAGCATGCTCGTGCTGTTAAGAGCAGTGATACTGAGGTCAGCGATAAATGGACATTACGGCCCTCTTCTTTTATTTCGTATACAAGAAAAGAAAAAAAACATCAGTTGTTAAAGCTGCGTACGATTTTTATTGATTAAATTTCAATACAAACGGTAAGATACAGATAATAAATTATTGAAACTTAAGTAAAAGAATGGCCATCATTTTAGATAAACACAAAATTTTCACAAAAGAGTGGTTTAAAATGAAATTTGAATACAGGCTACTTAGAATTCGAAAAACGATATAAAGTGCGCTATTGACGGAACATGACAGAAATTCGATGAATTAGATTTTTCTTGTTTTCTGGCGAGTTTCCTCGATAATGTGACACGTATCGTGTAATATCATCATCTTTATCCTCTCTCCTGTCTTGAAGGTCAAAAGGAGAATTACATCTTTAACAGACTTTAGGGGAATGTCAAACAGTTTTGGGATTAAAAAACGTTCGCTGAAGCTAAATTGCGTTGTTGTTTACTAAGGACAATGACTATTTATCAACAAATATTTACAACATTTAATTACTTAAATATTTCTTTTATATAACCACACATCATTTTATTTTCATTTATAATCTTAAATATTTTAAACATGCTGCACTATTTAGTAAAAGTGTAATTTTTATGTTTCTTTTATCATTTTCTATTTTCTGATAAATGTTCTTCGTTCAGTTCTAGTTTAAAGTCAGTTTTAGACGATTATCGATAAGACAATACTGGATAATTTTAATAATTCATTAACACTTGAATAGAGAGAATACTTTGCATATTTGTGTTGAAACTGGCGTAAAACCCGGGTAAGAAATAACAAACAAACACAACGCATTGTAAATTTGGGTAAACTGTTGCATTTATGAAAAATATAAAACTAGCATTTAAATTATAATACTCGTCAAATTTTGATAAGGTGTTTTAAAGATATTTAACATTTAATCTCATAACCTTAAATCTATTACATCTGCACATATATCATTAGCCCTGATATTATTCTGTGACAATTCTATGTAAAATTCACTCTTTTATTCAAATTTTCCGATATAGAATTATTACTAACTTCCCTTTTGGAAGGTTTCACGGAATTGTTATTCTGTGATAGCCTTAGAAATCGTTTATGATTCGTGAATTACTGTTTCCAAAGGCAATTTACGATTTAAGACAAGTCTTATTTAACCGTTTTCGATGGAACGAATGCATTCATTGCCTTATGATATATTTTTTCTGGGTAATTCATAAATAAAAGAACTTCGAGTTAATTCAAAATTCTTATCTAACGCGAACAACAGATATACCTGTAAGTTTTTATTTCGAAAACTTTTCTTATTTTCTAGACACGCGTAAGACGCGGGTAGAAATATATGTCATTTAACATCATACTGTTAGAATCTCGGCATGCGTAACTTGAAATAACGAACAGTAAATGTTATTAATTTGTTAACAGGATACTGTAGATTGAAATAGACAGCGACGTATATATTGTGCCAGAACACACTCGGTACTAGATAGAAGCTACGGGATTTAATGTACAGTTAACAGTTTTGCACGAAATACTTCTCATGCCTTTTTTCAACCCTGTTTTTCTGTTAGGCTTAATAAACGGAAGCCGTTTACTTTTTTTAGCTAGAGGCGACATTGTAGGAACAAGATCGTTGGTAAGCTTTGAACTGGAAGATTTACAACTGATTAATTGGCTGTTAAGAAAATGACAAGTAGTTATTCAAAGTCTGCATTAATAAGAATAACGTACTAAATGACACAGAGGTCTACAATTATTTTACCACATATTATCTGAATACAAATGTATCTTCTTGAATCTATCCATTTATAAATTAGCATAACTAGGGTAGAAATTCATTGCTTTCTATCACTTTTCCGTTCATTCACTGTATATATTAATAAAGTACTTAGGTAGCAAGAAATCCCCATTTTATCCGAACGTGAATTATCACTGATATCTTAAATAATGGTTGCCGATTTCCGCCATGTCGTGGTTTTTCTTGGCGGTGCGAAAATACAAAGAAATGAAAAACGATTTATCTTTGCCATGAGATTTTTATACGCCAGCGCGACAGAAATGTCAGCCGTATTTTCGCCTTTATATTTTGACTTTTCATATTTTTACCCCGCCACCCATCGGAAGAGTATTCATATGGTATTTTCTGAAAAAGAGTGTCGGGTAAATCTGCTGAATGCTGAACAGCAAAATTAATATTCTATCAGAAACTTGTTTGATTTCTTGGATTCTTTCTCTTTGGTTTTCTTACACATACGTTCAGCTAAGACATAACCATATATGTATAAATTATCGAAGATATGCATTTTTTTACGTCGTAGGCCAAAGTGTACAATGCAATCGCACATACGAGAAAAAAGTGTTGTAAATATTTTTATAATAATTCAAAGTAGAGATGTCAGCTAACCTGCAATTCACGCCGTGCTATAATTGACAAATCCTGTAGTTATAACACGGTGATGTATTACCACACGGAATAATGTGATATATACGTAGTTGTAGAACAAAGGAAACTGTCGTTCACTATGGTATACTGTTATACAACACTACAAATACTCAGAAATGGAACGAAAAGTTTGACACTCAAATAATACCGGTTCATTAACATAATCTCTAACAGGACAGTTAATTACAATGTTGAAAATCGTTTCTCAAGATAATAAGCGTAAATAAGTAATAAAAATTAACTTTTTTCTGTGAACATTTCTCAACAAGTTATTTATTATTTCAATATTTTCATACGATAAAACTTTCTTTAAACTAAATTTCTCAATAATTTGATTATGCAATATCATTTGAAAGAATTTAAATGTTTCCTGTGGTATGGAGTTATTTGACATTTCACTAATTATACACCATGTCGTGGCCAATTTTGAAGAGCATTTAAATCTCGAAAAAGTGTACGCGTTAATCTACTCAATATACCTTTAATTCCTACAATTATTTTGGAGGCTAAAATTTTGTTTCCTTTAGAATTCTATTTAAATGCCACAAATAAAGAATCCAAGCCAAAAGATATGATAATAGAATATAATAT
Organism: Cyclina sinensis; assembly: GCA_012932295.1. Taxonomy (NCBI): domain Eukaryota; kingdom Metazoa; phylum Mollusca; class Bivalvia; order Venerida; family Veneridae; genus Cyclina; species Cyclina sinensis. The sequence goes on from JAAONU010000017.1 coordinate 7,770,689, forward strand.
TGCTTAAAAGGTACTTCGAAAATAATAAAATGTCTATGATATTGTGCAAAAACCAACCGTCTTTCCTAGCACACGCACAAACGATCGCGCGCCCACACGTGTCGCATGATCGTGATCAACAATAATTAATAATGAAGCAGGCACTTCAGGTTTTGTACGATATCAGCACGTCACTCATGCTAAGCAAGAAATATATCAGTCGGTTTTGCTGATTTGTCTTATAGGCTTACATAAAATATGATGAATACCCCTGTTAGCACTGTAGTGCAATTGTATTTTAACTTCAATACTTGAAGTGGCAGATTTCTATAAAACATTCTTCTCTCAGCAAAAACAGTAGGAGAAAACAAATTTTCTTGACATACCCTCTTTTAACAGAGACATCAGCAGGAGTAGAAACGTAGGAAAACAGCCCGAAACAAATCTTTTATGTATCTAAAGCCCTTGCTTCTTTATCGAGATAAAAATAATTCCAATGCCATGCTGAATAATCTAACCAGATTCAACAGAGTCCTACACTTTTTTCAGTTTAATCTATTGTTGTGGTATTCATTATATTGGAGCTATATCGTGCCTTCACGTTTAAATTTCATACATTCGTCTTGAAACACACACTCCTTCAGTGTAAAAGTTTTGTGTATTCTAATAGCAAAAAAATATATCTATATGAAATATTAAACTAAACGTAAAATAGACAATATCTTCTATGTATAATGTCAAAAATAATCCATGGAATTGAACTGCAAGTAGATTTTTCTGTCATATCCTATTTCAATACTAAACAAACTGACACTCTTTGCCTAGTAGAATCCAGCATTTGCTGGAAAACATTTCCATTATTAAACGTTTATTACAAAACATTACTTTACCCGAAAATATCCGTTTGAATAATATTTTTTTCATTCATTTTTACAAGTTGTTTCCATAATTATAATCAATGCTGTCCTTGATTTTGCAGAACAGCACCTGACTTTAAATAAGTTTAATTAAACCGCTTTGATACATCATCAGAATTTAAAAGTTATTAATCAAATTGTAATTTCACTTTTTGTTCTTTTAATGATCTACATAGATCATAATATTTATCTAACAGTTCTGGATAATATTGTGGATTCTTTAAGCGGAGGTTCTCATCAGGTTGTTACTTGTGTTTACCTATAGAATTAACAGAACTTCTCATAATATATCGTGTTTATCTAGCCGTACTGTTTCTTATCTTAGTAATTCGTAGCTAAACATTTCATGTAGGTGTTCTTTGCAGTCTTGGGTATCTTTAAGTAGAATCATTTGCTTGAACACGGTCGCTGTCTATTTTTTCTAAATATTTCGAGAAAAGAGATAAATGATTTTATGTATTCATAGTGTAAAGAAAAGGTACTAAATATTTTTCGTACAGAAGATTGTTGAGTCAATGGCGTGTAAATTTCTTTATAAGATAATATGTATTTTCTTTTTATAACAGTATTTATTAATTAAAATCAATAAATTGTACTGATAACGTATTTATATTAAACATTAAGTATCAAAAGTTTGTACAGGTTCAAAGAGTTTTTATTGGTAAGAGGGTATTTTCGCCAGTGTCGCTTAGCTGTTAGTGAGAAGGGCGGATCAGTGGCCCAGTGGTAGTGCGCTGGACTTGTTAACCAGGGGACGTGAGTTCAATTCCCCGCTACTCCACTAACATTACTAATTGTCTTTCGAATGAGACGTTAAACCGAGGTCCCATGTTTCAGTACTATACGCTTAACATAGAAAAGATCTAAAGGTTTGAACCAAGGTCCTATGCATTGGTGCTATACACTAAGCATATACAAAAATAAGGAGTGGCTCTGTAATATCAGGTGGAAAAATTAACTGGAACTTATGGCGTAAGTCCTTGAATATAATCTGAATTATTCAACTATATCTCTTGGGAGGCGCGTCTTGAGGTCGCTTGGGACTTCGTATATACGTCTGTATCTCTTTAGAAGCTGAACTTCAATTTGAGAGATGTTATTAGTTTCACCAGGTATCATTTTATTTTTACCGCAGTGTATTCCTATGAATGCTTATTTTGATGAAAATTTTAGTGTGAGCCTGACGGAAAGTAAATCAACATAAGACGATTCATTTGTTTATAAACTAAGAAATACTATAAATATTTACCTAAACACACCTGTAATAGCTTATCTTTTTTTGTTCTCTAATCACTTAGGTTATTAAATTTCGAGGAAATAAATGTCTATTTATTCATTGCAAACGCATTTAATTTGAATTATTATTTGTTTAATTAAGTAAGACGATCACTCGGAGGAGAGACCATGTTTCAGGATGCTTATTTGGAAAGAGGATGAGTGTGAACAGTGTGTTACAATTTGCTAGTCTCATTTAACAAAACCGAACAGTGTATTTAACATGTGGTAAATTTTAAAAGCACTTGAGCTCTAACGAAGAGAATATCAAACAAGTACAATTTTAATAATTCCTCTGACAAAAGGTGTCGGTCATGTTAAAAGTTTAACCGGCGTTGTCGCCAAATAGACGATGCTAAAGCAAATGACAAGGGCCGAATACAAAATGAAATAAGACATTCTTTCGTAAATTATATGCATTTTTTGCTAACCGAATGTCATACAAAATGTATTTTTATCACCTAAATTATCTCTTTATCATGTATTTCTACGAATTCAAAGTACTTTACCAAAAAAAAAATCATACAATAAACTTAGTCCTTTATTTCTTCGGAAATTCCCGTTTTATTTATAAAAAGCGGATATTTTTGCAAGATATATCCTGCATCTCTCCTATCAACCTTAATGATTAAACAGCTTTGAGCATAAAGTTATTCAGCATAAAGAATAAATTAAAAAATGTATTTGTTTCGCCTCTGGTAAAGTGCGTTCAATGAACAGAAAAGAATTTTGTGTGCCTTATTTACTTTAAGCGAAGTTTTAATGACTTGACATTTAACATGGCGGAAGGATAATGCAGCCGGTAGAGAGAAAACCCTCGTCATACCTGTTGCTTATAAAATGAATTTTTCTTGATTTTTTTTTTGCGTTATTTCCATCAAGTAAACTCGTTTTCTACAACAGATTTCCTGAAATTGTGAGCAAAGTATGTAACTGAGTTTTCGGACGCTGTGAAAATGACACAGAGTAATGAAAAATCACTTGGGAAATAACAGGTATGCCAGAAAAGTGAAAAACGCATATAAGGAAAAACCTAAGTCGGAAAACACAGCCTCTCTACAGAATCAGAAACTAGAGGAAACGATAGTATAAAATTATTTATAGATCAATAAAAAGGACACCACAAATAATTGACGAAACTGAGATTATTACCATTATTCCCTTGTTAAGGTGGATGTTTAAGGGAAATTGTATTTGACAAGCACATGGAATGTAAAAAAGGTGACAATCAAACGATTTTGTAGAGTTGATGTATTTTCACATGCGATAGAGAGACAAGAGGACAGGTATGGGTTTATTTACTAAGTACAATAGATTTACTTTCCATAGATTTCTTAAAAGAGACAAAAAGTATGTAATTTGTTTTTAAAAGCTTATTTTAGAAAGTCCATGTATTATCTTCGGTCGCTTATTTTTCCGAAACACAAAATGAAAAATATGGAATTCCAAAGAAGCAATAAAATAACTAAGTCGAAAAAGAATGTACATGTTTTCCACATTTTAAGTTTCATTATGTAGAAATCATAATGATTGATGAATAAAATTTTGATCGAAACAACTCAAATACAGTTCTTATACTCATTGAATGTTTTAGATAAACGCAAAAAAAGAGACAAAAGGTTTGCTTTAATAAAATACTTGTTTCTTCCAATGTGTTTGTTCTTTTTAACAGTCTCAGTGCATCAGAAATGTATCACTGTAGGTGAAGTTGATTATTCTGGGATTCATTTTTTTTGGAAATGAGAATTTTGTAATAAATTTTCTCATTAAGTACAATTTAATTATAATTTACAATTCATATATATTCCTTTAAGATTTCAGTAGAATCAGAGACACCCTAAGATGATCCAGTTTTGTTGCTTAGAAACAGATTCAAGTCTTAAGGCATAACTTCAGTACATTTTTTCTCTTTTGTTTGTGCTTTAAGTAACCAACACGTTGTATATTTCTCAATGCAGAATAATCGAACAAAATAATGATAATATCAGTCATCTACACATACCAAGGTGTGATGAAAAGTTCATTTGTAACACACATAAGGTTATTCATTTTTATATCCGATTATACATAAGACTATATATTTTACTGATATTCTTCAGATTTCAACAGAAGTGATTCATCTAATGGTAAACGTCTGCGAAAAGAGTAAACAAAATCGAAACAACACAAAAACAAACAAACAAAAGTCATAATTTCATATAAATAGGGTCCGAATATTTTAACCTGACTGTTGTTTACCTGAGGGACCGAATAAGCAGCTTCTGTGGCGATTCTTGTGCCCGCAAAAGACGGCATATAGATATTGGATTTTGTGTCAGCCCGTCCGCTCTGTGACTATGCCATTTTTCAAAAGATTTTGATATAACTTGCCACAAATGTCCGTCACATGACGACGTCGTATCGCCAAAATCCAGTTTTCTAACGTCAAGGTCAGTTATCATTGTTGAAATAATACTGCAAGACTTTTTGTTTCTGTGCGCTGTTTAATGTAACTAACAATATTGTTCGTTACAAAATTAGGTCAAATATTGATTTTAATGCACTTACGCCAAATAAAATGAACAATGTGCATCTTAAGTATTACCCAGAGTTTACGGCTAGAAGTTTTTAAATAAATAACCACAGAGAAATATAAGTTTTGTTTTAATCAACTACATGCATTTTCAAACGCACCAACGACAGTCACGTTCATTATACATTGTTTACATGTATGTATTACTACTTATCATCTATTAGAAAGAAAATCCGTAGTCTTTGTCTGTTTCAATGACAGATGTGTGGCTACTCCAAACTTTTCGAGTTAATTCATATACTTTAAGAATAGCATCTCATTTTTTAATTGTGCTTAGTGAATTTTGTTTTATTCCGAAGTCAGCAGCAATATTTATCTTTTTCTAATTTCTTTGTCAACTTCTCATATCAATTTACATTTAGATTCTAGATCCAAAAGTTTTTATTTTCCACTTGGAGACTCCTTACTTACACATGTAGAAAATATTAACTGCTGCAATTACATGTACAGAAAGGGAGAAAATATCTCGCTAAGTTGCGCTTTTGTGTTCAAATGTTTACTTTAGATTGTTTGTTCGATAATTTGAGAGATTACTTTTCATCATTTGAGCAATGATCATTAACACCATTCACGCCGCTAAATTTCTCACCAGAAAAACGCATCGTTACATCCGAAATATAGCAACATTCGATATCGTTACATGCTGAGTGTATGCATATACAATAAAGAAGGTTTGAGTCGAAACCGAGGTAACAGAATTGTTCTATGCGGTATATCGTTACAATCGATATCGTTATAATAAGTGGTTTGTTTAAAAAAAAATCAAAAGCTCTTTTTGGGCGAAACAGTCGTACAAAAATATAAAATTTTGAATCAGTAATGTTTTTGTTTTGGACGTAAATATTCAATTTTTAGTGGATATGGCACTATAGCTGTCTGCGTAATGTAGGGAGCCGATGTGCCGTGAAATCGTCTTAAAGTGATCTTTTATACATGGAAACTATTTTAATTAGAAAAACAAGATCAGCAATAAAAGTTATTTTAACATGGAAATATTTTTGGTAGTTAAAGGCAATATCACTTTAGCGTACAGCATTAGATTTTGCTCGAGGATAGGGTCTTTTCGAATACAAAATGTAATAAATCCTAACTAAAATTCAAAACAAAGATCGACCGATCAGTAAGCCCCTTCTATTAATAATAACTTTATTACCATTTTCATAACATTCTAAATAGTTTGTGCTGATGCAGGGTCCATGCAAAGTTAATCAAACAGACATGCTCAATTAAACATATCATTTTCAAAACAAATCTTTCCTCAGAAGCCCTATAATGATTTCAGAAACGTGTAAATAATGACTTCACTGTTTTACGGCTACAGAACACATTCCTTCTGTCCCGTCTGCAGTTCCGGCATAAAGAATAAAATATGGCCATACGATATCGTCTTGGTAGGTCCCTAAATGATGTACGTTTCTAGATGTGATAAACTTTGAAACTTTGAATGAAATTATCTGAGGCATGCACATTGTATTATAAGCATTTATAAACGGTTTTCTTTTATTCTCATTTTTGAAACTTTGAATGAAATTATCTGAGGCATGCACATTGTATTATAAGCATTTATAAACGGTTTTCTTTTATTCTCATTTCTCGTGCAGACACAAAACTACAAATCAGCTTAGACGTAAGACAACATAAAATTCGACTCCTGTGACTTATATCAAGTTATTCAGTCACGTTTACATTTTTGAGTATGAAATCTTGTAATTAAATTATTTTACGAACACCCTGGCAGGCAAACAAATACTAGAGTCATGTCATGTCTCCTCATAGGACTTGTAAATTATTTGGTTAGCGATTGTTCCAGAGCTAATCAGGTTATCTTAAGCCCTCCCTTGGGTCAGTTATTTAGCTGATATAGGACTTTTAAAACTCTAAAACCATAAAGCCCATATAACGGCTTAGATAATTGGCATGTAGTATTGTCTTGTTGTCTTGTATCAATGTTGTTGAAGTAACTGCCACCGGTCAAAAGTACCGCCCATAGGTCACTTATTTTCAAATGAGGGAAATTGTTTTAATCCTCTCTTAAATTGTAAAGCTCACAGCTAAGATTCTTGTTATGTAGCATTGTCTGTATGGTTTGTACTAATTAAGTTATTTAAATAATACTGAAATAGGTGGCCCCAAGGTCAAAGGTGACCCTGTCCTTGGGTCACCTATTTCAGTATAATATGATTTTAAAAGTATTTTCTTTTTTTAAATGAAGGGTCCAGAGCCTAGGTAATTTGTATGTAACATAATCTGTTTGTTTTGTTTATCATCATGTTATCAATCATTGCCCCGGGGTCAAATTTGACCCCATTCAGGGGATCAATCGTTTCATGTGACTTAAACGGTAAACAAAAATTGTACATATTATATTCTTGTCCTACTTGTGACCGTTACCCTGACCTACTGATTTACTTTCTTTCAATTATTGTAACTACAGCACTGAAATTCAAACCAGTTATAATTTTATAATTCTGCATGCTAATATCAATTACACTGTTGTACACCGTTCACCGGAAATAGCCCATCAAAACATCGAAAACGAAAGTACAATCGCCAACTTATTTCTCCATTATATCTCAATCGATTTCTCTAAACTAAACAATATTGTGAAGCTAAACATGTCTGGTTTTAGAGCAGTATTTGCTTTTTTCTGCAAGTTGGTTATTTTTAATGTAATTGGCGATAAATTCTAGTCTACTTGTTGACTTTTGCAAACAATGGTGATATTTTCCTCTAAATCAATGGTCAGTGAGTCAGTCGCTTTAAGGAACTTGTCTTTTTTTAAATGTCTGTGTATTCTGTACTTTGGTTGAAATGTCTTTCATTTGCTGTGCTGTTAAGATCCAATGGTCAGCGATAAATGGTCATCACGGCCCTCTTATTTTATTTCATAAACGAGAAAAGAAAACACATTCGGTGTTTATCTGCCCACCGATTTAATCTTTAAAATTCAATACAATCGGTAAAGATATAATCTGTCATAAGGAATGACAATCATTTTAAATAATCAAAAGATATTCTTAGCATAAGAAATGGTATAAAATGAAATTTGAATACAGCCTAAAAGAATTCGAAACACGATATTAAGTGAGTTATTGCTGGAACATGACAGAAATTCGATGAAGCAGATACGTCACTTTTTCTTGTATTCTGACGAGCTTTCCCGCTAAAATGACACGTTTCGTGTAATAACAGCATCTTTATCCTCACTCCTTTCTAGAAGGTCAAAAGAAGAAGTGCGTCTTTAAAACACTCCTGATGAAGTTAAACAATCCTTTATCGGAAGTTAACGTGCGTTGTTGTAAAAAAGTACAACAACAATTTATAAACAACTACTTAGAAAGTTAGATTTCTTGTATTATTTTATTATAAAAGCACATTTCATTGCAATTTCATATATTTTAGACAAATATTTTAAATTCGGTTCTACTGTAAATGATTATTGATTACACGAAATTGGAAAAGTTTAATAATGCAGAAACTCTTCAATAGTGAGAATTATCATGATTGTGTTGAAACAGTCGTTACACTCCAGTAAAAATAAATGCATTATTGCCATCTGTGGAATTTATGTAATATTCTAAAATAGATTCACTTAATCATACCCGTCAAATTTTTACAGAGTTTAAAAGACATTTGACATTTCAATCTTGAGATTACAACCTTTAGTCTCTTACATCTGCACACTTTTTATTAGCCATATCATTCAGTGACAACCTTGGAAATCATTACTAATTCCTGAATAGCTGTTTCCATAATCAATTCATGATGTCTAATTTATCCGTAACAGACGTTAATTTTTGATGGAACAAACGCATATCTTTCATTCATATATATGTCTTTTGACATATATTGATATTTATTTTTTTCTGGGAAATTTAAAAATAGAGCTTTGAGTTAACTGAATTTGTTCAGACAGGCATAAGACATGGGTATGTATATCATTTGACATCATGGTGTACAACCCTCTGCATGTGTAACTTGAAATAACAGTAAATGTTATTTATTTGTTTATATAAATAGACAGTGAGATATATTTAGCCAGAACATTTACGATACTAGCTAGATCTGTTAGCTACGGGTTTTAATGTACAGATTAGACATTTTTGTATGGATTTTTCTCAGACTTTTTCTACCCTGTTTTTCTGTTAGGCTATATAAACGGAAAACGTTTACTTTCTTCAGCTAGAGGCGACATTGTATCAGCAAGATCGTTGTTTAGCTCTCAACTGGAAAACTTATCACTTATTTGATATTAAAAATATACAAATGCTTATTCAACGTCTGCATTGATAAGAATAACGTACTAAATGACACAGGGGTCAACAAATCTTTTATTTCATTTAACCTGATTTCAAAAATTTTGAATCTGTCCGTTTATAAATTAGCATAACTAGGGTAGAAACCCATTGCTTTCTTTTACTTTTCCGTTCATACGCTATATATATTTTAATTAAGTACTTAAGTAGTAAGTAACTCCCTCGTTATCCTAATGTAAATTATCACTGACATCTTGATTGACGATGTCTGATTTCTGCCATGTCGTACTTTCGCCTGGAGTGTCTAAAATGTAAAGGCGGAAAATTGCACAAAAAAAGGAAACAACAATTTGTACTAATTTCACCTCTTCGCCTAGTGGGGTGGAAAAACGAAAATACAACAAACCAGAGGTCACTATATACTTCCATTGCCAAGGTCTGCATGACGATTTGAGCATTTTACGAAGGTGGGAACATAATTAATGTAGGCATCATGAAGCTGTTAGAGTATTCATATGGTATCTTATAAAAAAGAGTTTTGGTTGAATCTCCTGAATGCTTAACAGCAACGTAATATTCTATAAGATTTTTTTTCAATTTCTCCGGTTCTGTCATTTATGTATAATTTTGCGAATATATGCAATTTTTTAGCGTAAGAGGGCCGTAGGCCAACGTGTATAGTGCAATCATAAACAGGAGAAAAATCGTTGTCAATGTTTTAACAGTAATGCCAAGAAGATGGTTATATAAAGAGTTTGACGCTCAGATAGTACAGGTTCATAAACATAATCTCTAATTTGACAGTTAATTCAATGCTTAAACAATTCTAATTCTTCTTGTGATAAAACTTTCTATAAACTAAATTTCTCATTGATAATATTTGGAAGATTTAAATATTAGCGGTGATATGAAATTATCTAACATTTCATTAACACAATGCTTTGTCCAGATTGGAAGAGTACTTAAATCTCGAAAAATATGTACTTGTAAATTTCACTCAAGATAGCTGTAACTCCTACTATTATTTTGTTGGATAAAATATTTTTTTTCTAGAATTCTATTCAAATGTCACAAAATTAAAGAAGAATCCAAGCCATTTTTTATGATAATAGAATATTGTATTGCTTTGAAGAAAGATACTTCGAAAATCATTCAGTGTCTGATATATTGTGTAAAAATATAACGGCTGTCCTATCACACGCACGCCCGCTCGCGCTACCACACGCATCACAAGATCATGATAAACAATAATAAATAAAGAAGCAGGTATTTCTCATTTTGTACGATATAACTAACCTATGCTAAGCAAGAAAATATATCAGTCGGTTTTGCTAAGTAGTCTCACAGGCTTACATAAAATGTGATGAATATTCTGTAATTTTTGTACTGCAAAACTGCTTTTAAAGTGGCAGGTTTCATTTAAACATTCTATTCTCAGCAAAAATAATAGCAGAACACAAGTTTCTTGACATACCTTGTTTTAACAGAGACATCAGCAGAAGAAGAAACGTAAGAAAACAGCTGGAAACAAATCTTTTATGTATCTGAAAACCCTGCATCCTTATCGACATAAATATAAATCCAATGACACGTTGACTGCAAACATAAATCTAAGTTAATACAACAACGTCTTACATTGTTCTCAGATTATTCCATTATTGAGCATTCTTTTCAATGGAACCCTATCGTGCCCCCGAGTTTTAATTTCATCCATTCATTTAGAAACACTCGCTCTTACAGTAAATACGTTTTGTGTATTCAATTAACAACAAAAATATATCTACGTTAAATATTAAAATGATCAGCAATTGCAAATAGATTTATTCAAAACGTTTATATCCTCTGTATATTGTCAAAAATAATCCACGAAATTGAACTGCAAGTAGACGCTATCGTCAAATCCAATTGCAATACTAAACAAACAGATACTCTTCCTAGTAGAAGCCACTAGCTGCTTCAACACATTTCCAATATTAAAACTGCAATTTTACTTTTTATTACATGAATGATCTACATATTTGTATGTTTATGTAACAGTTCGGATGATATTGTGGATTTCCTAAGCGGAAGTCCTCATCAGGTTTTTACTTGTGTTTATCTACAGAATTTACAAAACTTCTCATTATATATCGTGTTAATTTAGCCATACTTAGTTTATCTTAGTATTTCGTATGAAAACATTTTCATATAGGTGCTCTTTGCAGTCTAGGGTGTTGTATCTTTCATTAAGTAGAATTATTTTCTTGAACAAGCTTGCAGTTTTTTTAATATTTCGAGAAAACAAGTCAGCTTAGTCTCAGAGAAAGGTACTTTTTTATACAGCATACTATAAAGGAAATGAGCTTTAATTTTCTTTGAAAGATAATATGTATTTTCTCTATTTAAAACGGTACTTATTAATTAAATGAAGGTATCTATTCCAAACATTGGACGTTTAAGGTATGTACAGGTTCAGAAATTTTTGTATACAAGAAATTCTATTCGCCGGGACGCATCGGTGGGCCAGTGGTAGTGCGCTGGTTTTGTAATCCAGGGAACGCGAGTTTGATCCCCTGCTTGTCCACTATCATTACTAGTTGTCTTTCGAGTGAGACGTTAAACCGAGTATCAGCGCTATACACTTATCATGGAAATGAACTACGGTTGTCACTGAAACGAGATGCTTTCTGCACTATCCTCCACACTCTAAAATAGTTAAACTTAGCAATGTTGGTTAGACATATGGGTAACCGGTAGCGAGATACATAAAGCCACTATCACTGTCTGTCGTTATGTTTTGAACTGAGATCCTATGTATTTGTGCTATTCGCTGAGCATGTACAATAACAAGGATTTTCTCTGTGATATCAGGAGGAAACATTAAGTGGAACATTGGGCCAAATTAACCTTTACAGTTAGAATTGCATCCTTGAATATGAATTATTCACCTACATCCCTTGAGAGGCCCGGCTTGATATCGCTAGGGACTACATATATACGCTCAACTGTACCTCTTTAGAAGCTGAGCTTCAGTGTGAGAGATGATATTAGTTTCACCAGGTATTATTTTATTTTTTACCGCAATGTATGCCTTTTGATGAGGCTAAAGAATGATTATTTTCATAAAGGTTTTAGTGTGAGACTGACGGAAGCATTACTCTACACGATTCATTTGTTTGTAAACTACAAGAAACAAATGTTTAGATTTACCCATACGCATCCTTAATAATTTTTTGGTTTGTTTTCTTATCACTGAGGTAAGTAAATGTAAAGGAATATATATATATTTATTTATTCATTGCAAACGCATTTAATCTGAGTTGTTATTTGTTTAAGTAATACAATCACTTGGAGAGACCATGATTCAGAATGTTTATTTGGAAAAAAGACGAGTGTCTTGTAGAACAATCGAGCGTGTTACAATTTGTTCGTCTCATTTGGTTTAAACATATTTATTTCCAGAATAATGTGATATAAACATACGTGGTATTACACACAATCAATACTATATATTCCAAGAAAAGGATTAGAATGGAAGACAAAGTCTTATGAAATTCTTCTCCTTTAAGGTATTATTTAACGTGTGTCGAGTTTGTATTACGTTAAGTATTCTGAAAAATCAGGAACTAAAAGAAAAAAGAAAAATATGAATTTAACAAGTAAGCGGTAAAGGTTTCCTATTCGTCTCATTTAACACGTTCTAATAGTCTCTTTAACATGTGGCAAACTTTAAAAGCTCTCGAGCTCTAACGAAGAGAATGTCAAACAAGTATAATGAAAACAGTGTATCTCTGATAAAAGGTGTCGGCAATGTTTACAGTAAAACCGGCGTTGCCGTCCAAAAGACTTGCTAAGGCAAATGACAAAGGCAGAAGGCATTGTTTTGTTTATCAAATTTGGGTATTTTTTAACTGAAAACCAGCAAACAACCTGCTTTCTATAGGTTTATAACCCCGTTTTCGAAATAAAAAACATAAAATAAGGTTTCTTAATTTTGAAAGCCTCGGATGTGAACCGTAACTTTTGATTTAAGGTGCATCAACACTTTAGGTGATGCGAAATAAAAGAAGACATTATATGTATTTCTTTTCACTTACTGAATGTCATACCAAATGCATTTCTTTATTATCACTAAAACTATCTCTTTATCATTTGTTTCTATGGAACTACTTTTAGAAGTCTAGAAAACTCCACTGGGGGTCATATAAATTTTCATTTCTGTCTTTGTTTGTGTGAAAAGCTGGTAAACTTTCTAAGGAATAGATTTCTAAAGGTTGTTCTGGTTTTTTTCTCAATATGCCTTGTCAAATGTAGGTTTAGTAACCAGCAGGTAGTAGGAGGCAGCCTCCCTGTTTATCTTACATTCATGAATAAATGAATACTCCACAAATGTTAGAAATGCGTCTTTAAATCGTCTTTATGACAAACAAGAGAAGAATTCAAGATAGTTTTACCTAACGGTTTAAAAAGATTGAAAATGTTTCTTTAAAGTATAACACTGTATTATTTCTGAAAATTTGATTTATGTGCCTAACAGCGTAAGATATCGTTAAGTTCAAGATAGTTTTATCTAACGGTTTAAAAAGATTGAAAATGTTTCTTTAAAGAATAACACTGTATTATTTCTAAAAATTTGATTTATGTGCCTAACAGCGTAGGATATCGTTAAGTGCAATGTTATAATGACTTGAATTTTGACCTTTTTTCACAAATGTATATTGGTCTTCAACAGTCGGTCAATCAGAACGTTGCCGTGGAAGTAAATATATCAGTATGTAAGTTTCATTTTAACAGTACCATTAGTTTCCTAACATATAATTATTAGCACTGCAAAATCTAACTCTATGCAAGAACCATTAATTATGCAAGGATGTTGGTAACAGATGCATCCTACAGAAAATACCTTTACATGTTTCATCGGATAAATGATTCTCCTTCAAATCACAAACATTTATTAAAGCTTTGGAATGACTATTAATCAACGTATGAGAATAACGAAACTATTCTCGACAGGCCTGCTCTTTGTTGGTACACTCGTAGTATCTACCAAATGTCATGCGCTGTTTGAAATGTTCTTGCAAACACAATTATCTCAATATTTGGCAAAAGTTTGACAGAAAACGATCGACTTTATAGGGTAGGCAAGGACCATCGATGCTCTGATAAGCTGATGATAAGTTTACGAGAACATGGTCTTCTATAGATTCTTCTCAGATCCTTACAGCGTTCAGTTAAACCTAACATGAATGAGAAAAATTATTGCGCATGTGAACTTGGCGAATTATAGCAGTTACACTTATACGTCAAAACGTTTTCGAAAACAGACCAGTTGTACGCTTTTACTTGCAACTGTAGGACACGTGACTGACACTTTTATAGTGAAGGTAGCGGACACTAACTGGCCTTATCAAAATGTATTTTTAAAAAAATCGTTGGAGTCTATATTGTATCGTACAAGACACTTAATCCTATATTTGTTTTAAGAAACTCACCTTTTAGTTCTAAAATATGGGATATTTATGCGAGATTTCCTGCATCTCTCAAATCAACCTTATTGATTTGAGTATAAAGTTATTTAGCATAAAATATGTTGAAAAATCTATTTGTTTGAATAAAAAAATACGTTATTATTTATTTGTAAAAATACCAAAAACTCACCTACATGTAGTCTCAAACAAAAATTATATAATTCAGTTCCCTCCTCCCTATACACTGAAACTGACTTTTCTTACTGCACTGGTAAAATATGTAAGATTTGAAATAGCAGAAAAAGAATGTAATAAGCGTGAATCACGTTTCATATACATACAGATTTTTTTTGTTATACCATGTAATAATAGGACAGAAAATTATGGACTTTTTACATTTTGTTCTTCCATTAAGTTCATTAATGTAAAACCGGTACCCAGACTCAATATTTTGTTCACTGACCGGTTTGAAGTTACTTTTTGTTTTTATCTTTAAGGATAATACTATAATATTTTCTTGACATTGAAAATTTCTTTCTACTCATTTTGTAGTTCGCGTAATACTTGCTTAAACTGAGAGAAAGAAAACATGTGGTCATCATATTCATTCTTTTGATTTAAAAAGATTCAATGGATGTAAGACAATCTAAAACATGATATTTATCTGTGAATATTCCAACTAGGCAGTAACTGTCGCAGTCTGGTAAATATTATAGTCTACCTGCAGTGCATTTGCCGTTAAAATTCAAATATATCTTTATTCGTATCATGCTGTACTTAATTTTCCACTTTAAAGTCATCTTCGTAATAAGTTTGGACATAGATATATTAATCAATTCATTTCGATCAGAAATCAAATTTCATTATAAAACAATAACACGACGGTTTTTACACCCTGTCGCATGATGATCGATGTTTCTATGTTGGAATATCTCCGCCGACAAAAAATTACCGATTTCATTAGAGTTCAAAGTGTAAAAAGTGAATGGAAATGCTTCTTGATATCTTTCCCTCATCATGAAGTGGGTAGGGCAAACTTGTATTATGTATGTAATCACAGTTCAATAATTATTACTTCTTGATGTTCTTTTTTTAATATTTTCAACAGTCACTGAGTTTTTTTATTACTGTAGTTTCTTTTGTCAGAATAAAGAAAAACATTTCTTGATAAATATATTTATTTCGGCGAGATGTGAAGTTAATACTTGTCATATCTTTAAAATCTCCTGATAAAAGTGTTTTATATTCAGAAAAAGTTTCTTAAAACAAATCACTTAACCTTGGAATGAAAAAAAAATCCATTATGCTCCTACTACCATAAGCCCTCTTTGATGTAATAAAATAAAGCTCAAACAGAGCTTATCATTCGCTTCTTTTACTCGAAAGACAGATGACATTTTGACTGTCAGACTATTAATTATCTGTTTGACCAGGTGGCAGATACTGGACAAATTTCTTCCCTCAGGAAAATGCTTTAATTTGATTAAGTAAAACGGTCTCAACTTTCGCGAGTCTATTTGCATAACAGAATGGGAAAACAGATTTTAGTTTAGTTTAGATCAAACTTCGATGCTAAAACGGACTTTTTTCTTTATTAGCTTGAAACAATTTTATTAGCTGGGCAATATACTTTCATCACTTTCTAGTTACAACGTTAAATATAAACAGTTAATAATCCAAAGGTAGAAAGGGAGAATATTTTGAAAAATGAACTTCTGTCATCACTGCCATAAACAAATATCTATGTAAAAGTCCAGTGGGAAATTCAAGATGTCTGTACCGATTCATACCTTGACAATTCGAATATTCTATTTCCTCAAAATTATTTAAGTGTGATACCAAGGTGTCAGTTATAATTCTTAGTCGGTTGTTACATGCCTTAAGCATATAATTTATGAACACGTGTTCAACATTTTAAGGAGAATAAGCCAGTGAAAATATATGCAGTGCATCATCAATAAAGTATAAGGTGTGTCTCTTTACCCACGAACGCCCAATAAAGTATAAGGTGTGTGTGTCACTTTACCCACGAACGCCCAATAAAGTATAAGGTGTGTGTGTCACTTTACCCACGAACGCCCAATAAAGTATAAGGTGTGTGTGTCACTTTACCCACGAACGCCCAAACAGACCTAGCTAAAAAGATTACATGAATATTTCACACCTGGAACTGATCCAGGCTATAATATAACGCTTTTTTAAAGTTTTGGTTTTAAAGAAACAATGTCCATGCATTTGTAACTTCTAAAAATAAAACTAAAGCTGGCTATGGTGCGTGTTCAGTGTGGTCTTTTTGTCTTCTTTAACAAATGAAAATCTTAATTGACGTTTAAATGTAACGGAACAGAAAGAAAATGAACTTTATTGATATCTTCCAGCTCTGTTCGTTAAACTCTATACTGAAAATACGATAGAGCTTATGAAACTATTTGATAACTCTTGAATTTAATGTTTTGTTGAATCAGTGACTTACAAATGGTTGATTACCGGAGTGATTTTTTGAATCGCCTTCTACAACGCCTTGTGTAGCAGCTTTCGATATTAAGCAACAATTTTATTTACATTTGTATTACTGATTCGCCACATGGCAGTTACGACGAAAATGTTCTCTTTTTCTTATTTTGCCCTTTGTCTCAGCCCACAGAATGGAGGCGAACACACGACATAACAGTATTTCTTAGTATTTTCGCTCCTTCAGGTGGAAACACGACAGGACAGAAATCAGTCTCTTAAAAAGTCAGATATTTGCTATATCAGTAGTCTTGAAGCTCATATAAGTAAATACATTTATGGCTTTCTTCACTCACACGCGTCTTAACTAAGTTAAAAGTGTAACAGATTGACAAGATGGGTACCACTCCTGCTATGACTACGCTAAGAACTCGGTCTTAAACAATTTGTCATGCTCACTAATAACTTTTGTTTTCCAGATTTTTCCTTTCGTTTTAAAGATACATGATGAAAAAAAAAAACACTGGTAGCAACGGTGACCTAAATTTGCATTAAGAATCTCTGGTGTTTTTACGAAATTCTTCTCATGTACATTAATATTTCATGAGTCCAGGATTGGGTAATTAAATAAGGATGACACAAATGTAAGCTCTCTTGGAAGGAAAAAAACTCCTTTAGTTATTTTTTGTTGAATTTCCTTGGTAAAACGTGTAGTTTATCCGTTTTTAAGGCCGGATTTTGTCAGAGAGCGGCTGCATCTGCCAGTTATTATAAATTAAGTTGTTCTACACTCAGATGTAGTACATACAGTCTGGAAGTCTATAACCTTCTTAATGTTTAACGCGTATGTTTTGCGTATATATGAATGACCTTATGTCTTTATAGTTGTTGTCGTCCTTTAAGCCAATTTGTAACTTGAAATAAAGAAAAGTCAGCTAAATAACGAGCCGGGAGCTAAACCAAAGACAGCCATCTCATTCATCAGGACCCGCTGTTTCTTGTATATGAAAAATAAACAAATGTATTGAGTCATTACTTGTATAGACTTTATAAAAACATGTTGGTCAAAAAACATATCAAAATCATTTTAAAAAAGAGTCAAGTTTGAATTACTTTTTTAAAAAGTAATTTACTGTAGCGTTATCAAATTTTCATTACTTGTAATTCATACCAATAATTATTATATTTCATGCTTAAAATGATTGATTAAACATTCAAAGAAGTACGAGTTAAAAACAGTTGTTATACTGCAGTACGTTTCTTCAATGCTTTATTGTCAAAATCTAACTTACAAAGTTTCCTTTAAAACTGAATTATGAAATATTAAAATAAATAAGAAGAAAGGTGCATTGTACTCTTTCTTAATATATCAGTTTCAAACTTGGCGTTACCAAAAAGTATAGGTTTATGTTAAGAAATAATCCCTTTAGTAAAAGCACTTGTTTTGATGCGTAATAGAATGCGAGATAACCATTGAAACAAATACAGGGAAGGAGCTTTTATTCACTTTGACAGTGTGTAGTTACCGTCTTTTGTACCAAAAATGTCATGAATCAAATGGGAAGAGAAAAGAGGCACACTTTCAACGAATGTAGGGTTTAAGTCTTTAGGGTATTAAAGATATCGTAATAATTATTGCTCTTTTAAATGAATAATGCCAAAGACGTTAGTTTATCATAATTAAACGGGTTTTAAAGAAGGTACTGACGATTGGATCAAGATTCCGGTAATTCCTTTCTCTTTGTAATATGCAATAATTTAAATTATATTGTTAAACAGACTATTGTTTGGAAAGACATATTGTACATTAAATTAAGTCACTACATTTGTAAATAATTTAAAACTTTAGGCTTTGTACGTGTTCTTAATCTCTCTTCAATGTCCCAATGTCTGCTATATATGAAAAACAGGTGAAACTAATGAAATTATCCACGTTTCGATTCAATCATTTACTAATTTTAAGTTAACCTGTAAACTTGTGAAAATACAAAGGGAACCTTTTCCGATGTTTGTAAACCATTTATTATAAGTTATACAAAAAGAGCAACGAGTCCTTTAATAAGTTGTGATGAAACAGAAAAAAATCGTTTTCCTATTGTAAACGAAACACATATATTTTGTACTTTCATTAAAAGGTTTAAAAAAGTTTAAAACTAGCTTTGACAATTATTGACACTTTAAAGCATACTAGCACAATGTGGTAATACCAGGTATTTGATGGAGAATAACTATAACACATATAGCGTTTCCTGTATTGAAGATATTATCTGGCTGCTTTGAAAAGATACCCGTGAAACAACCATTTGATTAATATATATTTTACAAAAAGAATGCTTTCTCTAAACACAACATGTGAGCCATTCTATGAAAGAAGGTCAAGGATTTTGATAATGCTTGGTAAACACTACGTGTTATTATACTAGAACAGTCAAAAGCTTTCGAATATCAAACATTTGGGTTCGTTTTTAAACAACTCAGGAACACTTGTTAGGTGGACTGACCGCCGGGATATGACCACAGCTGTTAAAATTGGCGTTAAACCCAAATACACCAATCGGTTTTTAAACATATTGTTGTGTATGCTGTTTGCAAGACACTATTTGAATTATACTATTTTATCAAGTCAGTTTTAATACTTTTATTAACATGACACATAACAACAAGAGCCAATAATATTCATTTTGTTACTCAATTACGCAAATGGAGTTATTCAAAAAAATGAATAGAGACATCAGAATAACAAATGAAAAATGTCGCTGTTATTATTCAGAGTGCTAAAATAATTTACTTGCCAGACATACGACCTATGTCTGAAGAGGGGCCATTTTCTTCTGTATAAATCAAATTATAAAATAAATTGTATAAAGCAATCATTTATGGCTGTAGTTTGTCTTACATATAAACAATTGTGCAAATGTTTTGCCATTATGCTCGACATATTTCATAACAGCAGATATTTTCTGTTCTGCAGACTTCGATCAAATTATTATTCGATATAACTAATCCTGTTATTTATTTCTTAATAAGATTAGATGGATTCATTAAGAAAACGTTAAAGCAGCTTTTGATAATGGGAATGTTAAAATAACCCTATGGTTTTAAATAATATGCCAATGCGGCATTGTATGTATTAGGGCCGTGTGATGTCTGTTCAGCTATATCTACCAGAAGTACTGGCCAGCAGCAAGAAATTATTCCAAAAATACCGCGCAAAATATTAATGACACACTAAAATGTGCGAAAGAAAAAAGTTAAACTCTCAGATACCAAATTAATAAAATAAGCAACGTTGCTTTTATTTTGGCTTTTTCGGAAACTTTATCCTGAATCGCATAATATGTTTCTATGATGTAATTCTGTATTTGTATCGTTTTCATTCTGAAGAAAAGATAAATTAACTTATGACGATAGAGCACGTAAATAAATGATATAAATTAAACTCAAACATTGAACTCTTGAAACTTTATTTTGAAACTTTACTTTTTATAACTTTTGATAATTGTTGTACAATGCCGGAAACAAGAGGGCCATGATGGCCCTGGATCGCTCACCTGAGTACTTTGCCTGAGGTCTACCGTTAAGAAAACATCAGATGCAACATCTGAAACCACAAGGCCCTAAGATTTGATATGAGATATTGTCTAGTGAACTTCTACCAACATTTTCTAACTGAAGATATTCAATGATCTCATATTTTATACGAACGAGAACATTTTCAAAGTTTTCCCTATGTAAAATAAGTTGACCATCGGGGCAGGGCCAAATTTGATCCCAGGGGCATAATTTGAACAAACTTGGTAGAAGACAATGCTACATACCAAATCTTAGATCTCGGGGCCCTGTGGTTTCAGAAAAGAAGATTTTTAAAGTTTTACTATATAAGCATATGTAAAATACATTGACCCCCGGGTAGGGGCCAAATTTGACCCCAGGGGCATAATTTGAACAAACTTGGTAGAAGTTCACTAGACAATATCTCATACCAAATCTTAAGGCCCAGGGCCTTGTGGTGTCAGACAAGAAGATTTTTAAAGTTTCACTGTATAAGCCAATGTAAAATCAATTGACCACGGGGTGGGGGTGGGGCTGAATTTGACCCAAGGGGCATCATTTGAACAAACTTGATAGAGGTCTACTAGACAATGCTACATACCAAATCTTAAGGCTCAGGGCCTTGTGGTTTCAGACAAAAAGATTTTCAAAGTTTTTCCTTTAAGTTGCCATAGCAACGAGAGTTCTTGATGGAATTGAATTCTTTGAACAACTTTGGTAGAGCTTCATGCAAGGAACATCTCAGGCAAGTTTTATCAAATTTGGCCCAAAGTTTTCAGAGGAGATGTCGTTTGAATGAACGACGGACGACGGACAAAGTCCGATCACTATAGCTCACCATGAGCAAAAGGCTCAGGTGAGCTAAAAATGAAAAAAAAACGGAAGATGTAACTAGTATTTAAGAACGTTTGTGTTAATATACTACGTGGAACTTCAATGAGCGAAACAAAAAATCTATAATTAGTAACACTGAGTGATCTTTGGATCCTAAGGTGGTCCCAGGGAAGGTCCGGATATAAGCTTTCAACGGACAAAGTTTGGATAAAGAGATAAAGGCCAAGTGGAACTAAAGATATTTTGTGGAAACCGCCCGCCATCCCCACTCCCTCACCCCCCCCCCTCCCCCAACACACACACACAAAACAACGTAGTAACAGTGAGAACCTCTTAAAGAGGCTGTACTCCAGATTTGACATAAAAAAAATTTCATAAATTATATATTTAGATGCCGTGAGATTATAACAACATAATATTTTACTTCAAAACTGATTATAAAAGTCAAAATAGAACAAGAAAAATATTTTCGCTCCAGCCTGATTTGAACTCTGGACCCTCATGTTAACAAAAGTTTTTCAACGCTTTTACTGTCACCACTATCGCCGCATGTGATATTACAGATATTTACTTTAAATCTTTTACGATATAGTTATACCGTCGCGTTACGGTATAGCACTTTGAAAGGGAAAAAATCAATTTATAATCTAATTATTTGACTTATTTTTTGTCAGTAAGTTATTTTTTAAGCATTAGTCATAAATATTACAAGAAATTTATAATACAAGAAAACTTTCATTTTTTTGTCATCTGGAGCACAGCCTCTTTAAACCAAGTCACCAGAAAAGCAAACCAAAGGAAGTTCTTGATAAAAACAAACAGGATAAAGAGTTTAAGACTGTCCACCCGGCAGCTCACCAGCCCTTACAACGACGGCATGACTATTATGACAAGTTTCGATTTCGTCTAAGATCGGCAAAAAAATCTTATTTAGAAAACATCACTTAGAAATTGGACACGCTTACCACAAAAATGGACTTGACAGAAGCCGTCACTTGGATCTTTTTTTATCTTTTGACCTCAAAATCACCATGGTTCATTTATTGGTCAAACCTATTGTCCATATCGAGTATCTATTTTAAGTAACGACATTTGCAGTATATGAGAAACAGAGAATACGGAAACTGGCGATTTTGCCGATTTCATGCATTTCGAAAATTTATTTGACATCTTTCTCTCATCAATAAGTGGGTATGATAATCTGGTGTCATTTTGTACGCATTTCGCAATTCATAAATAATTCTAGAAGCAGATACTGAACAAATTTCTTTCCTCAGGGAAATGCTTTCGATAATATGCGGGTTTGATAAAGTTAAACGGTCTTGACTTTTGCGTGTCTATTTGCATAACTAAAGAGGAAAAACAGATTTAAATGTAATTACCGAAATAATAGATCAACGCAGCATTTGTAAACAGTGTCTAAATAGAATTGGCTAAGCGATTAAATGACCAATGACGTGTTCTGCAAGACTAAATAGTATATTATCACATTTCAATGCTCAAATGGAACCTTTTCTTTAGCAGCTTGAACCAATTTATTATCTCCGAAATATCCTTTTTTCACCGTCTAGTTACAAAATTAAAGACAAGAACCTGTTCTTTCATTATGCAAAAGTAGCAAAAGGAGAATATTTTGAAAAATGAACTTCTGCCATCACTGCCATGAAACCAATATCTATGTAAAGTAAAGGTCCAGTGGGAAATTAAAGATGTGTTGAATGGTTAAAGATGTGTTGAATGGTTCATACCTTAACATATATGTCATCACTGCCATAAAACCAATATCTATGTAAAGTAAAGTTCCAGTGGGAAATTAAAGATGTGTTGAATGGTTAATGATGTGTTGAATGATTCATACCTTAACATATTGAATATTCTATCATCACTGCCATGAAACCAATATCTATGTAAAGTAAAGGTCCAGTGGGAAATTAAAGATGTGTTTATTGGTTCATACCTTAACATATTGAATATTCTATTTCCTCAAAATTATGTAAGCCTGAACGGTATTGATGAATATAGCCCGATGTCAAGATGTCAATAAAACTTATAAGTACAAACGGCAAAAAGATCATGATAAAAGAGTTGCTGTAGTCCCATTTTTGGGTGCATGTCATTTTGTACAAATGCATATTTACTTGGTTGCTACATGCCTTCAGGAAACTCTTTATGAACACATGTTTCACGATCTAAAGGGAATTAGCTAATAAAAATATATGCAGTATATCACCAGCAAAGTTTAGGATATGTCCCTTTATCTACGAACGCCCAAACAGAAATGTTTTCAAATATAACATAAATATTTTGAATAGGAAACCGATCTTGACATGATATAACTCTTATTCAAGTTTTGGTTTTAAAGAAACAATGTTTATGTCTTTTTTAACTTCTTAAAATAAAACTAAAGCTGAGTATGGTGCGTGTTCTGTGTGGTCTTTTTTACTTCTTTAACATACTGAAGCAAAATCAAGTGTGTCAGGTGTAAATAGTGACACGATGTCAAAGTGTGAAGTGATTTTACTATAAAGTACACCTTCAATTCGAGATTTCGATATTAGAATCATTTCATTTACATTTGTTCTCAAAAAGATTAAAAGGTTGTATGTACGATGGCTGATATCTGTGACAGTTATATACATTCCATTGCGACAAATAGTATTTTTGTGCTTTGCCACTTCTCTTAGCTAACAAAATAATAGTTTTTTTAGTAGTTTCGCCCCGCGAGGCGAAAACACGACAGTGAAGAAATCAGCCTCCTGAAGCTTGAACGTAAGATAATGGCAGCGCTATCAGTTAAAAAAAGCATTGAAATTCATATAAGTGTTAAACATGTATGGCTGTCTTCACTCAAGTGTAAGTGATAGAACACGCGTCTTTAACTAAATCAAAAGTGTAACAAATTGACAAGATTAGTTCAATTTCTTAAACGACCACTACTCGTGTTTTGAACGATTTGCTACGTTTGCTAAATACGCTATCTTTTTCAGCTTTTTTCCCTTTTGCTCTTAAAATGTAACCCGTGATGAAAATAAACATTGGAAGCACAACTAAACAAAACTTGCATTAAGAATCCCCTGTCTTTTTAACAGATTCTTCTCGTGTACATCAATATTTCATGAGTCCAGGGTTGGGTAATTAAATAAGGATGTAAGCTCGCTTGGACGGAAAAAACTCATTCAGTTATTCTGTAATTGAGTTTTCTTGGTTGGACTTGTGCATCATATTCATTTTTAAGACCGGATTTGGTCAGGGAGCACCTGCACCTGCCAGTTATTATAAATGAAGTTGTTATACTCTCAGACGTAGTACATAAAGTCTGGCAATCTATCACCTTCTGAATGTTTTACACATAAGTTACGGGTAGAAAAATGACCTCATGACTTCATAGTTCGTGTTGTCCATTAAGTCAACTAATTAAAGAAAAAAAGAAAAATAAGTAAATAACGAGTCGGCAACTAATCAGTAATCAATCTTATTCATTTAGATCCCGCTGCTTTTTGGGGGTTTGTTTTGAATATGCACCAAAGGAACAGTCATTTTCATATACTTTATAATAAAATGTTATTTTTCAAAAATTTATCAAAATCGTTAAAAAAGTGTCAAGTTTTTATAGCAGTTTTAAAACGTGATTTACTGTCAAGTTATCAAATTTTGATTACTTACAATTCTTACCGGTAATTGTTATAGTTCATGCTTCAAATGAGTGGTTTAATGTCAAAAGAAGTGCGAGTAGAAAACGGTTGTTATACCTCAGCATATTTCTTTAATGCCTATTTGTTAACATTTACTTACAAAGTTACTTTAAAAGGACATGTTGAAACATAAAAGAGCAAAGAAAGGTACGTTATCCTTATGTACTTACTTAATAGTCAGTTTCGAACTTGACGTTACCACACAGTATATATTAATTTTATGAAAAAAAAAACTCCTTTTAGTAAAAGTACTGGTTTTGATGCGTAATAGAAAGCGAAATAATTATCCAAACAGGAGATGCTTTTATTCACTTCTATAGTGTATAGTTATCGTGTTGTGTACCAAAAGTGTTTTGGATCAAACGAAAAGAGAAATATGACACATTTTCAACGAACGCTGTTTAAGTTATCAGGGTTTTAAAGATACCTTAATTTCGTAATTATTATTGTCCTTTTAAATAAAATAAACGCTTTCCTTGTCCATATTTAAACGGTTTAAACAAATCTGACGGTTGGATCAAGTTTAAGGTAAATCCTTTCTCCCGATAACATGAAATTAATTTTATCTTATTTGTTTATTTTTTATTTTTTTTTTTTTTTTGGGGGGGGGGAGGATACTTATTGTACATTAAATGCAGTGAGTACATCTGTAAATAATTAACATATGTAAGCTATCTCTTCAATGCCCAGTAGTCTGCTACATATGAAGAACAGGTGATACTAATAAAGAAGTGCAGGTTTCGAAGCAGTTATTCACTAATTTAAGTTAACTTGTACATTTGTGAGAAAAATACATAAGAAACCTTTACCGATGACTGTCAACCTTTCATATTAAGTTATATGCTAACAACAATAAACAATGTGTGCTATTATATCCTGTATAAAAACGAAGGAGAAGACTGACTTCTACTCAAACTGTCGCGGATACAAGAAACCGGGTTATACAGTCAAGGCTCAAAATAAATTTCTTTTCTGCCTTTGTTGTCAGTCCAGAAATTTCTTCTTCATTCGTTGTCAATTCATTTTGTTGAAATAGCTTGAACTTTTCTTATTTAACCGTAGTCCATTAATTATACTTTGATAAATCAGTGATGACTAGAAGAGAGAAAAGAAGCTTCTTGGTGTTCTGTATTAGAGAAAGTCCGTAATTTTTATACAAGATTCCATAAGGAGTACGTCTTTCAAGACTCTACCACTAATTTCCTTTAAGACTAACTGATAGCTTCCTCTTAACTCAATTATAAGACATACGTGTTTTTGTCAAAGCTTATTTATAACAAATATCCCATTTCGTTTTTATTCACATTGTTGTGTATGCTTTTTTCAAGAAACTATTTAAAATATCATTTTATCAAGCTAATTTTAATATATTTATGAACAGAAAACATATCATATAGAATCAATGATGTTCATTTTGTTAACTTTAATTAAGCAAATAGATTTTTTCAACATTTTAAATAGAGACATTAGGATAATAAATGTAGCTTAGTGGAACTTCAGATAATAAGCGAAATCAAAAATATATTTTTAGTATCAGCGAGTTACCCCTTGATCCTACAGTCTCTAAAAAAGACTGGACATAAAGCTTTCAATAGACCAAGTTTGATATGATAAAAGGTAATACTTAAAAGTTATACTTATGATAATGAACGGAAACCTAAAATTCTATTTTCAGTCATCGGTTTAGTGATCTTAATAGAGAGAATAACAGCGAATAACCCCTCAAAAATCAGTCCACAGGAAGGTCTTGATATAAGGAAGAAAAATGTTTAAGACTGTCCAGCCGCCCCCGCTCACCAATCCCAACAACGACAGCATCATTCTATCGACCATTTTAGATTTCGTTGAAAATCGGGCAAAATTTCATTTATAAAACTACACTTAGAAGATGGGCAAACTCGCATTTATGATACAACACTTAGAAGATGATTATCCTTACCATAAAATGGACTTTACGCAGACTGTCAAGATGATCTTGTCCTTTGATCTATTTACCTTAGAATAAAAAGGTTCACTTGCTGGTCAAGCCCTATATCCATATGGAGTATCGATTTTAAGTAACGACATTTGCAGAATAAGAGAAACGGACAGTGCGGAAACTGGCGGGTTTTTTTGTTGTTGTTGTTGTTGTTTTGCGATTTTATCGTTAAAGTTTGAAGACCTTAGTGTAAAAAGTGTATGCTAAAATACATAACGAAAATTTCTTTGGTTAACTGGTATCATGTTTGTATACATGTCATATTTCATAAATTCTAACTATCTGTTTTAACTTTGTGTTTTTATTTGCAACAGTCATGAAGTTTTTATCACTGGGAATAATTACAGACTAATACATGTAGTTTTTATGGTCATAATAAGAACAGTGATTTTAAAATGTTTGTTTCGATGCTTTATAAAACATATTTAGTTTCGAGAGGCAAAAGAAAAGTGTTTTATATTGTCTATATTTTGTCACTGGTTTGTTTTTTTAAAACAGGTCACTAAACTGAGAACTAAAATATCTATAACCCTCCCACTTCCGAAAGGATCATTCTTTGATTTGATAAAATAAAGCTCAAATATAGTCAATCATACGCTTCTTTTACTTTTAGATAACATATTGAATGGTAGACAGTGAAATATATTTTTGGCCATATGACAGATATTGGACAAATTTCTTCCCTCAGGGATATGCTTTCGATTATCGCCGGTTTGATAAAGTAAAGCGGTCTTGACTTTCGCTAATCCATTTACATAACTAAAGAGAGGAAAAACAGTCTGGGTGGTAATGACCGCAGAAATAGGTCAGCGCTATATTTGTAAACAGTGTCTTAAAATAAAAATCTGGTAAGCGATTAAATGACTGTAAGCATGTACTGCAAGAGCAAACTGTAACTGGTCACATTTCGATGCTATTTATTGCTTAATCAGGGGGCTTAAACATTTTCTTCAGCAGTTTGAACCAATTTATTATCGTCGAAATATACTTACATAACCGTCTAGTTGCAACGGTAAAGACAAAATGCTTTTCTTTCATATCCAAAGGTGGCAAAAGAGAGTATCTTGAAAAATGAACTTCTGTCATAACTATGTAAAGTTAAAGTCCAGTGGGAAATTAAAGATGACTGAAAAGAGATTTACCCTAACATACCGTGTATTCCATTTCCCTCAAAATCATGTGTGAATGGATTTGAAAGAATCTTGACCCGATGTTTTTGTCAGACTAATTCTACAAGTACAAACGGCAAGATGGATCCACTTATATAAGTCTTCATAAAAAAGCAGTTGTTTTACCAGTTTTGGGTAAATAGCCATTTAATATAAGTACACATTTACTTTGGCTTTTATATGTTTTAAGGAAACTTTTTTTGAATACATGGTCCTCATTTAAAAGAGAATGAGTAAATAACTAGAGATGGGTCTATAGGACACGGATGCCCCCATTCCGCTTTATTGTTACAAACATCCAGTACAATTACAGGTGCGTATAAAGTTCAAAAATGCTATCTTTTAGCTTATCAGGGGGCATAACTATGCTGATCTCCAATGAATTTGCGTCAAAATACCCAGGTGCGTAACTTCGCATTCTGACAATTTTCATTAGAAAGTTTAATGGCTCTAGCAATTATACGTTTGGAGCGACACAAGTCTAAAAATGCTATTTTTTGCTTAATCGGGTGGGGGGGCATAACTATTCCGATATTCAATAAATTTGAGTCAAAATGCCAAGATGCGTAAGTTCACATACTGTCAACTACTCTTAGGAAGTTTCTTGGCTCTAGCAGTTATACTTTTCGAGAAACTCGCGACACAAATCTAAAAATGCTTTTTTTAATAATCAGGGGCATAACACTGCCGATCTCCCATAACTTTGTGTCAAAATACCCAGGTGCGAAAGTTCACATGTTGACAACTATTCTTAGAACGTTTCATGGCTCGAGCGGTTATACGTTTGGAGTTACACGCGATACAAGTCTAAAAATGCTATTTATTGCTTAATCAGGGGGCATAACTATTCCGATATCCAATAGATTTGCGTCAAAATACAAGGGAGCGTAAGTTCACAATCTGACAGCTATTCTTAGAAAGTTTCATAGCTCTAGCTTTTATACGTTTGGAATTACATGCGACACTAACCGGTCTACGTACGGACAAGACAGCGTGACAGCGTGACAACGTGACGGACGGACAAGGGCAAGTCTATACGATCCCCGCCCCAAAGAGGTGGGGGCATAAAATGTATGCAGTATATTATCGATAAAGTTTTGGGTATGTTCTTTTACCATCAAATATCCCAACAGAAATAGTAAAAAAGATGATGAATATTTAACGTGTGAAACTGGTCCAGACTATGATATATATCTTATTCAAAGTTTTGGTTTTAAAGAAGCAATGTCCATGCATTTGTTACTTCTTAAAATAAAACTAAAGGTGTGTATGATGCGTGTTCAATGTGGTCTTTTTGTCTTCTGTAATATACTGAGGCAAAATGAAAATCTTAATTGATGTTTATTTATTTTGTAACGGAATAGAAAAAGAAGGAACATGGTTGATATATGAAAACACGATAAAGCTGATGAAACCATTTGATAATTCGTAATTTAAAGGTACTAACAAACGGCATAACAACTGGACAACGAAGTAATTTATTCAATGAAGAACGCCTGCTCAAGGTTATTTCGATATTAAGCATCAATTTCATTTACATTTGTGAGTGAGTACGTTCTAAGTAAGTAAGTAAGTAAGCTTTATTTCAAGTCTTCAAGAGGATTACAACACTAAACGTAAGCTCATAAGGAGCTTTTTAACCGACTGTGATGAACATAAGGTAAAAGTTCAACAGAAAAAAGCAGCTATAAATAAGAAGCACATGCAAAAAAACAAATTACACACAGCAATACAAAGTAAGAGACTAGTACGACTAAGAATTATTTATGATAAACTTAAAAAACAAATGGTACAAAGCAAGGCAAAATAAAACAGAATGAACTAAAGTGGGACTACAAAGCAACGCAAAATAAATCAGAATGAACTAAAATGGGACATACAAAGCAACGCAAAATAAATCAGAATGAACATAAATGGGACATACAAAGCAAAATAAATCAGAATGAACTAAAATAAGACATACAAAGCAAAGCAAAATAAATCAGAATGAACTAAAACGGGACATTCAAAGCAACACAAAATAAATCAGAATGAACTTAAATAGGACATACAAAGCAAAGCAAAATAAAAACAGTGAACTAAGTGGGCAAAAAATAGCACACATTAGATAAAGCAAAGTATAAGTCTAAATGTACACACAGAAGGATTATACCAGACCTGAAGAACTCCCCTCCAAGTTAATGGCTTGCATTCAATACATGTGCAGATTTAACCGTTCCATAATGAGATCATGTTTTTAAAATGATTAAAATTTACTTGATGTCTGAATTCCTCTGGCAGGGAGTTCCACAGGACTGGAGCTGTATATCTGAAGCTGTTCTTACCAAACTTTGTAGTCCTAACGGAACCTGTAAAATATTGGTATACCTACAAATATAAGAATATTCTTTTTTGAATTAAAGATCATCTAAAACTAAAGCTAATTTGTTTAGAATTTTAAAAGTTTCTAAGGCCATAATTCTAATTGTTCTTACATGTAGAGATGGTAGCTTGGCTTTTACAAGTTATTCATCAGATGTACTTTCATAGTCTGCATATACAAAGCGCATTGCCCTTTCCTGGACCTTCTCTATTTTTGCTATATTACTTTTTGTACAAAAATGCCAGACCAATGGACAGAAATTAAAATTTGACAATATAAATGGATAAAAAATAGTTAGTCTATTTAATTTACATAAGTTCCTTCCAATACGTTTTAAGATGTTCAACTGCTGGCCAGCCTTTTTAAAAATATTCTGTATGTGAACATTAAAAAATAAGTTAAAATTTATATCTACTCCAAGTAATTTAACAACGTCGTCACAAGCAATTTGGGCATTATCAATGTTGAATACTGGTTTTTTACAAATAGTTTTATTTCCATTGGCCAGAGCCTGAAACTTATCAGGGTTAGCTTGCATACAATTAAAAGAGAACCAATCTATGAGGATCTTACTTTCCTTCTCTAGGACCTGAATGAGCTGGTCAAAGCTGGAGGTGCTAAATGACAAGGTATTGTCGTCTGCCTAGTTGTAAAGTTTACAATTCTCAATGAAATAAAAAATGTCGTTAATAAAGACATTAAATAAAAGATACAAAGGTAATGTTTACGAGGGCTGATTTCCGGGGCGCCGTGACAATTATTTACGTAATTTTCGTGTTTGCCTTTTTGTTTAGCCAATGATGGAGACGTACATATGACAAAACACTATTTTTTATCATTTTAGCAAAGCAAGGCGAAAACACGACAGGACAGAAATCAGCCTCCTTAAAAGTGAAATAATTCCATTTATACCAGTTAAAGAGTCCTGAAGTTCAAATAAGTAAATACATGTATGGCTTTCTTCACTCGCAGTGTAAGAGAATGAACACGCGTCTTAAACTAAGTTAAACAGGAA
The DNA here is from genome assembly GCA_012932295.1 of Cyclina sinensis. Lineage (NCBI taxonomy): Eukaryota > Metazoa > Mollusca > Bivalvia > Venerida > Veneridae > Cyclina > Cyclina sinensis. The sequence continues at coordinate 7,802,188 of JAAONU010000017.1, forward strand.
AATTGTTAGAACCGATAGATGCTCCCCATAGGAGCACTTAAATGGATGTATTTTTAGTATGTTTCTTTGTATTAATTGTAATTAAAATACTGATATAACATAACCAGAGCTATCACTGAATGTGATTAATACCCCGCAATACTGCATTTTCAAAGACAGAAAAGGAAAATATCCAGTAAAAACTAAATAACAAAGGTACACTTGTAGGTATTGTATACCACGCTTCCTCATACTATTTTCTATTAAATTTCTTCTAAAAAATACTAACGGCAAAACATCGTTATGTGGGCGAAATTTATGCCAAATTATTGCAATATTCCTGACTTGAGAAAGAGTGTACTAAAAATAGATAAAATAGGTCTGTAGCTCAAGGTCAATGTCAACCAGTTATACCAGTTAAAGAATCCTGGAGTTCATATAATACATGTATGGTTTAAGGTCAAAACTGAAATCTACATTCAAAATTTTTAATAAATTTCTACTTAAATTACATTAGCTGAAAAAACAAAACAAGAAAGTGGATCAGAAGATCACTGTCAGTGTTGGCTGGTCAATGCCGGCTGAGGTCAAAGCTAAAATCTGCATGCCAAATTATAAGTAAAATTCAAATTTCATTCCTGTAGCAGCAACACTATAAAGTAGGTCAGTAGGTCAAGGTAAAAGTCGGCTCAGGTCAAAGTTGAAATCTGCATGAAAAGTTATGTCAAATTTCCTTAGTATAGCTGCAAAAAAAAATTAAATGAAAATAAAAGTGAAGGTCATATTAAGTTCAATGGCTTAGTTAAATAAGGGTACATGAAGATATAATAAAGGGAGATTACTATAAATGGGACAGGGCAGAATTTTAACAACACTGCACTTAATGAATACGCTGTCCATCAATATCTTTAATCCAAATTTTATTGTAAAGTTATGCTCTTGAGAAGCATTATAACATAACAAAATTACAAAGGGAAATGACTCACAAATAGGGCAGCTACCGTTATAGTTTTGGAACCTGCTCTTTCTGCTACTTCCCTCTATTATAGTAAACAATATCGTCCTCATTATAAATAGTTTAATGTAAATCCCTCCATTGGTTTTTTAGTAATACTCCAGAGAAAACCGGACAGACGGGCAAGTCGCCGACTATATGCTCCGCGTTCGGGGAGCATAAAATTTTAACAAATTGACAAGATGGTTACAATTTTTGCAGTGACCACGAGTTGTGTGTTATACGATTTGCTATTCTCGATAATTAAGCTATCTATTCATTTGTTTCCTTTTGCTCTTTAGATATAAATCGGGATGAAAATAAATACTGGTAGCACACGTAAGCTAATCTTCCATTAAGAATCTCTTGTCTTTTTCCCAGATTCTTTTCATGTACATTAATATTTCAGGAGTCCAGGATTAGGTAATTAAATAAGGAAGACACAGCTGTAAGCTCTATTAATAGGAAGGCACTTCTTCAAAAAAATCAGATGCATTATTCTGTTATTCTTCGTTAAACTTGTGTACTTGTTATCATCTTAAGGCAGGGAATGGAAATACGGATTCGGTCAGGGAGCAGCTGCACCTGTCACTTATAATAAATTAAGTTGTCCTACTCTCAGACATAGTACATAAAGCTTGACAGTCTATCACCTTCTGGACGTTTTACACATACAAGTTACGTGTATAAGAATAACTTAATGGCATTAAAGATGCTGTCGTGAATTAAGTCAACTTGTAACCTGAAATAAATAAAAGTAAGCTAAATAAAGAACCGGCAAGGAAACCAAAATTAGCCATCTCATTCCTGTCGACCCCGATGTTCATACAGCGAATGAACAAATTAATGGGGCCATTTTTATATAGACTTTATTTTGTTGTTTCAAAAATTGTAACAAAAGTGTGAAGCTTTGATATTTTTTGGTTTCAAAAATTGTAACAAAAGTGTGAAGCTTTGGTATCAAGTGATATACTGTAGAGTTATCAAATTTTGATCACTTACCATTCATGCCGGTAATTGTTATAGTTCATGTCTAAAATTATTGGTGAAATATAAAAAGAAGTACGGGATAAAAACGATCGTTATACTGCAATACGTTTCTTCTATATTAACTTACAAATGTACATTTAAAAGGGAATGTTGAAACATAAAAACTAACAAGAAGAAAGGTGCGTTATCCTGATCTACTTTTTAATATATCATTTTCAAACTTGACGTTACAATAGACTGTTTATGTCGATAAAATAATATTTTCAGTTCTTGTTTTTATGAGTCGTTGAACGCGTAATTATGATAAAAATAAAGGCAAGACACTTGTATTAACTTAAGTTTTTGAAAAAAAGGGAAAAAAACGGAAATACCATTTTACCAAGCCAATTTTAATACATTTATAAACGGGACATATATCAAATAGAATCAATTGTGTTCATTTTGTTAACTTCAATTAATCAAATGGAATAATTAAAAAAACTGAACTTGAGGGAGTCATTTTCCACTACGTAAATGATATTATGAAATGAAACACGTGTGGGATTGTTGTATAAAGCTATTATTTATACCTGTAGTTTGTCTTACAAAGATATATAGAATTGTGCAAATATATTGCCATTATAATCGACTTTTGACTGCAGATACTGTCGATTCATTAGGGAAATAACATTAAAGCAGCTTTTGTTGACGTGTAGGTTTAAAAAAAGTTAATTACATAAGTTTTAAATAATATGTAAATGCAGCATTGTATGTTTTTGCCGTTGTGATGTCTGTTCAGCTAGCTACTAGAAGTACTGCCCAGCGGCAAGTGATTAATCCGCTAATACTGTGTGAAATTCTAATGAAACACCTAAAGGCGTGAAAGAAGAAAAAAACAAATTCTCAGACACCAAAAGAATAAAATAAGCAACGTTGCTATTTTATATCTTAGCTCTTGAGGAAACTTCATTCCAAATCGCATAATTCCGCCTTAACATCGTTTTCTGCCTTAAAAAAGATAAGACAAACTTTAGTACGACAGAGCAATTAAATATATGCAATAAATCAAACACTGCATTGATACAGCATTTTTAATTGATTTCCTTTCAAATGATATAACAACTCTGTTCTATAAATTTTGATAATTATTGTATAATATATGAGAAAGATCCAATCACTCAAAAAATGATATTAAAAGATGTATAAAGGTTTACTATCAAAAACCTACATGGAACTTCGGATAATGAGCGAAACTAAAAGTCTATTCATTGTAACAGTAAGTGGCCCCTATAAACGAAAGGAATAAAAAGAAAAAGTTTGACGCTGTTCGTCCGCTTGCTGGCCAGCCCCAACAACAACATCATCATCATTCTAATCACCTCTTTCGATTTCGTTGAATTCGGTCAAAAATCTCATTAACAACACAAACCTTAGAAAATGGCATTCTTGCCCTAAAAACATGACTTTATGCAGACTGTTACAGTGACCTTGCCCTTAGATCTATTGGTCTTTAAATCAAGAGAGTTCATTTTGTGGCTACACCCAATATCCCTACTATGTTTCATATATCTAGGCCAGAGTGTTCCACAGATATTAAACAATGATTTTACACATTTATACATGTGACCTTGGCCTTTTCCCTGAAGACCTCAAATATCAAAAGATCCTATCTTGTAGTCATGATTAATAACCTTATAAAGTTTCATTAACCTTGGTCGTTCCCGTTCGTCCATTATCGATCGAACAAAATAGACGGTCCCAATACGTAAGTATGGAAAGCAGTAATGCGTCTCATTTTTTAACTGGGAATATAATAAAGAATTTTTCTTTATTTTTTAATATAATTATTATTATTATAATTATCATTAGACAATGACCTGTAAATGTACACATAAGGGCAGTTTGATAATATTTCGAACGCAGACACTCGGGGTTAAAAATGTACTCGTATCATACATGCCATTCACTAGACACTCATATATCATGTTTGGTGCCTGTTTGGAGACGCTTAAACATTTGGTAAAATTGATTATTACGCCTTATAAACAGTTTGCTTATAAATAAACTGATGTAAATGTTTATTGTATAAAATCTTTAACACACGTTGATTTACGTATTTTTCATATCACTGTTAAACACATATATGGCTGATGTCATTCGATGCAGATATGATTCACCTTCACGATTGTTTAAATTAAAATACTAGTTATCCTTCTTTGCAAACAAAATTAGTAACTAAACTTTAATATTTAAAAAAAGACATTCTCTTTCGACAGCGGCTCGGCTGGTTACGCAAGTCCCGAGTTCTTTTAATAGAATGCGTGATACACGTAGAATCAATTTAATCACAGGGAAAAACAGCAACTCGAACTTCTCCTGGGTAAAACGGCATAATAATATTTAAAACAAGTCATCATCTTTCGACAGGTGCTCGGCTGGTTCCGCGACTTCCCGAGTTGAAGCGTAATGGGTTTGGCAATTCTAAGACAGAAGATTGTTCCTTACATATGTAGACATTTTTTTCGCAGAAACTGTCAGCATGACTATTTTGTTCAGTGTTTATTATAAGTTTTCCTGAACAAATTGGCAATAAATAACGACAAAATGTCTATTAGAGTCTATTATTCTGAATACAAATCACTGCTTGTCTGATTTAGTTATTTCAATATGAAACTTCTAGTATTTCAACATAAATGGTAAAATAGTGGTCTAGTTAAGCTAAAAACACAAAAGTAATACCAGGAAAGACACTTTATTACTGACAAAAGCAAGAGGTAAGGACCATGCACTCCCCTTTTATTATTTAGAATTAAAAACAAAGAAACTCATTGTTTACAAATGATGAAGGAGGCCTTTGAACGAGGAAAGTCCCCTATGTATAACAAGTCTGAATATTGCAGCTCTGCCAAGTATAAAAGCCCTTAATTCTTCCTCGATCTTGTCTGTTAGAGTCATCATCTAATATATGCCAACACAATACGAAACATTAAAATCGTTACACCTACTCAGACATAGTTTGTCTCAGAGGACAAAAAAACGGATTGATTACCTGGCAGGTTGTCAAGGCCGTCTCTGATTAGTAGATTGATAATTCGTCGCCTCTCAGAAATGTTTCGATTATGTACGTGCACATAATGGATAAAATGAATCATTTATTAAGCTTTTAATAAAATGGGCAAGATGGTTAAAATCATTTCGGAGTGCAAATTTCATAACACTATCTTGTCTTAAAAAAAAGAAAGACAGAAAGTAAAAATTTAAGTACAAAAGTAAAATATCACATTAAACAGAATTAATGGGTCCAAATTTCGTCTTTTTAACATCAAGACAGTTGTTCAGAAAGCCAGGGTTTGAAGTCTCTGATACAAAAGTTTCCACAAATGTTATGCGTGCCCTTTTATTTGTTTCACTTTGTCTAGTTTTTGGGCGGCCCGTGATCAGTTTTGTTTGATTATGTGACAGACCATAATCGTTGCCTCTTTGAAATTTACACGTCTAAAGACTCATTTACATACTACACTTGTATTGTAGACTGATTATTGATTGTTGAGTAAACATGGCGCACTGATTTGGTTTCTGAAACAAAGAATAATTCTTTCTCGAGACATGCACAGATATTTGCATCCAAAAACACTGCTTTATTATTATTTCTGTTACAGGTGTTTAGGGACATGATGCATTACGGATGTCCATTTCTTCACAAAATACGTCAGATGCACATATTTCTTTTAGTAATCCTGTAGGACTTTAAGAATTCCCAAACATTAAACTTCAGTCGTCAAGTAAACAGATTGAATGTTTATTTAACGAAAAAACCCGTTAGGGAAATGAACTAGAGACAGCGATTACTTTCACATATTGATTACTTTATCACCCAATTTAGTTTAAAGTTTTATCTTATCTGATAATTTGTTTACTTAGTGGCAAAAGAATATATTCTACTTAAGCTTTACAACTCAATTTCATACATTCAACCTAGATTTACCTAAAGTAAAGTTCAGTAAAGTTAATTTATATTAAATATGAAAAAACATGTTAGTTATAAGTCTTAAATGCTTTTAAAAATGTATTAGACTTGTACACGATGGAGAGAATATTTCTGCAATAATCATGTTGTTACTCAGTTTGTACTTATTGAACAACACGTTTAGCTCGTTACTCAGAAATACTTAGCCAAATAACTCGTTAAGTTTTGCCTGGAAATTGCCTGAAACATTATCTTTCTATAATTAATCATTAATTGGATAATGAAAAACTACTAGTGTCTTTTTTAGTGTGTAATACATTTTAAGGATTCATTTTTTAACTTAAAAATCAATTATTTAAAAGAAGTGCCCATTCAGTCATCATAAACAAATGCATGTTTCGTTAGAGCTGTCAACAATGGATTTTTATTTGGATTGTGCGTTTTATTTTTTTTAAATCATGTAACTTCACAGTATAAATTGCTCTTTTTATTTCCTCAGAGTAGTTATATACTGTTACGTGTCATTTTTGGTATATTTATTTAATGACGAATAATGTAATGCATTTTAATGTTGGTTTTCCTGCCCACTTTCCTTTCTTCTTCAAGTTTAAACCTAATAAATTATGTAATCGCCTATGCTTCTAACAAATATCATTCATAAATATGCATAAAAAATGTAACATGCAGTGCAATTGTTTTGAATGATGAATACATCAAAGTTTTATTTCAGTAATGGATAAAAAACGCGCTCTTCAGACGGATTTATTCCAGAAACCCTTTTCAAAGTTTGCTGATCTAGCAATTTAAATACTGTACATCATGCGTATGTATTGTTTGACAAATTTTACAATTAAATTAGCATTTCTCTTAACCTCAACATGGATTTGTTCCTTACACAACAGATATAAAAGTAAATTAATATTCTTTCTAATATCTCCTGTCCCATGCAACCTAATGTAACTTTTTCATAGTTTAAAAGCAGACATCTCATAATAAGAGAAACAGCTTGCGTCTAGATTTATATCGCCCAAGAAATAGTGTTGCAAATATGAAGGCAGTCTAATATGTGAATATTTTGTTTATCTTAGGGTTTTTCTTACAAACTTTTTGCAAAATCATCGAAATACAAATGTTATACTCTCTGAAAATGCTATCTTCACTGATACATGCAAACTTTTGTTTTAAATAGCTGATTTAAAAAGCTTTACTAATTAACTACTAAAACTTCAAAAAATCTGTTTGTTCATTAACTTCAACGGACAGTAAATAGCGACACTATGTAAAGCATACAAAAAGTAAAACAGATTAAAATTAAATATGAAAAGAAGATCACTGTCAAGATATATATGATATAATTAACAATATACTCTTTAATGCTATATGAAACAATGATATTCAATGAATTTTACTACAAGACCTGTATGCCTTAATTTTCAATTGAATAAAGAAACATTTCACGCCACCTTTTCAAAACGGAGTATCTGTTTAGAAACTGAAAATATATACAACCAGTGTAGTCCAAACTCTATGTTTCTGGGATAGATGCAACACTTGATTTTACATTAAAAATCCTTGTTCAAGATATATGAAGCAGACAAATAATGGATGTCGGCCGCAAATATTGATCTCATTTGACCTTGACTTTGATAGAACCAATGTGGTTAAGTAATTTCAAAATATTTCAAGGTATTGAAGGATATGGAGAAGTCACAAAAAGGTTGACGCAAGCGTTTCTTATGGACGGACGGATGGACAGTTCAATCATAATATGCCTCTTTTCGAGGGCATAAAAAGTAACAGGGACTTAGGTCCGGCAAAAAGGGGTGGGTGATCAACCTAAATAACACTTTCTTGTTCTATATTAAAGATAAAAAATGTTTAGTGGTCGGACACATGGTTATGTATAAGATGTATGCCTATATTAACACTTGGACTTTTGTTCGAGTGTCAGCGATAGAGGTCACATTTTGCACAAAGCTATGTTAAATCCAAACAGTTATTCAGATTATGCCATGCAGGCCCTTCTGAAAGGTTTGTAGTATGGGCAGGAGTAGTTTGTTGACTATCTTCTACAATCATGCTCCTAACGACAGCATTTTTTCTTTGTTCTTTCATCAACAGGCCTGAATATACGGTTACTTTCTTGAACACTATTTGACACTTCCCTATATTCAAATGGAATATTTTTGAACTCAGTGAGTAGGCTCTACCTTTTATTTTTTTCTTCACGCTTCATTATAGCATTGACATATAGCCAATGAATATAAATGTATAATTTAACAATGAGTAGTTTTTAATCAGAATAAATGTTTTGCATATGTTTTGACCAGAATTACTGCATTTATTCCATCTTGCTTGGTGACATTGGTACTTACATTATGCTTGATCCCATCTTGCTTGATGATACTGGAACCCAGCAAGATGGAATAAATGCAGTGATTGCATACATATGCTTCGTGTGAACATTGACAATCAAACACACGAAATACTAAAGCTTTTATTTTGCATATGGAAGACTATTATGAGGACAGTTATTGAATCATCCGCGAAAACACTAGTACAAAATTCTCTAGTGGCTTTTTATTAAAGTGCTGCCGTTTTTTCTTCCGGGTTTACAACATTGATAAAGAGATAGACATGCGCTTAAAACATAACCGATTGTTATGATAGAATCCTCAGTGGCCTTTTAAACGATCACAAAGAGTCTATATTTAAATATTTTATTAAAAGACTCTTATTTGTCATAGACATGTTCATTTTGCACAGTTTTACAATATTTGACAACGAAGATATCGATTTTATTAATACATTAAATTTTGTGCGACGAATTGAGTTTGTTTTATATGTTAAGTATGTTTTATGTTAGTGTAAGACAGCTTCGCCAATATAACTCACATACATATTTGTAATTTTAGTTTAAAGATGTTTTCGGGAGTAATTTCTACGCATCTTTATGTTCTTCTAAGGGAGATAATCGCAAATAGTAACTCTTCACAAATAAGATAGTTGTATAGTATCCGGGTAAGTGTTCTGAATTTCGGATACGGAAAGCAACGAAACAAATAATGAGTCAAAAAGTTAACTTCTGCATAACCGAAATAAATTGTAAAATAATTTCAATAACATATTTTCGTTACTTTTAACCATCATACACAGGTTAAATCACTATCTGTACTAGCCTTTTTTTCTATTTTTCTTATTGTTGAACTTTACAACACAACAATAAAATTTGGTACGCAATAGTAGGAAATGGGTACGCAAGCTGTCTGAAGATTACATAACGTACACACGTTATTCTAAAAGTATTATATCTTAATTCAGTTATCTTCAAATGGCTTCATGTGACTTAATTCAGTTATGCAGTTGGTAACCGTTTTCAGTTAGTTACCTGACTGGTAAAACTTCGATAATGTTTGTTGAAGGTAATGGGTTTTATTATGTGTACGAGTGGAATAGTCTATAAGAGGACAATAAATGACACAGTTCCTACTTGCCTGGTCGTGTAAGACAGGGTTTTCTCTTTCCTGATGAACAGTGTGAAATGCGAAATTCAGCGTTAGAGAGGTTTTTAATCCATGCTGTCCCGAGGGTAGGGAAACTCCTTGCGTATAAAGACAGGCATGTTAAATCATTTTTCTTGTCTGTCGCGTAGAAAAATAACTTTGTTTTCAAATTGATTTTGGTTTTCCTGGCTTTATTTATATTATGTCTGACATCACAATGCAAATAAACTGTAAGACGTCATGCAACACGTGCTAGTTTATACAAGTTTTTCCCTGGGAAAAGACAGGAATATCTATTCCTGGCGCATTACCGGGCAACTCGATATTTCCCCCACTGGGTATGAAAGGAAAACAGATCTTGCTATTTTAAAGAATGTTTTCAGTAATGACAAGGCGGTTGTTATTTACAGGTAGTTTTAAACACAGATAGACTATACAAACTGTCTAGTAAAATGTACTGAACTGAACATGGTTCTTTTATGCTGTATGTTTGAAAATATTTCATTATTTGATGAATTTCATTACTTTTTGTATCATTAGTGAAACGGTTACCATCGAAACCATGGATTTCTGAAAAATGTAGAAGGTCATCAAAATCTAAGTGTGTAATCTTACAAAGTACATTTAAAGGATAATGAATACAAAAAAAATCAAAATCCATGAAAAGATGGTTTCAACATCTTTATTTATTTGCAGAATACATGCTTATTGTTCTCATTTTTATCGAGTGAAGTAATAGGTATGAACAACTAATTCTGTAAAGAAAAATGTTCATATTATTATTTGTTTCATACAGTATCAAAAGAAATAGTAATTTATTAGTAAATTACTGTCTGTTGTGTATATTACAATGCTTTTGGTACAGTTTTATTATCTTTAAAGTAAGTGTAGTCATTTTGACAGTATTAGCATATACGGTTACCATGGAAACTACCCTTTCACACAAAAAATGTAATTCGTCGACATATATATTTCTTTCCATTTTTCAATTAATCATAAAATCTTATCTTATATCCAATTTAGAAAATTCTATTCAATATCTTTATTTTTTGCAGAGTACAAGTTTATTTTTCACATTTTTTGTCTTGTGAAGAGATATGAAAACTAATTTTGTGAAGAAAAATGTTCAGATAATTATTTGTTTCATACAGTATCAAAAAATAAAGTAATTTATGTGTAAAATCAAGTTTGTTGTATATATTTAGCTTTCTTGTACCATTTTTTTTTCTTTTAAGAATGTGTACTCATTTTGACAGTTTTGACATAAACGGTTACTATGGAAACTGCCATTTTACAAAAAAAAATCTAACTCGTCAACATATATTTTACTTTTTATTTTTGAATTTAACATTAAAGTTTACCTTATTTACAAAAAAATTAGAAAATTCTATGAAAGAATTAACTTTTCATAAAACAATAGAGAATGTCTTTAAATGATTTGCAAAAACCCTCTGTCAGTGTAAATCTCAAATACTGAAATGTTGCTCAATAAAACTTTCTGGGATAGGCCTATGACAAGAACCTGTGACATTTATGAAACAACATTCTATGACACTGTTATTTTCAAAACACTTACATCGGTTGCATATTTTTGTTTTTCAGTTTCTTAAAAATATACCGTGTTTTTCAAAATTCCCTACAGGTCTGAAATGATAATTAAATAGTCTGTTTTTTTTATTTTGATTATAATTAAATCTTGTTTTTTTACGGTTCGATTTTTGCTTTTTTGTTTAGTTAAAGACATTTCTCCAAATAAGAGTTGGTAAATTATGATCTGGACAATCAAAAAAGAAACACGTTTGATTCTCAAAACTGAGGCAAGAGTTTCTTCTCTTTTCACCGTGCACCGATCGCAGAGCACCCTTGATCGTGAAAACACGTCGAGCGTTCAAAATTGGCCCACTAAAACTAGCGGTGTCAGTTTTGTTACCTTAATTTCCAATGGTTACAGAAGGTTACAAAATAAACACAGGCCGTCCAAAAAAATAGAAAAATCTTTACTGTTTACACCGAATATCTAGTAGTTCAGTGACAAGGGCACTGTGGCCGTAGTCTTTGATCTAGCGACCTCAAAATCAGTAGGCGTCATCTAATGGTCATGCTTAATGATCTATGAACAAAATGATATGACACCGTTCGAATTGCAGCAACGCTATACGCTTCCCACTTCTCAAATGGGGGCATAATAAAAAGTTGATAGTAATAATAATAATAATAATAATAATTACTTTTATTATTATTATTACTCTTATTAAAGGATGCTATTTCTAAAGTGTGCAGAAAAGCAAAATGACTAATTTTCGAACAGAAGAAAATAAATTAGAATTGTTGGTTACGTCCTCACGAACAAGGTCATTGTATCTTTTCAACCTAAAACGCGTCACTTTTTAAAACAATATCTTTTTTTTCTATTTTTGTTTTCTAAGGCCCAAGTTAACCACAGAGACAAAACAGCTACACCAGCTTCGCCGCACAATTTTCAACTGCAAAAACCTGTGTATAACTTACAAATAAATCGACTTAATGTAATTTTCATGTTTAGAACATAACGTTACTATATGCCTCAGTTGAGGAAGTAGTCAAGTCAATGTATCTGCATAAGGGTCTATAAATACTAAGAAAAGATATTCCCTCTGCTAGACAGAAGGCTGATCTTAACATATCAAGCCATTCTTTTGCTGAAACTGTCAGCATGACTATTTTGTTCAGTGTTTATTATAAGTTTTCCTGAACAAATTGGCAATAAAAAAAACGACAAAATGTCTCTTAGAGTCTATTAATGTGAAAACATATCACTGCTTTTCAATTGCTATATAAATAGTAATTAAGTTCTGTTTTAGACACGAACGAAAAACCAGAAACTACCATTTGATACTGACGAAAGAAAGAGTTATTGTCCATGCACTCTGCACTTCTCTTCGATGCTTTATTGTCCCCCGCCTTTTCGAAAAAAAAGGGAGATATTGAAATGGGCTCCATCCGTCCGTCCGTCCGTCCGTCCTTCCGTCAGACTTTCGTGTCCGGTCCATAACTAAGCCATATATCAACAGAATTTGAAATAGTTTTGCACAGATGTTTGTGATTGTTTGAAGTTAGTCAATTTTACTGCAGACAAAATCAAAGTAAACAAGTCGGCTCCAGTAGAAATGGACAGGCTGCGTGAGCACTGTACTTTCAGTTTGGAACATCCATTCGAAAACTTGGAGCTTAATGCAAGTGTGCACATATGTTCCCTTAAAGCCCACCTCTCAGACTTGGCTGCCCAAAGACATATTTCAAGATTGAATGCTCTTTGTTTAACAGAAACTCACACTACAGAAGAATGTTCCTTAGAAGGATTATGTGGATACATTAAGCCGACACAACATGATCTAGCAATGTTCACTAAAAAGGAGTCAACTCATTTTGAAAATAACAATTTCCTTCAGTTTATGTCTAGAATAGTTTCAGACCAAAGGAGAAAATTTCTCATAGCTGTTACTTACAGACCACCTAAATTAAACAAATATGTGTTTTTACTCTCCTCTCATCTGCCGTCAATGCTCTACCATTGTCACATAATATTATACTTGGTGGAGACTTTAACTTGATGCTTGATGATCCAGTTGTGATTAAGTTTTGTCATGATAATCAACTTCGACAATAGTAGAAAATGTCAACCCATCAGTTGGGAAGAACATTGGACCTGATTTTCGCATCCAATAACATACAGTGCACTGGTAGAGTGATTCCAGTTTCTTACACTATTTTATCTGTTTTCTAAATGGTTTGTATTGATTTGTATTTGTCACATTTTGTGGTTTTGAAATAGGGATAACAACTACACAAATGTATTTCTGTTGACACATACACATACCCAGGAGTTATTTCATTTTATTTCTTTAATGAATTTATTGTTGCATGTGCAGATCTAGCACTGATCAACATTTTGCACTGAAAGTCCAGATCCATACCTCAATCTTTTGAAATACCAAAATTTTGTGCTTCATGTAAAGGTTACCTTAGGCGGGGAACGTTGGTTACTCTATTACAAATTCTTGTTATCACTGGAAATTGATAAGATACATATTTATAGGCGACGCGACGTATTTAAAAGACTAGGAAATAGAACAAACTGGAAATTTCAGAAAAAACTCAAGTCGATTGGATTTAAGAGTTTTCTGCATAACGAGCACAAGAATATATTTTCTTCATCAAACAATAGTAATATATTGTTACATTAAATTAAAAAATAAAAACTCGTTCATTATAAATGATAAAAGATGCATTTGACTGCTTATTGTTGCCTATGAATAAAAAGTCTGAATATTGTAGCAATGCAAAGTATAAAAACCTATTATTCTCACTCGACCTTGTCTGTTCGAAGCATCAACACAATACGAGACGTTGAGATCGTTACAATAGCGCTTAAAGCCTATTCAGACACATTTTGTCTCAGCGGACATGAAGACGGATTGATTACCTGCAGGTTGTCAAGGGCGTCGCTAAGTTGATTGATATTTCGTCGTCTCGTTGAAATGTTTCGATTATGTACGTGCATATTATGAATAAAATGAAAAAAATTAAGTCATTAAGGAATGAAGGGGCTAGGTACATATGTTCACTATATACTATAATATTCCTAAATACTGTACATATCGTGACCTTCAACCACACTTCTAGGCAAAATTGTTGAAATCATTACGAAGTGTATATTTCATCACAGTTTCTTGTATTGTAAAACAAGAAAGAAGATAAGAAGTAAACTACAAAAGTAAAATAACTCATTAAACAATGCAAAATTCATTTATCTAAAATCAAGACAGTTGTTCAGTAGGCCATGCTTTAGGACTACGATATAAAAGTTTCTACAAATGGAATGTGTGCATTTTTATATGTTTCTCTTTGCGAGAAAATATGTTCTAGTTTATGGACGGCCCATGATCAGTTTGGTATGATTATGTAACAAACCATGATCGTTGCCTGTTTGAAATTTTCACGACTAAAGACTCATTTAATTCAGACTACAATTTTATTGTACACTGACAATTGAATGAACGTATGATCGTTGCGTAATGTTGTTGTTTCTGAAAACGTGGAATTTTTTTTTCTCACGGCACATACAAACATTTGCATCCAAATCAGATATTGCTTTATAATTTTTTCTAAAATTTTTAAGGTTATTTTACTTCCGACTTTTTTTTTCGTTTCTCTAACCTTGTTACAAAATATTTTTGTGTTAAGTAAATGCTGTAAGCACTCGTGGATAGGATGTTATTGAATTCAACATAGATCTCCAAATCATAAGAAAAAAACACACACCAATGAAAATATCATAGTCTATTTGCAAAAATATAACATTTTAGTTGTTTATCTGACGTTAAAACATTCTAAAGAAAGTAATCGCCTATGCCATTAAGAAATGTAATGTGCGCTACAATTGTTTTGAATAATGAATACATTATTATGTCATTTCACTAATGGATAAAAACGCACTCTATAGACAGCTTTATTCCAGAAGCCCTTTTCCAAGCTTGCTGTTCTTGTTAAATGCATTTTAAACACTCTACGCTATGTGTATGCATTGTCTGACAAATCTTACAATAAGTTAGCATTTCTGTTAAGTGGTACATGGATTTGTTCCTTAAACAAATATAAATGTTTAACGTCTTAAAGAAATTCATATTGTTTTGATTATCTCAGATACCCGGCAACCTAATTTATTTTATTCACATGTTAAAAGCAGATTTCTTATGTTAAGAGTAACAGCAAAAAAACATTGTTGCAAGTATGAAAAAAAATCAATGTGTGATGAAGCTGTCTGTATATTTTGAAATCTCTCTTTAAAACTATATGCAAAATCGAAGCGGAATACATATGGAAAATAAAGGTCTACACAGAAAAATGCAAGCTTTCCTTTTAAAAAGTTGATTTAAAAAGCGTAACTCATTAACTACTGAAACTGAAAAATATCTGCTGTTCACTAACTTCTAAGGACAGTAAATAGCAATAATATATAAAACACATAAGAAGTAAAAACAGACGTATGTATTAAATATAAAACATGTAAGACGATTTTTGTCAAGGTTTATTTGATAGAATTAACAATATACACTTCAGTTCTACATGAAAAAAATTGTGATTCAAAGACTTTATGACAGGATTTCGTATGCCTGAATTATCAATTGAATCAAGAAAAACATACGCGACCATTTCAAAACGTAAGTAACCGTTGGGAAACTGAAACATTTTAAAGTATTATAGTCCAAACTCAATCCAGATGAGAGAGATGCGACTTTTGATATCACATTGACTTAGGTACCAAAGCATACGTTCTGAAAATCATGTAATATAAGTTATAATGTTTGTACGGAATAAACTAAAAACTCTTGTTCAAGAGACACAAAGCGAACACAAAAATGTGAGACGGATTCAATTATTGATCTCATTTGACCTCGACTTTGGATGGAACCACCAAACCATATGTTCTTACTTGGCTTTACTTAATAAGTCCACCAAGCTTTGTTTTTATCATTTAAGGTGTACTATTTATACGAATATGACTATTTCTAACAACTGTTTTCATTTTCATTGTTCATTGTTTCATTGTTTTTCAAAATGTTCAAGAGATATGGGTGAGAAATGAAATGGAAGGCTGACGCGAGTTGATTTCATGTGTTTCCTTGAGTCTAGACGGGGCAAACCAAACTATACATAATGTGGATCCTGTGGCTAGGTAATTTCAAAGTTTTTCAAAGGTGTTGGAGGATAAAGATGGGACACAAATTGGCGGTCGCAAAGGTTTCGGATAGACGGATGGACAGTTCGTTCACACTTTGCTTCTTTTTGGGGACATAAAACATAACAAGGGCTTAGGTCCGGTGAATAGGGTGGATGTTCAACCTAAATAACATGTTCTTGTTCTATACTATAGTAAGAATGCTTAGTTTGACTTTTGTGGTCAGACATATTGATGTGAATAAGCTGTATGCTTTTCAAACCTTTACTTATTTTTTGAAATTTTGATGGCAAATATAAGACCTTTTGTAATGTCTGACCTTTTCGAAGTATTTTATTTACTCAAAAAATACAACGGAAAATTTGCAAAGGATCACTCTTTTAACAAGTGTTATTTTGTTTAATGTTGATTAACGGCTTATTTATTTCATTCATTTTAGGAAATCGTTATCATGAAAACGATGATCAGTATGTAAGTTATCGATGCGGGACTGTAGTTGAAAAAAAACGTAACGGCCGAAAATCAACAGTTTGACGCCATCACAATATGACAAAATAAGAGTTGGGATGTTTAAGTTTTTCATACTACGTATGGTGCCAGTTGTCATTCATAAACAGCTAATATCGCCGCCACATGTTATTGTTACATGCCCTCAGCTCAAAAATGTTGATTTTCTACTTTAATTTTCTTTCAACTACTGTCACGCTTAAAAAACGCTAAATTGATCATCGTTTTCATAAATAATAATGTGCTAAAACGTTGAATTTAAAAAGAGAACAAAATATTTTTTCATAATTGAACACGAAACTAAAATAATACTGGTTATAAAAAGTGATCCTTTGCAAATTTCTAGTAGTATAGTATACCCAAGTTTCGTCGCCTGTGAGCAACTCTGGCATTTTATGTGGGGAGAGCTGACTATGTTCTTTTACTTTTGTTCGAATTTAAACAAATAGGTTACACTTATCAAAAAGCTGTCAAAAATTCGAACTGCTACTCAGATTATGCCAAAACAATCCCTTTTAAAGTACTGAAGTATGAGGTGACTTTTTTTTCTCCAATATACCCAAAACGACAGAATGCTTTTCTTTGTTCCTTCAACAACAGGCCTGTAAGGACGGTTAGTTTCTTGAATACTATTTGACATTTCAACCTCCATTATAAGATTGACATATAGCCAGTGAATATGAGTGCATAATTTAACATTGATAAGTTCTAATAAGAATAAATGCTATGCAGATGCTTTGTGTGAACATAGACAATCAAACAAATGAAACCCTCAAGCTTTTATTCTACATAGTTCCTATGGAAAACTATTAGAAACAGAATTATAAAATTATCCGCCGACTAACTAATACAAAATCCTCTAACAGCTTTTAATTAAAGTGCTGCCTCTTCTTCTTCCTGTTTTGCAACATTGATTAAGAGATACGCATACCTAAAACATAACCTCAGTGGCTTTTTTAACGATCACATTGAATCTATGTTCAAATATTTCATAAAACACTCAAGATTGCCATACACATGTTCAGTTTGCCTGGTTTTACGATATTTGACAATAAAGACTTCGTTTTTCTATTAACAACATTAAATTTTGTGCGACAAAATGTTTTTCATCAGTCTTACAAGTATTTTTGTATTAATGTAAGACAGTTTCACGAAATAACTTACAGAGTCCTCTGTCAGAGTAAACTCTCAAATATTGAAATAAATAACTTACAGAGTCCTCTGTCATAGTAAACTCTCAAATATTGAAATAAATAACTTACAGAGTCCTCTGTCAGAGTAAACTCTCAAATATTGAAATAAATAACTTACAGAGTCCTCTGTCAGAGTAAACTCTCAAATATTGAAATAAATAACTTACAGAGTCCTCTGTCAGAGTAAACTCTCAAATATTGAAATAAATAACTTACAGAGTCCTCTGTCAGAGTAAACTCTCAAATATTGAAATAAATAACGTACAGAGTCCTCTGTCATAGTAAACTCTCAAATATTGAAATAAATAACGTACAGAGTCCTCTGTCATAGTAAACTCTGAAATATTGAAATAAATAACTTACAGAGTCCTCTGTCAGAGTAAACTCTCAAATATTGAAAAGTTGCTCTATAAACTATAAACTTCCAGGGATGTGACAAGATAAATTTCAATTTTGAACAACATTCTAATATGACATTATTTTCCAATACTTGCATCGGCTGCATAATTTTGTTTATCAGTTTCTTAGAAAAAAAAATGTTTTTAAAGAGGCTGTACTCCAGATTTGACTTAAAAAAATTTTTTTCATAAATTATATATTTAGATGCCGTGAGATTATTACAACATAATATTTTATTTCAAAACTGAATATAAAAGTCAAAATAAATAAAAAAAAAATTTTCGCTCCAGCCTGATTTGAACTCTGGACCCCTCATGTAAACAAAATATAGCCAGCGCTTTTACTGTCACCACCATCGCCGCATGTGATATTACAGATATTTACTTTAAATCTTATACGATATAGTTATACCGTTGCGTTACGGTATAGCACTTTGAAAGGGAAAAAATCAATTTATAATGTAATTATTTGACTTATTTTTTGTCAGTAAGTTATTTTTTAAGCATTAATCATAAATATTACAAGAAATTTATAATACAAGAAAACTTTCTTTTTTTTGTCATCTGGAGCACAGCCCCTTTTATATGCACTAAAGGTCTGAAATTACATGTATATTTAATTTATTATTATTATTTTGTTTATTTTTTAAATCTTGTTTTGTACTGCTCGATTTGAGCTTTTTTGTCTCGTTATAGGCATTTCTCCATTTAAAACTTTTGCAAATAATGATATGGACAATAAAAAGGGAACATGTTAAATCATCAAAACCTTGTTTTTGTTATAATTTTTATTATAGAATGCTCCTTTAAAAGTGTTCACAAAAGCAGTGTGACTAATTTTCGAACAGAAGAAAAGATATTAGAATTACAGGTAACGTCTAAACTAACATGGTCAGTGTATCTTTTCGACCTGAAACAATAACTTTATCTTTTCAAAGTATTTGTTTGTTATCTTAGGTCTTAGTTTACTACAGATTCGGAACTAAGATTCGAAACTAAAGCTCAAGCTACTCCGCACAACTGAATGCCTGAATGAAACTGCGTAAACGGTGTATCAACATAAACTTTTCATCTTTAGAACACATAACCTTTCTTAATCCCTCAATTAAGAAAGTAGTCAAGTCAATATACCTTCATACCTATATCTTACCCAAAAAGAGTCTGTCAAACATAAGATCAGAGAATTCTTCTATCAGAAGATTGTTCCTAACATTTCAAGTCATTCTCATGCTGAAACTGTCAGGATTATTATAAGTTTTCTTGAACAAATTGGCAATAAACTAAGACAGAATGTCTCTTAGGGTCTATTATCAAGAATACAAATCACTGCTTGTCTATTGTCTTCGTTATGAAACTTCCTGCATGTCAACATAAACAGGAAAAAACACAGTCAGAAAAACACAGCCTACCCACACAAGTCAAACAAAAGAGAGGAAAGAGACCACAAACAATTAACGAAAATGAGACACCGCCGGGTAACCGCCTTATAATGATCAGTGGCAATACATTTGCCACTGGGTTTAAACCAGGTTCTAGGGTGCACCATTCTCAAACTTACCCCTAAAAAGGAACAATTATTATGGTAATATCAGTTAAGTTATGTTTAAGACACGAAAGTAATACCAGAGAAGAAAATTTGAGACTGACGAAAGCAGGTGTTATTGTACTTGCACCCTGCATTCCTCTTTGATGCCCACTTTACAGAATATAAAAAAGGAAATTCATTGTTTAAAATGTTGAAAGACGCTTTGAATGAGCAACGTTGCATATTTATTACAAATCTGAATATCGCAGCTATACCAAGTACAAAAACCTATAATTTTTACTCGCACATGTGTGTCTGAAGCATCCTCTAATAGATGCTTAACTATACGTGGCGGTAACAGTGTTAGATCAGGGTTTAGATACATTTTTTCTCGGGGGACAGAAAGACATATCGATTACCTGGCACGTTGTAAGTGGTGTCTCTGATGAGTCGACTGATGTTTCATCGCCACTTGGAAATATTTCGATTATGTACGTGCATTTAATGAAAGTTGTCAAAATATTGTTTACTTGGTCACTATATTCTATTCCTTAATGCTGCACATATCCTGCACTCTACCACTCTTCTAGGTAAAATGGTTGAAAAATAACGAAGTACAAATTTTATCACAGTATCTTGCCTTGAAATACAAGTAAGGAGTTAATTTTAAAAAAAAAAGTGAAAAAAAGAAAGGGAAAAGTGCTTTATAACTATAACTGCAAACTGCCTCTCTTTGAAATCAAGATTATTTAAGGTTAAGGTCTCTGATACAAAAGTTTCCTAAACTTGCATGTGAGTCCTTTTATTTGTTTTTCTTTGTAAGAAGATACAATCTAGTTTTGGGAATGTTCATGATAGTTTGAATGACTTGTAAAAAGCATACTTTTTGTCTCATTTAAGACTCATTTACATACACAATTGTATTGTAGACTGACTATTGATCGCGCGAACAACCTTTGCGTAAGGATGTACTTTCTAAAATGGTAGAATAATTCTTTACATATTTGCATCCAAATAGGATATTTTTTAGTATTATTTCTGTTACAGGTGTAGGGACACACGGCTCATATTAGACAGACATATATCTTACTTCCAGTAATCCTCAGGAAACCTAAGAATTTGAGAACACCAAACTTCTGTCGTCACGTTAACAGATAGAATGTTTATTTAACGAAAAATGCCCTAAGGGAAATGAACTCGAGACAGCGATTACTTTTACATATTGATTACTGTTTCACCCTGTTTTGTTTAGCTTTTATATTATCTGATCATTTTTTGTATATAACTACAAAACGATAATACTTTTTTAAAAGCCTTTCGTCTCATATTCATCCTTTTCAAGGGAGTTTTACTTAAATTCTTTTTTTACGACAGTATATTATTAATTCATTAATATTTCTTTGCCTAAATCATGTCATTAGTTTTTTTTCATGCTCCATACTACCCCACTAGGAAATATTTGACCAGATTTCTCCCAGTATCATTTGTGCTTGAAAACTGTCTGGAAAATTATCAATTTAATATGACTTTTGGATTGAACAGTGAAATATTTACTAGAAGTTTAGGAAGAAAATGTGTACAATACACTGAGTGAATTCATAATACTTTTCTACAAAGTAAATTATTAAAACAAAAGTGCTAATCAGTTCCTGCATTTAGTTATGAGAAACAAGTGCAGGTTCTTCAAAGGCTGTCCACAAAGACATTGTTAAAATCAGCAGTGACAAAAATATCTATCGAATAATTTCAAAGTGTACAACATAGACATCAAATAGAAATACAACAAAAAGACGAATAACGGAGAACAAACAGCAATCAAAACAGAGACATGAACAAGAACGTAACCGGACTAGGATATACAACAGTGCCAAAGAAGGGTTCAACATTTAGAACAGGATCGACAAGAGAACCTACTATAAATGGTTCATAGACTACGAAGACAATACACATAAATTTCTAACGCCCTGTCAAACCAGGGACTCATTTAATGCCACCATGGACAAAACAACAAAAACAAAGGCGATCTGATAAAAGCCATGTATCAAGTTCTAAAAAATGACAAATAACAAACGAAGCACGCTGTATCTACAACGCGCCAATAATACAGGAAAAACATACCTCTTTAAAGGAATAGTTCCTTTATACAACATCCAATGAGTTTCCGTTTGGATACGCCATTTACAGTAGCTTAATCCTTTTTAATGAACTGGCTATATTAAGCCCGGCAAAAGCCGAACTGTACAAGAAAATCTTAAGCATAAGGCCTACCAATGTAAACATCAAGAACTGACCATCTTAACTGATACCCTGCTTGATCACCAGCAATGAACCAATCTTGTGGCATGTCCTCAACGACAAGGCAAACATCCTCAGTAGAATGTATCAGTTCATGAACCTCAAACATTCAATAGTAGCAGCAGTGTACACAAAAGATTGGCACATCAAATCTAAGTCTGTTCCATGAATGCTTCAGACACCTGGACAACCGATCATACATCACACTGAAAGACGTATTGCTATTAGAAAACCTGGATGACACTTTTCTCCTCCAATGAGCCACAATTAGACTACCAATCTTCGCAAGAAGACAGTCACATGTCATCAGACGATGTCAATAAATAAGAACAAATTAAACACCAACCCCCAGTCCATAAAACCAAAGTTCAGAACAAACAGACAGACACCCCACTGAATGGGCACAATCCAATCACAGAAAGCAAACAACAGTACTCAGTATGAAGAACCAGACGAAACACTAGCAAAAAAAAACAGAAACAGAACGAACGATTAACTACAACTACAAAGAAAATAGGATGCTAAGCCTGTGAAATCAGCCAGCCTGGCCAAGAACAATAATTGAATATATTCGGCTGTATGATAGAATAACAGTGCACTTACGACGATCATGACTACCAACCACATCTGACAATACCAATCACAGACTTCGATTAAATGTAAAACTTTTTTTTTTTCGTATAGTTCAATTTGTTTGACATTTATAAATCTAAACATGTATGTTAATAATCATTGTTAGTAAAATATATTCTCTATGCTATTATTAATAAACACTAAAATAGTAATATATTCGGCTCAAAATAAGAAAAGAAATTTAAAATAGCAAATATAAAACTCCAAATTCATTTTTGCAACTTATATCAATCCTTTTCGATTCCTGCTTCCAGTATTCAAACAAGAAGTTGCGATGAAAATGTGGGGGACAGTTTATTGGAAAAGGATTAAACCTTAGAATATTTGTCTTGGTCCTCTTGAAAGTTGTTCTTTAAACTTGACTTGGAGCTATATATTACATTTTTTGAATGATTCTGGATCAATTTCAAACAACATATCACCATACACGCATCAAAAGATAAATTGTGCAATTTACAAATTAAAAGTAGTTTAGTACACGTAAACGACGACTACACTGCCATTATTATTGTAAAAAAATAACAAACCTACACACGCATGTAAAAGCTCATAAACGATATAAGAAAACTTCAAAGAAAGAATTGCTTTCCCTACAGAACCTTGGATACCCTTGCACAGTTGTGCAATTTCAGAGTAAAATGGTCGTTTGCAACTCTACTCATGGAATTATCTTTTAAAAGAATGAAAAGTACATATAAGTTTCTCACATTCACAATTCTTGACTTGATATTTGATTATGTAACCTTCCTTCGCAAACTAAAAGACGCATTCATGCTAACAACGATAGGTTGATGCACATAATTAAGGATACATCTTTGTACTAAAATACACATTTTGATATGATAGAACCAAAAATTACTAATGCCAAACACTTGTCAAAAGTGTTATGACTGACAGCTAATATACGGACATGATTGACAGTTGATGTACATTAGTGCAGCTTGCATTCTGCATTTTACTGATTTTCATGCTATCAGTAGTTATTTAATAAAACAAGATGCAATTAATAAGCGTTTTTTAGAGTCTGCTGTCCGCTGCTGTCTTAGTATCATTTAATATAACAGCTCAATTACTATATTAAAAAGAAAAAAAACTACTTACGGTAAACACACCATGCATCAGTAGGGTCGTAAGATGTGTTCATTATTTTGTAAATAGTCGATTTTGAACAGCTTCCGTCTTGAATGTATTAAAGTAGACTTCAGATATCTCTTTAATATTGATAGAACTAATATTTCAACAGAAACGACAGCATTTTTATAGATTATACAAAATATTTTCTGGTGACTTTTTTTAGAACAGAATTATTTACGTTCAATCATTCAAAGAGTCTGTTTTCTCTGTTTTAGACAAACATACTTATGATTGTCAGAACTGTGTAGTCACTAAAGCAGAAGGCATGTTAATGTAATGCAAATGTCCCGTGGGAAATAATCGAGAGATAGGTTCGCTGCAAAAAAAAGCATCATGTTGATCATTGCTTGACGTAATATTGCTCAAACGTGTTTAAAAACCAATATGTCTAATGTAACATACTCGTTGTTATGCGTGTGGATGTCTACACTAGGCAAGATTCTGTTTAGTATTTATCAAATAAAGTGTTCCTATCAATATGAAATTAATTCAGTATGATGCTACGGAAGGGTAACAAGGTCAGAATTCTGGCAAGCGTAGTTACGCTTACATTTTTCTTCGATGTACGTAAAAACTGATCACTACTTTATTTATATACATTTTTGAATTTACTTGACTGAACCAAACTGACTGAATTTACTCTACGAAAACTCTACAAAACATAACTTATCATGGGAAACCGAACATCTGAGTAACTGATAACGAGAATGTATCAACTCGAACAGCCGAAGAGAAGCATGTAGGTTTATCTTGTCATAAGTAAATTATCTCCGTCCAGACTTAGTTCTTTTTTAACAACAAAGTATAAATTAATATAAAAGCATTAGATAATTATCGCTTACCAAAATTTACTGACTGAATGGTAAATAGTGCAGACCATGACCAGACTGCATGGATATGGATATGCGAAAAATCGGATATTTGAGCGCTCTAATTGCGAAGAGGAGCAACTGTAGAAGTATATTCATTCGCCATTATAAACCACGTGAATGAATGCTGTAAGCTAAACTCTAAGCTAAAGTGCTGCTGAATCACAAAGTGTAAATTGATTACTGTCTTTACAATTTAATGTTAAAATGAAGTATTTACGGTGATTTGTAATGGTAAAATTCCCATTCCCAACATGAAAGCCGGTGTATACCCTAGTTAACAGTTCCCCACCGCTGTGAAACTTGTCAAGAGACCCGGTTCCGTTTCCATAGTGAATGCCTAGAATTGTTTGTCATTGTCGTCTAGCAGCGTGAAGTCGTGCTTTAGATTGTAATAAAATGCATGTTTTACTGAGATCATCTGAATACATGCTTACAATGACCTCCATTTCAGTCTGAACAACAAATAGTAACAGACAAAGCAAACCCGGTTTTAAACTAGCAGCTAACAGTTTCGGTTTGTTTGTTTTTTGTAAGCAGATTAATCAAAACTTGTCAAACCTGTTAAACTACTGGTATTATCATTGCCACGCCTGGAATTCCTTGAACGTGATCTTTGTTGGATGATTAATTTACCTAGTGTAACAAAAATAACACATCGTTTGTGACTATGGTATAAGTAGTCAGTATACTGCCACATAAGTGATTGTTCCAACCTATTACGCTTTAAGACATCTTTTCCTATGGACAAGTTTAATTTCCTATTCCTGTTTCTAAATTCTATGTCATAGGCTCAGCGCAGCAAGACCCAAAAGACTGAAAAGATCAATCTTTCGCTCAGTACAACAGTAAGCAGACACTTAAACAATAAGGTATGGAGAAGGTATATGAATTCTAAGCTATTCCTTTTTTCAATGACTTGTATTTAACGATAAATTAAAGAGAATAATTTTTCATTGCAATCAATAAGTCTTAAAATTTAAAACAATGTTCGAAAATTATTATTTAAGAACTGCCAATACTTATAAGTAGTATACGATTCTCACAAATGTCCATTTGATATTTTTAATGAAAAGCGTTCTCCTAACCGACTAAAAACAAATATCACACAATAAACACGTAACGTTTACTAATTTTCTTTTGATACTTTTTTTCTGATTATTTAGTTTTATTATGAATATTCTGTCTCAACTGCTCTATTAACGCCTTACTTTTAAAGAGAGTGTATATATAAAGAAAAGTCAAGGATGGTAATGTAGTAAAATACCATCGCAGTCACGAAGGAGGATTACTCGCACTATTCTAGCATACTATAAGACCAGTTCAGAAATAATTATATTCGCTGAAACAAAATTCTTGAATACCATCTGAACCTACTTTCTCTACTGCAAAATACAACAACATAACACATGTGTATGATGTATATTTGACTAAATGTTGAAGAAAATCTTCAGTTTCTTTCAAATGCAATTTCTGGGACAAAAATCTCTTTCGTCTGAATTAGGAAAAACACAAAATAAATACTATACTTGTAAATGTCGAGTTTTATTATGCCCCCACAAAGTGGGGAGCATATAGCGTTGCACTTGTCCGTACGTCCGTCCGTCCGTACGTCTGTCCGTACGTCCCGAAATCTTGTGAACGCCTCTTAAACCGGATGGCAGATTTTGCTTAAACTTCCAGGGATGAACAACCTTAATGTGTAGATGGTAGTAAAGGAAGGAATTTTCGCTGCGACCAAATTTAACAGAATTATGGCCCTTCGTTGATTTTTCCACTATATACCATATAGAAATTTTGTGAACGCAACTCCTCTTAAACCGGATAGCAGATTTTGCTTAAACTTCTAGGGATGAACAACCTTAATGTGTAGATGGAAGTAAAGGAAGGAATTTTCGCTGCGACCAAACTTAACAGAATTATGGCCCTTTGTTGATTTTTTCAATATATACCATATAGAAATTTTGTGAACGCAACTCCTCTTAAACCGGATGGCAGATTTTGCTTAAACTTGCAGGGATGAACAGCTTTAATGTGTAGATGATATTAAAGGAAGGAATTTTTGCTGTGACCATATTTAACAGAATTATGGCCCTTTGTTGATTTTTTTCACTATATACCATATAAATAATTGAACATATAAATTTTACATTTGTAATTTAATTTAACATGTACATAAGGTTACCTGTAGATCATTTTAGGTATATGTACAGAAAAAATCTTACATACAGGATATACATGCTCTTGTTTATGAGCACTTATGCATAGTGGGGGCATCCGTGTCCTATGGACACAGTTCTAGTTGTTAAAGAAATATCGTCTTTAATACACAATGTTGATTAAAATAGAATAAGTCATTCATTTATCTCAACTGTCTTCAATATTCAGATTTCCAGTATAATGGTCCTCTTATATTGACAGAAACGACGATACCGTGTCAATTATTCTGAATAAAGTTAACAGTTTGTCTAGCTAGTTTAACTGATAACGGAATGATTTAAGTAGATATTGCAAGTTGGTGAGGCAGTGTGGGTATCAGCGTATTATTTTTACAGTAAAGAATCGAATGTGGACACTTTTTTCATTTAGCTAATTAGAATTCATATCATAGAAAATTCGTTTGCTCCTGCCTATGAAATTTCTTTGTTGGCGTCTTTTAGAATAAAACAAACAAACAAACAAACAAAAACACGAAATTTTATCTAACAAAGTAAATGACCGAAATTGTCATTCCCGAAAAATTTATGCTTCTGATTTTTTTATGAATAATGTGAATTAATCTCTTTCGATTTCCAATATGTTTTTAGTACCGATGTATTCTATTCTTGATAAATGCGAATGATAAAGAATATAGCTTGCATTATGTCAACTTTTCTTCCACATAGATTTTACTTCTGTATATGTTCAGACTCAATGATATTTCATCTGATATTGTCTATTGTTCTATAGAATTTATGAATTTAGAACTCACAATCACATCTCAGTGCTACGGAATCCTGTTGGAGCCAATTAAAATGTCGCCGTCGCGCAGAGAGGTAGACGCTCGACAACGCGACGCGACATCGCGACAATGTCAAACGAAATATCGCGATGTCATATCGTATTATTTTACCTCAATTTCATTTACAATGTTAATCTTCCATAGGCCACTGTGACATATAAGTGCTGTCAGAAAAAATTTACTGTCGGAAAAATACTGTAACCCGCTACCATAGGTACGGAATGTTCGAAAATTATACTGTACCATTCGCGCATGCGCAATATCTATTTTTAAATTATTTTTAAACAGACGACAATAATGGAAAGCAACAAACGTTTTTAAGTTTAAAGATGAGTAAAGTTGTTCATGTTTTGAATAGTTTTTCGGTATACTAAAATAAATGTTACATGTCTGACAGGGTGACATTAAAATGGTCAGCTTTCGAAAATTCTGTCTCCCTGTCGGACATGTAATATTTATATATTGTCGCGTTATAACAGCGCGAAATATCGTACTGTCGTTTCGCATTGTCGTGCGTCGTATCGTATCTTATCGCGTTGTCGTGCGTGTACCGGTGACAGGAATGTAAAATGGTCTATATGCTGTCTGACGGTGCGATGACAAAATGTCACGTGCCTGTGTATTATCCGGCCCTCCCTATAGCCATATCGCAAAATTTTAAGAGATGGCCGGTTTTTCTTGTGGAATTTGTTCTTTATCAATTCGCTGGACGGAATAAATAATTTGCCCATTTCCGGAAGACGCACGACAACGCGATACGATATTCCAATAAATGTCGCGTCGAATTGTCTAGTTTCGCCTTGCGTTTTCGAGCGTCGCGTCGCGTTGTCTAGTGTAGTTTGGCATTTTCGTGGGTCGTGGTACACGCACAGACACGACGGGAGACAATGCGATAAGACATTTTGAAAATGTCGCGTCTCGTTGTCGCGGGTCGCTTCGCCTTGTCGTATCGCTTTTTCGCGATTTAGCAATGTCGCGTCGCCTTGTCGAGCGTCTACCTCTATGCGCGACAGCAACATTTTAAGTGGCCCCAACAGGATTCCGTAAATGCAATAGAATTCGTTTTATTTTTTTCCGATTATAGAAATGGGCATCTATGTACAAATTTTTCGTTTTGTTGGTTAATGGCTTCAGTTTTGAATAAACCAAATAATACTGATTTTAATCGTGATAAATATAAATGTTCTTACTTGTCTTGTTTGTGCCATTTCAAATACAATGCAGCCACGTGTGCTCCAATCATCTTTGTTCCAAGAATTATTCTTTCTTTCCAGACAGTTTCCTTCCAAAATTCTACAGGGACTAAATACATAGAGTTTCTGTCGTCACTAAAACAAATAGAATATTTACGTAATGAAAAAAAGTCCTTTGGGAAATAACTGAGAGAAAGATTGGCTGTTATAACATGTTGAATATTACTTCAGGCTATGTTGCTGTAAATGTATTTGTCAGTCTTATTTTTAGAAAATATAAAATGATTAAAGAATTTACATTTCATGTTTAATTCATTTGAGACTGGAAATATTTACCCTGATCGTTTTAGCTTTGTTTGTGTTTCGAAAAAAATGTGCCTCAAGTTTTTTTGAAATTTTGAAAAATTTGACAATTTTCTTTTTCACGATTATCATATTTATAACTTATATCGCAATAAAGAAATTCTGGCCTCTTTAAAAACCTGGTCTACAAAGGGCAGGACCAGTTTTCACTATATGACTATATGGAAAACTTTCAAACTTTTCTCCTCAGATGTACCTTGCCCGATTTCAAAATAACTTCACAAAAATGTTACTTAGGAGCAACTTTTCAATATACAATCATAATTATAGAAACTTTAAAAATCTTCTTACGAGAAACTGCATGCACAATTTCAAATTAATTTCATAAGAATGCTCCTTAGTTGGCCCTTTATTAATTTCTTTTGAGAGATGTTGATTTTAAAGTAATTTGGCTGACAAGTATACAAATAAATTGAAAATTGAGAAACCTTCTCCTCAGAAACCATCGGCCCAATTTCATAATTATTTCACAGAAATGCTTCTATGGCCCTTTATAAAATTCATTGAAGCCATTTTGGTTCGTTTTATAAACTTGACAGTAGTTGGGCAAGTTTTGTTTATAATTATGCCTATATTGAAAACTTTAAAAATAGTCTCCTCAAAAACCCTTGACTAAGTTTCAAACTTATTTCAATGAAATCATATTTGTTTAAGTTAGGTAGCTTAAAAGAAATGTCAACAATTTTGAAAACTTATTTTACACTTGTCAAACTGATTAATGTTCTATTTTGGGAAGTTACATCAAGGACAAATGGAACAATATCGACAATTGTTATCAGGTGAGCGATTAAGGGTCATCATTGCCTTCTTGCTAAATATCAAAGATAAAACGCCTTTATAGTGCAACTTGCTAAGTGTACTTGCTTCAATATTTCATCGACAGTTTCCTTAAAATCATGTTTTACTTGGCACTTGTAGGTTTGCTACCATTAAGCCGGAATTCCCTTAAAACTTCATGCATAGTTACATTAGATTTTAGCGAGTTAACATCATTCACTCTCATTTTAGTTGTATTATTTAACAGAAGAATTTGCTCAACGTCTTAATCTATATTTGCGGCGGCAAAATGTTGATTGAAAGCTTAAACTATATTATATACCAGACACAAGATTTGCATTTCTCGTTTTGTATTTTCGAGCAACTATTTGGTTTTCTGTTGCTTTTCTTTCCTTTTTTCAGATTGAAAAAAAAAATAAGAAGAGAATATTTCGATATCTCCGGTGAACTTATCTTTTAATCGGATTTTTTGCAGCGTTTGTTTAAATTTCACAGTATCATCTATTTTTCCATTCTTTTATAAATATATTCTGCCTTGATCTCTGTCATTGTTTTTCTCTAAAGATAGCAATTTATTCACCAGAAAGGTGATATTTTCATGGTCATTTCTTTTTATTTTAAACACGGAGCAGAATTTTGTACTAATTGCTTTGATTAAATATTTTGTGCCATCACGTCACTCGTGTATGGATTGATAATGATAGTTACATAGTTTCCATACTGACCATAATTCTTCCATCGGAGAAATATAGCTTGGGTTTCGAGTGTCGTTGTGTTTGATTTCCGGGACCTCTTATAGCGCCTTCCATGTGAAATGCTTCTGTAATGACTTCATGATCCGAGTGCTGAAAACAGTTTAACCTTTATACGTACAATTTCACTACTGATTTTTGATGTCAAAAAAATATATATACCAGATCTTTATCTTTTCACTAAAACATTTGACATTTGCAATTGTAATCAATACGAATTCCCAGAATAATGTTGAATAAAACTCAAATGAAACTTCCATTGAAAAATCAATGAAGTTAATACTTAGGGAATACAATTATTGTCACTTCTGATAATTGGTTTCCAATTTCAAATCTACATTTTAAAATCATTTCCTGATTATTTTGTTATTATTTACAAATGTCGTTATGAAAACACAAATGAATCATGTTGAAGCACATATGTAAAACATGGGCATACAATCATTTTTAGATTCTGACATCCAGTCATATCAGAAATGTTTAAAAAAATGCGCGTCATAACATGTCTTAACGTAAACACAATTTCAAATATTAGGATGTTCAGAATTTTTATTAGAATTATTTTGTTGGTCGTCAATTCCATGATTCTGACGCTCCAGTGGTTTTTATATACACCTGGTTGGTATTGTCTAAATTCTTATGTTTATCTATGCAATCTAAAACAGGTGAAAATAGCACAAGATTCTGGATGCATACTTAAAAATACGGATTCATCGATGATCGAACTGGTACTTTTAGATAGTTTGCATCAGTTACCTGAAAGTGCAAAATCGTTTTACAATGATAAGGAATCAATGAATGACTGTCTAAACTTCAATGAAAAAAGTCATATTGTCTGTTAACAAAATACCGAACTGGTATTTTATAGTTCTGTTTGTAAAGATTAACTGCTTGATATCTTGCTAAAATATCATCTTCGAAAGTATCATATGAAAAAAGAATTGAAACGTTTTATCAATGGACAAGTTCTATTGAGATACGGAGTCTAAAATTTTATGTGCAAGTAGAGTGTGGTATAACAACCTTTTACATTAGAAGCATTTTCTTTGTAAACAAATTTTTGCAAACGTAGTTATAAGATAACATCATATTAATGCCGACCTCACATACCATAAAAAAGGATAGATAAATAAATAAATAATCTATGATGTGCACCTAAAAAAGGTAAAACCGAAAGGGGAATTAGCCTTACAGATATTCTATGATACGTTTGAACTTGAAAAAATATTGATAACAACGAATGCCTAGAAACAATTTACAGCTCGGTATTATTTATATTTTTATGTAAATTTAATTTGTGTTGTTTTTTCAGCATGAATAACTTTATTTAGTCATTGAGTAAAGTAGGGGTATTATATGATGATCATTAAATACCCAACGTTCCATACAAGTTATGTGTTTGCAGATATGGGCATGCATTAAACATTGGGTCAAAGACAGTTGTATATATTATATATATTCAGAATGTATACAACGATAAGTATGCTTCCATGCATGTGAAAAATATGCCGGCTTTGTAACTACGCCAGGTATAAAATTTGTATTCCTGTTTAAAATGTACTTTGGAAGAAATTAACGCGTCTCGTAGTGGTAAGATCATTAAATCGGAGTTTATTACCTTGTCTATCACATTTGGCATTTTAGCTAAGGGATGGATAAATCCAAATGATTATCTGGCAGAAAGTCGATGTCTTTTCCCAGGTGACATTTGTGAGACATATTTCGTCCTATCTTGCAAATGCCTCCAATTTATACGGTTTTAAGGATTGATTTAAAGGCATTTGTTTTGTTATTAAATGACTTTAAACATATTGCAAAAAGAAAATCCTATATATAAAATCACTTTACAGTTGAAATACTAGATTTTATTTGACTATTTATTTTCAAAGCTGGTTATCATAGGATACATTAGAAGTAAAACTATAATGTTAAGGATAAACAAAATGAAAAGCATAGACACTTTTACTGATACAGGCTTGATCATGATGCCTCCTTGAACTATATTGAGAAAGTATTTGAAACAAGTTCGGTTCTGTAACAAGACACATTTAAGATCGATTTGAACACTTTACGTAAGAAAAAGGTCTGCACAAATTCTTTACTAAATTGAGACTTCACCGTTTGTGGAAAAAATCCAGACATAAAACATTCATTCTTCTCCGTTTTTATAAACATGCCATCTGCCGAGAACATAAATGCTCTAAATGTTTGACGCTTAAAATGACAATTGAAGGTACTTTACGTACCCTCAAAATTTAGTTATATATCAGCCGGCGCGAGCATCTAAATCTAAACTGGTGCCGATTCTTAGATAAGCCTTACTATTTCATTTGTTTCAATTATTATTATTATCAGCATGGTAAATTATAATTAATTGTCGACAACTGTCGACTCATAAGTCATTTAAGTTGACAAAATCTCGTGAATGTTACGAAACTAGCGCTAGTCTTTTTATCGGATTTTTTATTAACCTGATGAATTTCCAAAAGCAGTTCACGTGCATTCAAGTCCAGACAATTTGCACGGAAAAATGCAACAGATTTTGTGGTTTAATTGAGCAAAATTTTTCTTCACCTACAGAAATCTAAAAAGATCAGACAAATATATTATCTTATAAATAGAATTCAATGGAAAATAAGCAACAGACAGCTTGGCTGCAAATATGCTATGCTCTAGCCCAGCAGATCATCGGGCTGTCAACCTAGGGTTTTTCGATTCAAACCCCACTAGAGCTGGCTAAATTTATCTGTTGATAATTGATATCGTAAAATGCTTGTTAAAGTCTCTGATATAAGTGAGGAACTAGTCAGTCGCTTGCCGGAGAGATTGGTTGGTAACTGGTTGGATACGCTAGAACAAAAGTTAGATAAAACTAACCGCCGGAATATGACCAAAAAGATGGTGTTAAACCTAAATAAGACAAACAAAGCTAATATAATGCTTCTGAAAGTACTTCTTAAAACTAATATTGGACAAAGTTGTGTTATTAACACTATAGGAATATATCCTGAAACCTTGTAAAACATTTATATTTGTTCTTATTGTTATCTTTTCTAGAAATATTCTTCCTCTGTCACTTCTAGGCTTATAACGTTCTTACCTCAGAACAAATGAATTATTCAAGACGACGTTTTTTTCATCCTTTCTTAGGAGAGTGGTTATAAGAACGAGAAATTATCCCATAAAATGCATCAATAGTATTATTTAAATGTATTTAAAAAATTTACTCACGCAGCCGCCCGTCTGTCACCAATTCTTTGACAACAACAAGCCGCTCTTTTATCATGAAGTGTTAAATCAGAAAACATTTTTTGTCTTTTGAAGCATAATCAGCCCTATTATGACGTTAGACTGCCAACTTCAGTTATAAATGAAATATTGAACGACTTTCTGTCAATACTATGTAGAAACACCTCACATTATGTAGCTTCTGTTTTCAATTTGCCTGAATTATTCATAATAAACGTCTGTCTTCTCGATAGAAGTATACTAATTGTTGATATATTTAAAGGAAAATGTATTGTTTAGTCAGTTTTACACACTTTTTACTGTAAAACAAAATTTATCTCAATTTTGACAAGATAAATGTTTTTGCTTAAAATCCCAGAAGATAATTGGATTTATACATGTTTTTTTTTTCATTCTACTTACATAATTATTTTACTTTTATTTACAGCCAGTGTTTTTCGAGAACATTTTGCTTCTTGAAAATCATATCTCTTTCTAAACCACACTTTTAAAGTCGATCGAACTTTGCAAGGCTGTTTTGCATAAAGTTCTACCAAAAGTTTAAAAGATACCGAGTTCATCATGAATTGTGCTGGCTGTTCGAAACCGCAAAGGCTATTCCTTTGTGAGTTCTTATATTTTGCATCAAGCAATGCCAAGTCGGCCTACATCAAGTTGTTCAAAGTTAGCCTCTTGGATCATTATTGGCTCAACCCTGGGTCGTATGTTTAACACAGACTAAAAATCAAACTCTTTCGAAAATCTTGTGTGAAACGACAATGTGTAGGTATCATTGTTTTGTGAACATATGATATCAATTTTGTGGTGACTAATAAACTATTTATACGTCATTGCAAAGATCTGATAAAGAACTTGTAAACGTAACGCCTATTGTTAAATTGATATCAGTTAAACATGGAAGGAAAGAATATCATTGCTTATGCAGTGTTTAAATAAATAAGTGGGCAAAGAATCGTAGGAATAGCTTATGCAACACTTGAGAAATGTTTTAATCCGAAGAAAATCTCTTGAAACTAATTTTATTTAGTATGTACATAATTGAATAAAATTTATTTTTTCTTCAAGGTCAACAGATCTTATTCGATCAACGGTTGACAACCATTGTAGAATGCATGAAATGGGCATCTAGCTATCATATTCATCAAATATTTAAGATGATTATCAAGGAGCACTTGCGACTGTATGATTTTCTTGTTCCTCAGAGGCAGATGCTTTACCGAGAGATGTGTTTATGGTTTCAAATTTTGTAACAGAATACGAAACATTAATAATAGTCTAAACGATAGTCCCCGTGGACATATCTCGGACTTAAAACTTATAAATAATTTGTGCAAACAAACAATGCGTTATCGTTTTGAAATGTTTATACACTCAGATAATATCAATTGTCTCGGTAAAAAAATCGAATGAAATCATATGCAATATTTTACGAGGTGCGCTCCTAACAGTTAAAATTATTGACAACCAATCTTAACGGGGTCAATTTTATTCAAATCTTAAAATGATGCCACCTTAGGTCATTTCCATTTCTTTGAGTGATTATTTCACAATCTGTGTAATAATACAGTTTCCTTGAAACCGCGCAGTATAGAGTCTTAGATGATTTCATCTATTTGATTCTTTGTTGACTGAGAAATGGTAAAAGTTTCATGATTTAGTCAAGTTTAAACCTATTTTACATCGACTTGGAAACAAATGTTTGCAGCTTGTATCAATTCTGCTCGATGACTGATTCCAGTATTCAAACATAACTCGCGCCAATAGTTTGGAATGCAGAAAGTAACTGGAGATCCTCACCCCTAGTGGGATTCGAACCAGCAAACTCTAGAACGGGAGTCAGGTGCTCTAATCTTCGATTGTTGTTCCTCCATTATAAGAGTTACATTCCAAATTACTTAGTTAACCGACATTATTAAATTCAAGCCGAGAACAAATTTAATAGATTCAAAAGAAATTGGGTCTACGTTATTTTAAAGTCTAAATTCCAAAAGAAAAGCAGCCAATTTATCACGAAATATCGTGAGAGCAGATACTGATCTCAGATTTAATGATATAGGTTACATAATATAATTAAAGTTTGAAAGATATTGCGTGTACAGGAACATGGTTCCTTTGCATTGTTGTCACTGTCTTGGCGAAAAATATCTTCTTGATAATGTATTTCCTGTCAGTTGATATAATAAAGGAAAGGCGGAAACGTTATTCAGTATCATCGGTATGGAATTCAATTATAGAAATTAATTAACCAAATTACATTACCTTAATATAGAAAATTAAATGAAAACTAATGATGAAATTGCGTAATGCATAAAAACGGATATCACCCTATAAATAATGAAGGTTTGTCTATTGCAAAATAAAACTGACACAGAATGTATATATGTATAATACCTGATGTAAAATGATAACAGGTTAAGGAGGTATAGACAATATATTAAAGGTCCGAGTGTATGTGGTGGTCAAGAGTTTAAAGCACTACTAAAAGAAATAATTAGAATTTTTACAACGTTCAAATTCTTTTCAATTTTTAAAATACTATTATTGGTACGAAGCATTTCTAGAGAACCTTAACCAACATTGTTCAAATTATGCGCTATTGATTACGCAATGAGTCATTCAAGCATTATCTTGCTATCACACCTTTAATGAGGCATACCCTTGAATCAAGTCATTTTCTATAAAAGCGTGTAAATGTAAATGATATTAAATGGATTATTACCCAATGTAAAGGTCAAATATTCTAAGTTCAACAAGTATAACTTTTTTTTTCTTTTTTTTTTAATACTTTTATTCTCCCCGTCATAGGTGTGTGAGGGTCGGGGAACCATCCACTCTCCACACCTTACAATTATTCATTATTCTTAAGTATATTCATAACTATCTAACTTATATACAAACGTGGACTGTAATTATATATATATAAGCATTTCATATCCATATCAAAGGATTCTACATATATCTATTTACATGTAACTTTAAGTTTACAAATGTATCATTATTACTACATGTTTATTAAAAAATGGATCTCTAAGGCCTAAAAGTATTAAAAAAAACATAAAATTTTAAGAGCATGTTGGACATATTGCTCTGTTTTCAGAAAACAATAATAGGAATGTCAAAGGCTCATAATTCAAAATCTTTGGATATATGAAATTTTTACATAAATTTGGCTTCCTTTGCATAGAACAAGAAAAAATCAGCACCACATTTTACTTAATTAAATTGTATATTATTTTCCAGTTAGTCTCAAACATACTTAGGGTTTGGTTTTTTATTGACAGTTCTTTGTTTATATTATATTCATGTTGTAAGTAGCATTTAAGTGAATTTATTGACAGTAATCTTCCAAGAGATTTGCTTGTGAATATGTACTTTTTTATATAGAGGGTTATTAAGTATTCTGATGTATTTTTTTGATCCAAAAATTATGTTCCTTTCATTAATTTTTATAGGAATATTTTCCTTTTCTAAGTGTCTTTTTAGTTCATTCAGTAGTGAATGTGTACATCTACATTTCCAAAAAAATATGTTCTATTGTTTCTGTTTCATACTTGCAGAAGTCACAAATATCACTATCTTTCAACTTTAATGTGTATAAGTATTTATTAATTGGTAAGATTCGGTGTAAAATTCTATATTGGAGCCATTGTAAATTACTGTCTCTTGTCACTTTAAAAGGCATGCTATAAAAAGATTTCCAATCTTCATATTCAAAGTGATATTGCATATTCATTTTATTTGACTTGTTGGCATATCAGAGTTTTTGTTAAGAATATCGTAAATGTCTTTGCATCCTGATTTTGATTGCATAATAGTTCTTACTGGAAAGGAATTAAAGGATTTTGTAACTTGAAACTGCTCTTATTACTCCAAGATAATGTAACGAGTTAACAGGAATGTTAGTGCTATTTTTAAATTCCTCATACGACATAAGCTTTTGTCCTTTGTACAAATCATTTATATATCTTATTCCTTTTTGGTACTATGATTTTAGAAATAGACTTTGTTTTCCAACAAGGATATTGTGATTGTAAAAAATTGGACAATTCAAAAAGTCACTGTTTGTTTCAACTGGAGCTGCCATTATGTAATAAGAGTAAGACTGCAATACATTTTTCCAAAACTTGTTTGTTATTTTTTGTTCCATTTTATCAGCGTAATGTTTTCCACAATTTATCAGTTTTTGTACATCAAATAGATTTTCTGCTAAATTTAGCCATTTTGATTTTGTTGTTATCAATCTTCTTATCCAAGTTATTTTAAGACTTTGAATGAAACACTGAATATTTGTCATTTTAAGTCCACCCTCACAGAAATCTTTAGTTACAACTGACTTTTTTACTTTTGCTGGCCCATGCCACAGAAAGTTATACAAAATATCACTGATAGATTTAAGCATTTTGTCATCAGGATTAGGAAGAGAAATGAATAAATGATTAAAGATTGGTAACAATAAACTTTTAATGACTGTACATCTTCCAATGGGAGTAAGATAACGTCTACTCCAGAACTTAACAGACTGTTCTAAACTACCTATTTTTTCTTTGTAATTCAAATGAATCATTTTTTCCAAATCAACATGAAATTTAATTCCTAATAATTTAAACGCATCTTTTCTCCATACTAATTTAAACTTTGTTTTAATTGACTGGCTACTAAATTTTTTAGAACCAAACCATATTATATGAGTTTTTTCAAAGTTAATTTTGAGACCTGAAATCTGTGCAAAATATTCTAATTCCTTCATTGTTTCGTTTAATGACTCCTTAGTTCCATCAAGTATTATAGATGTATGGTCAGCAAAAAGTGATACTAAGTGTTCTATACCATTAACATTTATGCCTTTTATTTTCTTGTTTTGTTTTATTTTTTTAGTAAGAATTTCTGAGCAGAGGATGAAAAGATAAGGCGACAAAGGGTCACCTTGACGGCAACCGCGACCTACATTAAATGATTCCGACAAAAACCCACTTTGACTAACAAATGACTGTATGTTAGAGTAAAATAGCTTAACCCAGCTTTTCAGGCATCTTCCAAAATTAAAGAAATTAAAGTTTTTTGAATAAAAGACCAAGAAAGGGAATCAAATGCTTTTTCAAAATCGATCAGCAGTAAGAGACCAAGAATATTGTTTTCATCTGCATAATGCATAATATCATATATAAGTCTTGTATTTTCCCCGATATATCTGTTTTTTATAAAGCCTGTTTGTTCATCACTGATTAAATTGTTTAGGACTGTTTTTATACGTGCAGCAATGCTTCCAGAAGCTATTTTATAGACAGTATTTAAAAGAGTTATTGGTTTCCAGTTTTTTAAAAATTGTTTTGATTTATTTTCTTTCGGAATACATGTTATTATACCTAGTCGTTGAGTTACAGACATCTGCCCTATTTCAAGAGCATAATTTACTGATCTTACTACAAAATGACCTAGGTCCTTCCAAAACATTTTAAAGTAATTTGCGGTAAAACCATCACTGCCAGGTGTTTTATCATTTGCCATACAGCGCAGTGCATTGCTTGCCTCTAAGTATGTAATTTTACCCTCAAGGCTTTGACTCTCGTCTGTTGTTAATTTTCTAACTGAGTTATTTTCAAAAAAATTGTTTAAATCAATATCATCTATCATTTTATCATCTTTACTAGAATACAGTGTCTGATAAAAAAAATTGCATTTCTTTCAGGATGTCTTTTTGTGAACTAATTATCTCCCCATTTCCTAGCTCCAACTTTGAAATTGATTTATTTAGATAGTTTCGCTTCTCTAAATTACAGAAAAAGTTTGAAGGTTTTTCACCTTCATCAATCCACTTAACTTTAGATCGAATAATATGTCCTTTTAATTTATTTTCTCTTATTTCTGTTAGGTCTAGTTTCAATTTTTCTAACTGATCAATGTTTTGTTCATTTATATTTTTTTCCAAATTTGATATTTTCATCATTAATTCAGCTTCTGTTTTGTTATTTTGACGTTTCTTGTAACTACCATACGATATTGCATTAAGTTCCTAGTTGATAAACGTACACAGCGACCCGTGTGTGTGACAACAAGCCATTTAGAAATATTGAAAAGCCCTCAGAAAGTACTTGTACTTTCAGTGATGTGATATGTATCAATACCTTTTTCAGATGCTGTAGATATTCGTTCTGGTAAACAACACTGGTGGCATTCTTGAAGAAAAGACATTTCAACGTGAAGTAAAGGTGTCTACTTATCTTATAATTTTACACCTAAAAGTTGTCATGATTTGTTTGACATACCATAACTGCGTTTATCATTATGAAGCTCAAACATGTATAAATGTATAAACATTTTCCTAATCTTATCTTATCCCCTATAATTAAGGAAGGAATTTTACATAGAAATATATACTGTTCACAAAAACTAGGGAATAATGTAAGTAATATTGTTATTGCGAGCAAATAAGAAAACCATTACCCTTTACTGTTTATTTAATCAATAAAACAAATTCATTCACACATTTTAATCGAAAATCTAACCTCTTTATGACGTCTTTAGGTACTTCCTATAGCGACCAAACTCATAACGTTAACGTCATCATTTTTACACGCCCTCAATAACGTGTTGGACCACCAACAAACTTTGCAACGACGTCTCATACTCCCAATAAGACAACTGATGGTGTGCTGAGGGATTCTGTCCCACTCTTCCTTCAGCGCCGCACCGAGCTCACGTAACGTTCTGGGTGGAGGATCACGTCTTCGGACATATTTTCCAAGAATGTCCCAGACATGTTCAATAGGTGTTAAGTCCGCGCTCATCGCTGGCCATGGTAAAGTACAGATATGTTGCTCTTCCAGGAACTCAGTGACAAGTCTTGTCCTTTAGGGCCTAGAGTTAGCATTCTTAAAGATAAATTATTGGCCATGACGTTGAGCAAACGGGACAACAAGCGGAACCAACATGTTGTCACAGTAGTACTGGCCAGTCACAATGCCACGGCACACATGTAGCTGTATTCTGGCATGCACTGTGGTCCCACCCGATACCATAACGGGCCCAACCCATATCGGTCGTGGGCAACACTAGCAACGTTTGCTGCGTGACACCAAACTCTTCTTCGACCATCGAGAAAGTCTAGGTTGGATCTGGATTCGTCACTGAACAGCACGTGTGACCACTGGTTAATTTTTCACCGACGCCGCTGTCTACACCACGCCAAACGTTCATGACGATGCCTTGCTGAGAACAGCAAGACTATTTGGGGGTGCCTAGCGTTTAGACTGTCTGAGGAAAGGCGATTTCTGATTGTCTCGAGACATTTATCTCTCTGACATTTACATATGGGCTTTTAAAATAAAACACTGTCACGTGCTTCAGAAGCAAAAGACATTTTGATTTACATCTTTATTACGATTTATATTACAGACAGTTTCTAAATATTTTGAAGAAGAAGGCCAAAATGCCTCTGTATCACTAATCAGGCTTCCATTGTCTAGAATAAAAGACCATCAAGAGCAGAAGAGTCAATTTTTACCTAGGGATTTGACCAGTGCAGCATATTCATATTCATAACCACCATATGACAATTGGTCGTCTGTAGTTCTTCGTTAATTGTTGTGTTTTGGGCGAGTGGCTGTGCACAACAGTATTAAGTAGCTTCTGTATTAACTTGATCAAAAATGTCAGTTGCTTCTGTATTGACCCGATAAATATGGTTGACAAAGTGGTCAAAAGGTCAAATCTTTAACCTAATTTTTCGCAAAGCTTTGCCGGAATGATTTTTCAAATTGCCTTCTTTGGAGAGATCGAAACTTTGTCGTGTACGCTCAAGATTGAAACTGATAGAAGGAAAACTAAGTTCTCTGATTTTACAAGAGGACCATGATGGCCCTAAAGCACCCATCTGAATACCATTGGTTTCATCATCAAGGCAAAGAGGCAATCAAAGTAACTAGGCCAATGCTGATGCTGAAACCTAGAGGTAAATGGCTAAGGTCAAATTTGAAATATGCATGCAACATTTTAAGTAAAGTTCCAATTTGAATGT
This sequence comes from Cyclina sinensis, assembly GCA_012932295.1. Lineage (NCBI taxonomy): Eukaryota > Metazoa > Mollusca > Bivalvia > Venerida > Veneridae > Cyclina > Cyclina sinensis. Next base: position 7,844,221 of record JAAONU010000017.1, read on the forward strand.
TGTCAGTAGATCAAGATAAAGGTCAAGGTCACATAAAGGGCAAGGACAAAGATTGATGTATCGACATGAAGATTCCTTCAAAATTATTAGATTTCAAAGAAACAGGTTCAAAGCAGTATGTAGATGAGAAGGACAAGGTCAATGTCAGGTAACGTCAAAAAAGCTAAATAAATGGACATTAAGATTAAGCAGATTTTCTGTCTACCGTCTAACCTTCCCGAACGTCACCTCCCACGAACGACATCTTCTTTACAAAGACATTTCGATATCTTCTGTTGAAATTACGTGCATTCCCATGTCTCTCGAGTGGCACCTCTCACTAAAGTGCAACGACATTACTCTTTCTCCCAAATGACACCTTAAAACCTCCCAAGAACAACATGGTAAGTCATCAGCTAGTTCGATTTTACAGGAATTTCCCAAAACTTTTCAGCGCATGTGCGCGTGTATAAAGTCTAAAATCATAACGTTTGTACAGTTACGTATTAGTATTCTAGCAATTGCGGGTATTAATCCTAAGGCCAATAGCAAACTGGAAACCAAGTAAGTGAAATATATCTGACTTCAATTTTGTATGACTAAAAGAAAATAAAGTTGCAAACACCGTGCGATTTTTAGGTAATTTTCAAATGCCGGCCTGCAATGATAAAGCAGTTTCTTTGTCAACTTGAAGGTATTCTTATTACGGTTGTGCAAGATAATTTGTTGATTCAACGACAATGCCAAAAAATGAAATATGAGAATTCACAGCTCATTAAAACTGAATACGGCAATGTAGCGTCCGCAGTTTGACGTTTCGAATTTCTTTAATTAATACTAAGTGAATGCTCCGTTGGATTTTATGTATGGTAATATTTATATATCCTCTGCTTTTTTCTAAACTAATAAGATTTGATAATCACTGCTTGTATGTCAATGTCATATATCACAGGAAAGGAATTTTGACAATTCAACTTTAAACGAAGATTTTCAATAAAATAATTTGTAATAAAGCAAAAATAATCAATTTGAAAGAAAGCAGAGTGGTTATTGTCATCCTATTTTATTGAAGTGCATTATAGTTATAATGATACTATGAACTGCATGTCCAATACTTAAGATTGGCGAAACCTCCCTAAAACAACAACCTCTAGGGGATACTGTTTCCGACAAAAAAAATGTCAAAGTTTGCCCTTTACTATACAATATAATAAGAGGAGTCATTTTGACCCCAGGAAAATATGACCAATCTAGGTAGAAGTCCGCTAGACAACGCTTTTTGCAACATTTTAGAACTATCGGCCCTGTGTTTCACAAAAGAATATCAAAGTTTTTCCTTTATGTCTGTATGAAAAAGAGACCGCTTGGGCGGACCTAATAGTGACCACAGGGGCCTAATTTGAACAATTTTGGTAAATGTCTACAAGAGGATGCTACAGAACTAAATTTCAGAGCTCTTGGCCTTGTGGTTTTAGACAAGAAGCTTTTTAAAGTTTTTAATTCTTGTTGCTATGGCAAACAGAATAGTCCATAGAATATAATTCTTTGAACACTTTTGGTAGAGCTTTATGCAAAGAACATCTCTGCAAAGTTTGATCAACTCTAACCTAGTGGTTTCGGAGGAGATGTAGTATTTAGTAAATTTTGGCGAGTACGGACGCCGGACGCCGGACAACGACCGACCACAATAGCTCGACATAATTAATTTGTGCTCAGGAGAGCTCAAAAATCTTATCTCTGTATGACAGATTATATTTGACTACTTTGATTTTAATAAGGACAGTGGTTTTCAGCTGAACAGTATACGGCATAGTAATCACCTTGATTCTCAAAGCGCAAGACGGATATTATAGTCTGATAATAAGGAAGATGCAGGTGTGATTCCCGGTTCCAACTTTCACCGTCATTCTGTATGTTTACAGATGTTTGTGTGGATTGTTTTGGTCTTTAGTTTGTTAAGAAAAAGAATTTTAATATTGCAGTCGAAAACACTCACCCAAACTTTTCAGCTTACAAATATCATTACTCTATCACAAGTTATTTAGGGGGAAAAATACAAAACAAGGACTAAGAAAACATTCGTTTTAATGCCACTGTTTTGATTTGATGGCAGTTTACAAATACGTTCATACACACACGTTTTATCAAAATTAAGTTAGTCTTTAGATTTGTCAGTTAAGTTTTATTTTGATATCCACTTCTGTCAGTAAATATTATACTCTATACGGCAAAAATTCTTTTTATATTCTTTTTGACTCCAGTTTAAAAAGGTGTCTGCTTTCGTGCCTTAAGGTAGGCGTCAATTTTCTTGTTTTCCTTCACCTTGGCCCTGTTTGCTTTGAGACTCGGAAACTTGTCAAAACCTTCTTCGCCACAAGTATCTACGGTACTGAACAGCATGCAGTCAGCAATTGATAGCTGAAAAAAATAACAAAAAACCTTTTCAGATCAGTTTAAAGTATTCACTAGTAGTGATGTAACGATAATTGATTTAAATCGAATAATCGTTTGCGGCTGTCTTATTTGACAACAATTGACTTTCTTTTCCAAGAATCGATGTTGCCAGGTTGCAAGGAAAGTTACTCCTTGTGTGAATTTGTTTAACACATGTGCATTTTGGCAACATAAATGCATTAAATAACTGGATAAATAAATGATTCAGAACTATCTAATTTGTTGCATGAAGCATCCAAACATGCATCAAAACAGTATTTGTTGTTATAATACTGTCTTTTTAGGGTGAAAGTGTACAACAATTCTGAAAGTGTTTCTAGTTTCTCTATGTTTATAACATTTTGATTTTTTTCCGATAGTAAAATGAAATGCTTTTTCAAATTCAATTTGATAATTTATTTTCATTTCAGTCCGATTTTACAACACTAATATTCAGCGACAAGCAATAAAGGTTAGTGCAGGACATTCGGAAAAAAAACTCAAAGCAGCACTAACACCAAAATCATATTATGTTGTGTGCTTGCAAGTTCATACTATAACTTATGAATAATTGGCTTTGCACAGAAACTAAAAGTTATTAGAAAACCTAAGGCCGGTGGGATGGGTAACAGTGAGTTACTTGTCACAATATATACTTAAAGGTAATAATGCACAACCTTATCTCCAACTGCAAACCCTTTTCCAGTGTTGGCTTTTATCAAGTCCTCCAGCATGCTATAAAACTTAGGAACCGTGTCTTTCTTGAAGGAGTCCAAACTCTAAAACAAAACAAAACAAAATATATCAATCCTATTTCTTAACAGACTGATAGGATTAGTCATTCTGCCTCACTCAAAACACTCAATTTTTTTTCAGAGAACATTACTGATAACAGAATGCGATTTTTAGACTCAATACATCATTTCACTAACCATAAGTTTCTTTCAGCAAGAGTGTATTCTGGAACTTACTAAGTTACTAACTTACACACGCAAAGTGCATGTACGCCGAATGTCATGGCAAAAAAATATTTCATTTGCACTGTAAATGCATTTTTATTTAAAAATTATCGTGAACATAAACTTTTTTTAGTTTTAAACAAAATGGGATGAAATAAAAATTTATGACAAAACAATGAGTAAAGGGTATTATGGCACTCGGTCAGAGCATAAATTCACCTTACAATAGGTGTGCACTAAAATTCCTTAAAATTTTTACAAAAGACAAATCAAACAAAAATATATTTCTTTTCATTTCAAAATGCACAAAAACAATCAAGCAAGGGTGCATAACGTTGCGACGAAAGTGGATCTGTCAACACATATCGATCACAATGTATATAAAGCATTTTATGGGTGTAAGTCAATCGTAACCAAAGAGCCTGCGACAGGTGGACGGACTCGCGGATGGACCTGTAGACAAGAGCAAATTTAATTGCTTTATTCGGAAGCATATTAAATCTTCGAAGCAATATTGTCTTCATCAATTATCTCATAAACTTAAAATACTTTTTACTCTATGAATCTCTTATGTTTAATCAGTTAAATACGTAAGGGTTTACTTAATATGAACTCGATACCCACCTCTTGAGCTTTTTCACTGAAAAACGCCTTTTCCCACTGTTCCATTAGATCAGCGCACGTGTCAATGACTTGATCGACTATTGCTTGTTGCAGGATGTCCTTCCCCGCGTACATATCTAAATATAGACCAAGTGGCATTTAAGTGAATAAAGGAAGTAAAAAATCTACACATATACACTCCAACACATCTATCTTAATCAATGACTTTAGTTGCGAACCACAGACACAAACGGGCATCATTCAAAAAGATTTGGGCATAAAAGTTTGACCTTGACCGCAGCTGGATGTAATGAGCATTTGTGACAATTTATTTCCTCCTTTATCATAAATCCTCTCATGTACCACCTTGAGTTGCAATGAGAACTCGACAATACAGGTGGCAATATTTCATATTGATTCATATTATTTCATATGGCGGATTGAACGAACGGACGGACAGAACGCGACACATTGCCTCCATGTGATAAACAATTGTGACAACCCTTTATTTGCGACCAGTCTCGTACACCTACTGAACGTTTGTGTTAAGCACAGTTTAAAACTTGAGATGAGAAAAGAAAGGTACATAGCGGAAAACATACAGGTAGGCAGTATTATATATCATTTGACAATACACGAACTGACACAGACGGAAGGATGGGTAGTTTGCAATACTGCCCTAACTCTGGTATACATTTGTGTCATATGAACACTTCAGGTAACATTTTGGCCAAAACTTCTTGAAAATTGGCCAGAATGTGTATCTGTTGGTTTTTTGAAGAAAGGAATTAAACTTGTCCATGTATGGTCAAAAACAAGGTCATTAGCATTGATCAGTGAAAAATCATATCATATTTGGTCGGAATGATTTTCTAGGTGATCTCGAAGACGAGATGGAAACTTAGACATTTGAAAAAAAAACGTTACCAGCCTATAGAAGAAGCTTTTGAACTCTTGTAATGACTGATGATTTTTTTATTTGAGACTGAGGAGTAGCAAAAATAACTTTTTTCTCTGTATGACTGATAATGCTTGAGTTTTCGATGTTTTCAATACGGGCTTTGGGACTCGGGAGAGATATTAATCCATCAAAGCCTTCCTGTTTATAAATATTATATTTTCAACGAACCAATGCATATTAATTTTATATTCTCAACGCACCAGTGCATATTAATATTATATTTTCAACGAACCAATGCATATTAACATTATATTTTCAACGAACCAATGCATATTAATATTATATTCTCGACGAACCAATGCATATTAATATTATATTCTCAACGAACCAGTGCATATTAATATTATATTCTCAACGAACCAATGCATATTAATATTATATTTTCAACGAACCAATGCAAATTGATAGTATCTTTTCAACGAACCAATGCATATTAACATTATATTTTCAACAAAGCAATGTATATTAAAATCATTTTATGATATGCAATAACCAATGCTGAAGATTTTACATAAATAAATAATTACCAAATTCTCTTCCAAGGTATCTAAGTATCGCTCGGCTTTGAGAAAGTTTTATTTCGGCTTTATTTTCACGCATCACAAGGTATGGTACACGTCCTTGGGGTGCAGCTGTAATTAAAATTAGTTCAGGTTCTAATTTACAAACCGTTTACACTTACATGTATTTGTAAAAACACAGTGGCGGATCCCAGAGAAGAACTAATTATAAAAGTAATATTGAAGATATGTAGTAAATTATATGGTATAAATTCAGTCACCGATATTTCCACTATTGTTGTTAAAAAAGGCATCCAATACTTCCTTATACATTTACACATACCCAAATCTTTGCTGAATATTTTCTGAAATTTGTAATTTAACTCGTACATTTCCTCACAGGGAACTAAAAAAATTTTAAAATTGCCATTTCTTTGAAATAATGTTGAATTTCATTTCGAAAAATGCAAGATATCTTAACATCCTTATCCATATATGCTAAAAAAGCTGAAGGGTTTAAGTGACGTCTTTAACTTCAGAGATGAACATAGTGTTTAATGAAATATAAGAAACGAGGACCCCCTCCCAGGTCTGAAATTCTGCAATCACTTTTTGCCTCCTTATTTTACTTTTACTTTTATTTTTATTTTGCTTTATTTCCTTTTTATCTTTTTAATTTTTTATTTGTTTTATTATTTATTATAACGACCTTACATTTACCAATAATCTACATTTTGCACTTGACAACAATTTTTGTTCAACATCATAAGTTTTGATATTTATGAAATTCGATCTTGACTCATTTACAACGTACTGATTAAATAAAAAGTATACCTGATATAAACAGAATAAATGCACAACAAGCTACTGTGACATTCTTAATAAAGCAAAGAATTTTCGGAGCTGATTTCTTTTTACAACCTATTTCTGGTTACAAATCAATTTTCTTTCTCCTAGAAAAACGATATCTGGCTCAAAAACCCTTGCCTTTCTTGTTTGTCGCTACCGTCTGCAATGACATTGAAATATCCGTAAAAGTAATTTTACCTGGTTTTTCTTTGGGCCAGTTTTCCTGTGTTACCCTCTTATCAACAAATTCCTTCCCTGCAGCACTGAAGGTGAGTCTAATTGGCTCTGCCCTGCCTCGACCATCAAAATATACGAGCTCATAAGTTTTTGACATTTTGTTCCACTCCTCCACTGCACTTTTTAAAAATAAAGCAAATATCGTTAAAAACTAAATATCACCCAGTCGAAATCTAGTTTACACTTGAAAGAAGTTACATAAATTGTTCTATTTGTTATCGCCGGCATGTAACTGATACCCACGCCTTTGTCAATAATTCATTGCAAATCGCTGATTATGTTCTAGTTTTCAACATTTTATGTAACACGAGCCTTGTTGTATGCAAGGTGTATAGCTTTGACTGAGACAGATCAATTACCATTTATGTGCAAACTGTCACTGAAGCATGTAAGTTATGTTTAAACTTGATCCAGCTAACTTTCAAATATGGAGTATTAGTATTCTATCTTATTTTGGCAGTGATCTGTATTTGTCGCGACGCTAAAAATTGAAATTGTATTGTCTGGCTCATGACATGTTGTCTAGGGGTCTAATGAATGTTGCTAAACACATGCTGTATGGTCTACCTCATGACATGTTGCATAACAATCTAGCAACTATCGACATACTGTATGGTCTGGCTCAAGACATTTTGTCTGGCTGTCTAGCAACTATCGACATGCTGTATGGTCTGGCTCACAACATGTTATCTGACATATAGGAACTAACAATGTAATGTATGTTCTGGTTCACGACATGTTATCTGACAGCGTAGCAGCTTACAATATCCTGTATGGTCTGGCTGACGAAAAGTTATCTGGCAAAGTAGAAGATAATGACATGCTGTATGGTCTGGCTCATGACATGTTGGCTAGCAATATAGCAACTAACAACATACTGTATGGTCTGGCTCACGACATGTCATCTGGCAGTCTAGCAACTAACGATATACTGTATGGTCAGGCTCTTGACATATTTCCCAGCAATATGGCAAGTTATCACATGCTGTATGTTCTAGGTCATGACATATTGCCTAGCAATATAGCAACTTACCACTTGCTCTATGTTCTAGCTCAACTAACGAAATACTGTATGGTCCGGCTCTTGACATGTTATCTAGCTGTTTAGCAAGTAACGATAGACTGTATGGGCTGGCTCACGACATGTTATCTGACAATCTAGCATCTAACGATATATTATTTGGTCTGGTTCATGACTTGTTGCCTGGCAATCTAGAAACTTGCAAACTGTTTGGTCTGGCTTACGAAATCTTGCCTGGCAATACAGTAATTAACGACAAGCTGTATGGTCTGGCTAACAACATGTTATCTCGCTGTCCTACGAGTAATAGCATATTGTATGGTCTAGCTCACAACATGTTACCTTGCTGTCATACGAGTAATAGCATACTGTATATTCTGGCTCATGACATGTTATATAACCTGTTTTATAACAGTGATAAACTGTATAGTCTGGCTCATGACATGTTATCTAGTTATTTTATGACAGTGATAAACTGTATAGTCTGGTTCATGACATGTTATCTAGCTGTTTTTATGACAGTGATAAACTGTATATTCTAGTTCATGACATGTTATCTGGTTATTTAATGACAGAGATAAACTGTATAGTCTTGTTCATGACATGTTATCTGGTTATTTTATGACAATGATAAACTGTATAGTCTGGCTCATGACAGGTTATCTGGTTATTTTTTGACACAGATAAACTATATAGTCTGGTTCATGACATGTTATCCGGTTATTTTATGACAGTGATAAACTGTCTAGTCTGGTTCATGACATGTTATCTGGTTATTTTATGACAGTGATAAACTGCATAGTCAGGCTCATGACATGTTATCTAGTTATTTTATGACAGTGATAAACTGCATAGTCAGGCTCATGACATGTTATCTAGTTATTTTATGACAGTGATAAACTGAATAGTCTGGTTCATGACATGTTATCTAGCTATTTTATGAAGTGATAAACTGCATAGTCAGGCTCATGACAGGTTATCTAGTTATTTTATGACAGTGATAAACTGAATAGTCTGGTTCATGACATGTTATCTAGCTATTTTATGAAGTGATAAACTGTACATTCTGGCTCATGACATGTTATCTAGCAGTGTAGCAACTTACGAAATACTGTATGTTCTGGCTCACATTATGCTATCTGGTTGTCTCAAGACTATCGACACACCTTGTTGTCTGGTTCTTGACATGTTATCCACTAGTTTATCAACTCACGATATACTACATGGTTTGGCTCATGACAGGTTATCTGACTGTGTACCAAATAACGACATACAGTATGTCTGGCTCACTTGTTGTCAGGTTGTTTAACGACTACCGAAATACTGTATTGTCTGGCTCATGACATGTTATTTGGCTTTCTTACGACAAACGATATACTGTATAGTCTGCTCATGCTTTGTTAACTGGCAGTCTGGCAACTAACAACATGCTGTTTGGTGCAAGTATGCTTAATGACAAGTACTCTGATATTCTAGCAACTTACGAATAACTGTGAGGTCTGGTTCATCACGTGTTATCTTGGAATCTAAAGCTTGCAGCTTACGAAGAACTGTATGGTCTTGCTTTGGCATGCTGTCTTGCTGTTAACGACGGCGTCTAACAAAATGCTGTATTATCAACAACATGATAGATTCTATGGCAGTTAACGCACGCAGCCAACGACATGATGAATGGTCAATCTCATAATATGTTTAAAGACTGTGGTTAACGGCATGTATTATCTGGCCAATAGAATGTTTTGTTGCCGTCTTACGACTGCGTCTAATGACACGATGTATTATAAGGCCCATGACATTTTATGCTGTCTTGTATAGTGATTTTGACTACTGACATCTACATAATCAGACCCATTACATGTTGTGTTGTCGTATAAAGACAGTGTTGCTTTATAATGGCATAATGTAAGATCTAGCTCGAGATTTGTTCCGTTAACTGCGGGTAACGGCGTGCTTTATGATCAGGCTCATGACATGTTGTGTTGCCGTATAACGACTGCGGTAAATGGCATGATGAAAAGGCTTATGATATATTTAATGCTGCTAACGACATGCTGTATGATCAGGTGTAGCTGTATAACTTTATGATGTACGATCAGGCTCATAACATGTTGTGTTGTCGTCTATAGGTAACGACTGCGTTGCTTATAAAGACATAATGATAAGGCTTATGTCATGTTGTGTTGCCGTATAGCGACTGCACTAAATGACAAAATGTAAGATCAGGTTTAAGACATGTTCTGTTGCCACCTAATGACTGCGGCATACAACATAATGTATGATCAATCACATGGTATGTTGTCTGGCGGTTTATCAACTCCTGCAAGCGTCAGGCTCATGGCATTTTGTGTGGAAGCTTACAACAAGATGTATGATCAGGCTCCAGTTATGTTGTATGGCAGTTTCACGACTGCGGCTTACGACACGATGTATGTTGAAGATCATGTCATGTTGTTTTACAATTTACGGGTGTGACTAAAAACTTGATGTATGATTGGCTCATTTCATGTCGTATGGCAATTTAACGACTGCAGTTAACGACATAATATATGGCTAGGCACATGTCGTGCTTTATGGCATTTTCACGACTGTAACTAAAGACATGATGTATGGTCAGACTCTTGTCATGCTGTATAGCAATTTAAAGACAGTGGCTAACGACGTGATATATGATCAGGCTCATATCATGTTGTATGGGAGTTAAGCGACCGCGGCTAACGACAAGCTGTATTGTCTTGGGAATGGCACGTTGTCTGAAAGTTCAACAACTGTGGCCCGTGACATGTTGTCTGGAATTCTAACGACGAATAATATGCTGTATGGACATGCACACGTCAAAGATTACTTTTACTTACAGCCATGATATGTTTTAATAAACTTTGATAAATTTTGATACTGTTCATGTGTTGATTATTTGAGTTTTATGTTCCCGTTTTGATTTTATTACCTACCTAGACCATTATATATATAGTCTGTTTTAGTACAAAGTGTTTATTTCAAGTTCAGGTTTTAAACAAAGATTTTCTTGTTTGTTATATTCACTTAGGCAAATATAAGGAGTAGACAGATGGTTCAGATTTATAGGTAAGAGATGTTATATGGAACAACAGTTATCTACATTTCATAAAAAATATTCGAAAAACATCACGAGTTCTCTTGAACAGTTATTACACCAATGCTAAACTCGGATTTATTTCGTCCCTTCAGTTTGGCCTTTCTTTACTGAATCGTTAAAAAACATGAAGATTAATTTTATCATATCTACACTATGCTTCTCTGCTCGAACATTTGACTCTCATATAAGTAGAATTAGAAATATGCAGTAGATCTCAATGTTACCTGTTCAAATATTTCCCCGCAATAATTCATGGAATGATTAATGCAAAATATTATTCGAGCTAACTGCAGAGTTGGCTTGAAAACAGACAAAAAACAGAGACAAGAAACTAAAATTCGAAAGACTGTATCGCCAACCGCGCAGATATTTTTTCTCTGCCATTTCTAGGCCAGTAACGGTTTCACTCCAGAACAACTGAGTTATTCAAGACGACGTTGTTTTCAAAGTTTTATGAGATAGTTGAAATAAGAACGAAAAATATTCCTATAAAAGACATCAATAATATTAGTTATATGTATTAAGAAATTACTCGCGAAGCTGCCCATTTGATGACTGTTACCATTTCGCTGACGACAGCAAACGAAGTGTTATTTCAAAAAACATTTATTTGTCTTTTGAAGTACAATCACCGCTACGTTAGGACGTTAGTCTGCCAACTTCATTAATATATGAAATATTGAAAGACTTCCATCAATACTACGTAGAAACACCTCACATTCTGTAGCTTCTGTTTTCAATTTGCCTGAATTATTCATAACAAACGTCTGTCTTCTCGATAAAACTATACTAATTGTTGATATATCTAAAGGAAAATGTATTGTTTAGTCAGTTTAATACTCTTTTTTGACAGTAAAACAACACTTCTCTCATTTTTGTCAAAATAAATGCTGTTGCTTAATAAACCCAGTAGATAATTTGATGTTTATTTTTAATTCTACTTACATAGTTATTTTTCCTTTTCACATGATTACTGCAAAAAAAGATCAGCCAGTATTTTTGTCTTTCAAGAACATTTTGCTTCAAATCACATCTACTCCTAAACTACACAATTAAAGTCGATGCAACTTTGCAGGGATGTTTTGTATAAAGTTCGACCAAAATGTGAAATATGCCGAATTCATACAAATTTTGTTAAAGTAAAAACTTGTTAAAGCTACAAGGTCCAATGCTCTGTTGTGTAGCATTATTGTACAGAGGAACTCTTCAACGACTGAAAGGTTCATAGTTGGCTTCAACTTAAGGATCACATGTTTCGTGTATAAATACACAGCAAAATTCTTTAAAATTCTACTTGTCTGAAAAAAAAAACCAACAAGAGTTCTGATATTTTGTATCAAGCAATGCCTAGTCGACCCACATCAAGATTGTTCGAAGTAACCACTTGGATCATTATTGGCTCCACCATGGTATCGTATGTTAAACATTGACTAAAAGTCAAACTCTTTCGATAACACCTAGTGTGAAATGCATAAGATTCCGACCTCTGGACTGTATGGTGAACATATGCTTCGATTGTTGAAATTAAAGTCATAATTGGCTCAAGCTTGGAGGTAGATCATTTTACAAAGACTTAAACAGACTTTTTATAAACTTCTTGTCTGAAATCATTAATCTGATACTTCTGAAATTTGATATGAGGCACTACTGATATTGTTCAAATTATATCTCTTGGGTCATTTAAACCCAAACAGGGGTCTAATGTTTAACATAGAAAGATAAAAGAAAGCCTAAAACTACACACCATTGAAATGAAATTTGATAGTTGATATGAAATTCATCTGAACTACTACCAAAATTGTTCAAACTCTCCCCTGTGATCATAACTAGCACTGCTCAGGGGAAGGGGTCATGACAATACTTAGGATAAACATATTTTGCATGCACTACTAACATGTCTAGTCCTTTCTTTTATTTTGAAAAAGAATTTCTTTACAATGCACTTGTCGCTGAAATCAGTTTTACATCTGTTGGCCTCTTGTTCAATTTTATGTTTGGAGAACATTTTACGAGTCATATGGATTCATCTTGCTACATACTCAATGAACACATATGGGTTATTTGATCTCGAGGTTCTGCATACACATAATTTGATGAACACAAGTTTACCAAAACAGGAAACCGTGTGTTTGACTTTATTTATTTACTTCTACAAAACATAAAGACTATTAAGAGATAATTTAAAAAAAAATGTTTGTTTTGGTTAGTGAAGTTTAATTTAACTTAATTTTAACTTTAATTGATAAATGTATGCTGTTAGTTATTAGGTGACTAACAGATCGCCTAATAACAATAACAAATACGTAATTGCAAAGATCTAATAAAGTCACGCCTACATAGCGACATGAAAGATGTTTATATTGTACAGATGCTGCAATAATTCGTTCCTGCTGAGCATCACGAGTTGGATCCTGAAACATTGTTAAATGGATCTTAATTTTTTAACATGGCAGTCAAAAATATGCGGTGTTGTAATAAATAAGTAAGCAAAGTGTCGCAGGTATGGCTTGTGCAACACCTGAAAAAAAGATTAATCCGTAAAAAATCCTCTTTGAGTATAACTTGAAAGCTTTTTATTTAGTACGTACATCAATTGGTGGAATATAGTTTTTCTTCAGGGTCAGCTATTTATACAAAATTGATCACCAATGTAGGATGCATATAGCTGGCATCTAGTGCTATCATATTCATCAAATATTTAAGATGATTGTCAAGGAACACTTGTGACTGTATGATTTTCTTGTTATTCAGATGCATATGCTTTACCAAGAGATGTGTTTACGGTTTCAAATTTTGTAACAGAATACGAAAGCTTTATAATAGTCTAAACGATATTCCCAGTGGCCATATTACTAACTTATATATTAAAACTTATAAATAATTTGTGCAAACAAACAAAGCGTTTTCATTTTGTAATGTTTATACACTCAGATAATATCATTTGTCTCGGTAAAAAATCATTGAATAAAATCATATGCAATATTTAACAATGTGTTATGCTAACATTTTGAAAATATTTACAACTGTTCTTAATGGAGTCAATTTTATTTAAATCTTAAAACGATAATACCTTCTCTATCCATCTATTTGAGTCTTCGTTGATTGCAAAACGGTAAATGTTGCATGGTTTCATCAAGTTTAGACCTGCTTTACAACGCATTTGCAGCTTCTAATAATTCTGCTCGATGTTCAAACATAACTCGCGCCGAAAGTTTCGAATGCGGAAAATGACTTCAGACCCTTACCTCTAGTGAGATTCGAACCAGCAAACTCTAGATCGGGAGTCGGTCGCTCTAACTCTCGACAGCTGTTCCTCCACTATAAGGGTTGCATGCTGTCATTTTACCTTCCGCATTGCTTAGCAAATCGACATTATAGAATTCAAGGCGAGAATATATTAAATAGTTTCAAAAACTCGGTCATTCCGCGAGAAAAGCAACCGATTTATCATGACATATCATGAGAGCAGATACTGATCTCACGTTTAATGATATAGATTACATAATAAATTTGAAGTTTAAAAGATATTGCGTGTACACAATATGGTACACTTGCACTGTTGCCACTGTTTGGTCAAAGGATATCTTCTTGTTAATGCATTTCATGTCATTAAATATAATCAAGGAAAGGCTGAAACAATGCGTCAGTATCATCGGTATGAAATCCAATACGAAATTAATTATCTAAATTACATTACCTTTACATGGATCATAAAATGATAAATTAATGATGAAATTGCGTAAATGTGTAAAAGCCGATATTACCTTATACATAATGAATAAGGTTTTATGTATGTTTGTATAATACCTGATGTAAAATGTTGAAAAGTTAAGAGGATATAAATGGAGAACCAAACAATATTGTTAAAGTCCCGGTGCATGGGGTTTTAAAAAGTTTAAATGTTTTTACTAAAAGAAATAATTAGAATTTGGACAACGTCAAATATATTTTTGATATGTTTAAAATTGGTATAAAGAATTTTCAGAGAACCTTTACCAAAATAGTTAAAATTAAACGTCATGGGTTACGTAATGGGTGATTAAGTTTTAACTGGGGATCGTACGTTTAAAGAGGCTGACCCTAAAATCAAAAGTATTCAATATTCTATAAAATTGTGTAAATCTAAATGATATAAAATGGATTATTTCCCAAAGTCAATGTCAGCAATTCTAAATACAACATAGCGAATGAGTCAATAAATAGATAGTATTACATCGGTTTATTGCAGAGTATATTCTTTTGAAATAACATAGAAATAAAATTGAGTAAAATCAAACAAAAATAAACTCTTTTACATAACATCACGGGCCAAAACAGGAAACCTTGCGACTGTATGATTTTCTTGTTCCTCAGAGGCATATGCTTTACCGAGAGATTTGTTTACGGTTTCAGATTTTGTATAGGGATACGAGAGCTTTATAATAGTCTAAACAATATTCCCAGTGGTCATATTACTAACTTAAAACTTATAAATGATTTCTGCAAACAATGCGTTTTCATTTTGTAATGTTTATACACTCAGATAATATCATTTGTCTCGGTAAAAAAATCATTGAATAAAATCATATGCAATATGCAACAAGGTGCTTCGCTAACATTTTGAAAATAATTACAACTGTTCTTAATGGAGTTAATTGTATTTAAATCTTAAAACGATAATACATGTACCTTCTTTATCCATATATATGTGTCTTCGTTGATTGCGAAACGGTAAAGGTTGCATGATTTCATCAAGTTTTATTTTACGACGACTGAGATAAAAAAAATATTTGCAGCTTGTATTAATTCTGCTCGATGACCGATTCCTGTGTTCAAACTTTACTCGCGCCGAAAGTTTCGAATGCAGAAAATGACTTGAGACCCTTACCTCTGGTGAGATTCGAACCAGCAAACTCTAGATTGGGAGTCTGTCGCGCTACCTGTCGACATTTTTCCTACACATTAAGGGTTACATTCTGTCATTTTAGTTTCCGCTTTGCTTAGCAAACCGACATTATTGAATTTAATGCGAGAACAGATTAAATAGTTTCAAAAACTCGGTCATTCCGCGAGAAAAGCAACCGATTTATCATGACATATCATGAGAGCAGATACTGATCTCACGTTTAATGATATAGATTACATAATAAATTTGAAGTTTGAAAGATATTGCGTGTACACAATATGGTACACTTGCACTGTTGCCACTGCTTGGTCAAAGGATATCTTCTTGTTAATGCATTTCATGTCATTAAATATAATCAAGGAAAGGCTGAAACAATGCGTCAGTATCATCGGTATGAAATCCAATACGAAATTAATTATCTAAATTACATTACCTTTACATGGATCATAAAATGAAAATTAATGATGAAATTGCGTTAATGTGTAAAAGCCGATATTACCTTATAATATAATATAACACTATAATGAATAAGGGTTTATGTATGTTTGTATAATACCTGATGTAAAATGTTGAAAGTTAAGAAGGTATAGATAGAGAGCCAAACAATATTGTTTAAGTCCGGATGCATGGAGTTTTCATGTTTAAATGTTTTTACTAAAATAAATAATTAGAATTTGGACAACGTCCAATATAGTTTTGATATGTTTAAAATTGGTATGAAAAATTTTTAGAGAACCTTTACCAAGATAGTTAAAATTAAACGTCATGGGTTACGCCACGTGTGATTAAGTTTTAAGTGGGGATCGCACGTTTAAAGAGGCTGACCCTAAAATCAAAAGTGTTCAATTTTCTATAAAATTGTGTAAATCTAAATGATATAAAATGGATTATTTCCCAAAGTCAATGTCAGCAATTCTAAATACAACAAGTAAAACTTAAATAATATTAGTCTTTATATAGAGAGTTGTTGTTGTTGTTGTTTTTAGGAGGTAAATCATTTATTTCAAATGAACAATTTTAAGTGTCTAGATGCAATGAGGAAAATAATTTGAACTTATCTTTATCTTTGAATTATCAATCTTTATTTTATAGCGAATGAGTCAATAAATAGATAGTATTACATCGGTTAATTGCAGGGTATATTCTTTTGAAATAACATAGAAATAAAATTGAATAAAATCAAACAACAATAAACTCTTTTACATAACATCACGGGCCAAGACACTGAAGTCTGGTATGTAGGATTCAGTGGACCACCACCAAAATTGTTCAAACTTGCAGAGAATCATGGTTTATGTGACTTATTTTATAGGAAAATATTTCAAATGTTCATGTGTTAAATTACAAGACCTAGCAGATGTTTAACATGTTGTTGTTTGGTGGACACTAAGAACTTAAGAATATTTTAGACTTTAGTCTTTTTGTCAATTATAGGTTTCTTTCAGGAACTAAATGTATTTTTTAATTTACCACTAAGTACATAATAAGCACTAACACAATTAAACGAAGTTTTTTCTCATATCGAAATAACGATAATATTTCTTTTCTCGTACAAATATGAAGAACAAAAAAGAGAAAATATAAATGTATAAAAAATGTTTGTTATTGTTAATTTAGTTGCTTTAATTCTAGTATTCGAAGATAATTTTAAGCCTTATTTCAACTTTAAGTTTCTGATTGATAACCGTGCACACGGTGACCTGTATACGTGACTTAAAACCATTTGAAAGTATTGAAAAGCCCTAAGAAAAAAGCCCTGGTCCTTTCGGCATGTATATTAATACTTTTTTCAGAAGCTGCAAACATTCGTACTGGTTAACAGCATTGGTGGCATTCTTGAAGTAAAAGGATAACCTTATCTCATTAAAGAATAGGGGTCGGATGTGCTGCCGCAATAAATTATGTATGAAACCTATGCAAAGTATCGTTGGAAATGTTCTAATGGTAATAAACATGAAAAATGTCAAAAATCTAGAGAAAACCCTCACTGAGAGTAATTAAAATCTATTCAGCAATTATATGCGTTTGTACAAAATTTAATTTTCCTCGGGAACAGATCGTATCTAATAGATCATTTAGACAGACACTGTTCATTATTGTATGAAACCCATCATAATAACAAGTAAACCCATGATCTGGAAATGATTACAGACGTTATGTTTGTCACTTCCGTAGTCTTAAATTTCCAAATTTGCATGTAATGTGACGTCTACTGCTATTGAATTCGACAGATACTGAACCTAATTGCCAAGGAACACTGCTGCGATTGTACCACATTTATGTTGCTGGAGAGACATATGCATTACCCAGAGACGTCTGTACGGTTTCGAATTTTGTAACAAAATACTATAGCTTTATCATCGTCCACCTGATCTCAAAGATATTTCCAATGGGCAAATCGATGACTTAACCTATTTCATTATTTATAGAAATGGTCTGCTTGTTAAATAACAGACAAAGTTATAGTTTGTCAAGTTTATACACGCAGATAATATCTATTTGTCACGACAGAAAGCCAACTTGAAGGTTTTCATCGAATGAAATCATATGTAATATAGATTTCGATCTAGATCAAAGTATTGCGCTCTGCCTTCGACCACATTTCCCTTATGATCACGGTTGTCGGGATCTTCTGTCATTTGACTTTCCACATTGCTTTCCCACGTATTGCCTATTGAAATTCCATTGCTTGATTTTAATAGTCTTTTTAAAACTTCCTAGGGTAATTTGGCATGCCCAGTAGTTGTCTCCTACTGTTTTAGTTTGCATGGTTGAAGTTCAAAGTCAGAGTGACAGCCTGCTGGCAGCACATTCCAACTACTACATACCGGTATCTCTGGTAATGTTGAACACCGTACACCTGATGTAACAGCCAAACTGGAAGTAAATAACTATTTTCATTGCAGAAAGGCAACGAGTTATACATGATATTGACATAAATGAAAGGGAAACTGGCAAAGGTATCAATTTTCCATAAATGGCAAATAAGAATCGCAGTTTACTGTCAAAAAAAAGTTCAATCAGACATGACACTTTGCTGTTTCTGCTAGATTTTACCTCTACAGCTTTCTTTGCGCACTGGCCGGCGATGCAGCAAAATGCTTACTGCAAGGGGATCTATGGAGAAAAAAACAACAACAATGTTTCTATAGAATAGGTATAACTTTATACCCTTTTGTATATAGCACATATTTTATTATATAATTCCTTGTGACACTTTTGCCTTTGCAGTGTCATTGCTTATAAACAAATCAGTTTGTTGCATGATAGATAAAAAAAGGTTTTAAAACATTTAGCTCGTATTCTTCTATCATTCAGTAGTAAGTAGAGAAGGCATTTCAAACAAAATGTGTCTGTCTATCAAAAACACGAGCATTTAAATAGGTTATTCTTTGACACTGTTTAATTCTTTTCCATACGTTCCTTTGCTACCGCTATATTAGGTCTTTTATTTTTTTTTTATTATAATCGTGTTCCATCAAGCGGGATCTGGTTATAAAACTGTATGTTAAAGTAGAAAAAAAAGAACTCCCTCAGTCCCAGAGTAAATTAGCAAAACATTAGTTAAAATAAAGATCTTTTGTTGTTGTTTTGACCAGGTATACTAAATGCACTTAGCGCGAAACCTCTTGTATCGAAACATGCTTGCCTTTTTTTAATTAGAAAAATAAAAGAAATATTAACTTCTAGATAAAGTCAAGTCGAAATGAAAGATCTTAGGTTCAATCCGAATTTGGTTTTATTACCAATTTTAATCATTGTCTTTAACAGTTAATACAGGCTGCAATGATAAAAAGTCATTAATTTTTTGACACATAGGAAAACATTTTCTTAATTTAGCTTTCCACCCAAAATTTTTCCGTGTTTTTTTAACCGTTTATAGCTGAGTTTTTACATATAAAGTTGAAACATGTACACAATGTACAAATGTATATTGTATAAATGTAAAATGTATAATGTTATTTTAAAAGAATCTTGCAACAAAGAAAGGACTTAATATAGAATGTATGTCATTTATTTGTTCTTATAAATAACATTCAGTTAAATGGATAACAGAATATTCAACTGTAAGCAATACATAAATACAAATAAGCTATGACATAATAGTTATATATATCTTCAAAGAAAGAAAGACAATGATGTTTTAACAAACGAAGGAGGCATTAAGGTAAATATCAAAATCAGTCCTTGAAATGTTTCTATTTTATTTCAAAATAAAATCAGAATCAAAGTTGCATCTGCTACAACAACACTCATTTTTCGGTTTGGAATACCAATCTTATTTAACAAAAAGTTATGTCAAACATTTGTTTAAAATGAATCACCACATGTAAATTTCAAGGAACAAAACTGTATTTTTCAAGGACTTCTTGCCTTGAACGTTTAATTGTAACTGATAGAACAAATCCAGCAAATATTATGACAGTGAAACGATAGATCAGACTAGCTAATTGAAATAACATTTTCAAATTAACCTACCCTTTAACTTTGACAATAACTGATTTAATTAACAGTACAAATATTATAAAACTTTCATAAAATGATGAAGGTTAAATTTGTCTCTTTGACAGCTGTATAGTTTCTTCAAGAATTTAGATCAAAAGATGCAGTTATAATATTAGATATTACAATTTACATAAATAAATTAAGAATTTATAAGTTTGTTAAATAAAAGGAGCAAATTATGCAAAATTCCAGTTTTAAGAAGTGTTAATCAAAATTTAATAAAAACTGCTGCAAAACAATACTAAGATTTGAATAGAAATATTTAAAAATAGCAATTAAGAACATGTTGTACAGTAAAACACAGGACATCAGTTAGTCCAACGGTGATTGAAATTTTACTTTGTATTATTTTTTCTTTATCTCTCATGTGTTTTGGTTTTTAGAATGAAAAGTAAACAAAAATCTGTGAATGAAAAAAAATCAATTATTTTCATATATATTTGACGCGTGGCGCCCTTTTTGTTCCTTTTTCTTTCGTCAAATTTACTTTTTCCATACGGATTTGATGGCTCATATCAATAGCACAGTCATTATTATTGACACCTATAAAAGTACTAATACATAAATCATTGAAAATCGTTTTTAGTTTGGAAGAGACTCCACGGAAGTTGGCGCTATTCTTAATAAATTCAGTAAAACTTGTAAAATATCTTGCCAGTCCTCCTTTTTATGCTCAGTATCATACTGGAAATGATGTATTGCAATTGCCTGATGTAAAATATATTCAATATATGTGGGCTTTGAAAACATAGTTCTAAATTTAAACGATGAAATAAAGAGGAAACTTATTTTCTTCTCTTATCTTTGAAGGCGAACAAAAAGTGCACAAACGTATACAGATTAGAATTTAATAGAACAATAATTTAATTCAAGTAAGATGTGTTAATCGAAAAAAGAAGCAATTAGGAAGTGACTTTTACAGAAGTTGTTTTTTATTCCATGAACCCGCAAATTTTATTTTGTTAATCTTTTTCTTATATTTTAGGTTCTGTGGAACATAGAGGAATTGATAGTGGTCCACCAATATTCTTGAAATTGTATCATCAAATATGTTTATGCATTAAGAAATAATAAATCCTAGCCGTGAGTCACTTTCCGTGATCCGGCAAAGACCCACCAAGATGGTGGATGAAAACAATGTCAGGAGGTAAGACTTTGCATATTCATCGTGTTTCATTTGATGACGATCTTATTAATCTCAGATCAAGTTAATGCTTTAACACAAGGCTAATCTTCGCATGCTCCGCTGTGCAATTCCCATTTTTGTGAAAAAGTCCGTGTCATCATTGCGTTTAAGGTAACTCAAAACACCAAGCGAGCCAATGTTACATCAATTTCAGCGATTAAATTTTGTTAAGGGTTAGAAAAAATAATAGTCTTCATCCGTGATACTCACTTTCGTTCATGTCAGCAAAAGGGTTACGTTTGACACGGACACCACGCTCCGGCTAGGACTTAACGTAAAATATTTTGAAGAAAAAAAAACTAGCAACGGCTGGGACACAACCTCTGATTTGTATACGGTTGAGACACAGTTTTTAGTATCAGAACTTGTGTTTGATGCGATCGTATCTGTCATTGTCAAAGAACAAAAATACAAAACTTAAGGCAATAGCGGCATTAGAAATAGCAACATAAAATTTTCGTGTACTTTTATTGTTCTGTCAGATCGAAGGCACTCTTTGTTCATTCTAAAACATTCGAAACATTTTGGTCATGCTACAATATTTGTCAATCAGTATTTCACGTTTAAAAATCATAATCAGATTTTTGTTTTTTTAAAAGCTACAATCGTATTCCAAGAAATTCAAATTTTCTATAGAATGTAATATTGGAGCGGGATGTTTACATCACGTGACTTTTATTGATACAAAAACGCGGAGGAGGTAAAAATACAAAAGCGGACTCCTTTAAAAGCGCGCGCCATTTAAGCGTGAATCGACGGTCTGACTTCTTCTATACGCATAGGATTTAATCAGCAAGTCGAGTTAGAATTTATATTTACGACGAAAAAAACAAGGCTCGTATACTGTTAATCAAATACTTATTGTTACAATACGGACAAACGTTGTAAATCCAGAAGCCAGTAACCAATATAGTATTCAGACGGATGTTTGATCTCGAAACATTGCCTCATCCATTGTAAACACCTTGAACTCTCTGTGGAACTGGCTTCAAACTAATTCTTGTAAACAAACAATTATAAACTAACAGCTTTCTGAAGCCCAAAAATGAACAGAATAACAATTCTCCACAATGTAATATTAGTTATGAAATTACTTATACAGGACATTATAACTGCGGCTTAACATTGATGTAAATTTCTGCATTCTAAGAGCATATTATTGACGCCATAGTTAAGTTTGTATTCCCTATAGGAATAACTGCAGACATCTGTTCCATTGGTTCGCTGATTTCACTAGAAAAACAGATAACGAGGTTAGACATAAAGGGATTTTTTGTATATTATAGCTGATTGCATCCATTAATGCCATAACTTGTCTATTGTGTGATATATAAAATCAGTTTCATTTAAAAGCATTGTGCTCCTTTGAAACAGATTAATGTTTGAAACAGGTATCAATATTTAGAGTGAAGGTTTGTAATTTGTAAAACCTAATGTATTTGTTTTCGCAAACGACAAGTATCCCAAAACAGCAGACAAGCAAGAATTTAAACAGTTCTTTTTGTTTCTTTCTCTTCGCAATAAAATGAAAATTATTTGAAAACTTCACATTAATGTGATAAGCAATATAGATGCAAATTGATTCACAAACTTTCGACTTATTTCAGAGTTATCTAAGAAAACCTTAAATGCTGTATAGATACAGCCAAAGCAGTTTCATTCAGTTACGGACAAACGTAAATCCAGATCCAGTAACCAATAAAGTATATTCAGACGAATGGCCCAAATTGTCAAATGTTTGATTTGGAAATATAGATGAAATCTTTAAAATTATTTCTGTATGAAACCAAGAGGCCCATAGTTTTAAACTTTTGCACATATCATTGTCTAGGAGACCTTTACCAAGATTGTCCAGAATTTTAATAATTACTTGTAGTATTTTTTTTTTAATTTGTCAATATTTAAATGTGTTCTCTCTTTTCCTTTCTACTTTATGACTGTGTAGGGTGGCTGTGTTTTCTGACTGTGGTTTTTCCCAATGTTCGTTTTTCACTTGTTCGCCTCGGGATATATATAAAAGATTGTTCAACTTATATCACTTTAATTATTATTGGCTCCATCCAGAGAGTCACGTTTTCTGAAATTTTACATGGAGCATTACCCACTAGACTTCTACCAATGTTGTTCCAACTTTGAACCTGGGATCAGTTTGACTCAAACCTGTGGAAAAGATGTTTAAATATAGACAAATCTTTAAAGAAGCCATCTGGCTGAGACTTCTGAAATTTGGTTTGAAACTTTGTCTTAAGGATCTCTACTATTATTCTTCTAATTATGTCCCTTGTTTAGTTCTTTATTTTCTACTTTGATGATACATTCATTTAATTTCAATTGTCTTTTTTTGGCAGTTATACTCAGGTGAGTGCTTTAGGGCTATCATGACCCTCTTCATTGTTATTCATGCAATTTTGCCAGATTGATTCTATCTATATTTCAAACTGCCATGAGTATCACACATCACATCCAAGAATAACATGGTAATCCGTCTTAGGGGTATGATGAATCTTAGAATAACATGGCTAACCGTTTCAAGAGTATGATGTATTTTAGAATAAGAGGGTAAACTGTTTTAAAGGTTTGATGTATTTTAGAATAACAGGGTAAACCGTTTTGAGGATATGATGTATTTTGGAATAACAGGGTTAACCGTTTTAAAGGTATGATGTTTTTTAGAATAACATGGTAAACCGTTTTAAAGGTATGATGTTTTTTAGAAAGACAGGTTAAACCGTTTTGAGGGTATGATGTATTTTAGAATAACACGGTAAACCGATTTAAGTGTATCTGATACACTGTATCATGTATTTTAGAATAGCATGGTAAACCGTTTTATCACTATTTGAGTTTGGTTTATGTAACACCATGTTTATTTCATTAATAACTTACCAGGACTTAGTGACAGCAACAATCAGTTCGTAAACATTAAATTAATAGAGAAGCAATTCAGTACAAAAAGTTAATGAAGTTAAAAATATTGAATCAAAGTCTGTTGTCTTATAATGGTTTCAATTAGAAGGCTTAGATCAAATTTATACATAATCTCGGATTTACATAAAATAACACCATAAAATAACATCAACAGCATCGCACCTTTCGACATGAACTTTGTCTTAGGAAAAGGCGGCATTAATTTTTCTCAGAGGTGTGTCAAAATTCAGTATCTGATAGGATGATCGATTAACTGGTGGCGACTGGTCAATTTCTAATGATAATGCATCTCGGAAGAAACAAATTTATATTGATCTAGCTATAGTAGTGTCTTCTGTTGTTGTTGTTGTTGTTTTGTTATTGTTGTTTTGTTTGTTTTTGTTTTGTCAAAATGATCCTAAAATACGCTTTCAAATGAAGTGTATTTTGGTGATATTTTACAAAGGTCGTACAATAATTACATTAATTTGATAAAGGTTCAGATTGTTCTTCTGACAACAAATATGATTTGTTTGCATTTCATTTTATCTTTGCTTTTCCTTTAACAAATAAATTTCTAATGAAGTATGGTTCGTTATATATTACGTAAAGAAACTGCAATAGTTCAAATTCATATCTAGTCTATTCTTTGATCAGTTGTGAAATATATATTTTGTGGTCAAAAAGCTTTAGTTAACATATTTTGTATGTACATTCAAAATACACACGGGATTGTAACAAACGCTTTGTGTACCTACCCTGGATGATAAAAGAGAAAATAAGTCATATTGTCAGGTCCATATATAACTAAGCTGCAAGCTTTACTCTGTCTAATATCTATATTTGCTTTATTGTAGTTTTATATAATATTGGCGCCCAAAGTGACAGAAGATTCCAATTTATCACAATGTTCTTTCTAAGATTTTAACTTGCTCATTTCACGAATGAACAAGCACCTTCTTGAGGTTTTGAATATTTACACAATAAATTAAAGTAAGTGTAACTTTAATATTAATTTTAAAAATCCACTTCAATCTTTGAGCACGATCATTCTCTAAGAAGTATGAAGTTGAGTCAACAATATCATTTTCAGAAAAATTGGATATTACAAGGAAAGAAAAAAATGAAAACCCCTTTGCGTCTTACGTTATTTATCAGACGTCATTAATCAGACGGAGGAAGCTCCGAGATATTTTACTACAGTGAACGAATAAAATGTATATATACAAATATATATGGTCAAGGCAACAAGAGAACAAATAGAATACATTGAGCATATCTGTTGGCTTTCTGTTTTGAACATAAATGTCCTCAGCAAGATTACTTTTAGAAAATGATAAACCTTTTTAAAAACTTTTTGCACGGGATATACCTTTCAGAAATAGGCTTAAATTTAACCGTTATTTCAACAATAAAATTCACCAAAATTATTTGCATTATAAACTGTTCGTTTGTCTTAGTGAGTGGCTAAAGCTTAAATGGAACAACATGTTGTTACAACGTTAGTTCGTTATAGTAACTGGCTACTTAATCAGAGAAAAAGTTAGCTACTAGTTATCAGAATTCTAAAAAGTAAAAAGAAGTAGCTATTAACCAATCATAAAAGACCAACCAACAGGATATTACAATCATAACAGACCAACCAACAAGATATAACAATCATAATAGACCAACCAACAAGATATAACAATCATAATAGACCAAACCAACAAGATATAACAATCATAATAGACCAAACCAACAAGATATAACAATCATAATAGACTAACAAACAAGATATAACAATCATAATAGACCAAACAACAAGATATAACAATCATAATAGACCAACCAACAAGATATAACAATCATAATAGACCAAACAACAAGATATAACAATCATAATAGACCAACAAACAACATTTAACAATCATAATAGACCAACCAACAAGATATAACAATCATAATAGACTAACTAACAGGATATTACAATCATAACAGACAAACCAACAGGATATAACAATCATAATAGACTAACCAACAAGATATAACAATCATAATAGACCAACCAACAAGATATAACAATCATAATAGACTAACTAACAGGATATAACAATCATAATAGACCAACCAACAAGATATAACAATCATAATAGACTACCAACAAGATATAACAATCATAATAGACTAACTAACAGGATATAACAATCATAATAGACTAACCAACAAGATATAGCAATCATAATAGACTAACCAACAAGATATAACGATCATAATAGACTAACTAACAGGATATAACAATCATAATAGACCAACCAACAAGATATAACAATCATAATAGACTAACCAACAAGATATAACAATCATAATAGACTAACTAACAGGATATTACAATCATAACAGACAAACCAACAGGATATAACAATCATAACAGACCAAACCATCAGGATATAACAATCATAATAGACCAAACAATCAGGATATAACAATCATAATAGACTAACTAACAGGATATTACAATCATAACAGACCAAACCATCAGGATATAACAATCATAATAGACCAAACCATCAGGATATAACAATCATTATAGATCAAACCAACAGGATATAACAATCATAATAGACCAACCAACAGGAAATAACAATCATAACAGACCAACCAACTAGATATAATAGGCTTATTTTTTCTGACATAATGCTATTGAACGGCTTAAAAATTCCAGTTCGTCATGTCATTAGCCGAAATACAAGGGACTGGCTGTTTTTCTTTCCTTAATGGGCTTAGGCATGTTGTCCATTAGGAAAAGATAAATGGAAATCTTAACGAAGATATCTGTGTAGATCTGGTCTGGGACCACGTGGCAGTGATACTTATCTGCATAAGGGATAGGTAATGCCTCTTGCATTTAAGCCAATCATCTGATGTACATTGAGATGTACATAATTACAAGATACCATAAGCTTGTGAGCTAAGTGAAGATATCATCATAGGTCTGTCAGAATGCATGTGTGCATTAGAGAAAGTACTAATTTGCAAAAGATATAGTGTCGATTTAGATGTACACGTTCAAAGGAAAAAATGCTTCTGCTTAGCTCAGTAAAGGTATTTGGATATGCCTGTTATGGTAGCACATTCCAGTCTTTTAGCCACACATTTGAATTGGCCTTGTAAAAATTATGAATTTTAGGGTAGGATGGATTTATATGTGTATTGTTGAAGTCTAAATTAATAATTAAATGAGGATATGAGTATTCAGTGTGGTCATGATGAGATTTTCTTAATGTTTTCATTATTTAACAGTATTGATATGTATCTGGTGTGAAGTAGGGGCTTGAAATTCGAAACAAATGAAAGCTGATTATGTTGCTGGTTTCGGCTATAGAAGTTCAGTAGGGCGTCGTCTGAGTTGGATACTGCAAAAGGTACTTTAAAAATGCAGATACAAAAATCAGACGACATCTTTTTTTCTTTTGCAGATGTATTTAAAAGTGAAGACATTGTTTTCCATATAATTCATTATTCTATCTTTACAAAGAGAGGCATAAAATAGTTTTGTGAAACTCTCTGTTACTTGTCATTCAAGATCTTAAAATATGTTTCAAGAAGTGCAATATAGAAATGGGGGTTTATATCATTTTGTCTTTGGAGTTTGGCAACTTTATCTTTTTGAAATAATACCAGTCTGTCTAAGTTGCATGCAATACATCAAGTTTGCTTGTGTATATAGTCTACTTTGCATAATATGATCTCTAAAGCGTTATATCAGGGATCACGCAAGCAATATCAGAATTCAGTTTGTCTTGATCTAAGTTTGATTGGCAATAGCCACAGAATAATGTTGATATATTTGGTTGTCTGATGAAACAATTTAATAGTTATATGAAGACTCATTTTTTTCGCTTGGAAGATAATCGGTTATTGTAATTTCCAGAAACATAACAATTTGTGAGTTATTGCCTGTCACATTTATTTACAACCACATCTGCTGTGCGCAATAACACGTCACAAGACTATCTTCCACAAGAGGTGCTTGGTATGAATTAAACATATAAATTTTAATACAAATGAAACTCACTTTAAACAATTGTACACAAGGCAAAAACTACTCTTTTTTTCTTTACACGACCACGTGAATAGTTAGTCATGATTTATATCGTTTGTACATGTATCCTTAGTGTGCATATTTGAGTAATTCATACTCGAATCCTTTATTTGAAGAACTCTGGCGTTGTTTGTGGAAGCTTTGAAAAATTAACCGGCAAATCAACCGGATCTTAACAGGTGCTGACTTCTGGTGGGCTCATATGACCTGTTGGATACTGTTCAGAAATATCTGAGTTGTTAGACTTATCGCGAGAGTACGACAATTGTCATGACTAACATTCTGTCAAGCAAATACTGCTTTCAAATCTTACAATAGCTGATCACATAAAACGAAAAATCATAGGATATTATAAAAACAATTAGCGAAATAATTTGCCCGATTTACATTAAAAATTACATTACTGGGACAGTTTCATTGATAACGTACAAAAACTTTTTGTTGTTGTTATTGTTGTTTTTAAAAGGCTTATCCATTATCCACAAAATAGACCCTGCTTTGTAATAGCGTTGTGATAAGATTTGCAATATCATCCTTAAGATAGATGCCGCATTCATTGACTTGTCACCAAAAGCAGTCAAGGCTTACAATAAACAAACATTTTGAAAATGTATCCAATAATTAAAAAAAAGTTACTTCCTGTTTTTACTTACGGGTGACGAAATTAAGATCTATTATCATGCATAAAACAAATTAGTTAACCGAATTTTGGCAAATCCGAAATGACAGATTGCAAAAAGAATGCAAACTGTTAACTCGGAAGGTTCTAAATGCATTAAGTGCCAACAGCAACGTTTACGTCATACAAACGGCGGTAGCATAAACACAACTGACAAAAGACGGTTTCATAAAATCTTCGAAGTGAAAAAATACTGAAACAATAGAAGAAACAATTCCAAACTGTTCTTTCGTTTTCAGCATGACCACGGAGCACAACGTAACTATTGTAACGGACTTCTTAGTTCAGAAATGATCCTTCTCCCCTTTACTCGACATACCGGACTATTTCCCTTCCCGAGATTGTAAACACACATATCAGTGTCTAGGGGCATATCTGTTCAAGAATATAGGACAAATTGTTTCCGAATTTTAATAATGCGATTCTATGTGCGTGAATGGGGTACATTTAAGGAAATGTAAAAAAATTGAATATTTTCTTTATTCAAGTATCAATACCAATCGTGTTATTTATTTGGTGAGGGGGCATCCTTACTGCAGCTGGTTCCTAGAATGACATGATAAAAGCCGACGTGTTCGATTTCTAGTTACATAGATATTGTCATTATCTGAATTCTACATTTGGCCCTCCCTGTTCGATGTTGTCATTTATTTCAATTTCTTTCCCGGCGATCCGCCCAGACAGCTGCAATTTACAACAGTAGTCGTCCGTCCAAAATATTAACGAAACAAGATATTGTTTAGTGTAACTAATTCTACAACTTTCAAGTTTGGTCATCTATTATTTTTTGTGTATAACTTCTTTTGTAAACATTTAGTACCATCGACAAATGATAAATCTTTCTTGCCTTGCTTTTAACTCAACCATTTCAAAAAGGATGTTGTGCAATTCGGGTTTGACATTTACCGACAGGTTGGTTCTTTGCTGAAAAAGGGACTGGTAGAATTTGTAAATTTTGCATTACGTAGTCAATCGGAAACAAACTCATTGTAGTGAATTAATAATTGCGCAGAAAAAAAGAACTATATAGGGTGACTTATCCATCCAAAGGCTGGTATAGAGAATCTAAGTTACCTGATGAAGAACACAAAATTATATTGTTAAAGCTTAATTGTATAGAAGAAAAAAGATATACAAACTACAGATGTTCTTTTGAATGGTTCGATGAAAAACTTACTGTATCCAGATGAATTCTATATAGAAAAGGTACGGTATCATGATAACACGTTATATTATATGCATTACTTTTAAGGTGGATCTGATTAAAAATATGCTGATATAGGACATTGTATGATAAATAACTTACTTACTTTAGTTTTACTTAACCTTTCACTTTACTTTACTTTTATTTAACCTTTAAGTTTACTTTACCTTTAACTTAACTTTACTTTACCTTTTACTTAACTTTACTTTACCTTTTACTTAACTTTACTTTAACTTTTACTTAACTTTATTTTACCTTTTACTTTGCCTTTTACTTCACATGACCTTTTACTTTACTTCACCTTTTATTTGCCTTTTACTTCACATGGCCTTTTACTTTACTTTACCTTTTATTTGCCTTTTACTTCACATGACCTTTTACTTTACTTTACCTTTTATTTGCCTTTTACTTCACATGACCTTTTACTTTACTTACCTTTTATTTGCCTTTTACTTCACATGACCTTTTACTTTACTTTACCTTTTATTTGCCTTTTACTTTACATGACCTTTTACTTTACTTTACCTTTTATTTGCCTTTTACTTCACATGACCTTTTACTTTACTTTACCTTTTATTTGCCTTTTACTTCACATGACCTTTTACTTTACTTTACCTTTTACTTCATTTCACTTCACTTCATTTCACTTTACCTTACTTACTTAATTACTATTTAAAATTACGAAATAGAGACATACACATACGAGGGTAGAGACAGACAGACATGCATATATAAAGACACAGGCAGACAGACAGACAGACACGCATATATAAAGACACAAGCAGACTGACAGACAGACAGACAGACAGACAGGGGGAGATGGATGGAGACTAAAGTTTTGACAGTTTTCTTGTCCATAAATTGCTTGAGATTCGTAAACAGTGGCTGTAAGTTTTTTTTTTCCTTTTTAAAATCAATGTTCATCAATATATTTTGGAAATAGAAAAATAGCCCTTGTCTAGTATACACAATATATCTTAGACTATTATGTCACTGGGCGATTTGCAACCCACAGATGGCAGATTCTTATTTTCGTGAAAAAAAAATCCTTTTTTAAATTGCAAAAGTACACCCCTTTTGTTCCTGTTTAATCGTTGATGTCTTTAGCGGTCAGGAAGTAAACGATAGAAAGCAACGAACAAAAGTTTTAAACTGTTTGGTCGTGTGTTTTTTGTTGTTGTTGTTGTTTGTTTGTTTGTTGTTGTTTTGTCGTTGTTGTTGTTTTTTCATGCTGAACTTCTGTCTGAAAGTTCAATAATTTAT
Organism: Cyclina sinensis; assembly: GCA_012932295.1. Lineage (NCBI taxonomy): Eukaryota > Metazoa > Mollusca > Bivalvia > Venerida > Veneridae > Cyclina > Cyclina sinensis. The sequence goes on from JAAONU010000017.1 coordinate 7,875,589, forward strand.
CCTTAAAATAAAGATAATGTATCAGTATAACATAAATTGGTGAGCAAGCAAAAATACAATAAATTAATACTTTAATTATTTTCAGCCTATGACCATTTAAATGCTAATGCTAACACGTACATAAAAAAATAATGTTCCGCTAATTCGAAGACTCCTAAATCCAAATAGAGAGATGATTTCGAATCAAAATATGTGTCTCGGCATGAACCTTCGCCTCAAAATCCAGTCGACAGTCTTTCAGCGCTTTAGACACTTAAAGTTTACTAGGCAACTGGACCGGTAGAAGCCTACAGATAGCGAAATAGTTTTTTTTTTCTTTTCAGGAACATTTCACCTCTTCAATAAAATCATTTTATTTATTTTTAAGCAAAGCTTGTAATGACTTCTAAAAGTTTGTATCTGTTTTTGTATGGAGTATTTGGCCGCTAACTTCACGAACATCCGCCAAATATTGCTTTCAGCGTTTCTTTATAAACACTCAGAATTTAGCTTCACATATTTTGAATTAAATTGCACAAACAATACTGTTAAACTATGTTTATATCAGCTATAAAGAAACGATCCTATACAGTTATTTAGAAAGAAAGGATTATATTCATTTGACATATCTGTCTTTTGAGAAAAAAAGCCAGCCTGTCTAAGCTAATCAAAGTTTTCTTGTTTATTAAGTCTATTCTGTATGCAACGAATTTTGAACGTAATTATATAAAAAAAAACACTGTGCACAACGAATTCAGTTTGTATTCAGACTTCACGGAAACATTTTCATTCATTTGCTTTTTTGGTGAAAAACTTCTATAGCATTTTGTCATGGATCAGAATCAGTTATTTGAACTTCCCAAAGATGTGACTGTTTGGCGAGCACATTGAAACTGCATGTCAGATCTTTCAAACCACATCTGCCGTGCTTATATAACATTATATTATTTTACACAAAAGGCAACAGCTTTGTGTCTGCATTATGTCTTCAGCCATTTTCGTACATAAAAGTTTTAAATCTGTTTTCATTCTTTCCCTTAGAATATGACACATGGAACTGAATCTTTTTTTTCTTTTTTTTTCACAATATTAAGACTTTCAGCCTTTTAGGAAAATTGGCTAGGTTATTTTATATTTCAACTGAATTAATGCAGTTAATTCAACCAAATATGCCAAGGAAAATGTGGTGACTTAAACAGAAGTTCTGTATTTTGCTTACTTTTTCATTCATACAGCGATGAATCAATATGAAGTATGCTTAATAAAACTGTTTAAAATAACAATGTTGTCCTTCCATTTGTCCTAAACAAAAAATGTCTACGCAAATTTCAAATACTCTGTCAGTAAAGGATATAGCACATTGGCGCACGCTTAGAAAGACTCCCTAGAGAGGTGAGCGATAAATAAGAATGCGTCACCGATGTACGGGCTGTTATTATTGTATCATTTTCTAAATCTTAAAAATAGACACAATTCCTTCTTTGGACAATGTCAGTTAAGACGCACATGCATAAATACAAGCAGGCAAGTACACAACTGTGTAAAAAAGCGTATTTGAAGATCATTTTGACTTCCATGAAAACATAGAAAATAAGCTGTATGAAACACCATTTTCAACAATCAAATATATTTACTTTACTTAACAGTTGTATGCAAAATAACAAAATGGTCAGACTGCATCTCCATATTGCGTGCCGCTTTTACAATATCATTATGCATACACGATAATAATATCTCTAAGGAGTTAAAGAATAGGCAGATAGGAGTAGTTATCATCCGAAGAACGTTTACATTTGTTTATAAACGCAAGACTGTGGCAAACACTTCAGTGGACCTGTACTACTTGCTCTCTTGAGAATAAATTTATAGTTCTGACAATATCGTTGTTTGAATGTCTTAAAAGGATTGGTTAATATCTATACAAACACAACAACAATTTACGCAAACGCAATTTACAAACATGATCGTAGACGCATTTTGACAACAATTTGATTACAATTTTTAAGAATCGTTTGTACGATGGGGACAATTTTTTTTATTCAATTTGAAGTAAGAACAGCAGGAGAACTTATATTTACTTTTAAGTATATTCTGCCTTTGGAACATTTCATCTCTTAATTTTTCTTGCAGTATGTTTTAGCTACTCTGATCTGCTTATAATAAGCAGGTCAACACTTTGTTCAGTCATATTAAGTTGTGTTGGAGATTTAAGGGATAATTTAGAACTACAAGTATACGTTTTATTGAATGAAATGTTTCAACACTGTCTAGAAGACCTGTGATGAATGGTATAGTCAGTGGTGGCTAACAGTGAAAAGTTTCTGAATGGTGATTCTATTTGTTTATTTGCACTTCAGTTTGAGCTTCAACATATCCTGTAAACTTAAACCATAATTTCTAATTCCGGCCCCCCTCGGCGGGTCGATATTATGGTTGGAACTTTCTATGAAAACAGCGAAAAACACCGACGCTTTAAAGATGCAGTAGGCAGGGGACAGTAGCTAGCTCTTTTTGCCAAATGGCCAGGTTTTAATACAGTTCGGGAAACGGGATAATGCTACTGCTTTAAGATATATATGAATCCCGTATTGTGATAATGACTTGACGTTCTTCAATAAAATGAGAAGCGTCTATCCGATCTTGAATATGCACCTGATAGCTTTTCAGCCAAAACTGCGAGACTACTTCCTCAGACATATATATGGAGGTAGTCTATAAAATAAAAGTGAACAAGGCCTCAAACATCAGTCTTCTTTGAAAAACTAAAACCTGAAAAGTGAACATAATTGTGATCATTTTTTCAATCAAGAATGAATTAATCTTCATTATGCATAGCGTGATTTCACTTAGAAATTTCCCCTGAATTTTTAAATTGGCCTTCAACGGTATGCAAGCATTTTGAACAGAAAGCTGTCAGAAGTCATGGGTTTTCACGACAGTTGAAATAGTAATAAATTTATATTTCTTTAAAAACTCGTCATTGCAATCATCAACTATTGTCCACTGACCAAAATCATCAACCATGCTCGATTAAGCAACACAGGAACGGTGGATTTGTGTCACCTAAGGTCAACAGTTCCCTGTTATACACTACTAATACTTCTTTTCATGAACAAATCACCTCTTCGGAAAAGTGTTATCAAATCCTTTTGTTTTGTTTTGTTTTTTTCGTTTTATACTTAAGTTTAAAAATCAGTGTTCCATTGTGGTCAACTGAGTATATTTCAGGCCACTTGCAACCTTGCCACTCTCATGAAAATCTTATTTCGAAAAAGTTATCCTGCCTTTCTTTTTCTGTCTGTTTTTATTATTCTTTTTTCTTCTTTCTTTCTTTAAGTTTCACTTATTTTTTTCGTATTTGTTTGAAATGATTTCTATCAGATTTGTTATATACATATACAGAATATATATTTTCAGACTGCTAGGACGTTATGTCGTGACGGTTAGATGAACGTGAAGTTGGCACATAGATCGAAGCTCTACATCCAGCTCTGCAATCTTATATCAATGCAGAGCTGGGTCGCAGCTCTACATCCAGCTCTGCAATCTTATATCACTGCAGAGCTGGGTCGCAACTCTACATCCAGCTCTGCAATCTTATATCATTGCAGAGCTGGTTCGCAGCTCTACATCCAGCTCTGCGATCTTATATCATTGCAGAGCTGGGTCGCAGCTCTACATCCAGCTCTGCAATCTTATAATTGCAGAGCTTGGTCGCAGCTCTACATCTAGCTCTGCAATCTTATATTATTGCAGAGCTGGGTCTCAGCAATCTTATATCATTGCAGAGCTGGGTCGCAGCTCTACATCCAGCTCTGCGATCTTATATCATTGCAGAGCTGGGTCGCAGCTCTACATCCATCTCTGCAATCTTATAATTGCAGAGCTGGGTCGCAGCTCTACATCTAGCTATGCAATCTTATATAATTACAGACCTACATCCAGCTCTGCAATCTTATATCATTGCAGAGCTGGGTCGCAGCTCTACACCCAGCTCTGCAATCTAATATCATTGCATAGCTGGGTCGTAGATCTACATCTAGCTCTGAAATCTTATATCGTTGCAGAGCTGGGTCGCAGCTTTACATCCAGCTCTGCAATCTTATATCATTGCAGAGCTGGGTCGCAGCTCTACATCCAGCTCTGCAATCTTATATCATTGCAGAGCTTGGTCGCAGCTCTACATCTAGCTCTGCAATCTTATATCATTGCAGAGCTGGGTCGCAGCTCTACATCCAGCTCTGCGATCTTATATCATTGCAGAGCTGGGTCGCAGCTCTACATCCAGCTCTGCAATCTTATAATTGCAGAGCTTGGTCGCAGCTCTACATCTAGCTCTGCAATCTTATATCATTGCAGAGCTGGGTCGCAGCTCGACATCCAGCTCTGCAATCTTATATCATTGCAGAGCTGGGTCGCAGCTCTACATCCAGCTGTGCAATCTTATATCATTGCATAGCTGGGTCGCAGACTTACATCCAGCTATGCAATCTTATATAATTACAGACCTACATCCAGCTCTGCAATCTTATATCATTGCAGAGCTGGGTCGCAGCTGTACACCCAGCTCTGCAATCTAATATCATTGCATAGCTGGGTCGTAGATCTACATCTAGCTTTGAAATCTTATATCGTTGCAGAGCTGGGTCGCAGCTCTACATCCAGCTCTGCAATCTTATATCATTGCAGAGCTTGGTCGCAGCTCTACATCTAGCTCTGCAATCTTATATCATTGCAGAGCTGGGTCGCAGCTCTACATCCAGCTCTGCGATCTTATATCATTGCAGAGCTGGGTCGCAGCTCTACATCCAGCTCTGCAATCTTATAATTGCAGAGCTTGGTCGCTGCTCTACATCAAGCTCTGCAATCTTATATCATTGCAGAGCTGGATCGCAGCTCGACATCCAGCTCTGCAATCTTATATCATTGCAGAGCTGGGTCGCAGCTCTACATCCAGCTCTGCAATCTTATATCATTGCATAGCTGGGTCGCAGACTTACATCCAGCTATGCAATCTTATATAATTACAGACCTACATCCAGCTCTGCAATCTTATATCATTGCAGAGCTGGGTCGCAGCTGTACACCCAGCTCTGCAATCTAATATCATTGCATAGCTGGGTCGTTGATCTACATCTAGCTCTGAAATCTTATATCGTTGCAGAGCTGGGTCGCAGCTCTACATCCAGCTCTGCAATCTTATATCATTGCAGAGCTGGGTCGCAGCTCTACATCCAGCTCTGCAATCTTATATCATTGCAGAGCTGGGTCGCAGCTCTACATCCAGCTCTGCAATCTTATATCATTGCAGAGCTGGGTCGCAGACTTACATCCAGCTATGCAATCTTATATAATTACAGACCTACATCCAGCTCTGCAATCTTATATCATTGCAGAGCTGGTTCGCAGCTCTATATCCAGCTCTGCGATCTTATATCATTGCAGAGCTGGGTCGCAGCTCTACATCCAGCTCTGCAATCTTATAATTGCAGAGCTTGGTCGCAGCTCTACATCTAGCTCTGCAATCTTATATCATTGCAGAGCTGGGTCGCAGCTCTACATCCAGCTCTGCAATCTTATATCATTGCAGAGCTGTGTCGCAGCTCTACATCTAGCTCTGCAATCTTATAATTGCAGAGCTTGGTCGCAGCTCTACATCTAGCTCTGCAATCTTATATCATTGCAGAGCTGGGTCGCAGCTCGACATCCAGCTCTGTAATCTTATATCATTGCAGAGCTGGGTCGCAGCTCTACATCCAGCTCTGTGATCTTATATAATTACAGAACTACATCCAGCTCTGCAATCTTATATCATTGCAGAGCTGGGTCGCAGCTCTACATCCAGCTCTGCAATCATATATCATTGCATAGCTGGGTCGTAGATCAACATCCAGCTCTGCAATCTAATATTATTGCAGAGCTGGGTCGCAGCTCTACATCCAGCTCTGCAATCTTCTTTCATTGTAGAGCTGGGTCTCAGCTCTACATCTAGCTCTGCAATCATATATCATTGCAGAGCTGGGTCGTAGATCTACATCTAGCTCTGCAATCTTATATCATTGCAGAGCTGTGTCGCAGCTGTACATCCAGCACTGCAATCTAATATCATTACAGAGATAGGTCGCAGCTCTACATCCAGCTCTGCAATCTTATATCATTGCATAGCTTGATCGTAGATTTACATCTAGCTCTGCAATCTTATAAAATTACAGAGCTAGGTCGCAGGTCTACATCCAGCTTTCCAATCTTATATCATTGCAGAGCTGTGTCGCAGTTCAATATCTAGCTCTGCAATCATTTATCACAATGAGTTGGATCATAGATCGACATATAGCTCTAAAAATTGTATAGCTGCAGCGTTGGGTCGTAGGTCGACAACAAGCTCTGCAATCTTAAATCATTGCAGAGCTGGGTCGCATTTCTCCATCTAGCTCTGCAATCTTTTTCATTGCATCACTCCATCTGCATAGTTTTTTTCAGTTATTGCCTTTTGTTATTTTTCAAAGCATTACTTAAAAAGACTTTGAGTTATCAACATGAAACATCATAATATGTGGATAGAGCTCACTCAGGAGGTGTGCAGTGTAGAAGAGTGATAACTTTACCCTTAATAATCTTTGTTTTTTCATACTTAATTTTCACCTGAGTGGAGCAGAACTCAAAATGTCTTTGAGATGTCCACATGAAACTTTATAGGTGGATAGATCTTATTGAGGAGGAATGTTGTGCGCAAGAATGATAACTCTGCTTTTTATAATGTTTGATTTAGTGCCCTTTGTTATTTTTAATACTTTTTGTCCCGAGCTTATCTCAAAAGTATTGCAGGTATCTACTTGAAACTTCATAGGTTGAAAGATCTCACTGTGGAGGAGTGCAGCGCACAAGAATGATAACGCTACTATGCATGATTTTTCAGTTATTGACCTTTAACTTTCAAATCTGTAATTACTTCAGCCATTAGTTATCATTACCGAAATTGAATTATGTTGCGCTGCTGCTACATATACATTCTTCCAATAAGCAAACACATGTTAACATGGCTCTTGTTGATAAGAGTTTTGTAACAATCTATATCCGTGTTGTTACAAACATATTGTAGTAAATAAACTTTTTGCATTTCTTTCTTTTTCTTTCTACATTCTACGGATGGACAAAAAGTCTATCGCAACACGTATGGTGTGTGAATAGGCTAAGAGCCTTAAATGTTCAAGCATTTTTACACATGTTAATTGCGGACAAAGGCATTTTCATATTTACGTCGTTTGTTTATTTTGGCATGTTGATGACTGCTGCTCTAACCCCGACCCCCAACAAATCTGTTGATAAGTCATGAGAATAAGTATTCGAACGCACCTCCTTTATAATCATATGAGAGCTATCACTTAAAGATGGTAACAAGTTTTATTTCTTGAGCCGCCAGACTCCTTTTAAGGATTACTTACGTTCTTTACTCAACGGAGTCTTTGTATGGCCATTGAGTATCACAATTCGAAGTTAGTCAGACTTAACCTCAGAAATTTCGAAAACTCGTTATTCACATTATTTAAACTTTATTATCATAAACTAAATGATTATTTATGTATATTGTAATACCAAAAAGTGTAAATAGACCTACATGACTGTACATGAAAAGTAGACAAAACTAAAACAAGTTCTATCCTTCCGGTTTTTGTTTCTGTATAATAATAACACCATTACAGATCTATTTGGTCAAATAACTATGCTCATCTGAAACGTCATTAAGATAACGCTCTACAGTGAAGATATACTGAAATACCATTAAAATTTTGCAGACCTAATTGAAACTGAATAATGAATATGTAAAAAGAAGTAAAAACAAATGTTTGAAGAGCTCGTTGTCTACGACCCAGCACTGCAATGAAAAAAAAGACTGCAGATCTAGATGTAGAGCTGAGATCCAGCACTGCAGTGAAACAAGATTGCAGACCTAGATGTCGATCTACGACCCAGCTCTGCACTTATGTTAGATAACAGAGCTAGATATCTATAAACGATCAACCTCTGCACTTATGTTAAATTGCAACCAGATGTCGAACTACGACACAGTTCTACTAGAGCAAAGATACAAGATTAGTGTGCTATATTTAGATATTATACCCAGATCTGTATTAATCATAGATTGCAAATTTAGATGTCGATAGCCTAGATTAAGAGCTGGGAATCAGCTTTGCAATGATAATAATAATGCAGAGCTAGTTGTCGATCTATGATCCAGCTCTGCAATGATATAAGAATGCAGAGCTGGATGTAGAGCTGCGACCCAGCTCTGCAATGATATAAGTTTGCAGAGCTGGATGTAGATCTACGACCCAGCTCTGCAATGATATAAGATTGCAGAGCTGGGTGTAGAGCTGCGACCTAGGTCTGCAATGATATAAGATTGCAGAGCTAGATGTAGATCTACGACCGTGCTGTGCAATGATATAAGATTGCAGAGCTGGATGTATAGCTGCGACCCAGCTCTGCAATGATATAAGATTGCAGAGCTTGATGTAGAGCTGCGACCGTGTTGTGCAATGATATAAGATTGCAGAGCTGGATGTATAGCTGCGACCCAGCTCTGCAATGATATAAGATTGCAGAGCTGGATGTAGAGCTGCGACCAAGCTCTGCAATGATATAAGATCGCAGAGCTGGATGTATAGCTGCGACCCAGCTCTGCAATGATATAAGATCGCAGGGCTAGATGTAGAGCTGCGACCCAGCTCTGCAATGATATAAGATTGCAGAGCTAGATGTAGATCTACGACCGTGCTGTGCAATGATATAAAATTGCAGAGCTGGGTGTATAGCTGCGACCCAGCTCTGCAATGATATAAGATTGCAGAGCTGGATGTAGAGCTGCGACCAAGCTCTGCAATGATATAAGATCGCAGAGCTGGATGTATAGCTGCGACCCAGCTCTGCAATGATATAAGATCGCAGAGCTAGATGTAGAGCTGCGATCTATGTGCCAACTTCACGTTCATGACGGTTAGGCCGCCAGGCTGCCATGTACACGAACATCCAACTTCTTTATCTCTAACAATAAACAAAAAAAGCTTACATGTTTCGATTCTAAACATTTCTACGATTCCGAACAGTTGCTCTCGAGAGAATATTTGTAAATAATCCAAAATATCAAACATGACTTGAAATGCTTTTATGCTTTACCACCACAACGTGAAAAGCCTCTGTCTCACAGTAACTTTTTTATTGAATTTGTTAAAAGGCAAAAAATAGCGAAATTGTTTACCATGAAACAAGACGAATGTCTACCAACACAAACTTGCAGATATCTTATGTCTAAACGGATAGGATCTGAAAATGCACGCTGTGGTTTTTTTTTGTTTTACAGTACAGTTTACCACTGCTAACATGCATGTCACTTGATGCTTGTCACAATGAAATGAATTATTAACTTCTTAATTGTTGATATTGTCTTTTTTTTTATATCATCAAGACATTTTATCAGGATTAATCAATGCATTAGAACAAATACATTTTTGTACATAAAGATACAATTTATGTGTAAGTCAGCAAGATCAGTAAAGCGTATAGCTACCTACATAACCTTTACACTGCTGAAGGCAATTGAAATTACCTTTGCGACCAGTGCAAACCAAGATCAGCCTGCACATCCATGCAGTCTGCTCATGGTTTGGATTATTTGTCATTCAGTCAGTAAATTTTCAATAAGCACCCCCATAAACAATTAATGAATTTTTCCAAACTGAAAGATGAACAATTCCATTTTAGATATTTAGCATGGTAAGGGTTAAGCATAACTTCGTAAATAATGTCACATCATATCTCAACATTTCCGTATTGATGGAATAATGGATGCTTTATGTGAACTATTCAGAGAGTAAATCTTTCTGCTCTAAATATTTATAACAAAGTTATTATTGACAATCATCTCTTGCGACAGACAAGGGCTCTCCTCTTTATCTTGATAATTCTGATATTGTCCAGAGAACTTTATATCAAATCATGACATCTGAATTCTTCTGAAATAATGCATAATTTACTTTAACAATTTATTGAAGTGAATCCCAAGAAGACAATTTTTATGAACTTGCACAATAGCTACACTTTGTTCTATATACACCGAAACGGAAAAGAGTAGTATAAAAGTGATAGTGCACGGTAACTTGTGAGGTAATGACCTCAATTGAGGCCCCGTGCGCCATCATTACAACAATTGAGGTTTTAACTGTTTAACTGTTCCCGTGTACTTGACGAATTCCGAATCTTTGACGCAACTAAAGCGTTACAGTCGAGGTCGGATGAACACTCAAAACCTCAATTGTTTAAGTGAAGGCGCACGGGAACTCAAATCACATTTGAAAGCCAATTTTTTTGCGATTTGTTCCCAGATTCAAAAGTGCAAGGGCTAGTGTGACCGTACGTATAAGTGAAAATAATTTTTTGTATGGTAAATGTATAACTGAAGTTCTAATTTTTTATACATCAGTTCATTACGGTAAGACATGCTAGCATAAAATCATGAGAAAGAGTTTAACATGTTATGCAAAAAATTAGGCTAATTTCTTTTATCAGATAAATTTATATTCCTCTTTATTAGCCAAAATAATCTTATGAATGCAGTGGTTACTGATACGGTTTGGCTAACGGCAGTCCTATATTGCTGTAGATATAGAGCAAGGGCCACAGAGTAGTGAAAAATGCCAGACGATTTCTAGGTGAAAGTTATATGGGTACAGACAAAAGCAAACGATTTCCGTTCTCTCTCTCTCTCATTCTCTCTCTCTCTCTCTCTCTCTCTCTCTCTAAATAACGGTTTCCACTATTAGGATCAAGTTTATTTAACCATTACCCTGCTTGAGGCAACTGACCTTTGCACATCCGTGCAGTCTGATCATGGTCTGCACTGTACGTTATTCAGTCAGTAAATTTTCAATAAACACCCCCATAAACATTTAATGGATCTGTCCAAACTGAAAGATGGACAAGTTCATATGGTACTGGTTAATATAGGCTATACGAAAGAGATGAACTGATTATATTTAAATGTTTTCATATACTTATTTATACATCCATACACTCTGAAAATTAGACTGCCCTAGCGGATCTGATAGATCCATTAAAACAATCAACTGTCAATATCTGCAACTTTCTGACATCTGCTACCAACAAATGTCAACTATAGCATTTAAATGTTCTCCCCATTTAAAGAAGAAAATAAAGAAACATTTGAGTGATGAAAGATCAACAACATTCTTTCAAAACCTGCCGGTTGTGATTATGATTTTTGAATACATGTATGCTCTTTTCTAAGGAAATAGTTTATTGCAACGTAACAAGTAATTACACAATCTTTCAGTCTTATTTTCATGTTATTTAAGATCATATTAATATTGACAACGCTTTTTGAATTTTCTCAGATAAAAATCTGAAATAAATTTCAAACAAGAGGGCCATGATAACCCTGGATCGCTCACCTGAGTACTGTGGTGGTGGGTCTGCTGTTAAGCAAACGTCAGAAGGTCAATTACATTTTCTAATTGAAGATTTTCAAAGATCTCATATTTCAAGCAAACAAACAAACCCCATCGGGCAGAGGCAATTTTGAACTAGAAGCTTTTGAGGAGATGACATTTGAAGCAAAATATTGACAAATATCTATTTATAGCACCTGTGCTCAATTTGTGCATCGAAGCAGAACTATCAGTGCAGTTGCAAAAAGACTATATAAGGAACATTTCTGTGAATTTGAAGAAAAGACCTTGCAGCTTATGAGGTAATTTTGTTTGAATTTTTTCTATATTTTACTTTTGTAGCCCTTATGTTCAGTGGAGTGGAACGGTTTAAGCAATTTAAGAAAACGGCAATGTAAACATTTCTGTTAAGTTTGTTTGAAAATAGCCGTGCAGTTTGTGAGGAGCAGTCATTTGAAGCCAAATACTTTTTTTAAAGCTATTTAAGTTTTGGTGGCCATTTTGTGCAACAGAGCCATTGAGCAATTTTTAAACATGGCTATATGAAGAACATTTCTGTGGGTTTTGGTGGAAAATGACTTTACACTTTATGTAGTGATGTCGTTTGATTTTTTTTTCTATTTTTGGCTTTTGCAGCCCTTATGTCATTAAGACAAATATTGAGGAAAATCTTCTTTTAGCTCTGTTGGCCATTTTGTGCAATGGAGCGGAACCATTTGAGCAATTTTAATAGAGGGCTATGATCGAACATTTCTTTAATTTGGTGGAAAATGATTTCTTCCATACGCATTCACTAAATTACTAATTTAGTTATTCAGTGATATAACCTGTTTCAACCGTAAATTTAATATACTAACGTTATTACGTGGGACCTTACAAGAATTGTCATTATTATTCCGACATCGTTTAGATTTTTTTTTTAAAAAAAAGGCCAACAACTTCACACCATGAAATGTGCATCTCTTACAGTCCTTTTTAAATGTACTTTGAACAGCAGGTGGGCATATATAATGAATATCTTACAGTTATTAGATTAGGTTTATTTTATGCCTACCAATGAAATATAGGGAAATATCAGTGAGATAAAAGTGATAATACACTGTTTTGAATCAGTTAATTACCATTTTGATAATACATGTTTGTGCCCGAACTATTGAATATTGAGTATTAATCCGCTTTTATAATTAAAGTATGTATGGCAAAATTCAATAAATATTGATAAACTGTGTAGACACAAAAATAAATATTATTTGATGAAAGTGTATTCAGTTTATTTCAGCAGAAGTAAAGTTATCATATGTATTGGAGATTGCCTGCACTTTTTTTGTGCGGAGTAACCAAAGTACGCATTAACTGATTTGGGGCTCACCATGGGGAATTTATTGAAGGCCCTGATTAAAAATGTCATAAAATACCCATTTTTGACGTGTTGGCATAAAATAAACAGAAAATTTGTTTGTTTTTTAGTGGAAGATGGGAATTTATTTCATCTCGTAAACACCATATGTTGATATTTTCACTCGTGGCTGCGCCACTCGTGAAAATATCACATATGGTGTTCACTCGATGAAATAAATTCTCATCTTCTACAAAAACAAACAAATATCCTCTATGTAGTTTGTATATCATCCTGAAAAAAGAAGAGATTTCTTTTCTTCTCTACAATTAAGCTTTACAAAAGGCTTTTGCAAAAGCCTGAAAACATGCACTGTGACACTTGATAATGACCATTCTATGAAAGTTTGGTGAAAATCGTGTGAGATTTTTGGAGGCGGAATTGTGCACAAAAGCAATTTTAAGTAAAAGGTAAAAGGGCAATAACTCTACAAAAATAAGCGAATGCACAGCGCCACTTGATAATGATCTTTCAGTGAAAGTTTGGTGAAGATCTCATGGGAAATAAAGGAGGAGCAATATTAAGCAAAATTAGATAAAGGAAAAAAATTGTGCCCCAAATCTCGAAGTCGGATTAAATGCCTTGAGGCACTTGGTAATGGTTATTCTGTGAAAGTTTGGGGAAAATCGCATGGGTAATGTTGGAGGAGTTGCGCCCATAAAATTAAACAAAGTGCAGTAACTCCACCAAAAATAATCGAATCACAAAAGCCAGAATATATGCACTTCGGCACTTGAAAGTTTGGTAAAAATCAAGAGAATTGTCGGAGGAGTTACGCACAGAATACAGGATGGACGGACGGAAAAACAGACGGACAGTGCAACTACTTTATGTCATCCGTTAGGGACATAAAATAGTTAACTAATGACAGTTCTGTTTTTACGTTTTACTCGGAACAACACCCGGAATTCACCCAAGTTGAGTTAATAAGCTTGCGATTCCTTTGAAATAAAAGGGTTTCAAAGTATATGCTAGACATGTAATTTAGAGAAACACTTATTTTTTGTTCAGCTTACAGAACACTTTCCATTGGAATTTAAGAATGCATCTGTTTAAGTCCATCTGAGCATATGCTCAGGGTGAGCTGTTGTGATCACTGGATGTCCATCGTTTGTCTGTCCACATTTACCTTGTTTACTCAGGTCACATTTAAAAGTAATCATTTGAAAATTACTCAGGATTTTTTTTTCTTTCTTGATTATCTCTAGGTCAAGTTTGAAATCAGGTCTTTTGGGGTAAAAATTTAGGTCATCAGGCTAAATTAAATAAAACCTTGCTAACACTTTAGAGACCACCACACTTTTGATCAAGACTTTATGCAAGCTACTTAGAGTGTTTGCCTTGATGATATCTCGGAAGAGTCCGAAATATGATCAGAAACAAGTGTTTAATCTTTGAAAATCTTGTCAGAAACCGGAAGCACTACCTTTAGAAATTTTGTTATGTAGCATTGTGTAGTTGACATGGTCACATTTGACCAGGGGGGTGGGAGGAAGAGGAATTCTTTGTTAACACAGGGTTATGTAGGGAAAACTTTAAAATATTGAATCAGCCTGGACAACTGAATTCAAACTATACCCCTGTTACACCCAAACAACCTGTTTCACCACAATTGCCTTGAACTACACCAGTCATTTGTAACAAGACATTGGAGACAGGTTAAAAGGAAAACAAGGCAGTCTGAAGGATAGCTAAATCCCCTTCCTCAGCAGACATGAATATGTACTTCTTGACCTTTAACCAACCATGACCTTGATGTTGTGCCATGCATATTATAAGCATATAGTCTCATGATAGTAATTATTTGTGCCAAGTTATTTAAAATCTTCCATAAAGTCAAAAAGTTATGGAGAACATTTAAGCTTGACCTTGGGGGTAGCAACCTGGAAGTAGGGTTCTGCACATCATCTCATAATGGTGATCACTTGTGCCAAGTTATTTAAAAAAAATTTCAGCAGTTTAAGTTATGGAGCGGACATGAAAGTCTTATGGATGGACAGACGGATGGACAGACAGACGGACAGATGTTGGGTTCTGCACATTGTGTCATAGTGGTGATCACTTGTGCAAAGTAATAAAAAAAACTTTTCATAAGCCAAGTTAGTTCAAAAAATTTTCAGCAGTTTAAAAGTTATGGAGCAGAAACAAGTGTTACGGACGGACAGCCGAACGGACGGAGGCCATTCCTATAATCCCTTCCCCGCTTTGCAGAATGGGATTAAATATTTAATTTATGTAACAGTGATTTAAAAAACAATGGTGTTTTGATTATTAGTAAAATTAGCTAGTTTGTGCATGATTCATTTCTCACTTGATAACAATGCCATTACTTTCACATTTGATATCTGTATCCAAAACATGTGAACTTTTATCATCATAGCTATTTCAATCACCTAGTGGATATGAGAACTATATTTTGAAATTACTGTGGAATTTCATTCACAAACTGAATTTATGTTACAGTGAAAACTTGAGTATATGAACATCACAAGTACTTATAATTCAAGTGAAGTGATCATGTATGTACAGTCACGTATTTATTTCTTAAAATAATACGAATCTTATTTAAAAGAAGAGAGATATTCCACAATAGGATTAATATACCTACTGCTCTAAACAAAGAATTACTCATTTGCTAAATATACACTACAGTTTAAACCTCATACAGGCACTTGCCTCTCTGACAGAATTAGCCAAACTCATTTTTTTTTCCATTTTTATATAGTGCGTCATGAGGCAAAAAAGAGACTCAGGTGAGCAATATAGGGTCATCATGGCCATCTTGCTTATATCAATCAAATTGGTCCATGTAGTAATATTTGGTTGTGAATTACTCCAAGTCTACATTTCTTTGCAACCTCTACTTATACACATTTAACATCTACTGCTTGCCTTTGGTTTTCAATCATTATCAGTGTATAATCAGTCAATACTTCTTTTCATCAGAACTAACCACTTTTTTGGAGTCACCTCACACTCTTGTATTTTGTGTTCAGGTAACTCAAGAAAGCTACAATGGTTTTGCAAACATACGTGTTTTTCATGACGTTTTAACAACTATATATTGTATACAACAAGTCACAGTGATGATAAAACTATTTTATTCTCTTTACAGCATGAAAATGGAATCAATTGTACAGAAATTTCATGGAAATATTTCTATGCTAAATTTATACATGTATTGACTTTTGGGCAGTCCATTTATCTTCCTTTTCTCTGAAAGATACAAAAATGCACACTTGTACTTATAATTCTAGTGTGAGTGTGCAGCCACACATAAAAACAATTTTATTGACTTCTCAAATGAGGTTGTACGCATTTGACTGTAGTAATCACCACTTGTATGCACTCAGTTATTCAATTTCAGTGATCTTCTGGAGAATCCACCTACATTAGATTTGGGACTCACACCTGCAGAATTGCGGCTCAACAGCTGGGAAGCTTTTTTACTTTCCGAAGAGTTAAGCAAAGGAGACTGAATCAGATGCATTAAACTCTTTGCTGAGACATTTGGCGAGTATTTTTTTGTTGCAGGAGATTTAGTCACCCGTACAGGTGAAACTTGTCCAACATTGGTTTCGAACTTGTTGATTCCAGGACATGACTGTTTAGAGTGATCAACAGCTGACTTATACTGGTCACTATACTGTTCATCTAACACTAAAAGTCTTTTCTTTGCTTTCACAACTTTCTCATCACACACAGAATCTTGTGACTTCTCTGTTAAAAAAACATCATCAATCATGGTAGGAGAATAACTTAGTGAGCTGCCTCTGCTTAACTGCGACCTTTCATTATAAGTTGCAGTCACATCAAATCCCTGACTACTGAAGATGCTGTCATCATCCACTGTTTTCATTCTCTTTAGAGAGTCAACAGACTTCTCAGGAGACTGTAAAAGACATCTCTTCTTCCTAGCTGACCCTCTAACTTGCTTTATCTTGTATTCATCATTGTTCACGGTTACTGCATGAAATGGCTGTTTTGTACATACAACTGTTTCGGAAGTTTTCAGACTGGGAGATGTTTGAGATACATGTGATTTTACTCGAGGCCATTTGCTAAAAGACTCTGTTTTGGAGATTCTTTCAGTTCTTGGAGATGGAGTCTTAATACCAGCGAAGTGGTTTGCATTGTCGGTTACTTTAACTGCATCTGCAGTTTCAGAAAAGGTACAACGTTTGATAGAATCTTTTACTGAACATGTTGTTGTGTCAAGTTTCTCACAAACACTTGTTCTGGTACCTAACTTTTCGAAATGACAGTTTCCTGTATGTTTTGATAAATGTTTGTCACTTGTTTTCACAGGGGATCCAAATCTATCAAGGAGAAATCTGGGGCTGGCAGAGGCTCTGTAGGGAGAATGGCTTTTTGCTTCAGGACTTTTTGAAAAAAGCACAGCCCTGACTGACCTGCGTGTCGGTGTCTGTGCAACCTTCTGTCTAGTGTTCTGACTTGGTGAATCAAGACATAATGGTACCGAACTTACAGCCGAGCTTTTCTTTGGTGTTGTCTCTGACATCAGCGGTCCAGTATTGCCCCTTGATTCAGCTGCTAGAGTTTGTATGCAATGAGACCTTTGTATGTAGTGAGATGAAGGAGATTTTTTACCACTTACAGGATACCTTTGCAAACCATCACTTGGTGACTTGCACATCTTTGACCTCGTGTTGTGACAGGGCGAGTCTAATACTTTTATAGGTGTTTTAGTTATTTTCCTAGGGGTAACTTTTGCTGGTGAAGGACTTGCTCCTAACTGAGAAAGGAGAAATGAAGAATTCTTATCTGGTGATTTAAACTGATCAGGTGCCTCAAAACTGATCAGTTTGGCTTGTTTCTTAGTGTCAGTAACTGGTTGGGAATGGCGGCCCCCTATCCTATTGGCCAGCTGGAAGTACTGGGACAGGTTTTTTGTTCTCTTAGTTGGCCCTGCTGAGTAGAAAGACCTTCTCAGTAATGCTTTGGCTCTCTTCCCTTTAGCTGGAGAATGTACATGGGTTAAATCTATAATAAGAAAAAAAAAACATTTTTGTAGCATTTCAACATACTGAAGATGAAACTGAACTTTTTCTCTTTCAATATGTGCAAACACAATGCAACAAATCAATTCACCACACCCAAACTAAAACAGTAAGACCAAACCAGAGACCAAGCAGTGAAATCTGCAAATTTAAACTCGGCATTCAAAGAGTGAACAAGCATTAAAAAAAAAAATTTATTGAAAAGCTTGTCAAGTTTTCAGAGAACATTTCATGCATTTTTTAAAACTTACCACATGCTTTCTCAGGAGACTCAGTGACAACATCTGTTGAGGTGAGTGCCATGCTTGATAACCTAGAAACCTGTTTATGACGTGGTGTTTCTGCTACAAGTTTGTCCTTTTGTCTTCGTGGTGTCACTGCATCTACAAAATGTTAGTCAAAGAAACTACAATACACTAGGAAATCACTTTCTTCTATCATTAAGTAAAAATACTTGCATCAAACTTCTACAAAATTGTCTGCTAGACAATACCGTAAAACACCTCATTAAGACCACCCCAAAATTAAGGCCACCTTAGTAATAAGACCACTATTTCAATGTCCCATTTACAGTTTTGCACCATTTTCTACCCCAAAACAAAGACCACCTCACTATTAAGACCGTGTTTTCTCAGTCCCAAAGGTGGTCTTAATAGCGGGATTTCACTGTACTTCAAACCGAAGTTCACTTTGATTAAATGATCATAAATGACATAGGTGTGTATCAATCAAGATACAGCTAAACAGATCTCTAAAAATGCTGTCATTAAAACTCAGTATCAAATTATGTCCCAATTCCTATTTCTTCATAGGAGCTACGTCACAAAAATTAGTGATAATCAGGAAATATGTGATTTTCAACTTGCGATTTTTCTATTCAATTATCTAAAATGTGTTGGAATCAATTTAAAAATCCTTTAGTTTGTTAAAAATTCAGTTAATTCCAAAGCAGGTAAAGGCGCTTACTGATTTATTATTGATTGAATTGTGTTGCGACTTTGATTTTAATTTAATTTGGAAGATCATAAGTTATTTTCTTTTTACCCAAAGTTATGTTTGTTGGAGTTTTTGTTGTTTTTACCTCCAGTCATGAGACCATGAGGTGAAGCAAAATAAAGTGTTCCATATAGTCTTATAGTAAAAAATTGACTTGCCCTATGTTTTATGGACAAACAAAGCTTGAATGAATTTGATAAATGGCCACCTAAGAAACATTTCTGTGGAATTATTTATTGGGCTAGCCATTTCTGAAAAGATTTAACTGAATTTGGCTTCCCATGGCATTCACAGTTTTATATGAAACCATTTTGTTTAGGAATGGAGAGGACTATTTAAGGAACACTCTTGTAAAGTTAAGTTGAAGTTGGCTAAGTGGTTTAGGAGAAAATGTCATTTGAAGGAAAGTTTTGATGAAAGACAGTCACCAATCACAAGAGCTTACCCTTAAGCACTTTGTGCTCAGGTGAGCTAAAAACATGTGACACATTAATAGATGTCTATCAAATAATGATTTTGGCACACAAACAGCAATGGACATTTTGACTTAGTGTTGTTTGTTGAGATTTAAGAATTTCCTCCTACAGGTTCCATAAACTTTTGACCAACAGTATACAAAATGTTTTTAAAATGCAATGCCAACAGATCACAAACATGGCAATCTCAGGTGAGCACAAAAGTATCAAAAGTAATATAAGCCTAAGATGGGATAAAATAGAATTACTCTCCGTTATCTGAACAATACATTATGCTATCAAAAATAAGACAAGCTAACTTTTCTTACATTTTCCTGGCTCATTTTTCTTTGGTGTTTTATGGGAGTGCTGCATGACAGCAACTGACTGGTGACGCTGCAGTTTAGCCCCACTTCTTTTCTTCTTATACGGTGATTTTGTAGCTAAAATGTAAACAGCAAATACATGTACATAACTATAATAAGTAATGTATCCAAAATAAAGCAGTTTAAACAAGAGGGCTAAAATGGCCTTATATCGCTCACCTTATATCATCGCACTAAAGATCAAGGCTTATGTAGGTCATTAGGTCATGGTCTTGGTTAACAATATAAAAAAAATATAGGTCAAGGTAAAGGTGAACTATGGACAAAGTTGAACTCAGCATTCAAAATAGTATGAATTGTTGTCATTTCTATGCTGTAGCTGCAAAAACAATGAATTAGGTCAGATGGTCAAGGTAAATGCAAAGGTCAAGGTAAAAATTGTTGGCATGAAGGTTTCTTCTAAAATTATTTAGAATCATTTAGTTTTCCTAAATAAATTAATTTAAAACAAATATCACCTATGGCAGA
This sequence comes from Cyclina sinensis, assembly GCA_012932295.1. Classification (NCBI taxonomy): domain Eukaryota; kingdom Metazoa; phylum Mollusca; class Bivalvia; order Venerida; family Veneridae; genus Cyclina; species Cyclina sinensis. Next base: position 7,895,752 of record JAAONU010000017.1, read on the forward strand.
GGTCAATACTGATCCTAGGGCTATGATCTGAAAAACTTTTATGAGGGACCATAAACATACTGCCACATACTAAATAACCAAGCCTTAGGCATTGTGGTTTCTGAAAAGAACATTTTCAAAAATTCCCTATATACATCTTAAGTCTATGTAAAAAAAAGTGAAGGCTTAGGTGTGACCAATTTTGACCCTAGGGTCATCACCTGAACAATCTTTGAGGCAATCAAGACAATGGTACATACTAAATTTCTAGACTTCAAACATGAGTTAACACTAAATACCTAGTCTCCAGGACTTATGGTTTCAAAGAAGAAATTTTTTAAGCTTTTTCTCTATATGTCTGTGTAAATAAAACATCTGATGCTCAGGGCAGAGGGAAGAGCTAAAAATAACCCAAGGTCTGAACACCCTTGGTTGAGCTGTACTAGACAATACTTTGTGCAAAATTTTAGAACCCTTTCCTTAATATCCAATGGGTGGGAAGAAACTGAAAAAATCTCAAAGAGAACTTCCAAAGGACCATTCCTGTGAAGTCCTGTCAAAATCCATCAAGCCATGTTGGAGAAGTTGTTTACAGGAAATGTTGATGAAAGGCAGATGGTTGACAGAAACAGGGTGATCACAATAGCTCACCTTGAGTACATCATGCTCTGGTGAGATAAAAACAGAACTTAATCACTGAAATGACAAATGTTTGTGTTAAATAAACTTTAAAAAAAAAGAAAAAAATTAATTTGTGCTTTTCTTTAGCAACCCAGGATTTATGTTCACTGTACCTTTCTTGCCCTCCTCCTGATGTACTTTCTTCTCAATGTACTTTTAACAGAACACTCTAAACCCTTTTTTAACAGTTAACTGGTTACACTATAGATTCATATATTAAGAAAAAAAATGCAATTCAAAAATACAGTGTAACTTTTATTTTAAGAGGAGTTGGTTATAATTTTAAAAAGTATTGTTCAATTATCTCAATTCAGTTCATGAAATCTTGTATTTATCATCAAAATTAATAACTTTTCAAATTGTGTGAGTACAATTTAAATATTCCTTTTTCAAAGACTGTGTTTTGTAACTTCATTGTTCTGTAAAAAATCAATCATTTATTCAGTAACACATTTAGTTTTCTCCAGCATGAAACAAGGTCACCAATACATGAAATTTATACACCATATCTTACAACAATTTAATAATGAGAAGATTTTGAAAGAGCTTGCCTATATAAGGTCTATAAACTTTAATCTATTGGTTTAGGAAATGTTGTTTAAAGTGAAAAGTTGACTTTCACACAGGGATCACAGCTCACCCTGAGACAATGTGCCGAGGTGACCTAGTATGACAATTTTTTGTTATGGTGAATTTCAATCTCTAGTGAAATTTGTCTAAAATAGTAATGTAAGAATCTGAACAAAACAGGGACAGCCAGGTTACAATAAATTATTCACTCTGTTCTTTCTAAAGATAAAAAAGCTGTCACCTTTTCTCTTCCTAGGAGAGTGTCTGATCTTTCTCTTTGGACTTCTCACTTTCTGAAAATATACATAAACTAGAGCTAATGTGATTAATACCCTAACAATACCACCTTGTCAGAGGAAAAAGGGGACAATTTCAGGTATAAATGACGGATCACAAAAATGTCAGAAAAAGAGACCGGAATACTCTGAAAATTTATGACCCAGTGCTCTCCTTTATACTGCAGTTCAGAAATGTTGTTTTTGTTATTGTAGTTAAAAAAAGAGGGCCATGAAAGCCTTATGTTGCTCATCTGAGTATGACTGATCAGCATGGCCAATGTAAGTGGCCAATTTAAGACATTTGAACTCTGGGCCACAGTTCTGCATGGAATGGAATTCTTTGAAAAACTTTTGCTGATGCTTCATGCAAGGAACATCCTTTCAGATTTTCATCAACCTTGACCTTGTGGTTCTAAAATAAACTGTAGACAACAGACAGCACACAGGGTGAAAGCTTATCCTCAATACATATGATCCAAGGGAACGGCCTGACCCCTGGGACATAATTTGAACAATCTTGAAAGAGATCCATTTGACACTGCCACATACTAGATACCCAAGTTCCTTACCTTAGCTTTCTAAGGAGATTTTCAAAGATTGAATATTTTACACAAATAAAACCCAGGGGTAGGAGCCAGTTTGACCCTAGGGATATGATATGAACAATACTAGTGGAGGTCTACTTGACAATGCTACACACCAAATTTCTAGACTCAAGGTCAAGAAGTATAAAAGAAGAATATTTTTTAACTTTTTTCTCATTATGGCTATATACAATAAGTAGACTCAAGGCTCTCAGTTTTTCCTCTACAGGAAAACAAAACATATAACCACTAGGAGGAGTGAAAAAAGACCCTAGGGGCAAAGTCTGAACAACCTTGGTAGAGGTCTACCAGACAATGCTTTGTTCAGTTTTAGAACACTTGTCCTTGTGGTTTTATACAAGAAGAATTTTAAAGATTTTTGAAAATATTTTCAATATTTCAGACTGGGGCCCTGGATAGGGACCAAGGACCCTAAGGATATAATCTGAACAATCTTGGCAGAGGTCTACTACATAATGCTAGACATCATATTTCTGGACTCGGGTCATGCAGTTTCAGAGAAGAAGATTTCAATCTTGACCCTAGGGAAATAATTTAAACAATCTTGGTAGAACTCAACTACATGTACACAATGCTACAGCCCAAATTTCTAGACTCAAAGCCATAGTTTCAGAAAAGAAGACTTTTTTAGTTTTTCCTATACAAGTGTATATTAATCAAGTGACTTCATGGACAGGGTCAATTTTGATCCCAGGGGCAAAATTTTAACAACTTCGAGACGTTCACTAGAGGATGCTACACACCAAATCTTAAAGCTCTGAGCCTAAAGGTTGTTGACAAGAAGATATTTAAAGGTTTTCCTTTTGGTTGCATAGCAATCAGAGTTCTGCAAAGAACTTGAACAAATTTGGTAGAGTCTCATGCAAGAAACATTTCTCATTCGATCAAAAGGATTTATCTGTCACATGGTTGAAGCTGTGTAGAAAAAAATGTTAATGACGAACGATGGACAACCCACCTACTTCAATAGCTCACCTTGCAGCACTTCTTGCTTAGGTGAGCTAAAAACATGTATTTCCTAAACCTATACATTTGTTTAAGAAAAAAGAAACAAAAATTGCTGACATTTACCTAGGAAAGGAAAAATCTGGCTTGCTCTTTTAAAACATATCAAATAAGAACATGTTATTCTGCAGTCCTCAACTAAATGATGCATCATTGTAAATTTTTCAAGAATATTTCAATAGATCTTTTCGAAACCTTTTTGGAAGTGAGGAATAACATAACTAAACTGGAACAAACCTCCTTTTTGGGCATTTTGTTCACAACAATTTGACGCTTCGGACCAAAGTCTACCATGCTGTAATGATGTGCCAGTTTTCTTTTGCCTCTGTAATCATACATTTATAAGAAAGGAAAATAAATGATACAAAGCCTAGATCTAAAAACAAAAAGGCAATAATAGCTCTAAAGCACTAACCTGAGTATACATGCATTTATATATTCAAATTTGTCATCACATACATAAATATGAGTTACAGTAAGACAAAGTAATAACCCAGACATGAAGTTGACTGACCAACTTCGTTTGTGGTGGAATAATGGCACTGGTGACTTATGCATATCAGAAATCTCCTAGATCAATCAAAAATGTTAAGTCAGCATTGCCTACCTAAAACAACTGAATGCAGATTTATCTAAACATAAAGCTAAACTTTGTTTTAAATTCCTAGTTTCTCACCTCATCTCTTCTCATCAGACCAAACCACTGATCCTGGATGCAGTTATTCTGGAGTTATTGATCGGAAACATAATTTGAACAAATCTGATACAAGTTTACTAAATAATGCTGCATACTAAATTTCAAAAGTATCTGCCTTTCTGACAAGAAGATTTTCAGAGTTTTCCAATATAAGTCTATGTAAAACATCTTACCATTGGGGCAGAGCCAAAAATTACCTCAAGGGGCAAAGTTTGAAGAATAATGGTAGGGCCTTAGAAGTCCACTAGGCAATGTTTCCTGCCAAATTTCTGAATGATGGGCATTGTGCTTTTATACAAGAAAATTTTAAAGATTTTCCTATTTACTTCTGTGTAAATCATGTGTCCACTTGGACAACAGGGACATTATCTGAACAAGCTTGGCTGAGGTCTACTAGACAATGCTACAAACAAAATTTCAAAGCTCTGGGCCTGGTGGTTTTAAAAAGAATTTAAAAGTTTTCATTCTTGTTCATGTGAGCTAAAAAGTTGACAACTGATGCAATGTAATCTCAAAAGTTCACCCCGAGAACACTGTGCTCAGGTCACCTAAAAACATCACTCTGACATACTTTTGGAATGACGGACACAACAAAAAGGGCATTACATGAAAATCTCGATACATTTGCCTTTTATACTGAGGTAGTAAGGTAGTAAAGTTACAAAAATGCCAAGACTTTACAGACAACTTAAAGTAGGATGTCTTAGCCTCTTCTGGTTTAGCCATATTGGACTGAAAATATCCATATGCAACCATTTTCTTATAGACAATAACCTGCATGTACTAGCTGATAACTCTGTCTGGTTCAGCTGACTATGTGGCTCTACTAAACCATGTGACCTTGTCCTTGTAGAGGGGGGACCACCCAGTCCATGGTCACTGCCTAGGGAGACATCCTGGAGTCCAGACTGGTACGGACTACCATCTTCTGGTGATAAAATGTTAGCTAGACTGTCTGGCCATGGCTGCATAAGTTCATCATATATAAAGCCCAGGGTTTGTGGTATTGTATGCATGTAACTGTAAAAGAAATGATCAACTCTGTTACTTCAACAAATATCATAAACTGTTAACTAAACTTAACTTACTTTTCATAATGTATCCAACATTTATAAACAAACCAAACATTTACAAACAAAATACATAAAACTAGGTATGTGTCGACAAGACATGGATTACATCAGTACAGGGTATGGTACATAGACAGTTAAGTTTTTACAGGAAAATAGGAAACAGTTACACTTTATCAATTAGTAGAATATTCTTTGTACAATGGCTGGCTGGCTGAAGATATCATACTCAAGAACTGACCAGTGACCTTGAACAGTGGCTCATCACCCTCTCATGGTCATCATTTCTGTCAAATTACTTCAAAATCAGTTTCAAAGTTGTAAGACGGACATGAAAAGTCCATCTGTGCACTAGGACACTGACCTTAGACACAGAAAAGTAGCTTTTCCAAACACATGCATGGTAAATGATAACATTAAAATTTTCTTCCTTTCACATTTTTCTGGCTGGGACATGACAAACATTCTTCATTCTAAAATCATACCTTAATGTCACAGATGTTCAACACTATTTTACCCTATAACTCTTAGGAGTTATCAGTTCTGCTATATTGTGTAAAGTGATGATTTAAATGTTAATTCAATTACAAACCTCATCTAAAGTAACCAAACACTGTAACTCACTTGTGTAATAAAGAAGACTGCATGAACTTGGACAGCAATCCTGGCTCTGACATAAACGACAATGTCCGTAGCATACCGACTATCTGTAAACACAATACAACAACAGAAATTAACAGACCATGATCAATTTTTATAAGTCTATATGTTCAAAAAATGTTGCCAGTATTCCTGTGCATGACTTATCATTAACATGCGTGAAAAGCAGTAAACAGACTTGCAATATTAAATACATGGCCACAGACATGCTGGTTGCATGTTTTATATAAAATACTTGATGAAAACATTGATATACCTCATTTAGGGCCTCTTCACCTTCTGTCTCTTTATTGTCTTCTAGAGATGACATCATCTCCATTCTCACCAGTATCTGTGCCTCATACCTGTATCACAATAACAACAGAAGTCACTGTATAGCAGGCAGTATGAAGCCTTCAGTTATACACAGCCCAGTCACACGTGTGGATTTTTGTTGCAATTTATTAACCATAATTTCTTATCTATATATAAAAAAATTAGAAAGGATGTTTGTGAAGCAGGCCTTGGCATCTCTGACTAAGCACAAGACCCTGAGTTTTGACTGTAACCAAGTGGGTACAAAATCTTTCTTCTACTTACTATACCCAACCATCCTGTAAAATGTAAGGTTTCTGGATTCAGTTCTTCTTTGTTTATTGTCCAAAAAGTAATTTTTTAAGTGCAGACCTCTTGTAACCTTCATATATGACCCAATGGGCCAAGAATATAGAGGATATTTGTTTGTTTTTGTGGAAGATGAGAATTTATTTCATCGAGTGAACACCATATGTGATATTTTCACGAGTGGCGCAGCCACGAGTGAAAATATCAACATATGGTGTTCACGAGATGAAATAAATTCCCATCTTCCACTAAAAAACAAACAAATTTTCTTTTTATTTTATGCCAACACGTCAAAAATGGGTTTTTTATGACATTTTTAATCAGGGCCTTCAATAAATTCCCCATGGTGAGCCCCAAATCAGTTAATGCGTACTTTGGTTACTCCGCACAAAAAAAAGTGCAGACAATCTCCAATACATATGATAACTTTACTTCTGCTGAAATAAACTGAATACACTTTCATCAATTAATATTTATTTTTGTCTACACAGTTTATCAATATTTATTGAATTTTGCCATACATACTTTAATTATAAAAGCGGATTAATACTCAATATTCAATAGTTCGGGCACAAACATGTATTATCAAAATGGTAATTAACTGATTCAAAACAGTGTATTATCACATTTATCTCACTGATATTTCCCTATATTTCATTGGTAGGCATAAAATAAAGTGGTCATCATATACTTATCATCCCCAACTACCATATACATTCTGCGGGTCCTTGGTTAATTACTTGTTGAGTGAATGTCTAGAAACTTTTTTTAATGTTCAACTCCTGTTAGCATGATGCACAAAGCACAGAAAAAATTGAGGGCAATGTACATTGTATCTGACTAATTGAGATCTGATTAGACATCATACATAGCCCTCTTCTATGACTGTAGTCTACATATACACAGAATATACTAATGATTAAAATGAACTGATTGCATATTTGGTAAAATCATTTTTTCTCTAAAAAGTTACGGTTAAGGATGGACAAAAATCAAAAATAGTGCACTTATAATGGAGATGATTTGTATGAAACAAAAAATCTCTGTCAAGGGATCTATCTTAAAAGACTATAAACAAATGGTAATCCAAAGTGTAAAATGTAATCATTTAGTTGTAGATAATTGATGACACTCACTCTGCAATCCTTTTTTCTTTTGACAACGCAGGATCATGGCTGTATTTCTCCCGGAGCTGACTTCCTGATGTCAATACAGTTTCCTCTAGGAGCCTCTTGCAACTTTGCTAAAACAAACGATGTACGCTTGAAATTTTTTTAGTCTAGTTTACAGCTTCAAAACAAATTAGCACTGTCAGTGGGTGCCAACGCTCGGCTTGGGCAAGAGTTATAGTTCAACTAAATCCCTTTTATAATTTTAGAGTTATGCTCAGAATAAGCATCATAACATAATTACAAAAATTATAAAGGCAAATGACTTTAAAATGGGGGCAGCTATATAGTAATAGTTCTGAACAATGCACTTACTGTTACTTTCCTCTATCAATAACACCAATATCAACTAAATGCCTTTTAATGGTTTTAGGGTTTTGCCCCAGACAAGCAAAAAGTATTAAGGGAAGATATTGAAAACTAGATTCTAAGACAAGATGAGTTATGGTTCTTGTGCATTTACTCTCGATGTCCTCAATCATAGTATGAAGTTTACAGTAAATCCCTTCATTGTTTGTTTTTTTGGTCTAATTCCAGACAAATCAGACAGATGGATGAATGAATAGACAATCTGTCAACTATATACTCTCCCTTCTGGGAGCATAATTACTTTCAAAAATATGTATTTCATATAAGAAATAGGCAGTGGTTTTATGTAAATTTGCACACAACAGATTTCGTCTGACTTAACCTAGTGAAAAAACGATAAATTTCTACCGTATTTTAAATGCCGATTTGTACTTGAAAGTGGATATTGTCCATAAAAACAAATCAGCACAATATCTAACATATTTAATTACCCCTTTTTTAACTACGGAGAACCTGCAGTAAGCACTGGCTTTTCAGTTTACTGTTATATTATAAATTAATCCCGTATTAACTAATAACAGGAAACAAAATACAACATAAGGCTAAATCCTACCTTAGGACATGTCCCACTCTCATTCTGTTGAAAATAGTGTAATGCCACACTGATCAGAGACTGGACGTAGCTATCAGTATCTGTTAGCTCACCACTAACTGCCCTCTCATATGTAGATGTGAGATACCTTTTCAATTCATCTTCATTTTTCAGGTCTACAAATAGAGGTACACAACTTTTCTCATAGTTTGTTTCAGTTAAATGCAATTTTTAAAAAAAAAATTAAGTAAACACAAATGTGATAAAATAACTTATGAGCTGCTCAAGCAATCTGGCTGAACAATTGTGTGTGAAACATATCACAAATTTTATCCTCCTAAGGAAACAGTATCATTTTGCTGACCCATCACCATTCTGACTTTTCGTTTTTATCTCTTGAAATTATGAAGCACACATGCAGACAATAGGAAAATATCTCATACAAGTAGTATTTTTGCTCAACGTAATTTTTCTGCAGAAAACTGGTGCATTTTATCATACAGTCCAAACAATCCTATCTGTCACCTTTGATCAGCTATCCACTGATGTCAACTGTCAATTCATGATGCTATTTAAACAACTGCATTATTTTTACATTTTATTATTAAAGTGAATTGCTTGTGATGTTGTTTTTTTCACCTACATCTGTTCAGAGAACTAGCTGGCCATGATGGCATGTATGCACTCAACTGAGTATATATGTATGCATAACAATACACGAATTCAGAGAAGAATGACTTTATTAGAGATTCAAATTCATTTGATCGTTATGAAAGTTGTGAACATGTTCTCTGTAAACTAACAGTGAACAATTTGGCCTCAATTTACTTGAATTTGAACTCATAATAAGGCGGGACATATTAATTTTTTTTTTTAGGATTTCATCATCAAAATCTTACTTGTTATGCATGACAAGGATAAATCTTCAAAATTTTCTATTGCTTATATGAAAACATTAATGATTTTGGTCATGGACACTCACTGATATTTCTACATAACTTTGTAACAAAAAGACTCATTAAATATCTAAGTTTCTCCCAGGTTAGACAAGGAAATGGTAAACTGCCATGCAATAAAAAGTCCCAATCTGGTGTGACAGCCAACAGTGACCTTGACCTTCGGAGCACATGCATGTGACATCCTCATGATAATAGACAGAACTGTATAAAGTTATTTCAAGACCTATTAATGAACTTAGAGGAAATGTCTAAAAGTATCTATTGAATGAACATGGCTGAAAAATCAAAAGGGCCATTATGGCCCTATATCACTAACCCGAGAACCACTGCACTAAAATCAAGGCTAAGGTGGGCCTGGTTGTTTTAGACAAGAAGTTTCAAGTTTTTCATTCTTTGCCATAGCAACCATAGTTCGACATGGAATAGCATTCTTTTAACAATTTAAGCAGAGCTCCATGCAAGGAGCCTATTTGCACAGTTTGAGAAACTGTTTAAAGTATAAAGTTGACGACAGATGGCACACAATGCACAGAGACAGAGTGATCACAATACCTCATTCTGAACACATTGTGCTCAAAAGTGAGTTAAAAACAATGACCCCGTGGGCAAAACAACAAGTAACACCAAGGCCATTTGAAAAATAGCCGTTGCTTCAAATTAAATATCTACTCCTGGCCCTGCTGTGTAAGAGTTTTAATCTTCTCTCATTATCTCTCCCTCTCTCTCTCCCTCTCTCTCTCTCTCTCTCTCTCTCTCTCTCTCATGAGTGCAGTTACAATGTACATGAAATCTAACAACGAACCAAAAAGTTACAAAGTGGGACAGAGAGACTGATGTTCACACAAGCGAACACAGGAAAACTGATTTATCTGATCAGTGATTACATATTAATAGCATTAAACCCTCTGGGCCTGAAGCACAACCTGGCCAGAATTTAACCTCCCTGTGATGCCCTGTCACAAGAAAAGTGGATTGGAACTTTAATCAAAAGAAATATATGTGTGAAATGGTTAAACCACTTTTTAAACACCTGAATCTCTTCTCTTATGAGCTTCCAATAGTAACAAATATAATTTACCTGAAAACTGAGACAGCACTTGAGGTTTCCCAGTATCAAATTTACCGACAACATCCTCAGAAGTTTCCTTTTTCTGGTTACTAGATTCAACCATTTCTTTACTTTTACTGAGTATTTTGTCAGCACGACTCAGTGAAATCTGCACTGTCCTACCCTTCTGTTGACATTCTGTCTTTTCCAGGGATTCTTGCTTGGTTTCTGAATAAGACACCAAGCTTATATACAAAACTTTCACATTAAGTTTCCTACTGCATAATGTACATGTATATAGCATTTCCAAAGTCACATCATTCTAACAGAAATATTACAATGCTGATTTTTCATAAAACAAATACTGAAGAAAATTTTTTTGTTTTATTTTTTGTTTTGTTTTGTTTAAGGTTAAACTTAAAAGTAATTTTGTCAATGTCTACAAATATAATAAATAGTACTTTATCATATTAAGATATCATGTTATTCAAACATCTGAACAGATGACCACTTTCATTTGATAAAGCTCAACCTATTTAGCATTCATTAGTAGAAACTGTAATTCAAATACTATTTCTTAACACTTACAAAAATGAATTCACATGAAAAAATGAAAAAAAAGTGAGTGTAGACTGATTTAAAGTCACATGTAGTTTCTAAGTACAAATTCTAATTATGAATATATTTAATAAATTATTATACAAAAATTTTGAAGAAAATAATTAAATGGAAATAGAATGTTTACACTGTTATCAATGTGATCACTCTAAAAAAAGCACAGCCCTAATACATTTTATCGGTTTACCTGTATTGGAGTTATTACATGTAGCAGTATCTCTCAAGCCTGGTGGCTGTCTTTCTGCTCTGTACATTTTCTTTAGTTGCTTCAGGGTCTCTACTTCATCAGGGGACAGGAAGTCCAGCTCTGACATCCTGTTATAAACAACAAAACTATCTCAGTGTCTGTATAAAGAATCTATGAAATTCTACGATATTTACCTCAAAATTTCAGTTTGTGTCAATGAACAGTGTTATAAAGCAAACATGAGAAATGGATATCCCCTACAACAGGTCATATAGTTGGAACAGCAAGTAAACTTCAACCTGACAACTTCATAGAATGAAGTATGTGGGCAACAGTGACACAATGATAACAACGCAAGTTTGAATTGTGTGTATGGTGGGGAAGTTTGTTGATCCAAATGTGAACAAATTATGTGACTACTTGTATGATTTTTGTACAGCCCTGTTCACAAAGGAAAGCAGGGGGATAAACTTTTTTCAAGTACTCATAATTAAGAAATATACAGGTAGGTATTTTACTGATCTTGCTGGGCAGACAGGTGTCTCGCCCATGTTTCTAGTTTCACAGCAATCAAACTGTGATCAGTATATGGCAGATGTTTCATTTCTTTCTTAAAGTTTGGCAGAGGACTAATGATAACAACAAGTGTATCTCTAAGGGCATGAATGGGTGTACAGATATACTGCTGGGAGCCATTGTTTTGTATGGAAAGGTTAAAAACCTCAGTATTGTCCGTATGATTGAAGTCCACAAGGACGGCCAGATTTTGTAGATTATTTAGGTCCTATAGGAATACTTCAACTGGGAAAGTTTATTCTACGTGAGAATGTACACCTATTCTAAGAATTACATCATCAGTTTTTTGAATGTCTAAAGTGATATAATCATGAACTTATTTAACAAATATGGCAAGACCATGACTTTTTACACCATCCCATTGCCAGGAATTAATGTCTAAGTTTTGCCTATTAAAAATAACAAAGAACAATAAATCTGTAATGATTTAAAAGTGGATGGAGGCAGCATAGCACTGTACCTTTCATTTAACTTTGTGACAAGTGTGTGAACAGTTTTGGAACATCCTGGTATCACCCAGCCACTCAGCTGCTGAGCATCAAACTGACTAGTATCCTTCATCTCCTCAAAATCTATAATGTATATACACATACATGTAATAAATACACAGAAGAAAGTTAGAAAACTTATACAGACAATATTCATTAACTCATTAGCATAGCTGCCATGTCAAATTTCAAACATGTATCAGTTTTAGCCTATGCTTACTTGTTTGAGTTGATTATAAGATGATGGCTACTCAGCAGTTTGCATTTGCACTAAGACTATACCTGTTATAGCAAGTGCAATATTTATAGGAATTAGTAAAATTTAACAATAAAAAAGAAAGTAAAGTTCTTCAAATAAAGGATCAAACTACCATAACATTTTAAAAAGGATACAAGAATATTTTGCATGTAAGACAAAACAACACTTTTAAATGCAGTCATCCCATAACTCTATTGAACAAACACATGTCCAGTAAAAACATGTTGTGCTTAGGTGAGTTATTGTTATATTTAGAACAAATGAGGTCTGTTTAAAAGGACTGGTTAATTGAAAACACTTTCTGACTTGTCTCATTTAATCTAAAGATTTTTTTAATGTACTTATTCAAATCAAAATATCACTTGTAAGATTTACCAATGTCCTTTGTTACATGTAGTGACTTTGCCCTCTGTACAATCATGTCACATGACATGTTTTGGTCATCAGTGACATACGCTCTGGTAGTTCTGATGTGCTGTAACATTTTCTCTACTGACAGTGAGCTGCCCAGAAGACTTAAGGAGGCTGTGTGTTTTGTTTGTGGCTCCAGTAGAACAACTTGCCCATGCATCTTACTGACAAGCACCTAGGTACAAGTAACAAATTAATGTCCAAATGAAATGTATGGCAACTATGCAACCTGTCTGGTACTAAGACTTGAATTCATTCCAACAATTTCAACATACAGTGTTAGTGCAAGAACCTACCTTTCCAAGAGGTTATCAATTTTTGCACATCAATCTTTTCAAGATGTCAATTTTTGCACATCATTTGTTTTCCTTGCAATCAGGAATGAAGTCAATAACATGGCTAAGTAACAGATTAGAAATAGATCATTCAGTGTGGTCAGAATGTCACTGATGCCCACCTCAAGCTCCTCAGAGATCGCCAAGATCAATAATGAATGTTGAAATAGTAGTACCCGCAGGTACCTACTAAAAAAAGCTGAACTATCTTAAAAATTCCTGCATTCACCAATATCTGAATAATCAATGAAAGACTACTTATACTGCACACCAAATATCTTAACTTGACCCCTGTGGCAGAGCCTAATTCAAAACCAGGAGAATAAATTTAACAATTTTGGTAAATACCAAATATCAAAGCTCTTGGGCAAATTTTCAGACAAGGAGATGTTCAAGGACTAAGTAGTACAGGAGGACTAAGTAGTACTGGAAGACTAAGTAGTACAGGAGGACTAAGTAGTACACGAGGACTAAGTAGTACACGAGGACTAAGTAGTACACGAGGACTAAGCAGTACAGGAGGACTAAGTAGTACAGGAGGACTAAGTAGTACATGAGGACTAAGTAGTACAGGAGGACTAAGCAGTACAGGAGGACTAAGTAGTACATGAGGACTAAGTAGTACTGGAAGACTAAGAAGTACAGGAGGACTAAGCAGTACATGAGGACTAAGTAGTACACGAGGACTAAGTAGTACAGGAGGACTAAGCAGTACAGGAGGACTAAGTAGTACAGGAGGACTAAGTAGTACAGGAGGACTAAGTAGTAGAGGAGGACTAAGTAGTACACGAGGACTAAGTAGTACACAAGGACTAAGTAGTACACGAGGACTAAGTAGTTCACGAGGACTAAGTAGTACAAGAGGACTAAGTAGTACATGAGGACTAAGCAGTACATGAGGACTAAGTAGTACATGAGGACTAAGTAGTACTGGAAGACTAAGTAGTACAGGAGGACTAAGCAGTACACGAGGACTAAGTAGTACACGAGGACTAAGTAGTACACGAGGACTAAGCAGTACAGGAGGACTAAGTAGTACATGAGGACTAAGTAGTACATGAGGACTAAGTAGCACATGAGGACTAAGTAGCACATGAGGACTACATAGTACTGGAAGACTAAGTAGTACAGGAGGACTAAGCAGTACAGGAGGACTAAGTAGTACAGGAGGACTAAGCAGTACAGGAGGACTAAGTAGTACATGAGGACTAAGTAGTAATGGAAGACTAAGTAGTACAGGAGGACTAAGCAGTACAGGAGGACTAAGTAGTACATGAGGACTAAGTAGTACATGGAACTAAGCAGTACAGGAGGACTAAGTAGTACATGAGGACTAAGTAGTACATAAGGACTAAGTAGTACAGGACTAAGTAGTACTGGAAGACTAAGTAGTACAGGAGGACTAAGTAGTACACGAGGACTTAGTAGTACATGAGGACTAAGCAGTACAGGAGGACTAAGCAGTACAGGAGGACTAAGTAGTACACGAGGACTAAGTAGTACAGGAGGACTAAGTAGTACACGAGGACTAAATAGTACAGGAGGACTAAGCAGTACAGGAGGACTAAGTAGTACAGGAGGACTAAGCAGTACACGAGGACTAAGCAGTACACGAGGACTAAGTAGTACACAAAGACTAAGTAGTACACAAGGACTAAATAGTACAGGGGGACTAAGTAGTACAGGAGGACTAAGTAGTACACGAGGACTAAGTAGTACACGAGGACTACGTAGTACAGGAGGACTAAGTAGTACAGGAGGACTAAGTAGTACACGAGGACTAAGTAGTACAGGAGGACTAAGCAGTACAGGAGGACTAAGTAGTACAGGATGACTAAGTAGTACAGGAGAACTAAGTAGTACAGGAGGACTAAGTTGACTAAGTTGTTCAGAAAGACTTAGTTGTTCAGTACAGAGATGTAAGTGGGTCAGGACCAAAAAACCCTGAAATTGGTCGGAAGTCATGGGAGCCACCTAATGCCCCCCGATTGACCAATGAAAACCATCATTATGAAATGGATGGTATAAAACCCAGTACCCGTCTGCGCTGTGTTACTTCCCTTGACTTCGACAGCTATTTGTCCTTGCAACATTTCGACCTGGAATTTTTTTCTCGGCAAATCGAAAACCCGGAATTCCAGGAATACCCATAAGACTTACATCTCTGTCAGTAAGACGATATTGTACATTAATTTAAAGTTGTACAGTAAGACTTAGTTGTCCAGAAAGACTGAGTAACTGTTGTGCAATGAAATTTCTTTTTACAGTAAGACTTATTTGTATAGTAAGACTTATCTGTACAGTAAGACTTATCTGTACAGTAAGACTTATTTGTACAGTAGTTCCAAAGTTTTTTTGTAAAAAGGAAAAAATCTTCTGAAGAGACTGATATAAAATGTTCAAATAAGAAACTGGACACAATGACTGTAAGTAAATATTGCATTATATCTTTGCTGTTTATCTGAATTTACATTTCAAACAATGAGTTTTAAGATAATGAAAATAAATTTCTCTTTTAACAGAGTATAATTTTAGCTTGACGGAAAAAGAGCCAATTACAAGTATCATTAAATTCAATACAAAGAGTAATCAATAGTAGCCTAACACAATTTCACACTTTACATTAATCAATATTTGCTTGAATTACTGATTGGTTTTCCCTGATAAGTGTAATGCTTTTTGCAGTACATGTACTTACTAAAATATAAACAAAACAACAAATTTTGTGTGATTCCCTGTACTCAATAATAAGTCATGGTTTGTTCTTTCATGTAAAATTCATACTTACCAGAATACTCTTTGTTATGGCCAGTTGAGACAGCATCTTCTCAAACAGTCCACTAGTGTATGCTGCAGTATCCTTCCCACTGTTTCCTTGTCTATGTTGCACACACAAATATCTGCACTGAACAGGAACATTTAGAATATGGCTGTTCTTTTTAATCACTGCATAGCCATGTAAACAGGACAAGTTTTGCAACTGTGACCAACTGTCTTCTGGATTGCTTTGGCTCTTCTTTCCTCTAAACAGCAATTAAAAACAAGATAGAGGAAAACAAGAATACAACTGGAAACAATGGATGCATGCACAACTCTTAATAGTCCCTTCAAGGCAACATCTGTAAACAAGAGGCCCAGGGCCATGATGTGCTCAGGTGAGCTAAAAATGGATATTTCTTTTATAAAAGTTTCAATCACAAATTTTTGACCTAGACTTAATAAAAACAAGAGCGCCATGGTGGCCCTATATTGCTCACCAGGGTAACACTGTCTTTATTATATACACAATGGTCAAATGAAAATCTTAGAGACAAGATTTCTTTTATGACAGGATGATGACATTGATTTTGATTCCATGTTCTTCATTTAATTTTAAGAAAGAGATCAACAATCAAGTAAACTTCATTTAACCTCAAGATTGTTTACAACGATTTCCTATGATCTTAGTTAGAAGCACACTTTTTGACCAAAAGTGCACTAGTTTAAGTAGTGACATACATAAAGACAAGCATTTAGACCAAATTAAAGGACAATCTTTATTTCTATTGGTGGTCTAGTTTTTGACCAGATGTGACCCAGTTTCAAACTTGTCTAAATGATCAGCATAATTAGATCAAAGCTTCACACTAAAGCCCAAAACTTCAACTAACAAAAAAAAAACAAATGATATCATATTTTCAAAGGTAATACATTCTCATACTGGTCTCAGTAAATGATAATAATTGCATACTGTTTCAAACTTACCTTATTTTATCATGTTGTTCATTAAGAGAAATCTCCAGTATCTTGTTACCTACAAACAGAAAATAAAATAATGATTTTATTGTCATAAAGCTACAGCTAAGGAAAGAAGCCAATCCAGGTTTTAATGTACATATGAGGATAAGGCAACCTGATGGGAATGTAACTTTACATGTTACCAGGGTATCAAAGCATCTATCAGAATTGTATTAAATGATCTACATGTAAGAAAGTGCATGAACCATCATGTTAAATCAAGGCAATCTGAAATATGCCCAAAACTACACACAAAGTGCAAATTCCATCACTAAAGCATCAAAACTAAATGAGATAAGCAAGTCCAAGTCCAAGCCTCTGAACTAAGATGCTAATAATAGATAGCTTATTCATCATTTTCAGGAAGTTTCAATCAATGCTTATTGAGGTAATAGGTCAAGAGTTTAGATGGGTTAAACTAACCACTGAGACATGGGCAAGAGGACCCCGGGCTAGTAACACAATGTGAGCAACTTTAGAGGTTCTCTATGCAACATGTCAATTATCAAAATATTTTGGTTTTAGATAATTAAATTTCAACAATTTCCTAAAACCTGTGACCAAGAGGCAAGGACATTAGTGCTATAAATTGAATAATTTAAGTAAGGGCTCTAAAAGGCAATGCAACAGTCAAAACATCAAAGTTTCAACATTCAGATCTTTTATACATAAAGTAAGATTTTGCTACATATCTCTAAATAAAACATACAATGTACAAAAAACTTAGCACTGCTCTAGCAATGAATTTAAAGAAGGACCAGGGTGCCGCAAAAAAAGAGCCAGTGTGAACATCATTGTGACGAACATTTTGGCCAAGTTATTTCAAACCAAGTCATGTATCACTATGTAGCAGGCTGAACATAATGGCAACTTTCTGTATCATTTGGCCGTCTGAGTGTGACCTTCACCTTTGAACCCTTATAACAGTGTGATTGTGATGGAAATCTTTGACTTTTGCATTAAAATCCTGTAAATGTATGATCTAGTTACAGTGTAGACACAAAGGACAGATAATGATATACCTGCATGCCCTATACATGTACCCAGAATGCATAATCAAACATCCAGTATAACAAATGCATCCAAATATGTAGATACAAGATAAAACATTGCAAGTGAAGATTTAGAGTTTTTCACTTACCTATTTCTATGGTAAGACATGTGTTTTCTTTTGATGGGACAATTTTTCTTCCCTGCACTTTACTGCCATGTGTAAATGACAAAGACCTGATGAGTGTTGCCAGGGGAAACAGTTGTGTAGATTGACATGGTGTCACATTGAGACATGCTGCATCATCAAGAAGTGACTGGATGCCAGTCCAAAATAGGCATCCTTCACTGGCAAAACAATGTAGGGGTATAACGCTTCCCCCTATTCTTTCTAAAGCTTTCTTAACAATCTCAAGGGCTGGTGGTTCTATCACATTCTAAAAATAGAAAAGTATACATTGAAATCAGCATTCTAAGAAATTTGACTTACAATCACTTTAATAAGTAGAAAAAAATATGACAACTTTACAGCAGTTGTATGAAAAATAAGCTGACAGTTCAGTCAGTGCC
Source organism: Cyclina sinensis (assembly GCA_012932295.1). Taxonomy (NCBI): domain Eukaryota; kingdom Metazoa; phylum Mollusca; class Bivalvia; order Venerida; family Veneridae; genus Cyclina; species Cyclina sinensis. The sequence goes on from JAAONU010000017.1 coordinate 7,914,188, forward strand.
ACATTTCTCTGAAACATCTGAGAATCAAAAAGTACAAATTCAATTATGACAAAAACAAAATCCTGTGTTTGATAAACGTATGTGCCCTACCAACCATCCTGCTAAGTTTGAAGGTTCTTTGAAAACTTGTTCTTGAGTAAATGAACAGATACATTTTTCTGATGTGCAGGTACCTGTGAGCTTGACGTTTGACCCAGTGTGCAAAAATCAATTGTTGTCATCTACTCTTTTAACCAAATCTGCAATTTCAAGGGTCTAGGACTGGTTGCTCTAGATGGTTTGCAACACATTGTCTGTATACATGTAACATCTGTCTCAAGTTATTCAAAGTATTCACCTTATAATAAACTTTTATCATCACTCAGTGAATTGAGTTTTTAAGAAACATACTATCTGATGACAAAACATAGGAAAACTGGACTCATTAATTATGTGTTTTCTTATGATATGTCAAACCTAACAAGATTTAATGGGTCTGTAAACAAGGGTTTTAGGGAATATTTTGTTTTTTCTTAGTCAGGCCATAAAACAACAATTTCAAGAAGACCTAGTAATTGTTGACTAAAATACACAACAAGATGGCCATGATGGCCCTTCAGATATTGCATTACTGAGTACCACCAGTTGAAATAGCAAGGCCAACGAAGGAATCAATTTAAGTTCACCTTCATGCAAAACTGAACACCTGGTCCAAATTTCATAGACACTGCTTCAAAAATAGTAAGTAGGTCAGTAGTACAAGATCAATGTCACTAAGGTCAAAGTTGAAATCTGCAGGCAAAATTATATTTATAGTTTAAATTTCTATACTATATAACTGTAAAAATCTAAGTGACCGAAAGTAAACAAATGGGGTCAAGGTTATGCCTAACCGACTCCCAAATACTGTAATTAGCTTTGTTTATCAATTAACATGCCATTTTGAGAAGGTATTTAATACAAAGTGGTATGTTTGTTAATTGATTTAGACTTTAATAAGCCAATCATTGATACAGACATGCTTCACCACTGCTTTTCACATCTTTTGAAAACTTGAAAAAGAGCATGCCTGCACTCACAGGACACCTGAAATTTTATCAGAATAACTCAACTACTAAATCGCTGAAATGTGCGAAACAGTGGCAACGCGTAACATGTATCTTTTTTTCTATATGCTTTTGAAGATTGACAAGTGCTCTGTATTAAAACAGTTAAACTTCTGATTCCTCAATCCTTTGCTGCAATTAGTGCATTTTAGCACACAAAACAGATGTGGGTACATGTAACAGTCTGCCTACAGATAGTTTTTAAATTTAAGTAATTAAAACCATTAAATTTTTATCATCACTTTCCTGTAGAAATGTTTATATAATGAGTGAATCATTATATTTAACCACAAGTCAATCTCAAATTTAACAATGATCAAAAACTCTAAGAAATGAAAGTCTGCATGTATCATGAAACACATGTGCTCCTGCAAAAGGCTGATAGCTTAAATTCTAAATGATATTATGTTAGTGATACATGTTGGGAATCGATCAGTGTTATATCTCATGGCGATCTCAGCTGGCTCCAACAGGCATATGTTTATTCTAGTGGCATAATTTGTTGGCGACAAATGAATATTTTCCAGAGGAAACTCTGCATCAATTATCAGTGACACCTTCTATTAATACCTGTAACTTAGGGGACTGCTATATATATATAATAAGATTAAGATTTTGGGTTCTGAGAGCAGATAAGTGATCCAGTGGTAACATGCTGGACTGGTAATCCAGGGGTTGCAAGTTTGATCCCCCGCTCCTCCAGATTACTTGTCTTTTGGATGAGACATTAAACCGAGGTCCTGTGTATCAGTGCTGTACACTAAGCATGGAAAAGAACAAGGGGTGTCTCTACAAAGGGATGCCTTCTGTATCTAGCACTATCCCCCACATCTGAAATAACTAACCTCTGCAGGTGGCGTCAGTCATAAGTGCAGCTGGTATCTCTGTCAGATAAACTCAAAACAGAAAACAGATTCTGAGAGTATTTACCACCATCTCAGGAAATACAAATATTTGCTGTCTCTTTGCCAACCGTAAGTTTTATCTACCCTAGACAGTGCCAGTTCTGAAATTTTGACAGAGCAGACAATCCTCCTCCCACAGTTTTTGTATGGAAAAAAAGTTTAAAAGTGGTAAGTAGATGAAACAAGTTCACTGGTTTGTTACTAATTATTGATACTATTATTGAGAGTGAAATGTCACTATAAATTTCAGTAGGAGAATTCTCCCACATGTAAATAAATGGGAGGTGATTTTTTCAGGATTTGTTGCTTTCACCATAGCTAAGAACACAATGGTCTGATGACATTTACAATATTAAGAATATGCTGCAATTTTTCAAGGCAGTGTCTAGAGGTACGGATCCGTACCCCTAGAACGGCAGTCTAGAGGTACGGATCCGTACCTCTAGACAATACTACTAGGAATGTCTAGGGGTACGGACCTTTTTTTAATATATAATTAAGCATTAATTTACGTTAGAAGAAACTCGGTTATGGTGGTTTTGACAGTTTTTAGTGTTTAACAGACTAAAATTATCAAAGAGTGGCAATGACTTCGATTTTCAGTTCCCGTTTCCGACGATATAATGCGAGTAATCCGGAATCCAAATTTGCTTACGAAAAGAGGAACATATCGTTGTCATCTATTTTCAAACAGAGAGCGTTCAGTTATAACTAGTTATGTAAACAGTGACTGAAAATGTAACAATATCAATAGTGACTGTTATTTAAAAAAAAAGCATCAACTTGAATGATTTTTTACTAGAGAAATGTGGAAAAAAATGTATATAATGACTGTAAAAAATCTAAGGCAAATCATAAATATGCAACATTAATAGGTTTATGTGAACTTTTCTTTGCGATAGAACTACCTAGAATCATAACTTATACTTTCATTAGCTCATTCGTTCTTTTTGGCTAAAAAAAATAAAAAAAAAAAAGGGCACAAAGAGAGTTCCTCCATGTGGTGTGGCCTGGATGTAGCTGAACCTAATGTTTTCCCATTATTTTTGCATTACAATGTCAGAAACTATAAAAACGGTCATTTGTCACGAACATTTAGGTTCAGCTATAACTGAACGCTCTCTGTTTGAAAATAGATGACAACGATATGTTCCTCTTTTCGTAAGCAAATTTGGATTCCGGATTACTCGCATTATATCGTCGGAAACGGGAACTGAAAATCGAAGTCATTGCCACTCTTTGATAATTTTAGTCTGTTAAACACTAAAACCTGTCAAAACCACTATAACCGAGTTTCTTCTAACGTAAATTAATGCTTAATTATATATTAAAAAAAAGGTCCGTACCCCTAGACATTCCTAGTAGTATTGTCTAGAGGTACGGATCCGTACCTCTAGACTGCCGTTCTAGGGGTACGGATCCGTACCTCTAGACACTGCCATTTTTCAAACGCATTCAACTTGCATGTCTCCTACTTAAAGCAGAGGAGATGTAGGAAAAGCTCTTTTATAACAAAGTACTGTATTACCGTGTATGTACAGTGCCAAGTATCAATCCAGTGCAGAGTTAACTTTGCAGTTTTGCAAAACTGTTTAAGAAGTGTATTTGGAAACAGTGAACTGAGAAATATTTCTTCATCTTCCACTTTCTTCCCTGTAAACACTTTCAACTCAATAACATTTTTAGGGCACATGGAAAAAAGGAAAACTAAATTTGTCTGATCAAACTGGGGTTTTCTGTTATTTTTTCCCTTGACAGGTGACCATAGTTGTTGACTCTCCCATCTGAAATCTGTAAGTACTTCTGTCAAAGCCCTAGAAATGTTTTCAGCCGCCTTTTGCGGATTTGAGGAATTTGAACAATTAGTCCCTAGTTCAATACGCCTTTGAAGTTCATTTTCAAATTCCTCAAAATGTCTTAGTTTACAGTCATAAAGTTTGTGTGGCTCTATTCTTGTATGATGCACTTTACTATTAAAAAACTTGTAACTCCACTTCACACTGAAGTTTGATTGTTTTAATTTCCCACTAATCAAACACTTTTCTATCTGAGCTGAATAATAACTCAGCAGTCGCAGACATGACAGACATATTGAGTTTGCAATAGACGCTCGGGAATCTCCTACATTGGTATCAACAAGAAAAACAATTTGTGCTCTCATATTTGAATTGAATACATTTCCCGGCCATGGGCGGTTACACTGAATACCGGAATAGACATTTTTACCGAAATATACCGGAATAGACTTTCGATTACCGGAATAGACCTATTACAGCTATATTATGATTACAAATGCATAAAATCTTCGACCATATTACAATATAGATGTTTTTTAAGGGATGTACAAAAAATGATCTTTGAAAAATACGTATTTTTGTTCATTTCAGCCACTTAATTGAGATTTACCAAGGCGGTGCGCGTTGGCGCGTAAGAACAGTGTATCTGTGTGAATTACGTTGCACAAATCCTTCATTTACTTCAACTATTTTCTTTGAAATATTTGTAGGTGATTGGAAAAAAAGGCAAACAATTATTAAGAAATGGCCTGAATAAAGTGTATTGATTAATATGTATTTTTCTGTTTAATTTTAATATTTTTATGTTTAAAATTAATGATTGAAATATGTTTGTTTTTTTCCCTCCCCTTTGAAAAAACGGTAGATGTGTATATATCGTACCGAAAGGAAAGTAATAAAATACTTTTTGAGAATAAAGGCAATTACCAATGCAATCATAATTTTGATAATTGTGTAGTAATTGTCATAAGAAAAGACACAAAAAAGCAAAAAAGTTAAGTTAATTTGATCATGTGATTCGCACGTGCATTCAGATTAAAGTCGATTAAAGTCGGTTAATTATATTATCAATTAAACATATTAATTGAAAATGCTTTATTGAAGGTTAATGATTAAACTGTGGCCAATTTGTAAAAATAATTATCGTATGAAACAGTTTTAATATATAATATAAATTAACATTTCAATGTGAATAGGACATACCGTTACTTGTATTACTAACAAAGACATAAAAAGGCCGCTAACTACATCAATTAACTCGCACGTGCAACCAGATTAAAGTCGGTAAACAAACTGATAATTTTACATAAATTAATGAGTAATTACAATTAGCTTGTGTGTCAAACATTTTATTTATTTTAAAATTACTCGCTATAGACGAGTAATGCCCTAGAATGTATATAAACCCGAATTTTATGGAAATAAGTTATGCTTCTTTGCATAACAGTCATGGAGTTTCCATGTGTTATTTGCGTTCAAGAGTGTCTTAATGACACAATTCATTGTTCCAATTGCAAAAATTGGGTTCATGCTAAATGTGCCAATCTTAGTGAACAAGATCTTAAGTCTTGGTCACAAGCAAATTTGGATTATTTGTGTAAGTGTTGTGTGTTCATAGGATCGGATTATGATAGCAGCTCAGGACTGACAAGGTATCATTTAAATTCTGTCCATTATATAAAATTTTCAGTCGAATATTGATTTAGTATAGGTTCTTTGATTAACAATAAATCCATTTTTATTTGGGTTAGTTATAGTTTAATAAACAGCCAAAATATATCCAAAGTATAAATTTCAGTAGGTAAACTATCATATGTAAAACGTTAGAATTTTATATTCTTTCAAATATTTGTGGATGTTCAATAAACGGAGCAAATAATATCCCACTAGTTATTTCCCGGCTGTTGGTCTAATGATAATGTAACAGGTTATAAGGCACGTGCTTCGTCACAGTTAGGGGCCATCAATATGACAGTTAACTAGCTTTATGTCCCTGTACTAGTGATAAATTGTATAATATCGTTACATTTTACAATGCTTATAGCAAACAAATTTTGAATTTGAAAGTCATCTTGATTGAACAGATAAAAAGTTTAAAACAGTATTAACATAATTTTGAATATATATCCTCATGTCATAGTTTATTGAACGGTTTCTGAAACATTACATGATTTTTTTGCTTTCTTCGATGTATAATGCAATAAATTTCTTTTCCTTACTCGCTGTACGTTGGACTTAATCAGTTAAAATTTAGAAGCAAGTTTTATAAGTAATATACAGTTAATTATTATTAAGTGTTTATTTTTTAAAAAATGTGATCCTACATATTAATTGTACCTGGCATATTGTTTTGAATTATTACCCTTTAGTTAAAAATTGTAAAAACTCTGGCAAACATTCTCAGATTGAACAAGTAGCTCGGAAAATTTGTAATATACAAATGTGTTTTTTACTATATATCCTCAATTATGTTTCGTCATGGTTATCCTTTCTATAACTTAACAATTATCTAATTTCACATGTCATTGTACAGTTCTTACTTTTCTGCCATTCTGAACAAAACTACTAAGGGGAGCATTATTTCTTGTTTATATTGTTTAAGAGGGTCTGCGATTTTGTTTCAGATTGCACGCTGCAATGATATCGAATCGCCGAAATGCTTTGACAAATCAGGCCAAGTCTGAGACAAAGCTATTAGAGACTTATAAAGTTGATGTATGCAGCGAAAACATTTACCAGTTTGATAATTCTGATAAGGATGAACAAGCCATACAAATATTAAACATGTTTCAGCCTATGGTGAATAGTGTTTATACCCCTTTAACTACAGTAGGTGATGGAAACTGTTTGTACAGAGCAGTATCCTTAGCGCTCACAGGCACGGAAAAACACCACTTGCTGCTTCGTCTGCTTACATCATTAGAACTAATTGAAAACAAACAGTGTTACGACACACAGAAAAAACACAATGACTTCCTAAATGATGTTCGGATTGTTACTAGTGATTATAATGATCGGATGCTTTAACAGTAAATACTTACAGTGAGATGGCTCACATTTACGCGTTAAGTGCCGCTCTAGGGGAACCTATCCAATCTTACTTTCCTCCTCAACTTAAACCAGACCTATCGTCGGCATTTAATCGGATAGTGATAGGTCGGAATGTACCTACTGATAAGATCCCAAAGATAATGATCATGTGGTCTTCCATGATAGCCCCTTCAGATCTGACAAAATTCAAAGCGAATCATTTTGTGCCGCTGATAGATAATAGCCAGAAAACATTTCAGAACTCTACCTCTTTATGCGACAAATTTCCATTATATGAAGAAAATGTGTCTGAATCCTTTGGAAATGCTTATGGTTGCGAAACACTTGACGAACCTGACACTTTATCAAACATTTCTATGCGCGATTTAGTGAAAGATTCGTCGTATGATTCGCATCATACAAACGGAAATGAAGTTTTGGCCGACTCAAACTCTACCAATTCTTCATCTAATTTGGTCTCTAACACTAACGGAACTGATGCGGTGCAAGATAATGATATTGATACCGAGCAAAGTTCTGACAGTTCTTGGATTGAAATGACAGAGACACAACGGGCAAACTTATACAAACGTTACAGGACTTTTGTTGTTCATAGGGACAGACATGTAACATCGACAGACGGACTAAGTACATGTATTGCGCCAAGGACGGAAGGCAAAAAACCAGGTCAACGCAAACGGAAGATAAATATACGGACACTGACAGTCAAGAAACCAAAACACTAAGTAAGGCATTGAAATTTTCAAGAGACCAATAGGCAAACACATACGCCGCGAAACACTTGTTTGTTTATGGCAATGTGGAGCCTCTGATGATTTACCATGTATTTTTTAAGGGATTAAATTTGGTTTTTTTTTTAAATTTTAACAGAGATACGCGACACATACGCCGCGAAACACTTGTTTGTTTATGGCAATGTGGAGCCTCTGATGATTTACCATGTATTTTTTAAGGGATTAAATTTGGTATTTTTTTTAAAATTTTAACAGAGATACGCGACACATACGCCGCGAAACACTTGTTTGTTTATGGCAATGTGGAGCCTCTGATGATTTACCATGTATTTTTTAAGGGATTAAATTTGGTATTTTTTTTAAAATTTTAACAGAGATACGCGACACATACGCCGCGAAACACTTGTTTGTTTATGGCAATGTGGAGCCTCTGATGATTTACCATGTATTTTTTAAGGGATTAAATTTGGTATTTTTTCAAAAATTTTAACAGAGATACGCGACACATACGCCGCGAAACACTTGTTTGTTTATGGCAATGTGGAGCATCTGCTGTCTTTACAAAAGAGAAATTATTCTATATACTGCTTTACCATGTATTTTTAAGGATTAAATTTCGTATTTGTTTGTTCATTGCAATATGAAGCATATGTTGTCTTTAACATGTTTTTACATGTTATGAATATAATTTTATACATATAAGAATGGATTAGTATTATCAATAATTTCATTTTATTTCAAACGGTATAATATTACAGTATAATGAGGAAAAAATAAATAAACAGATAGATACAATTTTTGCCATTTATTTTTTTTCTACATTTTGCATTTACAACTTAATGGAAAGTAAAACTCTTCTGATATTGAAGAACATCTTTCTATGCCCAGTTTCATTCAGGTGAACTTTGTCAATAGCATAGTCCTTTGGGAATCTTATATTGTTCATGTTAATCTGGCCCATCTTAGTTCTTTGTATTAGTTTGTTCACTTTCCTTCTCTGTGCATTAAAAGACCTTTTCGTGAGGAGTGGGTCTTTTATGAACTGTCCGCGTTCTGTGATCATCGTTATAAAGACTCTTTTGACGCCAGTTGATAATATAAAATCCCCCAGTTCTTCCAGTTTGCGTGAAATCTCCTTTGGGTTTGAGCGCGAATTTATGTCGTTACCCCCGAGCGTCAATACAACAACATCTGGTTTCCAGCGAAGCATATTCTGGAGCAATTTCTCGTCGTATCTGTCCACCGTCATTCCTCCTACACCAAAGAACGCAACGTCACATGGGAGCTGTAAGTATAAAAAATATTAAGCTATATTAAGTATATTTCACTAATTTGAATTTCCCAGCATAATAATACATATTTTTTACATTAATCTTACATTCAAATATACCTTTTATTTTATGTTTATAAAATTACCTTCATTTCATTTTGACTTAACAGGCGAAGTCTCTTTGGAGCTGTAAGTATAAAAAAATATTAAGCTATATTAATTATTTAAGTACATTTCAGTGTTTCATTTCACTAATTTGAATTTCACAGCATACTAATACATAATTTTTACATTAATCTTACATTTAATTATATCTTTTATTTTACGTTTATAAAATTACCTTCATTTCATTTTGACTAAACTGACGAAGTCTCTTAATGTAACTATCACCGTATAATGCAACCTTCATATTTTCTTCCTCTATGATGTAATACATAAGTATCTGCTCTGCCTGTGAAACGTGGTAATTTATACTTTGCTGATTCATTTCGCGGCTTGGGCTATTAATTTGAGTGATTCAGTTCATACGATTTCTGTGCCTGTGAAACGGAGTAACTTATTCTTTGTTGATTCATTTCGCGGCTTGGGCTATTAATTTGAGTGATTCAGTTCATAATGTTGTGAAAAGCTGGTCATTTAATCATCAGTCTAAAACAAATATGTGATACTCGTTTTATTGCTTGATATGGCTTTTGTTTTTGAATTTGCGTATCCTCATGTTGTATTTAAAATACCTTGGGTGAAATAAAGTTATCTGTCTGTCTGTCTGTCTGCTCATTTTCATATATATTGAGTAAATGCTACGCATTGAAATTCTTACGACACCGTTTTCATTTAATTAATATTATCACAAACTGTGTATTAATTAAGTCATATTTTGATTTATAAAATTCAATATACACTCATAAAGTCGGTATCTTTCACAAAACACCGTTTTTTTTACATTTATTAACTTCTTTTAGATGCAATAGGTCTATTCCGGTAATCGAAAGTCTATTCCGGTATATTTCGGTAAAAATGTCTATTCCGGTATTCAGTGTAACCCGCCATGGGTGTATCGTGAGATTTGTCAGACCGTGAGGGAATCTCTCCCTTGCAGAGTTGTCGTTCGTTACTCTGTATATGCATTACCGTACCAGTGAGAAGTGTAAGACCTTTTATAGACCGATTAAAAAGTGATAGTGAAACGAAAAAACTTTCAATTAAATAGTATATTTAATAGCATTTTAATAGTTTCATTGATTAAAACGAATATTTAATTTTATTATGAAATCGAGAAACGACCGTACTTTTAACGGTATTGAAATATATAAACCACTACATTTACCAAGCATTTAATGGAGTGAATTGTTTGAGATAGTTACACTACAAAAATTTACAAAGGATATGGCAGGTGTGAAATACACTGCACATGTATTTGACACATTTTAAACAGCTTAGTACCTGTTTCTTTACAAATGACCAGATTTATATCAATGAAGAAATAACAAAGCCAACTGGTTAAAAATGATTTTATATGAAATCTTAAATCATGTTTATTGCTTAAATATATACCATCATCTTAACCACAACTCAGGTTTTATATACCTTCCAGTCGCACAATTTATTCAAATTTTAAAATTTAATTTAAAACCTAATACCTGATATCTAATAGATACAAATTGTTTTAAACTACCTAACCCCATCTTTCTTTTATATTTTAAGTAAAAGAATGATTTTGTCATGTTTTATTTGTTAAATATCAATGATACTAAATATTTCATAAAGAACAATATCATCATTATATAGTATATCTTCACATTACTATATAATATATATATAGGGGAGGAAACATCCTGGAGGAAACATCCAGGAGGAAATGTTAGTGTGGGGGAAACGACTGGAAACCCTTTTAACATGGCGTTTTTTTTTATATTTATTTAGCATTCTTAATTATGTGCTGACAAGTATATGTATTATTGTTTTTATTTATTTGTTGGAAAATGTATGAGGCTAAACTTTCTTTCAGTTTTGCATTCAGTTGGACAGATTTTAACTTTACTCTGAAAGGGACATATAGTGGGCCTATTCCAGAGGTCAGCTGCAAGGTACGTTCACTATACAAGCAGTGTAACAAACATGATCAAAGAACTAAAATGGTCAACTTTAGAACAAAGGCGAAACCATGCCAGCCTGGTCATGCTACACAAAATAAAAAACAATCAGGTCAATGTTGATCACAATCACCTTACAAACACAAGAAACAGCAAATTCCTCATTCCACAATCAAAAACACAACATCACATGAAGTCATTCTTCCCAAGGACTATACGACTCATGAACGAATTACCGACCGAGATTAAGGCTACCCCAACTTCGCCAGCTTTTATCAGTGGACTAAACAAGTTTTATAAATTTTAAAGTACTTAAAATAAATGTTTAAGTAAGATCTTCAGTTAAATCTTGTTTTCTGGGACAGTATAAAACGCTGACGCGAAACGCTGACAATATACAATAAGAGGGAAAACGCTGACGATATAGATAAAGAACAATTTCAGAAAACGCTGACAACGTAGATATAGTATGTTAATAGAGTTTCTACGCTGTCATATATATAAATTAACTGATGTATTAAAAATCAGTACTGATCCTTGAAAAAAGGAAAATATCATTTGTTGAAATAAGAACCTGATAAAAAAATGAAGAGAGAAAAAAGAAATTTGAAAAACAAAGTCACTCACTTTGTTAAAAGTGATTTTTAAATAAATTTTGATTGAACTTAAGTATTTGTTTGTGGTGGAATTGGCAATTAAAGATTTCATTACCTTTTAAAAATATTTGTCAACTTTGAGGAAAGAAGAGGAAAAACGTTGACGATCTAGAAAAAGTACAGTTTTCTAAAAACGCTGATAACATAGATATAGTAGGTTAATGGAGTTCCTCCGCTGCCATATATAGTAAAAATAACTGATGTATTAAAAAGCAGTTCTGAGATTTTAAAAATAGAAAATATCATTTTATGAAAAAAAAGATAATAAAAAATGAAGAGAAGAAAAAGAAATTTGAAAAACAAAGTACTTCACTTGGACTGTACTTATACATTTAGTTTTGCTTCTTTCTTCAATTCACTGTATATACAGAATTGTTTAAAATTACACAGAGGTTTTACCAGTCTAGTGCTTGATGTAATATGCTAAATTTTAGCAGTATACTGTATTTAATATCCCATGTTTTTTTTTTTTTTTGTAAGTCCCTAAATTAGAGTCACTCAAGGAAATGTTTAAGAACTCAAATTAAAATAGTCAATATTATAATTATAAAACCCCATTTTTAACAATCATAAATTTTACATAGCTTGCTAGAAAAATGAAACAATACACTATTGCTTAATTCTGTATACATGTATGTAAAAACCTTTATTAATATTTCTATGTGAGGTGAAGTGGTGGATGGTTCCCCGACCCCACTACACCGATGACGTGGATAATAAATGGGCAACACTTGTTGCTGAAAAATTAAAAAAAAAAAAAAAAAAAGTACTTCACTTGATTAAAAGTGATTTTTAGGTAAAAGGAAAAACGCTGACGATATAGATAAAGAACAATTTCAGAAAACGCTGACAACGTAGATATAGTATGTTAATAGAGTTTCTACGCTGTCATATATATAAATTAATTGGTGTATTAAAAATCGGTACTGATCCTTTAAAAATGGAAAATATCATTTGTTGAAATAAGAAAACGATAAAAAAAAATGAAGAGAGAAAAAAATGAAATTTGAAAAACAAAGTCGCTCACTTAGTTAAAAGTGATTTTTAAATAAATTTTGAATGAACTTAAGTATTTGTTTGTGGTGGAATTGGCAATTAAAGATTTAAATACCTTTTAAAAATTTTTGTCAACTTTGAGGAAAGAGGAAAAACGTTGACGATCTAGAAAAAGTACAATTTTCTGAAAACGCTGATAACATAGATATAGGAGTTCCTCCGCTGCCATATATAGTAAAAATAACTGATGTATTAAAAAGCAGTTCTGAGATTTTAAAAATGGAAAATATCATTCTATGAAAGAAAGATAATAATAAAAAATGAAAAGAAGAAAAACAAATTTGAAAAAAACAAAGAGCGCAGTTAATAAAAAAATCTAGTCATTTTATATAGGTGTTGATTGGTAGCCTCGTCTTTGTATTGATGCTCATCCTCATATTGCATGTATTGTACATGTTTGAGAGAATAAAGAGCTGTTCTGTTCTGTTCTGGTAATTTATTTTACTATGCTTTAGTACGCGTGAAATATCACAGTTGAATTGCTAGGGTGCTATTTAAACAAATCTATTGGTGTTAATTGAATACTCGTGTCGTTATTATAAGTGTTGATTGATTGTTATTAGATGTACGTGTCATGTTATTGTAGCAGCGCCAGGAAGGTGTGTTTAATCCACAACATAAATTCAAAGCGATTAATTATATATAATTTATAATGATTTTTTTTTGGCATAGTTAAATTGTATTAAAGTTACGGGTTTAAGGAACTAAATATTCAGAGAAAAATGTGGTCTTTATAGTTATTATAGTTCATATTTATTTATCTTACATCGATTTTACCTGTGGGTAATAGCTTCTGGGCTCAAACCAGTACTTGCACGGAAAGTGAGGAATGCGGAAAGTCACTGTAGACTTTTACCCTTGATTTGAATCGAACTGTATATCCTTTATATATTATTAAATCAAAGGAAAGTTCAAAATACAGTTAATGACTTGTAATTTATTACTTGATATAATCATTTGGATACTTGTTTTGAGCTTTGCAGCTTATTTGTCCTAATACCATTTTTAGGTCGTTGTTCTTGTAACTGGTGCTAATGACTTTGGCTCAGCATCACGGAGTGAAGTAGTAGATGACAATATACCATAAGAGGAAAAACGCTGACGATATGAAATGTATAGGGATAACGCTGACGCCTTGTATTTGTACTAAGACTTAACTTTAAGTATAAATTAAAGTAAAAAATTGCATTATATTGAATATGTTTTTAAATAAATGAGTAGAATGTGTACTTATAATTTGTTAACTATTTATGAATTTGATTAATTGAAGAGGACTGATGACTTTAGTTGATTTAGAAATGTTCAAACCTGTACTGGTAGAGCCATTAGGGATGAAATAATGAAATAACTCTGATTTTTGTATAGTAATATATTTATATAGCATAAACATGTATCTTAATACAGAAGTGTAAAGCACAAACATGTATCTTCATACAGAAGTGTGTTATCAAGTATTATTCATCAGTGTTTCCCTTTTTTCCTCTTCATTTCTTTACTACTGTCTTTTTTAAGGTATTTAAATCTTTAATTGCCAATTCCACCACAAGCAAATACTTAAGTTCATTCAAAATTTATTTAAAAATCACTTTTAACTAAGTGAGCGACTTTGTTTTTCAAATTTCATTTTTTCTCTCTTCATTTTTTATTATCATCTTTTTTCATCAAATGATATTTTTCTTTTTTAAAGGATCAGTACTGATTTTTAATACATCAGTTATTTTACTATATATGACAGTATAGGAACTCCATTAACATACTATATCTATGTTGTCAGCGTTTTCTGAAATTGTTCTTTATCTATATCGTCAGCGTTTTCCCTCTTATTGTATATTGTCAGCGTTTCGCGTCAGCGTTTTATACTAGCCCGTATTTATAATTTTAAATGTTCCTGACACGCGCCTGCCTAGTATAGTCAGTATTGACTTTTAGCAGTATTAAGTTGAAGTTGAAGTTGAAGCTATTCTCTACAAAAAAGAATTAGGTATGATTGATATAAATGTAAGGGAAAACTGATGTTCAAAACATTTTCTTAGAGCATATCCCAAATAAGGAAGTGTTATTTAGTAGGTCTAAGTGGCTATCCGCCCCAAAAGTGTACAATACTAACTTAAATTGTTTTTATATAAGCGGAGTGATATTAACGCATTCAGTTTTCCTGTTGTAACAGGCCCTTAATTGAGACCTTGGTTGTACTTATAGCTTTTGACTGACTCTTTGACAGTTCAGTACTATTCATATTTACAGAGACATAGATAACTATGTTACCTATGTCTCTGATAATTTTACGGTTTCGAAGTAAATGGAATGCTCTCAGTTCTACGGTATTCTCTTCCGAGACAGTAAAATCATAATAACAGAGTTCAGAATGACCAATTTCTACAAATTAAAATGATATAAGAAATTTTACGGAAAAAAGTTCTCAATTTGGAATATTAAAATTCGTTAAACGTAAGACTGAGATTAAAAATAATGCAGGGAGTATAACACAATATGAATCGTCATTATTTGTCCGTATGATTCAATAAGAAATTCAGTTAGTCAAAACAAATTGCTGTTTAGGGTATTCTAGATGACGATAGGCGGACTGATGGAAACTATGCCAAAAAATAATATTGTTATCTTCAATATCGTAACAGTGCACATACAAAGTGCGTTTAATTAATAAGTTTTAAAAAGGATCTGTCGTCAATAAAATCTTTTAGATGTATCACTTTTCTACAGATCACAAAATAAAACACAAGCGAAAGAAGTCGAGATATATTTTTTTTGTTTCTAAAACGCTTACATTGATTAGTTGATGTTACTGGTAGTAAAAATCACTATAATTTTTTGTTTGTTTGTTTGTTCAGTTTTAGTTTTATTACTGAAAAAGTACTAATCTTAGCAATATGAAGACAGCATGTCGGTGTAATTTAATTAAAACTGGATTTTTTTAGTTCAAATTGCTAGGGAGTTCCTATATTTTTACTTTCCGAGAGACATAATATACCAAAAAATGAAGAAAATGAAAAACAAGGAAAGGAAAATAATGAAAATGTTGCGACCGTCTTTTAAAAAGAAGCAAATATGACCAGTATTCGAAATTTTTACATGTATCGCAGAATGTTTTTAGTACAATAGTACAATATGACATTATTTATCAATTTTGTAATTAGCATAATTATAATTTATTATAATCATATCAAATAATTATTTATTACATACGGGTAGTCCTAAACTTATAAATAAGTGCAAAAGATTAATACAAGAAAAACATTAATGCATAACATCAAGTCGGCGCAGGAGATTCTGAAGACGTGAACGTATCGGATTACACAAACAATGTTAAAGGTCATGTGACACGAATTTTTGACCTCGAAATTTTCATATGAGCGAAAAATATATATCTAACTATGACTGTTTTACAAAATTCCGCAGGTAATTTTCATCTTAAAGATGTTTTTGTAGCAAATTAAAATCCATATTTTACGCTCGATTATTCGAAGAATAAGGAGGGCTATAGTTCTCGCCCCGGCGTCGGTTCAGGTTGAAGTTTTACGGCAAGATAACATTATTCACCTAACCCTTGCAGATATAGTCGTGAAACTTTCAATACTTGTTAACCATCAAAATCTTACCCTGCTAACCAGAGGAGGTAACTGTGTCAAGCATTTTGTGTGAATTATGGCCACTTTACGACTAAGAAATTTGGTTAAAGTTTTTCGGCAAGGTAGCACTACTCACCTTTCCCTTGCAGATAAAGCCCTGAAACTTACAATTCTTGTTTACAATCAAGAGCTTACTCTGCTAACAAGAGGAGGTAACTGTGTCAAGCATTTTGTGTGAATTGTGGCCCCTTTTCGACTAAGAAATTTGGTTAAAGTTTTTCGGCAAGGTAGCACTAGTCACGTTTCCGTTGCAGATATAGCCCTGAAACTTACAATTCTTGTTTACCATCAAGATCTTAGTCTTATCACAAGAGGAGGTAACTGTGTCAATTATTTTGTGTGAATTATGGCCCCTTTTCGACTTAGAAATTTGGTTAAAGTTTTTCGGCAAGGTAGTACTAGTCACCTTTCCGTTGCAGATATAGCCCTGAAACTCACAATACTTGTTTACCATCAAGATCTTAGTCTTATCACAAGAGGAGGTAACTGTGTCAATTATTTTGTGTGAATTATGGCCCCTTTTCGACTAAGAAATTTGGTTAAAGTTTTTCGGCAAGGTAGCACTAGTCACGTTTCCCTTGCAGATATAGCCCTGAAACTTACAATTCTTGTTTACCATCAAAAGCTTAGTCTGCTCACAAGAGGAGATAACTGTGTCAAGCATTTTGTGTGAATTATGGCCCCTTTTTGACTTAGAAATTTGGTTAGTTTTTCGGCAAGGTAGTACTAGTCACCTTTCCGTTGCAGATATAGCCCTGAAACTCACAATACTTGTTTACCATCAAGATCTTAGTCTTATCACAAGAGGAGGTAACTGTGTCAATTATTTTGTGTGAATTATGCCCCTTTTCGACTAAGAAATTTGGTTAAAGTTTTTCGGCAAGGTAGCACTAGTCACGTTTCCCTTGCAGATATAGCCCTGAAACTTACAATTCTTGTTTACCATCAAAAGCCTAGTCTGCTCACTGTAGTACTAGCTAGTCACCTTTCCGTTGCAGATATAGCCCTGAAACTCCCTTGTTTACCATCAAGATCTTAGTCTTATCACAAGAGAAGGTAACTGTGTCAATTATTTTGTGTGAATTATGGCCCCTTTTGGACTTAGAAATTAGGTTAAAGTTTTTCGGCAAGGTAGCACTAGTCACCGTTCCCTTACAGATATAGCTTTAGAACTCACAATACTTGTTAACCATCCAGAGCTTAGTCTGCTCACAAGAGGAGATAACTGTGTCAAGCATTTTGTGTGAATTATGGCCCCTTTTTGACTTTGAAATTTGGTTAAAGTTTTTAGGCAAGGTAGCACTAGTCACGTTTCCCTTGCAGATTAAATTAAAACATTTTTTTATCATCATGGCTTTAGACTGCCACAAGAGGAGGTAACTTTGTCAAGGATTTTGTCTGAATTTTGAATTTATAAGGTTTTATAACCCTTTAGTGTCAAGTACTGAGAATAGTCGAGCGCGCTGTCCTACGACAGCTCTTGTTATAACTGTTAGTGCATTTAAATAGACCATCTGTGAGTGGCCCAGTGCAAGCCTTGATCATAAGTAGTTTGCTAAACAAACGCTCTTACCACTTACCCAAAGAATCTATTCCCTGTAAAGAAGGACAAGAGGCATCAAGTAATTAATGACATCTCATGGCAGAATATTGTAAACATTCCCAAGTCAAGCTGTATGAAAGTAGGCCAATCAATCTATTTATATATTTGAGCAAGATACGCGTATACCTTTTCGCCTGTCACATATTTTTCAGAAGAAAACATTCCTGCAAATGAGAAACCTTTCCCTGCAAAAAGAAAATGTAAGTACTATGCAACAGATCAATACATTAAACAAGCTCACCTAAGCATGAGCATTAGAGATCTACCTTTGTTTGTCGTCCGTCATGAATTAATAGATAAAGCTATGTTTCTTCTTTTCAATAGACAAGAAATTTTGGCGTACGATTTTTCCAAAAGGGCTAAAGGTAAACTATTGTAGCTTTTAGGAAGGTAGACCTTGAATGTTTCAGATGGTCACGTGATCAAACATGACCGCCGGAGCGATTTGAAATTTTGGCGGGAAATTATTTCCCCAAAACAACAAAAGCTACAGACAAAAAATTTACGTACAGGTAATCCTTGACTGTTATTTCTGAAAATTATGAAGTTAAGGCTATGATATCAAAGGACATGGCCGACTATGTAAGGAACATTTCTTTGAAATTTGATGGAAAATGACCTTGCAGTTTAGGAGATGTGGTTTGAATTTTTTTTTTATTTTTAGTTTTTGCAGCCTTTATATGAGTGGAGCCGAACAGTTTTCGCATTTTAGAAAAGGACAATATAAGGAATATTTCTGTAAAGTTTGGTTAAAAATGGCCAGGTGTTTTCGGAGGAGATGTCATTTGAAGTAAAATGTTGACGACGGATGGACACAGTGTGATCCCAATAGCTAACCCTGAGCATTTGCTCAGGCGAGCTAATAATGGGCAGAATAACTGGGAATCGTCCAAACGATGAACGAGTTCAACTCAAAGGATTTGCTTAATACATCAAATAGTGAACAAGAGGGCTATGATGGCCCTGGATAGCTCACCTGAATACTTTGGCTTTAGGTCTGCTGTTGAGCAAACACCAGAAGCAATTAAAATTCCAGTTTCTGAATTGAAGATTTTCAAAGATCTCAATCAAATAAGACCCCTGGAGCAGGGCCAATTTTGACCTCAGTGACATTATTTGAACTATACAATTCTACATAAAAAATGGCTAAGCTCTTGGCATACAGTTTCAAACATGTAGATTTTCAAGGTTTTTCCAGCACAAACTCAATGTAAAACAAGCGACACCTGGACAGGATCAATTTTCACCCAAGTGAAAAAATTACAACAATCTTTGTAGATATATAAATACTATTTACCAAATATCTAAGGTTTAGACCTGAAAGTTTCTCACAAATATTTTAAACAAAAGGGCCCCTAGGGACATAATTTGAACAAACTTGGTAGAGGACCTCTAGCTGATGCTCAATGCCAAATATCTAAGCTCTAGGTCTAGAAGATGTTTTAAGTCTTCTGAGTATAAGCCTATTTAGAATCAAGTGACCCCAGGGCAGGGAGAAAACTTGATAGAGGATCTCAAGCTGATGCTCCATGCAAAATATCTAAGTTCTAGGCTTTGTGGTTTCAGACAAGAAGATTTTTTAAGACTTCCCAAAATAAGCTTATGAAAAATCAAGTGACCCCCAATATTGACCCCAGGGGCTTATAATGCCCCCGAAATGAGGCATATTGTTTTTGAACTGTCCGTCCGTCAGTAAGTCCGTCCGTCCGTCCGAAAATTTTTACATTGGCAATAACTTTCTTATTAGTAAGTGGATTTACTTCATACCTGGACACAACACCCCTTTGGACAAGACATTTACACTGACCTATAATTATTTGACCTTGACCCCTAAATGACCTTCACATTGAAGATCCAATTGTTCAAAAACTTTAACATTGGCAAAAACTTCTTTATTAGTTAGTGAATTTACTTCATACTTGGACACAACACCACTTTGGACAAGACCATCTAACTGTCCTGTATTTATTTGACCTTGACCCCTGAATGACCTTCACCTTGAAGATCCAGTTGTCTAGAAATTTTAACATTGCCCATAACTTCCTTATTTGTAAGTGAATTTACTTCATACTTGGACACAACTGTCTTTGGGTAAGACCTTCCCACTGACTTATATTTATTTGACCTTGACTTGACCCCTGAATGACTGGTTCTCAGATCAAAGGTCAAAGCACCACTTTTGGGGGCATTGTCATCTTACAGTGACAGTTCTTGTTTTGAACAAACTTGGTAGAAGTCCTCTAGCTTGTGCTCAGTGCAAAATGTCTTAGCCATAGGGTTTGTGGTTTCAGACAAGATTATTTTTTAAGTCTTCCCTATATAAGCCTATGTAAAATCAAGTGTCCCCCAGATGATGCTCTCGGCAAAAAAATCTTAGGTCTAAAATTTACAATATCTCATAAGAAGATTTTTAAAGGTTCAATATTATACACAAAATAGGACCCCAAGGGAGGGGCTAATTTTGACCTTAGTGATAAAATTTGAACAAATTTGGTAGAGGACCTCTAGCTGATGCTCCATGCAAAAAAGTATTAGCCTTCGGCTTTATGGTTTCAGATAAGAAGATTTTTAAGGTTTTCCCTATACAAGTCCATGTAAAATCAAGTGACCCCCAGTGTAGGACTAATTTTGACCCAAGGAGCATAATTTGAACAAACTTAGTAGAGGTCTACTAGACAGTGCTTCATACCAAATCTTTAGGCTCAGGGCCAATAATTTTTTTGCAAGAAGATTTTTAAAGATTTTCCTTCTTGTTGCTATAGCAACCAGAGTTCTTCTTGAAATTAAATACTTTGAACAACTTTGGTTGAGCTTAATGCAAAGAATTTCCAAGGCAAGTGGCATCAAAGTTGGCTTAGTGGTATAGGAAGAGTTTAAGTCAAAATACTGATGACACACAGATGCCCGTCAGACAATCAGTGATCCCAAAAGCCCACCTTTGAGCACTTCATGCTCAGGTGAGCTAAAAATACAAAGGCCCATTATTCTGGTAAAAACAGGACTAACAGAATTTTCCTTCCTGTTCATGCATCTACACACATTTGTTCGTTTATTGAAGTTTGATGGAAATCTTCCAAAAGTTGAATGAGGAGTTTGACACCCAAGATTTTTTCCACATCTCATACACTGAAAAATTCAAAGGCCCATAATTCAGATTAAAGTATGCCAAACTAAATTTGATGTACAAGATTTTGGGTCGACAGGCATATGTCCGTAAAGTGCAATGCTATATCCCTTCCGCAAAGTGAGTGTGCATAAAAACAAGGAAGTTCAATTCTCTGAGCAAGCAATAAATCAAGACTTATGCTAAGCACTACATATACAGGTAAATATGAAATTCCCTCAATAAACTTTCATCTACTGAATAGTTGAAACACTCACAAGGAATCTTACGTACCTTTTCATCATTTATTTCATCCTTTACATTCTCATGTTTGTATTCAGGGGCGGATCCAGGATTTTGGGTTAGGGGGGGGCGTAACTTTTAATCACTCTAAAGGTTGCACTAGCAGATCCAGGGGCATACGTTACCTATAGTTCTAATATCTAATAACGAGGTTTCTATTAGGACGACTAAGTGGCTTATATAATTTTATTGTTGTATAAAGATACGCGAGCGAAGCGAGCGAAGAAAAAATAGGAAAATATAGTATATTTTATTGTTTCCATACCAAAGAACATGTAAGCTCCGGGAATTTTAGGGGGGGCGTGCGCCGGGTGCGCCCCCCCCCTGGATCCGCTAGTGGTATTAACATCGTGGACAGAGGCAAAAGTCAATTACAAGGAGCTTTATAACAAAATCATGTAAATATGTAAAGGATAAAATTCATGTTTCTGAATCTGGATAAAATATTGATTAAGCAGATAGTCAAGCACATTGGAAATTAACGCAACAAGTAAGCAAATAGCCATTTTCACATGTTATCAGACATCCCGGTATATTTCAGTATATTCAGCTATAAAGCTATTATAATAATAAATTTACTGCATTTTAAGATTAAAAGCACTTTTACCTTTAGAAAAATCATCATAGACGGAGCATTATATGCTCCTAGGAAAAGGTTGAAAAGGAGTTTGAAAAGGGGCATTTAAGAAAGACATAATCAACTTTTAAACACACGAAAAAACTCATGAACTTCTTGTTTGATTAAATAATACTAATTTTGTAATACTGATTTTGCTAACAGACAGACAGACAGTGTGTCATCTGATTCAATTATCACAATGAGGGTTTAATTTCTAAGCTTGTGTTGAGAAGGTGTGAAATCCAGTTCATGTGTTGTTTTTAAGTTCATCTGTTGCATGTATCATTGTACATTATTCCAAGGACAGGTAGATAAGTTTGATTCATACCTAGATTTTCAGTAAGTTTTTGCAATGGAAAAAATCAGGAAAAACAATTTCATTGAGAAATTCAGTTAACTAATATTCAATACTTAGATGCTTCAAATATTGTTTAGCGCTGTACTTTTCACTCATATAATATACAAGAATAATTGAAAACAAGCCTGAAACTGTGGGAAGAAAACCAGGCTTCCTCAACTACCACAAATCATGACTGATCTTTTGGCAAGCTTGAACCAATTGTTTTCTCAAGAACACATAGTACTTAACAGGTTTCTGCTTATAGACTTTTTCTATTTCAGTCAATTGACAAGCAGCATACAAAACTTGTCCCTTTGGGAGAGATAAAAAGAGTGTAAAAGAGCTGATACATGAAAAAAAAATCATGTATTTATTTGAAAACATATATACCATATAAAAATTAAAATACATTGTTATCATTCGAGACACTTTCACTAACAGCAGATAATATCTCTATAATTAAGCACTTTTCAAAAAGCAAAGCATGTTCTTTAAGATAAATGTTCTTTAGCACAGTCAGTAAGAAACTTTTCAGATCAAATATCTGCATCCCATTCACTGAGTTCTAGGTTTCTCTTTACAGTACAAAGTGTATTGTACCAAACCAGTTGGTCTATATCGTACAGGATGCCTCTCTGGTACCCCTGCTGTTCTAAGGTCTACACCTATCCACGAAACGTGGGTACAGGCACACCTCACGAA
This sequence comes from Cyclina sinensis, assembly GCA_012932295.1. NCBI lineage: Eukaryota > Metazoa > Mollusca > Bivalvia > Venerida > Veneridae > Cyclina > Cyclina sinensis. The sequence continues at coordinate 7,937,151 of JAAONU010000017.1, forward strand.
TGTGATATCTGTTGAGAATCCAACAGATGAACCTCTCTAGGCCAAGACCATAACCTCCATGTGGGCATGTACCATACTTCCTCTGTAAAAGACTCAACTTGTATCAGTTATTACTCTTACAGTGTAATATGTCCACCTTTGACAAATAAAACTCTGGATAGAGGAAAATGGGAAATACCAAAGCTGTACAACCATGAACAAATAAATTTGAATGACACAGGCTTATATGTCTTTCTTCTTAACTTAAAATGTATTGAATCTAACATATTAAAAAAAACTTCAATATACTAATTTCAGTGTAATAAAAATGTAACTCTTCACTATTTTTCACAAAGAAGGCAAAAGACACCAAAGGTTACTATCTACCTAATTATTTGCAATAGTGGTAGTCAGATTACACATTAAGTTTAGCAACATGTTTTGTTAACACCATTATCTTTGTGTTTTGGTAATCCTAAATTTTTATTTAATATATAAGTGACAATTTTCCGAAGTAAAATTCAAGACCATCACATTAAGAAACAAGGATAAAGTCAGAGGATTCCAACTGAAAGGACCAATGTGCTATTTGGTCTACCTTTGATGTTATCTGAGTAAGAGAGATAATTTGTCATCAGGAATGTCCCTCATTAGGTCAAACATTATTGAATCTCAAAACCCCGACAATATGCGCCAGGGCATTTGATTACAAAGCTTCTGTGAAAGTTTCATCAAAATCCCTTGAGAAATGTAGGAGGAGTTGCGCACAGAAGAAATTGTTTACGCCCATCCGCCTGCATACCTCAATCTAATAACCAGTTTTTTCCTTCGGAAAACCTGGTTAAAAACTGGAGAAAGGCAGAGCTATGGTTACTGCAAATTGCACAGGTGCTCAATGTACTCAGTTATTTTGTGATTTTAAGCTGGTCTGGGAAATGTTCATTACAGTTTTAAACAGAGATATATTTCAAGAATGAGTCAACTTAGGGTAATGGATCTTTTGAACTGCACTTGCCCTTGATGTCCTCTATCATTCTGTGCAATATTAATGCTTTCCCTTCGTAACATTTAAGTTATACTCCAGACAAGCAAAGTTTATAAAAAGGAAGATAATTTTAGATTAGGGAAAGTTAATGTTAAGGGGCTTCCTCTCAAGGCCCTTCATGTAATTTTTAAACAAATTTCTTTTCATAGTGTTGGAGTTATGCTCTGGACAAATGTTTCACAGACAGACGGATGGAGACAATTACCATATTGGTACCCCGCTAAAGAAAGGAGGGAAAACAAGCTGCCAATGAAGACAACTGACCTGGTCGATATACCAATAGTAGTTGGAAGGATCTATGCCCTCCCGTTTGAATCCCTCAGTCAGTTCATCATGTTGCCAGATCCTCATGGACCCACCTACAATCTCACCAACATTCGGCATCAACAGATCAACCTGGAAAAGATTTTAACAAATCAAAAAACATGTATCCACCTAAGATCCTAAGATGCTATTCTACTGACAAGATAAAACAAAAACTTTTCCTTCACATAATTATATTCCATACTGCTTTTTGGATGATCTTACTACTTAGTATATTAAAACATCAGCTTACAGATGCATTGCATATACAGAACTGTTGGTGCTGGTTTTCTTTAATTCTCAATATCAGTGTAATATGCAACAAAAAAAAACTGTGATTAAGACCCCATGAAACTGTTTTATTTGAAGAAAGGCTGTAGAAATGAGGGTCTAGTGTGTTAGTGAAATTGAAAGATGAACAAGAGATGTTTGTGATACAGGTATGCACCAAGTAACTGACAACCAATTAGTTATGTTATATGGACTTTAAAGTGTGACCTTTACCCTTGACCTGCTGACCTTAAAATTAATAAGGGTCATCTACAGGTCATGATCAACCAAACTGCCAAATCTGAAGACTGTATATTAGCTTTTGTGAAAATGTTTGGTTTGAAGAAAGGCTGTAGAAATGAGAGTCACTAGTGTTAGTGAAAACAAAAGATGAACAAGAGATATGCCTTTCTAACTAGCAACCAATTAGTTGTGTTATATGGACTTTAAAATGTGACCTTGACCTTTGACCTACTGACCTCAAAATCAATAGGAGTCATTTACCAGTCATGACCAACTTCCCTACCAAATATGATGACTGTATGCCAAAGCATTCTTTAATTATTGATAGAACAAGCTTTTTGTGTTCATGGTCATTGTGTCCTTGACCTTTGACCTACTGACCTCAAAATCAATAGAGGTCAACAACAGGACATGACCAACCACCCTTTCAAATCTGAGGACTGTAAGCCAAAGCGTTCTCTTGTTACTGGCTGGATATGCTTTCCTTGGTCAAGGTCACAGAGACCTTTACTTACTGACCTCAAAAATAATAGGGATCTTCTTCTTAGTAAGAGCAACCACCCAATGAAGTATGAAGGCTATAAGCCAAACGGTACTGGAGTAACTGAGGGGACATGACTTTCAAATTCAAAGTAACCTTGACTTTTCACCTTCTGACCCCAAAAACATTAGGGTCTTCTACTAAATAAGGGCAACCACCCTATGAAGTTTGAAGGCTGTGACCTAAATGGTACTCTAGTTATTGATTGGACAAGATCTGGTCTACAGACAGACAGATGAACGGACCAGCATGTGCAAAGCAATATACCCCTGCATCTTTGAATGGAGGCATAAGTAAAGATGTCAACAAGTGACCTTTACCTTGAATAGACTAGTGATATCATAAGGGAATCATGAAAATGTGTTTCATTATTTCAATCTTCCTTATAAAAAGCTCTAGAAAAAGCAGCCAGACAACAAACACCATATTTTTTGCCTCCATCCACTCCACCAACCCCCTACATCAATTTTAACTTGGTAATTTTAGGCTTACCTTACAAAACATTTGGGCGGCATAAGTTATTACTTAAATAAGATGTGAAAGTAGATAATTATGTTAAGAATATAAATATATATATTCTCACTAAAGCCCAACTGCTGACAATGACAGTTTATTTGAGACAGTTGGCAATTTCTGAAGGACTGGAGTCAAGGTTCTTCACAGGAACAACGGTTAGGTAAACTGGCCATCTGATATGGCTTACATATAACTGATTGCTTCTGTATTTTACAGTAATATCAGAGGAACTGTTTGAAAATATTTACCGATTCAGTGAGTCGTCTGTCTTCTTTGCAGCGTGGCATGTAGAATGACTTTATCTCAGCGGGAAACTTGCACAGAAATATTGGCTCATTTATCTGGTCCGTCATTTTTCTCTCAGGGGCTTCAGGTATATCCTAATGAAAAGGAAATGTAAAACATCTCAATGTATGCATATATCATAAGCAACTGGTTAGTTATATGATGTCTGCATTTACTGCAAAATCAACAATGACAACAATTCCACTAACATGAACCAGTCTATGAATCAGCATCATCTAGCAGACATCATTTCACTGAACGCCACATAAATTATTTGTGTACATTTTAATGACATTTTATTTTTCTGATAACTACGTAACACTGATTATATAAACAATCTTTCACTAAAGGTGATAAACATCCCCAGATACTGCTCTGACATAGTAATTTCTCCATTTAAAGTTTGTCTGCCATAATTCAAAAAAAAAAAAATGACTGAAAAATTCAAAACTCAAACTTCTGTGGAATGTTAACTCAGCAGTTTAAGTCAATCATATGGATAAACACAAATAACTTAACAATCCTGCCAAAAAAAAAAATCAGAATATTCAATACACATACTTCATGCTGAGGACATGACAATCTGAGCTAAGTGCTAAAGAAGTTTGATTAAATTCCAATTAATAATTGTTGAAAAAATCACAAACTTACACTGGACTTTAAGAAGAAAAAACCAACAATATTAAATTTCTATGGTACTTATTAATGGTGCAAAGTTTAATTAATCAATTCAAATTTAATGGAAATCCCTCAAATATTTGCTGAGATATAGCACAAAGTAATTTTGAATGGCCTTATTGTGAAGGATAATCAGTTTTAATCACCAAAGGGTCAAAACTCAGGATAAAATCATTGAACAACTCTTGATACTAATTTATTTAGCAATGTTTAGTTGAATTCTGGCAAAATTTAATAGTTAATGAAAAATAATGCTGACAAACTTACATGATATATATTATTATGATTAATAAACAATTAAACATGCAGAATATGCAAACCATAGGCAAAACTATGGTCAGTTCTTATGATTCCTGCAAACTTTTTATCCAACAAATCAAACAGCTGCCTATAATGAAGGTAGATAAACTTATATTAGTCTACAACAAAAGCAGAATGCATATAACTATGCTACTTCTGACAGACAGACTGACAAACACATTTTAATCCAAAATAAACCCCAGAAATTCTATTTGGGGAACATTAAATCTGACATACAGCTACTGAAAAACAGCATGGACAAACTTGTTATCCTTTAAAAATAAAAAATTCAAAACGCCATAACTCAGTAAAAATTCATTGGACGGAAATACAACAATGACATAAACAAGTAAACTTGGTACTTATCATTCTTGCAAGGTATCATCAAAATCTGGCAAACAGTTGCTGAGAAATAGTCTTGACAATATATATATATATATAAAAATACATCAAAGGTCCATAACTCAGTAAAAAATCATGGCAGTGGATCATGGCAACAACATGCACAACTAGGCTTGATACTTATGATTCTTGCAATGTCAAATTAAGATCTGAATAATAGCTGAGGAGAAACAGTCCGGATAAACTGACATGTAACAAAATATCCAAGTCCATAACTCAGTGAAAAATCACTGGAGAGGGATGTGTCAACAATATGCACAACTAATAAGCTTGGTACTTATGATTCCTGCAAAGTATTATTAAAATCTGAAAAAAATTGCTAACAGTCCAGACAAATTTAGTCTACAGACAGACTGACCGACCAGCGCATCATGTGAATCCACTTTAGCCCCCAGATATTCTATCCAGTGGTATAGTCAATGCTAACTTCCTGTTTGGACACATTACACAGAGCTCGCATCATGGTCAACTTACATGTTGGCAAAAGTTACAAATGCTTTTCTGAGGCAAGGCTTATGATCAGAAACAACATAACTTTCATTTAGTCAGTCCAAAGCAGACTTACTACCTAACTGCAAATGTTTCATTACTTTTATAACTGGTACACTTCCATGAGTCCAAGACTATAACCAAAGCCTAAAATACTGTTATATTAGCAGAAAGTATTGACTTTTTTCTCAGTTACATTTAAACTTGAAATCACTTTGTGCCAAAAAACTCTCCTAGGAAATGAAATTCTCATGACCTTTATGGAACATTAGCTGTCAAAATACTTACATCTCCAAATTCATAAAAAGCACCATCATCCTTTGTAATGTTGTTTGCTTTTAAATACTTCAGAGCTTCAGTGTAGGCCATTCTTTTAAATGGTTTCTTGGGAGGCTTGAAGTCCTAAAACAATAGAAGACAATCTTGCAAGCATGAAATCTCTTCTCTTCATGTCAAAGGCTCAAAAGTCAGTTCACTTCTTCTCTACTAACTGATAAAAGTTAAATCAGAAACTAAGCCTTTAAATTAAACAAAGAATTTGATATGATCTGTCTGAACTTGTATCAATGGACAAGTGAACACTGATTTAAAAAATTCAACTGAACTTTACAGTAAAGTCTTTACTCCTTTTCTTTCTGTTCAATCTATTTCCTTCTTGATCATGCAATATGCATCACTTGGGTTAATGGAAGTCAAAAATTCATGAATGAATTTATTGTTTTGTTGATGTATTATTAATTTAAATCCTATCAAAATGTCAAAAAACAAGCATCATTTCACAGAGTGTCAGACGTTTAGACCCCTTGTCACCTAGACCCCTTTAAATTTTCAATTGAAGGTGACACTTAGACCCCTTGAAGACACTTAGACCCCTTATTTTGGATTTTGACAATAAAAAGTATGTTTGATGATTTTTTTTTAAATAATTTTTTTGTCAGGAAATGCATATTTTATCAGTTTGATGACTGAAGCAATAAAAATATACAATGTTTACTTATAAAATTTAATAAAGTAATCCAAAATATTAATTAAAGTAATCCAAAAATTCAATTTCACAGTACCAAATATTTCTAGCATTGAGACAAGGAATGGATGAAAGAAATAATGCATGTATTTTATAATAAACATGAGTTGCCAATTTTTAATGCAAGACCATTCAAAAGTCATTGCAACTGAGTTCCTAAATGAGATCCTATCTCTCACCAATGAAATACAATTTAACATATGAGTAATTAAATTAGTAAAATCATGTTGGAAAAGTGTTATAATAACTAATTATTTCTCAATTTGCCCCTTATGTTTATAATCTTTAACACCTCTTCTGATATTTAACACCTCTCCTGATAGGTTTTTTTCCCATGAAATTACGTTTCTTTTTTTTTCTTGATCCTTCTCAATCAATTTTTTTCCAAAAATCATTACTCTATTGATATAATATCAAATAATAATATAAAAATAATAGTAATAAAATCAATCTCATGGCTAAATCAATATTATTGAACATTCCTTAAATAAGGGGTCTAAGTGTCTTTTAGAAAAAATCAAATCAGGGGTCTAGGTGTCTTAGGGGTCTAAGTGTCATCTAAAACTGAAAGGGGTCTAATTGTCAAGGGGTCTAACTGTCTTGCTCCCATTTCACAAATGTATATGGTGTTTATTTATATGAACGCCTTTCTTGATCAAAATTCAATGAGAGGGGTGGCATTTCAGTATGTTCTACAAGAAGAGCCATTCTTTTAGAACAAAAATTAAATGACAGGCTACCAACCAATTATTTGCTAATTCTAAGTCCAAAATCACTTGAAATCATACACCTCATATCTAACTCTGACAGTACCCTGTAAGTGATAGTCAATCTCTTTTTACAGGTACTTTTAACCAGCTATTGTGTCCTATCATAGTCATATGCAGGAATGGATGACAACTTACAGGGTTAAATTCCTTGACTATACTACCATATGGTGTTTTCATTATTCTGTCTACAACATCACAGACTAGGTCCTCTATTCGATCCAGCAGATCATCGAATGACATGAATGGACACTCAGCCTCTACATGGGTATACCTATGGAAAAATCTTGTCAATTTAATTTCAAGATAGAATCATATGATCTTTATAACAAGATTTTTTGATCCTGCAAAATTAAAACAAGAGGGCCATGATGACCCTAAATCGCTCACCTGAGTCTCATTGCTCAAGTTACAAGTATCATTATTGGTTGTTTTGGGTGTGTGTTATTGGCAAGTTTGAATTAGATTGCAGTAAGTTTGAAGACTCTGGGTGAAATAGTACTCAATTTTTTTTAACAGAAACAGTTTTACTCTACAGGTCCCTTGACCCTGTGAACCTGACCTATGGACCCTAAAAACAATAGGGTTCTTCTAATATAATTACCTAATGAAGCTTGAAGGTTCTGGGTGTAATGATACTCCAGTTACTGAGCAGAAATAGTTTTCATTCTACAGGTCTCTGTTACCTTGACTTTTGACCTACTGATCCCATAAACGATAAGGTTCTTTTACTGAGTAAGGGCAATCATCCTATGAAGTTTGAAGGATCTGGGTAAAATGGTACTGCAGTTACTGAGCAGAAACAGTTTTCACTCTAGGGGTCCCTGTGAACTTGACCTTTGATCTATGGATCCTAAAAATAATAGGGTTCTACTAATACAATTATCCTATAAAGTTTGAAGGCTCTGGGTGTAATGGCACTACAGTTACTCAGCAGAAATACTTTTCACTCTACAGGTCCCTGTGACCTTGACCTTTGACCTACTAACACCCAAAACAATATGATTCTTCTATTTAGTAAAAGCAATCATCCTAGGAAGTTTAAAGGCTCTGGGTACAATGGTACTCCTGTTATTGAGTAAAAACGGTTTTCAATATAGAGGTCCCTCTGACCTTGACCTTTGATCTACTGACCAAAAAAAAAAAAAAGTTTTTTTTTTCTACTCAATAAGGGCAATAAACCTGTGAAGTTTGAAGGCTCTGGGTCAACTGGTACTCAAGATATTGAACAGAAATGAAGTATGACAGACAGACAGACAAACAGACACCCATGGACAGGGCAAAAACAATATGTCTCCACCAGAAGGGCGGGGTGGGGGGAAGACATAACAACAAACAATTGATGGTTTAGCCCTTGGTGTTTCAGCGCAGCAGAAAATCAAATGACCCCCACACTCTGCCTGGGACCAGTTTTACCCAAGGGTCATGATTTGAAAAAAATGTGGTAGAGGTCCTCTAGCCAGTGCTACATACCAAATATCTAAGCTGTACATCTTTTGGTTTATGACAAGGAGATTTTTTAAAACTTATTCCTATATAAATTTATGTAAAACAAGTGACCCTCGGGGCAGGGCCATTTTTGACCCAGTGGTCATGATTTGAACAAACTTGGTAAAGGTCCATTAGACAATGCTGCACACCAAATATCTAAACTCTAGGCCTTGTGGTTTCTGACAAGAAGATTTTTAAAGTTTTCCCTATATAAATCTATGTAAAATCAACTGACCCCTGGGGTGGGGTCAGTTTTAACTCCAGGGTCATAATTTGAACAAATTTGGTAGAGGTCCACTAGATGATGCTTCATATCAAATACCTAAGCTCCAGGCCTTGAGGTTTCGGAGAAGAAGATTTTTAAAGATCCAGCTTTTAAAAAATCTATTTTAGCTCCAGTGACCCAGAAATGCAATGGACCATAACCATTTGAAAAATCTTGGTAGAGATTCATGCAAGGAACATCCCTGGCAAGTTTCATTAAATTTGGCCCAGTGGTGTCAGAGGAGATGTCATTTGAATGGAAAGTTGATGACGGACGGACAGACGAACGATGGACGAAGACCGATCAGAAAAGCTAACCTTGAGCACTTTGTGCTCAGGTGTGCTAAAAAGTCAAAGAAGACAGTCTTCCTAACCGAAAATAAGCCATCTCTTGTGTATAAAATGTACTTTTCCCAACACAACAGAAACTGGTACACAAGTTTATGCAGAGTAACTGTCCTGCTGCCCAGTCTATGCCTATAGTTATCTGGAATGTTTGAATCACATGTTCAAGTCAGAGTTTAATCCCTCTTAACTATGAGGTGGGCAGTTAACCCAACTATCATTCATGAAAAGAGCCAGTGCCAGACACAACATCCTCCATTAGTAACTTCCAACTTTCTCACATAAACTGACATGGCTGGAAGCAAAATTTGGGTCCATGGCCTTCCATCAGTAAGACTTTTATGGCTTGAAAGTCAGCAATCTTATCAATTTGACCTTGGGTACACTCTACGTAAATCTGTATTTGAGTTTCAGTGACAAACAAAATGGTTATCCATAAAACAGAAATAGCAAGTAAGGATGGGAAAGTCTGCTTTAGTCTTTTGTAGTCTAAAAAAAGCTATCCACCTTAGCCATATAACACATGGTGGAAGAGAAAAGCTTCTTTATTTAAAAGCACTTGGAACTTTTGTACTCTCACCCCTCTGACAGGCTATAATTGCAGCTGCACCCTTTGTCCAAAAATGGAGCAATAAATAAAATACATACTCTGATAAATGTCTTCTGGTTCTTGACTGTTCAGCTCTGTATGAGCTAGCTATACAAAACACATCACCCAGGGCAGGCAAAGCAGTCTCCAAATACAACTGAGAAGACTGTGTCAAAAATGCCTGAAAACAAAAATGAACACAATACAGTTCAGACCATTTGGACAGCAAATAGCAATTTACATTTCCAGAGACAAAATATCACAGCATAATTAGATTAAATGGAAAAGATAATATATGCAGACAGATTAGGAATCTATGCATTTAAGTTTTTACATGACAAGTACTTGTTGCCAGTGTTACTGAAACCCGTAACGAGTTTAGTTATTTTAGTTTTTGAGATAATATAATCACGTGAAAGATGCAGGAAGCTTCTCTATTTCTGTAACATCCTCAGTCCCTAATTAACATGCCAAGCATATGGCACTGATATAAATATTGCAATCAATAATGCTTTCATAATGTTCTTTGATTACCAAGAATCAAGAAATAAAAGCTGTAATTCCTGTACTATCAGTTTCATGTGTAACAACTATATGAGGTATACATGCCTGAAGACTTAAAATTCTTCTACAAACTGTATGCACCTAGGTATAAGTACACAAATGTGTATTTTCTGAAGACAACATACCAAATGTTAAACATGGAACACAGATATCCAAGAATCTGTAATGTAATTGCACAGAGTTATTGATATTTCAAAATATTTTGTAAAATCGATTATTAGAACCAGCTAATCAGTCTTAGTCACTCTATTACTGAACTTGTTCATTTTAATATTTCATTTATGATTCAGATATAGTTGTTGTAAGCTGAATGTCTGGTGGAAATGTACATACTTCTTCTCCAAAATAGTCCAGTTTAAATAACGTAGAGCCTCCTTCTACTTGTGTCTGTACCAGAGTGGGTGGGGAAATCTCGAAGTAGCCTCTGTCGAAGTAATGTTCACGGAAACATTGCAATATTACTGATCTCATTTTCAACACTTTTGATGTCTGAAATCAACAAAAATTTAAGATAAAATGCATGTCAAAAGAAAATCAACTAGAATTTTAGCTAAACACAAAACTAAACCATATGCAATACACAAACCCTTTCAAAATTACAACATGATCAAGACAAATGCATAATACATGTACAGTTTTACTTGTTTTTAAATTAAATGGCTAGAACTGAAAATGTGCTTTACAAATTACTAGAAAAAAAAACTTCAAAGTGAATAAAAACTGAGGAAAATTAATCTGCAGAAACATACATGCCATTTAGGGTTGGATCATTAACGGGAGATTTTTGGAAAATCACCAGGTTTTTGGACATCACAACGGGGTAAAAACAAAAACCCAAAAACATGTTTCTGACGTCATACATGGTACTTTATTCAACATAGTGTAACAACAATCAGGCGAATGACAGGTCATCTTGTTGCAAACATCAATTACGTCAGTCAGGTGCATAGTATTACCCTGGGCAATGACCAGATGTTAATGACAATTAACACTAACAAGCGTAAGAAAGAGCCAACTTTCGTCACATAATCAACCAATTATTGATCTCGGGTGTCAAGGTTTTGACTTGGTATATTCAAACTTGGACTTAAGTGTGTATTCAACGAATTTTATGGATTTTATTTTCAAGACAAACTGTTGATTTATTGGGAGATCTGGGTGTTTCGCCGGGGCGCCTGGGTAAGGGTCTAAATATGGGGAGAACCCGGCGAGTAATGGTAGAACAGCATGTATGTGTAGAAAGTATTGTTTTAATGTTTAAAAAATAGGGAATTCCATCAAGTTGAAACAAGTATACCAAAGTAGCAAAAAATAAACTTCTAATGTCAATCTTACGTTTTCCCCGCGTATCATCATATGTCTGTTGTCAAGCTGTACATCAACATGTGCTTCCTCATTGAGCAGGTTATCTGCCCCTCCTGCTGGCGAGTCTCCAATCAACTCCCAGAAATCAGCTGTTATCTCATGATTGCCAGGGGCCTGTAAAAGAATATCATACCAAATATCAATTTTCCCAAACAAATTTTTTTGTTTGTATTTTTTTAAACAGTGTAGCAAAAAGTTCATAAAAATGTAATTTTCTCAAATCCTTCCTAGGTTAAATCTTAGGTTGTATCTTAGATCCTTGAAGTAAAAATGCTTTACAGCATGTCAAGATACACATTATCATTGGTTAGCCATATCTTTATATCTTTTACGAACATCTTTGATTACTTTTGTTCTATTAAACACCCTTTAACAGTGACATTTTTGCAGACATGTTTAATGTTTACCAAAGAATACCAATGCTAGACCATTTCATAATCTGCAGTATTTCAGGCTGGTAGTTGGAAACTGCATAAAACCATGACTTTCTAACACTGAGTGATTTCAGTGACAACCTTTAACGATTCAACCATACACTCAGTCTATTTAACCAATGACATAATACAACTGAAAGCCAAACTTACTTCCTTTCCCTCGGGTAATTCCTTGATTTCTCCATAAATACAGACAGAAGCTTCTGTGGCCAGAGTTAAAGCCTCATATGTTTGGCACTGCAACAGAACAAACATGGGTCAAGATTGCTAGAATACTGGCTAGCTGAGATTGACTGTCTATCTTTTGGTGAGTTTAAATGATTTAATTTTGGATACATTAGTTTTTAAGTTATGCTCTGGACAAGGAAAACCAACAAAGGGCAATTACTCTGCAATTACTGAAGATAGAGTTACAGCTCTTGTTCATTGCATTTCCTCTCTTTGTGCTTCACCATTGTAAGAAGTTGCACTGAATTTCAACCATTAGTTTTCAAGTAATGCTCTCAACAAGGAAAACCAACAAAGCGCAATAACTCTGCAAATAGAGAAGATGGAGTAATGATTCTTGAACACTGCGCTTCCTCTCATAGTGCTTGACCATCGTATGAAGTTGCATTAAATTCCAACCATTAGTTTTCAAGTTAAAATCAAGACAAGGAAAACCAACAAAGGGCAATAACTGTGCAAATAGTGAAGATGGAGTTATGATTTTTGAACACACTGCATTTTCCCTCATTGTGCTTGACCATTGTATGAAGTTGCATTGAATTCCAACCATTAGTTTTCAAGTTATGCTCCAGACAAGGAAAACCAACAAAGGGCAATAACTGTGCAAATAGTGAAGATCGAGTTATGATTCTTGAACAATGCACTTTCTCTCATTGTGCTTGACCATTGTATGAAGTTGCACTGAATTCAAACCATAAGTTTTCAAGTTATACTCCAGACAAGGAAAACCAACAAAGGGCAATAACTGTGCAAATAGTGAAGATTGAGTTATGATTCTTGAACATTGCACTTTCTCTCATTGTGCTTGACCATTGTATGAAGTTGCATTGAATTCAAATCATTAGTTTTCAAGTTATACTCCGGACAAGGAAATTGCAACAAACCTCCTCACCGACCGACCAACCTACCAGCGGGTGACTCATATATACACCCCCCAAACTTTGTTAAGGGTGTATAATGAGTCTAAAAATCTATGTTTGGTACTACTAACACTAAGATAACATAAAACTAAATATGCCCTATGACAAAATCTTATTTCAATTTCTTATAAATTTTGTGATGATATTATGTAGTCATTTATTGGTGCATGTTCCTTATTTATTCCTTGTTGTAAAGGCATGTACATGTAGTAGTAAAACATATTTCACTTGTTCTTTTACTTCCCATAACCTTTAGATAAATTGATTTGCATATATAGGATACATAATCTAATACAATAATGATAAATGTCAGCTTACAGCATGACTTTTTAGTATCTGGTTTTGTATTTTATACCGACTCGTTCAATGTCTCATTTACTTACAGTGGAAGGAAAATCTACATATTTTATTGCAAACAGCTACTGAAACCTCTAAGTCAATTCAGCCTCATTGCTTATATGAAAGAACACTGAAAAGTGTCTAAAACACCTATTTGTTGTGTGGTCATCATGAACAAAATCCACTTACAAAAATGCCATTGAATTTTTTTTTTTTTTTTTTTGAAATTCAAGCATTGTTTCTGTATACTGTAATGTACTACACTTATTTCTGACTGACAACTTGAGAAATACAGGTCATACATATGTTGAAAGAGAACATAATATTCTGACTGACCATTAAATGAAATGACTGGTGGCATAAATGCTACCCAACTATTATCTGAGATGGTATGAGTAAAATAAAAAACACTTACTAGAGTGTCAGAGAGAACACACTGTAAGAACCCTGTACCATCTCGCAGTACTATAAACATGAGATTCTTTCCTTGTCTTCTCAACCGGTGAACCCAGCCATAAATCTTCACACGTACGTTCCTGTTTTCTGTGGCGTTACGTATCTTTATCTGTCAAAATGAAGGGCAAAGGGTGATTTAGAAGAAACAAAAGCTCTGTGAAAATTTGCAACTGGATTTCATTTTTGTAAATGGGACAAAAATCACAAATTTGGACAAAAAAATGACAAAATCTAAAAATAGCCTTGAAAGTATTATCAGCTGAAATCCATAACAATGTAAATTTGAAGTTCTTAGTTTTGGCTTCACTTCATCACAGGACCAATACAGACAACAAAACCTTTTTTCTTGCTCCTATTTTTCAAGTTTTTTTTATGCACATTTTCAAAATTTTTAAACAAAGAATCTAAACATATATAATTCTGTTATGACATGGTCTAAGACATCTGATGATTTTTCAAACAATGTGATTAAATTACAACAAGATACAGTAAGTATAACTATTATAATAAAAGAATACTGGAGACACCAATCAATCATCCCTAATGCCGCTAGAAAACCTTGCGAGGTAAAAGTGAATGGAAATAAACGGGGGTAATTCGACTAATGAAATTATAATTATATACCTGAGAGATACTCGATCATGCCAGCTAAATATATTGTAATAAATCATGACCACTGACCTCTTAGTTTTGCATTGATCTTTTAAGAAAGTGATCTTGCTCATGGGTGCAACACACCCATACAACTGAGGCAAAGGTTTCTGCCAAACAATTTTGAAATCCCTCCATCCAAGGCCAAATTACAATCCTGACAAGCAGAATTTTTGCCAAAGTGTCACCTTGACCTTAGAGCTACAGACCTGGTTCATACACACTGTCTCAATGAGACAAACATTTCTGCCAAGTAATTTTGAAATCCCTAAAACCAATGCTATATTACAGCTCAGACAAGTAGAATTGTAGCTAAATTGTGACCTTGACCTTTGAGCTAGCAACCTGATTCATGTGCTTGACATAGCATCTCACTAAGGCAAAGATTTGTGCCAAGTAATTATGAGATTCCTCTTGCCAAGGTCAAGTTACAGCCTGGACAATCAGAATCTGAAGTCTAAATGTGACCTTGACGATTGAACTACCAACCTGTTTCATGCGCACAACACATCTTCTCATGCTCGAGACAAGCTGTTGTTTCAAGTAATTTTGAAATCCCTCAAACCAAGGCCAAGTTACAGCCTGGAAGTCAGAACTGCACAAACTGACCTCTTAGAGTGGCCTTAGCCTTTGAGATACCATCCTAGTTAATGGGCACTACACGCAGTCTCATTAAAGCAAACATTTGTGCCAAGCAATTTTGAAATCAATCCAATCAAGATCATGTTACAGCCCAGATAAGAAGAACTGTAGCTAATGTGGTCCTTTGACCTCTAAATGTGACCTTTACTTTGAGCTACTGACCTGTTTCATGTGTGCGACACACCATCTCACTGAGGCAAAGATTTGTGCCAAGTAATTTTGAAATTCCGCCATCCAAGGCCTGACAAGCAAAGTTTTTGTCAACTGTAACCTTGACCTTTTAGCTTCCAACCTGGTTCATGGGCATAACACACCACCTCACTGAAGCAAACTTTAATTTTAAATAATTTTGAAATCCCTCCAACCAATGCCAAGTTACAGCCTGGACAAGTGGAATTCCAGCAAACTGACCTCTTAGAGTGGCCTTGACCTTTGAGCTACCGACCTGGTTCAGGTGCATGACACACTGTCACATGGAGGCTAACAACTGTGCCATGTAATTTTTTAAATCCCTCCATCTAAGGCCAATCAACAGTCTGGACAAGTGAAAGTGTGATGGAATGACAGAAGGATAGAATGATAGACCGAACAAAGCGGCCACTATATGCTGCCCTGAATTTTTTTGTAGGGGAGCATTAAATAGTGTAAGCAACTTGTATCACCTTCTTCGGTGCAGGAAGACTGGGATCCTGGGTTAACACAATTTTTCTGGCCTCCGCTAGATTTTTTTCTCTACGCTCTTCATCTTCTGCCTGTTGATAACAAGCCACAAAGAACTTGGTTACAACAAAAACATACCTAAAGAATACTACATAATTATTTTTGTCTTGACCAGACATGCACTGTTTTCATTACGAAGAAACATAAATCCTTTCCCTATTTTCCCTACTTTCTTTGTCCAAATAATACAGCCAGTAAAATTGTCTCAGGCAAACATCTTTGATGAAGATATGCTTATCTACATCATGATCTTCATATATTAAAAGCACTGTTTTGCAATCTGTTTTGATTAAATCCAGTTAGGTAGAAAATGGGGGAATAGTGTGCCGGAATATCAAATTAATAAAATTACTATGCAGTGTAAAATAGACATTACCTAAGCAAACAGAACTGGTTGTGAAGTGTCTTTCTGTGATGTGAGCTTTCATTAAAGGAAAAGCATTAAAAATTCAAAGGTAAATCGATCCAGTGGAACACTGCCTGCCTACTGTCTTCAATATTAAGCAGTTATGACACATGTACCAGTAACTAGACTTTGAAACCAGTCCGTAGAAATCAATTGCAGTTACCCTTTTAAAAAGTGCTGAAACAAAACTTTTGGTGAAGGACATTAATGTAAAGTCATATAGTGTAATAATGTACATATATATTTATAAATTTTGGTATATTAATATATTTATAAATTTTGGTGTATTAATTATCTTGATTTTCACAATGTACATCTATTTGGAATAAAAGTTTCATGTAGATGAACAAATTTTTTTCATTCTTCTCTGCACACTCATACAAATAGAAAAATTTTTCATTCTACTCTGCACACTCATAAAAATAAAAGAATTTGTTTCCTTCTGCTCTGCCCACTTATACAAATAAAAGGATTTCTTTCATTCTTCTCTGCACACTCATACAAATACGACGATTTCTTTCATTCTGCTCTGCACACTCATACAAATAAAAGGATTTCTTTTATTCTGCTCTGCACACTCATACAAATTAAAGGATTTCTTTCATTCTGCTCTGCCCACTCATACCAATTAAAGGAATTCTTTCATTCTGCTCTGCCCACTCATACAAATAAAAGAATTTCTTTCATTCTGCTCTGCACACTCATACAAATTAAAGGATTTCTTTCATTCTGCTCTGCACATTCATACAAATTAAAGGATTTCTTTCATTCTGCTCTGCACACTCATACAAATAAAAGGATTTCTTTTATTCTGCTCTGCACACTCATACAAATTAAAGGATTTCTTTCATTCTGCTCTGCACACTCATACAAATTAAAGGATTTCTTTCATTCTGCTCTGCACACTCATACAAATAAAAGGATTTCTTTCATTCTGCTCTGCACACTCATACAAATAAAAGGATTTCTTTCATTCTGCTCTGCACACTCATACAAATAAAAGGATTTCTTTCATTCTGCTCTGCACACTCATACAAATAAAAGAACTTTTCATTCAACTCTGCACACTCATAAAAATTAAAGGATTTCTTTCATTCTGCTCTGCCCATTCATACAAATAAAAGAATTTCTTTCATTCTGCTCTGCACACTCATACAAATAAAAGAATTTTTCATTCAACTCTGCACACTCATACAAATTTAAGGATTTCTTTCATTCTGCTCTGCCCACTCATACAAATAAAAGGATTTCTTTCATTCTGCTCTGCACACTCATACAAATACGACCATTTCTTTCATTCTGCTCTGCACACCCAGACAAATTAAAAGATTTTTTTCATTCTGCTCCAACACTCATTAAAATAATAGAATTTCTTTCATTTTGCACTGCACACCAATATTGAGCAAGCAGCAAGAAAACTGATAAAAACATTATGACACATGTTTTTGTTTAAAGCAGAAAGCCTTTCTGTGATAGCTACACCAAATAATACTATGCATGATTTGTTGTTTGATCATCTTGTGGCTAAGCAAGTCCAGCTAAGAAAAGAATGATGCAAAGTAAATTAAAAGGACATTAAAAGCAAAATATACTGATTCACAGTATGCCCTAGATAGCATTTTAAAAATGGAAATGTATCATCAAAAGACTAAAGCTTCTTCACTTGTATGCCTGAATCGACAGAAGAACAAACTAAAGTTACTGAGCTTTTAAAAAAAGTTTAATGTTACCATGAACATGTTCCAGAAAGGCTCAAGAGTTATTACATAAGTCATATAACAATTAAAATCACCTCACACCTACTATACAAGGGATGTTCAAAATGAATTGCTTATTTCTATCTGGAGACTGCAAATGTCAAGTTAACCCAAAAGTGCTGATGTCATGCCCTCAAAGTACTCCCCGTGGCTAGAAATGCAAAGATTTAGCCAATGTATCCACTTCTTGAAGGCCTCACTGTACGCTGATTTGGGCACAGTAATAATTAAGGTACTGATGAATGGCAGATCCAAGTGCCTGTCGAGACTGGTATTTCCGCCCAGCAAGAAATGATTTCAATTTCAGAAACAAAAAGAAATCACATGGGGCAAGGTCTGGGGAATATGGGGGGTGAAGCAAAACAGTTACTTTTTCTTTCTTCAAAAATGCCGTAACTATCGCGGAGGTATGAGCGGGGGCATTGTCATGTAGAAGACGGATATGTTTAAAAACAGTGGCAGGGCGTCGTTTCTGATAATACTTCTTCAGTTTCTGCATTAGTATTTTCCGGTGATGGTTTTGCCCTTTTTCACAGGCACTTTTATTGTGACACCTACACCAGAGAAGAAAATTGCATACAAAACCTTCTTACACTCAGACCATTTGGCAATTATTGGGCATTTGCTGTGTTTGGTGGCCCAGATCTTATTGCTTACATTTCTGACGGGCTCAAAATACTGGACCCAAGTTTCATCACCTGTTACAACATTGGCAAACTGCTTTTTGTCATATTTTGGAAACATTTGAAGCAGCTTTCTGGACACTTGAACCTGTTTCCTCTTTTGCTCATCAGTCAACAGATGTGGCACCCATCTAGCAGAAATCTTTCTGACTTTCAAATGCTTCTTCAAAATAAAGTGAACCGTTGCTAGTGATATGCCTACCTTTCGTGCCATATCACTAACTGTAAATCTGGCATCTCCTTCAATGATTTCCTTTATTTTGGAAATGATTTCTTTACGAGATGCATATTTTGGCCTTCCTGATTTCGGTGCATTTTTGATGGACTCTACACCAGACTCAAATTTCTTTTGCCTTGCCTAACTACACAAGAAGGTCCATAAGCAGTAGAATGTTCAGTCGTTAGCTGCTTCAAAGAACAACCAAGTTTTGTGCGAGCTTTGATGTAAACCCGTATTTCATCTTTCTTGTCTATGCTTCTACCAACCATTTTTACTACAGTGGTAAATGACTGCGTGTAAATAATCAAATGGCAAATTTTATGTCTTTCACTTAGTCTAACATGTACATTTATACACCGTTGTGTGGGTATTGAATCCCCGTATACAGGTATGTATTGGTTTTTATCGTGCCCCACATGGATATCAAGACAAAGGACAATAAGCAATTCATTTCGAACATCCCTCGTAGAATGTAAGCCTACACTAACCCACCTATAAGTGGCCACCTTGCTTAAGCAGTCAACATACCCAATTCCTTTGACTGGCTGCTGCAGTCAAGTAAGACTGTATCTTGATCATATCAAAGTAGTACTTGAGAGTAATTGATTCTTAATGAAAATGTTTAAAATTTTATGGTAATACACAGATTACATTGTTAACAACCAGCCAAAGTTCCCAAAGTGACCATTGCTGCTATTTACTGGTATTTAAAATTAACATATGTTATTGCCAATACTTATATATGTACAAATACAAACAGTAAATCTTAACCTGTTACACAAAGGGGCGGACAAAAAAGTTCTCGCAACTAAAACAGGGGTCGCCGCTTAGTGAAATTGTTTCAAATGCTATGTACATAACATGTTACTGGTTGCAAACATAAAGCATTGAAAGACTTTCAGCACTGCATTCAATAAGACAGTCTTAATCTATTACATAAGCTTCAGAAATAAAAACTTACATCTCTTTTAGCCTTGTCTGCACCCTTTTGCAAGTCTCTCTGCCAGATCTTCTGCTGTTTCTTCAACTGAGCCTTCGCCGCCACTTCATACCTCTGAAAACACAATTTCATCTCTCTTAATCTGCTTTATTGTTGTTTTTTCCAAATAAAATGTCACTTCACTGTCCTTAAAATGTTCTGTTTTCCTCATATAAGTTTGTTCTTTAATGCAACTAATATAGCACACAGAAATAAGTAACTTTCTTTTATCACAAAAATGTTAAGTTAATGTTAATCTGGGTGTAAGATTTTCTTTTTATAAATATTATATGACATTTCATAATGTCACATGGCATGTTTTTTTTACCATATTATAAAGAGGCATAAGTCAAGAAAAGGCATGACGTTTCAACATGCAGCAAAGCTGTGGACAAAAGTATAGATAAACGACTGAAAACAAAGGGAGACAGTTCAAAAAAGATAATAGCCAAGGTTATGGTACTTACATAATACACTTCCTCTCAACAGTATCCATCATTGTGTGAAATATTAACTGAATCTCTTGTAAGTTTTAGAGCTTAACACTTAACACAAGCCTTTTTTATTTTTTTAGCATGACATTTAAACTAAAGCAACAGGATTACCTTCCTTCCCTTGTAATCAACATTACAAGAAATAGATACTGCTGCTTCATAAGATACTATAAAGTTTTGTTTTTTTTCCAAATAAAGGTTTTTTGCACTATGAATTCTGATTTAGGCCGATAGAGTAAGCGGGCAATCGGGCCTTTACTTTCCAATCAAAATGCTTAAAGCACTGGATGACTGGCGGCTGGATAGGAGGCAAAGGTTCATGCTGAGGCACAAATTCTTCTTTAGTCCAAATATGTGCATAGGCCAGTGTGGACACATTAATATATGTATGTTAAAGCAGATGTGTCCCTCGATGCCTGATTTTGCAGGCGCGTAGCTAGCCTATAAAGAATGTGGATTCAAAATAATCTAGGGGGGTCAGGGGGCATGCCCCCCCTGAAAATTTTGAAATAAATGGTGCAATTTGGTGCGTTTTGGGGCCTCCAGAGAGCTTTCTTGACCAACGAAAATCCATTTATTTATTCTGGCGAACGCGGCTGAATTTCAAACCACATTTTTTTTACTAAAAAATTTTTTTTTTGTCAAAATAATGTGGATTCAGCTGCGTACTCGCGTATAGGCAGCTACGCGCCTGTTTTGATTTACGTTTCTAAAGAACATTGTTTTTTTTGCCAACAGTCTAAAAAAAATATTTTGTAGAATGACAAAGGTTCAACTTACACTGCCTCCCTCTTTACCGTCAACATAGATGGAAGGAAATGGTTCTTTACCGGCATGTTTCATAGCCTGTAACACATAAAAGAAAATTTTTGCACTTAATCACTATCACTGACCTACATTACATTCTATCATTTTACATTTTTATCACTTTAATAGAAATATGATTTACTATATAAAATCCAATGTTTGGGTTTACTTACAAATTTTGCTCTTTCAAAAACCTTGTTTTATATTTTCATTTTGTGAAAATTGTCCATTTTAGATCTCTCTAAGAGGTGTATATTCTAGAAAATGAATAGATATCATAAGTCCATCTCTGAATGTAAAAGAACCAGAGAAGAAGAACTTGTATCAGATCAAAGCAGAGCTCAATTAACTTTATTCTGAAAAAGGATCTGACAAATACACTGTTTCAGAATTAATAACAGTCTGAGGGAATCCAAATTTGTTAGAGTGAATCTATATGCCAGTCATAGATGACAATTTTTTACAAGTCTTGAAGATAAGGGCCTGCCATAAAACATCTTACCTGCACGATAGTTTTGAATGGTTTATCTGCAGTCCCATCTCCACTTTCATCTGACCCAGACTTCTCTGATGTATAAATTTCACCTGCAATATCATACTTCAAACTTGTATTGAGGCTTTGAATATGATCAAAGTGTTTAAAAAAAGAAATCTTCTGTTTGCACCAATGTGTTTTCTTAGGAAAAACAACATTACCATTCTTTTCACTATTTAAATATTTATTGAGTTAAAAAGTTTTACATTGATTGAGTACAGATGAATACAGGAAAAAAATCTTTTATGACTGGTCCAAGCATAAATCAATACTGCAAGGTGTATTTTCATTTATTTAAATTTAAGAAGCAAATTTAAAAGTGTGTTAATTCTGATTTACATGATTTCTGGACATGCGGTGTTTTAATTATATAAGCATTTATCTTGAGTATCTCGGAATAAACTTTAGAAACGCTAACAGGATTTGTAATTATTTAATTTTCACAATGACTACATAGATATACAGTATTTTTAAAAAGTTAAATCGTCACAAATCGTCAGGGCACAACCGGTTTCCTATTTAATTCAATTAACCAGCTTGTTAAGACATCTGATGTAATGATATTCAGGATGTAGCAATTTATATACCTTTAGAGCAATATTTCAGGAGACACGTGTAATTATTCACAACTGCTTGACTGAATTTCGACTATAGAATATCTCCTTGTTGATCTCACCTACTGCTAATGATGACCATAAATTTATTATAACTACTACTACTACTACCTTAATTAAATCTAATCTATATATTTTTATGTTTATCTAAAACACACTCTCAAATTTCTTCTGACAAAGACCATGCTTCAACAAATTACTCTTTGAACAATGAAAATGAAAACGTTTTCAGTGTCGCTATTCGCAACATTTCAATTTCATTTATCGAACTTCTGCTGAGTTACTTTTTTATTTGAATATTTTATTATGTACAATATTGTCCGAAAATATCCATAACCGATTACTATTACACTTTATAAAGTACCTGTGCGTTATCTCCTTCCTTGGGAGCCTTTCTGTATCATTTATTTTGAGATTTTGACTCGGTCTTACATGAAAAGTATTCTTTAATAAAATAATTCTCGCTTTGTAACCATGAAATTCTTGTGTTCAAAACTATCGTCTGCTTTATTACAAATGTAGAACTCAACAAAGGGAAGTAATTGCGTAATACTTGCATCTTCACGTTCTTGACGATAAAACAGGAGTGATCTTTTGACAAGTTTGCAAATCATTTCTTAAATGTTTCGTCTGTATAATAGTTCGATAGATCTGTTCTTTCTTCTTAAAGCTGTTGCCTTGGCAACCAAATCAAAATGGCCGATTTCCAATGATAAGTGATATTTGAAAGACCCTGCTCCAACCAACTTGTTCTGACATTTCAGATGTTTATCTAAATAATTTTAGCCGGTAACGTTTTTTGGCACACGGGAGTCATCATGGACTAGAGAAATGCCAAAAATTCGGCTTATGTAAATGTTGCAGATTGGTTAATCAAGTTACGTTAATGGTGAGAGTAAAATTGCATGTTAAAGAGGGTTATAATGAACCATTTCTGCTTCTCAGATTGGTAACAGATGGCTATTTTCGTTATGAATAAACTATCCTATCTATTTAAAATCTGTTAGATCTATCTGTCACACTAAAATATTGATGTTTTGGGTGTATGAAAATGCAGCATAGTAGCAGGGCCTTAATTGAGGGCCTGATAGTAGTTTCCGTCATGAAACCAGATGGATTTTTAACATCACTTTTAAAGACATCGTCAGATATAAAGAGATACATTGTAATTAGAGCTTAGCTCTTTCCTAATAATCTTATGTAAACATCAGTCTGGTCACTTGCACATGCCTATTAAAGGGGTATACAAATTTACCCTGGAAAGTGCGCTACTCATCAATTTTAAATGTACACTTTTGGCATTTAAATACAAGAGGGCCATCTTGCTTGGTGACATTGGAACTTGCATTATGCTTGATTCCATATTGCTTTATTTCATCTAAACTTGCGTTATAAAGTTAATTTTATCATTAATTGTTGGCCTTTGAACTTGCATAACGCTTCATTCAATCTTGCTTTGTACTATTTCATCGTCTTTTGTACTGTGTCAGAATAATCAAAATACGATGTCATGTAGCTTAATGTATCATCCAACTTTCTTCATGCTCTGTTCAAACTATTTAAGGATAAGTGCTTTTTGCATGTTTGTCATTTGGAGTCGACTATATTTTATTTCATACTTCCTTTTGTACACCAAAATTTGCGAAAAGGTTTATGTTTTAGTTTTAATTAATGATTAATCACACACTTGGTGTGATTTCTTAGAGCTTCGCTCATTTCTGTTATCCAATGTTTATGCTTTATGAAGCTTGGTGTCTGATGCTGTGATAATACATGCGTTTTTTATTATTATTTGAGCAACTGACATTGCATATTAATCATTGTCTGGCCAGTTTTCGTATATAGTTCTCGAATTAATGTTGTTACATAGTTAACTGTTAAGGGCGAGAACTCTATTATCAAGATCGACGGAAATAGTCAACATTTCCGCCTCTGATCGGAATATTCCGTAAAGAAACTGCGCGGACTATTATCAAGATCGACGGAAATATTCCACATTTCCGCCTCTGATCGGAATATTCCGTAAAGAAACTGCGCGGACCATACATCAATAATCTTCCTATTCAAAACCACGCCTTTTGCACGCCATCCAGAGATGGATTACGCAATTTACGGTACGCTAATTTAAATAGCTTATTAAAATAGCTTTGAGCTTTTTTTTTTCATGAAACTTGTCGAGCGTGGTCAGTAATCCATTTATTAAGGATCGTCTGAGACCACTGTACACATTCTGTATAAACTACATTATACCGTATTTATCAGGAATGATAAGTAAGGCAAAATAAACACTTAAAGTAAAATCGTTATCAAGTTTGTAGCGTTTAAGGATATTCCGTTTATGATAAGTCGACATTTTTGGTATGCAAATAAAATATTGAAATAAACATCAAAACTTTGAAAAAATCAGAGACCTTATTTAAGGTCTCTGAAAAAATCTAGGCGCAAAATAGTGAGACCAGCCGGAAAATAACGGGATGTACCGACAACACTGTTGTACACCGTTCACCGGAAATATCCCATCAAAACGCCGAAAACGAAAGTTTGAATGTTTCAACTTATTTCTCCATAACTTAATCGATTTCTTCAAACTAAACAAAATTTTGAAGCAAAATATGTCTGGTTTTAGAGCAGTATTTGCCTTTTTCTGCAGGCTGGGTATTTTTAATGTAATTGGCGATAAATTGTAGCCTAGTTGTTGACTTTTGCAAACAATGGTGATATTTTCCACTAAATCAAGCCCAAAACGCAAATGCGTATTGGGCTTGATTTAGTGGAAAATATCACCACTGTTCGCAAAAGTCAACAACTGGACTACAATTTATCGCCAATGAAACAAAAAATACCCAACTCGCAGAAAAAGCAAATACTGCTAAAAAAACCTGACATATTTAACTTCACAATATTGTTTAGTTTGTAGAAATTGATTAAGTTATGATTGAGAAATAAGTTGAAACATAACCTGTAGTGAACTCGACGTTGGCGATTGTACTTTCGTTTTCGGCGTTTTGATGGGATATTTCCGGTGAACGGTGTACAACAGTGACAAAGGGCCATCTGTTGTCACAATATGAACACAAATATTGCAAAGCGCATCATGCCTACTGCTTAGTGCTTCCCGTAAATTGAATACTTTGTTATTGGTATCATTGTCATCCTCGTGTTCAGTGCGTAGTGTTTATGAAATGCTTTTCTGTTTGTGTTGAATGAATGCATTGAAGAATAAGAATACTAAGACACGACAATTTAAAATCGCTGAGCACAGACCAAAATTAATAATTAATGATGAAATAGGTTCGATACACGTAGGTAGATGATATGCAGTAAAAGACATTCTGCAAATTAAGGTAATTGAAGGGAACATAACATTTTACATCAAGTAATATCAATAACTAGTAATTAAAGACTGTTCGATAGAACGCCGAACATATTGCGTTGTCAGTAAAGAAAGCTGCATATGTCGGAGAGGAACAAATGAAGTTGCAGAGATGATACCGTATTCGGTTACCATAAAGCATGATGTAATTCAGTAAAATACATAAAGCAAGATGCAATCAAGTATTATGCAAGTTCTAATGTCACCGAGCAAGATGGAATACATGCACTTATTGTGTTTCATAGAATTAATTTACGTTCTGAATGCTCTAATATTGTTGTTTACGTCACGTATTCAACATTTATCACGTGTCATTGACGACCAGTTTTACGGATATTGGCGAAATGCGTTCGGCATTTCCGAAGCAATTTAAGACCGGCGGGTCATTAAATATTTTTGATAACTTAATCCTGATGTATCTCAAGCACATCCTGCTATACACGCAAACAAACCCCATGCAGACAGAGTGTTGATCATGTTCTAAATTCTTAATTGGTTTATTTTTATGACGATTGTGGCCGGTATTATAACTTAAGCATTGACTTTGTAATGCTATTTAGCGGGAAGGATGCGCGCGCAGAAAACATTTTTACACGACAAAAAGGCATAAGTCCAATTTAACGAATATCAAATGTGCAAAATATAAAGCAATTGGAAAAAAATATTAGATGATATTTAGGTTCAGAGTCAGTAGACATAAGTGCTCGTGTCCGAGAGTACTTTCCTTTTCGTGGCAAGTGACCAGTGAAATGTCGATTTTTTTGGTCAAGCAGCGACCCAACTTCCCCTTTACAGTAAATCGAAAGTCAATGTGAAATCAGACGGTCTGAAATCAAGCTGAAAATCAAGCTGGAAGAAAATGTTAACCTTCCGAGAAAATACTGCTTTACTTGTTTATTTTGACTGATGTTTTGGTCATGACCCCAATAATCAGTCATGACATTTTATCTTTACAGGAAATAAATTGATTCATACACTGAATAGATGGTCTCGCATATTGACGTTACCGTGCATTTACGACAGTTGTGGAGAAAGATGTTTTTTTGGCTAAGTAACACTAAATCTTGAATTTTTTGCATGTTCGTGGGCACGTTTCTGTTTTCAAACTTAGAAAATACTGACATAAAAATTGAATATTAGAATTAATATCTCAATATCAAGAAAACAATTTAAAGAAAATACTTATCATTTAACTGGTTTTACACAGAACCCACTTCTTCTGCTTACCCAATCGGAACACCTCGGCGACTTCAGTAAGTCTTTATATACGAAGTTGTCGGAAAAGGCCGAGTTGTTACGACTGGATTGCTGCTTACCATAGGAGCACGGGTCGTACCTATTTAGCAGAATTTTGCTTTTCTTTCCCTTGCAGAAGAATAGAAATTAAATGCTAAGTCCTATTTTAGCGAATTCTCGACGTTCCAAAAATTACCCGTCGCTCCGATAATTCTGATACCATAAGAAAGCAAAATTCTGCTAAAAAGATACGATCCTGGACCCGTGCTCCTATGATTTAGAAATGAAGCAGCCAAGCTGCAGTGTGTTTATACTTGGTCTCTTAATTTTCAAATTAAAATGCTTATATAAGGATGAACATCAGTGTAAAATCTAAAGATATTCGTGTAAAACGCAAAATCTGTTACTTTTTAATATGAACTATATGTCTTTATTAAATTAAACATAAATTAAAAGCTGAACAGATATTCTTCATTACTTTGAAAAAGCGCCTGATATGAATAGAAACATAATTTATTTATATATTGGTAAATTTGCCTTAAAAATAAATACACTGAGACTTCTGTCAACTTTATTTTTTATATCGACATTTTCAACTTTACTTTCGGTTTCGTTTCCATTTCCTGCAGCTATCTAAATACTTGTCAATAAAGTCAGTGCATTGCTTTCGAGTATCATAAATAAAAGAAAGATCAGTTTTTGGTTTTTATGAAAAAAATGTGGTAGAAAAATAAACACTGAAATTAAGTAACTGAAACCATCCCCTGCTACAACCTGTCATTAAATGTTGTAGGTACTGCTGTGAGACCGTGTTCATAAAAAATGACAAAGTGACTTACCTAAACTCATGTTGTGGATCTCTTCTGAAATGTCTGCAATGTTGTGAGAATGGGCCGAAGAGCTGATGTAATTTATACGTTGTACCTGAAACTGAAACTGATAACACAGATTTCATCATATTATGTTAGTTGTACTGTACCTCTTTCTTCTTATCCGGACAAGAGAAGGACTAGGTAACGTGCATACGAACAAATCACACAGCAATTAGTTCCCTTCCAGTAAAATCAGACATCAAGTGCACAAATCAACAATCTTTTACCCTAAATGTGTCAAGAACTAAAACACTCATATCAGAGGGAAACATCAATGCAATGCAATGCAATGTAATGCAATGCAGTGTGCAGTGCAGAGCAGTGCGTACAGTACAGTACAGTACAGTACAGTACACAGGGCAGTGCAGTGCAGTAATGATAATGTTAATATAAGTTGCAAGAATTTGATTCCCTATTGATGTAAACTAAACTAAACAATGCGATGCGATCCCATACAGTACAGTACAGTACTATACAGTACAGTGCAGTGCATGAAATAGTGAAAACGTCATAATGCAATGGTAACACCTGAAAGCATCAATGATGGCGTTATTTGATTTCGGTATTGTACTTTGAAAATTGCAATAAATGCATGTATAAGACATTCAAATGAAAAAATGTAGATTTATTTTGATTGTCCTATCTTGTTTGCATTATTTTATCCTGCAGATTAAAGAGAATTTTACAAGTAATGAAGGCATTTTACAAGGCATTTGAAGATCAAAGTTCATTATTGCAGACTTAATCTTATTATATAAAGTAACTCTACATCATACTACAATCTAAAATATAACCCGAGAATGGAGCGGGTGACGCCATCAGTAATGTGGAAGATCCTCAATAAAATAGACAACAAATCTGTTGCGACATTTTTCATGTAGAAAAAATACATTGATTCTGACGATCAAAAGCTTGAAATTCTCGTTCAAAATGTCTATCACTATAATGTAAAATTACAAGTAGTTTATCTAGAATTGTAAACAAACGATCACGGTAAACTGCATACATGAAAAGGCAGTATTTACATCGGAATACTATTTGATGATTCTTTCACTTGACCGCCGTTGTCATTATTCTAACCACTGATCTAACTGCATTCGTCGTTATCAATATTTCTCTATTAACAACGGTTGTCATTACCAAATTCCTCAGTATTTCTCTATTAACAACGGTTGTCATTACTAAAATTCTCAGTATTTCTCTATTAACAACGGTTGCATTACCAAAATCTTCAGAATTTCTCTATTAACAACGGTTGTCATTACCAAAATCCTCAGTATTTCTCTATTAACAACGGTTGTCATTACCAAAATCCTCAGTATTTCTCTATTAACAACGGTTGTCATTACCAAAATCCTCAGTATTTCTCTATCAACAACGGCTGTCATTACCAAAATCCTCAGTATTTCTCTATTAACAACGGTTGTCATTACCAAAATTCTCAGTACATGTCCACTTTATTATTTTAAGTTTACACATGTGTTTCTACCAATCTCATTCAAATTAGATTCAGCGTCCTCGCTTCGCTAACAGTTCGCGGAAAGTAAAGAAGTGCAAATTTTGGTGTGATATTAATGACATTGTGTTTCTACTTAATCTTTATAAGTTTTAAATTTTCATACAGATACTTGTTCATGTAAATGTAAAGTGTGTTTCTTTAAAATATTTCATTTATTTCTTGTTGCTTGCTTTTGGCTTAATCTTGTCTTACAGCTTATATATTTTTGTTTGAAAAAAAAATACATCTTTGTGGAAAAAAAGCTTACGAGCTAATGTCAATTGTATTAAATATTTGTCAGTAAATAAATAACCTTGGATCTTGTATTGCTAAATACTGAAGACGGCAATGCATAGCAATATTCATAATTTTCCATTTAGAATAATTAATATTTCTGACCAAGAAAAAATAATAAGGTAATACTGTTGGAACTACTGATGACTTTTCAGCACCCCTCTCTCTCTCTCTCTCTCTCTCTCTCTCTTTCCGAGAATTTCACACAGATCTGTCAGGATAAATGTCGCGAACAAGCTACTTTCTCTTACGATGGTCCACTACAAAAACTCATATCAGCTGACTTAGGCACATTCAGTTGTATGAAATTACATGTTTAGAACAAACGAGAAATCAAAGCGCTAAAAGCAGACAGTCTAGAAAGCGAATGTTTGTGCCAAGACTCATATTTTGCAATGGCTACTGTTCGTCCACTTTATTTGGAATTAATTTTTCAGGAGAGTTCAGTGAAAGTAATTTGGGAATTTTGACATCTAACATTAACACAAAACTGGTCTTGGTATGAAATTAATTGATAGAATAATTCATTTGTTCTCTCGTTCGTTTCTTTCTCAACCACTTCCTTCTCTTATTCGTTTGTTTGTCATCTTGCCTTCCGATTTCAAGATAATGTATAAAGTTCCACTTTAAGGAAAAAGTTACTGGAGGCTTTAAGGAAAATGAAGCCAGAAAGAAAGTAAAAAGAAAGAAAGAGAGAAAACTTAGACTAATAAAGAATTATGTACAGACTGGAAATTTACTGCAAATTGTGTACAAATTTGACGTTTTTTTGCGTTTTACTGTTAAATTTTGCTGCTCGCTCAAAGAGTTACACAAGTGAACTTGATTCATGTCGGAGAAGAGTTGCTAAATATCTCGTTCAAGCGTATTTCAAAGACACTTTTTCAAACCAAACATCTTTATATTATCTTAGCAAATTGGATTTTGTAACACTTAACCTAATTATTGGTCACTTGAACTGGAACATTCTCTCCCTGAATTCAATGCATTAATCATGTCTTTAAATTTGTAAATGCAAGTTGTATATTTATTACAAACATTTATGTATCTTCTCACCCCTCACGTGATTAAATATATGAAAATATGCACTGGTGACATGCAGGCGTGCAATCCCTTACCGTTCCGCACCTTCACTAACACCTCTGGGCTCAATGGCAAGATTCTTGGCAAACTAAACAGTTGCATTTCTTACAAAGTTTAGCTGATATTCGCGTCCAGAATTAGAAAATCAGAAAATAGTAATGCACAAGACAATCAACAAAGGTTAAAATTTAATCATCTTAATGACTATTTACGGATCTATTCCGTGGCTCTTTACAGTACGTATATGTAGACAAAACGGATTCAAGCACGTCAGTGCGTACGATGGAAAACTTGTGTTGAGGGAAACAGCAAGAAGCTTAAGAAAGGGCGATTTGATTACAAATTTACCTTTTGGGTATGGGAAGAATATCATTTATCATTTGTTTCCGCAGAGTCCGGACGTAAGTACCCGGAAACCTGTAGTTTTGGTGGTATCCCCGTTAATAATATACAGAAAGACCAGCGCGCGGTACATCAAAAGCACAACATATCATGTTGAAGATTGAACATAACTGCTAGTATTGATGATGATGGTGCTGACGACGACGAACAGGAGGAGGAAAATGCCACAGATAAATATACTGTTCACTCTGATATCAATATGGAGCGTCTAAAATGAGGTGATATCCCCATCGTATAATTGTACCATCCAGAAGCTCTAAGGAAGGGATATCCTTGAAAGCCAGTTTCAACTGTAATTTTAAATTGTCTTTCAATACATTCTGATTTAAATCCATGTCATTAGTCACATAATGTGACAGAACATTATCAAAGTTAATCAGTTCATCGAAATTTACTTGACCCTGTGATTATGAAATATGAAGATGTATCAGTCAAAGATATTGGCCATCTGACAGGTGTTAATATAATCCTTTTAGAGGCATTAATCATTTTAAAGGATATCACATTATTATTAACAGAATCCTAAAACATACTTTTTAATTCTAATAAGTTATGGTACAGTTTTAATTAACTTTGAATGCAGAATGTTTTATAATCATCTGGCTTGCTGACTTTTTCCAATGAATAGTATATCACTTAATAAGCCAGATATAATGTGTTCCATCCACCTCAGCCACAACTTCATATACTATTTTCTCAATTGGCCGATTATGTTCAATGCACCCTTATAGTTCAAGGTAGAATGCTGTTCATAGCTCTAGGTTTTTGAGAAAGAGAAGTACCTTGATTAATGATTTCTCTTTTGAAGAATCTACACTAAACTCTGATCTCAGATAAGTTTAAGGTACATGTGTTTAAGCCTAAGAAGTCTCTTATTTTCAGGGGAGAATAGTTTAGAACTGCTTTCAAGGAACTGAAGTGTTTAAAGGCATTTTTGTATGGTGTACCATTTGTACATAGCACTGAATGGAACATTAACAGCTGAACAGAAGATGTTACCAAAGTAACTAGTCTTAAGTAATTACAGCATAACTGAAAGCAGTCCAGACAAATAAATCTTGTCCTGGAAAAGTTTGACCAGCAAAGTACTTCTGATGTAGAAGCAGAGTATGAAGCGGTTACTGAAGGAATTTGTGTCAAGCTGTATCAAGGAAAGGTACTGGGTTATTAATCCCAGTGCATTATATGAGTCATGCTATAATGCATTTAAACATTTTATTCAAGCCAAAAAACATTGATGATGCCAAGTCCAGTGCAGTTTACTTCAGACAAACCAATACGTTATTGACAAAATAATGCAGGAATTAAGGAGTCCTGATCCACATTAAGACTGGTGTTAACAACTTCTATTTTAGGAACAGGTTTGATCCAGGAAAGATTAACAGACCCTTAATTCAGACATAAGGGGATTTTGGTCACATACATTCTTAGAATCACAGTGGTTTGCTGTAACCATAGTCTTCAGAAATGACTATGTTGGATAGGTGGGTTTTAACTTTCATTTTCCTGAGTGATATAACTTCCTTGGAGTACTTCTCACAGTACGCTCCCTCAGAAGCTTTGTGAATACACTACCGTTAAAGTGAAACATTCTACCGATGCGCAGGAGAGTATTCTCACAGACAAACTAATTTGTTCTGGTTTAATTGACTCTGAGGTAACCGTTGAGGCTACACATCTCTTCACTTGAACACATACACCTGATACATATTTAGTTGTTGAACTCCTAACCTGATGGATGAAATTAGATGTTTGTTAAATATTTTCTGTAACAATTTCAACACAGTGAAGCAACGTCTGTGTCTAAAAGACTCCTGAACACACTTGTGAATACACTACCGTTAAAGTGAAACATTCTACCGATGCGCAGGAGAGTATTCTCATAGACAAACTAATTTGTTCTGGTTTAATTGACTCTGAGGTAACCGTTGAGTCTACACATCTCTTTACTTGAACACATACACCCGATACATATTTATTTGTTGAACTCCTAACCTGATGGATGAAATTAGATGTTTGTTCAATATTTTCTGTAACAATTTCAACACAGTGAAGCAACGTCTGTGTCTAAAAGACTCCTGAACACATAACACCATTCAAAAGTAAATGAAATGTATCAGGAAAAATATTGTTTCTAGATTTTCTTCGTTGATCTTTATTGATCCAGTAAGGTTTACACAGCAGAAAAACAATCTACATCTTTACTTTTTATTGGTATTTATTCCGCCATTATGGAACGCTATGATCATGTGACCAAAGGTCACGTGATTTAGAACTACTCTCTGAGCCAATCACAGAGGTGAATGTAATGTAACCGGTGAGTAAGAGAGTGATAGGCATATTTTATTGTGTTATCGATCATATTATGTAATATGTATCAGATAAAAAAAAACATATAATCATACAGTGTATAAAGCAATCATATCACATTGATAAACAATTTACTTACCTACTTTACTTACATATACCGTCCCTAACCACATGGCCATTTCAGTCTTATTATAATACACATAATTCTATTATTGATATTATTGAGATTTGTTTTCATGAACTTTATTTTGAAACAATAATTGAATAATACTTTTAAGTCTTCACATAACAGGTGGATTTTCAATCCGCACTATTTTTTGACGGCATCGCTATCCGTACATAAATTTGAAGATATGTTGAACTGCTGTCTGTGCTGCTATTACAACAGACTGTTCCATCTTATTTAAACTCAAATAAATCAGGTTAGTATGCTAAGAATTATAGACGAAATGGTATTCGCAAAATGAGTACTTCTGATACAAAGAAAGGTAAAATTGAAACATCAAAATGATAACGCTTTTATAACTTGGAAATTGTCTATGATAATTTTTGCGTGTATTCAATACACAAAAAACTATTTTATGTCTGGACGCCGGTCACGTGGTTATACCACGCGGAAATTAAAAGCGTGGATGTCTTAACAAATTCCCTCAAATTTTCAAGGAAACGAAAGCAATTTATTCGAAGTAGGTGCTTGAGTCATTATTTTCCTACAATAGATACCGTGCAAGTGCAGTCAGTATATTGCAATCAAAGCAAATGTGTATAGATGTCACTGTGGGGAGGTTCAGTGCCCAAGAACCATAACTCTCTTTTGCATATTTTTTAGTTATTGCCCTTTGTAATTTTTCACATTTAAGTCTTGTTCGGGGCATAACAAGAAAGGTATGGAAGATGTCAACTTGAAACTTGATAGGTGAATAGACCTCATTGTGCAGAGATGCTCTGCTAAAGAACTATGACCTTTTTTGCATAATTTTAAACTTATTGCCCTTTGTAATTTTTCATACTTAATTATTGTCCAGGGCATAACTCAAAAGATATTGAAGATCTCAACTTGAAACTTTATAGGTGAATAGATCTCATTGTGGGGAGGTGCAGTGCCAAAGAGCCATAACTCTCTTTTGCATAGTTTATGACTTATTGCCCTTTGTATTTTTTCATACTTTATTCTTGTCTGGGGCCTATAAATTCCCAATTCCATAGAAAAAAAGTTATATAACTGGTATGCTATTGTCAGGCGACACGTCCAACCAGTCATATAAGTAGGCAATTCATCAAATGTGAATCTTAGTTTGATAATACTACAGGATTTCTGGTCAGTTTGAATCTGTTTTTTTTTAAGTCAGGACTGACGGACTGAGACTTTCTTAATGTTATGGTGCCATGGTTTATTTCAAGAGAGAGACATTTGTAATGTTAACGTATTTTTTAAACATGCACTATGAAAATTTGCAACATTGCTTCTGATGAATAATTTTGGCAATGATCCCCCTCCATATATATTATTTGGGTGAAAAGTCCAGACTTTTCACTCCCAATACATATTTATAATGATGTTTCAAAATAATATATCCTTGACAATATTATGTGAAATATATATTAAATAACCGTAAATAAGTAAAAGATAGTCAATAGATTATTTTTATCTCATAATTTGAATTGAAAAAATATTGAAATTGAAAATAAATTTTTGTTTATACTTAAAAATCTTGAGTCATTTAAAATATTCTTTGGATGAATTGTGCCAAGATTATAGTGTTAAATTACAGACCTTTATGTTATTTATAAATATATGGCGCCGATTTTAGTGTTAATTGCACAATTCAGTATCCTTGCACAGAATGCAAGTTTGAAATAAATGCCTGATTCAATTTCAACTAGAGCTGTCACTAAATGTGATTAATACCCCCGCAAAAACTACTTCGGAACTGAGGAAGTTATTAATAACAGAATACTTTGTAAAATAATTGAAATAGAGTTATGGTTGTGGGCAAATAAAGATAGTTGTGGTTCTTGTACACTGCATTTCCTGTCATTGTGCTTGACCATTGTATGAAGTTGCAGAAATTTTTAAGTTATGCTCCGGACAAGGAAAACCAACAAAGGGCAATAACTGTTCAAATACTGAAGATGAAGTTATGATCTTATACACTGCACTTCCTGTCATTGTGCTTGACCATTGTATGAAGTTGCATTGAATTCCAACCAGAAATTTTCAAGTTATGCTACGGAGCAGGAAAACAAACAAAGGACAATAACTCTGCAAATAGTGAAGATGGAGTTAAAGCTCTTGTACATTGCATTTCCTGTCATTGTGCTTGATCAATGTATGAAGTTGCATTGAATTCCAACCTGTAGTTTTCAAGTTATGCTCTGGACAAGGAAAACCAACAAAAGAGCGATAACTCTGCAAATATAAAAGATGGAGTTATGATTCTTGAACATTGCACTTCCTGTCATTGTGTTTGACCATTGTACGAAGTTGCACTGAATTCCAACAAGTAGTTTTCAAGTTATGCTCCAGACAAGAAAAACCAACAAAGTGCAATAACTCTGCAAAGATAAAAGACAGAGTTATGGCTCTTGTACAATGCACTTCCTGTCATTGTGCTTGACCATTGTATGAAGTTGCATTGAATTCCAACCAGAAGTTTTCAAGTTATGCTCCAGACAAGGAAAACAAACAAAGGACAATAACTCTGCAAATAGTGAAGATGGAGTTAAAGCTCTTGTACACTGCATTTCCTGTCATTGTGCTTGATCACTGTATGAAGTTGCATTGAATTCCAACCTGTAGTTTTCAAGTAATGCTCTGGACAAGGAAAACCAACAAAAGGGCGATAACTCTGCAAATATAAAAGGTGGAGTTATGATTCTTGAACATTGCACTTCCTGTCATTGTGTTTGACCATTGTACGAAGTTGCACTGAATTACAACTAGTAGTTTTCAAGTTATGCTCCAGACAAGGAAAACCAACAAAGTGCAATAACTCTGCAAAGATAAAAGATGGAGTTATGGCTCTTGTACAATGCACTTCCTGTCATTGTGCTTGAACATTGTTTGAAGTTGCATTGAATTCCAACCAGTAGTTTTCAAGTTATGCTCTGGACAAATTCAACAAAGGGCTATAGCTCTGCAAATAGTGAAGATGGAGTTATAGCTATTGTACATAACACTTCCTGTCATTGTGCTTGATCACTGTATGAAGTAGCATTGAATTCCAACCATTAGTTTTCATTTATGCTCCGGACAAAGAAAACCAACAAAGGGCAATAACTCTGCAAATAGTGAAGATGGATTTATGATTCTTGAACACTGAACTTCCTCTCATTGTGCTTGACCATTGTACGAAGTTGCACTTAATTCAAACCATCAGTTTTCAAGTTATACTGCGGACAAGGAAGTTGCAACAGACCGATCGACCGACTGACCAACCAACCACTGGGTGACTCCTTTATAGCCCCTCAACTTTGTTAAGGGGGTATAATGAAAGTAACTATGTCATAGCATAGTACATGGGGCACCAAAATATTTTATATGTTAACAAAATGCATCAAGACTTGCTCTTCAGCAAAAAATCATGCCTATTGGCTAAATATAAGCATTGTATTGAACTCCATGATATTTATCATGTTAATTGGCGGGGGTTGGGCGGGGGGTGGCGGAACGTCTGGAAATTCAGTTCAAGTTGTTGTCAGCCACTGAATTTCTGTGTGAAACTGCTACAAGTATGTGCCACCTTGATCAGTGAAAGTGTCACATATCCATATATTTTTATGTATTAAAGGTGGCATCCTTTTCCAATCTGTTGAAGTGTGTACGAATAACATACTGGCGCTGATTAAAATTAGCCACTTGCATATATAAGATATATTCAAAAGTGAATTATAGTGATGTCCGCTTTCTGAGTCAAACACATGTGTAGAGCTGTTCCATTAATGAATACACAGTAAACTTTTTATATTTGAATGAAAACTCTGAGAACTACAGTCTTGAAAGTTTCTGTCGATATTCGGCAGAACTAGCAAAAAAAGCTGAAATTAATATGTCCCTGTAAAAAAAAAGACTTACTACAGATATTTCGTTTTCTTCAAGATAAATCATTGTAAGGCCACATTAATCATTTAATGAACTTCATTTCAGCAGCGAGTTTAGCAAAACTTCAAACTAGGGATGTCAACGAATACCTGATTCGGTATCCGGATATCCATATAAACTATTTGGATACTAGTATAAAATCGACGATTATACGATTTCAATGTTCCAATTCCAATGCCAAACATTACATTTGACGTCTGTTTTACATATTGTTCTGGTAATCCTTGTTGATGACCTATGGAATTAATGTTTTGGTTTTATTCAGTGCAGTCAAATAATGCCACTTATTACAACTGATTTAACATAATAAATAATACAATGAGTGACTAAATATATTAATAAAATGCATCAAATTGGACAATTGTTGTCATATGAATTTGTATTCATTCAGTCTTAAAATAAACACATTTTAGGGCGTGCGACAGACATACGCTTAATCAATAAACCAATCAAGGAATAGACGCGATTATGTTTAGCGTTATGAAATTGCCAAATTTATTTTGCCAGTGTTTAAATTTTTTATCAAAGTTAAATTTCACTGGTTTTTTTTTTTTTCTTTTTATTTACTTATTTATTTTATTTGTATACGAATATTCGGATAGCAAAGTTGTATCCGGATACCG
This sequence comes from Cyclina sinensis, assembly GCA_012932295.1. Lineage (NCBI taxonomy): Eukaryota > Metazoa > Mollusca > Bivalvia > Venerida > Veneridae > Cyclina > Cyclina sinensis. Next base: position 7,975,289 of record JAAONU010000017.1, read on the forward strand.
ACATAGTATCCAGATATCCAAGTACTCGAATACTCATTGACATTCCTACTTCAAACACATACAGTTGAATGTCACAAGGTCCAAGCTTTTGATAAGGTGACTGATCTGGTTGTTTTTAGCTTCTATAACTCTTATCACGTAACTGTTATGCATTTTTGTTTTATTCATGTTCCTCACATGTTACACCAACTTTCCTGTCAACATATACATGTACATTCATTTTGTAATGAAACCAGATAAACAGGTACCTCACCCACTTTAAAGTAATATAATGTACATGTACATTGATAGCCCCTAATTCTCTATCATTCTTATGTGATCACACCCACACACACGTTCAAGCTCAGTCAGGCAAAAATTATTTTACGATTTTGGCATGTATGTTGCTAATTCCAGGCAAAGTTGAAACAGCTATATTAGCAGAAAAATATAGCTCTATTTCAGCTGAAAACAGTATTTTTATTTTAAAGTAAGGTCTGGTTGTCTATTTCGTCATTTCAGAGAAATTTTTTATCAAGGTGGTGTTTAATGATAAAAAGTTCATTTTTATTCTCAAACAACAAAAAAGATGGCAGTGAGACTGGATGTTGCCACTAAAATTAGTAGTTAAATGTTTACAATATTACTAAAAATAGTAGTTAAATGTTTACAGTTACTAAAAATAGTAGTTAAATGCTTACAATGTTAATTTGCAGAAAGCAGTCATCAGTTAAATATAAGAATTTGTTTTATGGGATTTAATTGGGGTTTCTGTATTCAAGCAGTTAGTTAAGATTTATGCTATTAAAGAGGTAAATGCCATCAAGAAACATTCATCTACAGAATAGTTCAAACTCTTGCAAGAATGCTTACTTGGCTTTTTGTCATTTATTTCATCCTTTACGGTCTTATGTTTGTATTAACATCATGGACAGAGGTAAAAGTTTGTTACTAGGAGCTTGATAAATTGGTCAAGGATAAAATTCATATTGAGCTGAAGTGAATATTTTGAATTTGCTGAAAATATTAAAGAAGCAAGAGGTCAAAGGTCAAACACATTGCAAAGTCATGTCAATAAGTAAGCAAATAGCTATTTTTACATGTTATCAGACTTTTATTTCAGTATTCTTTTACACAAAGCTTAATTACTTATATTGCAGATTTATTCGACAATTAAGCACAAAAACATTTTAATGCAATTATCTTTAGCAAAAAGTATCATACAACAGAGCATTATATCCCCTTAACGTGAGGTTGAAAAGGCGTTTACAAAGGGGCATTTAAGAAAGACATTAGCAATCAACTTCCACACACAATCACATTCACTTTTTGTTTTATTAAATACTATATAATTTTTCATGTCTTTTTGACAAACAGTGTGTCATGATTCAATATTATAATCACCCAGACTGCTTAAACTCTAAGCTTCTGTTGAGAAGGTGTGAAAAAACAGCGCTGTTTTTTTTACAGGTTTTAGAACTTTGATTCATGTGTTGTATGTATCACTTATTATGACCATAGGAAAGGGAAAATAACTTAGTTACACTAATAACTTCGTGTCATACCTTGACTTTCGGTGTTAATAATGGAAAAAAATCAGGTCTTCTCAAAAACGTTATTTCACTGAGAAAATCCATTCACTGCAGTTAGATATACAGAATTCAAAACTGTATTATTAAAACATAGAGCTGTTTTTTCAAATTTTTCCAATCTTATAGTATACATGAAGAACTGACAAAAGCCTGAAACTGCTGGAAGAATCCAGTTGGTTCCCATCTGCTGGAAGAATCCAGCTGATTCCCAACTGCTACACAAATCTTTAGGCTAGCTTGAACTACTTCTTTTCACAAGAACACATAGTACTTAACAGTTTTCTGCTTCTGGACTTTTTCCATTCTATTCAACTGACAAGCAGCATAAAACAATTGTGCCTTTTAGCATAAAAGGAGAGATAAAAAGCGAGTGAAAAAGCTGATACATGTAAAAAAAAAAATCATGTATTCATTTGAACACTTTTATAAATTAGAATTCATTGTTTAACATTTAAGACACTTAACAATCACTAACAGCAGAAAATATCTCTATAATTAAGCACTTTCTAAAACAGAGCAAAGCATGTTCTTAAAGATAAAAGTCCTCATTTGTCAACAGTCAGAAACATTAAAAGAAAAAATATCTGTGTCCCATTCACCGAGTTCTAGGTTCCCCTTTACAGTACTATTTGGCCAAGTACCAAACCAGAATTTCCTATTTCCCATTGTTGGTCTGTACAGTATAGGATCCCCTCTCTACTACCCCTGCTGTTTTAAGGTTTACACCTCTCCACGAAACGTGGGTACAGGCACACCTCACGAATGTGATACCTGTTGAGAATCCAACAGATGAACCTCTCTAAGCCAAGACCGTAACCTCCATGCGGGCATGTACCATACTTCCTCTGTAAAAGACACAACTTGTATCAGTTATTACTCTTACAATGTAACAATGGCTACTGTAAACTACTGTCCCCTAAGTCAAATCATGTGATTAATATCCCCACGAAATCGCCTTGTCAAAGGAAAAGGGAAATGTCATATAAGAACTAAATAAGCAAGGTAGAGTAATATGTCTTGTATACCACATGTCCTCACAAAATATTCTATTATTTTTCAACTGGTGATTTTGCCAACCATGTTTCAAATCAATAATCATAGAGATGTGAAATTAGTTTGCAACACAAGATTTTGCTATGACTGCACTTAAAATCGCAGAGCACACAATGGCATCATGCACAGCAAGGCCGTTGTCGATGGTCCGGCCGGTCCGGCCTTGGCTGGACCAATATTTTGGCCAAAAATGAGTAAAAAAACAAACAAACAAATAACAAACAAAACAAAACAAAAAAACACGCATCGCAGATTAGCAATTTCATACTTAACTGGCCCCTTATGCAATGCGCGGTAATAATACAAACATGACCCGAAACAACTGGACACTGTTAATTAACATGGTATATGTAGGGGTACTACGAAGACAAGTGTGAAGATATCTTAATTGGCATTAATTAACAATCGACGTGGCTCCGGACAGTTCACCGTATATATATATATATTCAAAATATTACATCACAATTCTTTAAATTTTACTTCTGTGCACATACAAGTATCTTAATATGAATAGTTTAAGATAGTAAAATATCATGATGTGTGACATAATTCCATAGGAACCAAATCCACCAAAATCATTTTCGTTTCAAAAACGAACATTTGGTGAGTACATTTTTTCATCAGTGTTATATGTGTTATGATATAACAAAAAAACCCACAGTGCATGAGATTTGCAATATACATTATAAATATTTTAAACTAGCATGCCTGAATTCTCCGGGAACTTGATAAAATTTTATTGATTGTATACGGCAACCGTTCAAAAGTCATATTTTTATCACATATCCGTGCCGTTTTTGCGACTCCGTAAAATGGTATCGCACGGCCGTGCATATATTTTGACGTGACGTCATTTGCGTTATACACACTAAATGTTAGCGTTTTTCTATAGGCGCGTCAATGAAAAATGGTTCTTTTTCACTTCAAACGGTCTTTATTTTTGGTCATATGAGACTCATTTGTACACCTGTCCGTCCGTTATGCGAACCTTAAATTTCACCCTTAAAACTTACGACACAAAAATCTGTAAAAAATCGCTGACATATTACTATAACATGTGCTAGCGGCAGACTGTAAACTGTGCCAAATATACGGGAAAACTCCCCTGAAAGCATCCTAGCATAAAAAAAATTTTCCGCGGGAGCATGCCCGTACCCCCCCTCCCCTACATTCTGGCTAAAACCAACCAAATTGGCCGCACCAATCACAAAATCGTGACAACGGGCCTGCACAGCTACACGTATTCCTGAACAAGCACACAAATTTTCAAAACAATAGTCCTAGATATGTGGGTGTAGCTCACAAGATTTTGTTATGAAGGGCAGTAAACACAGAGTGGGCATTAGTGTGCATGAATAATTGCGTTGCCCACATCTACACTAATATGTGAACATGCACACTATGGTTTAAATTGTAATTTGAAATGTGGAAGTAGTATGAGTCACAAGATTTCTGCAATGGACCTCGTGACCGACCGACAAACTGTAAGATGACTCCTATATACCCCCGCAAACAAAGTGAAGTGGTGGTATAACTAGTGATACAACCACTATTGACCTTTGGGTACTCATTGAAGTTCAATGAATTGAATTCTGTGATCAAAAAGAAGTTATGGCTCTTGTACAATACATTTCCTCTAAATGCCCTTAATCACTGAGTGATGTTTAAACAAATTCCCTTCTATAGTATTAAAATTATGCTCTGGACAAAAGTTTCACAGAATGAATGGACAGATGGAGACCATTACAAATTACTTGTACCAACAGTGGGGTGGGGGGATAAAAAGATACTGAAGACAACTGACCTGGTCAATATACCAGTAGTAGTTCGAAGGATCTATGCCCTCCCGTTTGAATCCCTCAGTCAGTTCCTCATGGTGCCAGATCCTCATGGACCCACCTACAATCTCACCAACATTCGGCATCAACAGATCAACCTGGAAAAATTTGAGAGAAAATATTCATCTACCTACAATGCTATTCTACTGAAAGGTCAACATGTGTCCTTGAACAGACAAGTGACTCATGTAAAATCATAAGACTATCATGTATATGTCCAGAGTAATTCAATCTTCCTTCATCACAAAGCTATAAAAAAGCAGCCAGCCAAAAGACACATTTTTGCCCTCCCCGACTTAACTTGCCTTACTGGATAGATGTAAGGTGAAATTTTAGACTTACCTTACAAAATTATTTGTGAAGCAAGATTTTAAATCAGAGATGAAAGTAAATATGTTAATAATATAAAAATTTCTCACAAAAGCCCAACTGCTGACAATGACAGTTTATCCGAGACACTTGGCAGTTTCTTAAGAACTGGAGTCGAGGTCCTTCACTGGAACAACAGTTAGTTAAACTGCCCATCTGATATGGCTTGTAATAACTATCTATATATCTGATTGCTAGTGTATTTTACAGTAGTATCAAAGGAACTGTTTGAAAATATTTACCGATTCAGTGAGTCGTCTGTCTTCTTTGCACCGTGGCATGTAGAATGACTTTATCTCTGCCGGAAACTTGCACAACAATATTGGCTCATTTATCATGTCTGTCATTTTTCTCTCGGGGGCTTCAGGTATATCCTAATGAAAAGAAAAGCTAAAATGTCTCAACGTATAAAAATATCATAAGTGACTGGTTATTTAACTATATGTCTGCATTTACTGCAAAATCGACCATGACAACAATCCTACCCATGAATCTGCATCATTCTGCAGTTGCACTGAGTTTGTTTGGGCTTGCATCATGTTTAAGTTACAATTTGATGTAAGTCACAAATGCCTCACCAAGACAAGGTTTATGATCATGAACTAGACAACTTTCAGTCAAAAACTGACCAAGACAAGGTTTATGATCATGAACTAGACAACTTTCAGTCAAAAACTGACCACTCAACTGTAAATAATATATTACATTATATTGTAACTATAACATTTCCATGAATCCAAAACTATAATGCCTGAAAAATATTGTTAAATTTGTACAAAGCATCGATATTTTTTTATCAGCTAAATTTATACATTATTTCATTCCAAAAACTTAATAGATGCTCTCCTAGGAAATGAAATTCTCATGACTTATAATACTTACATCTCCAAATTCATAAAAAGTACCATCATCCTTCGTTATGTTGTTTTCTTTTAAATATATCAGAGCATCTGTGTAGGCCATTCTTTTAAATGGTTTCTTGGGAGGTTTGAAGTCCTAAAGCAAAAGAAAACTTAATCTTCAAAGAACAGAATCACTTTTGCCACTCTATGTCAAAGGTACACAAAAACAAACAACAGTTATCTTAAAAAGTCAGCTTCCTTTTTATCTACTTATTGATACAAGTGAAAACAGAATTTATACATTTGAAAATCAAGAAATAAATTCTGACATTTTTTTTCTGAACTATTGACAAGGGAGCACTGACTTGAAGTAATTAAACAAACAAAAGACTGCTGACTTGACAGGAGGCCAAAGTTAAAGCCAACACTCATATTTTGGAATCAAGAAAGTCTTCTGAGGAGTGTTTAATTCAGCTGAAAAAATATTAACATTTAACATTAACACGAAACTGGGCTCAGTGTGAAATTCTCTCAATTATGTGTTCATTCATTTGATCGATCTTTCATTCATTTGTTTGTCCTTTCCATCATTCTGTTCCTTTGTTATTTCTGTCATTCCTTCATTCCTTTGTTCATCTGTATGCTAGCTTGCCTTCCAAATGTTTTATGTCAAGTATACATCTTTATTTTAAGGGCAAAATTATTGAAGACTGTATGAACATGAAAGCCAGAAAGAAAGAGAAAAACTAAGATTTATAGAATTATGTAGATCCAAATCCGACATTTTGTTCTTCGCTTTTGCTGCCAGCTCAAAGAATTTAAGGGTGAAATAAAATTTAAAGGTTGAAATGACTGTTGTTAACCTTCCTATTATTTTACTATATCATTCTGGTCAATCCGTTGCCTTCTATGAATACAGTGGTATTATTCTTAAAATACATGGTCTTTAGGTCAAATTGCTTTTTTTCCTAATAGAGTTTTTTTAGATTGTACTTATGTATGGTTTTGAAACAACAAACATCTAATGCAAAATTTTTGCATCATTCACATGACAGGTCTTCAATCTTCACTACTTTTGTACCACATTACTATCCACATATATGCCATTACCACAGACTGATCTATCTTACTTACACTCAGGTAAATCAGGTTATTATGTTAAGTATCATAGGCAGAATTGTATTTTGTTCACACACGAAATGTATAGATTTGGTATAAAATATAATCAAATAACATATCTTCATTTGGTTTCTTTTTGCACTCCTAGCCAATGAAATTACTTGTTACATTTTAACATGAAGCTGTGTTTAAAATTCTGGGAAATATGTTGATTCAAAGTAATAACATCCCTGTTTGATGTTACAGACCAACCTTCAAAATTGAAGAGATATCATTGAAGGAACAGTTCCTTCACACTGCTCATTAATATTCATGAAAACAAGTTATTGGCAGTCAACTGTCGTATGGTGCATAAGGCAGTTGTATGGAATATGAGCCGGGGATAACCGATGAATTTCTACATGCATGGGACAAATTTAGAAGGTTTTCAGGTATATATTCCTACTTGAAATGTGTATTGCATTATTGTCAGTATGAGATCTGCTTCTTTTCTGTCAATATTATGGTTTGTCAGGAGTTTCACAGATCAATTATAGAACTGAATCTTGTCTCTTTTTTTCTTTTTTTTTAAGTCAATAGCATAATGTTTATGGGTTTTTTTGTTTACAGTTTAACCCCATCACTATGGTCACAGAAAGAAAGACATTTTTGGAGTGATTGTAGGGAAATACTGAACAGGGACTGATGTGACAAACCTGCATACTGTTACATGTATGTACTAAAAATATTTAAAATGTTAGGATGTAATCAGATGTATTTTAAATGACTGTGCTCCTTTTTAACAGTGGTAATGAAATATTTCACAGAAATTAACATGTTCGATACTACTGTTTTATAGGTTTTTGAAATTAGTATCTTTTTATATGCATTTTAAGTAATTTTTCACTTAAAGATGGTTTAACAAGTTTATTGTAAAACATTGCCAATTTATTATGCACTACATAAAAATAGTGAATGTAATACTACGGCAAGTATTATTACTTGTTTATTTACATGTCTGATGATCAATTGTTGTATCTGATATATTTTGGGGAATATCTCTCACCCCTGTTTGACAAATATATCAATATCAAAACCCATGAATATAAATGAAGTGTATAATATGTGTACTTGGGTACTGGTTGGGATTAGGGTACCAAAACCACCAGTTGCCCCACGTATGTTCTATCCATTTCTTTCTTGATCATGCAATATACACTACCGGGGTTAATGGAAGTAAAAAATTCATGAATAAATTGATTGTTGTTTTGATGTATTATTAATATCAAAATTTCAAAAGTGCATCATTTATAATTATGTTTACATGTAATGCGTCTTTTTTTCCATCAAACTTCAAATTCAATGAGAGGGGTGCATCTTAAGTATGTTCTACAGGAAAAGACATTCTTTATTCTTTAACAACAAATATTCAGTGACAGGATACCAACTGATTACTTTCTGACCAAATTCATTAGAAATCATAGACGTTGGATGAAACGTGAAAATCCAACAGTATCTTATAAATGGGTAGGTACAAACACCACTAGATAGTCAATCTCTTTTCACAAGAGCATCTTACCAGCTAGTGTATCTTATTATAGTTATATGTAGAAAAGAAGGTATGTAGAAAAGAAGGTAAACTTACAGGGTTTAGTTCCTTGACTATACAACCATACGGTGTTTTCAGTATTCTGTCTACAACATCACAGACTAAGTCCTCTATTCGATCCAGAAGATCATCAAATGTCATAAATGGACACTCGGCTTCTATATGGGTATACCTACAGAAAAGTCATGTCAATGAATTTCTAAACAGAATCATATGTTAGAATTAAACTGCTTTTAACTATCAGAGTCTATCAGGCAGGCAGTTTACCCGCAATATCATTCATGGGAAGAATCAGTACCTGACATAACATCCTCCATGAGAAACTGCCAACATTCTTACATAAATCAATATGGTCAATTGGAAGACCTGAATCCATGACATACATTCAGTAAGTGATTTCAGGATTGAAAGTCAATGATCTCAACCATTTCACCATGGCTTCACTCAAACTAAAGAAATCTGTATCTAAACTTCAGTGACAATCAAAATCAGAAATAGCTAGCTAAGATGGTATAGTCTGTTTAATCTTTTGGTAGCGATAAAGAGCTATCCATTTTGACCATAATATAACACAGGATGGAAGAAAAAATACTCCATCTGCTTCTTTTTCAAAAGCACTTCAAACATTTGTACTCTCACCCCTTTGACATGCCATATTTAAATAAGGCTGCATCCTTTGTCACAAAATGGAGCAATAAATTAAGTACATACTCTGCTAAATGTCTTCTGGTTCTTGACTGTTCAGCTCTATAAGAGCTAGCTATACAAAACACATCACCCATGGCAGGCAAAGCAGTCTCCAAATACAACTGTGAAGACTGTGTCAAAAATGCCTGAAAACAAAAATGAACACATTACAGTTCAGAACAGTTTGACAGCAGATAGCAATTTATATTTCCAGAGACAAGATATCACACCATACATGTAATTAGCTTAAATTGTATTTTATGCAGACTAGGAAATGAATGCATTTATTCATAGCTGGTACTTGTTGACAGTGTTACCAAATCCCCCCAAAAAAGTTAAAAGTTTCAAGAGGATAATCAAGGGCATGATGCAGACCGCTTCACTGTTCCTGTGACAACCTTGATCCCCTAACATGCAAAGTGTATGGCTATGAAATAAATGTCTTATGCTTTGATAATGGTCTGTAATGAGCAAGAGATTAAAGCTGTGACCCTGTATTATCAGTTTCACATGCAAAAACAAGATCAGGGATCCACACCTGGAGACCAAAACTACAAATTTAATGCTTCTACAACCTGTATACACCTTGGCATAAGTACACAGATATAGACAGAAGTTCACAAATATAAGCATACAAATATTATTTTCTGAAGACAACATAAAAGTTAAACACTGAACACAAATATTCAGAATCTGTTATCAAATTTCACTCAGTTATTCATATTTCAAAATATTTCATAGAGCAGATAACTAGAACCAGCAAATTAGGCTAAGCCACTTAATTATTGAATTGGTTTATTTTTACTTTGTAAGCTGAATGTCTGGTGGAAATGTACATACTTCTTCTCCAAAATAGTTCAGTTTAAATAACGTAGAGCCTCCTTCAACTTGTGTCTGTACAAGGGTGGGTGGGGAAACCTCGTAGTAACCTCTGTCAAAGTAATGTTCACGAAAACAATGCATTATCACTGATCTCATTTTCAACACTTTTGATGTCTGAAATCAACAAAGATTTAAGATAAAACATCAAACAAAAATCAACCAAAATCTTACCAAATCAAAACTACATGTATTTCCAATATACATAACCTTTCAAATTTACAACATGATCAAGACAAAAGGGTAAGACATGAAAATGCAATCACTTAGTTCTACATTTTTCCTTTATTATATGGCTAGAACTAAAATTCTGCTTTACAAAATAACTGGAAACAAGTGGGCCATGATGGCCCTGGATCCCTCACCAAAGTATTTTGGCTGTGGGATTGCTGTTGAGCAAACATTAGAAGCAAATCTATAGTTTCTGATCTGAATTTTCAGAGACTTAATATTTCATACAAACAGGACCACCAAGACAGTGCCAATTTTGATCCCAAGGATATAATTTTGATAAACTTGATAGAATTCCACCAGACAAAGCTATTTTTAGTCAATTTTGACCCTAAGCTTATGATTTCTGACAAGACTTTCAAATACAAAATACTATACACAAATAAACCCCAAGGGCAGGCACTAAAAATGATGATATCTGAATTAAAAATAGGGCTTCTAGCATGTCTCTAGTGTGTAAACAAGGTAAATTGTTGACAATGCATGACTTTCAACAGAGGGTAGATATCAGCCCCATCAAAAAAGCTCAACCTGAGCATCACTCAGGCGAGAAAAAAAAACTTTAGAGAATGTAAATTGAGGAAAATGTGCAGAAATTATTGTTTTGCTGTGGCAAATCCCCCAAAAAGGGGATTCTGTAAGAACAAGTCTGAAACAAGTATACCTAAGTAGCAAAAAATAAACTTCTAATGTCAATCTTACGTTTTCCCCGCGTATCATCATATGTCTATTGTCAAGCTGTACATCAACATGTGCTTCCTCATTGAGCAGGTTATCTGCCCCTCCTGCTGGCGACTCTCCGATCAACTCCCAGAAATCAGCTGTCATCTCATGATTGCCAGGGGCCTGTAAAAGAATATCACACCTTATCAATTTTTCAGTTCAGAAAAAGTTCATAAGAATGTAGCCTTCAAATATCTTATCCTAGGTTAAACCTCACATCTTACTCAGGACCTTGAAACAAAAACCCTTTACAGCAGCACAAGATACATATCAACTCTGGTTTGTCATATCTTAATACAGCAGTCCTCCTGAGATCTTGTTCAGGCATCTATCATTCCTAAAACAATTACAGTAATTCACTAATGCAGGCATGCTGTTTAGTATGTAAAAAAAGAATATCAGTGCTAGACCATTTCACAAACCACAGTATTTCTCACAGGCTGTAGCTTGAAACTGAACCCATGTTTTTCTAACACTGAGTGATTTCAATGACAACCTTTAAAGCAGCATTACACAAATGAATTAACAGTCAGTCTATTCAATCAATGTAATAAACACTAACAACACAACTGAAAGCCAAACTTACTGTCTTTCCCTCGGGTAATTCCTTGATTTCTCCATATATACAGACAGAAGATTCTGTGGCCAGAGTTAAAGCCTCATATGTTTGGCACTGCAACAGAACAAATAATACCACATGAACATGGGTCAAGATTGCTAAAATACTGCTCACCTGAGGTCAACAGCTTAAATTCACAGTCTCAGTGATCCAGCTGATATATTCTATTGTCTGGCATCACTAACAGTATGACAAAGTTGCACTAGACTGCTAACTAAATCTGCCATCTGACAAAAATCTTCTTTCAACTTTTCAGCATGATAGAATTTGTGGTAATATTATGCAGTCATTTATTTGTTGAAAATTCCTGATTTATTCATATGCATGTAGTAGTAAACCGTATTTCATGTTTTTAGCTGTCCTATTATTTTTCCAAACAAATTCATTTGCATATACAGTATACATTATGTTAATTTGATGAATGACAAATATCAGCTTACATAATGAGCATGACTTCTTAGTATCTGATATTCCTGTATCAGTTTTCATTTAAAGCTGACTCTTTCAATAACTTTACTAACAATCATATAATACATATTTTACTATCAACATGGGTCGCAAGATGCCACGCTCCTCTACTAACATTACTAATTGTCTTTCGGATGTGATGTTAAACAGAGGTCCCATGTATCAATGCTGTACACTGAGCATGCAAAAAAAACCACGGGTGTCTCTGAAATTGGGATGTTTTCTGTAAATTGCACTATCCCCCAAAACATAAAACAACTAATCTCCGCAGGGGGGATTGGTCATATTGGCAACCCACAACGATGATAAACTCAAATAGATAAGGTAGTCAACGGTTACTGAATTCACAATGCCAATTCCATTCCAAAGCATCCGGAAACTTCCAAAGAGCACTGACAACCCCCTAAAACAACTATCAGCTGTGAGAGCAGCATGAACTAAGTCCACTCTCAGAAATGCCATAGAAACTATTCTTTGAAATTCAACCATTCTTTTTAGTTTAACTGTAGCTGGTCATACATAGGCTGAAACACTACATTAACTTAAGTTCTGGCTGACCACTTAAAAAATGACGAGTCATATAATATATATGCTGAAACATTGAAACACTAAAAAAAGTTCTGCTTGACCACTAAGAATTAATGACTGATTATGCTGAAACTCTACACAAAGTTCTGACAACCACTTGAGAAATGACTTCACACATAAAAATTCTGCAGAAAAACTACAAAAACTTCTGACTGACCACTAAATGAAATGCCTGGTGGCATGAAAACAAACCATATTTTTTTTAAGATGGTATGAGTCAAATAGAAACACTTACTAGAGTGTCAGAGAGAACACACTGTAAGAACCCTGTACCATCTCGGAGTACTATAAACATCAGATTCTTTCCTTGTCTTCTTAACCGGTGAACCCAGCCATAAATCTTCACACGTACGTTCCTGTTTTCTGTGGCGTTACGTATCTTGATCTGTCAAAATGGGAGGCAAAGGTTAGTTTACTAGACACAAAAGCTTTGTGAAACTCTTCAATTAGATTTCCTTTTGGTAAATTGAAGATAAAAAAAACAAAATCTCAAAAAAACCTTTGTGTTATTGCATATACAGCCTAAGTATGAAACTGAATGTAATCCGAGGTTTTTATGACTTGACTTCATAGCAGGACTAATACAGACAACCAAAAATCTACCTTTCTTTCTTGCTCAAAATAATTTTTAAAAAACAAGGTTTTTTTTTTGGACATTTTCATAATTCTTAAACAAAGAATTTTAACAGATATAAAACAACACTGTCTTAAACCATCTGATGATTGTTCACACAATAAGATTACATTACAAGGAGATACAGAAAGTACAACTATACTAATCAAAATAATATTGTAAACATTTTGTATTACCTTCTTTGGTGCAGGCAGACTGGGATCCTGGGTTAACACAATCTTTCTGGCCTCCGCTAGATTTTTCTCTCTACGCTCTTCATCTTCTGCCTGTTAATAACAAGCCACAAAGAACTTTGTTACAAGAAACACATATATACCTACAGAATGCTAAATACTTTTCTCTTAAACAGGCTTGCACTGTTTTCATGAATGATATCAATAATTCATCAATAAACACAGATCCTTTTTCTCTAACATTTTTTGTGTCCAAAATAGTGCAGTGAGCCCAAACTGTCTAAGCATTCACCTTTAACTGTCAGATGTCAGCAGCGATTTTATTTTGCCCCAAATAAAAATCATCTATTACTAATAATTTAAATAGTAACTTTAAGTCTGCAACCACTCTAAATGCATTCCAGTCGTAGTGCAGCTGCCACACAGTCAGAACTAGGTGTGAATATTTTGACAAGCCTGTGAATTAACCATTGAGAGTGAAAAAGGAACAGTGACCATACACAGTGTTCTAGTTATGTTTTTGAGTATAGCGTATGCTTACAGCCCTGCAGAATCAGAAATAGCTGTGATGACTGTATTATTAAAGTGATATTTTAGTGATTTTGTATTTTAGCTAAATACTGTTCAGAGAAAAAAATATCGCTTTGGACTATCTTCATTTTATTCAACAACTCTAACTGAAGAATACCTATATATGTCAAACAAGCCGATTCCAACAAGGGAAAGAACTCTGTCACTTTGTACTGAAACAGTTTTGCATTTCATAAAAAAAATACAACAAATCAGACATTGGAATTAAATTTTGCTCTTTTAAACATGCAATTCCCACTAGTATACAAAGGAGGATTTAGAGGTGTGGTCTGTTACAAATCAAAGCTGTCAATTAAATGCACAGGTTAACCATATCGGGGATAGTTCAAGTCTGATGTAGCAGACAATACCATTCCCTAACAGAAACTAAAACTTCACAAGATATTGCATGCATAATCCTATTATTTGGTAATAATTCTTTCAGGTTTTGACATTGGTTCATGTGCTGATGAAGTCTTTACCTATTTTATTTTATTTCACTTTACCACTATGATAATTTGTAGATTACCTTGTAAACAGGCAGCCAAAATTTTCAAAGTGACCTCTACTGATACTTACTGGTATTTTAGTTTACCATTTTTCTCTGTGTATTATGCACACTTTTTTTTACCCCTTGGATGATGCCAAGACTAAGAGTGCCTATTATACACTGATATTGGACATTTTGTTGAATTTCTTCCAAGAAAACTGCATGATTTCTTCACTGGAGCTGATTATAGCAGCCATTACTGTTGTTGTTGTCGGTACAGACAGGAAGTAATACAGTCTAAATTAGCAGGTATACTTGTCATGCGGTTGCTCCCTTTGGTTTATGGGTTTGTTTTTAAGGTATACTTTAATCCATTACTCATTTTATTCTCTAAAATCAAAAATACATGTAATTAGTTGGACATTTTTTCCCATCAAAACTAATCTGACTTGCAAACAGACTGACACTGACTTCTTACTGTACTGACTAGATGTGTGAATAAACAAACTGACACAAAGTTAATTATTGTCTAGCCTCAAAATTTGGGAAAAAGTTTGCACTGGAATATAATACACACAAAAATTTTGTCTGGAAATCGAGGTACCAATTCGCGATTTTTTCGTCCAGAATACAGCCATTTTCAGTGCGCATAACAATAATTTCGCATTAATATGGCTATGGTTGCATTTACCTATGTATTTCATTAAAGATAATTAATGTCCATTTTGCTGACATTCTTGAGATGGTAGTGTTGACAATCATATAGAGGCATTTTCTTAATGTGTCAACAACTTCTCAACATATTTTGGATGTGTAAAACAAACGTTTCGTAATAATGGCGACATCAAACGACACTTATTATTGTGTTTGTTTAACAATATAAGGGCGATTCCATTAATCAAGATAATTGGTCGCTAACTAAACAAGTGCAAATATTGATAGGCATAATACCAGTAAGCATTAGTTACATGATTTAATCAAGTCATATCTACATGGCAATTTTTTGATTTATCTTTAGCAGATACACATTCAGGAAAAAAACAAAACAACAACAACAATGGCATAATAGAGTGCCTTTTAAGATACTTTACTTTCAGTACTGATGACACTGGTTTTCTCCCCTTAACTACTCTCTCCACAAAGAAGGTGCACCATAACAGGAAACATGATCATTTGGGCAGAAATTATTAACTTTTGGCCAGTATTTTACGAGTTTTCAAGCTGGAAAAAATTGTCTGATGGCCCATCCTCATGTAAAATACGCACCCCTTAGTGGAAACTGAAAATTCTTTTTAAAAAAAAGTGTGTATTATATTCGAGCAATTACAGTACATCTCTTTCAGCCTTGCATTTAATATGACAGACTTTGTCTTTCACATAAGCTTGACATGTAAAAACTTACATCTCTTTTAGCCTTATCTGCATCTTTCTGCATGTCCCTCTGCCAGATCTTCTGCTGTTTCTTCAACTGAGCCTTTGCCGCCTTCTCATACCTCTGAAAACACAAACACATCTCCATTGTTTCATAAATTTTATAAGACATTTTGTTACCAATAAACCATCCATCTAGTTATCACTTAACAAGTTTTAGAAGTCTGTCAAAAAGCCACAGGCCTCTTTGCTTTTATATGACAATCAAACTGAAATAACAGGATTCCTATTCTTCTCTTGTAACCAACTTACTAGAAATAGATATTACTGCCTAATAAAATATTACAAAACTATTTCTTTGTTTTTCCAGCTAAAGGTTTTTGCCCTATAAATTCTGATTTACGCCTATGCATTTTCTGAGAAATTGGCCAATTCCTAAAAAAAACTATTTCACAGAATGACATTTATTCCACTTACATCGCCTT
The DNA here is from genome assembly GCA_012932295.1 of Cyclina sinensis. NCBI lineage: Eukaryota > Metazoa > Mollusca > Bivalvia > Venerida > Veneridae > Cyclina > Cyclina sinensis. Next base: position 7,991,587 of record JAAONU010000017.1, read on the forward strand.
CCCCTTTCCCATCAACGTAGATGGTAGGAAATGGTTCTTTTCCAGCGTGTTTCATAGCCTGTAACAGATAAAAGAGCAGGAGTACCATTACTGCACCTATTCACTGACCTACATTACACAAGAAATTTAATCACACTGTATGGGTTTTTTTATCACGTTCACAGAAATATGATTTACTATAAGGGTTTACTTATATTATCTATATATATTTTCTAGAATATATACAACAGTAGGATACTAAGTCGTTGCGCACCTGTTTTATGCTCTCTCCCGGATCAACAATCCGTCACTTGAAAGGTAAAATGGTCTTTTTCAATAAGAAATCTGTAGAGTTACAAAAAATCATGTTGTGCACTGAAGATTGGCTGGTGTGCCTTGTATTTACGTAAAGAATTTTTTTAAAATGTAAAATTCTAGTTTAGGCCTGAAAACGGGTGAAAGTTTTTTTTCTGAATGCAAGCTAAAAAAACTTTCACAACATGATTCTTTGCAACTCTACAGATTTCATATTGGAAAAGACCATTTTACCTTTCAAGAGACGGATTGTTGACCAAAAAATGGTCCGCGAGAGAGCATTAACAGGTACACCATGACGTAGTATCCTACTATTGATATACCTCTTAGAGAGATCTAAAATGGACAATTTTCACAAAATGAAAATATAAAGTTAGGCTTTTGAAAGAGCAAAATTTCTAAACATTCAAAAATAGTCTATGTTTGAATATAATGAGAATCAGAAAAGAAGAACTTATATCGGCCAAAAGCAAGGCTTAATTAACCTTATTCTGAAAAAAAAATCAGACACAGAACACACAAATCAGAAATCACAACACAGAATTCAGTGAATCAAAAAAACAAGAGGGCAAAGATGGCCCTATATCGCTCACCTGAGAATCATTGCACAGAAACATAAAAATCAGGAAGTAAGTTAGTAGGTCAAGGCCGAGATCATCCACGGTCAAAGATTTAATCTGCATGCAAAATTATCTAATGTTTCATTGTTGTAGCTGAACAGAACGTCTTCTAAGAATAGGCCCTGTGACCTATTTTTTTACCCTTGATGACCCATATACAATCCCATCCTATATTTTATCAAGACAAACATTCTGACCAAATATTAGGAAAATCGGAAGAAAAATACAGCTTCTATCGCATACACAAGGTTTTTCTAAGATTTGACCCTGTGACCTAGTTTTTGACCCAAGATGACCCATATAAAATCCCAACCTAGATTTCATCAAGACAAACATTCTGACCAAGTTTCATAAAGATCCAATGAAAAATACAGCCTCTATCGCATACACAAGGCAAATGTGAACAGACGACAGACGCCAGACGACGGACATCCAGCGATCACAATAGCTCACCCTGAGCATTCGCTCAGGTGAGCTAAAAGGTCAGTCATTTGACAGTTATCACAAGTCTCAAAGATAAGGGCATGCCATAATCTTACCTGCACGATAGTTTTGAATGGTTTATCTGCAGTACCATCTCCACTATCATCTGACCCAGACTTCTCTGATGTATAAATTTCGCCTGCAACGTCAAAATTTATATTGAAGCTAGGTAATACAAACAAGAGAACCAAAGGTCCTTGGTCACTCACCTGAAAGCAGGACCATATACACTGGGGGGTTGGACAGCGGGAATTCACAAAACATAATGGTTCAACATCCCAGGATATAGACTTTGGCCTCATTTGAGATCCAATGTTATTTGATATGTAAAGCATCACCCACTGCAGGGATTTTCACAAACTGCCACTGCTCTTTGTTGGGGATTTAGCCTCAGAAAAGGAAATATGTCAAATTCCCATGGGTTAGCTGGCCACCTCCTCCCTGGGGCATACCTGCCATACTAGACCTTAGATATTTGGTGTGGAGTATTGTGTAGAGAACCTTTACCAGTATTGTTTATATGTTGGCCGTGGGGTCAAAATTGGCCCCGCCCCAGGGGCCCTTAATATGTAAAAAAAGGAAATCTTTAAAAATCTTCTTCTCAGAAACCACAATGCCTACTGCTTTGATATTTGGTATGTAGCATTGTCTAGTGGATGTCTACCAAATTTGTTCAAATTATGTCCCCTGGGTCAAAATTGGCCACGCCCCAGGGTTCTCTTGGTTTACATAGATTTATATAGGAAAAACATGAAAAATCATTTTTCTCCAAAACAAATAGGACTAGACCTTAGATATTTTGTATGGAGAATTGTGTAGAGAACCTTTACCAGTATTGTTTAGATGTTGGCCGTGGGCTTTATTTTGCGGAGACGGAAAAAAAATATCCGCGGTGACATCGAGGAAAAAAACGGATTTACTCGATGTCTCAACATCGCGAAATATCTTGGCGATATTTAAATAATTAGAGTCATAACTCACCTGGATAAGCCGAACATTTAATGAAATGACCGTAATGAAACTGTGCATTTTACGTCTGCCAATTATGTGACATTTGGTAAAATTAAAACCGAATTTCTAATACATTTGCTGTGTCCGTTTATGTGTACTTCTGTCGTTGAAAACGCTCTTTATTGTATAGCAAAATCAACCAATAATTTTGACAAGTGCATAGACGATACAGATGTCGCAGTAGGGTTTACATGTTGTATGTTTTCTTTAAATATAGGAAAGCAGTTTTAACACGTGTAAATCGAAAACCAGTCAATTTATTTTCTGAAAATAGGGTCAACTGTTCCAAGAAGCATATTTATTACTTTCGGTTTTTAATAGTCATTCCTTCCGTTAACAAATACGAGCATTCATAAACAAATGCATCAGAATGAGAGTTTTATACATTTAAATGATATCTTAAAGCATAAAATTCGCCGAAATGCGTGTAATCAGGAACTTTGTGAGCCTCCATATGTCAATTCTTACCTGTGAAAAAGTTCGCGGAACCATTTAGTGGACATCTGCCGCGATATTTGGTGACCATGTCCGCGGCGGTGATCCTTAAATGCAGCGGATTTGGTCGCGTTTTTAGGAATGGGTAGTCCGCGACGACCTCGAGGAAAACAAGAGTTCCTCCTGGCACGTACTGTAGTTAATGGTACACAGTTATTACATTGATATGTAGATAAACCAAGGGAGGAAAGTGCATCCAACATAAGCTGGAACCCATGTTCCCCTGGGATATTAGTCTAGTTCTACCTACTGAGCTTGCTTGGCACTAGGCATAGTTCTACCCCGTGACAGCACTACTCCCATTTTAACTAGAGTGGTCAGACCAATGCTCGGCGTAAAATCAAAGGAATTTCTTTGAAGAGACTGAACAAATTACTCATTTCATGTTATGAACTTATTATATTTAAGAGTAAACTTTGCTTAATCCTTACGAAGTTTCCCATGTGAAACAACTGTGACGTAAACAACAGGGCAGGCTGTAAATAGACCAAGTAAAACATGTGCGGTTTGCACAAAATTGTACCATTGCTCGGCGTACCGTAGATGACCTGATCGGCGACCTTTCAAAAAGAAATCTTTTGTAATTATGCAAAGAACCTTTCTTGAACACAAAATGAATAAAGAATAGAATAGATTGTTTTTATTCATTGCGTATCAAACAGCAGAAGTACATGATCTTGCGTAGAAAACATTGCGTTTTGTCTGTTTTATCCCTTCCGTCTGCTATGCTTAAGTCACGTGATGATACTGAAAGTTCAGAGAACCGTAAAAATATAGACGAAATGACACTTAACTCAAATTAAAGAAGAGTTTTAAATCACTTCTATGAAAAAAATATCTATTCCCTGAAAAATAGATTTACGCCGAGCGTTGGTATACGCCGAGCGTTGGTCCAAGCACTCTAAATGGTCGTCCCCCCCCCCCCCCCCCCCCACCCCCCACTTTCACTTCTGACACTACTATTTTAAACCAAAAAAGAAAAATGCAGACGACGTGGGAAATTTTGGTTTTATGAACAAAAATTACAAGAAAATTAAACAATAAATTGGATAAAGATCGACGTGATCGAGGACGTGTCTAGCCGCTCTAAAATCGCTTCTGTATCTGTCAAATTGTTGCAACTGCTTTAACTTAAGGCGGTGTTCATTAAACAGTGTTAAACTTTGGTAGAACCACTTACCTAAACTCATATTTTGGACCTCTTTTGAAATGTCTGCCATACTGTGAGAATAATGTCAGAGACTTGCTGTATGTAATTTATGTCTGCACTTTGCAACTCTTGTTGCATCAGCACATGTTACTTGTACTTCTTTCTTTTTCTCCGGCTGAATTTTAGTGGACCGGAGCCGATTTTGTGATAGGCAAACGCTCGCAATTTATGTAGCAAACCGCGCAGTAGTTACTTCCCTTTTGGTACAGTTATCACCTCCAACAGGCATTACCACATTACTACAACCAGGGACCGTTTATTAATAGTAAGTCCCAGTGACAACCAATCACAAAGTGTACAGACCAATAGTCATTTACTCCAGGGCCTTAACTGAAGCCTTGTTTGGCCTGGTGCATTATGTCAGGTACTAAAACACGCATACTTAATAAAGTAGTGTAGAAAAGATCTAGCTACAGTACAAAATAAATAGCAGAAAAAAGGAAAAGAGAAAATAACGATTAACAATAAGCTTGAATTTAGAAATATTTGGCCAAATCACACATTTCTGTGGGATGTATTAAATTTGCCTACAACGGACATTTTGATAAGAAATGTTATTCATGTTCAACAATGTTTATACAGAGACAACTAAATCGCTTTTAACCAAAGGTATGTATTAAAATCGAAATTAGACGTTTCTGATTTTCACGTTGGATTTGTTTCTTTAAACAATCTGATAATGATCTAAAATTTATTAAATAGCGTTAATACTTCCTGAAATCAACACTGTTTACAAACGGGTTCGACGTACATTATTGAAGACTTTATAATAAAAGCCAGAAAGGAAGAAAAGAGAAAGAAAGAAAGAAAAAGAAAGAAAAAAACTTTAGACTTGTAAAGAATTATGAAGATCCACATTTGACATTTTCTGCATTTTGCTGATTTTGCTTAATACTAGAGAAGACAGTGCCCGTGAATGAAATCCTTCACTTACCCGACTTCCTTCATTCGCTCGGTAGTTTCTTAGGCTGCTCCCGACTGATATTAAGTTTTACTTTAAGTATTACATTATTGAAGACTTTAAGATAAAGGCCAGAAAGGAAGAAAAGGGAAAGAAGGAAAGAAAGAAAGGAAGGATTAAAATTTAGACTTATAAAGAATTATGTAGATCCACATTTGACATTTTCTGCATTTTGCTGTTTAATTTAAAGAAATACAAATGTGAAATGAATGTTGTTAACCTTCATCAAATGTTATTCTGGCCTGTCCTTTGTCTTCTCGGAGTGCTGTATAATTATTTTTAAATCACATGGTCATTTTGTCCTTTATTTGCTTTACTGTTCTAAAATTGCTGTTTTTGAGAATGTTTCCGTGTATTTTTATTTTCTTTTATTTTATTTTAACAGCAACTATCTAATCAATACCTTTTCATCGTTCGTATTACATACAGGTTTTCAATCCGAACATTTGACCGCATCACCATCCGTACATAAAATTGAAATTTTGTTGAACTATGTCTGAGCCATTCTGTCTTATTTACACTCTTATTTGATCGACCACGCGGGACGTAGGGCACTCGGACATTTGTTATACTATGGAAATAAACTCAATTTAAAATCAGAAAACACTGTTGAATTTCTTGTCCCCTCGAAATGCAAAGTTAAAGTAAAGAACTGCGCAATTATTGTCGATAAAAATACCTATTTTGTATCAATTTTCATAATGTCTGATATTATGACAACAGTTTATTGAGACAGTTCTTTTTCATGTAAAAATGCTGTTTTGATTAAGGTACGTGACGTCATATTATGACTATCAATTCAACGTGCCATGTTTTTCTTCCACATCATAGTATATCGTTTTTGACCTGATCAGGAGTCTGAAAGTTTCAGACAGTTATCCTGTAATATGATTTGTTCAAAATAAGTTAAAAGGCACATTTCCTAAAATTATGCCGAGTGCCCTTTTTCCCGTGACGCCGGCCACTTACACTCAAATAATGTGCGTGCATGTGTGTGTGTGTGAGTAACGAACGACAACTCTGCAAAGGGGAGGAGTGGATGTCGTAAACAAATTTCCCGGAAAAAATAAGGATTATTCAGTGGAAATGTTACATATTGCCCATGCCAGCTATAGATTTTTAATCCCCTATCAATCTTATGTGGTTACGGACACGTTTTTTGTTATTCAAGCTCAATCATACCACAACAATTTTACGACAATGGTATTAATGTTGCTAATTTTTGGCAAAGTTAAAACTGGCGACGAAAGTGGACTAAATACAGCACTGTTCTAGCTGACAGCAACATTTTTATTTCGCAAATAAGTGTCTGGTTGTGTGTTTGAGTTAAATCTTTTGTCGTTTCAGAGAAAATATTTATCAAGGAGGTGTTTTATGACAAAAAGTTAATTTTTCTTCTTGAATGATAAAAAAGATGGCGGCGATTAAACCGGATGTTGTTACTAAAAATAGCAGTTAAAATGTCAACAATCTATGTTAATTTCGTACACATGTGCACAACAGTATAAACCTTGAGCCATGGATGGTGTCACTAAAGGAGGACTTCTAGTTGCAAATGTATATGAGTTAAAAGATGACCTGGAAGAGGTATATCAATCTTTTAATTGTTTGTTCTGTAGCTGTTCGCTGCCAAAAAACTGCAGTAATTCAATTTTTGCTACTTATACTGTAGTCATACAGGATCAGTGTCCAAGACTACACACCATCTTTTATTTAGGGAACCAAAACTTATTTTCTTAAAGTTTGTGGTTGGTGAGGAGCTAGTGCTCTGATTCTAGATGTCACTCATTTGAGATTGAATCCCACCTGGGTGAGAGTCTCCAATGACATTCTGCATTCCATTATAATGTGAGTTAGTGTTGTATCTATAGCGTGATAGCGGGGCGCTGCGCCCCGCCCTTTTTGAAGAGCGCCCTTCTGCCCTAAATCTCTAACACTCTGCCCTTTTCCCTTCTGTCCTTAATCATAAATGTTTATCACCACAAATTCTGCCTTTGTTTATTCAGTGTCTATGTTTTCCTAACTTACTTGTGTATTCTAATTAGCAAGACACGCAGCGACGCATGTATACATACCCTACAGCGACTGCCGAAAAAACAATAATCAAGCGTGCACTGGGTCCTGTATCATTACCAATCAATTAGCGGATTAATGTCTGGATTGCCATTACAACAAAAACTTGTTATTTAAGGTGATGAATTGATTAGTTAAACAATACAGATGACAAATGATGTAGGTTTCGTTGATTGGGAATATAACAAGTGTTTGTCGTCACTATCGGTAAACACAATAAAACTTGTGAAAAATAAACTAGAACTTAATAAAACCATTTGTCTTTTTTGATTTTTTGATTTTAATTGTCCACCCATCCAATTTGTCATTAAAAGTCATTCTTACCAAAAAATTAGAAGCACTAATATCTCTGTCTGCATATACAATACCTTCCGTAAAACGAAAGTTGGCTCAGTTAGAAAAGGAACGAGCAAAAGCAGCGAAAACGAATCACTGTTTCGCCGATCTTAAAACAAGTCTGTTTCTAGCCTTCAGAAGTTAATTATGAAACGTGTTTGTTTACAAAAAAACTATACATGTGTCAATTTTCACAATTAAGCGTCCCAGATTGGTATCGGTTGTGTCAAAATGCACGTTTTTAGGACGCACGTGCGTTTTTGCGCCAAAACACAGGAAAGTTCGTTCGTTATAAATGTTAATAAGAAATAAACATTTCACCTATATATTTAGTTTTAACGAGCGGACTGTTAAATGGTCATTTACATATCGAACTGTAATTGATAATTTTGTCAAATAAAACCGTTGATACAAAACCGAAAGTGATAAGTGTATGATATTTCGGATAAATTAATTTCGGTTACGATTTCAGTAGATACAAGATTGTACTCTTGCTGTTTTATTGTCAGAATTAGCACATTAAAACATCAAACTGATTACAAGTTGATAAAAACAGTCTTAAAAGGTTACTGTGCATTATGTTATAGTATGCTGTGTTACTTGAATGTGTATACTGTTCAAATGCTAGCAATGATCTACATGATTGTATGAAATGGAGAGATTAGAAAAATAAAAGCTGTTAGAAGTTTCTTGCAGTATTTGTCTGTTTTCAGTAACATATACTAGTAGTTATACAATGATTAAAAAGTAAATTAAATAAAACAAATACCTGTATTTGATTCACACTTTACAACACTATATAGTTTTAATGTTAACAATAATAATAAAGAGACGATGCTTGGCATAATATAATGCACGATGTATGGTGAAAAATGCCCTTTTGCTAGCAAAAGACGCATATTTGCCCCCTGCCCCTTTTTGGCAGCACCCTGCCCCTTTTTCACAGCACCATGCCCTTTTTTAATCCTGGATACAACACTATGAGTAGTAGTTAAAATGCAGAAAGCAGTCATCAGTTAAGTAAAAGTGATAAAAACTTTTTAAGGGGACTGACTCGCAGAATTTAGCTTAAAAAGGTTTTCTCTAAAATAAGGAGAAGTTGATGTAGCAGGGTCCTTTTTTAGCTTTTTTCCGGGTTACATTGATTATACATTGTCGACCTGTCTATGAGTCTGTCGCTTTGAATTAATTTAATTGTGGTATCTGTATTTAAAGATAAGTCAGACTTGCTCGATTTGATCTTTAGAAATTGTGTTGGCAGTATTTTCACTTGCCTCAAACATTCAAAAGACAAAAATGAAGGACTGTTGTAACAGGATTTTGTTTCTACATATACACAACTCTTGCAAAACATACATAGATTGAAAGATAATTCATTTTACATTTAATTTTCTTAATATGTAAAAAAATTTAATGTGTTGAAAAAAATCATTTTCTGGACTCTGCTCATTTAAATCTAGTTACGTAGTAGATATTCACATATTTGCTATACAAGCCTTGTAAAGTGGGATTTCCAACACAGTTTTCAATGTGATTTTCAGTGGTATTAATGGATTTTGCCTGAATAAGTACAATGCAAATTATGTGTATGTTGGAATATTTCAACTAGCCATAAGTTCAGTGAAAATCTCCCAAAAAATTTGTTACCTTGTTTGAAATGATATTCAGACTTTGACATTGGCCTCTGCTGCCTGTAATATAATACTGCAAGTAGGAAGCATTTTTGTGTAGGGCAGATAGAAAAAAAAATTAGAGAAGTATTCTTTATTGTTTAACAAGACAGAATTAACTTCAATGTGAAAATGTATTTCATCTATCAATGGTGTCAAGAAATTACATATGAAGTATTCAGGTGTGAAAAATGCCTATCAAAAACTTTGTTAAAGAACGCAGACATATTCTTTTTCAAATTTTAGATAAAATAGATGGATAGTGGTTATGATAACTGTTGAGTTTTCAACAGTATAAAATTCCAGTTAAAAAGAATTCTTAGATTTCAAAACACTTTCATAAAAATAAGAGAAATATGTGTTGTTTTATGTGTTGAGGCTTTTGATGCAAGTACTGGTTTGAATCTGGGAAGTTGTCATCAAGAGTGGTTGATAAAAAGTGCAAAAACTTGTTGTCAGTTGATGAAAATTGAATTTTTTTAAACATAATTTTACAGATTAATATGTGGCTAAGATTTTTCGAAGAAAGACTTGCGTGTTATATCACTAAATTTGTCTTTAATAGTTGTTAAAATTGGTCTTATTAGGCATGTAAATCATAAAATTCTGTTGCAAAATTTCAAAACATCTCTAAAGCTTAATCCATAATAATTTATAGTCATAATTTTTGTATTCTTGTTTATAGAGATTGGAGAGATGCTATGGTATTGTGAACACTCTAATCAATGGTTTATCAGAAAGAGAGGCTAATGATGCACTTAATACCTATGTAAGTTTTTAATAATGATTAAAATTTAACATTTATATGCCTGGAAGCAGACAGAGGTTTAGCTGAAGACTTCAGAGAAATAGTGTCCGGAATTTCTAAAAGACATTTTTGTTATACGGATTGAAAAAAAAGATCTATGTTGCTAGAATTTTAGCATTAGTAAAAGTTTTACCATGTACATGTAAAAATAGAAAGCAGATTAACTTGATTTACACTTAATCTCGACGTTCTAAAATCAGAAAATAAGTTTAAAAGATGCCCTTAGCAGCTGTTACAAGGTGATCATTTATGTCAAGAGTTGTTAAATTTCTGTGCATGTATTTTCTAGGTATGTAAGGGAGCCCAGAATCATGAAGAGGTACAGTTAGGGCTGTTCTATGCTATACTAACGGCGCCATCAGTTTCACTAGCACAAAAGGTATGATATAAGAATGATATAGGTTTGTTAATGTTCTCTTTTGTCATCAACTGCATTATTGTGAGTGGGATGGTTCTAGGGAATAAAATAATCACTGCTTGTTGTGTAGAACAAATCCTTAGAAAAAATACTGATTTATTTTAATGTTTGCTGTTTTCATAATTCAGCACAAAAGGAATGTCTGGTCAGCCAACTCTTAAAAACTGAACTTGTTCTGTTTTGCTTATTTCAGAGTTACAGAGATATACATCTAGTTTGTAGGGATGGATTTAATTTAGTACTGAATAGACTAAACCAGATGATATTTGAGAAATGGTTAAAGTTGAAAGACATTGGGCGGTCACAGATTTTGTGGCTTGTACGAGAACTTGTGAAGAACTCTGTGATAGGTGCTGACACCGTTGTAAATGGCTTAATGAGACAGATAGCAGGTTAGTACATTATGTAGTATACATTTGTATATTTGAGTTTGGAACTAAAGCAGATATGCAGACAAGTGTGATTGCTATATGTTCCCTTTTTAAGCCCCCAGTTCGAATGTCCCTGGTTCTGATTAGTGCTAAAAAGCTTACTGCATACCAGGGACTGGTTGCTTAAAACATTAAACTGACGTTCGGTTAAATTTTGACCCAAAATAACTTTATTTTTTTTCAAATATCTTATTCAAATTTTTTAATAAGACTTAAATCATGCTATGTGAAATATTATTGTTTTGATTAATATATAAACAGTGGGTTTGACTTGCTTACTTTCTGTTTGGAATTCAGGTGGAGATATTACACCAAAAAATGTTTGGCTGGCTGAAAGTTTGATGGATATTCTCTCAGAGCACAGGTAGATATTAGACTGGATTTTTTTTCCTGTACTCTTTATCCTGTTATCCAGCTTAATTCTTTCAATTGACCTGTCCTTCATTCTGTTTAGACATTGCAATCCTTCATTCTGTTTAGACATTGCAATCCTTCATTCTGTTTAGACATTGCAATCCTTCATTCTGTTTAGACATTGCAATCCTTCATTCTGTTTAGACATTGCAATCCTTCATTCTGTTTAGACATTGCAATCCTTCATTCTGTTTAGACATTGCAATCCTTCATTCTGTTTAGACATTGCAATCCTTCATTCTGTTTAGACATTGTAATTTGTCATTTATTGCATCGTCGGAGACCCACGGTTGTTGATCTTCATATGAAGATCAACAACCATGGGTCTCCGACGATGATTTATTGTAGTATTAATTGTAACTTACATGTAATGAATGGCTAGCATTGCAAATAATTATCAGGCTTAATGGATGTGCAGGTTGATCCCGGTGTGCACTTTTAACAGTGAATGCCTTGGTGCCTTTTGCTCATTGATTGGGTTTATTATGTATTCAAGGCTTGGATTATTTTATGTCCTACATTATGCATGATTCATTGTCTTGTAGGAGTTGGTTAGAGAAGTTCCCAGGTTTGATACCAATGACTGTTTACACATACCTACGTGTAATAGTCGACCATACTGGTCAGATATTCCACAGCTTGCGGCAGAGAGAGGCGGAGTTCATAGCTTCACTCATCAGAGAAAAGGTACAGAGTAAATCTTAACAGTTTGATGTATTTCTGAGGTCACAATTATTATCAGAGTAAAAATGAAGCTGCAACATTATCACGTAACAGTTTGGAAGAATTTGAAGTTGTCATGCTAACATTGGTAATGCCAGTACTAAAGTTGAGCTGGGCTTTAGAAGCTTAAAAAATGGGTTTAGCTTGGATTCATATTCCAACCACAGATTAAGATGCAGGGATTTCCCCAGGCACTTTTAGTGCATCGGTACCAATGCGCTTAAATTTCAAAAACTAAAAACCCAATGAGCTTAAAATTCCGTTAGCGCTTAAAAATTGGCCAGGATGGTTTTTTCACTTACCTGTTATTTCATCCCAATTAGCCGGATTAAGCTAGTCCAAATGCATTGCCTGGGGGTGATTATCGCCCCCGGCTAATACACTGCTGTTTTATGATGCTAATTTGTTTTGATAGCCGACAGAAAATACACATATTACACATAATAATACGATAAGCTCCGCCCTAATACAGAACAGACAGCAAGTGCATAAAACGTCAACCAATCACAACTCTAGTTACATTTTATCATGGACATTGATTATATTTTGTACATCTATGCCGGTATCGGATGAATTTAAGATAAGTCAGTCAAATAAATGTCTTAACAAATTTACTGAATCCTTAATTCCAAAGGCAAAAGGTTAAACACCAAAACTTTACCAATGTTATTCTAACCCTTTCAAACAAGGTACCAAATAAATGCCCAGAATTCTTTAGGGTATTTTTGTTTAATTATCGGATTTATTTATAAGAAAAAGTCAAGCAGATTTATGACAAGCTTAACAAAATGAAGGCAGCTAATTCCAGCAAATACTTAGTTCATTAAACATGAAGCAGTGAGTGAAAATCTCAGATAAATTCCATTTGTCATATATTTCCGCGACCCCGCCGTATTTTAATATTTATAGAAAACAGTGTCTCAGAGAACATTGACAAGGCAAACCTACAACGTTCAATTGATTTTGTTCAGATAAATGGTCATGGTTTGATTATAAGTACCAGTTTGCATCTAAGTAAATATTATCATACAAAGTCTTAACTCCGCATAATGTCTGACTTAATTAAGGGCAATTGCAAGTTTTTTGGTGAGGATAGTAATAGTGACGTAACTGTGAGTAAAAGTAAAGTTAAAAAAATTCCTGGGGAAATCCCTGAGATGTCAACTTGGGCAAGCATACTGAAGTCAAGAACTTTAATTTGCCCACCTGTGAATTGGTACCAGTAATGTTAATGGCTGGCAGTCCTTTCATTAAATGACTGGTTAGTCATAAGTGATAACTTAAATGGTTGAAAAGCATCTCCAAGAGGTAACTATGATGCATCTGAAGTAAAATGAATTTTAATATTGTAAATTCCATTAAAATTTCTAAAAAAATTTAAGTTTTACAATATAATTTGACAACTAAATCAGAGAAGTTCTAGCTAAATTTTGTCTCCTTTTGAGAGACTTAGTGAGTACTTTTAAATGGTAGTAATTTAACAAGACTTCCTCTGTTCTCTTTCTAAGGCATCCAATAATTAATAAACCTTTCTGGAACAAACACAGCTTGGCTTTCCCAGTCGTTTTTTTTTTGTATGCGTGTGTTTGAGAAATTGAACTGTCTGGTTTCTATGGTGCAGCATGATTTTGCAAGGTTCCTACAGGAATGTTGTAGGTTATTGCAATTTGGCTAGACACATACATGTAAAGATATCTTTTCCAGTGGAACGAGTGTCTGGTGATTGGAAGAGACTTTGTACGATTGTTACAGAATGTGGCACGGCTACCAGAGTTTGAGTCTCTGTGGAGAGATATGATGTTAAATCCAAGCTCACTGTGCCCACAGTTTACTGGTAAGGTGAACCCTTACATGTATGTGCTTGTAGCATAAGGTCTTTCAAGTTTACTGGTTGACATTACTTTCACAAAAGATTTAAACAAAGATGCTTTTTAAGAGGACCTCTTGACAGATGGAAGTAAAGATGGATGTTGCAACCATGTTTAAACCTCAGTTATTTGCCTGAAATTTGAAGGAAAATGCTGTTTGAAATTCAGTTACCATTTTGTTTTTTAAGAATTTTTGTTTAAATTTAAAAGTACATTTGATAACTTTTCCAAAAGGTGAAAACATGCTGTGTTTCTTGTATTTTGTTTGGAACAGGTATCCAGCAATTGTTGGTCACAAGGACTTCTCGGAAGTTTCTTATATCACGATTGACACCTGATATGGAGAATAAACTGATATTTTTAACAACCAAAGTGAAATTTGGACAACACAAACGATACCAGGACTGGTTTCAAAGACAGGTAAGTACAGTTTAAGAAGCCCTTTTTCTGTCAAGGGTCAGCCAAAGAGAAGGGATTAAAAAAGAGAGAGAAAGAAGAAAAGCCCCAAAGTTGCCAGATTTCAGCATATTTTGCAGGATTTTTTATTAGAAATTAATGGAAAAATAATGTTAGATTTAAGGCCCTTAAAATTGAAACAGAATGCCAGAACAGATTGAATTATCTGGATTTAATTTATATTTGTTCCAAACACATGATTACAAAATCTGTTTAATCTGTGATAAAAATGTTTTAAAAGATACAAAAAAGGTTACAATTATCCTAATGTTGCATTTCAAATAAATAATATTTCTGTCATACATTATATGGCTAATTCTTTATTGCAGTACCTGGCCACCCCAGAAAGCCAGTCATTACGCTGTGATTTGATTCGTTATATCTGTTGTGTGTTCCATCCCTCCAATGAATTACTGTGTTCTGACATCATACCTCGCTGGGCTGTGATTGGCTGGCTGCTACAGACATGCACTGTAAGTTTGATGAATGCACATTTGTTGTAACTCTGTTTCGGTGAAACTATCAAAGCTTATATGAATGACATTTGAAACACAATCCCAGGTGGAACTAGTCACTTGAGTCATGAACCAGTAATATTTATTACTTGTACCCATTCTAAGCAGTGTTCAATGAGGCATGACTGGGTTAGTTGTCTTGCCAAAAGGCACACACATCTTCCAGCCAGGGTTCCAAATGGGGACCTTCCGAACCAGAGGCAAACAATCGGCTGTTTAAACCCAAGGTTATGTTTCTGAGTCCAAATGTTAAAGCAAGAATTTCAATGTTGGGGGGTGGGTGGAGAAACTGGAAGCTTATGTTATAGTTAACAGAAAAATACATCCCTGATATAAGTCACAAAGGACAAGGTTTGGAAATTTTCTAGGTATTCTTTGCGAGCATATTTGAGGTTGTCCGTGGTAAATGTTTGTAACCTGTTACTGATAGAGTCTTGAAGGTTTTAAACTGGTCCCGGTGTTGGCTTTTCCTAAAAAATATGATGAAGTAATTAGGCCTCTTTTTTTACTGAAAATCTGTAAAAGAGCACTGAAGAGAAGAATTCAACCATAGGATAGGTATTGTAGGAGCCGTATTCACAGTCATAATCAAAATCAGCTGTAATGGAAACCAGACTGATAGAGGTTGTCCCACGCAGCTTTAGTGGTCACTGAACTAAGTTCAAAGCTACATTATGAGGAAAACAGCTTGCTGATGTATATCAGAAGCTTAAAACTGAAGTCAAAAGTAGAATTGAATTTGCCTCAAGAATAGTTCACATAAATATTCTGGTGTTAGCTATAACAAAACAATGGTGGTCCAGAATGACAGAAAACCAGGACCGAAAGATCCGGTCCAGAATGGTCCTGTCTAGAATGGCCCACTTTTGGATTTCATTGACAGTTCATAAACAAAGTTTGAGAGGGTATACTACAATCACCATGTCAGTTGGTGTATCCTATCTACCATAGACCTTTGACTTTTTCAGTGCAGATTTGCACAGACATTTAAGTTTGTGTTGTTAACTGTTATTTGTCATTGGGCAGGTATTCTAAAGAAATTAAATAAAGATGATATGTAATCATTACATGTTATAATGATTTGCAGAGGAGTATTTTGATGAAAATCTGCTGAGTCGTTTAAGGTTTGCAGGTTTATTTGTCACATTCAGTGACTGTTCCTGTTTTGATAGGTGATAATTCATTTTCATTTATCATGATAAGCCATAAAATACTTAATTATCATACTTAATGGTTGCACATGCCACAACATTGAAGTGTTTTAAATTGTATTACTAACATTTGAAAAAAAAGAAGTTACTTCTAATAATTTTTCCTCTGGAAACTGAATATTCTTTCAATATTTTTTATATTTTATAATTTCTTCTTAGTCATTCCTAATTGATACAAGTGTTATAGACAAAAAACAAACTTATTTTTAAAAGTTTACCTTTCTTGTCCAGGCCATTTGATTTTGTATTTTGTTTCTTTTCAGTCAAATGTAGCTGCCTCTAATGCCAAATTATCTCTGTTTTATGACTGGATTTTCTTTGATCCAGAAAAAGACAGCATCATGAATATAGGTAAGCAGTCTATAGCTTTGTGAATAATATTTTGGGAGTTTTAGCTTCTTATTTACGTGGTTTAATTCAAGATTAAAGACAGACAATTGCCCTCTAGAGCAATGAAATTGCATTTATTTATAGGTTATATTACAAATTACAATTTACATGTATGCTTGACATATTTTTTTACTGTGTGCTTGTTTTATTCTAGAGCCAGCTATATTGGTGATGTTTTACAGTATGAGATCTCACCCAGCTATCACAGCAACTCTCCTGGACTTCTTGTGTCGAGTAAGTACCTTTTGTCCCCCTTTCCTGTCCCTTAGTAACATGTGACTTGCTGTGATAGCATTTCAACATTACAGTCACTTTATTATAACTTTTGATTGCCATCAGTAGTAAGGACTTTTTGGAAGTTCCGAAATGATATTTATCAATTAAAAGCAAATTTTCTTCACTATAGTGAAAGGTCAGTAACAACATTTGTTCCTAAATTGACCTGCTCAAAACTTTAAACTGATGGCAACCAAGATCTATACATTATGCAAAGTTTTCATATTCAGACAATATTTTTTGTCAGAATCCTCAAGATTGTGTTATGGCACAGTGCACACTAGTCTATAGTTGTATAAATACAACCTCTGTCAACTGCATCAGGGAATTGATTCTTTGACACAGTGGGTAGAGGGTTGGTCTTCGATGTGGTAGGACTGGAGTTCAAATCCTGTTCTGGGTGGTCATCAACAAAATGTGTTGCATCTTTCTGCTACGAACTTTCATGTTTGAATTGTGTGAAACAACAGAATGTATGTATAACTTCTGAAATCAGAGGTGTATGACTTTGTATCAAGTGCAGTGGTCAGTTGTCATACATATTTTGTTCATTCCGATCATGCTCTGTTCTGTTTGTTATGCCGATCATTTCATTTTAGCGCTCCAACAAAGAATGAAAAATTCTGTCCAGGGAGATAAAAATAGACCAGTTTAGATATTTAGTGGATACAGGATTACCTTGAACTAATGTCTATTTCAGATTATGAACAATTTCTGTCCAATGTATGCAGAACAAATCAAATCAGGGATTTATAAATCTTTGCGAACAATCCTGGAAAAACGAGTTTTACAGTAAGTAATCTGTTACTAAGAAAACCATGAAACTTTTCTTACCACTCAGCAATCTTGGTTATGAAATTAACCAGTAATCTGTACCATCAATTCTTATTGACAAATTCAAAGAAAAAAAAAGGACATCTTGGTTTAACATCATAGAATTATCAATATCAAACTGTTGTTTGCTTCCAGTGAAATGATATGAGAATTCTAAAAGCATTGTATAATCAAAACACTTATTCAATTTGTTTGAACAGGTCGTTACAGCCATTATTTGAGAATCCAAAATTAGACAAAGAACTTCGAGCTTTAGTACGCAGCAACTTCACAGAGTTTATGTCTGCAGATGGTAAGTAAATAAACTGCAGTTTCCTAAAGAGTAAGCTTTAAAATGGGTTAAACATGGTTATGGTTAAAAGTTTCATGTAAGAAAGGTACAAATATCTGTAATATGAACAGGTTTCTAGATGCATTTGTAATTTTCCAAAGACAAAAAAAAAAGCCCTCAGGATAATGTTATGTTTGCTATATTTTAAGAAGATACCTCTCTTCAAGCAAGAGATAGACACTCTATGAGCTCTGTTGAAGTAGTGCCATAAGAGTTCTTACAGTAAATATGCTAATCAGAAAGCATTTGAGTCATATAATGATCTTTCTAAACTTGTATTTACTGTGATCCCCTTAGGGATTTCATACGACATTGTGGGTGACTATGACAGCAGAATATTACCGTAGTATGTTGTTTAATGTTACAGTTGTGAAAGTTGAAGAAGAAGAGGTGAACAACAAAGTGCCCGTCCTTGAGATGGAACCCAATCACATGTCAGTCGAGAACAATCTGTCGGACAATCTGTCAGACGCAGCTTTCTCAGATGATGATGAGGAAACACCTGTCCGTATGTGATTTACCTGAATAAATGAATTATAACTCCAAAAAATATCTTTTAAAAAATTAACCCAATAAAAGTGTCAAGATGACAAAAAGATGGCTGAAATAAGGGAGGCTACACTTCAGATACCAGTTGTAGTTAAAATGGATGAAGTAATTAAAATAAAGGAATTAAAAGAGGGTAACTCTTTAATAAATTGACTGTTAGTGCTTGTATTTTATGATATCTACAGTAAACTACTAGTTACAGTTGTTGGCATGTATAATACTTGCAGTTATTACAATCTTGTTCAGAAAAAAAAAATTCAGATAAGATGCCTCACACATCCTCCACAGTTGCTTCACAAAACTTCAGCAAGTTAAGTGGTAGAGCACAGAACTATTTTAGAGGTGACTGGTTTGAATCTCAGCAGGGAGGAGAGTCACTTGTGACTTTCTGCATTTCTCATTTAATGCAGTTACTGGTTTGAACCTGGGAAGGAGTCATTGAGTAAGATTAAATTCTTCATTGAATATCAGATGCAATATTTCTGAAGTACCCAGTAAAATTTGAAAAAGAAAATAAAAACTTTTCTCACTGTTTCAGAGAACAATAAGTTTGATTCTGGTTTCCATCCTATACGTGACCCACAGAGGTACCAGCCTGTAGATATAACAGAGTATCTACAACAACTTGATGGTGATGTCAGGGATTACACAATGCAACTACAGAGTGAAAAGTATGTTTTGTTTTCTTCAAGCTGAAGAAATGCCTGATATTGCTAATTGTGAACTCGTTTGAGAAGTGTCTTAACATGAGAAAAATTGGATGGTTTGTCCAGTGAAATATAACACAGAAATGAAAATGCAAGAGGAAGCCAAAGATAATTGGTTCTAAATCATCATTTTTAGCTCACTTAAGCCAGTAAGCTCAGTTGTGCTATTAAGATTGTCTAATGCCCATTGTCTGTTCATCAACATTTCAATTTTAAGGACATCTTCTCTGAAAATACTGGGTATAATTCAGCTTAACTTTACTAGAATGTTCCTTAGATGACCCATTTCAGATTTGTAAAAGTTATTAAGTTCCATATAGAACACTGACCATGGCAACCAAAATAAAAACTTCAAAGCTGTTCATCTCAGTAACCCTTCATTTGATTTTAAAAGTAATTTAGCTCAAATGTTCCATTACCTTTGGTATAATTTTTGAACTTTTTTACAATCCACAAAAATTTTTTTGCCATTTGTATATTTGTATGGGAAACTTTGAGAATCTTCTGCTGAGAAACTGTGTGCTGAATTTGAAAATTGGATGAAAGTTGTATATGTATTGCCTGTCTGCCTGACATCAGACCTATAGGATAAGAAGGATAAGTTAGGGAGTTAACGTGTACAGAAATGGGGTCTCATTAGTCTGGGAGGCTGGCTCATTCTGTAGGGGTGACACTTCAATAAGCAAGCACTTAATATACAATTACAATGAGGGAAAAAATTTGCAGTAAACATTTTACACTGTAGTTTTCTGTTGATGTTGTTTTCAGTGACCAAGAGATACAGTGTGAGATTATGGATAGGTTGATGCAGACAGTGGTGCGTGAAGATGAGTTTGACTCAGATATGACCTCCACTCTCGCCACTTGTCTCTGCCAAATTCTGATTGCTCAGTTCAACAATAACATCTTCCCTACAGAGGTCGATGAAGAGTAAGTACAAGAAATACATCAAACATTCTACGTGCTCTTACAAACATGAAAGTTCATAACAGAAAGATGTAGTGCATCTTGGAAATGACCACTCAGAGTGGGATATGAACTCTGGTCCTCCAGCATCGAAAACCAACGCTCTAATCACTGAGCCAAACGATTGTCAAACGCAGTTGTCAAAGGTTGTAGGCTGGTATGCACTTGACCCTAACAGTACAAAACATGGGTTGTAATGACTGGATAATTAACTGTGATACAAAGGGGAGTGTTCAGTTAACATGTGCTTCAGATAAGTTATATTAAAAAATGGCAATGATATGGTACTTGTCCTTAATCCTTATAAAGGGAATTAAATATGATCAGATTAAAACAATAATTTTTTTTGGATACTTTAAGTACTTAAATACTTTGAAATTCTAAATACTTAAGCAACATGAAATTTTAAAAACAGACTTACTTTGTATGGAATAATGTAACTTGAAACACAGATGCATGTCAGTCTGTTTGTACAAATGCTGTGCTGCTAGTAAAATCTGTTTTAAATATTTTCAGTGATTTCATTAGAGTAGAGAAGTTTATGCTGATATATTATCACATTGTATGTTAAATTAGGAGTCATGTGATATATCATTACTTTATTGTTTCACCCTTACAAGGCACAGAGCACATGTTTTCTGTGCTTGATAGGCAACTGGTCATGATAAGTTTATTCAGGAGTAATCTCTGAAAATTCTTCTGTAAAATGACAATACCTCCTAACATGTTTGCGTCCAAGTTCAAGGTTCCTTGTAATATTGAAGTTATCTCACCATCTTATATGTTAATTTTCAGGTCACTTGAGGAGTCTATAGGTACCCCATTGTTTGTCATGTTAAGGTAAGATTTTGAATTTACTCATACTTGTTTAAAGCTCTGCTAGGCCCTTGTAAAGAACGCAGAAAACGCTTCAGCTGTAGACAATACTGGAAGGTTTGGCATAAAAGCTTAAAGGATGAGTTTTATGTTTGAGATCTTTTTTACTATTGAAGTAAAAACTTGTATGTTACAAATGCTATAATTCTGGATCAGTTTCATTCACAACTTTTGCAGCATTAGGGAAACCATGCAGTTGACTTAGCAAAATCAGGAATCAGAAACATTCCTTTACAATTGCCATTTAAATGTAGCTTTTTAAAGAAAATTTAGTTATGAATATACAGTGACCATTTTTGAGGATATCACATGCATTTCGTGACTGTATATTCCCCTGGTTAGATTTCTGAGTTCTACGCCAGAAGAGGATCCCTCAAGAATACCATTGTTACAGTTGCTAGGGGAGATGTACATGAAACAACCAAGAATAGGATATCTTCTCTTATACTTCCTTAAAGTTGGGTAAGTCCACGCAAAGATTGACATGAGTTTCACTTCAGTTGGAATCCCAGAACTGAATGTAAGTAAAATTGCATGTCGTGTGCAGCTAATGTATCTATGGTTTAGCATGAGCTGTCACTGTTTCTGCAAAATGTTGTTAGAGAGGACTTTGGGAACCACATATGGTCGTCTGTGACTAGTGTGAGATAAACCATGAATAAAATGAAGTTTTCATGCATTCTTAAATGAAATTAATCTTTATTATAGAATCGAATTACTTTGAATTGTTAGAATAGAAAAGAAACAGGTGGGTTATAATTAAGAAAAATGGTGAAAATTTATGCCACAGAAATGCTGGTTTTGAAAGGATGAGATATGAAAATTTTCATGCGTGTTATTTGCAGTAAACTGAGTGACGAGAAGATGTCAACATACAAAGATTTTGTGAAGAGTTTGGACGGTTATTCTCTAGAGTCGTGTTTGATGGCCGACATGAAGATTTGTCAGGAAGATGACATAAGGCTGTTCACCTTTCTCTTACCAGATATATACACACATGTTAGTACAAGCTATGTTAAATTGATTCTTTCAGTTAAAAACAGAAATTGCCTAACATGTAACATAGTGTTTATGATAAATAAAAGGATGTGCCATTAACATTGCATGAGGCATTTAACCTAATTGTGTTAAGAAAGCAAAAAAAAACTTTTTGAACCACATGTGTTAAGTTTTGAATAAAAAAATTTGGGACATGCATATATTCTGTACTTAGAATGTTTATCCAAAGTTATCTTTTACTTGTACCGTAATCCATTTTATTAGAAATCACACAGTCGTGTTTTATAAATCTGGCGATTTTCTTAAAAGCTGACATATGCTATAGTGTTTCTTCTGTATTTAACTTACTTCCTGTTTCAGTTTTTATTTTCAGTTAACAGCTTCTAAATATTTGATAGGTTTCCATATGTCTTGGAATCCAGAACTGAAAATCTTTGAACAGCAGTATGTACTGCATTATTCTGTAACTTTTTATTTTCAGTTTCCTAACATATGTATGGGCAATGCTGAGTTACTACAGCTGATAGTGTCCTCTATAGATGGTTCCCAGCTACAAGAACTGATCTGCCAAATCCTTCAGGGAAATCTTGTCATGTTTAAAAAGGAATCTTTCCTCTCTGTTCTCAGTAAGTCATGAGAGTTTTTTTTTTCTCTCTTATGCAAGTGACCTGTGCCTACCATTATTTTCAATGCAAAATTGATGTTTTTCTTGATATTGTCCAAATAAATGAAAAACACACACAGAGAATAAGTTTTGACTTGGGTCTTCTTCAGAAATTTGCAATCACATAAATGGAAGTGAACAAATATGACTATTTTCCTTGAGAATTTTAATACATCTGAAGCTAATGGCAAGTTTTTCAGACATAAAATGTGGTTGTAAACAAGAACTCCGATGTTGGCAGAATTGCATAGAACTCCTATAATCAGCACTTAAATTTTTGGCTGCAAAGTTTTCCTTTAAACGTGTCTTTGTGGTTAACTGTCATAAGTGTTAGCCTTTTTTTACCTCCCACTTTTAGAAAATTGGCAGTTTCTTATGAAAGATAGAGATCTATTGTTTTATACCACCAGACATGCCATATACATGTATAAAGATTATAACTGATCACATTTTGAAGGCATTGATTAAAAAAACAAGAAACAAAACCTTGCAAAAAAAAAAACCAAGTGTAAGTAAGCCTAGCTCTTCAATTCTTAAGGACTTGTCTTGGTTTCAGGCTTTTGAGGTCCAAAAGTTTCCCTACATGTTTAGATAAAAAAAAAAAGAGAAAAGAATTCACAGAGTGTGTTGAAAAAGACACATGATTTAGGTTTTTGATTTAAGTATTTAATCACTTTATATACTTTGCAGGCCTGAAACTTACTTCCATAAAATTTCTCTTTTTTTATTTTAGATGCCAGTCTGGAATGGGAGACACTGGAGCAGTATTTCCTTTGGCAGCTCATCACGGCTCATAATATACCTCTAGACTATATAATGCCTATCTTACCAAAACTAGATTACCATGGTAAGTATTAAATTTATCTAAATACAATGAAATTTATAGCAGTTTCTAGGTTTCACTGTAAGCTTTTCAGTTATGGTACAGAGGTAAGTGTTTTAATATATTTAAAAAGATGACTTAAATCTTTGCTAAGTCACTGTAACAGTTAATAGACCTATCTCCATGGTAGAGTCTTTAATGTCACTGACTCCTAATCACCTTTCACTGATGGATGGTCATGGGTTTGAGCTTCTTATCACCTTTCACTGATGGATGGTCATGGGTTTGAGCTTCTTATCACCTTTCACTGATGGATGGTCATGGGTTTGAGCTTCTTTTCACCTTTCACTGATGGATGGTCATGGGTTTGAGCTTCTTTTAACAGATGGTCATGGGTTTGAGCTTCTTATCACCTTTCACTGATGGGTGGTCATGGGTTTGAGCTTCTTTTCACCTTTCACTGATGGATGGTCATGGGTTTGAGCTTCTTTTCACCTTTCACTGATGGATGGTCATGGGTTTGAGCTTCTTATCACCTTTCACTGATGGATGGTCATGGGTTTGAGCCTACTACTGACTACTACCCTATATGTGAGAAAGTTGGCAGTTTGTTATGGAGAATGGGAGTCTTGCACCGGTTCTTCACAGGAATGATGGTTAGGTAAACTGCCCATCCAATATGACTTTGACCATTAGAGGGTGATAAACTCAGTTCAACCATCCATCATTTAACAGCAATAACTTACTCTTCTGTACCGTAAGGCAGTATTTCTCTTCTTTGATGCATTATTCAGAGTAGAAATTCATGAGAGGTACAAATTGTAAAGTTTGTAACTGATAGTTATTCAAAGCTGAGTGGATCTTTTTCAAAAGGGTATTGATGTTTTTCACTGATGTTATACCATGAAGTTTTATCCTGCCTAGCTGTCCTGGCTAAAAAGCAAGTAATGTAGACCATGTCCTTGCTGTGCTGATATGCAAACTGATCATTGTCTCTACTGGTTGCAAATGCAAAGAAGCAGTTGATAGGACCAGAATGTTAATATTGCTAATTGAAATATCCATTGTATGTTTACATATATTACAGCCCATGCAGAAGCACTAACTAACATCATGGTACTGTTAAAGCAAGATTGGTAAGTTACATTGTTTATAGAGGAGGTTTTCTATCAAGTTAGATTGTGCAGATTGTGAATAAGTTTTGTGGAAGAGAGTTGTCACTAGTTTTACAGTGTGAGGGATAGACTTCTGTACTTGTCACTAGTTGACAATGTGAAGGATAGAATTCCATACTTGTTACAAGTTGACATTGTGAGGAATAGACTTTAATTGATAGTGAGGGATAGACTTAAGTACTTGTAACAAGTTGACATTGTGAGGTATAGACTTTTGTTGACAGAGTGAGGGATAGACTTCGGTACTTGTTACAAGTTGACAGATACTGGCTTTAGTTGTACTTCTTAGCAGTTCTATTAGTAAGATAGTAAGTTGTTTGCTCCCAAGTTAAAAGGGAAATAAGTCTTTCTAAGAAATTAAAACTACTTTGAGGTGATTTATTTCTCTTTAATATTTTCTTTGTTGTATCCTTTTTCACAGTCGACATCATTTTGATTAAGTCTTGTAAATACATTTTACTGTGTGTATTTCTTTTTGCAGTCCTTCATCAGATCTTTTACGACCCATTTTATGCAGGGAATGTAAAAGGAATGACTTCTTCACTGTATCAATATTAAATTACTGGGCTCAGGAATTTGAGGATAAATTGGCAGAACTGATCTACTCTCAGTTTTCCAAAGTGAATGGTGGAACACCTAACAAAAAACGCAATAGGTAAGAAGGTAGAGCTTAGTTATTGTAGTGAGCCTGATGGTTATATTGGTTTTTTGACAACGGCCATTTTAGTGAGTCTGGGGGGGATGTTCTCCTTCACTATTATCAACAAGACTCTTGTACTGGTTTCATAAAATTAAGACAGGAATCATATTTGCAGTGTTTTTATTTAGTGTATCACAGTAAAACATACCAGAAATCCATTGCTAATGAAACATTTACCCTTTTTGCAAAACCCAGCACTCTTCAAATGAAGTGCAAAACATGATAATGCTATTCTAGAAATTGTTTAACAATAACAACATGTTGTTGTTTGTAATTACTCAAACACAAATAATTGTTTTGTTTTGTTTTTTGTTGATTTTTGTTGTTTTTATGTATTAAGTAATGACAGAAGTTAGCTTTTGTGACATCTCTCACCAGTGTTAGAATCAGTATGCATCACAAGTCTGCCTGGCATATAGTATTGGATAGGTTTTAAAACTTGAGCGTAAAGTATCACTTTAAAAATAAAATGGACATCCAGGATAAAAGTTTTGAAAAATTATCATATGAAATTGATCAGATTGTAATGGTCAAAATTGCATTTTGCAGCAGATATATCAAAGCTTTTTAGATTTGGTAATGTCATGCAGATGGGTGGGAGTAAATTTGTTTGGTCTCCACTTTATAACTGAAGTGAGGAAAGGTTTTGAGAATTAGATTGATGCAAATGTTGATAGTACATGTAAGATCAAGGTCACCAGTTCAGATAAAGAAGATAGTTTCTTCTGCTCAGTAACTTCAGTTTGAAAAAAAATATCAGTAGCTAAAATCACCACTAAACCAAAATATTTAGACCCAGTTTTTTGCAATACAGCTATAAAGTACATATTCTGTTGATATTTGCATTGCTGTCTACTAAACTTCATTTCATAGCACCAGTATGAATATCTTAGTTTCATTGATGTATTTTGGCAGACATATGAATATCTCGGTTTTAATGGTGTATTTTGGCAGACATATGGAATATCTTGGTTTTAATGGTGTATTTTGCCAGACATATGACTATCTTGGTTTTAATGGTGTATTTTGCCAGACATATGAATATCTTGGTTTTAATGGTTTTAATGGTGTATTTTGGCAGACACATGAATATATCTTGGTTTTAATGGTGTATTTTGCCAGATTAATAGTCAGACTTGTATGTGAGACAGTATGAACTGAGGCATTTCCATTGATAATCCAGTGATAACTAGTTAGACTTTAATGTGAGACAGTATGAACTGAGGCATTTCCAATGATAACTAGTTAGACTTGTATGTGAGACAGTATGAAGAAGTTTATTCTGTTTTATTTATTATATTACAGACCTGGATCAAATGCAAAGAAAGATATACCAAATGCAGATCAAATCTTGTCACATCTAGATCATATGCGGCAGATATGTAGAAACATCTCATGTAAGTTGTGTTTGAGAAAAGGAAAAGTAGATTATTTTGTTGTCAGTAAGGGTAGAATACTAACGGTTGAATACCATTACCAGTTCTAAGCTTTTCTTCAAAGTCTTATGTACCAGATTTAGCAAATATAATGAAAAATCCTTCTAGTATTTATCTTGATCTGTCAGAGTTTATCATTGGTATCAGTTGCCTACATGACCAGTGATCCCTGAAGAGGTTGTCTATTTAGAATGTAGAGGATAATGCAAGATACATGAAGTATCCCATTTCAGAGACACTCCTAGTTCATTTACATGCTGACTGTAAAGCGGAAAGCTGTTCCCTTGGTTCAATGTCTCAACTCAAAGACATTTAGTACTTTCAGTATAGGAGTGGAGGATTCAGACTTGTGTTCCTTGAATATCAAGTGTTGTGCTTTACCATCAGACCACGATCTTGCCGTAATTATTGAAGATCTTTTGCTCGACCAGTTTTCCTTGTTACCAAGGTTTAATTGTCATGTTAACTTGGAAATGAAATCCTTAACTTTTAAAAGTTTCAGCTACTGGTATTACCTGATACATTTATTTGAACAAGAAAGTATGGGCTTTTTATGTGACTCATATAAACTTTTGTCTAATTACAAAACAAGATATGCATGTGAAAATTTATTGATAACACAGTATATTAATTTGAAGTTATCTCTTTGGAAAAAGGCATCTATGTACAGGACAGTAAATACAGCTTCATCTGTACACATTGTATATCTCTATATTATGATTTATTGTTCTCAAGTAAATGTTCACTTCCTTGATAAACTGTGACATTGACCTTTACAAGATCATACACCCTGTGAAGAAGTTATGTAACTAATACTAGGAATGTTGTTTTTCAGTGTTGAATCATGAAAGCATTCCTTGATAAACTGTGACGTTGACCCTCACAAGATCATACACCCTGTGAAGAAGTTATGTAACTAATACTAGGAATGTTGTTTTTCAGTGTTGAATCATGAAAGCATTCAGTCTGCTTTACAGCAGGTGCAGCAGACGGCCAGTGACTCCCAGAAAACAAAGTAAGAAAAAAAAAAATGAACTTAAAGTTAAGAGTTAAAAATATGATTCAAAAGTAAAACCTTTAAGCTTGATGATTTAATGAAAGCTTTTGAGGTAATAAAAGGTCAACAGTTTCAGTCTGACAGGTATACGATTAAACAATATAATTAGATAAATACATAAAAAATAATACACTAGAATTCAAATAAATCAGTCATAGCCTTTGCAATTCAATATGATTGATAATTGATGTATCATCTTTTGTTTAGATTCAGTGATTTGCTGGCTTTAGCTGAGGATATTGTGGACTTGAAGTCCACTCGTGTTTTACGTGGTCTTCCTGGTCGCCGGGCGGCAGCTGCAGCAGCTTCAACATCCAATCAAAGCTCTTCATCCAACAAATCTGCTAAGAATCGTAAACTTGTGATAGATGACTCAGAAAGTGATTCTTCAAGTAGTGAAGTAAGTAAAGTTGAACAGTAGGCAACAGTGTTAAACCCTTTCCTCCATATATATATTGTGGCTATATTATTTAATTTCAGATAACCTATTTTGAAATAGTTGGTTTAACATTGTATTCAAGTTCTTTCATAGAGATTTTAATACTTTCAAAAAACGCACTGTCTTTTAATATAAGCCAGCTGTGTTTTGATAGTAAAGTAATATTCAGCTATACAAATATTTAGGGTTGTGTATTTAGAAATTATAATGTTTAAGTTCTTTTATGTAACATTTAATGTTCTTAAGATGAAGCAAACATTTGTCGTGTAGAAACAAATACTCGTCGTAAATTTTGCTTCATGTGACAGTTATCTTACTTTCTCTGTAAAACATACACTTTTTTTGTAATAAGGAGGAAAACATCAAACCTCGGGCAAAAAAGAGAAAAAAGGTTACACCAGTCGATGATGACAGTGACTGATACAGTGTAAATAGTCAGTGGTAAAGTCTTACTGTATACAAGGCAGGGATGGTTTGGTGGGAAGTTTAAGAGTCCACTGCATAAGGAGACGAAGAAATGTTGACATCTTGGTGCTGCAGCCAATGGGCAGATTTCTTTGGGCACTTTGCGTCTTCACACTGTTAGTGCTATGGACAAAAGCTGGTGCTTGCCCTGAGTTGGCTCAAGTATAAGTGCTTAGTATGAAAATAAACAGAAGCATGATAAAATTTCCAGTGTGAGTGTAAATTGGAAAAGATAGGCTTAACAGGTAACAGTTGCTTGGCAAGGCATGGTTTCGTTTGTTGGTACAAGGTACCCAAGTGAACACTGATAGTGCTTTGGACATGCTTGGCTTGACTGAAGAGACTGATGAAATGAATACTTCTTTGTTTGCTTTTTTTAACAATTTGTAGGAAATGTATTAAAATGATGGTGAAATTGAAGAAACAGACATGTATGCGAAACTGGCATTTTGTTGGTTTTGTTTATTCTGTCTGAAATTATCTTGCAAGACATTAGGCAGCTTCTCATACAGAACCATTCATATAACCATATCAAAACTATTGTCTGCATGCTGACAGGATGTGTAAATAATAGGAGAGAAGATGCAAAACTTGGAACGTGAGTGATAATGTTTGAACGTGAGTGATAATTATTGTACGTCAAATCTCTGAGATTCTGTGAATTAAACTGTGTAATGAATGTACTAAAATAGAGTGGATATTTTGATACAGAACTAGAGGAACAGCTGGGATGGTCATGTCTTTGTCTTTCAACTAAATTGTAAACAATTGAGCTGGATGTATGTCCTAGGCACATTTTGGTAATATTTGAAGATGTATAATGGTGATTCAGTTTGAAAATATAAGGTGTTGCAATGCAGGCTTCTGTTTTGTAATCAGTTTCTGAAGAACATATAACACACAGAACTGATGGGAGCTGTGTTGGTGTGCACACACACAGAGATATGAAAAAACATGCAGGTGTGCACAAACACAGACATAGGGACTGTGCTGGTGTGCACAGTCAGACATTGGAACATTTTTAAGGGGAAAAAAGTATATATGAGCAGTCCAGTGAATGTTTTGGAAACAAGCACAGAGCTTGCATGTAAACCACCAAACATACGCAAAAAGTTGTGCTTTGATGTGTTTAACGAAAATAAGACTGAAGTGATTTTAGGTGCTTATCGCATTTGAAAAATGTGCTTTGGTACATCCCAACTATGTGAACAGCTCTTTTCTTGCACAGCTGCAGTATAAAGAGCACCGCTGTGGACACTGCAGATAAAAATTTTATACAAAATTTTTCATAAAATAACTGGTAGTGAATGTGATGTTAACAGTTGTATGACTGTGACATTGACTGGAAGAGAAGAAATGATCTCTTTAATCCATACTGTCAACTCTTTAATCCATACTGTCAAATATTTAATCCATACTGTCAGTTACATATATTTGTACTTGTAAATTATTTGTTTCTGCAGATACAGATCAAATCTTCATGAAATCTAACAAATATGTTTGATTTATACAGCAGCATACCCTGGTTTAGCATGTGCACTTAAGATTTTTATGTCTGCATCTTACTTTTATGTCCACACTGAAACTTTATCAGGCACATACAAGTGCACAGATGTTCACCCTAACCATGCATGTATGTCTTATATTTGACCCAGGTCTCTCAGGTCAAGGTCACTGTTTGACAGAATTTTCCTGTCAAGGGCATAACTTTTTGTTGTGCACAGAGGGGTTTTAAAAAGACTACTTAACTTATTATAGCTAGACAATTTTTCCTGCAAATGAACAAATTCCTTCAAGGTCACACATTCAACATTTTTGCTTCCCTGTTAACAAATAAAACACATATATGTTGACCATAGCCTGACTTTGTGTTACACCATCTTAGCTTCGGGTTAATATTTAATTTCTCAGGCTTGGATTTTCTTGCCAGTGCCCTAACTTTCATCATGTACAGAGAGATGTTGAAATTACAGTACACGAATGTTTACTATAACTTATTTTTGAGACATGCACACTATCCAGATTTCTTGGGACACTGGTACTTTTTAACCAGGTTTTCAATTTTGAAAATCCTGGTTATTAGATTGGGGTATGGCGGGCGGATGGGCGGGCGTCAAACGAAATTGTGTCCGCTCTGTAACTCTTCAACCCTTTGAAGAATTTTGATGAAACTTCAGACAAATGTTTACCACATCAAGATGACGTGCAGAACGCATGTTCCACATGGCTGGCTCCAAGGTCAAGGTCACAGTGACATTAACATTGAAAATCCTGTCCGCTCTGTAACTCTTCAACCCTTTGAAGAATTTTGATGAAACTTCAGACAAATGTTTACCACATCAAGATGACGTGCAGAACGCATGTTCCGCATGGCTGGCTCCAAGGTCAAGGTCACAGTGACATTAACATTGAAAATCCTGTCCGCTCTGTAACTCTTCAACCCTTTGAAGAATTTTGATGAAACTTCAGACAAATGTTTACCACATCAAGATGACGTGCAGAACGCATGTTCCGCATGGCTGGCTCCAAGGTCAAGGTCACAGTGACATTAACATTGAAAATCCTGTCCGCTCTGTAACTCTTCAACCCTTTGAAGAATTTTGATGGCTCCAAGGTCAAGGTCACAGTGACATTAACATTGAAAATCCTGTCCGCTCTGTAACTCTTCAACCCTTTGAAGAATTTTGATGAAACTTCAGACAAATGTTTACCACATCAAGATGACGTGCAGAAATTGTTGTCTCATTATTAAGTATACTCCTTGCAGACAGTATTGTTAGCCGAAATTTACATCCTACTCATTATCATGTATTCTCATGAATATTATCTTTTCCTTCATGTCATGTTATAATCTTTTGAATATTCATAGCAATCTTCATTCCAAAATTCATACTATAGTATAGAATCAGAACAACATTTTTGAAAACCTGGTTTCGTGGCATTGCCATGTTTCTTGTGATTTCTTTGAATTTGTGAATGAATAAATCTAACTTCTCCCAAAAAGGATGATAGTTGAGAACAATTTTTATAGTAACAACTTTCACAGGAGGTGCAATGTTCTAAGGATTGCCTTTTCTTCTCACCTCTTTTAAAAGCTCTAGTACTTTTGATCAGGGTTGTAATTTGGCAAGATTTGATTCATTATTTCAAGAGCTTTTGCCTTCTTCTGACTCAAGAAATGATAATTATGTCTCCATCACACATGAAATTGGTTGGCTTTAAAATTCTGAAGCCTAAGAAATAGCATATTCCAGGGAACCTTGTGTCTTACTTGTCTGCACAATGCCCTTAGTGTCACCTTTTATTCATCCTCAAAATGATCTTCTAGGAAGTACATAAATAGGTCTGTTTTGATCACCTAGTATTTAAGGATGTTCTGAGGAAAAATTACTCAAAAATTCCTGTCGGTTATTCAACGTTTCAAATTTTTCGTTGATATATTTAGGTAAAAATAGATTTAAATGATCAATGATAGGTGGAGTTCATACATAGGCTGGATAATACTAGGTAACTGAAGCTGGACTAGGAATTAAGGTTCATCTAAGCTACCTCTTGTAATGGAATCAGTCAGCTTCTAGGAGAATGACTTTTATGCACATAGCAACGTTTGCTATCTTTTTTGTGGATTCATTCTGACAGGAGATCTCTGGAGCATTTCTATCCACTGAAGATACCAATAACCATTTTTTTCCCAAATTTATACATGTATGTACATGCAGATTGTAACATTCAAAGGAAAAATGGCCTACTTGATTCAAGAAAGTATTAACCTGTAATCTTGTATTAATTCACACCTGAAGTCAACCAAGAAAATACATTTCACACCAAAAGTTGCCAACATTCAACATTAGGGAATTCAGGTTGTTTATGTTGTTCTATGTTCTCACATTTACATTCACACGTTACCTGAGAGGTTTCATACACGTGATATGTGAACAAACAAGTTCAGTAACCATCTGAGAAGTTCTTTGGTCTTTTTGAAATAGTGTAATGAATGTTAAAGATGCAGAATCACCATCAAAGCTGATTTTACAAATTTGTTTAGCTTTATTGCAAATTATTGTAATTTTTTGCACCTTTACTTTCTTGACAAAAGTTAATTAAGAACAGCTTATATAATTGTTACCCAAGTACAGCTACTAGTTAACTGAAACCTTAACTAAAACATTGTGTAGTATTGTCCTAGCTTGCTTGAAGTTTTAAGGTTGGGATCTGATTTCCTACAATGGAGGGGCAGTAGTTGAGAGCTAGCACTCCAGACTCAAGATTTAGAGGTTGCTGGTGTGAATCCCTTGAGGCACAAGTGTACAGGGACTTTCCTCATGCCACACAGTCACTGTGAGTTCTAGTTTATATCCTGGAATCAGTCTAGTGTAGTTTATATTAACTGCAAGAGCTTTTTTCTCAACTGATGTAAAATAAAACTAGAGGGCCATGATGGCCCTAGATTGCTCACCTGAATACTAAGCCTTTGGGTATGCTGTTGAGCAAACATCAGAAGATTTTTTAAGATTCTCCCTACATGTCTATAAATCTATATGAATTCAAGTGACCCCCAGGGTAGAGCCAATTTTCACTCAAGGGGCATTTCTTAGTAAGTGGATTTACTTCACACTTGGATACAACACCCCTTTGGACAAGACCTTCCCACTTACCTATATTTTTTTTCCTTGACCCCTGAATGACCTTCACCTTGAAGATCCAATTGTCCAAAAACTACCCCTTTGGACAAGGCCTTCCAACTACATATATTTTTTTGACCTTGACCCAAGGCCTTCCCACTAACATATATATTTTTGACCTCAACCCCTGATTGACCTTGATGCCAAAGATCCAATTGTCAGTTTTTAGCTCACCTGAGCCTTTGGCTCATGGTGGGCTATTGTGACCAGTCTTTGTCTGTCAACAATTTCATTCAAACGACATCTCCTCTGAAAACTCTGGGCCAAATTTGATGAAACTTGCCTGGGATGTTCCTTGCATGAAGCTCTACCAAATTTGTTCAAAGAATTCAATTCCATCAAGAACTCTGGTTGCTATGGCAACTTAAAGGAAAAACTTTGAAAATCTTCTCGTCTGAAACAACAAGGTCTTAAGAATTGGTATGTAGCACTGTCTTGTGGACCTCTACCAAGTTTGTTCGAATTATACACCTGGGGTCAAATTTGCCCCTGCCTCGGGGGTCAATGGAATTTACATAGGCTTATATTGTGAAACTTTAAAAATCTTCTTGTCTGAAACCACAAGGCCCTGAGCCTTAAGATTTGGTTCGTAGCGTTGTCTGGTGGACCTCTACCAAGTTTGTTCAAATTATGCCTCTGGGGTCAAATCTGGCCCCTACCCAGGGGTCATTTGATTTAACATAGGCTTATATAGTAAAACTTTAAAAATCTTCTTGTCTGAAACTACAAGGTCCTGAGATCTAAGATTTGGTATGAAACAAGCTTTTTCGAATTATTAGATTAGGTTAAAGGTCACCAAGGCTAAAAATAGGTTTATGTACTGTACCTCATAGAGCCTTCATTTAAAGACCAATATCTTTGATATTCAGTATATAGGATCCTTGCATGGACCTCTACCCATGGGTAGGGTTTTAGGTCACTGGGTCAAGGTCACCATAGCTTATGATAGATATTTATGCTTTCTGTCATAGAGCCTTTATTTATTGACTGATAATTTACATATTTATATTTACATTACTTACAGAATTTCAATTAAAACATGAAATACTGCTTAACTGCAAACCTTCAGCCAAAATACTCAGGTGAGCGATCTAGGGCCATCATGGCCCTCTTGTTTTAATGATGGCCGAAACTTCGTTATTAGTAAATAGATTTACTCATACTTGAATACAACACCCCTTTGGACAAGACCTTCCCACTAACCTATTTTTTTTTAGTTCACCTGAGCATGTAGTGCACATGTGAGCTTTTAAGATCTATGATTGTCCGGCATCCATCGTCCACAATTCATTCAAACAACATCTCCTCTGAAACCCCTGGCCAAAATTTGATGAAACTTGCCTAGAATGTTCCTTGCATGAAGCTCTACCAAGTTTGTTCAAATGGTTCCAGTTCATTGCATTTCTGGGTCACAGGAGCTAAAAACAGATTTTAAAAGTTGGATCTTTAAAAATCATCTTGTCAGAAACCACAAGGCCCGGAGCTTTGATATTTGGTATAAAGCATCATCTAGTAGACCTCTACCAAGTTTGTTCAAATTATGATCCTGGGGTCAAAACTGACCCCACCTCAGGAGTCCGTTGTTTTATATAGAGTTATATAGGAATAACTTTAAAAATCTTCTCAGAAACTGCAAGGCATATAGCTAAGATATTTGGTGTGCAGCATTTTCTAGTGGACCTCTACCAAGTTTGTTCAAATCATGGCCTCTGGGTCAAAAATGGCCCTGCCCCAGGGGTAACTAGTTTTACATTGAGTAATATAGGAAAAACTTTAGAAATCTTCTTGTCAGAAACCGTAAGGCATAGAGCTTAGATATTTGGTATGTAGCATGTCTAGTGGACCTCTGCCAAGTTTGTTCAAATTATACCTCTGGGGTCATTGGTTTTACACAGGCTTACATATGAAAAACTTCAAAAATCTTCTTGTCTGAAACCACAAGGCCCTGAGCCTTAAGATTTGGTATGTAGCATTGTCTAGTGGACCTCTACCAAGTTTGTCCAAATTATGCCCCTGTGGTCAAATTTGACCCCACCCCTGGCATCAATTGATTTTGCATAGGGAAAACTTTGAAAATCTTCTTCTCTGAAACCACATGGGCCTTAGCCTTAAGATTTGGTATGAAGCATTGTCGAGTGGACCCCTACCAAGTTTGTTCAAATTATACCCCTGGGGTCAAATTTGGCCCAACCCCGAGGTCATTGGTTTTACATAAGCTTATATAGTGAAAACTTTGAAAATCTTCTTGAAAAAGGAGAGGTAACATTTTACGTCAAAATATCCCAGAAATTTGTCAGAAAGGTTGTTTTGATGATTTCTAGCTCAAGTTTGAATATAGGTCATCTGGGGTCAAAAACTAGGTCACAGACCCCCAATATGGAAAAACCTTGTTAACACTCATTGAGGTAACATTTTCAGTTCAAATAACCTTGAAATTTGTCAGAAAGATTGTTTTAATGATTTCTAGCTAAGTTTTGAATATGGGTTATCTGGGGTCAAAAACTAGGTCACAATGGTTGAATGCCCAAATATGGAAAAACCTTGTTAACACTCTAGTGGCTAGTTTCTCAGTCCAAATATCCTGGAAAAATTTGTCAGAAAGGTTGTTTCAATGATTTCTAGCCCAGATAAGGATATGGGTCATCTCGGATCAAAAACTAGGTCACAGAGCCCTAGAATGTTAAAACCATTTTAACACTCCAGTGGTTACATATTCAGTCCAAATATCCTGGAAATTTGTCAGACAGGTTGTTTTGATGATTTCTAGCTCAAGTACTAATATGGGTCATCTTTGGTCAAAAACTAGGTCACAGAGCCCAAATATGGAAAAACCTTAACACTCTAGAGGCTACACTTTCAGTCCAAATAACCTGGAAATTTGTAAGATTTTCAATAATTTCTAGTTCAAGTTCGAATATGGGTCATCTGGGGTCAATTAACCAGGTCCATAGCAACTTTGTTAAAAGCAGTCATACTCAGATGAGCGATATAGGGCAATCAAGGCCCTCTTGTTGACCTTTACCCCTGAATGACTTTCACCTTGAAGATCCAATTGTCCAAAAACTACCCCTTTGGACAAGGCCTTCACACTACATACATTTTTTTGACCTTGACCCAAGGCCTTCTCACTGACATATATATTTTTGACCTCAACCCCTGAATGACCTTGATGCCAAAGATCCAATTGTCAGTTTTTGTAATGATGGCCGTAACTTCCTTATTAGTAAATGGATTTACTTCATACTTGAATTCAACTGACACTGACACAGGAACAGTTTTCAAAAATACTTAACATTGACCACAACTCCCTTATTACTAAACATAGTTTATGTTTGCACACAATAACACTTTGGGAGAAATCTTCCAATACATATTTTGTGACTTTGACACCTACATGACTGACTTTGAGGTCAAATTTTCAGAAGAAAAACTTCTTTTGAAGGATCTACAATTTATCTTCATCTGGTCAATTTTTTTTTTACCTTGACCCCTTATTGACCTTCACCCTGAGGTCAAATTGTCAAAAAAAACAACTTCTTTTGAAGAATATACAATTTGTTTTCATCATTTAACTCAAAGGTCAAAGCACCACTTCGGGGGCACTGTCATTTTACAGTGACAGTTCTTGTTTATATAGCTTTTGAACTTTTTGAAAAACCCCTAGTTATCATTTCAGGAGTTCATAAAAGTCCTTACTGAGGAAGGCAAAAATCTTGTTTCCCAATTAAGATTGTTAGTGAACACATAATTACAGGGTAAGACAGGATAATCTAGCTCAACTGTGTCTGAGTATCTCTCTCAATACTCTTTTAATAATGCAAGTCTAAACAGAATAACAAACAAGCCTATCTGAGGTTTTTAGCAAGGTAAGTGTTAATTAAAATTCAACTGTGAAATACTAAAACAAATTAACATAGAACTAATTGATTGGTCTACCTTTGCACAAATGAAGCTAAAAAGTTCAGTCAGGGACATAATTATACTCTGCTTATTAACTCACATATGAATATTGAGCTCTTACATTAGAATTACTGGGCACCCTGAATTACCTCATAGTTATGTCTCCCCCCAAAAATGGGGGAGACATATTGTTTTTCCCCTGGTTGTCCGTCCGTCTGTCCGTCACAAAATCGTGTCCGCTCTGTATCTTCCAAAGCCCTTGAAGGATTTTTATGAAACTTTGGTCAGATGTTCACTTCATCAAGACGACGTGCAGAACCCACTTTGCGGGTGTGGTGTCTCAAGGTCAAGGTCACACTTGGAGGTTAAATGTCAAATGCCACAAAATCGTGTCCGCTCTGTATCTTCAAAAGCCTTTGAAGGATTTTTATGAAACTTGGGTCAGATGTTCACCTTATCAAGATGACGTGCAGAACCCACTTTGCGGGTGTGGTGTCTCAAGGTCAAGGTCACACTTGGAGGTTAAATGTCAAATGCCACAAAATCGTGTCCGCTCTGTATCTTCAAAAGCCCTTGAAGGATTTTTATGAAACTTGGGTCAGATGTTCACCTCATCGGGGGAGACATATTGTTTTTCCCCGGTTGTCTGTCTGTCCGTCCGTCTGTCCGTCACAAAATCGTGTCCGCTCTGTATCTACCAAAGCCCTTAAGGATTTTTATGAAACTTGGGTCAGATGTTCACCTCATCAAGGCGACATGCAGAACTTACTTTGCGGGTGTGGTGTCTCAAGGTCAAGGTCACACTTGGAGGTTATATGTCAAATGCCACAAAATCGTGTCCGCTCTGTATCTTCCAAAGCCCTTGAAGGATTTTTATGAAACTTGGGTCAGATGTTCACTTCATCAAGGTGACATACAGAACCCACTTTGAGGGTGTGGTGTCTCAAGGTCAAGGTCACACTTGGAGGTTAAATGTCAAATTTTACAATCGTCAGATTCAATACTGCCTGCAGCAACTGGCTGGGGGGAGACATATGTTTTTGTTCAATCAAAAACCATTTCTAGTTTAATGTAGGCATTGACCAAACACCCTCGGTCCAGTAAGGAAAGGTAATACAACATTATATTACAAGAATTGGATGCAGGTAAGTTTTATTGAAAGACTACCACTGGTACTTTGTTGCCATAGTTAAACCACCTGGACTTAAACACTTAATGATCTGAATTTGAAGAGCAGTGCATACTGAAAGTTACTGACCTTTTCTTTGATAACTAATAGCTTGTATCTTAAGCATTATCAAGAACTGTTAATGCTTGAAAAACAATTCAGAATGAAATAAACCTGTCGATTAAGTGTAGATAAAGTAAAAATAGTTAGTCTTACTAGCCTAAGTGATGAGTTTTGCAGTTTACGTTCTTGCCATGTTGACCACTTTGATCAAATAGTTCTAACAATCCTTGCCATTTAGTTAATCTAAAGCTGAAAAGTTCACAACTAGTCAATTACATAGGAAAAGCTGTATAAACAAAAGAAAAAACACTTAAAATACATGTACTACACTGACTATGCTTAACCTGGTTCTTGTGCATGACATCATTTCAAGGTGGTTAACAATTGTGCCAAGTTATTTTTAAATCCATCAAGGAATGACAAAGTTATGGAGTGGACATAATTTGTGACATCCAGACAAAGTGCAACATCAAAATATCTCTCCCTACCACTGCGTGAGGGGAGATATCAATAAAGCCATGAATTGTGTGTGTGTGGAGGGGGAGAGAATGGTACTCTTACTCACAAGTCCACTAGTTCAAATTCAATCCATGGCAATAAACACCTCTTTTAAAGACAGGCTTTTGTCAAAAATTCATGAAACAGATATAGAGTAGTGAGCTAATTTGCAAGGATTTTCTTTACATGGAACAATCAATAGAAAACAGAACTGTTTCAACTACACCATGTGATCATGCAGTCAGTATTTTTCTTGTTCAATACTGATTCAGTTTTATTTTTCTTTTTTTTTTAAAGTATACGAAATTTCAGTTCCAATGAGATTTTATTTTACTACAAAACCATAGTTTAATGTAAAAAAAAATCTGCTATTCCATCTTGATCCATGTGTTGCTAGGTTACCCTTGTGTTCTTTAAAAAAAAGGATGTTTGTCATAAATTTCACAGTTCCCTGAGTGTTAATTTGAATGCTAATTTCACCACACTATATAAACACTTTTTATATTACTTACATAAAATATGTATATACAAAATATTTCATAATAGTAGCAAAAAGCAATTAGCATAGATAACTGACTTTTTCGACATTTATGATATTACCATGAAAAAAAACACAAAAACAAGTCAACAAACTGCACTAAAAATTTTCCTGAATGTTCCTTTTATCATGACTGAATTATGAAAATTGATCAAGTACTGTTTAGACTTTTCATAAAAAAACTTAAATGATTATTTACTTTAAATACCACTGTTGTAAAGATCTTGAATTAAGAAATGGCCCTCTGCTGGCATCAAAGAATGGATAGAACCTGAACCATCAAACTTTAAATACATAAAAAAGGTTTCTATATTGAAACTGTTTCTTGTATTATACAAGGGTGTTCTCAAATCACTCGCATTTCCAAGCACTTTCCTGCCACCTACAAATTAGATCAGTATGTTCTACTATTTCATGCTATCATTAATTAGTCCTGCTACCTTCTTGAACTTACACATTTTTAAATACAGACATTGTATTTCATTGTTCTTGTCCAATCAAATTTCAACAAATACATCAGGTGTGTTATACTGTCTGATGTGCAGATACCAAGTGTTCTGTGGAAAAAGTCCATTTCATTTAACAGATATAAATAATAAAAATATGAGTAAACATCTAGGAAACACAGTGCCAATACGATATCACATCTTTTCATATGTCATCGTGTAGTTACACGTTTTACAAGTTTTGGAGTACATGTCTTCATCTTGATCATAACTTTCTGCCCCAAACTCATGTTGATGTGACCCCTTCTCTTTCTTTAAAAGACTGCTTCGAACGGCCAACCTCAAATCTGTAATGAAAAAAAAAACCCAGTAAAATCTCTTGCTTTTCAACAAAAAATTACTACAAATTGGCCGCATACACATGGAAGTCTGAACACTGGATAAACTGTAAGTATCATAAAATGATTCAATTTCCCTACATCAATTCTATTTCTGTACACTAGTATAAGCAAAGACTTCCTGGAGTTCTAGCAAGTACTTGCACCATAGAAAATTATGCAGACATTACTGTGGCTCTGTAATAGAGGTGACTGTTAAACCAAGTTATTAGCCTACATAGCTTTAAACTTGGTATCAATCCACTTCCTTTGATCTCCTATAAATTTGAACAACAATGCAATTCTGATAAACATATATAAAAACCTGGTATAAAAGGAAACACAAAGAAGTTTTTTCAAATAAAAATTTTTTTTTGTTACAAACCACTTACTATTTCTTTCTTTAAGTTATTCTGTTTTATCTTTGCACTTAGTTTTTTCTTTAAAATTAAGTGAGTAGTTTCAGGAACCAGTTCAAGCGTATCAGTTATAAAACAAGTAGCGTTTTAGAAATTTATAGGTTACTTTTTAAGATAAGCAACAAGTATTTCTAAACATGTATGCCATCCTTGCTTCTCTGACTTCAGGCTGATGGTGCAAAATCTTTCATCAACTTACCTCACCCAACCATCATGCAAAATTTGAAGTTTCTGGATTCAGTTTATTCAATCTTAGTTTATTCATTAAAAACTGTTTCAAAATGCAGGTCCCTTTAGGCTTGACCTTTGACCTTGAGGGCACATAGTAAAATGTTTAGCTACAAATCATTCTGAGGGTCCTATATTCAGTTGCTCTTGAGTTATTTTAACATAACTTATTTTGAAGTACAGGCCCCTGTGAGCATGACCTTTGACCCATCAATCAGACACAGATTTCCACTGTGACCTTTGACCCAATGTTTCCAAAAATCCCTATTTAACATGCACATCCTACCTACCAAGCATAAAGTCTCATTAAGGCTCAAGTTACTGATTAGAAGCCATTTGGTCTACATATTGACCAACCTCCATGAGTAAAAGTATATGCCCTATCTACCTGTGAAGGGGGACATTAAAATCATTTTCAAAAACAGTTCTACATAAATTACCCTAAAAGCCCCGTACTTTATAAACCTATTTAATTGGCAAGGTTTGAAGTTAACACTCATCATATTTTGTATGTAGATGGTTTCTCTCTTAAAACAGATAACTAAACCCAGGGTTGAAAAAGAGTTCAATACAATACCATTACTTAAACAGATATTTCCCAATCCCTTTTACGTAGTACGTATGATCTATTATCTGAAAAAACCACACATATGGATATTAATTCACACAATTTACAATAAACTAAATTATATTTACACAACTGTGTGTTTATGAGAAATTCAATCATCTACAGCATGTAGAAATGTATTGACAACAGATTTGTGTGAACTGAGAATTTACTTAACATCCTAGTTAAAAAGAATCACAGTACTTCAAGCTAATTGCCCCCCAAAATTTCTGAAATAGACTCACCTTCCTTTCAATCTGGTCACTAACATTAATAGTTCAAGGGGAGTTTCTTTAAAATTTTGGATAAAAAGCATTAAAATAATGCTTATCATAATCCAAACAGGACAAAAAGGCAAGATTATTTATCATAAGCATTTGAAAAAATGAATATACTCTACCTTTAACTTTCTTGTCAAACTTTTTCTGCTTTGCTTTTTCTCTGTTTTCATGTCGCATTTGTCGTGCTTCCTCCATTTTCTCTTCACATTCCCAAACTTCTAAGCTTCTCTTTTTCACCTGCAATTTAAAACATTCACTTAAAAATGCTAGAATTTATGAACAAGGAATCTAAAGTCCAACAATCTGCGGGTCTCTTCACTCTTATATCAATAACAAGAAAGCCATGATGGCCCTAAAGCACTCACCTGAGAAAGAAAGACAAGTGCAATGTAATGTATTTATTATCAAAAAAGAAAGCACTAAACAAGGGGCATAATTTAAACAATATAGGTAGAAGTCTGCAAGGCAATGCTTCAAACAAAATTTCAAAAGTCTCAGCTTTGCAGTTTCTGACTAGAAGATTTTAAAGGAGATTTTTCTATAGCAGTCTATCTAAAACATCTTCACACTTGGATGGAGCCAAAAATGATCCAAGGTGCAAAGTTTGAACATTCTTGGTAAAGGTCTACAAGGTGATGGATCATGAAAATTTTTACACTGCTGGGCTTTGTGGCTGTATGTTAGAAGAATGTTAAAAATCTTTCCTCTATACAGCTGGGCCAATAGTGACCCAAGGGACGTAATTTGAACAAACTTGAAGAGGTCCATTATATACTAGTAAAGCTACACACCAA
This sequence comes from Cyclina sinensis, assembly GCA_012932295.1. Lineage (NCBI taxonomy): Eukaryota > Metazoa > Mollusca > Bivalvia > Venerida > Veneridae > Cyclina > Cyclina sinensis. The sequence continues at coordinate 8,034,272 of JAAONU010000017.1, forward strand.
ATTTTTAGCCTAAGCCTTACTGTTTTTGACTAGAAATTTTTTAACGAGATTCCCTATGTAAGTCAAACTAAAATATCTGGAGCAGGGTCAATGATGACACCAGAGGCAAAGTTTGTATAATCTTTATAGAGGTCTATCTTGATAGATAAACTATCTTGATAACTTCAGGACTCTGCCTTGTGGTTTCATACAAAAAGAAGAATTTCAAAGATTATCCAATATATTTTTATGTAAAACATGTAAAGCCACAGCCAGGGCAAAAAAAAACCCAAGGAAAAAATTCTAAATAGACATGGTAGAGGTTCACTTGACAATGCTTCATACCAAATTTCAGTGCTCTGGGCCTGGTGGCTTTAGACAAGAAGATTTATTTTCATTCTTCTTGTCATAGCAAACACAGTCCTATTATGGAATGAATTTTTTTAACAAATTTGGTAGCACTGTAGGCAAGGAAGATCCCTGCCAATTGTTTTCAACTTTGACCAAGTGGTTAATATAAAAATTTAAATATTAAATAAATATTTCAGAGAACAACATCTTTAAACTTGAAATATAGACAAATAAGGAAAATAAGCCCCACTCCTGTGTTATGTTTTTTTTCAACAGAACAATAAAAAATTTACAATTTATGCACATGGATATCCAAGGAACATTTGTATAAAATTATCTTCAAATCAAGCCAGGAGTTTGTAAGGAGAATGTTTATTCAATTTCCTTATTACACGTTTTTTCGTGTATCGATATAAATTTTAATATAGAGGGTCTAAAAAGGAACATTTGTTCCAAATTATTTTCAAAATCAGTCTGGAGTTTCTAAGGAGAAAAAGAGTCCCACTGGCTTCCATTTTTTCTATAGATCATAATCAATTTTACAATTTATACCGAGGGTCACTAAAGAAACATTTGTGCTGAATTATTTCATACTGGTCAAGGTGTTGCTGAGAAGAGTTTTGGACTTCTTTTCTTTTGGTTGCCACGGCATCTAGAGTTCTGCATGGAAGTCTGAAAGGTGGTATCCTGAGGAACATTCTGGTAAAGCAAGACTGAAATAGACCTAGTGCTTTTGGAGGAGATGTTGCTTGAATAAAACTATTGATGGACACATGATGGATATTAAAGCAACTGACTCACAGTTGGGCCAACAATGAAAAAAAAAGAAAATGTTCTTACATCTTGAAATTTTTGCTGCAATTGTGAAGAACATATTTAAACTAAGTTACTGATTCATTTTTTGATACTGAAAAATATCAAAATATAAAGTTTTACACACTTTTATCGGTAAAAAATTTACCCCGTTAGTCACGGGGTAGATACTTTAGTTATAACATTAATTTTGACGCGTTCTTACAAGTAGGCGGTGTGGCTCAGTGGTCCAGATCTTTGCTCTATATTTTACTGACCAAAAGGTCGTGGGTTCGAATCCTGGTTAATTCAAAACTTTTTTTTTCAGTTTTCATGGTGTTTAGAAGCATATTATGTTTTTTCCATAGTATATTAAATTCTCTTAAATTTTAAAGAAAAAAAATTTCAGCAAAATTCTGTGAGTCAGTCGCTTTAAGAAGCCTAAAAAAGATTTTTTAGAAATATATTTTGAAATGGTATGAAATGAACTGTGACAGAAAAACTTTATTGTGCACTATAAAAAAATTCTTTTGTCCTTTCCATACATTTTGCAAGGAATGAAAGATGTGATTTAATAAAAAAAAATCAAGTCTGGTGTGAATCTGAATAATTCCATTTCTACTGTATTCATTTACAGCAGATTATTCAATCATGAAAACATAAAAAATAATACTCTGTCAAGAAACTAAAGCTCTTGATAAAAATGTATTTTTTAGGAGTTTTCAGGAATTTTGGCGAAAAAATGTTTGTTAATTTCACTAGCTTAATACTTAGCATAAAATCATTTGAGTTTCTTGTTTATGTCCAACTGTTTTGTGAGTGACTTGATCTTCTTACAATATGACTCACTTAAAAGTCTTGATCTTCTTACAGTTTGACTCACTTAAAAGTCAGATATTTTTATCATGAAACATACAAAAAGTTAAACTGCTTATTAAATGACTCACTTTCCAAGTCCAAGTGATCTTAAAAGTGACAGCTTAATAACATTTTCTGTATCATGTCTATACGAGTTATGTCTTCAAAACTGTACGAAGTAACCATGTTAAGATTTTTAATTGATAAGTACTGGTTTACAGATATCATAGTCTGGTCAAATTATTTCAGAATTTGAATCATGTCTATACGAGTTATGTCTTCAAAACTGTACCTCCTAACCATGTTAAGATTTTTAACTGATAAGTACTGATTAACAGTTACCATAGTCCGGTCAAATTATTTCAGAATTTGTATCATGTCTATACGAGTTATGTCTTCAAGACTGTCTCTAGTAACCATGTTAAGATTTTTAACTGATAAGTACTGGTTTACAGTTACCATAGTCAGGTCAAATTATTTCAGAATTTGTATCATGTCTATACGAGTTATGTCTTCAATTACCTAGTAACCATGTTAAGATTTTTAACCGATAAGTACTGGTTTACAGTTACCATAGTCCGGTCAAATTATTTCAGAATTTGTATCATGTCTATATGAGTAATGCCTTCAAAACTGTACCTAGTAACCATGTTATGATTTTTAACCAATAAGTTTACAGTTACCATAGTCCGGTCAAATTATTTCAGAATTTGTATCATGTCTATACAAGTTATGTCTTCAAAACTGTACCTAGTAACCATGTTAAGATTTTTAACTGATAAGTACTGGTTTACAGTTATCACAGTCTGGTCAGATTATCTAAGAATATGAATCATTCAACCTTGCACTGTACTAAGATAATATGATGTATTTTTTTTCCAATTATACCAAAGACAAAGAAAGTGTTCTGATTTCTGAAAAACAAAAAATACAGTAAAAGATCAATCCTGTAAAGAACTGAGGTACCTTCTCACCAGGCAAGGTGTTAACTTTCTTCACTGATATGATAATAAGTTGAAACTCAGGACATGAACAGTTGCTAAAATTGTAATCACGTGCCACGTTCATGTACTCATATATATAGCTAAGACATTCCTAATTCAAGCCAATCTACGCCAAGCAATTCTTTGGAGTGCTGAATCGCTTCCAGGACATCAAACTGAAACTGGTGTTAAATCACTTGAAATATATCAAAGTAAAGTTAAGGTAAGAATATTTTCATGAATGATTTTATGCAATAATACTTTTTTATCTCTAACTTATGACAGATTAAACTATTTTATAAACTCTATTTGTTAAATGCATGTACTAATAGTCTATTATTTAGTGTTAGTTCTTATTTGTAGAAAAATATTATAATTTAGCATTCTATATAATTTCTTTACATTATTTACAATCAGCATTTCTTTTTTTTTATTTACATTACTGTAGAATGTTATATAATAGGTCAGTGTTTAAATAAGGTAGTATAAATGTAGACCTTGGGTACAGATTTTCACACTGTAATTAAATGACACCATAGAAAGAGTTATTCTATTTTTTCATTACTATCATTTACATATTACCGGTATGTAAATACAGATATTCTACACTGATGTTGCATAAATGTAAATTCAGTCAAAATAATACAACAGTGTCATAAACTGTTGTCTGTTTTCCAATACGGACTAAGAAAAGTTCCATTTACTTCTACTACCAGATGTTTTGTCAATGTTTTTGTTAAAATTCTGTTGTTATATAAATAATAACTTTATTATTTTCATACATAATGGGTCATTCCAGGGTTAGAATGTAAAGAAAAATTTAATAACTTGTGAAAATTCTCACATATAATATTTTAGTGATATGTATAAATCAAAACTGATCATTCAACAGTCTCTTAACCCTGAACCTGCTGAATTTTTGTAATGGATTTGTCCAGCTTTGAATTTGGAACAGTCCATTCAAAGTTTAAGGGATTTCAATATCAAAATACAAAAATTGAGCTACCAACAGTATAGAGCAGGCTGGCCTGGTTCTATACTGGTGGCAAAGGCTAATCAATTTTGGTTCCAGCAGGTTAAGGGTTAAATGTACCATATGTCAATTCGGTTGCCTCCTCTTCTTTTTTTAATGACAGACATTAATTTTGTAAACCAGTACTTTCAGGTATTTGTTTACTTATTAACTAGATGTTAAAAATCCAACTTAAATACACCCCTCCCAGTCAACCTTGCATGACAGAACCAAACACAAATCTGTGAAGAGCCAGAAAATTGAAACAACATGTTCTCAAGTTGAAGCTACAAGAACTTGGAAATGTTTGGCATATTTTCTGTTTTATACAACAGCACATAGAGTTTTTGTGGGATTTAAATCAAAGGCCCTAAGAACTGTTCTAACAAATGAGCCCCCGAGGGCTCTACTTGGCAGACAGACTAACTCATACAATGTAAGGCAACTACATTTTACATATGAAGTAAATAGAGAACTTAATTATTTATTCAATTCTTTTCCAGAGAAAAGATAAACTATGAGAGGGACTACAATTATCTGCATCCTATTAATGACAAGCTGTCTACGTATTGCACATACGAGCCCTCACAAGCGCATACATTGTGCTGTTTGTTTATTCGAGTTCCTTAAACCAAAATCATGTGACTGCACTGCAGTAAGACAATTGCTGAATCAAAAAGCACACGACAGCATGAAAGGTGACAACATTGACAATGTACGACATTCAAAAGACAACAACAGGCCCCCTAATGGCATTCTGTTTATTGGGAAGTAACTGTGGTATCATTCAATACAACAGGTAAATTCTTAATACCTTCATGTACTACTTAGGTAAACAATTTGTGAATTAAAAAAAAAATTTTTACTGTGACTGAAAAGGCATCTTTTTTGGGAACTATTTTTTAGAAATGAATCATTTTGCTAACTGTAACTGAAAAGAAGCATAATTTTTCTGAACTAAAAATAAGAACGGTATTCTTTTAAGTCCAGTAGCATGTAAGATAATATGAATAATGTCTCAGAAATTTTTGCACTAATTAAAGAAAACTGACTTCTTATTTTTTCAGATCTGTAACATCAAGAAGATTTACAAGAAAAATAGATGACACCTAAACAAACAAGAAGACAAATGGAATAACACTGTTGTTGTAAAAAACAGCTCTTTACAACAAATAAAAACAAGTGACAGAATTTTATATATACTAGAATATATATCTACAAAACAAAGCAAGGAGACAAACTGTAAAAATATTTATTTAGTTTTCTATGCTTTCAGTTATCATTATTAAGTATTTTGTGTATTCAGTATTTCATTCAGCATTATGTTTCATCTATTTTATGTCCTGTTTAGTTTATTTAGCATCATGTTTTGTCTATGATATGTCATGTTTTGTCCATTCATCATGTTTTTGCTATGTCCTGTTTTGTCCATTCAGCATCATGTTTTTATCTATTATATGTCCTGTTTTGTCCATTATATGTCCTGTTTTGTCCATTCAGCATCATGTTTTTTTCTATTATATGTCCTGTTTTGTCCATTCAGCATCATGTTTTTGTCTATTATATGTCCTGTTTTGTGCACCCAGTATGTCTAGAATTCATGCTTGCTTGTTTTGTTTTGTTTCTCTTACCTTTCTATACTTCTGACTGTTTAAAGTTTGTCTCAAATGTCATATTCATCCTCATCTCCTACTGTTTCATGATCTTGATTTAAGAGAATAAACTATAAAAAAAAGCTGTTTTTGATGTTATTTATTGTCTAGAGGTTTTCTATATGACCATTAGAGGTTTTCTATATGATCATTAGATCATTAGAGGTTTTCTATATGACCATTTGAGGTTTTCTATATGATCATTAGATCATTAGAGGTTTTCTATATGATCATTAGAGGTTTTCTATATGATCATTAGAGGTTTTCTATATGACCATTAGAGGTTTTCTATATGATCATTAGAGGTTTTCTATATGATCATTAAAGGTTTTCTATTAAAGGTTTTCTATATGATCATTAAAGGTTTTCTATATGATCATTAGAGGTTTTCTATATGATCATTAGAGGTTTTCTATATGATCCATGTCTCCTTGACAGTCTAGCTATTTTAGGTTGATCCAGTCCTTTCAATCATACTTAATTACCTTTTACTAGTCACATCAAAGAATACAAAATCAAGTCTTCATTCTTTAAGCACACAACAGTTGTTAAAGGGTTAACCAGTTAATTGTTTAATTCATACATTTTGAAACAAGAGCCATGTTAGATATGGCTATCTCCATTCCAGAACAATGTTGCCAAAGGAATGGTGCTGATAGAAGATCTTTTTTTATAGGCAAGCCAGATTTATGGTAACTGCATAATGCACATCTGTTCAAAGTACTCTGTCATTGGGTGAAATATCAACTAAATCCCTTGAGCATGTTTTGAGTTGTGTTTGGAACATATTTATTACGAAATTATAAAGCGATATAATTCAAGAATAAGTCAATGTATGGTTATGGTTAACAGCATTGCACTTTCCCTTGAAGTCCTTTATCACTGTATACAATAATAAGTGAATTCACTTCACAAATTTTTTAGTTACCCTGCAAGAAAGACAAGTATGAAAAAGGAATAATTTCAGAATAAAGGAAGGTAGAGTTATGCCCCTGATATATTTCTGTTAAATGTCCTCTATAATTACATGAAATTTCAACAAAATCCCATCAACATTTATGGAGCCAAGCTGTGGACAAAAATATTGCTAAAAAACTGTAATAAAGGGACACAATTAAAACTAGATGGGTGTTCAGTGGAACACTTGTGTCGCCCTTGGGTACTCTGTTAGAATAACTAAAAAGGTAAACAAGAGCCTGCTGGGGTTGAGGGTGGATGGGGAGTCACGTACCTATGTATTAAAAAAAAAAAAAAAATATTGGGCCAGGGTGGGGGGGGGTGGGGTGACTGGTTGGGAGGGGGGGGGAATAAAGTGCATATGTTTTAAAATTAAAAAAAAAAAAAAAAAAAAATTGGGCCCTGGGGGGTGGGGGGATGATTGGTTGGGGGGGGGGGGGGGGGTGACTGGTTGGAGGGAGGAGGGATTGAGGTAGGGGGGGGGGGGGGAATAAAGTGCATATGTTTTAAAATTAAAAAAAAAAAAAAAAAAAAAATTGGGCCCGGGGGTGGGGGGGGGGGCGGATTCCCATGCAGAGGGGACAGTGGGGGGGAGGAGGGGGGGCGGATTCCCATGCAGAGGGGACAGTGGGGGGGAGGGGGGGGGGAGTACTTACCCATCTCATGTCAGTTAATATTTTATTTCTAGGCTTAAGAAGTTTTTTTTCCTATATATAAGTTTAAGCAAAATCAAGTGACCCCTGGGGTGGGGCTAACTGTGACCCCAGGGACATGGGTACCAACAATCTTTGCAGGGGTCTTGCTGGTGATCAAGTATTCCAAGTTTGAATGGAATATCCTTGACACTTTTTGAGACATGGACATAAAGAAAAAGGTTAACCAAGAAATTTTAACTTGAAAAAGGGGCATAACATTGCAAAAAAAAAATTGAGGGTTATCTGCCCTTGAGAAATGGTGTTGTCTTAAGTGATACAATTGTAAGCATTACAACTGGAAAGTTTGATGAAGAAACATTAAGAAATGGCATAGTTATAGCCAATGTTAAGTTTTCATGACAAAATCTAAGTACAAAAAGGGGCATAACTCTGTCAATTGTGACCTTGACCTACACATTTTGGCATCATCACGACCCTGTTGTCGTAGGCAATATAATTTGGAAGTTTGATGTTGAAATGTTAAAAAATGGCAAAGTTATTCCCAACGTTAAGTTTTCATGACAAAATCCATGTATAAAAAGGGGCATAACTCTGTCAAATGTGACCTTGACCTAGAAATTTTGGCATCAACCTGACCCTGTTGTCATAAGCAATACAATTTGAAAGTTTGATAAGATAATGTTTAGAAATGGGAAAGTTATAGCCAACGTTAAGTTTTCGTGACGGACCGACGGACCGACGGACAAAGCGATCCCTATGTATCACCTTTTCTTCGAAAGGGCGACACAAAAAGGGTAATAGCTGAGATTATGCTTCTCACATAATGCACTTCCTCTCCAAATTATCTATCATTGTGTGAGCTATTATTAACTGAATCACATGTAAGTTTTAGAGCTATGCTCTGGACATGCATTATAGAACACAGTAAAAGGGAGATCATTCAACAGAAAAGAAAGATAGAGTTACAGTTCTTGCACTTTCTCTTTATGTTCTCTACCAGTGTGTGAAATATTAACAAAATCCCTTTTATAGGTTTTAAATTATTTTGTAGACAAGCATTTTACAAAACAACAAAGGGAGCAAATTAAAAATTGGGGCCAGACAGAGTTATGGTTCTTGCAAGCTGAACATTTACTCAATGTGCTCTGTCTTATGAAATATCAACTAAATCCCTGTAGTGTCTGAGCTGTTTTTTGCACATTCTTACAGTAATATAATGAAAGGACATAATTGAAAAACGTGGCAAGGTAGAGTAACAGTTCTTTGACAATGCACTCCCACTTGAGGTCCTTTTTCAATACAATATGAATGAATTACTTCGAAAACTTTCTGAGTTGTACTCTCAATCTGCGAATTTAGCGGTGGTCTGCTAGCCCATAGCTAGAAGAATCTGGGCCATAGCTAGAAGAATCTGGGTCTGGCTCATAAAATTTTCCAAGTCACTAGCACGACTGGCCTAAGAAAAATTAGCAGCAGATTACCTTATTTTCTGAAAATAAAATGACTGAATTTCAAAAGGAACAACTCATTCATCCTCGATCCAGGGAATAAAACTACAACATATCTGTATCAATCATTATTCTTGACTTTACTTTCCACTTTAAAAGTTTAACATTTTTGGACTTGTAAAAACCTATTCGGTCTAAATATTGCCAAACACTAGCCCAAATGGCTTCTGGTTTTCTGTCCCTTAATTCTTTAACTGTACTCTGGACAAGCAAAATATATCACAAGCATTATAGATCAAATCGAAATATTATGAGAATTTTCTAGTATCCATGAACTTTTTTATATCATGTTGCCAACAGAAGTACATTGTATACGTCCTTTAATTATTCTTTTGAGGGCTGGGTGCAAGACTTGACTTTGTCTAACAGAAGTATGAAGGCACCTGGTCCAGTCTAATGGCAAAGCAAGGTTCTTCATATATCTATAGCAATCTTGAGGTATCTAATATCAAATCTCTATTTTACTGAAAAAAACTCTGTGCTCTTACTGAGCTCTAACCAAGCTCTACCTGAACTTGTGACAGAGCATGGTTATTACCTGTGACTCCAGGTACAGTTTCATATCACCCCATCTCTGGTTATGTGGATTTTTCTTCAGGATGAACTTCAATGGTGGTTCTCGAATATCAAAGTCAGCATCTTTCATCATGTATTTTTTCTTTGCCTCAGTTTTTGTTATAAGTGGGAACTTGTCCTCTTCCAATCTGTAACAAAACAAATATTCTGCATGTTTGTTAGCAATAAAATCCCACCCAATAAAATATGAAAAATTTGTAAATATCTGAGGAACTATCTAAATCTATTTACACTTTATGATACATCAAAGAAGATACAGAGTAAACATTGTATTAAATGATTGCCAAAAGGACTCTTAAATGTGGTCTCTTAATAGATTTTAGTGTTTTGAAATGACAATTTGTATGTTCAACTGTTGTTGAATGTTCTGAATTGTTTTTGAATTCTGAGTTTTTCCAATCCATAATACTTCAGTTATTTTCCTTGCAGTTTTTGTTTTAGAAAGTTCAATAACTGAAATCCTCTCATCTAGATTTAAACCTTTATGCTTCTATGTTGATTCCTTGATTGCAAAAGCTGTACAGGAAAACTGTGATAAATGATATTCAGTGTGGTGAACATTTTTCTGGCTGTGCAAATGGTTTGTTTGCTTGACGTTTCAAAGGCTGATTAAGTACAGACGCAAACAAACTTGCTAACAGGACAGGTATATATTAAATGCCTGCAGGATGTTTTTGGAGTGGATCAGTGGTTCAGTGGTAATGCGCTAGACTGGTAACCCAGGGGTCCCGAAATCGATCCCCTGCTCCTCCACTAACATTACTAACTGTCTTTCGGATGAGAAGTTAAACTGAGGTCCCATGTATCAGTGCTGTGCACTGAGCATGTAAAAGAACCAGGGGTGTCTTTGGCATGAGATGCCTTATGTATCTTGCACAACCCCCACAACTAAAATAACTAATCCCTGCAGGGGGTGTCGGTTGTATGGGCAACCGGTACTGACGATAAATAAACTCAAATAGATAGATAGATGTTTCTGACACAGTCGTTTAATAAATGGTTTTATGTGGTCACTAGTCATGTAATGAAAAAGTTGTTTAAAGAAATGTTATATAGTAAAATAAATCAGGTGGGATTTCAAGCAGTCATTTAACAGGAAAGTCGCTTAAAACAGTTGGTTGCATGTAAGATGTCTACTGTATACAATACTAGCAATACAAACAGCAGAAACAACAACTAACTAAAACATTTCCAGAATAATTATGGGATTCACATTCATGACCACCGGGTCATGAGCAACTGGAAAAGCAATGACTCTAGACCTCTGAACCAAAGAATTGATTTCTTGATGCAGCTATTGAAGTCCGACTTAATACAAACACAAGTGTTCACTAGACACTAGTCATACACCAATTTCAGCAATCACACAATGCTTTCATGGATTTTTTATTATAAATTTCTATATCACCAAAACCTTACCTCATTAGGCTTGACTTATAACATTTACAAATTATCTAAAAAAAAAAAAAAAGATACAAAGGCAAAGAAAAGTAATATGGCTTGTCCTTACCTACAAGAATCACAAACTGGCTCTTCAAACTTTGTGTAGAAATATGAATCCATAAATTCTTTTTTACAAGCTTCACAGAACAGGCTATCTACTTCCAATACTGGACCTGCACAACAAAATTAAATTAAGGAGAGAGTTTATAAATAAGCCTAGAGCTTTCTACTCAATCCTTTGTGTCATTTTTGTAATATTGTGAATTATGTAATTTATGAATAAAATATTGTTTAAACTAACACAATTAAATGATTTAACCCTTACTCCTGTAATATTTTCTGAATATTTGCCATTTCTTCATCTGTACAGTATAATTTAAAGTTCAAAGGTGTTAACATTGTATTGTAGGGAAAATAAAATGAAGAAAGCAGACCATCTGCAGACCATACAGATGAACAAGGTAATACCTTCTGGTTGCAAAAGCTCCAAACTTTGGGGGAAGAATACAGTGCTTACAGATCATTATCGATAAAATTTTATCTTTACCACCAAATATAAGAACTTGCCATTAGGAATTTCTTTTTTTCTATCATGAACACAAAATAATAAGAATGACCAGTTAGAAATTTATCAACGAGAAATCTGATTCAAAAGTGTATACTTCATCTCTGTTCAACCCAGAGTTTCAAATATTTTTTTCTATGAATTTAACAGAAATGAAAATTATGACTGTAATTTATATCATATTTCATCTGTCCAATCAGTTGGCTTGATTTGTACCATGTGACCATACAATATATTTGTAGGCATGTGCATACTTTTCTGTATTGAATAGTTTGGTACATCAAATAATGACAGCAGTCAGACTTCAGGATTGCTATTTCTGGATTTTTTTAAGCATTTTATAATTTCTTTCATGCTACAACTTGGCTGTAATTTTTTTTTAATTGTTCTCAACGATATAATTAGACTTGTACACAGTTGAGAAAAATCACTTGCCTACTGCCTCATCCAATATGACATTTCCAGCTGTGTACACATTCAAATATATTTCCATTCTCCATGCTATACAGAACAAAGTTAAATACCCCAATAATAAACCATATTAGTTTTATTACCCTCAGGATGGACCACATCTACAGATGTTTTGTCATTTTCTCCATCATCCTCAATGAAGAATCCTGCTCCTGTGTCTATTTCTCGTGCTGGACCCTTCACACGATTCCTGTTCAAAAAAATGTTATCTTTTGGAATAAGTACTTGCAGTTTTCTATAAATGTCACATGGAAATAGCAAAGAAAGTAGATGCATTCTGGAAAAGTATCAAAACAAGACATCCAATATTGAAAAAGTATCAGTTAAAAATATCACATCTTGAAGAAATGTGAAACTGTAACATATCTCACCAAGTATAACACTGTTAGTAAAATGAAAGCACAGAAACTTCCTGAATAAATATCATCTACTTCTATCACTTTTAGTGTCAAGGCATCAAAAATATTGAAAATGTTTTAATATATCATCATTACCATATATATCAGAAGCACAACTGAATTATAATTTATATTACACATTTGTGTAACCAGACAAGTTAATCCTTAACCTGCTTGAACCAAAAATGATTTGTTTTTGCCACCAGTATAGAGCCAGGCCAGCCTGCACATCTGTGCAGTCTGACCAGGCTCTACACTGTTGGTAGCTCAATTTTTGTATTTATATATTGAAATCCCTTCAACTTTAAATGGACTGTTCCAAATTCAAAGCTGGGGAAATCCATTACAAAATTTTAGCAGGTTAAGGGTTAAAATATCATTTATTCTGTTTGGTCACATACTGTAAATAAAATCCAATAGACTTTGTAAAGCAAAGCTGATATATGAATCAAAATGATACCCCAGAGCATCTGTAGCATATGGATGGGCTTGTAATCTGCTCTGTCTAAGAAGCAAAGCCCGTTGTCTGTTTCTTTCTATACGGGCTCTCTGCGATGCTGACAAGTCTTTCACAGTATCATTAGTATCTTCCTGTTCACCTGTCACAGCTGAAGATGTGTGTGCCTCAGGTATGACGTCAGAATCTGACCTTTCTTCTGACATCCTTCCAAGTCCTTACACATTTTCACTGGAACTGCTTCTGATACCTCATACTCTTGTCTAGTGATGGCTGTGCTCGAATAAGAAAAAACAGATTTGTTAAATTAATATCCTCTGCTAAATTCAGTATAATTCAATATCTAAGTTCTAGGCCTTGTGGTTTCAGACAAGAAGATTTTTTAAGTCTTCCCTTTATAAGCCTCTGTAAAATCAAGTGACCCCATTGGCCGGCCATTAATGATCATAGGAACTTAATTTAAACAATCTTGGTAGAGGACCTCTAGCTAATGTTCCATGCCAAAAATCTTAGCCCTTGGCTTTGTTGTCTTAAACAAGAAGATTTTTATGGTTTTCCCTATATAAGTCCATGTAAGGTCAAGTGACCCATGTGGTACAGCTAATTTTTACCTAAAGGGCAAAATTTGGAACCAACTTGGTAGAAGACCTCTATCTGATACTCCAGCAAAATATCTAAGTGGTGAATTGGTTTCAGTCAAGAAAATTTTCTAAAGTTTTCCCAAAATAAGTCGACATGAAGATTTTATAGTTTTCCCAAAATATGCCTATGTAAAATAAATTGACCCCCTAGGTAAGGGCAATTCTGACCCTGAGGCATATTTTGAACAAGAAATTAACTTTTTTCTTAAAATTTAAGAGAAGTTAAGATACTATGGAAAAAACATAATATTATGCTTCTATACACCATGAAAACTGAAAAAAAAGTTTTGACTTAACCAGGATTCTAACCCATGACCTTACAGTCAGTAAAATATAGAGCGACTTACATCTCTGAGCCACCGCATCTAGTTATACAGTTTCATCAAAATTAATGTTACAACTAAAGTATCTACCCCGTGACTAACAGGGTAAATTTTTTACTGATAAAAGTGTGTAAAACTTTATATTTTGATGTTTTTCTGTAACAAAAAATGAGTCAGTAACTAAGTTTAGATATGTTCTTCACAATTAAAGTAAGAATTTCAAGATGTATAAACATTTTCTTTTTTTTCATCGTCGGCCCATCAGTGAGTCAGTCACTTTAAATCTTTAACCTTTGTCAAGACTGTTATGTTTTTATACAGCCATGGCAAATAGAGCTCAACATCCAAGTTTCATCAAACATCCCCATTTTGATAATAACCCTCTCGTTGATGAATAATGCCATTCTTGGTCATTTGTTTTAAAATACACGCTAAATTTTCATCTTAACTTTCAAGAAAAAATGTTATTCAGGGGCCATAACTCTGTGTTAAATGGTCCAACTGCGACATTCAAATGGCATGCACATCTCATTTTGGTAGTGATGGTTCCCTTAAAGTTTTGTTGAAATCCAGTAAGCAGTTGCTGAGAAATAGCACGGAAATTAACGTTACTCTGATAACATACTGAATAACTAATCAAGGACCATAACTCTGTGTTGAAGAGTCAAACAGGAACAAGCCAAGGATATGCACATCTCCTTTTGGTATTTAAAGTTCCCAAACAGTTTCATTGAAGTCCTTTCAGTAGTTGCAGAGAAATAGCACAAAAAACAAAATACTATTCAGAGGCCATAACTCTATGTTAAATGGTCTGACCGAGACATGCCAATGATATGCACATCTCCTTTTGGTTTTGATGGTTCCCATAAAGTTTCGCTGAAATCCAGTAAGAAATAGCGTGGAAACAAATGTTACTCTGTATACACACTGTATAACTAATCAAGGGCCATAAATCTGTGTTGAAGGGTCCAACCAGAACATGCCAAGGATATGAGCATCTCCTTTTGGCATTGAAAGTTCCCACAAGGTTTCACTGAAATCTAGTAAGCAGTTGCCAAGAAATAGTGTGGAAACAAAATTCGGACAGAAGGAAGGACGGATGAACAATGCCAAAACATAATCCCCCTCCAGATTCCATCGGCGGGGGATATTAAGTATCTGGATAATACTGATGTCATTCCTAGTCCAGGGTTCCTTTTTTTTTATCATGTACTTCATACATGTGATAACTTCGGTGTGTCAAAATTAGATTTTCAGCTGGATTTTAGTCTTTAAATCTGAACTCAACTCATTAATGCAATACTTCATATATCACATACAACAAGCATAATATTATAACAAAATTTACTTCATTAATTTACCCAATGCTTTAGTTAATCAGCAATTAAGTACAGTGCTAGTAGTCAACATTTTCTGACCATTTTCAAGGAATCTGAGCTTAATTCTAAAAGTTCCCCTAAGCGGGAGATTAATAACATTGTATATTCACTTTTCTAACGTCTAAATTAGCATAATTGAAGATTTTAAGTTTCAGTCATATCTGCTTCTAAATACATTTTTATGTAAAAATGGGGTTGTAAAAATGTGTGACTACTGAAAGAAGGCAAGTTTTAGTTGAAGATTTTAGAAATCAGGTGGAAAACTATCTTTCATCTATAACAATCTAAGATTATTTCAATAAAAAACAAGAAACATGGCAATGCCACGAAACCAGGTTTTCAAAAATGTTGTTCTGATTCTATACTATAGTATGAATTTTGGAATGAAGATTGCTATGAATATTCAAAAGATTATAACATGACATGAAGGAAAAGATAATATTCATGAGAATACATGATAATGAGTAGGATGTAAATTTCGGCTAACAATACTGTCTGCAAGGAGTATACTTAATAATGAGACAACAATTTCTGCACGTCATCTTGATGTGGTAAACATTTGTCTGAAGTTTCATCAAAATTCTTCAAAGGGTTGAAGAGTTACAGAGCGGACAGGATTTTCAATGTTAATGTCACTGTGACCTTGACCTTGGAGCCATCAAAATTCTTCAAAGGGTTGAAGAGTTACAGAGCGGACAGGATTTTCAATGTTAATGTCACTGTGACCTTGACCTTGGAGCCAGCCATGCGGAACATGCGTTCTGCACGTCATCTTGATGTGGTAAACATTTGTCTGAAGTTTCATCAAAATTCTTCAAAGGGTTGAAGAGTTACAGAGCGGACAGGATTTTCAATGTTAATGTCACTGTGACCTTGACCTTGGAGCCAGCCATGCAGAACATGCGTTCTGCACGTCATCTTGATGTGGTAAACATTTGTCTGAAGTTTCATCAAAATTCTTCAAAGGGTTGAAGAGTTACAGAGCGGACACAATTTCGTTTGACGCCCGCCCATCCGCCCATCCGCCCGCCATACCCCAATCTAATAACCAGGATTTTCAAAATTGAAAACCTGGTTAAAAATGCTTTAAAACTACTTACTTGTACTGACCAAATCATTATAAAAAATAAACACTTCATTTATCGATAGTTTTAGGGAACTGGATGTGAAAAAAAAAATCCAACCAAATAAGCATCAAAAGAATCTTTGACCTTCAGTATATCAGAAATAGCTGTGACCATCACTCATTTTGTAAATCAAACACATAATAAGTTAACAAGCATTCAACCAGCTTTGTCTTGGAAAATTAAATTTGAATAGCTTGAATTTAAGATAAAAAAGTGTGACAGCTAGAACTGATAAATTCACATATTTCGTATAAGAGGTTCCTGCTGACCATATGACTGACACCACCCGCAGAGTTCAGCGGTAGTTATTTGAAGTTATAGGGGATAGTGCAAGATACAGACAGCATCACATTCCAGAGACACCTCTGGTTCTTTTCCATGCTCAGTAATAGCACTGCTACATGGGATCTTGGACTATCAGATACTGGACCCCAAGGACTATCAGATACTGAAATAGTCTTACCCCAGCCTCAATATCTTTGAGAAGGGGCTGGAGACAGTTAAATTCTAGTCCTTCAAAATTCTGGTGTTATTTTTTAACATGAGCACACATCTCTTTTATCTTTATTTATCTTTAACCAGTTAATATTCTATTTTTAGAGTAATACTCTTTCCTGACTCGTGCCTCCAAGTAATAATCAACACTGATTGTTCAGGTATGTTAGTGGTTTAATCTCTAATATGAAAGACTGCCTAATTGTGATATTCATTATGCTTTAAGACTTGAACCACTTTCATAGATCTGCTGTTTTTTCAGTTATTAGCAGCCTGAAAAATCAGTCCATTTTCGGAGGCTAAATAACTAATCTAAATGACAGTCAGTAATATTAGTGCAGGTGTAGGGGATCAAACCTGAAACCCTTGGATTACTAGTCCAGCATGTTACCACTAGATCATTGATCAGCTCCGATTCACATCAGATCATAATATGTTTGCAATATCATTAGCATGTGATAAACATCCATTTGAAAATGAGTGCCTAAACGGCTGATATTGTAAATTAAACTAGTTTGTCCGACCTAATTAGCATTACAAAATTCTTCAACATGAACATATGGAAAGTGAGATCTACAAAGAATTAACTGTACAAAAAAATAAATTCCTGATGTGGACACGCCTTCAGTATAGGCAGCATCCTGCCTGAAGTCACATTATTGAGACTAGCTGCTATCTCTTTGAGTCTTTTGTGACATGGTTAGAGTCTCTTGAACATTTGCTAGTTAAGCTACATGTAGTTATCTATGGTTGATACTTGGGTAGGTGTCTAAAACGTACATCATCAGCAAGGTTACTATATTCATAAAGCACCTACAATCAAAAAGTTGCCCCCAGGATATTTGCCCCCCAGTCTTTAAATGTATTATTGGAAATTTGCCCCCAAATGAAATATCACCTTGGACATTAATTGTCACCCCAGTACAAATATCACTATGGACATTTGCCACCCCCCCCCCACATGTAACACTGGATATTGTTAAATAAAACAATTACAATGTTAAAGATTTGTAATGCCAGACTTCCCGAAATACGGTCTGACGGACATGTCCGATAAATTTTCACTAGCCTCAACATTTTTTCAGTCCAGATTGGTCCGACAGTCCCGCATTTATCCCAAGCCTCGTGTTTTCAAAATGGCATCGTAAATGTTATTGTTAATGTTTCGTGTTTTTGTTGTAAGTTTCATTGGGTCTGACAGATTTTGTTTTGGTTTGATAGATTTTCAAAGCTTGTCAGACCACCAAATGTCTGACACTTTTTTTAACTTTCGGGAAGTCTGTAATGCTAGATAACGTCTTAGTCAAAATAAATCATGTGACGTCTTGAGCTAATTCTAAGATATTTTTGTTATGAGTCAGAATCTCGCTATAACGCGGAGGCGAGATATTGACCCATACAAAAAATTACACAATATCTCGACTTGCGTACAATTAGTTGGACTAGATAACGTCTCAGTTTTATATTTTTGAATGTTTTGTTTATTGTGATACAGTATCTGAACTTAGGAATAATCTGATATTAATATACTTTCTGCAAATTAACATTCTCTGGATGCAAAGTAAGCATAAATTATGCTATTTGTAAAATTTCTTTATTAATATACATGTTCACTTAAAATGTGTTTACTTTCTTAATAATAAAACAAGGTCATTCAGCAGAGAGCCTATCTTGAGAATATTGCTACTGGGGGCAAAATGTCCATGGTAAAGTTTCTACTGGTGGTGGGGGGCAAATGTCGGTAACCGAACAAATCGGTAACAAGACGAATCGGTAACATGATTTTATATAGCGAAAAAACGAATAAATCGGTAACAATAGAAATATTGTTGGTAATTGTTTATAGTTGAGATAGTGATAGAGTAGGTATGAATTTATGTAAGTTATTGAAATATTGAGTATTGAAACCTTATGTGTTGCAGTATATTGTAAAAGTTTTATATATCCCTTCGCTACCTCACTTCGACCTTTACCTGTGTTCGACCGGCCCCGTAAAATACCTAAAACACGCACAGAACGCGACATTTCCGGTCACGCGCGCGGTATTTGTTGACGGAAGTGAACAGAAACGTCAACAGATTAAAAATAATCAGAAATGGAAATCCGCACGGTAAAAATTTGTCTTTATTGTCCAAAACAATGTATTTCAGTCCATTTTTACTATTCCCAAAATTTCACTTTTCAAAAACATGTTTTTCACCCCAAAACTTCTAATGATAACTGTGTCTGCTGCGTCTGACATGTTTTACATATTACCAGGGCCCACTATGAACTGTCATTGATTTTCTTGTAGTATACTGCAGATAATAAACTGCGCTTCAGTAACACCACTGTTGTTATTAACGTTAGAAAATTTTTAAGGCAGAAAATTTAGGTATTATGTTATTAGGACCTTCTCTCAGACCCTGGTTTGTTTTATTTCAGAGGAAAGAAGTTGTCAGAGGGCCTTACAGAACTTATGATTATGACAGTTTAAATAAAGCATACATTGCTGTGAAAGAGTGCAAGTTGTCTGTCAGGAAAGCATCTGTCACATATGGAATACCAAAGACAACACTTCTAGACAGACTAAGTGGCAGAATTGACATTGATGTTGTGAAACCTGGCACTTCCCCTCTCTTTTCTCAAGAGCAAGAGGCCCTTCTAGCAAGGCATTTGCAGACCATGTCTGAAGTGGGATATGGCTACAGCCGCCAGGAAACAATTAACCTGGCATCAGACTATGCAGTCAGTCTTGGTCTCAGGGACCGGGCACATCCACTCACAGACCGATGGCTATACAAATTCCTTAGTCGTTGGCCAGAGTTAAATGTTAAAAAACCTAGGAGTCTGGAGGTAGCTAGAGCTAAATGTGCAACTAGGGAGGCTGTTGATACTTACTTTGACTCTCTAAATAACATTCTAGTAAAGTACCATCTCAAAGCAAAGCCTCATTTGATCTACAATATTGATGAAAAGGGGTTGAGTACAGAGCATACACCACCAAAGATCATATCTGGGAAGTTCTACAAAACACAGGCTGTCACCTCTGGAAAGTCCAAGACTGTAACAATGATAGGCTGTGTAAATGGCATTGGACAGCAGGTTCCCCCTTTTTTTGTCTTTCCGGGTGCAAGAATGGTAGATTCTCTGATGGAAGGAGTCTCTCCTGGAGCTAGTGGTACAATGTCTCCTACTGGTTGGTCAAACTCAGAGGTTTTTTCTTCATACATGAAAGACCATCTGCTGAAATACCTAGCTCCTAGATGTCCAGAAGAACCTGTCCTCATACTCTATGATGGACATAAAAGCCATGTTTCTCTTGGTCTTATTGAATGGGCAAAATCAGAGAATATCATCCTGTTTGTTTTGCCACCCCATTGTAGTCATCTCCTGCAGCCATTGGATGTGAGCTGTTTTGGACCCCTTGAAGTTGCTTGGAATGCTGCTGTGCATAACTACATGCGGGAGTCGGGTGGGCGTCTTGTCACTCGGTATGTTGTTGCCCATTTAGCCTGTAAGGTCTACACTGCCACTCTTACTCCATCAAACATTCAGTCAGCATTCAGGAGGACTGGGATATACCCGTTTAACCCCAGAGTAATCTCTGACCATCAGGTAGCTCCTTCTACATCATTCCAAAAGGATTCTGATGCAGATCCAGAGTCTTCCAGCTCACTTCCCTTTGCTGTTGAACGTTTCCTTCTTGAACGAGGGGGAAAAATTCTAGAAAATGTACAGAAGGCCACCAAAAGTAGAAACACCCTAAGCAAAGTTGTTGGGGGTAAAGCAATTACTGAAGAAGATGTAGTTGCAAAGATTAAATCTCACACAGAGCAGTATGGGCCAAACAAGAAATCTGTAAACAAAGAATCAAACAAAAAAAGACAAGGACTTTCCCCAAAGCCAAGTACATCAGGCATTGCTAAAAAACCTAGAAAAATTCTTGCCCCAGTTGAAAACATAGAGAGCTCCGACGAGGAGGTACTTGAATCTGAAAAGTGTGTTGTATGTAGAAGGTTTTCACCAGACAAGTAAAAGACCCTATGTAATAATTGTTTCCTGGGGCCAGTGTGATCAGTGTAAAGGCTGGGTACACCTTTCATTCTGTACCAATGTTAAAGTTCTCAGGAGGGGAGACACTTTCTTGTGTCCCACCTGTGAAAAACTGTAACTGACCCATTGACACACAAAAACACAACTGTAAATAAGTTAAACTGTTTAAAAAGTTAAGTTTGTTTGTTAAAAACTGTTTTGTAGTGAATACCTAACATCAACTGTTCTTGACTACTAACTTTTTGTGTGAAGTGTAGAGAAATTTGCATGTGACCTCATTTACTGTACTGCGGTCGAAGCCATGTTGGATTCCTACGCCATGCTGTCTTTCAGGTAACACGTTTCATTGCCTTGGTTAACCAACCTCTGAAGGTATGACATACGACTAATAGTGTCTTTAAAATCAAAATGCATTATATTTTCACTAGCAGGTCGCTTATTTCCAAATGTTGTCTTTGTTATATGCGGTTCTTGGTTAATGTCTTAAGCGGTCGAACTGAGGTAGCACTGGGATACTTTAAATGTGTTTATATTTTAACACATTGCCGTTATTAGATTAATATAGACTGATTTAAATCAAAGATCAAGCCATAATCATTGAATACATTACTACCTTCGACGTCGTTATTAGTAACTATGATTATAATATTACAGAATCAATTTTAATAATTTGAATAATGATAATTGCATGACAAACACAAATTAAATTAATTATATAATTACCTGCTAAGACACAAACTAATAACTTCTTTAACGTGTTGTTAACACCTTTCTATGACGAGCATTGTACCACGGCATGTCTTTTCACACCTACTTTATCACCTTTCTGGGTACATACAATATTTCTATTGTTACCGATTTCTCCCTTTTTTACTATATAAAATTATGTTACCGATTTTTCTTGTTACAGATTTGTCGGTAAATCCAAATGTCCAAAATGATATTTCACCTGGGGGGGGGGGGGCAAATTTCCAATAATATATTTAAAGACTTGAGGGTGGGGGGACAAATGTCGGCATTCCGTAATATATATATCCTCTAACTCACTCAAATTTACAGTCCAATTAAGGGGGCAGCCATATTGGCATGCTTACCTAACGTTGTTTGTTATCTTTGTTTTTATTGGTGATTGCTTTCTGGCCTATTTCGGGCGCGCTTTATTGAATAATCTTGCAAAGGTCTGACGGAGTCAGCGATAATTTGAATATAGCTGTCAAAAATAAACATGTACCTAAGACTTAAAATAGTTATTTAGGTCATTGATAAAAGTAATTTCTTATATTGTGTAATTTTCGGTAAATAGGTTTGCATTATTAGGTATTGACTGTTCAGCTGCATCAGGGCCTTAATTGGGCCTGCATCTAACTAGATATCTACCTAATATATACTCCTGAACCCTCTTGCGAGAAAATACTAATAGGAATAATTTAATTCCATTAGATGCTGTGGTGAAAAATCTTCTCCAGCACCAATCAGTAAAAGACAAAGCATTAATATGCATATCTTTTTTCTCGCAGAAATTCTTCATTACATAACACTTTGTTTCAAAGGTTCAATTCATTTATGGTTAAACATGTTTTCAATACTTATGCAGTTAACATGTATTTGTTAGTTATTACTAGAAATGTCCACTTAAATTACGAAGAGGAAATAAAAATTTCTTTCTCTCACATGTAAGAAACTAACATTTAAATCTTTTTATCTATTTTGAAGAGAACTACAATTAATCTTTCGTTTGTATCAAGATAATAAATAGTAATAATTTTAGGTCTTTGTTTGCACGCACGCGTTGAAAGTACGTTTGCTTTCTGGTTTAATAATGACTAGAATTCATATCAGTGTAAGAAAATGAAGAAGACAAATACTGGCCCCGACTTTACTGAGTTGTAAAGCAATAGTGTCATATTGTAAAATTAGTTTTACTTCTAGCATTTCCGCTGTTGTCATAGAGTTGAGATACTACATATATTACAGAATATCATTAAGTCTCATTTTACCTTTTATAGATAACAAGAATGTTCTTCACTATACGGTATAGTGAAGAACATTCTTGTTATGTATAAAAGGTAAAATGAGACATGATATTCTGTAATATATGTAGTATCTCTACTCTATGACAACAGCCGGAATTTTTATTATCGAACGTTTCATGTACGGCGTTACGAAAAGGGAATATAAAACAGACAAGAACAAAATCTGTTCGTTTTCTGACCTACATGGATAAGAAGAGAAAAAACATGGTGCATTTCAGAACAGGGGTTTCACATTGATTGTGTTAAAATAATATTAACAGATTTTGAAAAAAAAATATTCCACATGGTATCACTGCAGTTAAATACAGCGCCAGTATCTGGCTTCTGCTTAGGACTAGAAAGAATGGGTTTAAAAGACTTCGAACTCAAAACCGTAAGTAAACAAAGGCCTAAGAGGGAAATATTTACTTCATCGTTACAAGTTTTTAATCTTTCGGTATTTTCACGTTAGTTGTTGACATGGCCTGTCTTTACATATTTTTGTAGTCGGAGAAAGTGGTGTCACATACAGAAATCACAGTTTCTGTCATATGACAGGTAAACAAAAGTTTTTAAGTGCATTCTGTTTCAGGTAGATTAAAAAATGGTGCAAAACCTAATACGACGACCCATAAGTTTCACAATACTTAACAAAAGGAAAATTGTTCTTATACAACACACTTAAATTTAAGACCTTTTTTCTTGACTCATATCAAATTTAAGGTAAAATTGAAGCTGAATTCACATTAAACTTCTACCGAAGCCGAATACAAATATATCTTTATTTTCGGAGTATCTTTCATCAGTCATCAACCCGCGAGGACTTATTTCAAATAGAATAAACCATGGCCTAGACCGGTATTGACGATAAATAAACTCTAATAAAGATAGACCGTACATAAAATGTCGGCGCCTTTTGATAAACAGAAACGGCCGAAAGTAGGAATAGGAGTTATTGTGTCCAGCAAACGACACCCAGGATGCGTTTTAATTGGAAAAAGGAAGGGAGCAGCCCCGGGAGAAGGCCAGTATGCATTACCTGGTGGACATTTAGAATTTGGGTATGCTATGGACGTACTTTATTGTAATAGGAATCATATGCCGGTGATGCCGATTTTACGTCATTCATCGGAAACGCATCGTCAAACGTATCACTCCCCGGAAACGGGCGATGTGTTTGTTATTATCTAGATTTAGGCGCTGCAGCTACTTGTTCAAGCAGGTAGGTAGATCTGATTCTTTAACACTTGCAATGATTTTGTGTGCATCTTACGTACTGCTTAAGAGGAATGTTGATTGTTTCGCTCTTAAATTATTTCATCTTTTGACATTATCTGGAAGCCGCATTCACGAATTGAAAAATGAAACGAATTAGATTATTTGCTGTTTAGTGTTAAGGGTATTTAATTTTAAAATGCACTTATTTCAGAGAAAGCTGGGATGAATGTGCTTTACGCGAGGTGAGCGAGGAAGCAGGCCTTAATTTAGACAATGTTCGATATACTGCGGTAGTGAATAGCATGGAAATGGACAAAGACTACCATTATGTGACTGTGTTTATGAGAGGGGATACCGATGGTTGTCAGGAACCAGAAAACTTGGAACCAGATAAGTGTGAAGGTAGAATACTAGTTGAAAGTTAAAAAGGCAGTCACCCCCGCGCAGTGATCTTTTTTGACGATATGATTTTTTCAATTTTGATTTTTTTCAAAGTAAACACGGTTTTAATGTTTCAAGACTGTAAGGTGCTAGATGTGAACTCAAATAAAAAAAATAATTTCGGAAACATAAATATTATCAGAATAATTTTTTATATCGCACCTTTTATTTCAAAACAATATGACCGCTTTTGAAAAAGAAACCATTCAAGTCATCAATACTACTATATTAAAGTTCTTTTTCAACAGAATTCAACAGAAATGAAATTTTGTCAATTATATCGGCAGACTTGACACCAGAGCTCAAATTATAGTGTCGCTGTTTATCATAGATGAAACAATTATTCAACGGTTTCTTTGGCGTATCCGCCATCTTGACACAATCATGCGATAAGACCATCATCACGTGATTCGTTACTGAGCGTAGCGTAACCGTTGCGCGGAGTTTGTTAAAAAGGGTGTAACTCGTTTAATAATATAAGCAAGTGTACATCAGCACAGTTATATATAAGAACTTCTGTTCAAAGTGACCATGCGTTTCCACTGTCTGTATTTGAGTAACAATTATGAATTTGATGCTATATGTATTTTGCAAGTCTGTGCGCAGAAGGATCAGTGGTAGTATAGTGCTAGAGGTCACTAGTTAAGTCTTTAGTGTTTCTTTATTTTACACTCTGGAAGTGAGCGCGTCTTTGAAAACACGATGTAGACATCGTGCGGGAATAACATAATTATTAAGCTGCAAGAAATTGATTCGAACTTGATGTAAGTTAAAGAAGTTAAAAGTTAAGCATGTGAAAAAATATATATAACCATTCGTTACCAAAGAATAGAAATCTTAAACATTTACAAGGATAAGTCATTCATATTTAAGCCTGGCTTATAATAATGGCTGTATTTTGCGTAATGACAGGTAATAGTTATAACATGATCACTTTTCGACGATATGACGAAATGAAATATTTGACGCATCTGAAAGTAATTGTAGTCCAGTGAAGTAGTTTGTAACCCTCACTGTGCCTTTTACAATAGTATACTGATTTAAAATTAAAGTTTTAACGTTCCAAGTAACCTGCGTAGTCAGTTTTACTCTTTAAACCGGAAGTTAATGAAGATGTATTTTTTATCAATAGGTTGGATCTGGTGTAGGTGGGAGGACTTGCCGCCAGCAGACACGTTGTTTTGTCCTCTTAGAGTACTTCGGCAGCAAGGGTTTCACCCATTCCAAGTCAATGCCACGATTAATGGAGACTTAGTCTGAACACTTCAAACAAACACAGCAGGCAGTTTGAGGTCAGTTTAAGGCGGCAGCAGCTGTATGTGGAGATGAAAAGTATTATACACAGGAATAATGACTGTTTTGACAGTAAAATAGAGTAAATCTTGGAAAGATAACTGATGATACAGTTCAAGAACAACTTGAAAAAAGAGGATATCAGAGTAAAGGTCATGACTGAAAGTTTAGGAATTTCGACAAAAGACTATGCAAGTATTTACCTATATACAAGCCTTGTGAGTTGAGTGTTGTCTGACACATTGTTATAATAGTATGTCTGTTGTCTTTATACTTTAACAAAACACCTACATGCATTACAAAAGAATTGTTGCAAATTTCATTATACAATGTTTGAGCAAAAGAAAAGATGGTCTACATTTGTAATAAAGATAGAACATTTAAGTATGTGTAGTTATTTCTGTTGAAAAATCACACACATATAGTATTATTCTCAACCTTTCTCTGTTACAGGCTATTCATGATCTGAATAAGCGTATAAAGGGCATGTACTTAAAATTATCTGAACAGTTTTTAACTGGTGATATTCCAACAAATAGAGGAGGTTAATTTTTGAAGCCATTGTATTATATGGTTATCACTGACGTGAGTTTGAATCATGTATTGGTACTTATATGAGAAAGAGCTCTTGATATAGCAGAGATACTTTTTCTTTATTTTGTTTTTTTTAAAATACGAACGTGTAGTATGGTGTCTCCCTCTTGGAAAAAAAGAGTATGGTGATCATTTCTGAACATTTTGGACGCATTATCTTGTTTAAGTTAACTTGGTTGTCACAAAATTTTCAGTCCGTTCTAAGGCGATTATGTAACCTTTCTGCGATTTCTCATATTTTGAAAAAGAAGATATTGTTTTAAAACACAGGAATTTACGTTATGCAAAATTCCGTGCATGAGGCGAGTTAATTAATTTTTAAACAAATAATTCACCTAAAGTTAAGAGCTCAAACTGTCATGAAATCCTTCCATAAGATAAAATATTTCGAGTTCCTCGTCAAAACAGGCACTACAAAGAAGCTTCTATGAAACAGATAGCATCAAAGTATTTAATCCGAGTCCTTTGATACATTACAGAAGGGGTATTTGACTCGGAAGAATCACAACCCAAACCTGATGCTGAAAGAAAACTGTCTCAGTAAACACACTGGTTAAAGAGAACTTAATTTGTGTAGTTCATAGTATGGACAATTTCCAACATCGTCGGAAACCCACGTTCGATCCATTCCGTTTCACTCTATTTATCTACCGTGGGACAATTGGCTGGTAAAATTTCGTACTCATGAATAATTCATTACCTACTTTCATTGGTTTCCGTAAGATTTCCCTTGCGGAATCTCAGCCAATGAAATTACTTGTTACAATTTGCCTTCCGCGCCTATGTTTAAATCCTGAGAAATACGTCTATTTTAAGTAACTTGTCATTATGCCTACTCTCCACACTGAAGAGTGTCTATTTGTAATGCGGCATCTCATTCGACGAAGAGTTGCATCCCTTTGCTAATAAATATTCATGAAAACGAATAATCAGCAGTCAATTATCCCACGGTACATAATGTAGTTGTGCGGAATATGTACCGGGGGTCACCGACGATGAATTTCCAAATGAGCATGAAATATTTAAACATGACAACTACACTAAGCCATATACTTTTCAGGGAAGAAGACTCTTAATGAACAACTCAGTATGAAAATCAGCTTTGACAAATGCAACTGACGTAAAAAAAACAACTTCCTGAGTGTGGAAATTTCTATCCAGAAAGTCTGTCAAAAGAAACTCAAAATTAATTTTGGGTTTCTGTTTTAAAAGCATACAAAGACTACACTGACAGTTATCCTATAAAAAAGGAATACACTCAGTCTTCGCCATTATTTTTCAAAAAATCACTTCAAATAGGTGGCACAGGCACGGATTTACCGGGGGGGCTTATAGGGCCCAAGCCCCCCCAGCTGGCCCGTTTGTAAAAAAATAAAAGGGCTCATTTTCAAAGACTCTTAAACATTTTTTTCAGCTCTTTTCACTTTGTAAAAGAAACACAGTCAACCTTACAATTTGCAATGGTCATGCAATATTGCGTAACAACTGATAACGAGTTCGCAACTTTATAGCCGTGTATATTACACAATGTACCGTATATTCGGCGGTACGGATTATCGTAGAATTCTCCAGACTGATCATGATGTATAGTTTTCAAGCGTCTAGTAACCTTGACGTATTTGATAAAGTTGTTAAATGAGCGTCTGCTGGCCATGATCCGTTGCCTGATGATATTGCGCAAACTCCAATCGTAACAACTCGGCCTTTCCGACAACTTCGTAAAAAGACATATTGAAGTCGCCTGAGGTGTTCCGAATGGTGTCCACAGAGCGGTTACTTCCCTTCCATACTTTCAGTACAGTAATCACTGCCGAAAGTCATGTCACGTGATGATGGTCGAAAGTAAATAAACAAAATTTTAAACTTTTTTTCAAGTTACACTTTTTAAAATTTAATTACACACAGGCATGTTTAATCGATGCAGTTCCAACTGTAACTAAATTAAACAGAGAAAAAAATAAATTCTTTAAAAAAGTTTATACATGTTTATATAGCTGAAATCTAGCTAAGGTTAACCCGTGTCTGCAGAGATCTTTCAAAAGAATGAAGGGGACATCACTGCGAGGAGATTGGATAATGTGATACGTTGTTATTTATTATGAAAATTAATTTATTGATAAATTATTTGTTTCAGAGGACTTTATAAATATAAAATAAAAAAAGTTAAAACTTGTCATATGTTTTTTGCTTTAGTTGAACATTTAAAAAAAATACCAGTCAGGCGCGTAGCTACCAGTACGCAGAAAACGCAGCTGCGTACACATTTGTCCAGAAAATCTTTTTGAATAGTTGTTAGTAGATGTTCCATGAGAAAAAGTGAAACAAAAATCGAGTAAAATTGGTGAAAATATGACTTATTTTATGCC
Organism: Cyclina sinensis; assembly: GCA_012932295.1. NCBI lineage: Eukaryota > Metazoa > Mollusca > Bivalvia > Venerida > Veneridae > Cyclina > Cyclina sinensis. The sequence goes on from JAAONU010000017.1 coordinate 8,062,854, forward strand.
AAAAACCAGCCAAAACGCTCCTGAGTCGATATACAGAAACAAACATTCCGGGGGAGCACCGGACCCCCCTACGATTCTGCGTACACCTTTAAAAGCCCTTGCTACGCCCCTGCCAGTATATTTCTTTAAATTCTCACACAAATTTCATTATATTTTTATGCCTAAAATGCACCAAAATGAGCCATTTAGTCCACCTTTTAAGAAAATTTTCTTAAGACCAGTCTGAAAATCAATACTCAATTACGGCGAACTTCTTAAAATATCAGGGTATTCTAAATGTCATTAAAACATGTTTCTACGTAATAAAAAGGTCAACAAGATTATAGAACCAATTGCACCTTACCAGATACTTATAATTTTGAAAAATAATAAAGGTTCTAGGCAAATATATCACATCTTAAATCAGAATAATGACCTGGCGACAAGTCAATAAAATATGGAATTCAGAGTTTAAAATAAACCCTTAACAGTGGAATTTTTTATTCAGCTGCTTTTCCTGTATAAACAATACAAATATCCAATGGATACAAGTTAGAATACTACACAGGATTATCCCTTTGTATATTTATCTATGTAAGATAAAGATAAAAAGCACAGACAGATGCTACTTTTGTCAAACAGGGGAAGAAACGATAGAACAAATATTTACTCAATGTTCTAAGACTCAACTAAGACTCAACTCTTTATAAATAACAATTTCACTTTGTTAAAACAAATTGATATAAGTCTTAATGTTACTGACACAGACATTCTTTTAGGTTTTGAAGATCAGCCCACGAACATTTTTTTGCTCCTGTTAAAAAGTGATATTTTCAACAACAACAAAACAAACAAACAAACAAACAAACGAAAAAACATTCCCAACTTTCAGTAAGACGTTTTCAAAATGCTATCAGCTAGTATTACCAAGCCCAACTATTGACAATGTGTAAAACTAATAACTCGGATGCATTCAAAAAAAAAAGAGAAATTTATCTCAATTATTATTAACAAATTAGACACAATATCCCGTGAATAATTATACAGAAAGACACCTAATCAACATTTCAGAATGTAACAACACATTCCCAGCTCTTCGTTTATGATTTTAAAGGACAAACTTGCAGTACAGTTACAAGGTTCTAGATATCCCAATAAGTAACCAAACAGAACATTTTTATGTTCATCCACTCTTTTCTAACAATCGTTTAGTTTGTTTCTTTTGTTGTTCTTCTTTTTATAAACTTCCATTAAATATAAAACCACTGTATTTTTTCCTTACATGAAGGTCAGTTATCAGATAATAATTTACTTATTCTTGAGTAATTTGTGTAACCTCCATCGTTTTTCCTTGACAATAATCCTAAATGCATTTTGTTGTAAGGTATGGAGTGGGATGCCCTCGACCCACACATACCTAAGTGTGGCCTGAAAATGAAAAAAAAAAATACTTTTCAGGGAGACTTGGGAAGAATGTGCGGTGCGAGAGACACTAGAAGAGACCGGACTTCGTTTGATCAATGTCAGTTTTTCTACGGTTGCCAATGGGCTAGATCTACCCAATGACTACCACTACCTCGAGCTCTATATGACTGGTGAAGTAGACATTAGTTTTAAATCAGAGCCAGAAAACTTCGAGCCGGAGAAATGTGAAGGTATTTTTAGGCTATACCCAATGGTTAGGTTTACATCCTTTTACACTTCTTAACGAATTCATGCAGCATTCATTGTAAAGTTCTGCTTCTTGAAGACAAGACTCATTTCAAGCTGACAATACACGAGAGTTTCATAGGATATCGAATTTAATCAGATAAGTTGTTTACTAAATATAAACTATGTCGTTTGTACACTGCTTAGCTTTCAGTGCGTAAGCCAAAATAAAACCACGTCTCTGTCCAAAGATAAAAGCTTTACTCATAGAACCGTTGCTTTCCAGATGCGTATTGCTCCTTATTTCTGAGTTGACAGAACTTGTGGTCCACTCCTTTTTGTACAAAGCAGGTAAAAAAGTAAAGATAAATTTGTCTTGTTGTGTAAGTTTGCAATAGAAATACATCTTCAAAGTTAAACTAAACATTCTTAATTAATCCAGGATGGTTGTGGCTGCGATGGGAAGAGCTGCCCCCACCAGCAGACCTGTTTTTCCCTCTCAGACTGCTGGTAGAACAAGGATACGTACCACCACTGTCCTAGCAACAAAGAAGTAAGTGAAGTAGAGTGATATATGGACAGTACATGTTGCTAGGTCCATTTCGATTGGGAGGTTCGCAGAACTTATCACCAGTGTACCAAAAGCTTTTACATAAATGACAATTTCGATTTAAAGGCAGAGTCAGAATCAAATGAGACGTGGTGATGTTGTTTATTTGGCCATGGAAAATAGCTCTTGTGAGAAATAACTATACCTGCTGTCCCAACTCAACATCAAACGGTCTTTTAGACATCACCTACTTAAACATATGATAATGCTAGTTTAGTATATACAACAAAATGGAAAATTAAAACAAAATCATGAAGGTTGAAAATTAACAAGAGACTTGTGTTGCAATTTTAAAAATGCTTTATTTCTGGAACATGTCTCGATGAAAACTTGACGCCATCATCCCGTAATAACTAGGATGAACATTTGCATAGACAGACGATTTCCATAACGACACGCCATGCTGCATAAACATCCCATGAAGCATCACTAGACCGGTGTAGCCACAAGAAAGTGCCCGATCAACAAGTGTTCCAGCCTCCTCAAGAAAGTTATAATCCAAAGTGTTTGCCCACTTGCCGATGGCCTGAAAAGTATTCTGTAGAACTAGATAGAAATATAACTTTAATTAATTAAACACATTCGTAAATGAAACTGAAAGGAACAGACATAACGATAAATTTTCACATACAAGTTAATGTATTAAATCTAAAATGTGATGGAAACAACCTGCAATGTACACTGTATTTTACTTTAACGTCGGAAAAGTCTTTCTCTATTGTCCAGATCTAGCTAGGAAAATTGTTGCCCTTTCCAAAGAAATCTTATTTTCTGTAAAATGGCATAAATCGTACAAAAGAAAAATCGATCCAAACAATGACTTTTTACATGAACGAGTGAATCAAATTGCGAAAAATACATCTACATTTAAATGTTTCTGGAAATTAAGCCTTCCAAACAAACATCAATCAAAACTTGCTTGTCTGAATAAGAAAACTTCTGATTATCAGACATGTATACGCAATCTGTCGGAAATGTATAGAATATGACGCGTGTTATACAAAACTCCATTAAGTTGGCAACTTTTCCGTTTGGATATTGATTGCAATATCGTAAAGAAGAAGGAAAAAGAAAGACAATTTGAAAAGGAATGAAAGAAAAGAATAAAATAAAAATTAAACAAAACGTTAGATTACGTCATCGAAAGGTTGTGATGCATTAGAATATCCATAGGGTCCGTCAGCTTTATGTGTGTGCGCGAGGTCTGCACTAATTACAACAGCTATCCGTAGCGATGACTCTTCTAGAAGTGTAAACAGGTCTTTTCCTGTAATAGAACATAATCTATCAAGGTTAATATCTCCTACATCTTTCTCTTTGGTACAAGTTACCCGGTCATATGACAGATGCCCGTAGAAGAATTAAGTTAATTAGTTTAGTAATTTATTTTTAGAGAAAGTGAGACTGTTTTCACAGTTAAAGGCATAATCTGTATAAGATCTTAGTTTAAGGTGTTGCCTGACTTGCCATTAGTATTGTTACTGTCTGAATCGTGGGATGGGGGAGGCAACCTGTTTATCACTGGTTAACATTTTAACGTGGACTGCTTGACCAATAACCTATTTTTGAATTAAATGTTGTACAAGCGATACGCTTTTAAAGTTAACACGAAAGAAGCAAATACATAGCTATAGTAGACAAAGGATAATTACATGCACCAGCGAGCCTATCTAGCAACAGTACATGAAAATCGTATCATGAATTTTATTTTAGGAAATCCCCTCCAGCTGTTGCTACTACTACTATTATTACTGCTGTTCTATGCTGTCTGTCTTTCAACAGAATATAGTTTGAGCAACTTTATTTCGGACTTCCAAATGTAAAAGATGAAACAGAAAAAAGGGGAAACATGACCCTTCCCTCACCTAACTGAAGGAGTTCGGGTATCATTTGGACACTATCTGTGTACCTCCTGGTTGGTTGTGACATGATTACCACCTTTGTTGCAGAAATATTTCCAATGAATAACAGCGGAATGACTTCGCCCCATCTATAAGTAGAATAAGTACGCTGCTGATCATTGGTATCAGAAAAAGCAAATTTAGAATGTTTTGATATCAGTGGATATATACCATTCTGTTTGCGACAGAATTCTACTGAATAAAATATTCGGTAAGAAGATGCAATGTAACAATTGTCTGTCAACAGGCAACGGTAACATGATAAAAAGAACGCAACAGAATGCAGCAAGTCATATTTTTTATAACTTCTTGAAGACCTTGAGGCGGCCAGGCAATACAAAAAGATACACAAAGAAACAAGAAAAATACAAACCTCAGTGGTATAGGATTGTCATTTCCAGTTGGCCCAAATGCAGTCAAAGAGGAAACATTTCTGGTGTATCCGTACCATTTAGTTATTGCAGCAGCTAACTGGGAATCTAATTTTATACTAAGGTTGTACCTACATGGCTGGACCAAACAGTCATCAACATCGCCGTAACCTAAAATGAGAACAAATTGCTTTTTGCAAATATAATTAAGAATAGAAAGTATTATGCTTGAGGTGGTAACCTTTGATATTTTTACATATCATATGTTCGACCATGATTTTATCTGACGCTGGAACGTAGGCTTATGTGTGGCAATATTTTGAAGAAAAATGAAACACTCGAATAATTTGTTTTTAAAAACAAATTTCCCTCAAAACTTATTCAGATAAATGTAAAATACTAAAAACTGCGGTCTTAAAAGTTACAAATGTTGCCTGGAATTGTAATGTTTGATAATTTCAACGTCATGTAATAAAATGGGCTATTTTTTAAAGTATCTATTTTAGGCCTATCTACCTTTTGCACTATCTAATATAGAGGGACAAAGTATTTACCTGACCCTATCGCGTTGCCGTACAACAAGAAATTTCGGTAATCCGACAATCCATGAGGTGTACTTAAAAATACTATATCTGGGTTGACAATTTGAACATCTCTCCCAACCTTTAAACAAGCGTCGTGCAGTTCCTTTGCTTCATATTTCTCCGTCCGGTTTGTGGTATTGAAATTCCGGAGATCAAGAGCTACTCCACCATGTGGTAAAACAAACGCACCCACAACTTTGCAACTTGCGTACCCGGTGAAACTACACAGGGCTATGGCGAAAACAATCCAGTCCCTTATGTAATCGTTATAACGTTTCCGAGACATATTTTTATCTCTTTATAGGTTTTACACATCGGTTGTTATCAACCTGATATCTGGTGACCGGCCTTGACCCATCCATGTACTATGTCGGGAACCAGTTTTCGTAGTACTCTCCCCTTGAATACGCACTAGTTGGTCTGCGTCAATGTAATCATCGTTGTTCTTTCCTTAGCAACTTTCAATCTTTTAGATAAACACGTATACTTTCGTATAGCCTAATTTATTAGGCTTAAAGTGTTACACCCATATGTTGATCTGATATGTTTTAGTTGCTCAAACTTTAAGCCTAATTTTAAACAGCATATAACCCAGCGGATATCGTTCGGTTTGGTTTTTACCCTGTCCTGGCTATCTATTAACCTAGAACACCGAGTATTCCGATTGCCAAATTTTGAATAAAATGGCGGATTAATCAGGTACGAAATAAGTGTTTCAGTTCTATACTTATGTATTTTTGTGTTTTCTTGGGTTACAGGATCAGGTATGAATTTTGCCTTAAACTCTGTGAACTGTTGGACAAACGAGCCATAAAAAGTGCCCAATCGTAGGCGATTGGGCGAGTCCGCTTAACCAGATGCAGATCAAAGTGAGACGTAGAAGGTGAACAACTATAAAATATCAGCCTATTAAATGGGTTCACCTTCGGAGGCGAAATAGTGAGACTAACTTTGGTATAGCCTGGCTGCAAGCTATATGATCCTTTTCTTTTTATGTTATTGCATTGATATACGATATTAAATGTTTTACCTCTCTAATAGCAACATTTTTCTCCTCTGCTGACAATTCCAGCCAAGAAAAGGTAAATCTGTAGTTAAAAAGGAACTTAATAGTCATTTAGTTTAACCTTAGTATGGAATAGGAATAATTGCTGGGTCTGAAACCAGTCTAATTATGGTACTGAAACATACAAAACTATTTTCGTACTCTGTTCACAGCTAACGGGCACGAATATTATTTTGTTGCTATGATGATTCTGATCTAGTCATGTTTGGTGGAGAAAGTTGTAATTTGGATTTCGTCATAAAATGAAATCTAAACTTAAAGCAACTACTAAAGAGAATATAATGTAAAGTTGACAGTTAAAGGTGCACATTTAATAATGTGATGTGACCGAAAGCAAAATACTTTCATTCCTTTTTAATGGGATACTTTGTAAAACAATGAACAATTAAGGTGATTCATATTGTTTTCCATAAATATTTAAATAGACATTTATGAACTGATTTAGTTCTTGTGATTGTGTAAAAGTGTCAAAAGTCGTTGAAGGAAATGTGGTGAATTGTTTGAGGAAAATTTTAACAAGAGGGCCATGATGGCCCTGGATCGCTCACCTGAGTACTTTGGCTGTAGGTTTGCTGTTAAGCAGTATTTCATTTTTTAATTGAAAATATGTAAGTGCCTACAAACCAAATATGTAAAATATCAGTCAATAAATAAAGGCTCTATGACAGAAAGTAGAAATATCTATTATAAGCTATGGTGACCTTGACCTAGTGACCTCAAACCCTACCCATGGGTAGACGTCCATGCAAGAAACCTATATACTGAATATCAAAGATATTGGTCAATAAATGAAGGCTCTATGAGGTACAGTAAATCTATTTTTAGCCTCCGTGACCTTTAACCTAATCTAATAATTTCAAAAAGCTTGATAAAGCTTGTTTCATGCCAAATTTTAAAATTATAGGCCTTGTGGTTTCAGACAAGAAGATTTTTAAAGATTTTCTTCTATACTGCTATTTAAAACTTGTGACCCCTCGGGCGGGGCCAATAGTGACCCAAGGGACATTTTTCAAACAAACTAGGTAGAGGTCCACTAGACAATGTTGCATACCAAATATCTAAGCTGTAGGCATTAAGGTTTCCAGTAAGAAGATTTTTAATACAGGGGCCAACATATATATAATACTGGTAAAGGTTCTCAACACAATACTCCACACCAAATATCTAAGGTCTAGTCCTATTAGTTTGGAAGAAAAATGATTTTTCATGTTTTTCCTATATAACTATATGTAAACCAAGAGAACCCTGGGGCATGGCCAATTTTGACCCAGGGGACATAATTTGAACAAACTTGGTAGACATCCACTAGACAATGCTGCATACCAAATATCTAAGCTGTAGGCATTGTGGTTTCTGAGAAGAAGATTTTTAAAGATTTCCTATATAAGCCTATGTAAAATCAATTGACCCCCGGGGCGGGGCCAAATTTGACCCCAGGGGCATAATTTGAACAAACTTGATAGAGGTCCACTAGACAATGCTACATACCAAATCTTAAGGCTCAGGGCCTTGTGGTTTCAGACAAGAAGATTTTCAAAGTTTTTCCTTTAAGTTGCCATAGCAACCAGAGTTCTTGATGGAATTGAATTCTTTGAACAACTTTGGTAGACCTTCATGCAAGGAACATTCCAGGCAAGTTTCATTAAATTTGGCCCATTGGTTTCAGAGGAGATGTTGTTTGAATGAAAAGTTGACGACGGACCGACGGACGACGGACAAAGACCGATCAGAAAAGCTCACCCTGAGCACTTTGTGCTCAGGTGAGCTAAAAAGCGTCCATGCCAACCTAAACCACAAAATGCCGCATGACTTGAATTTACAGTTGTAGAAGTACAGACATGAAACTGTATAGACCGGTTGATGGCAGTGAGGACGTTGTTAGTAACTTGAAATGACGGGATTACAACCATAATGCCTTACTTCCATTCTGAAACAAACTGCACACACTGGTTACGTCACTTTACTCTCACAGGTGTTATGAAAATAACTAGAAATCTAAACATGCGTTTGGATGAAGAATCAAATCTAGTATGATCCTGAACTGTTTAACTTTCATTTATTCAGAGTTTCTGCTACCTATATTTTCTTCTGACTTAGTTTTAATTTCACCACGAATTCCCTCCCTATGCCAACTACATAAAATAAAACTAAATAGCTCTAACGATTGTAAGCATTGAATGACTAGGTATTAGTATTGGGTTTTGGGGTCGGTTGGGCGCCAAAGATGACGTAATCGTTGATCTAGAACAGACGGCCATCTTTGTTACTAATTATAGTAATTCATTTGCATATAAGCGATGTACGGTCATTGTCTTAATTTTTACCCGGATCCAGGGATGTGCGGAGGGATGGGTGTAAAATAGTTTTAATCATACGGTTATGTACTTCAAGATTTCTTAAATAGTTGTTTTATTTGCTGATGACACATTATAGCTTTAAACAAGCGATTATTTTTAGCAAGTTAACTCCGCACTGAAACGGAAAAAATTTCCACGGTCCTAGGAGACTGGGAGTAAAAGTAAAACGGAGGGAGTAAAAGTAAAACGGAGCGCTACATGCATTACTTAACGATAATGATACTTCCTTCCTGTAATATCTTACCTGTTTTTGTTTTTTTTAATACATAATATTACTTAAATCGTTATATTACGATATATATTACCGTAGTGTCGATTATACGACGCAAACAATAACGACTAATTCCTATAAAATTCGACAACGTCCAAGGCCATTTACATTTTCTAAACAAAAGAACGCCGCTTAACCGAGTGGAAACAATAACTGAATTCGAATATTAATGATGAAACGCAAATACATTAAGTTTTATCCAAACTTACAGCTTGAAGCGGGCGATTCGTTCACAAAAAAAAACTGTCCACTCATGCCAATTCTTTGGCTAATGCAGATAGTTAACAAGTATTTCTCCCTTTAAGAAATTACGCTTTTTACTTATTAAAACACCGTTTAGGTATTGGAACATGCAGATGGTTAACAAGTATTTCTCTCTCTAAGAAATTTCACTTGTTACTTATTAAAACACCGTGTAGGTATTCGATTTGAAGATGTTAAGGTTTTTCAAGTCTCGTTTACGAGAAAAAAAACTATTCTCACTCATGCCAATTATTCGAGTTTTTTGGCACCTCCAGATAGTTTACAAGTATTTCTTTGACTAAAATTACACTTTTTACTTACAAAAGCACCGTTCAGTTATTCGATTTTAAGTCGTTTTCCTAAAAATTATATTTTCGTTTTTACTTTACACTTTTAAGTTACCTCGCTGGATCGAGTAATTGATATATTAAGTTTTAATAACTCCATTAATAAGTAACCAGGAGAGCGGTTTCAACAAATGATTTCAAATTCAATGGGTTTAATTACTTGTATACGTCATAACACTTCTTTTTTTTATTGAATCTAACTTTTAAATACACTATAATTGTTTAGATAGATGATCTGAACATATTAATTCAAACATGAAGCGATATGTTCGGACGAAATCGACCATTACATTGTTTGAAATTTTAATTCATTTTTTTTTAATAGAGACCATACAATTGGTATCCAAACAACGTGTTTGTGTGTGTGTTTTTTTGTTTTTTGTTTCTTTTTTTTGAGGGGGAGGGGGGTTTAGCAATAAAGCAGTGCCATCTTCGAGCTTACAGAACACATTTGGTATGACGTTATATTATATTTCCGCGTGTTTATACAGTAGGGATTCAACTATATTTCTTTGAAGTACAATACCTCTCTTTATTTCTCGACAAAATTTTCGTATTCCTAAAATACAGTACATGTTATCTATATTGTTATATTCATTATGTAACTTATTTGAACTAAACTGAGCAGGTAAGTAAATAATTTGCAATATTCGAATAGTTTTATTGTAGTATCTTATATTCCAATCTTAAAGTAATAAACTTTTGTGTACTGAACTCTATTGTTAGAAATTTTCGATGAATCTTTTATATTGGCCGGGAACATTGCACAATAAAACCCCTCCAAACCGGACCCTCTCTAAATCGGACAAATCGGCCGGTCCCTGTTTTTTCTCTATATAATTTACCCCTACAAACCGGATACCCCCTGCATTCCGGATACCGAACGATTTTGCAAAAAAAGTCAATTTCAACGTAAATCTACCTCTGAAAACCGGTCTTTAATTCCCCTGGCTAAAAACTGGTCATGCATTTCCGATTTTATAACTTGCCAAAATCAAGCTCTGTGTTAACATACAGAACATGATTTTTTTATTCTTTCTACATTTGGAGGCATTCATGTGTAACGAAGATTTTCATGGCCATTCTTCACCATACATAACCTTTAAAGGAAATGTACGCCAAGATCCAAACAGATAGGTCGATTTTAATTTAGACTTTAGTAATACGTTTCATTATGCACCCAATTAACTCTCATATTATATAATAATAAATCAAACGTTTGTGAAAAAACAATGCTTCATATCAACAACACTGGCTATTCAACTTAAAGTTTATGCTTTAATGTTCCTTTATATAGCCCCCAATGAAATCTTGTATAGTTTTTAGAACTTGCACACAAGATTTTCTAGTTACAATCACATGACCGCCACGTATCCATACATTCGCGTTTCAAAATAGTACCACATGTTGTATGAATTTTCATTGCAAGTTTGACAAAAGTGCTTTGAAATTGAAGAATTCGGTTGATTTTGAAAGCATGAGGTATAATTTCAATTTTTTGGCAACTGTAAAGCTAACAAGTTATATGAATTTAGTGTTCATCCGCAAAAGTTTCATTCATAAAATGTACTACGGACTGAAACAATCGTAACTTCTCCGCCCTTTGCTAATCGACGAAGTGTTCCGAATGCGTGTAATGTGATAACGTAAACACGAAAACAACCCTTGCTATAGGAGGCAGATACCAGTTTCACACTGAAATTTAGTGTCTGATGACCACTCAAACTGTTTGCGCCTCATTGACAATCCCAATACAACAACCTGAAAAGAAAAGTACAGCTATTCTTATAGGACTGAAGACAATCTACAACAAAAACTCAAATTTCAGATGAAACACTTCTCTTAAAAAATCAGCTACAAGAAAGAAACTACTCCCAAGCCCCACTTTTCGACACCTGGCCGAGGCAAATTCTATGACAAGTCGCCTGATATTCAACGGCACATGGTACAGTCATAACATTACATGCTAATTGTTCGTCTGTTATGGCACACCTAAATCAGCTAGTGCTAGATACCTGTCAACGCTACACTTTTTTTCGGTATCGAGCTCAGACGGCATCCTGTTGAACTTCTGCAGCCGAAACCACTGACATAACCTGCTTTCATCAGTTTCGAATTTCAAGCTCCTACTTCACACTGAGTGCATTTCAATACTGTTCAATAGGGAAAAAACTAAGAGATAGAGGATATTTGTTTGTTTTTGTGGAAGATGAGAATTTTTTTCATCGAGTGAACACCATATGTGCTATTTTCACGAGTGGCGCAGCCACGAGTGAAAATATCAACATATGGTGTTCACGAGATGAAATAAATTCCCATCTTCCACTAAAAAACAAACAAATTTTCTTTTTATTTTATGCCAACACGTCAAAAATGGGTTTTTTAATGATATTTTTAATCAGGGCCTTCAATAAATTCCCCATGGTTAGCCCCAAATCAGTTAATGCGTACTTTGGTTACTCCGCACCAAAAAAAAGTGCAGACAATCTCCAATACATATGATAACTTTACTTCTGCTGAAATAAACTGAATACACTTTCATCAAATAACATTTATTTTTGTCTACACAGTTTATCAATATTTGTTGAATTTTTGCCATACATACTTTAATTATAAAAGCGGATTAATACCGAGTAATATTCAATCAATTGAACTGAAAGTCGACCATATTGGATATTGTCCATGTGAGTTATGTAAACAAATCAGACATTTTAAATAATTTATGGCGAATTTCATCATTGTTCACAACTAGTTAGGCTCAGGAATTCAATATTATAACTGAATTTAACAAGGTAAACTAGAAATGGGTTTTTGATTGAACAAAAACATATGTCTCCCCCCAGCCAGTTGCTGCAGGTAGTATTGAGTAAGACGATTGTAAAATTTGACATTTAACCTCAAAATGTGACCTTGAGACACCACACCCACAAAGTGGGTTCTGCATGTCGCCTTGATGAGGTGAACATCTGACCCAAGTTTCATAAAAATCCTTTAAGGGCTTTGGAAGATACAGAGCGGATACGATTTTGTGGCGTTTGACCTCCAAGTGTGACCTTGACCTTGATACACCACACCCGCAAAGTGGGTTCTGCATGTCGCCTTGATGAGGTGAACATCTGACCCAAGTTTCATAAAAATCCTTCAAGGGCTTTGGAAGATACAGAGCGGGACATTTAACCTCCAAGTGTGACCTTGACCTTGATACATTACACCCGCAAAGTGGGTTCTGCATGTCGCCTTGATGAGGTGAACATCTGACCCAAGTTTCATAAAAATCCTTCAAGGGCTTTTGAAGATACAGAGCGGACACGATTTTGTGGCATTTGACATTTAACCTCCAAGTGTGACCTTGACCTTGAGACACCACACCCACAAAGTGGGTTCTGCACGTCGCCTTGATGAGGTGAACATCTGACCCAAGTTTCATAAAAATCCTTCAAGGGCTTTGAAAGATACAGAGCGGGACATTTAACCTCCAAGTGTGACCTTGACCTTGAGACACCACACCCGCAAAGTGGGTTTTGCATGTCGCCTTGATGAGGTGAACATCCGACCCAAGTTTCATAAAAATCCTTCAAGGGCTTTTGAAGATACAGAGCGGACACGATTTTGTGGCATTTGACATTTAACCTCCAAGTGTGACCTTGACCTTGAGACACCACACCCACAAAGTGGGTTCTGCACGTCGCCTTGATGAGGTGAACATCTGACCCAAGTTTCATAAAAATCCTTCAAGGGCTTTGGAAGATACAGAGCGGACACAATTTTGTGGCATTTGACATTTAACCTCCAAGTGTGACTTTGACCTTGAGACACCACACCCGCAAAGTGGGTTCTGCACGTCACCTTGATGAGATGAACATCTGACCCAAGTTTCATAAAAATCCTTCAAGGGCTTTGGAAGATACAGAGCGGACACGATTTTGTGACGGACAGACAGACGGACGGACGGACGGACAGACGGACGGACGGACAACCAGGGGAAAAACAATATGTCTCCCCCATTTTTGGGGGGAGACATAATAAATTTCACTCGCTGTCACAGTCTGAAATACAGCGGATTCTCTTGTGGTGGGGAAATTCCTGAAGTTTCATCAAGCAGTAGTTCCGGCACAAACAGTGTATTATCAAAATGGTAATTAACTGATTCAAAACAGTGTAATAATACTTTTATCTCACTGATATTTCCCTATATTTCATTGGTAGGCATAAAATAAAACCTCATCCTCACCACTCTCAATACCCATATCTTCATGTATTAATTAATTTAGACTTCAGCAATACACATGTTAATGCATCATACCCTCTCATTAATAATTTCTACATGGCCAGTTCGAATGTGTGGCTGAAAAATTGGTATGTGCTACCATATTATAAAGTGTTCGTATTTATGGCGATAATTCACGTTTTAAAGAACGGAATATATTGTGTTTATGCCAGTCACAATAAGTATTTGAGGTTTCCATTTAACAAGCAATTTCTTGATTATACACAGCAGTTTCCCGAACCACGGTAGTCTGATCGAAAGCAGTTAAACAGTACCTATATTCGAATACCGAAATTCGGATACCTGGTGGAACGTCCGACAATCGAAAATTCGAATATTTTCCAATATTGCAAAACAAATATTCGAATATCGATTTCAGTATTCGTTCCAATTCCTACTTTTTGATAACCTTTTACTTGTATATAATGTATATAATAATGTATACATTTTAATGCTTCTCTTGAAACACATTGAAGCTGATTATTGATAAGTACAGATCTCCAAAAATATTAGTCATAAAGAATGTAAGGATTAAAACATTTCAATGAAAACATTTGGGGTTTTATCGTGAGCATGTTTTGCCAAATTTCCTTTAAAAAAGATAAGATCCAGTCTGAAATTATTAATACCTTAAACAATTTTTAAGTATCTGATAGAATAGGACTCTTTATGCAAGTTTACTTCATGTAAGGTAGGATGTATGTGTTGCATTATAAACTGGTCACAAGAGGTTATTCTACATTATCATTATGTAGGCCTAGGATAAATCTGAGTAAATTGATATCCAAATTACATCTAGTAAAACAGTACTGAATGTTTCGAACATGGTCATGGAATCAAGAAATTAGTTTCAGTTAACTTCTGTGTCAGTATAATTGCATTTGAGGCCGCAAAATATATCTGCAGTATTATTTTTATACATTTCAGGTTATTTATCTACTGTTTTCACATCTTAATTATTTGCTCACATGATTGTGTTACTTTTTCATGAACAGTTTCCTTAAATAAAAAATATATTTGATTTCTGTGTTGCTCTTGATTTGGATATAATTAATTAAGCAATTGTCAAGTGTTTCAGTTAAATAGAGATCACCATGGTATTTCCCCTATTTTAGCTTATCTATTTCGAAGAAAAACTCAAGTTATTCTGATCGCTAGGTCGTCTTCGTTGTCGTGCAAAAACTTTGATGTAGCCCGTTACTGGAACACTTAAAGGTATCACCTCAAAACTGGGAATACTTGCTTATAATGAAAAGGTGCAGTTGTAAGACAATGGGCATTATTCTGAAGTATATTTTTGGAGTTATTGAGCCCCTTTTTAACTTAAAATTTTTGTCAAAACTGGTTATTAATTAATCTCAAATCTATCAAAGGTATCAACATGAAACTTGGAATATTTGCTTATTATGACAGTGCACAGTTGTAAAACAAGGGGCATTACTCTTAAAGCTGTTTTTAGAGGTCTGCCCCATTTCAACTTGAATTTTTTTTTGAAATTTGTTATTGGTACAGAAAATTTCGAAAACTATTAAAAATATTGTACTCATTCTTGGCATACTTGCTACTGGGGACAGCATACTTGCTACTGGGGACAAGGCACATCTGTACCACAAGGGATATTACTAAGTGATCAGTGTTCTATAGTTATGCCCCTTTTTCACATTGAAAATAATTAAACCTTTGTATAAATACTAATATCTTGAACATCTACAATCACACAGTTATCCATCTTATAATAAGTGAAATGCATAACAGCAATTATTGAATAGCACCATAACACTCTTGAAATTAATTTTATTAAGTCGTTGCTCTTAACATACGAGCGTTGGCACCGCACGCGATACTCTCATTAGAGTCTCAAATGACCATAGTGTCTCCCGTCACATCTTACGTCACAACTCGGAAAATACTTGCAGGATTGAGTTTATACTTTATACAATGGTCAAACTTTACTGACAAGGAAGTCCGAACAATGACTCTACCTTGGTTCATTTTTGGATTATCTCCATTATTTTTATGTTGAAATTATGCTATTCTAGAGCATATCTAAAATGCAATTGAAGGAATTGATATGATTCTTATCACATGGGTGCAGTGACAAAGAACAATCTTCAAACATTTTAACTTTCGACTCTGACAGTACTTTCTGTGCTTTGATTTCTGATTTGAGAGAACTTATTTCATAGAAGTAGTGCATAGCCCTACGAAACGCGGCTTTCTGGTACTGGTTCATCTGTGCTAATATCGGTTATTCTTTTCCTTCTAATACAATGCGGAAAACGCTTCTTTTTGTAACAAATTTATGTTCCTTTTCTGATACACATATTGACGACAGGCAAATAAGTTCTAAATATAAGGATATTTAACGTTGATTTAAATGTAAGATTTATCCCTAATTACGCATGTCTAGTAAAACAAAGCTAAAGGCGACACTTGGACCGTATAGAAATGTTGCCGGCGACTCTTGTTCAGGTACTGAGTGGTTAAAACCGGCATAGCTATAATTAGGAACCAATATAAACGGACGTCTTTTTTTTTTTCTTAAAAAAAGCAGCTCCTCATGAAATCAAGGCTCATTTGATAATTTATGAGAAAATTCTTAACTTGATGTTCATTCTTCGACACGGAACAAATTTTAAGCTCATTTTGAAATGTCTCATGAAAGTCCTTTCTGTTTCCGAAAAGCACTAGGTTTAAAAAGGCTATCTTTTATTGTTTTAGAGTTTGAATTGAGTAGTACAGTTTGTGACATAATTATTTGGCGCTAAATTCTACATTTATGACTTTAAACATGAAATGCTCATAACTCCCTTTTTTTCTGAACTGAATTTACGGATTGAAAGAAGTTTACCGCTGGTGTCTTATATGTGTAACATATAAGACCCGTATTCTTGCTGCTTCTGCTGTAACATGTAACTCATATTCTTGCTGCTGCTGTAACATATAAGACCCATATTATTGCTGCTGCTGCCACTGCTGGAACATATAAGACCCATATTCTTGCTGCTGCTGCTGAAACATATAAGACTCATATTCTTTCTGCTACTACTATAACATATAAGACCCATATTCTTGCTGCTGCTGCTGCCGCTGTTGTATCATATAAGACCCATTTTCTTGCTGCTGCTGCTATAACATATAAGACCAATATTCTTGCTGCAGCTGTTGCTGTAGCTGCATCTGCTGCTGTAACAAATAAGGCCCATATTCTTGCTGCTGCTGGTATAATATAACATAACCATATTCTTGCTGCTGCTGCTATAACATGTAAGACCAATATTCTTGTTATTCTTGTTGCTGCTGCCGTAACATATAAGACGCATATTCTTGCTGCTGCTGTAACACACTAAACCCATATTCTTGTTGCAGCTGCCGTAACATATAAGACCCATATTCTTGTTGTTGCTACTGCTGCTGCTGTAACACACTAAACCCATATTCTTGTTGCTGCCGCCGTAACATATAAGACCCATTGTCTTGCTGCTGCTGCTGCCGCCACTGCTGGAACATAAAAGACACATATTCTTGCTGCCGCTGCTTCAGCTGTAAAATATAAGACTCATATTCTTGCTGCTGCTACTGCTGTAAGATATATCAGACCAATATTCCTGCTTTTGCTGTTGCTGCTGCTGTAACATATGAGGCTCATATTCTTGCTGCTGAAACATGTAAGTCCCATATTCGTCCTTTTGCTGCTATTTTTGCTGCATCTGTTGCTGCTTTTGTTGGTAAATGTTGTTAATCGTTCCTGAGTGTTTCATTTTAAAATGTCTTTTCAAATCTTGTACCCTAAACTAGATTTTAACACTACGATGTTTACACGTCTACTGCTCAAATGGGAAGTTTGCGTAGAAACAGTTCATATATTCATTAAATATTTGTAAGTCACACTCCAAAATCCTTGAAGAAAACCCCGTACGAATACGATACGAATATTTCTTGTATTCCGTCTGGGACTCTCGGCATTAAAGACTTACGGATATTGTTTAGCAAAAATTGGATAAATTAACTAAAATACAAAATCGAAAAATGATACGTTCCAAAAAATACTTGTCAATCTCCCGTGCTTTTGTGAATTGTATATCTGTTCAGATTCGAATGCGAAGTCTCTCAATGTGGCGGCGCAATAGTATTGACGGAGTTAAGTACAGGTGGGTAAATACTGCTGTTAGTCATGAATCCGGGTCAAAACGGTCCATTTAACAAATGGTCCCCGAGTCAAAACGGCCTACAAGACCTACATATCCAGACTCATCGAAGTCAAATTTTGGTTTCACTGTCCAAAGAACTGATGTGACTTCATTTAATATCTTTGCAAAATATCTTATTAAAACAAAATTGAATTAACAGGAGGAGTTTGGTTAAAAATGGCCTTGTGGTTTTGGAGGAGATGTCATTTGAAGTAAAATGTTGACGACGGACACAGGTTGATCCCAATAGCTCACCCTGAGCATCTGCTCAGGTGAGCTAAAATAAAAATGGATGTGAAATGTTTAAAAGAAAACAAAGTAACACCAAAGTTCGTTGTTTTATTTCACTAGTTAGTGTATCAAATCTTTGATCTGTCGATACCATGGTAATCGAAATATAAAAAACCGATGTCACAAAAGGACCAGTAATTTAACCGGACACTAGGCTCGTGGCTTTAGTGAAATTTAAGTGTTGAAATCGATATCTGGTACACGCGATAGGGATATTGTTGATTGCAAAATTAAATTTAAAACTGTTTAAGCAATAGCGAAAGTAATATGCGATTAGATACTTCGTATCGATCTAATTCAAATCGGACGCGTGCTACTAGTAAATTGAAATCGGTATCGGGTTCATGCGAGAGAGACAAATAGGCATGAATAAATAATAGAATATCTTTGAATACGAAGCTGTGATATAATCTGTATCATTGTTATATAAGAAAGCGTTATGATACAATATGTAATAGGTACCATTTTTAAGGTTCGTTACCAATCCTATTGTTTCTGTGTAGCCATCCGATACCCACCCCATATTGTTCCTGAGTAGTCATGGGCTACTAAACCATCTCCCACTGTTCCTGTCTAGCCGTAAGATACCATCTCCCACTGTTCCTGTCTAGCCGTAAGATACCATCTCCCACTGTTCCTGTCCGTCAACTTCTTTGCTGTTTGATTGATTCGAAACCCCCCCAACAGCTTATGACGTTTTTTTAAAGGCCATTGATTTTAATTACAAAGTATGGTGAATAATAAAGAAAATTAATTAAACAATTAATATTAATGTAATAGTATGGATGATACTTAATAATTAAGAAGCCTATACTATGTTTGATTATTAGGGAAACTGTGCTTGCTCTTATCTCATCATCTCTAAACTCGAAGGATACTGTTTATCTCGTGATTAAATCAATTACTACACGGAGTTATACAATACTATATTTATCTTATTGAACATTAAGCTAATTAGTACTGGAATGATAGCAGCGACGCAGGACACACATATTCTTAATTTGTTTAATCTTAGCTGGCATGATTTTTGCAAGAAAACTGGTTACATATTCTGGCTAACGATAACTTTATTGAAAATGACGTGTGCTTGAAATGTTTACACGAGTGGTAAAAAATAAACAAGCAATTAAAGAATAAGTAGTTTAACTTCAGAAATGCAGTGACAGAAATTTTGCTTTTTTCCCAAATAATATTTAAACGTGAAAATGTTCGTTAAATTAGGTATTCATTTAGCCTTTGTTTGAAATAAATTTTAACTGCATATGCCGTACACTCGCTGCATTGAAGATCAGCTCTAAGCAGAGGCATTCCTATGTTTGGTTGTAGAGCCAGCACCGTGCGTGCCAAAACAGCCATGCACGGGCTGCTGTAAAATCTTAAGCCATATTTAAATGACACAAATTGTCACAGTTTCTGACAAAATTACTTTAAAATACGTATCATCGACACAATCGAAAATCTGGCTTCGTCTTTTTTTTCCTTACGTCCATTATGATAAATTCTGTGGGTGACACAGCCCTGTAAAATTACATTGTATTCAGCTTGTTTTCAACTATTTTATTTTTTATTAGGAAAAAAATCAGCCGCCTTATTAACAAAACTATGTTGTAACGGTCTTTTATATTTTCAATCATTTTTTTTCTTTTCATACACAAAGTAATATTACTGTGGCCTATTTAAAGATGGTCACAGGCCTATAATCAAAATATACTCAGCCAGATTATCCTCTTCTACCTAGCAATAAACATTAAAAACGTTTTAAATCGGGTTTGGTTGACCTTTTCTTCTGAATGGTTTTTGCTCGTGGTAAAATAACAAAATGATGGGCGAAATATTTCATTACCTCAACAAATAACTGTATGTCGATTTATGTCCAATTGCTTTATCTATTTAGCTTAGTTAACAACCTAGCAACATTTCCATAATATGACAAAATTTACTGTTGTTTTTCTACAGGTGACATATGAAAACTTTCAGTGATTGAATCGAGAAAGAACATTCAATAAGAAAATTTATCTCAAAGAAGTAAGACAGACATGTTTAAACTTAGTAATTTTACACTTTTTATCTACCAATATGGTATCACTATTGTTTTGAAAATGGAATAGGCCAGATAATAGTGACAAGGGCGAATAAATACTACGCACTACATTTTTTTTGCACAATGGTTACGTTAAGCTTTCATATGTACTTAAAGCCCTATCGGGCCTGGCTTATTATTTTTGTATTATTCTTATTTCATGTATATGTATATTCAAGTGGAATCAACTTTCGCATTTGGATTCTTACGGGATCCTGTTCCTGTTTAACACCATAATCTTCGTCCGAATTTTAACACGTAGTGTTTTCCCTGAGCGATAATTATCGCCTTTGACACGACAATAATCGCCTCTGTGGTGAAAATCAACGTGTGGCGTTTGAACTGGTCAATTTCAGTTCCGTTTCCTTACTGTTTTGAAAATCACATAGTGAAAAAAGAAAATCTGCGACTCATTTGCTCACGCATATGTTTCTCAGTGTCTGAATGCGTCATGAAAACAACAACTGTGACTGAACTGAACAACAAACCCAAAGTTATATAACTCTGGTACACATGAGTTACTGTCTTATATATTATATATAAACCTGTAAGCCTATAGCTGTGCCTCGGGAATACCGCTGTTGTGAAAGGGCTATTTTAGTAACTATCCTCTTCTGTACTGATCGACCCGACACTAAAAATTTTCATGTTCTTTTGATTGGGATATAGTCGATTTTAATAAAAAGTTTAATTAAACAGACTTGCTTGAAACAAGTGGAAATTCCAAGGTAATACGGATGTAAATATTTAAATGAACTTAACTAAAACTTGACTGTCAACATAGTTTTCATAACAGTTTTTATACCAAAGTTTCTGATACCATAATAATTGTTTCAAAAATTCTTAAACGGTAACTCACTTCCAACAATCATCACAACAAACTTCATTTATAAAATAATCTTCGTACACAGTAAATATTTTTTGTTCACATTTCCGTTTTCAATAGGTGATTACAATACCTGAAGATCATTTTCTATCTGTTAAATATGTTCCAAAACGGAAATACCAGTAGACAAATATGACATCCTAAATCATACCATATCAATTCTAATAATGTGACTAAAATATTAAGATGTTGTTTTTAATGCATTTAACCGCAAAAATTGTTTACAATATATAAGCTTATGTATTCAAACTGTTCAATCGATCGATCAAATCTATAACGAGACATATAAAAGAGATCATATACTCTACACGCAACAACGGTTTTCAGGCCGTCTGTCATCGTACACGATCTAAGATAAAGTTGCGAACTGGTTTCCTGTTGCACAGTTTGTTTACTCGTTCTGACGTCACCAGGGGTTCTCTGAAGTCATTCAGTAACATGTCAGGACCACTTATTTCACTAAAGTATTCGACTTCTTTGTATTCTTGTGCCATATTACGTACCATGTTACTCGCACGGAAATTTCCACAGATGGTACAATTGCTATTTCTACTATAAGTATGTTAAAATACTCCTTCGAATTAAAAACACGAATTGCCTGAACAAAGAATATTTGATTACATTCAAAGGAAGAGGCAACATAACAAACAAATCACAGAAAGTTTATTTTTATTTTGTTTTGTTAAAAACTATACAACTAAACAAGTAATTATTGGTCCATGGTATAAAAACTGACCATAACAAAAAAATACGAATCAAAGAATTTACAGGCAAACCTGGAAGTGTTCAGTCACTGTAAATAACGACACCTGTGTACTCACAGGTTCACAGCAAATGCTTGCAATCGTAAATATGTACATATAAACATAGTTAAAGTACAAAATACTAGTTTGGCAGTATCTCTAATCAGGCAACAACGTACACAACTTAAAACTATGCAATTATACATGAAACAAAACGTACACTTGCTTTTACCTGGTTCAAAATAGATGACAAAAATGTTTAAGGACTCCATAACGACTATAGTAGACATAAACAAAACAAAATCTGACCATTGACGATTTGCTGCGCCACCGGATGAATACTGAAGAATACTTAATTTGCAACTGTATGTTACGTACTATCATTAGCATGGGGATTTTTCTATACGATCGATTGATTATAATCAATATTTCAGAAGATTTACCTTGTCAATCGATTTACCAAACTGATAATCGTTCAAGTCTTCTAAGTGACCTACATATTTTGTCTAACACAAAAATAAAGCTCAGATCAGATAAGAAGCCAGTTGAATATAATCGATTTTTTCTCGATATTTTTAACATTACACGCTGTCAAGCATGAGTGTACCAGTGTTTTGCTTGCAGCTGTGAAGTCTGAAATAAACGATTTAGATAGTTGGATCAAAGCCAAGACTCTTGGTAAATTGTTCCCTGGTGTCTGCCAACAGATGAATAAGCTGGCTGGAGCAAAGCCAATCGTTTCGATTTTCCTTAACATTATTTAGCCGAGTTGAAAAAAACGTGACTATATTTCAAGATGTTTGTCTGTAAACGGGGTTTACAAGAGAAAAAAAAACATCATTGCTTAAAACTATGTTGTGCCCCTTCAATATTTTTTTGTAATGGTGAATATTGATATATATATATAATCATGTACCTTTAGCTTAACGTTATCATTATCCAACAAAACTCCTGCCCAGAAGGGGGGGGGGTTCCCTTCAATATTTTGCCAAAAATCGAGGGGGGGGGAGTCGTCGCGAAAATGACCTATCGAGTATATAAAGATTTGAGACAAACAAAAACAATGTAACTACCCTTTGAGAGTTGCATTATAAAGTAAGATAGCAATTTAAACGTACGTCTTAAACGAGTGTCATGAAAGACCACAGGAAGGTAATAAAGAACAGATGAACGTAAAAATGCAACAACAAAACATAAAGAAACAACAAAGTAATGCCCAATATTGACTTGAAACTTTGAAGGAAATGATCCAATAAAAACTATATAGATTTACGTGATAATGACTGCAATGTCTAAACTATAAAATAAATGGAAAATCATTAAGAGTAAATGAAATACAGTACCACTGAAAATACCGAGAAAAGAATACTTCCAAAAGGCGGCGATTTTGATGAATTTAATTTGATTGTTTCAACTGACTGAAATATAATTTGGTATCATACCATAATCAAATAAAAAAAAAAGACCAATTCAAATGTATTTTATCGGACTGTGTTCTTAAATCAAACATAAATAAATAACAATGCCTCAATTCAATTGTAAATGAACACATTATTTGATATACATTTTTATAACTTAGTTCAGTGTTTTCAAGATGCATTAGTGTATATATCCAATGAAACCAGAACTGGAACAGACATCAACAAAATTTTGACTGATCTAGATTAAACAAGGTACCTATGCTGACCTGCTGTCAAACTGTTCTTGATATTATGTGACCGCCAACTTACTCTTTGACGTGCTCTGCCCATTTTGGGATTGAAACTTCACTTACTTTTTATAATTTGAACAGAACTTCCATAGAATACAGTTCATTACTATGGGGTCAAGTCCAATTTAGTAAGATACTTGAAAGATGTACTATTTTAAGTATCAATACAGTTTAAACACGGTGCAGAGTTGAGCATGAAATATATTTCATAATCATGTGGTAAAAAATATCCCTTATTTTCATTAGGCGACACAAAGACCTAAAATACCATGGTAATATAGGTATTTGGAAAAAAAACTTTGCTTTTCTTAAACATGGGAACTTATTCAAATCTCCAATCACAGTTTATGCTGTGGAGTTTATGTGAGTAGATAACACTAAAACATACAAAATTTTATAACATTAGCTCGACAGATCTCGTCCACCCTATGTGGTACTCAAGTCTCCAGTACAAAAAAAAAACATAGTTCAATTGTATAGCACTAAAATGTGTAGCACAAATGTACAGTAAATCCCGTTTTAACCGGTTCCTCTAGTCTACAGTGCATGCATATTTATATACGGCTTAAAACTGTATATAGAGATGAAACAACAGTTAAAGACACATTTTCATATTATCTTTTCATAGAGTTTTATAAAAATGTCAACATACAATACCTTATTGTCATTAGATTTTAAACACTGCAATACAGGTGGTGCACTCTATTCTGTCTCTGCTGTACACTTCCAATAACACTAAAACATTCAGCAATCAAAAACTGGTGTCTATTGCCCCAATAAATGTTAGTTTTACAAATAACAAATATCAACAAAATATGCAACGCTTATTATAAACAAACAGCAGTACTGAAATTTGACATGTAAGACAATTTCACAAAAATGAAAAAAAATGTATTATTCAAAGACATGTCCTCAAAGTTATGTATGACCTTAACATTCAAACAAAATATTGTGTTACCACATTTTTGCATTAACTGTCTTAACTCACCATTAAATACATAGCACAAATTTAAGGCAGACCTCAACAATGCTGCACTGTACAATAGCAATACATTCTGACAGGATCTGATCATCATTGTAAAAATACCACTGAAACTATGAAACTATGATACCAGAAATCATTATACAAGCCTAAATGAGCACATAATGCATAGTAACAGTAAATACCTTTCTGCTGAAGTCATAAAACAATTCAATTTCTTTTATATACGGTATACATACTATTTTCAACCCAATCTCTTTGTGATTTGGAGTGTGTATAGATGTATTCATACAAGCCTTAAATTTGCTTCTCTTCTTTTTTTTTTTTTTCAAGTAGTATTTCTTTACAGTGACCACTGGGAGAATATCTGGAAACCAAATCTATAAACACTGCATTGTACAGTCCTTGTCTGTTGTATTCAGTCCTTGTATGAAACTCTTTGTGTTCAGTGGAGCCATTGTCTGTGGTATTTTGTATATGTATGGAGCCATTTTCTGTTGTATTAAGTCCCATTGTCTGTTGTTTTCAGTTCTTGTATGTACCTCTTTGTGTTCAGTGCAGCCCTTGTCTGTTGTATTCAGTTCTCGTACGTACCTCTTTGTGTTCAGTGAAGCCCTTGTCTGTTGTATTCAGTTCTTGTACATACCTCTCTGTGTTCAGTGAAGCCCTTGTCTGTTGTATTCAGTTCTTGTATGTACATCTTTGTGTTCAGTGAAGCCCTTGTCTGTTGTTTTCAGTTCTTGTATGTACCTCTTTGTGTTCAGTGAAGCCCTTGTCTGTTGTATTCAGTTCTTGTATGTAACTCTTTGTGTTCAGTGAAGCCCTTGTCTGTTGTATTCAGTTCTTGTACATACCTTTTTGTGTTCAGTGCAGCCCTTGTCTGTTGTATTCAATCCTTGTATGTAACTCTTCATGTTCAGTGCAGACCTTGTCTGTCGTATTCAATCCAGAATAATGACAGCATCATCTTCATCATCAGAAACACCTACAAATTTAATGGTTTTTAACTGATGCAAAATTGTTTTAAAGCCATACTGGTATTTAACATATAATAAAGGTGTTTCATTTCTACCCTAACAACTATTCTATTTATAAACAAGAGGACCAGATGGTCCTGGGTCTCTCACCTGAAAAGAAACTACCAAACAACTGGTGGAGTGGGGGTGGCACCGAAAGAGATGTGTCAAATGGAAGACAGTTCCAATACCACATTGGATATAAACAAGAGAGCCATGATGGCCCTAGATCACTCACCTGAATAATTTGCCTTTGGGTCTGCAGTTGAGCAAACATCAAAAGCTTTTTTAAGATTCTCCCTATATAAATCCATATGAATTCAAGTGACCCCCCGCCCCCACAAGGTAGAGCCAATTTTAGCTCAAGGGGCATAATTGGAACAAACATGGTAGATGACCTCTAGCTGATGCTCCATTAAATATATCTAAGTTCTAGGCTTTGTGGTTTCAGACCAAATAAGTTTTTTTTAAGTTTTGCCTAAATAAGCCTATGTAAAATCAGTTGATCCCCGGTCAGGGTCAAATTAGATTCTAGGGGTATAATTTGAACAAACTTGATAGAGGTCCACTAGACAATGCTACATACCAAATCTTAAGGCTCAGGACCTTTGTGGTTTCAGACAAGAAGATTTTCAAAGCTTTCCCTATAAAAGCCTATGTAAAATCAATTGATCCCATAGGTGGGACCAAATTTGACCCCAGGGGTATAATTTGAACAAACTTAGTAGAGGTCCACTAGACAATGCTACACACCAAATCTTAAGGCTCAGGGCCCCGTGGTTTCAGACATGAAGATTTTCAAAGATTTTCTTTTCAGTTGCCATAGCAACCAGAGTTCTTGATGGAATTCAATTTCTTCATACAAGGAATATCCTAGGCATGTTTCATCAAAGTTGGCTTTGCGGTTTAGGAGGAGAAGTCATTTAAATCAAATTGTTGACGACACACAACGCACGCTGATGCACGCCGGACAATCAATGATCCCAATAGCTCATCTTTGAGCACTTTGTGCTCTGGTGAGCTAAAAAACATTTTTTTAACCAAAAAGAAGGTTAAATAGTTCAAGGTAAACCGAAGTCAAATTTGATGCAAACTTATTTAAATAGTTAAAATTTCAAATACATTATCTTCAACAACAAGAATGTAGGCCAGTAGGTTTAGGTCAGTCAAGGTCAAAATTGAAGTCTACCTGCAAACTTATACATACAAAGAATTAAAATTTCATTGATTTAGCTTCAATAAACAAGTAAGTAGGTCAGTTGGTGACATGAAAGTCAAGGACAAAGATGGATGATGGTCAAGTACTTTCCTACCCTATCCAATGATTTTTTTCTGCATGAGGGTGGGGGTACCCATGTGAGGTGAGTGGGGGCACTGGCTACCCTTGGGAGGGTCAAGATCTTCCAAAACCAATCTCATTTGTTAGGCAATGCTAAACCATATGTATCTAAGCTCAATGCCTTTCACTTCCTTTTCCTATATAACTCAATGTAAAACCAAGTGACCACTTGGGCAGGGTCAATTTTGATCCCATGTTTTTCTTTTTATAAACTTTGCAGAGGTCCACTTGACAATGGTACAAACAAAATATCTAAAACTAGGGCTAATGGTTTCTGACAGGAAGATTTTTTTAAGTTCTTCTTATATAAGTCTATGTTAAATCAAGTGACCTCTGGGCTCAAGCCAATTCTCACCCCACAGCCATGATTTATATAACTTTGGTAGAGGTCCACTAGATGATGCTAAAAACCAAATATGTAAGCTCTGGGACTTTTGGTTTCAGACAAAAATATTTATATTAAATTTTATTAAAACTTCTTTAATATAACATTCTATGTAAGATCAAGTGACCCCTGGGGCGGGGCCAATTTTGATCCAAGGAACATGATTTTATTAACTTGGCAGAGGTCCACTAGACAATGGTGCAAACAAAATATCTAAATCCTAGGCCTAACAGTTTCTGACAAGAAGATTTTTTAAAGTTTTTCCTTTATTAAGTCTATGTAAAATCAAGTGACCCCTAGGGTGGGGCCAAATTTGACCCCAGGGCTATGATTTATATAATTTTGGTAGATGTCGACTAGATGATGTTATCTACCAAATATCTAAGCTCTTGGTCTTGTGGTTTCAGACAAGAAGATTTTTAAAGTTTTTTATGGCAACCAGAGTTCTGCATAGAATTCCATTTTTTACTTTGAAAGAGGACCATACAAGCATCATTTCTGTAAAGTTTAAATGCAACTGACCCAGTGGCATAGGAGATGTTGTTTAAAGTCAATTGCTGACAACGAACAGACGACAGACAGCCGATAAACAAAATAGCATACTAATAGCTACACCTGACCTTCGTTAGGTGGGCTAACAAGCATAAAGGAAGGTTAAAAGTACCATCATTATTTTTACAGATCCTTACAACTTTTTATAATGGAACAGGTTTAGTGACTACAAAATACTGAGTTACAAGTGACTACTGTAAAAAACAAATTCAGCACAGTACAGACCCAAAATATACAATTAAGATTACTGAAAATTTTTGGACACAATCATGTAAAAAGACAGCCATAATGGCCCTAAATTGCTCACCTGGTAACAAAAGAGCAGTAATGGTCCTAATTTGCTCACCTTAGTATAACTGATATGTAAGACAACTTAGACAGGTGCCATGTAATGTATTTATCATCAATTTCAAAAGAAGAACTAAACAATGGGTATAATTTGATTAATATTGTTCGAAGTCCACTAGACAATCCTTAAAAGAGAATTTCAGAACACTCAGCCATATGGTTTCTGTCAAAAAGAATTTTAAGAGTAAGTCTATAATATTATTACATTTACGTTTGAACAACTTAAGAAGAGCTTCATGCAAGGAACCAGCTGCTATTATTCATCTTTGACCATGTGGTATGGAAGGAGATGTTACTTAAAGTTGCACAATGGACACAGACGGACCATAAAAGCTCACATCAGGCAACTAAGATTGGACACTTGACATATTATTTCAATACCGGATCAATACAAATACTGCTTATTTATTCAAGTCCTTTGTGAAAATGGCACGTATAGAAAAGATGAATACAAATAATTCTCACATGACAAATATAACTTTGGATTTTTCATAATGTTTCAAATGAATATTAAATGGTTTGTCGGACTTTGAACATAATTCTTAAAGTTAAACACAGTCATCTGGCATGCCATAAAATGGCACTGATTCAATGTTTTCTACTTATTTTTAACTTTCAGACAGGCCATATTGTTACTTCTACTATCGCTATGGGTTTTAAAGCAAGTGGTTACTAGTCAGAGTAGATTTTTTCCAGTGTCACAGTGTAAGATAAGTTGCAAAATCAAAGGTACTTAAAGCAATCCAAGATAAATTTACCTTGAAAACGACGCCTCTTTGATAGACTACCAGTCTCCTGGATGCTTGCAGGCCGCTTTTCGCCGACATGACTACCTGTGTGACTTAATGCAGCTGGCAGAGATGCATCAATTTCCTCAGATGTCAATACACCATTAGCTCCTGTCAACTCTCCACTTCCACTTAATTCAGAATGTTCTATTTCACTTTCACTTTGGGCTATTGCTTCTTTACTAGGAAACATGTAAGTTAACTGAGGGAAGTATTTCTCAAGATCATCAAACTTGATCATTTTGTTACACTTGAGGGTAACAACTGGCAGGCTATAATACTGAATAAAAGCTTTCTCCTCCATTTCATTACATGTAAGTAGAGGTACATTTAACACATTTTCTAATGCAAACAGAAACTCATTTACACTGCATCCATTGAAATAAAGCTTACACACTGCCTCCACAAGGCAATACCGTCCATTTCTGTCTTCTTGTTCCAAACAGAGACATGATATACTTTTGTTGTTTAACCATGCACCTTCTATGCATTTCACAAGTGAAACCTGTGGTTTTGCGGCTGATATTGTCGCTGGCAATGGCTGATTCTGTGCTGCAGGCATGGAGGCCCCTATATGGGTATTTACAAGATCTGGATCCTCACCTTCAGCAATTTGGGATAATGGGAGACTGGGAGATGTAATTCCCAGGGAAACAGTTTTTGCCACAGAGGAATGGGGTGGAGATGACATTAACTGTAATGGAGGTGGAAGTCCAGCTTTTTCAAGTGATGGACGGGCTGCCACTGCTGTATTTGGTGGAACAACATTTGACCCAGTTGGGCTGAACAATCCTGGAATTTCTTGGTTAGCATTTGGATTTATATTCCTTTGTAACTGGTTTGGTAGCTGTTGATTTGGTGATGACAAATGCACACTTTTTGGAACATGCTCATGTTGTGGATTTCCTGCGATGCCCTGTGCTATTATTTGATTCTGATTACTATGTGTCATATTTTGCGCTACACCAGGCACCGGAAATCTTTGAGCGAACATAATCTGCATCTGTTGTAAAGCTTGGCCACCATTCATAGGCGGTATCTGACCCGATACACCAGCAGCCAAAGCATCAGCATTCGGTGGGAATCCAGAATGAGAACTTATCCTTGCCATCTGTGGTGCACTGTGTCCTGTAGGTGACAGTGGAGATCCCAACGGCGAACCAGAAGGGGGTCTCGAACTTGAAGGTGGTCTTGACCCTGACTGTGGTCCTGATCTTGACGAAGGTCTCGACTGTGCCCTTGGGGAGGAATCTGCCCCGTTACTCACTGGGCGCTGCTGGATCCCTTCTTTACTTGAAATACTGCCTGGACTCTGATTCCTTATGTTTTGATTATTTTGCATATTCATGTAATATTGCATCATTGGGTTCATTTGTGGAACTAGCTGACTGTACGGCACATGACCATGTCTTGCATTGGCAGGTCCATTGGGAATACCAGGCCTGTATTGCATTCTGTATACCTCAGCCATTCTTGGGTCAATCATACGTGGATTAAACATTGGGCTAGCTGGTAAACCTACTTGTGGCGGTATAGAAAAACGGGAACCATTCTGCTCTGGTCTGTTTATACCTCCTTGTATCTGACTTTGTATCATATCAAGCTGGGTACCAGGCTGAAACAAGTATGGCTGCCCTTGCCTAACATGGCTATGCGAAGATGATGTGGTTGGTTTTGGCTTGTCAGATGAGCGAGAGCTGATTGTAGGAAGCTCCATGTAAGTGGCATGTTTTAATGGATTACTTGATGGCAGTTCAATAATTTCAACAGGTGAAACTTTAAGAATATCTCTAACATCAATCAAGCGTGTTGTAGCATCTGAAAATACAAATTCTACCCCCGCAGTTTTACAAGCTTCATTTAACATGTCACATTCCTTTTTTGTAGGAGAAAGTCCATTTACATTCTCATTGGTTAATAATCCTGCAGCATATTGTATTACTGACAGAGGTACAAATTTAGCATCAACCCTTTTGATATAAGGTGTCACTGTATTTTTTATCTGTAACCATCCTGCAGTCTCAGCAGCCTCCTGCCGGGCTAACCTAGCATCAGGAAACGTCTTTTTCACAAGGTTGTAAAATCTTATAAAATCTGATAACAGCACTATTAAATCCTTTGTTGTAAATTCCTTCTTCCCATACTCCCCAGCACAATGTTGTTGATTGATTTCATTAAGGAGTTTTGCCTCATTTGGGGTAATAAAAAAACTTGTGAGTGGTGCCTGTTTCCCCAAATCATCTGGGTAGGAGTTGGGGTACCGGCTTAATAACTTCATTTCCACTATACGCACTGATACAAACTTTTTTTCACCCCGCAGAATATAAGGAATGTTCACATTGTCAATAACTGTCCACCCAAACACACCTTTAATACTTTGAAAATCTGGCTGGCTTTCGATACTGTGCTCGGTGTTTTTTGATTGAGAAACTTTTGCAGTGTCCAAGTTAGAACCTGTGTTGTTTATCTGTTGCAGTGACTGATTTGGCCGTAAATGCTGAGTTTGAGGGGCCATTCTCAGTGGTTGCTGTTGTTGGTTTTGCTGCTTTTGTTGCTGTATTTGTTGTTGCTGCTGATAGTAGCTTGGTGGTAAGTATGCCAGATCAACACGCTCTGCTTTTATAGCCGGGTGCTGCATAATCTGGATAAAGTATTTTACAGAATAAATTGTACAATACAGATTTTATATGTTTATATCAATATAGATTTCAACTTGAATTTCTATATTATACTCCAGTCTAAGGATATATTTTAAGCCTATGTCATGAGGATAAGACACCCAGCCAAAACAAACTGAATGTGATATACTGTCATCATCCTACCAAATGTTTTAGCACACTACATAAACAGACTATTGAAAGAAATGTAAAATAAACAATTAACTGTAATTTGTCTCTGAAATTTTCTAGGTAATGTATCATTTTCACCTCTATCTACATTTAAGATTCTATATTGCTGTTCACTAAATGAAGGATCACAGGTTTGAAGCAAGAACAAGGGTTATAAACATTCCCAACCTTTTAAGTCGTTTGTTTTAAACCTATTTATCTAACACTGATTGGGAAATAAGTTCTTGCTTCTCATATTAACCCTGAACATGCTGAAATATTGCAATGGATTTGCCCAGCTTTGAATTTGGAACAGTCCATTCAAAGTTTAAGGGATTTCAATATCAAAATATAAAACTGGAGCTACCAACAGTATAGAGTCTGGCCAGACTGCACGGATGTGCAGAGTGGCCTGGCTCTATACTGGTGGCAAAGGCTAACCACTTTCTGTTCCAGCAGGTTAAGGGTTAAAACCGGCTAGAGTCGAACCAGAAAAAAATGTGAAGTGCTGCAAGTCACCAGAGAAAATTTTCCCTTGTAGGATTTGAACAAAGGACCATCCTACTGGTAGTCTGGACTCTAGCCCCTCAACCACTATGCCATTATGTTAACAGATTAAGAACTAAATGATTATCAGATAAATTTTTGAAATCTTCTTAAGTATTAAACTAGGAATTTTCTCAAACAAAGAAACATTTTATACACAGCTACTAAATGTGCACCTCAGCTGTCATCAGTGCCAAGGTTCAAATCCGATGCAATT
The DNA here is from genome assembly GCA_012932295.1 of Cyclina sinensis. Classification (NCBI taxonomy): domain Eukaryota; kingdom Metazoa; phylum Mollusca; class Bivalvia; order Venerida; family Veneridae; genus Cyclina; species Cyclina sinensis. The sequence continues at coordinate 8,095,402 of JAAONU010000017.1, forward strand.
TGACTAACAAAAAACATTAGTTTTTCTTTCATTTTAAGAATATTTTTAGATCTTATGCGTATACAATGTAATTATAAGATATAGATATAAAAGCAACAATTATAACATTATCCTGGATAAAATCGATGTAATATGAGGTTACAGTTTGCCAAAATATGTTCAGTGCTAGAGGTGTGACCTTGGGACTAGAGGTGCATTATCGACTAATTATGGATTAAGATTATTACACATTGTGACTGATTGTGGTTAATACACACTGAAAATGAAAACATCTTGGCAACATCTTGTATTCTTAGATCTAAGTACAAGTATTTTGCAGTATTGACAAAAAATACACTTACAAACAACTATATCTGTACAGTCTCACCAAAGTAAAAATGTTTTGGTGTGATTGAATAACACATACTTTATTTTAGGATATCTTTTTAAGAGTATTTTGCAGAAAGCAGGATATATCAGAAACAACACTTTTATCATTGCTGAAATTCCTGTCAGCTCAATTTGCAAAATAAAATGTGTACCGGGTACTTACAGTAACTCGAGCATTCAACTTTTTCAGCCCTTGGTTTATTCATCTCTTTAAAGAAACTAACAATCTCTAGACAGATTTATAGAAAATAGCCAAGAGACTTAGAGTATTGGCCCTACTGGATTTTTGTAAGTCTGAGCAAAGAAGCAAACACTTCAAGATCACTTTCTTTTCTCTTATCTAAAAGCTATAGCATAATGCAGATTCTATCAATGTTTAGTCGGGGGGCATACACCAGACTTTTGACGGAAGATCATTCACAACAGGCAGGAATATGACACAAAATGGTTCCAAGCCTCCTGAAAAAAACTTTGGTCAAATTTCAGATCCCAGATCATTTGATATGTAAAGCATCTCCCAATGTTAGGATTTTGACAAACTGCCATTGCTCTATGGCGGGTATTTAGATTTCAAAAACGGAAAAATGTCAAATTCCCCTCGGTCAGCCCGTCACCCTAGTTTTCAGAACTCAAGACTACCATCAACATAATTAAAACATTTAAGCTTAGCTAACTTTGATTTAGTATTTAAGACTTACCCCACTGATAGTCATAACCGTATCTTGTCTAGGGGACGGATATGAACTCTAGAACACAGTGACAAGTAGTCAACAACCAAAAAACTGACACCTTTCTGTCCTCTTTTCCATCTGGTAATAGAAAAAATATGTACATAAACTCACAATAAACTTCATTTACTGACTTTAAGCATTGTCTAGGAAAAGATTTTAAAAAGCATGCAAGAATATCTAGACTTATTCAGGAACAAAGTTAACAAACTGGAGTGATTTAACTAATTATAAATCAAACAATGGTTGACAACTCTGTTGTAAATGTATATGTGCATATTCATAAATCAATCAAGTAATGAGCTTCTCTCTTTTAAGCAACTAGCATCATCACTTTATAACACCATGTTTAAACTTTTCATGTAAACTAAAAATGAAACAAGAGGATCATGATGGTCCTACATCGCTCACCCAAGTCCTATTCCAGTGACCTAGTTTTTGACCTGAGATGACCCATATTCAAGCTTGACCTAGAATTCAACAAGGCAAACACTCTGATTAAAAACTAGACGTATCACAGACTGTGATTAACCACCCTGCAATACCGCCTTTCAGAAGAAAATGGGAAATATAGAACATGTCACACAAACCTACACTTATTGGTGATCTTGCAAGACAAGTGTCAAATCAATAATCTTAGAGATGTGGAAGTAGTCTGTGTCATAAGATTTTGCTATGACAGACCATAAACCATAATGCGCGCATGAAAAAGTGTCACAGACATCTACACTGACTGGGGAACATGCATAACACGTTTTAAATCAATAGTCCTAGAAATGTGGAAGTTGTTCATGTCACAAGATTTCGCTATGACAGGCCATGAAACTGCAGCATAGGCGTTCATAAAAACCATGAAACACACATCTGCACTCATTAGTGATCATGCCCATCAAGTTTCAAATTGATAGTTCTATAGACTATGATTCTGATATGACTGGCTGTTAATCCACAATGCACTTTTAGGTGAATAAAAAAATGTGTCACATACATCTACACTTACAAATGAACATGCACACCAAGTATCAAATCAGTATCTTAGAAATGTGGAAGGAGTTAGCATCAAAAGATTTTGCTGAGTATGACTGAGCATCGCTCAGATGAGCTCAAAAAACAACACAGGTTAATGCGTGATAAAATCTTCATGACAATTTAAGCAGTACATTACTAATTATTTTGACGGTGTAGAGTAATCTTAGCTTAAAGTATGATTGTATGAAATTTCATTTGTAAATGTAATCCTTAAAATGTTCCAAGACAATTAATCCAACGGTTGTTTCAATGCTTTGATCTAAAGACTGTAATTATGAACGGTTTTATTTGCTCTGTGTTAGGCAGGTAGATATTCTCTGCAACTCAGGTCAACCGTGTAAACAAAACCATAAAATTTTCCATCAAAAGCAATAGAAATTCAATATAATATCCATTTTCCAATTTATGTATCCAAACATAATACCATTAGGCTCCTCAACTTCATATCCCAAGTACGAAAAAAACGTATCATATATGCAAATGATCGACTAGATCGAATAACGATCAGCTGTTGTATATTTATTTCAACTTTTTCTTTATAAAGGCACGTTTTCTTTCTTACATTTAATTTCCCGCACTTTAACACTCCGCACAGTACATTTTTGACGGTCTGCCAACTTGCGCCAATACAGAACAATCATTCTTGGCTGTGTGCCAGGTCAAACATCCATGTATAATTCGCTTATTGGCTATAATATATCGAAGCACCTGTCTCGCTTTACTGCCAATCTAAATCATATTCTAATTAGGTTTACTCTGAAATAGGTGTTGATTAAATGTTTTATGCAATTAACAATCACACGTCACGGTAACATTCCGTAAGACTTTCACTTTCTTAAATAATACAGTGTAACTCTGTAAACCAAACATGTTGCAAGTGTCGAGTTTTTGTTTGGTTTTTTTTGTTGTTGTTGTAGTTTTTTGTTTTTATCAATCTTCGAAATGTCCCCAACTGATTCACAATTAATCCTTGCTAGATGTGCTACACTCGAGTTATTTTACTTAGCGGCTAGTTGTGGAAAATTACCTCCCCTGATAACAAAAATTACCTCCCCTATTATCACTACATACATTTTTTGGCAGATGTTCACACATTGAGGGTGAACTGCGTGCACATGAAAAGAGAAACATGCACAAACAAATAAAACAAAACGTATGTTATAATAACAATTTGATCAAGCAAAGATTTACGGTTCTTTGCTTTTCTGTAAAAGGTTATTGATCCACGGTGTACATATACGCACGTGATTCACCTGATACGTATGGGTTAAAAACGAATGTATCGGCACCAGCACGGAGGCGTCAGTATCGCATTTTTCTGCATTTATATCCATGCAGTAATAATTAAAATATACAACAGTTTCTACGCGTCAGATGAATATATAATATGCCAGTATAACTCACTATACTATCATCATAGCATCCCCTTGTACCGCTTATTCACGTGACGTCCTTCATTTAAACCTTAACAGTCACAACCGATATAATTCATCACAAGCCTTCCGGTTAATTATTCCGTTACCAATAGCAACGCCTATCGACATGAAACGCACTGATAAACACTGACAATAAACACGTCAGACACATCGGTTATTGATTTACACATTCCCTCTGGCGAGCGGTATTTGGACGTCTGCCAAGTCGGTCTGTCTACTTACGAATTTAATCGTGTGTGAAATACATCGGGGCTGTTCCAAACTTAACTTTTGTATGGATTAGTATATTGTTGTTAGCTTTACAGTGTTATTTAGATTTGTAGTGTAAAATTCATTTTTTTATTTTTACTCAATATATTTCTTGTTATATATTGTTGTTAGCTTTACAGTGTTATTTAGATTTGTAGTGTAAAATTCATTTTTTTTTATTTTTACTGAATATATTTCTGCATGTTTCCAGTAACTGCACAAAATGCCGACAGTCCTGTCATACATTTCATGCGCGAGCTTACTGAGGCGTACAATAAAATGACGTCATTTAACTTGTGAAAAATGACATCGGCTTTATCCCTACTACCCTCCGTTCTTTTACACGAGACCAACTCGAAGCTGAATGTTTATAGTGATTTCAGTTAAAATCTAACAGCCTGACGCATACGGGAAGTATGGTTAGAAATATCAGGGATCTAATTCTAACTAAATCATTTCACTGAAACATTTGTACTTGCCTTAAATCTGTTATAATTTGGTCCCACTTACAACTGTTTACCTGCCACATCTTAAGGGAAATGGTCGAAATTTCATAACAACGTTCAGAGACCGATCCCATTTTAACCCGCTTTGTATCTATTGTCTGTTTGAGACTAAATGACACGACAGGTCAGACAGGAGTTGGGCAATCGTGACAATTATCTTATCATTACTTCTGTTTGCTTAGGTTATCTTATCATTCAGGGAAGAATGTTATCTTATCTGGGCTTTATATATATTTCTAATACACGTCCGAGGCCTGAGAGGGTGTTTTGAAACAAAATCAAAAGATGGAGGGGTGTTAAAAAGGAAATAACTTCACAAAATTGCAGTGTGGTTAATTTCGCTTAAAATTTATAAAATACATGTACCCACTGTAAGGATTTCCTTTGAAACACTATAATTTAATTTCGTGTCAGCCCTAGACAACCTTACTAAAAACATTACAAGTGACTGTCACTTCTTTTGAAACATTATAATTTAATTTCGTTTAAGCCCTCGACACAATAGAAGGATACAAAGTCATCACGCACCTGTTTTATGCTCTCTCGCGGATCAACAATCCGTCACTTGAAAGATAAAATGTTTTTTTTTTTTCAATAAGACATCTGTAGAGTTACAAAAAATCTTGTTGTGCACCGAAGATTGGCTGGTGTGCTTTGTATTTACGTAAAGAATTTTCATAATGTAAAATTCTAGTTTAGGTCTGAAAACGGGTGAAAGTTTATTTTTCTGTATGCACGCTGAAAAATGATTTCAACCGTTTTCAGGCCTAATTAAAACTAGCTAATCTTCGGTGCACAACATGATTTTTTGCAACTCTTAAGATTTCTTATTGAAAAAAACCATAATACCTTTCAAGTGACGGATTGTTGACAAAAAAAGTGGTCCGCGAGAAAGCATAAAACAGATGTGCGATGACGTAGTATCCAACCATTGTAGACAGCTTAACAACGTTTCAGGGGACGGTAACAAAACAAGAGGGCCATATTGGCCCTAGATCGCTCACCTGAATACTTTGCCTTTGGGTCTGCTATTGAGCTAACATCAAAACCTTTTTTAAGAATCTCCCTATATAAATCTACATGAATACAAGTGACCCCCAGGGCTGGGCCAAATTTCACTTAAGGGGCATACTTTGAACAAACTTGGTAGATGACCTCTTACTGATGCGATGCTGCATTAAAATATCTAAGTTCTAGGCTCTGTGGTTTCAGACAAGAGGCTTTTTAAAGTTCTGCCTATATAAACCTAGGTAACATCAACTGACCCCCGGGGCAGAGCCAAATTTGACTCTCGGGGCATAATTTGAACAAATTTGGTAGAGGTCCACTAGACAATGCTACATACCAAATCTTACTGTTCAGTGCCTTGTGGTTTCAGACAAGAAGATTTTCAAAGTTTTCCCTACTTTAGCCTATGTAAAACAAATGACCCCGTGGTGGGGCCAAATTTGACCCCAGGGGTACAATTTGAACAAATTTGGTAGAGGTCCACTAGACAATGCTACATATCAAATCTTAAGGCTCAGACCCTTGTCGTTTCCCTATATAAGTTTTCCCTATATAAGCCTATGTAAAATAAATATAAGTTTTCCCTATATAAGCCTACGTATAATAAATTGACCGCAGGGGTAGGGCCAAATTTGACCCAAGGGACATAATTTGAGCAAACTTGATAGAGGTCCACTAGACAATGCTACACACCAAATCTTAAGGCTCAGGGCCTTGAGGTTTCAGACAAGAAGATTTTTAAAAGTTTCACTATATAAGACTATGTAAATCAATTGAACCCCTGGGCGGGGCCAAATTTGACCCCAGGGGTATAGTTTGAACAAACTTGGTTGAGGTCTACTAGACAAATGCTACATACCAAATCTTAAGGCTCAGGGCCTTGTGGTTTCAGACAAGATGATTTTCAAAGTTTTTCCCTATATAAATCTATGACAAGAGGGCCATGATGGCCCTAAATCGTTCACATGAGTCTCATTGCTCATGTTACAAGTATCATTACCGGATGTTATGGGTGTTTGTTGTTCGCAAGTTTGAATAAGTTTTCAATAAGTTTGAGGTATCTGGGTGTAATGGTACTCAATTTTTTTTTATTTTTAGAACAAATAGTTACAGGTGCCAGTGAACTTGACCTTTGACGTACAGACCACAAAATCAATAGGATTATTCTAATATAATTACCCTATGAAATTTTAAGCTTCTGTGTGAAATGGTACTCCTGTTATCCAGTGGAAATGGTTTTCACTTTAGAGGTCCTCGGACCTTGACCTTTGATCTACTGACCCAAAAAACAGAACGGGTTTTTTTCTCCTCAATAAGGGCAATCACCCTGTGAAGTTTGAAGGCCTTGGGTCACATGGTACTCAAGTTATTGAAAGGAAACAAAGTGTGACAGACAGACATACAAACAGACACCCATAGACAGGGCAAAAACAATGTCTCAATCAGAAGGGCGGAGTAGGGGGGGGGGAGACATAACAACGAACAATTGAAGGTCTTGCCTTTGGTGTTTCAGAGCAGCAGATTTTTCATTTTTTCCTATATAAGTCTTTGTGTAAAATCAATTGGCACCCCTGGGTGGGACCAGTTTTGACCCCAGGGTCATGATTTGAACAAACTTGGTAAAGGTCCACTACACAATGCTGCAAACAAATATCTAAACTCTAGGCCTTGTGGTTTTTGACAAGAAGATTTTTAAAGATTTTCCTATATAACTCTATGGCCTTTTTTTGACCCAGGGGCTATGATTTGAACAAACTTGGTAGAGGTTCAATAGACAATGTTGTACACCAAACACCTTAATTCTAGGCCTTGTGGTATCTTAAAAGAATATTTTAAAAGTTTTTTCCCTATATAACTTTATGTAAAATCAACTGACTCCTGGGGTGCGATCAGTTTTGACCCCAGGGTCATAATTTGAACAAACTTGGTAGAGGTCTACTAGATGATGCTTCATACCAAATATCTAAGCCCCAGGCCTTGAGGTTTCGGATTAGATGATTTTTAAAGATCCAACTTTTAAAATCTTATTCTAGCTCCAGTGAACCAGAAATGCAATGGATCAAAACCATTTGAACAATCTTGGTAGAGCTTCAGGCAAGGGACATCCCAGGCAAGTTTCATTAAATTTGGCCCATTGGTTTCAGAAAAGATGTCGTTTGAATGAAAAGTTTACGGTAGGACGGACGACGGAAAAAGACTGATCAGAAAAGCTCAGAGCTAAAACACCCATGACCCAGGAGCGGGGCCAAATTTGACCCCAGGCGCATAATTTGAACAAACTGGTAGAAGTCCATACCAAATCTTAAGGCTCAGGGCCTTCTGGTTTCAGACAAGAAGATTTTCAAAGTTTTCCCTATATAAGCCTAAGTAAAATCAATTGACAGCTGGGGCAGGGCCAAATTTGACCCAAGATGCATAATTTGAACAAACTTGGTAGAGCTCCACTAGACAATGCTACACACCAAATCTTAAGGCTCAGGGCCTTGTGGTTTCACACAAGAAGATTTTAAAAGAGTCACTATATAAGCTTATGTAAAATCAATTGACCCCCGGGGCGGGGCCAAATTTGACCCCAGGGGTATAATTTGAACAAACTTGGTAGAGGTCCACTAGACAATGCTACACACCAAATCTTAAGGCTCAGGGCCTTGTAGTTTCAGACAAGAAGATTTTCAAAGTTTTTCCTTTCAGTTGCCATAGCAACCAGAGTTTTTGATGGAATTGAATTCTTTGAACAACTTTTGTAGAACTTCCTGCAAGGAATATCCCAGGCATGTTTCGTCAATGTTGGCTAAGCGGTTTAGGAGGAGATGTCGTACAAGTCAAATTTTTGAAGACGCACGACGCACGCCGAGGGACGCCGGACAATCAACGATCCCAAAAAGGTGTGAACGTGGACACTTTTAGTGAAAGTACTGCAATCAAAACTTAGATTTTTTAGACTTACCTTTGCGATTAACGATGAGTGCATCGTATTAAATAGCAATAAAATATCTGTCGAACTGTGACAAATTGGTGCCTTTTGACTGCACGAATTACACGAGAGTAGAGATGATGTAGCGCTATTAATAAATCTTGAGAGAGGTCATCTAATTTTCTTTACACAGAACAGAACAGTTATACACACAATGCCCAGCACGTGCAAGAAAGCAGTAAACGTATTTGTCGAACTTGACGTTTTGTTCGCGAACAGAAATTTGAATTACAGGATCAGGTAAATGTCAAGGTGAGACTTAAACAAAGCTCTCACAGCTACGGAATATTTAAAAAGAATGAATGCTGATTTCTAGCCGCTATGGCAATCGAACAATGTGTTGAGACTGTGCCCGCTCTGTCAGTTATCTTTCTCTTCCCTCAGACTTAGCTCTTGGAACTCGTTCTCATTGTTAAAAATTTAGATCTTCGTGACTGCGAAGATGATTGTTTCTTATTTCCATTTAGAAAATGTAACATCCAGTTAGTGAAACCGTTGATGTTTTGAAAATTATGGGTTGTTTTAGCATCTGAATTTTGGAAATACTTGTAAAGCGCTCACCTCATTACAACTGCTAAGAAAGACAAAATCCCACATCGGCATTATTTGAACAACATCGATAAATGTCCACTTGGAAATGCTTCAAACCAAATTTCAGAAGTCTCAGCCTTCTGAAAAAAGTTTGGCTAAAAAAGTCTATGTAAAACATCTGGCCCCCGGGATGCAGCCGAAAATGACCTCAGAGGCAAAGTTTGGGATAGGCCTGCTAGACAATGCTTCATGCCAAATTTCATGCTTTGTGGTCTCACACATAAAAAATATTTAAGATTTTCCAATATATATCTACTTATTTCATGCTTTCCAGTGTTTTATTGTAAAATATCAGATGATTATATTCTGATAAACCACTAGTGAAATTTACAAAATATAATTTTCACTGTGCCGAACTACTTTTTTCCCCTCACTGCACCCCAATAGACGCCTTTCAAACATTCACCGCTTCACTGATTGCCTCATGAATAATTCATTGGGGGCAAAAAGCCACCTGTACTGATAATACTCCAGTAGTAAAAGTTAAAACCTGATCTGGTAAACCTTTGTTAATTTTTCATTTTTAATTAATGTAATTAATTATTTACAATTTATATATAATATACTATTGATATATTTATATAAAACAGACAATAAAACAATTTTGAAATTAAATCTTTAATTTTGGCAAGGATATCAAGCTTACAGAACAACAAAAATAATTTTATACATATACTTTCAGGTACACAAACAGAGCGGGATGGGGTGAAAGAGTTTCGGACAAGGAATTCTCTTGAATACAAACTTGAACTTTCCACAAAATAATGATATATATGCCTGGGTAACCTATATCTGGCCATTGTTTAACATTCAGACGAATCACTCTTTTTAATGTTGTATGGATCCGGTAAAGTTATTCCACTTGAAACATTTAATTTCTCTAAATAAACTGCTAAGTCACTTGTGAATAGATTTTTAGCATAGTCTGACATATCAATTTGTGCATATGTGCAGCTGAGACTTCCCACATCCATTGTCCAATAAAACAATGATATAATACTTTAACTCATTCTAACTCCAAGTGCACAACTTTTGTTTTATATATGTGTCAGCAACAAAATCAAATCTTAATTATCTGTCAAAATTCTTTAGCAGTAATATACAGGAATTTGTGCCAGAAATTTTCATTAGATCCTTCTTAACTTTGTTCTTTTATAAGTGTGAGCTTTTATATAGGATATCATGTATATTATATAGTTCTGCAACTTGACATAACTATGATAATTATGTCACATCAGACACAAGGTCTTGCACAATAACTTTATGATAACTGTCATACTCAGTATGCTTTTGTAAAAAAGGACCCCCTAGACTACAGTACTGACCCTAACCATAATATGTTACATCCACAGCTAATTATATAAGTGCACAGGCATCTTGGATTACATCAGTTGCTATTAGTGCAAGATCTAAAAACTTCACACTAGTTTATTACCCAATTACTGTACAATTAATTAGTGATTATCTTTACTTCCCATGAAATTTTTATACTGAAACTCAATGCCAGCAGACAATGTTTTGCCCCCAGGTAAACACGTGAGCCTGATAATGATATGCATGAGCTATTTTTAGTAACTGCTGAAAGGTGTCTATTACAAAGAAACACAGTTCGACCGGCATATAAACGTATCCGCATGATAGAATCAGATGACAGTGATTGAATTTTTAATAAAACACAATTAAATCCAGATGAATATGAACACACTTTTTATTTTGTTCAGTTATCGTTTAAAGAACTTAGTGGACCAGAACGCAATTTTACTGTTAAAGAAACTTAAAACAATATGGCGGACGTTTCAATTTTGCGCCATGTCCTGACGCGGAGGAAATATTTCATTGATGTATTTGCAGTTTCTGTAATATTTCGTTAGAATGAATAAATATTAAAAATGTTTTGTTAAAATGTTATTTTTGTGCTTATGAGTGAAGAAATAAACACCGAAAGCCCAGATTTTCATTATATTTGATCGAATTTCTTGGAACTACTTTGAATATCGTCTCGCACGTGCAGATATAGTAAATATTGGGGTGCACTACGGGTGGATAGGATGTTCATGTTATCACTGTTTTACCCTCTCTTTCCGAAATAACACTGAAAAGCATGAAATAAATAGAATATTTGATTTTTTTTCAGTGTGTGATCGATATTTATCTCACTCGTGACGATCAGATTTTAAATATTTTTACGAGTCGCTCTATGTAAAACAGCGACTCCTTGGGCGGGCCAACAGTTAGCAGTTGCTGACAAAAAGATTTTTTTAAAGTTTGGTAACATAAGCCTGTGTAGAATATCTGTTGAGCCAAAAATGAACCAAGGGCCAAAGTTCGAACAATCTTAGTACAGGTCCAATTGTCACTGTTTTGTGCAATATTTAAGAACTCCAAGTATTGTGGTTTCACACAAGAAGAATTTCAAAGAATTTTCTCTTTATTTCGTTGTAAAATATATGAGTGGATGGGGTAATAATTACCACAGGGGTATAATTTGAACAAACTTGATACAGAACCACAAGATAATGCTGCACATCAAATTTCAAAAGTATCAGACAGGATGACTTTTTTAAAAAGAAT